>OZ025292.1:227241711-229641711 GCA_964019185.1 Maratus speculifer
CCCAGCGGCCTGTCGAGATGCCCGTAATTAATAAAATACCATTCACGTATAAAGAACTGTAAAATAACACGCCTTGCGCCAAAGATTTTTCGCTCATGATGCTTGTTTTTAAGGATGGTAATCCCCCTCAAAGTGGTTCACGTGTTCTTGGGCTGTATAGGTGGGAAAATGAAGGGTGGCGTCGACAAATTTTTCTCGCCTCACCATAAAACCGTGCGGTGGTGTGGCTGGATCCTCCAACACTTCGAGTTGGTTCTGGGCATTGTACTGAAACACGACAGAGGGGGGATATGTCACACGATACTGCCATTCCAACAGCACCGGTCGATTCACGCGCAAATTGATCCGGGTGTCGCGCGGAATATCAAAACCCGTTTCGGGGAGCTCATATGTAGTGTTATCTCCTTTGTTGAGTCTAAAGTAATAGGGTTTTTGGTCCCATACAGGAGGGAGAATGCGTTTGATTTCATTGGTCGCAAACGGGGTCCAGTGGAGGTTACGCGTATGCAGAAACGTATTGCCCGGGGGCGGGGCACACGCATAAGAGTGGGTGGTCTTGAAGAGTGTTTCGGTGGCCGGAGAAGGACAAAACACAAACGGTTGGGCTGGATCGCAGGTGGCAAACAGGGTCGTATCCCACACAAAATGACCCGTGTTGAGTTTCTGACCCACGGTACATGTTTCGGAGGACTGGACGCCCTCTGGGAGGACCTTTTGATCCCAAAACGTATAATGGAAGGAGACGGATTCTTTTTTGATATGGCGATCTGTAGGATCATAGGTACATTTGGCTTGGCGGGGAGCGGGTAAAAAGAGCGAGACCTGGGGCACCATGGATAAAAAGGCGTAAGGCAGGCATTCGGGATGCACGCAAATATCGTAGAGTTTTAAATACGTGTCCTCGGCCGTGTGACATCCCGTTAAAGGACGATGCCCTCGGCCCGGATAGTCCCAGGGGGGAATCCAAGCTTCGTCATTTAAATGATCAAACTGAAATAGAGGGATACCTTGAAACTTGAAAGCGTGCGGAGGTTCGGGTTGACACGCCGAGCCCGTAAAATAATGTTGGGCCGGGCAGGTGATCCGTTGCTGCGTCACACAGTTATAATATTGGTCGGGATGTCCGTAGATGGGTAACAAGTAGGGACTGGAGGCATCACAGGCCGATTCGACTTTAAAATGCTTTCCGATCCGTTGGCCTGGATCCAACCGCTTCCGTTTTCGACCCCACTGTGTATAACCCACCGTTTGATCATAATATGGGGACTGTTTCCAATTTTGAACGTGCTTGGTAAATTCATGGATCGGCACCAGCACATCGGGATCATCGGACGTGACCGTGACCCCGAAAGAAGGCACCACGCACTGTTTCCCATCAAAGACTTGGGGCAAATGCGTTAAATTGTCCCCCTCAGACAACATGGGATCCCACGTGGAAGGACATTCAACGGTTTGAAAGACTTTTTCATGCAAACATTCCATGTAACCGGGTACAAAACGAAAAGGACCCACGGTCCGATGGGGTAAATTTAAAAGAGCGCCATTGGGTTGTCCGACGCAGGCATCGGGTTCGCAATACAAGTTATCAAACAGTTGGGTGCCGGGCAAACAGGTCGTGTAGATGGGTTTATGATCACGGCACTCAAACAGGGTGTGAGCATCTAGTTTGAAAGGAAGCACCGTGTCCTTCAAGGTACATTGATAAATTAAATTGTATTGGGGAACGCAGTGATCGTGGTAGAAAAAAGTGTCGGGAGGGCAGGTTTTGAAAAATTCTCTTCTGTTTTTGCACTCAATGTATTTGAAGGGGTCGGCATGCACCGGTAAATGAGTATAATCCGCTTTATCCGTGCATGAACTAATGTCAACGCAGACTTGATTTTGATAGATTTGACCTGAAGGACACATGTCGAGCGACTCGATCCGCCGATTAAAACACGTGAAATAAAACACTTGGCCTTGTTGAGCCGTATAAGGACTATTTTCCTCAAAAGAAATATCTTTTTGGAATTCTGGATGTTGTTTCAAAAATTTGTACAGACCGATCCCTTTGGCAGCAATCCGTGTGCGTTGGGGATACCAGTAACAATCATCGCGCTCAATAATGGTTTCGGTTGCTCGATGCACCAGATACGCATCATCATGAAACACGTGTTCCCACATCCTACTCCCGTTTTCCAAGAATCGAAAAATGTTGGTTTGAATCACCACCAAATCCAAATTGTACCGCAAGGGAGAGTCAGGACCGGGGGTCTTGGGCCGGGGGACAGAGGGAGCACGAAAATAATAAAAATACCAAAAATAGATAAAGTATAAGCATAAGAAAAAGAGTTGTAACATCTTGATATTCAAGATGGAAGCATTGTTTACCGAACAGGAATGTCGTACATGGCGAAATACGTCCCGTACCGAAAAATGTTGTAAAAACCCAGATGTGATACAGTATTTGAAACAAGATCGAGCCATTGATGAAATGCCCAATTTGTATAGGCTATGTAAAAATTGTCTGAGGATCATTCAAAAACCTAAAGCATAAAAAAAAAAAAAAAAATAAAAAAAAAAAAAAAAAAAAAAAATATGCTTTACATCTGTTGAGCAAAAATATTTTACTTTATATCTTTATTGTAAAATATTTGTTATAAAATAAATCACTATAACTTACTTATAATTAACTAACTTATAATTGAAATATTTTATCTTTACATCTGTTATAAAATATGTTAGAATAAAATATATTTAAATACCTAAAAAAAAAAAAAAAAAAAAAAAAAAAAAAAAAAAAAAAAAAAAAATTTTTTTTTTTTTTTTTTTTTTTTTTTTTTTGTAATATATATAAGTGCTTGTGATTGTAAATCTGTTAGCACTTTCCTGCTGTCGCACTCATATTTATGGCGGACGATTACGAATCGGATAACTCTGTGGTTGAAGAATATGACCCAGAAAACCATGTAGTTGAAGAATATGAACCAGATAACGATGTTGTTGAAGAATGTGAACCAGATAACCCTGTGGTTGAAGAATATGATTCTGCAGATGAAGAAGACGAATCTTTGGATGAAAGTGAACAGAGTGAAAATGAAAATATTGATATTTTATCTTTATCAGAACATCAGCCTCAAATGAATCAAGAAAGAATCACTACTCCTTACATGACAAAATATGAAAGAGCTAGAGTTTTAGGAACAAGAGCGTTACAGATTTCGATGCAAGCTCCCGTTTTAGTGAAATTGGATGATGAAACAGATCCATTGGAAATTGCAATGAAAGAATTAAAGGAGAGAAAAATTCCACTCATTATAAGAAGGTACCTACCTGATGGTAGACGTGAAGACTGGAGAGTAGATGAATTAATTATTAATGATTAAGTTGCACTTTATCATTACTATAACAGTACACTATGACTTTTTTTACTTAAAGTATTGAAACCTTTTTTTACTCGACAACCTTTTACTACGATGGAAAAAGCAGTCTTCCATACATACATATGGAATTATTTTTTCATCAATTTGTATTGTTTCCCAACCACCATGTTCGTCATTCACAAACAAGGAAATGTATAAAATCAGGTGATCATTAGGAATAACATTAGGACTATAAATTAAATGATAATTATATTCTGAAAAAAAAAAAAAAAAAAAAAAAAAAAAAATTTTTTTTTTTTTTTTTTTTTTTTTCAATATATAGTTTTTGGAATCCAAACAAGTTTAAGATGAACCCATCCACCGTTCTTCCGGCTCCTTTGGCTCTCGATCCATTTATCGAAGTCTACGGGAATCGCTATAAGCGGTTTCATTATATTGCTCTGCGGTTTAAACGAGCCATTATTACTTACAATTCCAATTCTCTGGATACTGTTCCCATTGCACCGCCTCAAAACAGTATTATCGTGGTTCGTGGAAAATGTCCACCCATTGTTCACACGGATTCATCCTATTTACTTTTTACTCAAGGAACCCCCGTGCGCGGTATTCCGGTACCCAACCATTCCACTGAATGTCTTTTACGTGCCTTGTTTCCACCCAATAAAATTCTCTTGAGTTTTTGTAAATCAGGTATTTTATTTATCCTTGCCACCGAAAATCGTTATTTAGGTATCATGAAAAAGTGCCGAAAAGATCAAGCTTTTAAAATTTTGCATAATTTAGCCGACGCTTGCTTGAAGAAAAGAGCCCTCACGGTAACTGAAGTGTCTGATTTACGATTTTTTAAACGGTATAACGACGAATTGAAACAATTTAGCAAATGGACGAGTTTTGCCTTTCATCTGGGCCGGGATGCCTGTATTGCAACGACTTTGTCGCATCCTTCTGCCTACTTGGGACGTCAAGTCTTTTTAATTTTAAAACGATCCGAATACCCACCCGGACCGTTACCCCCGCCTGATTTTTATCAATGTGAACTCTTATTGGATACGGGTCCTGTGGGCATTGCGTACACCGTTTCCAAAGGTTCGGAACCCGAAATTGAATATGTGTCTAGTATGGTGGTGTCGAAACCTCCTACCCATTTTCAAGATACCGGTGGCAAGGTCTGCCATGACTGGTTGCCCCTTTACAAAAATCCAGAAACGTGGCAACAATTTGGTATGATGGATTATGTCCACGGGCTCCATTTTAAAAAATTTCTCTTAAAACATATTTTGACCTGGCTACAAATTCAAACCTCCACAAAATATCAATTCATTTACATGGATCTTGTTCAAATAGCTAAAATTTTGTTGGGAGAGGAAGCGAAACCGTATTGCAAATCTGAATAACGTTCTATGGGAAGGTTTAAGGAATCCATCCCGGATGCTTTCGCTGGGCCTCTGCTATCTGATACGCGCGCCATTCTGTCGGTTCCATAGCGTGATACAATGTTTTCCAGGTGATTTGCGCATAAGCCCGATACAATGCATGATTCCAACAGACGAATAACAGGTACCCCCATAATAAGATGATCACCATACCTTACCTTTTTCAGAAGAATAAAGGATGCCTAAACATAACGATACAACTGGTAAAAAGATGTCTTGTTCCATCTTAAAAAATACCACGGATCGGAAGCGTAAAAAAACATTTGTGGATCCCTTACCGGAGAAAAAAATTAAATTTAAAACTGATTTGGACGAACCAGGGGAGCCCACACTCGTTGTATCTGAATTAAATGTATTGCCAGACATTCCAAGAGAGGATCGGTATACCGAAAGATTGTTCGACTCGGCAGACCTTGAAACAGGAACACAACCCGATTTCAAAATAGATCCATTCCCCTCGGATTTTGCGCTCGACCCCTCAACTCCAGACCATACACCCTGTCAGGAGAGCAACACTTCGCAACAAGACGTCCCCCCCTCCGAGCAGGATTTTACGCTCGATCCCTCACCTCCAGACGATACACCTGGTGAGGAGAGCAGTACTACGCAACCAGACGTCCCCCCCACCGACCAGGATTCTGCGCTCGATCCCTCACCTCCAGACGATACACCCGGTGAGGAGGTCCCCGAAAAATATACAGAATATTATGTGAATGGTTATTGTTTGCGAAATGATTTGAAAGATCAATACTATGCTCGGAATCATACTGGCGATGAAATGTATTGGAAAGATTCGATCAATGCGGAAATTTATGCATATAAAAGTGTGCCTGTCAACGATACCCTTCACAAAATGGAATATCCAGCTGTGCAAAAGAATGAACCCAAATATATTTATGATAGGGCGGGTAAACCAAGATATCCAGTCGACTTGAACACCCAAACGGTGATATTTCCTAAAAATCCAGAGACAAATGAAGAAATTTATCTTCCTGATAAATTAGGAAATTTATTTTACCCAGAAAATAAATTTGGGCAGCAGTTTTATCGTAAGGATGCGGAAGGAAATGAAGTATTAATCAATAACACATATGCACAATTTCCCGATGGTTCTCAAATATATCCTAAAAATTCGAATCAAGATGAGTTTTACTTGAAATTGGGTAATTTGGAAATACCTGCCGTGAAAAGGATCAACCAAAAGAATGTACCTTATTATGCACAAAAGAAAAACGGAGATCAAATTTATCCTCGTGAGTATGTGGTGGATGAAGAGTCTCCAATAATCCAGTAAAAAAAAAAAAAAAAAAAAAAAAAAAAAAAAAAAAAAAAAAAATTTTTTTTTTTTTTTTTTTTTTTTTTTAATAATGGTATTTATATTTTATTTTTAAATTTATAGTATGAAATATATTTAGAGAATTAAATTTATTATTCTATTATAACTTAAAAAAAAAAAAAAAAAATAATTTTTTTTTTTTTTTTTTTTTTTTTAATAATGGTGTTTATATTTTATTTTTAAATTTATAGTATGAAATATATTTAGAGAATTAAATTTATTATTCTATTATAACTTTATTATATAATTTATTACACTATTAAAAAAAAAAAAAAAAAAAATTTTTTTTTTTTTTTTTTTTTTTTAATAATGGTATTTATATTTTATTTTTAAATTTATAGTATGAAATATATTTAGAGAATTAAATTTATTATTCTATTATAACTAAAAAAAAAAAAAAAAAAAAAAAAAAAATTTTTTTTTTTTTTTTTTTAATAATGGTATTTATATTTTATTTTTAAATTTATAGTATGAAATATATTTAGAGAATTCAATTTATTATTCTATTATAACTTTATTATATAATTTAAAAAAAAAAAAAAAAAAAATTTTTTTTTTTTTTTTTTTATAATGGTATTTATATTTTATTTTTAAATTTATAGTATGAAATATATTTAGAGAATTCAATTTATTATTCTATTATAACTTTATTATATAATTTATTAAACTATTAAAAAAAAAAAAAAAAAAAAAAAAAAAAAAAAAAAAATTTTTTTTTTTTTTTTTTTTCTCACCTAATTGATGTTTTTTGATTGAGCAAGATGTACCAACAAATGGATCGAATACCATGAATGTGATTCCTTCATTCTTAATTGCTTTTTGACCTTTTTTAATTTCAATACTTTATCTTTTTCAAGTTTCACTTTAGCAGCTAAGCATTTAGAAAATAAACTAGGTTTATAATGAACAGGGCCTACATTATCTCTTACATTATCTCCTACAATATTTTTTACATTATATCTTACATTATCTCCTACATTATCTTTTACATTATATTTTACATCAACTCCTACATTATCTCCTTCTCTTACATTATACACTTGAATGCGAGAAGTTTGTAAATTATTAAAATTATCTTCCTCGGAAAGAATAGATTCTAGCGACGGTAATAATTCAACAGTTGAAAGACTTTTAAAAAACGTATCGTTTTCTTCGTAATCGAACTTAGTTATTGATAGTTCTTCTGTTATCTTACAAATCGAATGCAATAAAAAGGAATCTGACATTTAAAAATGTAAGATTATGGAGAACTATCAGGAACTTGAAAATAATTTCCCCCTTCAATTTGTTTTTGAAACCAAGTTGACATATCCATATCTTTATTTTCAGGAGAAGATTTTAAAAACATTTTTCGACCATCTGGAAGCTCTATAAAAGTAGATGTCACTTCTTTTGTGGCGATAAATTCCTTAGGAATTTTTAATATAGCATATTTTCTCTGAGGTATTTCAAAGTAATAAAAGACAGCATCCGAACCAGAGTATATTAGTTCTGACATGGTTTCATAAAACTTGTGTAAAAATTGCATTTTAAACTAGTTTTATATTTAAAAAAAAAAAAAAAAAAAAAAAAAAAAAAATTTTTTTTTTTTTTTTTTTTTTTTTTTTTAACAATATAAGAATGCAGAATTATTATGTGTTAATAAATTCTTGTATGGCATCCTGTCACCTTTGGACAAATGACGCTAATCTGACAAATACATCGAATTAAAGCCTTAAAGGCCGGAGGAAATTCCGACTCTTTCAAATATACCGTATTTCCGAACGCATCTTTTGAATAAATGCAAGGTTCCTCTCGCACATATTTTGTCAAATAATTCCAAGGTATGAGCGCATGACCATTTTTACTCTTTGCCAAATAATAGTCTCCGTTTGATTTTCTCAACAGCAGAGGTTCTTGATTTTGGAGCAAGTAATATTCGTTCCCTTTGGCATCCATCGGATACCGTTGGGTGCCATCTTTGTACAAGGCGAGTCGAATATTTTTGTTCACGGGATCAATTAAAAACAGAGACTGGTTTTGCCAAATTGGGTAATATTCATTTCCATTCGCGTCTTTTGCATAATAGAAACTGCCTGACCCATCTCGCGCAAAAATATTTCTTTCTCTCTGGGGATAGAGTTCATTTCCCTTTTTATCGCGAGCGTACACTTCTTTACCGTACGCGGTGACGACAAAGGTGGGGTCGCGACTGGGGTAGTATTCATCCCCGTTTCGCCTTTTGGGATATTTTCGCATAACTTATTTTTAATGGCGGTGGATCGCTATCGGATTTCTTTACTCGAATTGGAAAAATGTCCCCTGATCTGTACACGCGATGATTTGGTTAAAATCCTCAAGGCGTGGCGAAAAAGCCACGCGTTCGGGCATGTGTGTTCCGAATGTGACGAGCCGCTTCAGTTTCAACAATTCAAGTCTTTTACGTGGTGTTGTCAGCAGTTTTATTATAATGATCAATTGGCCATCTACCCGGTGACGCCTCTCGCAATTCCGACGCCCGGCTACGTCTTTGCCTTACCTCAGTTATTGCGTATGATTCAACAGGCCCAGCTGTCCACGCGTCAAGACTTTTTAGTGTTGCCCGACCCTATTTATTGGCAAGTCACAACTACCCTCATTTATGAAAAAGTCGCCAAATTTGTCATGGGAATCCCTATGACCTCGCGCACCGACCAAGTACAACCGGCCTCCAAAGCGCCCTTATTTTACAAACAGGTTCAAGAAGCCCCCTTAAATTACGGTAGCCTCGAATCTCGCTCCTGTGGCAAAGCTACTTTGATTCGACAGGTGGCTTTCGGAAAACGGTGTCGCTACTCCATGCGAGGCATGATTGTGCCCGATGCCAGTCTGCGCCCCAATGAAATTCGGGTTCCCGATGCCATTGTGGATAAATTTGGATTGAGAGGGAAATGGGTCATTTTGAATCGGATGCCTTCTTTACAACCCGAAAATTTTGTCGGATTGCAAGTCCCTCTCGAAGGCCCCGCGTGGCCATACGATTGTTTTGGCATTCCCTTGGAGATTTTAGAATCCATCAATGGGGATTTTGATGGGGATGAGGCCAATATTTACCTCGTTCCCAGTCTTCTTTCTCAGGCCGAATGCGCCACCCTCTTGAATCCGGAATGGGAAATGACTTCGTTTGTCATGGGATTAAAATTAGCCCCGAGTCAAGACATGTTGGTAGCCTATTATTTATTTTATGATGAGATTGACTTTTTACCCATCAAATTTCGCGATCTGAAAAAAACGATGCACACCATTTCCGAAGTGTATGGCAGTCGACGCGCTTTTCAAGCGTTCAATGACATGCGCCTCTTTTACTTGGATCGGCTTCAAAATCGCATTTGCTTTGCCTTGACCCTCAAAGAAATGGAGACCTTGTCCACCCTTTTGAGAGAAGGAAAAGATATTCAGTCGTACCAGTGTTGTCTCACCATACAGATTTTGGCCAAGGCGAAAGGCAATTTTGAAAATCTAGTACAAATGTTTGGGAGTGTCGGCATGCAAAGCGGTGTGCAAGTGAAAAATTCCTTTTACTCGGGGCTGAATGGTGTGGAAGCGGCGGCCCATGGTCGCACGTCCATTTATGCCCTGTATTTGGTGTCTTATATTTGGTTACCCGGTTACAGTTATCAAAAAGCCATGTCGAATGCGCACGCCATGACGGTCAATTATGCGGGTAGCATTGTGGACGGGCAACGCATCATTTTATTAGATGCTTTGGACGGCTACCATTATGAAGATATTCTGTCCGTCGCCACCTTTGAATTTTTTGTTCAAGAAATTTTGGTCAAGAAAAATTTAGAATTTAGCAGTGTCTAGAAAAAAAGACAAATGATTCCTTTATTACAGCTCGTCCAATGGAATACTCAACAAGAGGCGAGTTATAGTGTCTTTTTAACCCTCTACCATGTCTACGTTCGAAATATTTTGACCTTTTGTACAGGTCTGACCATGATTCGTTTTTTATTTGGAAACAGTATAGAGTGTTTAAACGACAATCGACAGTTTTCGCAAAGTTTTATGGATATCAAATGTTACATTAATGGAACGTTTACACTAGACCCGGGTCATCCCACTCTCTATCATGATTATTATCAATGGGTACCCGTTTATTTAGTGTTATTGGCGTTTGGATTTCATTTTCCTTATTCCTTCTGGTCCCAACATTACGGGAACTATCTCCGGCAACTCGAAAATTTGGCAGAAAAACCTAATGACATGATTCAAATGATTCGAGAAACGCAAGGAAATTTTATATTTTTTAAAACGATTGCGTTGGAAATGTTTTATATAGTGTATTTAGTATGGCTTGTCAGTATATCGAATGTATTTTTCAATCATCTCTGGAGTCGTTTCCACTGGTCCTGGAGAGCCATTTACAAAATATTTCCAGACGACGGGATGTGTTATTTCGTGTATCATCATGGCAGCGGCGTGTCGGAAAATAAGCTCAATTGTATTTTACCGTTGTGCAGCATATACCGAAAAATATTTTTCACCCTCTACATTTTAGTGTGGGTGTTGATGGTCGTAAACGCGTGGCTAATTGTCTATCGCATCCTATTGGTTCTTTACAAAAGAAAATTTGTGAATACATGGTGGGCGTTTCAGATTGCAGAACAATGTATGGTGTCGTGGCCTATGAAAAAAGAAATTCAATGTGCGATGAAAAACAGCAAGCGGAATCCAGGAGATGAGTCCATAAAAATGCAATGGATGGCGTAAAAAAAAAAAAAAAAAAAAAAAAAAAAAAAAAAAAAAATTTTTTTTTTTTTTTTTTTTTTTTTTTTTTTTTTTTACATATATGTATTTTTATACATATCTTTATATCATCGAATATACTTAAAACTATACATAATATATTTTATAAAAACTTTTAAAAATGTACATGGAAAACTCATCTTCGTTTCTTGGACTCTGTCAGGTACATTTCTAATTCCTTTAGACCATATAAACTTATTTAGAAGGGATTGTTTATTAATGGAATCTTCATCTTCGTTTCTTCTACGGGAAAGTTGAACTTGGACTCTGT
The DNA here is from genome assembly GCA_964019185.1 of Maratus speculifer. Lineage (NCBI taxonomy): Eukaryota > Metazoa > Arthropoda > Arachnida > Araneae > Salticidae > Maratus > Maratus speculifer. Next base: position 227,252,881 of record OZ025292.1, read on the forward strand.
AAGGTACATTTCTAACTCTTTATACCATATAAACATATTTAGACGGGTATCAACTCAAACATCAGGTGTCCCCATCTGCTTCTCGCCGAACTTGCGAATCTCTTTATTTACCCTGAGAGCTCTTTTCTTAAAACCAATACCATGAAGACGCTTAAGAAGATGAATAGCATATTTTCTAGTAACAACTTCACTTAATGCAGATTTTCCTTTCTCTTCTTGGTTTCAATTTCTTGAATTTGCTTGGAGTTCTGTCAAATGTTCGTCCAACAACTTTCCATTGGGCGCATATCACGCTTCTAAATGGTAAAAGTTTCGGACCTGTCCAATTGAACGAAAATGACTATATTTCAGCAACGTATAGAGTCTCTCTTCATTTTCCGCTCCTCCCAAAAGCATGTGATATCCCAAAAAATGAATGAGGGCTGTTTTCTCAATCATCCAAATATTTTTTAAGATTTCGCCACAGTCTGGGAAAATTTCACCCAATCTGCAGGTAGAATATTCATTTGCCCAGAGTTCAATATCTTGTTGTCCGATAAACATCGCTATCTTCTCCGCATAAAAATAAACTTTTCCATTTCGGCCAATGACTCCAGGAATGCTGAAAAAAAGTTGGCGATCGGATGAAAATAATCTAAACAGCATCCTCAACCCATTTACTAGCTGTGAGTCACAAATGTCTCTTTTTATAGAGAACAATCCCCTCCTCCTTTTCAATTACGCACCGCCTTCTTAGTCAAAAAAAAAAAAAAAAAAAAAAAAAAAAAAAAAAAAATTTTTTTTTTTTTTTTTTTTTTTTTCAATATTGTAATATATTTTATAACCAAGTTATAATAAGGATGAGATATATTAGAGCAAAATATTCTATGATATACATTTAAGATATTTAATGTTCTAAATATTTTTCATAAAAAAAAAAAAAAAAAAAAAAAATTTTTTTTTTTTTTTTTTTTTTTTTTTTAAACCCTATATATAACACGTTGTTCAATAGATTCTCACAGTCATTGCGTGGCCTTAACATTTACCATGGGATCTTCACACGTTTTTTCAACTTGTCTCGAAAAGAGTGGCAGGAAGTCCCCTCATCGGAAAGCTAGTTTTACTTACATTCCTCGTTCATATGACAGTTACCAAATTGCGAGTGATCCAATGTTTGGTATCAGTTCTTATGGTTTGTTTGAATCTGATTCTCGAGAAAAAGAAAGAGTTGTGCGTGCGTCCAAGATCACTTCTAGAGAACGTTTGAATCCTTCTATGGAATCGTATCCAACTGCATCAATCAAAGTTAGAAGGCCACTTGGAGATGTGACTAAGAAATATGAAGTTCAGTCTGAAGAAAACGTTTGTGCAGCAAAAAACCCCAAACCATGGGTAAATGAAAACAATGATGAACGTACTGTACATGAAGATAGATTGTCAACCATCGAAGAGTAAAATTCTGTATCTATTCAAAAAAAAAAAAAAAAAAAAAAAAATTTTTTTTTTTTTTTTTTTTTTTAATATATTTTATAATTGAAATATTTTATCTTTACATCTGTTATAAAATATGTTAGAATAAAATATATTTAAATACATACATTATATTAAAAAAAAAAAAAAAAAAAAAAAAATTTTTTTTTTTTTTTTTTTTTTTTTTAAATAGTTATAATATATTTTATAATTGAAATATTTTATCTTTACATCTGTTATAAAATATGTTAGAATAAAATATATTTAAATACATACATTATATTGAAAAAAAAAAAAAAAAAAAAAATTTATTTATTTATTTTTTTTTTTTATTATTTTTTTTTTCTAATAGTTAATATATTTTATAATTGAAATATTTTATCTTTACATCTGTTATAAAATATGTTAGAATAAAATATATTTAAATACATACATTAAAAAAAAAAAAAAAAAAAAAAATTTTTTTTTTTTTTTTTTTTTTTTTTTTTTTAATAGTTATAATATATTTTATAATTGAAATATTTTATCTTTACATCTGTTATAAAATATGTTAGAATAAAATATATTTAAATACATACATTATATTAAAAAAAAAAAAAAAAAAAAAAAAAATTTTTTTTTTTTTTTTTTTTTAAATATATTTTATAGTAGTCTCAAACATATTTCATTTCATAACAACCTATGTAAAGAAAAATATTTATATTATAAACACATTGTCATGTATTATTCTATTCGTTGGGAGCGCCTCCGTACTTTTAAAAATATTCAACAAATTCAAATTACTTTTCTCAATGAAGAGGGCCAAGAACACAGTGTGGTCAAATTGTATGAAGGGTGGATTGGTGTCTGTACGAATCGAATTGATAAAGTGGTCCAGTCTATCCAACACCATTTTCCCGGACATAAAGTCCTTTATCAACGTCTGGGCGATGCGAAAAAAATTTTACCCTATTTTGAGGAGAGGCTTGCCCGAGGCAAACTAGACTATCGTTCGAAACCTTTTTATAAAGTGTATACGACCGCTTGCATTAAAAATATTGGACGACTCTTTCATCGTTACAAATTGAGTTATTATGATCCAGACGATTGGCTGATTCGCATTTACATTGATCTCTGTTCCCGATACAATACGTTTTCGTTTTATTATCAATGGTATGAAGTCGGTTCTTCTCAGCAGCTCCTCGAGTCTTTGCAAATGGTTCCCGACCGCAAAGAGGCTCCCAACTGGATGTTTGCCGCTTTTGATTTGGAATCAGTCTCCCTGGAAGGCCACCATATCCCCATGGGTTACCATCCTTCCGATCGCATCGTGATGATGAGTCTGGTCAAGTGGAATCGGCACCATGTGGAAAAATGGCTCCTCTATACGCTCCCCGAGGGTATTGATCAACCTTTACCCGGGTATGCGCTGGGTTTTCAAACGGAAGCGGAGATGCTGATTCATTTTCACTCGCTTTTGGAGAATGTTCAAATTATTACCGGCTACAATATCAATGGGTTTGATTTTCCTTGCATTTTTTCCAGGCTCCTTTGGTTAAAACTGTACTCTTTGCTGAATCGTTATCGGTCCTCCCATGTGGGTACGACTGTGGTGGTGTCTTACCAACACAAACTCACGCTCGATCTGTACGCCTATGTGAAAACGTTTTCCCATTATGATTGTCCCACATACAAGTTGGATGATGTGGCCCGCGTCAAATTGAAAGGAGAGACCAAAGTTCAAGTCAAATCGACCGGTATTGCGAGCTGGTATCGGCACACGCCTTTGTCCCGAGACTTGTTTGAAGAAGACAATGTGGAACGATGCATGGAGAAACTCTGTCCTCCCATGCTCCCCTCCCAATTTGGTACGTTTCGCACGTATTTAGACTATTGTTTAAAGGATTCCGAATTGGTGTACCGCATTTTTGAAAAGGAACACGTGATGTCTTTTTTGGTGGTACGGGCCAATTTTACGGCCCTCAGTGCCGTAGAAGCGCTCCATTTCGGTAATTCGCGCTATTTGCTGGAATTATTTAAAAGTTATGGCACGCGACTGGGCTACGTGATTCATCCGAAATTTTTTACGCTGGACGATTCGAAACATCAAAGTCTGCTGCAAAATCAAAAAACATATCAGGGAGCGCTCAATTTTTGTTATCCTCAACACATTTTCGAAGATGTGTCGGTGTTGGATTTTGCGAGCATGTATCCGAGTACCTTGCTGAGCAATAATTTGTGTTATGGGACGTGTACCATTCTGACGCGAGACGAATGGCGCGCCACCCCGGCCGTGCATTCCCTGACCGCCATCCCCTATCGACACCATTCGACGCTCGATTTCAACACAACTCGGGCGACCGAATCGTGTTTTTCTTATCCCGCCTGGGATCCCCAGCGCGATGAGTTTGTGATGGTGATTAACCGGCAAACAGAAGCTTTTTTACCTAAAATTGTGCAATATTTTATTCAATTGCGTCAGTACCATCAAGCCGAATGGAAAAAGACCCAGGATGTGTACCATTATAACGTGCAACTCGGTATCAAAATCTTAATCAATTCCCTTTACGGGGTCATGGGCAACAAAGACTCCCCGTTAAGCTACATTGCCATTGCCATCATCACCGTCACCTTGTGCCGTTACCAACTCTTGGGCTCGTTTTATTTTTTAAAAAATGCCCAGTATACCGTATGTTATGCCGATACGGATAGTCTGATGGTGCATCGATGGCCCCAAGACGACTGTGACCCACTGAATACGTTTCTCAATTTACCCCACATTGAAATCAAATTTGAACAACGGGTCCAACGGTTACTCATTCTGACCCGAAAACGCTACGTGTATCAGCGGTCGGATCACGAGGAGAAGGTGTTGAGAGGATTTCAGAAAAAAGCCAATGGTTTGATTCGATTTATGACGCAGGTCATTTTGGACAATGTCTGGGAAACGCAGTTTGGATTACGGACGCGACCGTTTCAAGTCCCCACGGAAAACGGGAAGCACTCGGAAGGATGGATCGTATGGGTCGAGACGCTGCTGGAAGCCAACTACCGGTGTCGCGATCCCCAAAAATATTCCATTTACCGCAAAGTGAAAAAATTGGAACAGTACAAAAGCACCGCGTGTCCTGCGATGAAATATTTGGCCAAATATCCCGATCGAACCGATGAGTATGTGGAATATGTGTACAGTCGGGCAGATGTTGCCGAGAAGGAACTCTCCAACTGGATTATGGATGTGGAAGATTGTCAGTGGGTCAATGTTCCCCAACTGTTTAAAAGTCAAAAGAAAACGTTATGCACGCTCTTAAACATGGCTTATTGGTCTTTACCCGATCCGAAGCGGCCAACGGACATGGTCCTCAATACCTTGCACTGGAAGCATTTGGTGCATGCCGAGCTGTTACATTATCATGCGACCGACAAACGCCGCCTCCTCTTGTTGGTCGAACCGGGGGTCCGATACACGTTTGAAATCAATGACCATGTGACAGAGGAAATGAAACGCGGTCGCAAGCGAACCATTCATTTGGGATTAGAGGAAGAAAAAAATGAAACAAGATGATTTTTAAAACGTTAGTCGAGTGTTTGTTGAAACGCATGCGAGATCCAGACGACAATCTGGCCCTGAATGCTTTGCAAACACTGACACGCGAAATGAAACAGGATTTAACGCAAGCTTTTCTCCTGAGTCAACCGCTGTTGACGCAACATTCGGCGCTTTTTTGGCAAAGTAGAAGCTTTTTAGACTTTATCATCAGACTTTGCCATCTGCCCTCGCCGCCCTCGCCCACAACGGTGGACTCGTGTCGGAACGAGACAAAAGAGGATCGATTAGAAGCGTGTCAAAGTCTTTTACAGGCATGTCACGCCCAACGGGATTTATTACAATCCCAAAACACGGAATATCAGAAACACATCGCTGCCTGTCAACAAGAGAATCAAAAGTTGAAGGACTTATTGAATAAGACTCACAATCAATTTCACGAAGCATTGCAAAACGAAATGAGGGAATTAGTAGAGCAGAAAGACAGACTCGAAAAGCAAATTGCAGATCTACACGGTGCGGATCAAGAGAAAGACTCCAAATTTATGGAATATATTCAAGATTTACAGAACAGGTTTCAAGAAATGGTGCAACGTTATGCAGCGGCGATAACAACAAACAGTCGCTCGAGGTCAAACTGTGCAGAAGAGGACACCAACATGTATGTTGACCTGCCGAGCGCACAGGACGATTTGCAAGAGAAAAATTCTCAACTTCAAGAGCAATTGACACAGTGTGATGAGGCCCGTCAGAATCTTTTAGCAAAACTAAAGCGATGCGATCAAGAAAAACAGGATCTGGAACAAGAGTTGCAGAAATGTCGAGAAGAAAACCGACTACTGCAACAAAAAGCGTTTCAAATGAAGCCACCCAAAACGGAGCCAGATGAATCTAAAGACAAGTCTTGTTACGAGGAAGAATTCAAAAATGAACCCAATCACGGCAAATTCGAAAATGATTTTTGTTCTCAGCAACCCTATAATCCTTATTTCGACGCGAATGAAAAAAAGTCTTGTTTTCTGCAAACCATCAAAAAAGAACCCTATTCCGACGAGTCTGAAAGCGAGTCCGAAGCGTTTAAAACTAAACCCAGTTTCGACGTGTTCCAAAACGAGTCCTGTTTAGACGCGTCTGAGGACACATCCTCAGACCGGGTCCTTCTCAGAGTGTTGACAAACTATTATGGACAGGAGAGCGACATTGTTAACCGTTTAACCCAAGATTTACGTCTGCTGACGTGTTTCAAGAACCAACTGGAACAAATCAAACAGGAAATGCATCAAGTGCAAGTCAAACCAGAACACTTTGCCCAAGAAGTGTTAAAACTTCATAAAAGTTTACCCGCCTATGCTCAAATCTTCCAGAATATTGAGCAACAGTTTCCCGAGGATAAATCCACCATGTTGGAAAAGTACATTGCGTTCCGAAAAGTATTTTGGAATTCTAAAAATGTAGAGATTAATCTCAATTTATTAAAAGACATTCTGTCCGACTGTGTAGTGGTAACGGATCAAACCAATTGGTTGGAATCAGGCCTTGTAATCCTGAAAAAAATTGTCCATAATTATAAGGCCAACGACAAAATCATTACCGAATTGATGCAACTCGCACCCGATCTAGTCCCTGGCCCATTTCCCAACAAGTGCGACTGGTACCAAAAATTTATACAGAGGTATACTCTTTTAAAAGAGACAGCCAAAAGTTTACATGGAACGAAATCCATCGAATGCTTGCCCAGGATACTCCAGTCATTAAAACAAAAAGCGGAGGAATACAGCCAGGACGATGGATGGTTGTTTTATTACATCCAAAAACTGGAAGAAAGGCCTTTGAATAGTGAAAGGAAATCCAAAATTCAACCGCTGAAATTCTATGACCCACTGACAAGAGATTGTCAAAAGCTGGCCCAAGAATTTCATATAGAACTGGATAAAAATAATTTTTATACCGACTTTACGAATAGTAACCTTTTTCAAATGTATAAACAGAATCATTTCAACTATCAAAATTTAGAGCGCCAGTTGGAACCCTATTTTGAGACTCCTTTGGACACGATAATTTCACATGTTCAAACAAAATTTCAAGACGTGCTGAACCAACACAATATTCCCGTGCAATCTCCCACGGTACCCTACCCAAAGTTTCAAACCGATCTCGAATTTTATTTCAGTCAAGCCATCCAATATAGTTTGGAAATAAAAGAGAAAGAGTGGAATCAGATGTATACTAGTTGGTTGGACGAATTGAATTTAGAAAGAACAACGTCCAAAAAACAATTTGTTACTGAAATTAAACAACAAAAAAGTGATGAATGGGAATGTCTGTACCAAAGCTGGCTGACAGACCTCGATTTAAATCGCGAGACGCCAAAAGAAAATTTTTTGCGGGACTTGAAACGGCTTAAAATGAAGGAAAAAAGACAGGTGGAAGAATTGGGCGTGTGTAGTGGAAAGAAAGTGAAACTGGAGAACAATTTTACAGAAATACGAATTGTAAATTTATTTTTAGCGTTATACAAAGAATTTTTTTTATTAAAATGGAAACAGTTGCAAAACCGTTTGCCCAGAGACGAGGAACTCGTAAACAAGTTGAAACAAAAACTAGAACTTTTAGAAAGAATAAGTACACAAGCACGAAACAATGTGTTACTTCAAATATATATGAACTATGTGCAACTAGATTTGTCAGTCGAGACCCAAGAGATAGATAGAGTGACAGATATTGCAAATGTAGAAGAATTGTTAAAAATAAGTATGAATAAAACGGAAGAATATCTTTTAACATTAAGCAATAGTACAATGTAAAAAAAAAAAAAAAAAAAAAAAAAAAAAAAAAAAAAAAAAATTTTTTTTTTTTTTTTTTTTTTTTAATATCTTATTATTTTAATATATATTATATTAAAATATTTAATATATATACATATATATATTATATTATATATATTAATATATATTATTTTAATATATTTAAATATCTATAATATTATTTATTTAAAAAAAAAAAAAAAAAAAAAAAAAAAAAAAAATTTTTTTTTTTTTTTTTTTTTTTTTTTTTATAACATAAATATTTTATAATAAAGATATAAAGTAAAATATTTTTGTTCAACAGATGTAAAGGTAAAATATTCATATTATAAAATATATTTAAATATCTATAATATTATTTATAAAAAAAAAAAAAAAAAAAAAAAAAAAAAATTTTTTTTTTTTTTTTAATATCTTATTATTTTAATATATATTATATTAAAATATTTAATATATATACATATATATATTATATTATATATATTAATATATATTATTTTAATATATTTAAATATCTATAATATTATTTATTTAAAAAAAAAAAAAAAAAAAAAATTTTTTTTTTTTTTTTTTTTTTTTTTTTTAATATTATTATTATTATTAATAGTATTTTTATTTTATAACATAAATATTTTATAATAAAGATATAAAGTAAAATATTTTTGTTCAACAGATGTAAAGATAAAATATTCATATTATAAAATATATTAAAAAAAAAAAAAAAATTTTTTTTTTTTTTTTTTTTTTTTTAAACAAGGGTTGTCACCCATGTCAGCCGAGGAGGATTTAATTGGTATTGTGAATCAGCTTCAAGATAAATTGGCCGAGAGTGGGGTACCTTTCGAAATCTCCTTACCCCAAATTGCTGTCGTAGGATCCCAGAGCGCCGGTAAAAGTAGTACTCTAGAAAGTATTGTCGGGCGCGAATTTTTGCCTCGGGGCACGGGTGTGGTGACGCGAAGACCCACGGTCGTGCAACTCATTCCTAGCCAAGAGGAATATGCTACCTTTTTACATAAACCGAATGTCAAGTTTACCCATTTTCGTGATGTCCGAAAGGAAATTGTGGAAGAAACGAATCGCAATCCTGGCCCGGTTGGATTTAGCTCGTTACCCATTTCCCTTAAAATTTATGCCCCTCATGTACTCAAATCGACGCTGGTCGATCTCCCGGGTTTGATTCACGTGGCCGTCGACAACCAGTCCGAAACGTGCATTAAAGAAATTCGCAGCATGGTGTTGGAATATATTTCTCAACCCAATTGTCTCATTTTGGCCGTGACACCCGCCAATCAAGATATTGCGAGTTCCGATGCGTTGGAGATTGCCCATACGGTAGACCCTCAACGCGTTCGCACCATTGGTGTGCTGACCAAATTAGATTTAATGGATGAGGGGACCGATGCTCGAGAGGTTTTAGAAAATAAAGTGATTCCCCTTCAACGCGGTTATATTGGCGTCTTGAACCGGAGTCAAAAAGATATTGAAAGTGGAAAAGATATTCATTACAGTTTGGAGAAAGAAACTCAATTCTTTTCCTCGGTACCCTGCTATAAACCACTCGCTCATCGGATGGGGACGCTCTTTTTAAGAAAAACACTCCGTGAGCAACTGGTAGCGCATATTAAGGAATATTTACCTACCGTGCGGAATCAACTTTCTGAGAAATTAAAGAAAACGCGCCAGGATTGGACCGCTCTTCACGAAAAATTGAGAAATTTTAACATGGAAGAAGCTTCGGGGTTACATGCTTTTATGATACACTTGACGCAACCGTTTATCGAGCAATTTCAAACGGTTGTGTTTGGGCATTCCACTTCTGTTTCGACTCAAGGTCTATCCGCCGGGGCCCTCATGAATTACAAACTGTACAAAACCATCCATCAGTTACCCTTGCCCACGATCCCGAGTCAGGAAACCCTGTTGACTATTATCGCCAATTTACAAGGTATTCGCACCGGATTCACCATGTCCTCTTTGGCGTTAGAAACGGTCGCCAATCAATTGCTCACACTGTATATGGATCCTTTAAATCAATTGGTGAATGAGATTGCTCAGATGCTCGAATCGACAGCCGAGGAGGTCTCCCTCGTGTTAAAAGACTATCCCCATTTTAGAAAGGAACTGTTGTTTCTATTACGACAATTGATAGCAGAAGCCGGAACAGAAACCAAACAAACGCTCGAAAAGCATTTAAAAGCGGAAATGTACTTTGTCAACACGTGTCACCGAGACTTTTCCTTTCCAGACGTGGAAGCCCATAAATCTTTATATCCCATCAAATTATGGGGAAATAAACCAAATAAATCCGATTCTAAAACACACGCGGCGTTAGAGGATGTGGCAGAAGCCATGGAAAGTATTGAAGCCAATAAATCGGCCAAAGCCAATGCGAATACTTTGGCTAAAATTATTGAAAAGTATATGAGCATTCAACAAAAGCATATTGAAGATACCGTTTATAAATACATTTTATATTTTCTAGTGAAAGATGTGATGGATTTTGTGAAAGGGAATTTGTTAGGGAAAATGTTGATATCGGTCGACAAGGAAATTATTACCAAAGATTGTAAAGAAGAGTTTGATCGGAAAAAGAGTTTGGAATCCTTGTGCAAAAGCCTCGAGGAAGCTCTCCAAGCTGTGCAAACATTTTAAATTGAAAAAAAAAAAAAAAAAAAAAAAATTTTTTTTTTTTTTTTTTTTTTTTTTTTTTTTTTACTGTACTTACATAACTGTATTATAAAAATATTTTATAATACAGTTATGTAGTAAATTATTTTATTCAACAGATGTAAAGATAAAATATTTATATTATAAAATATATTTAAATACGTTATTAAAAAAAAAAAAAAAAAAAAAAAAAAAATTTTTTTTTTTTTTTTTTTCAGATAATTGGGAAAATAAACATAATTAGAGTAAGTAACAGGATTGGGAAAGCGTAAAATATATAGCTGGCTGAACTTTGAACACCCGAAGGAGATGATGGTTTACATTGTACTCTGTCAATCGATGGAACCCATTTTCCATCTTCATCACAAAATAGAGATTTGTCCCCTGTCATTTCATAACCGTCCTTACACTGATATTTCACTTCACTTTGAAATGTAAAATCCGAACCTGTTCTCGTTGCGTGAGCCACTTGCCCTGGATCACCGCAAGTGATCGGGACACATGGCGCATCTATTTCCCATATTGCAGATTTACCATCGTACTTACAAGTAAATGCGGGACCCCTTTTACTGTAAGAGCTATCAAGGAGTTTATAGCCGAAATTGCAATGATAGGGCATGTACGAACCGATGGGGAAGGGTGGTCTTCCAGCAGCATGATCTTTTAATAAACTTAAATTTGTTCCAATAGGATAATCTTCGCACTGAACCGGCATTTCTCAATCTTTATTTTAAAAAAAAAAAAAAAAAAAAAAAAATTTTTTTTTTTTTTTTTTTTTTTTTTTTTTTTTTTTTTTTTTTTTTTACATTTTGATTTTGAAATTTTTCGGAACTTTTTTCATATGTTTCTTTTTTTCAATGTTTTTCCAATCTATATAATTATATCTTTCACTTAAATACCTCCAACCATCAACCATAGCGCTCTGACAGTGGCAAGTATCCGGTCCCAAATTCCATTTCACACTTCTAATACAATCTGTCAAGTGCCACTCTTTGCTCTCTGCATTACATATTGCGTCAATTTCTTCTTCTATGTTCATTTCTCTCACTTTCACTTGAAACTGTAGTGCATTTCTCTTACATTTGTACATTTCATACCATCTACTAATGTTTTCTAAATCCAAAACACGATATTGGTAAAATTCAATTAAACTTTCATCTTGATCATCCAGAACCAATGATTTGTATTTTTTGTTCGGGATTCGCAGTTGCATCCGATGCATATTTGAAATAGGTATAGATTTTTCAGGATACATCATTCGATCTTCGATAAAAACTTCGGGATTAGCAAATACAGAATGACAGTGACATGTATCAGGACCACATGGTGCATTTTTGAGTGACCAAATACAGTCATTGAGATGAAATTCTTCATTGCTGTTTAAAAGAAAATGCAATCGACTGTTGAAACGACGTGCAACCATTTGGAAATGCAAAATATTGGTTCGATAGTTGTAAGTCTGTAACTTTTCTCTTAAGTTGAGTAACACATAATTGCTCTGAGGCATGATAAGATAAGGAATGAAGTTTGAAGGAGAGAACGGAACAAGATAACCCAATAAATAGGGTTAAAAAAAAAAAAAAAAAAAATTTTTTTTTTTTTTTTTTTTTTTTTTTTTTAATGATTATGTATCATATTTTATAATCAAGTTATAGTAGAGATAAATTATATTAGAGTAAAATACTTTTGTTTAAGAAATGTAAAGATAAAAAAAAAAAAAAAAAAAAAAAAAAAAAAAAATTTTTTTTTTTTTTTTTTTTTTTTTTTTTTTTTAGACAAATGTATGATTCTTTTAAAGGAGTCGATTATTTTGAGAGACCAAAATATAATATTTTAGAAAGATTGAGTAATTTTGAAAGACCAAAATATAATTGTTCAAGATCGGGTGATATCTATTCAGAAAGAGACATTTTGAAAAAACAAGTGTCTCGTTTGAAATTGGAAGTATGTGAGTTGAAAGAGAAAATATACGCGTTGCAAAAGGAAAGGGATACATTTGAAAGAGAACTGGCTTTAGCCAGTTTTTCTCACCGTCAGTGCTGTGGAAATGGAACTTTACTACTTAAATGTGAACTGGAACAGGAAAGAGCAACGATACCACCACAACACGATAAAATTATTATGCTGAAACATTATCGTGTTTGTATACCGCAATCAGAATAATTAAACATTTTATAAAAAAAAAAAAAAAAAAAAAAAAAATTTTTTTTTTTTTTTTTTTTTTTTTTAATGAGAGTATTTAAGGAAAGGTTCCATGATGGTAGATTCTTTTACTAGCGAAATGTTTGATACAGTGTTACATCTTTTAACATTTTTTTTGTTGCCCTTCCAGTTTTTGTTGTATTTAATCTCATTTTTTTAGCAACTACCATTTTTCTGTTTGTTCTTGAGATAGTCTTAGGACCAGAAATTTTTTATCGATTTTTAACGTATATAGTTGAAACATTTTTCAACCGTTTTGTTACTCACAGTAATCAAGTATGACAGAGTGGCAGAAATTAATCAACTTGTCTCCAGAAGATGACTCGGAAACGTTCTATAAAAAATTACCTATTCTATCTGAAGGTCGCGTTGCAAAAGAAGTGCAACGATTTGAAAAATATGCAACGTATTACAAAATACTCAAGTTTCATCTGGCTGCCCTTCATCGGCCGGATGCCAATATCAAAATTAAGTACAACTATCGATATGGATGGCACCTCTCTTCCTGTATTCGAAGTTTACCCGATTCACCCTATATACGTTCAGACCCCTGTAACTGTGAAGAAGAAATAGCTGATCCAGAAGAGTTTTTTTACTCACTGGCCAGAGATTACGTGCTGAGGTGTAAAATATGTAAACACAATGGACCTGATTTTGTTACTTGGGACAAAGATGGTGGAAACAACGGCGATGAAGAGAGTGATGGGGAGGAGAGTGATGGTGACGAGAGTCCGGAAGGTGAAGAGGGATCAAACGATGAGGATGAGAATAGCGATGGGGGAGACGCTCGTCCGGAAGGGGGAGACAATCCAAACAGTGAGCGAGAGCGAAATGCCGAACCGATTGTGGAAGAGCAGCCTGACCAGTGGAATCACTCCTAACAGTGTGAAATCACTCTTAAAATAATCAAAACAATTACTTACATTATGGATTCGATGGATGCAAAAAGTGGGTACTTACCTAAAAGAAAAAAATACATTAAAAGTAAGTAGAAATGTAACATTCTAAAACAAAACTTTCAACTATAAATTGTTATACATTTTTCTCGACTTTAAAATTATAAGACTTTATGTCAGACTAGACTATCAGAATAAGACTATCATTTTCAAAAATATCAATTTGTCCTCATTGAAGCAAGTATTTAAGAGTTTACAGAATGTGTTGCCGCAACAAATTTGCTGTTTCTTACGGTTTAATAGTGATTACGAAAGATAACAAAGTCATGCTTATTAAACGTAAAGTGCCGTACTGCATTCAAAATTTTTACATGTTTTTAAATGATCAAGGTATCAAACATGATTACTACGATCAAAATCCATGGAATCGACTGCAAGATTTTTTTGAAAAAGAATGTTTACCATTTTTGAACGAAAATGATCAGTTAGATTATTTACGCTTTAAACATGGGAAAATTTTTGAAGATATGTATGATTATCCTCATGGACAGTTGGCGGTTTCAAAATTTCCGAAAAACCGGCTACAGTGCTTTAAGAACGCCTACAGAGAATTTCGAGAAGAGACGGGATACCGTTTTTCATGTACAAAGGAAGATATTGATAAATACCCTCTTAAACAAGTGAAATTTAAAGGGTGTGATCAACAGGAATACACCCAATATTATTTTGTCGTAAAAAATGTAAAAGATTTGCGAAGATATCGATATTTTGATTCTTTTACCCAACCCTATACATCGACTGTTAAAATTAAAAATTGGAAAGATGATCGACTGGTCTATAAAAGCTATCTGATACCCGTCAACGATGCATTCAACATATTGAAAGGACAACAGTATATTAAAAAAGATGGTAAGCATTTAATATTAAAAAATTTAAATAATGACAAAAAGCTGTGCTTAAAACACACGTATCATAACTGGAGATGTGAAACATGCTGTGAAGAAAATAAGACAGATTACACGTAAAAAAAAAAAAAAAAAAAAAAAAAAAAAAAAAATTTGCAATTTTTTTTTTTTTTTTTTTTTTTTTTTTTTTTTTTTTTTTAGTATTATAATGTATTTTATAATTAAGTTATAATAGAGATAAAATATATTAGAATAAAGTACTGTATGATGTATATTTAAAGAATATAATTCTCTAAATATATTTCATATCAATAGATCTAAAATAAAATTCTAATACCATTAAAAAAAAAAAAAAAAAAAAAAAAAAAATTTTTTTTTTTTTTTTTTTAATCAAGTTATAATAGAGATAAAATATATTAGAATAAAGTACTGTATGATGTATATTTAAAGAATATAATTCTCTAAATATATTTCATATCAATAGATCTAAAATAAAATTCTAATACTATTAAAAAAAAAAAAAAAAAAAAAAAAAAATTTTTTTTTTTTTTTTTTTTTTTTTTAACTTTGCTATATAAAGCTGTGAATTCTGTATCTCTTTCACTCGACTTTCTTCCTTCGCGTTGCTCGTGCCTGCCTGCTTGTGCTGGATTACCTTTGACAATTTTACAACTGCGACTCTAAATATACAGGGAAGTCTCACTCTGTTGGATTTTGTTAAAGATGCCTGGAAAAAGATTTACTTGCGTCGCTTTTCGCTGACATTTTTTGGATTCAGTTTGGTACATCCATATTTCATTGAACCCTCCCAGTGTTTCATTGGATGGACGTGTCGGCACATTGCTCCAGAAAGGATACTGTCTTGATCACCGGCAATGTTGCAGTAGAGACGAGTTGACTTTGCGTACAGTCCTGTACGTTATTCAGGTGATAGCACGATTTTGTCCTGTCCCCCGTCCACAACAAGATGGCCCGGGTCAGGTGGCGACAGTTCAAAAATGGCAACACTGACCTCTGGCGTCCTTATGACCATCCAGAACAAATTGGTCGGATCCCATGGACGAAGGACCTTACTCCACAGACAACGTGTTCTTATTACACGGACGGATCCAAGAAGTCAAAGAACCGTGTCGGATGCGCGTTCATCGTTGTGGTCAATAAAATAATCATAGCGGGAAAAATATTTCGCCTTTTTAATAAGACACCAAGCTCTGCAGCCGAACTCTATGCAATCAAGGAAGCGATTATGGACGCATATGAAAGGGAGTTTAGTGAAATTGATATCTATACAGATGCGATGTACTGGCTTGAACACTTCAGCAGATTCGAGTGTCGGAACCGGATGCTAGCTGAGATTAAAGATTTGATAAAAGAGACGAATGTTCAGGTGCACATGCATTGGGTAAAAGCTCACGATGGTCATGCTCACAACCACCTAGCGGATAAATTGGCAAAAGCCGCCACGACCCGCGGAAGGATCGACGTGAAGGTGAATTTCAATCTATGGGATACGCGAAAAGGAAGAAAGAGACAACACGTGGAACATGACCTTCAAGCAGATACGTTGGATAAAGCCTCCACGACCCAGGGTGCGGTTGGCCTGAATCTCAATGAATGCCAAACGAAGAAAAAAAGGAGGAGACGAGGAAGAAAACACGACTATCAACCGTATAATTTGGCAAAAGCCGCTAGGAAAAGGAGTCAAGCTAGGAAAAGGAGTCAAGCCTACGTGAATCTCAGTAAATGTAAAACGAAGAAAAAAAGAAGGAGGAGACGAGCAAGAAAACACGAGAAACACGACCATCTAGCGCATAATTTGGCAAAAGCCGCTACGAAAAGGAGTCAAGACGACGTGAATCTCACGGAATGTCAAACGAGGAACAAACACGAGAAACACGACCATCTAGCGCATAATTTGGCAAAAGACGCTACGAAAAGGAATCAAGCCGACGTGAATCTCACGGAATGTCAAACGAAGAAAAAAAGGAGGTTCAAGAAGGACGTTTCCAGTATCAATTTTTCAGACATAATACTTGCGGACCTGGCATACTGGCATAAATGTCATGGAAATAGTTCATAAGAACTATTGTAACAAATTATACAATAAATATTTTATCTTTACATTTGTTGAATAAAAATATTTTATTCCATAACTTTATATATTATTCCATAACTTTGGTTTGTTTTTTATTAAATTGTATTTCAATTTGTAAAAAAAAAAAAAAAAAAAAAAAAAAAAAAAAAAAATTTTTTTTTTTTTTTTTTTTTTTTTTTTTTTTTTTTTTTTTTTTTACAAATTGAAATACAATTTAATTAATTGTATAATTTTATTAAATGTTTATTAAATGTTAATTTTGTTATTAAATATTTTTTTTTTTTTTTTTTTTTTTTTTTTAGCCTTTGATGCTATTTCTTTCAGACAAGCTAAAAAGTGTCGTCTCCAAAAATTGTAGCCCACTTTTTCTTAATCTGGACATTAAAACGACACATTCATGTAATTTTATTGTTAAAATGCATTTCATTTTTATCGAAGTGAATAAAAAAAGTGTTTAAACTAAAGAAAAAATCCATTTTTTAGGAATCGAGTCACTGAAGAAGTAGCACGTCAAATTGTATCTCTTTATTATTCTACAATTCCAATGTTTCAGAGAGAAACTGTTAATCATTTGGGTATTTCCCGTTGTTCTGCATTAATAAATACAAGAAAAATGAAGTTAGTTCATTGCATTCCAAATGGGGTCATCCTTCTAAACAACCTCAAAAAAAAAAAAAAAAAAAAAAAAAAAAAAAAATTTTTTTTTTTTTTTTTTTTTTTTTTTTTTTTTTGAGAATTTAAATTCAAGTAAAAATTTAAATAGAATTTAAATCGGAGGCGAAATTGAATTCTGCAGTGGCAGAATCTAAATTTAACTTTTTTTTTTTTTTTTTTTTTTTTTTTTTATTATTATTATATAATTGTAAATAATCGTTTTCATTTATATCACTTGAATATGATTTTATATGCAGAAGTTGTTTGCATGGATTGTGAGGATGGAAAATTATTTCCTCTAGAAATTGCATTTGCGACATCTTCCAATAACATTTACACACTTCGAGTCTCTCCCCATAACTATTACTGGCTGACTGTGAGAGATATTTATTCTACACGATCTAGATTAAGAAACAAGGATCGATTTTACAATTCTGGAGTTTCAAAACTATTACCCATTAAACCAGCCACCAAATATGTATTGCGAGCAAGTACTTGGCTGCTTGAACTTCGTGAGTTTATTGCTGCAGAATTTTCAGGTGAAATACACTTGCGTGTACGTGGACGTTACCAGTACAATTTTTTCAAACACACTTGCGGCTTTTTAAATGTGTCCAGAATATGGTTAAAAACTGGAATACCTGTCATGGATGTAATTCATAAACATAATTCGAGATTTTCAAAATATCCTTGTCCTGGGATTGAAGTGAGAACTATGGCCTATTACTATGAAAGAAAACGCTTTCACTAATTAAAAAAAAAAAAAAAAAAAAAAAAGAAAAAAAACTTTTGCAGAATTTAAAAAAAAAAAAAAAAAAAAAAAAAAAAAAAAAACTGCAAAATTTAAAAAAAAAAAAAAAAAAAAAAAAAAAATTTTTTTTTTTTTTTTTTTTTTTTTTTAATATAAGAGATGTGACACTTCCATGGTTTTCCCACTTCAACATGAAGCAGCTACAACTTTATAATGCTCTTACGCGGTCCGTTGAACCGTTTGTACCCACCAATCCCTACGACGTTAAACTCTACTGTTGTGGCCCCACCCTCAACTATGCTCCCCATCTTGGGCAGGCGCGAACCTATGTTTACATGGATGTATTTCGCAGAATTTTACACCATTACTTGGGTTATAGTGTACGTTTAGTCATGAACGTAATTGATTTGGAGGGTTCCCAAGAGTGTGAAAAAGAGTTCTCTGAAACCATGGATTTGTTGAACGTGCAACCCGCCCATTTTACACCTCGCATGACTGAAAGCGTGGACTTGACTGCCACTGTATGGAAAAAGTGTATGACTGAAAAGTTTGCCTATTTCACACGCAATTTCAACATTTATTTCCATTCCAAAACCTATTTAGAAAAATTTGGACCCATCTTTTCTGACAAAGAATATAATTACCAGTCTCGCGAAACCATGCTGCCGGAAGAAGAGAAATGGAATACTAATGATTTTATCATGTGGAACGAATCGAAAAAATGGATCGATACTCAAGGGAAGCAACACACGGGCGTTCCCTCCCGGGATATGGCTTGTGCTGCGATGGCCATTTTCCATTTTCAAGAGTCGATCGATTTGGTACTGGGAGGTGTGGATTTACAATGGATGCAACACGAAAAGGAAATGGCTTTAGGTCGGGTGTACTTTAAAAAAAAAGACTGGGTTCGCTTCTTTGTGTATACGGGACTTTTGGAAAATGAAGGTACCAAAATGTCCAACACTGCCCAAAATAGTGTCACAGTGAAAGCAATGTTGGCCAAGGGTTATTCACCCATGGTTATTCGTTACATGTTTTTAAAGATGCCGTATATGGAATGTAGGTGCTATACCGAGTACCAGTTCGAAGACGCTCAACATGCATACAATCGGTTTATGATAAACATTCAAAAGATGAAGACTTATCAAACTGAATTGGAATTCCAAAATACGGTCGAAGACATGCAGAAATCTTGGGAAAGATGTGTTGAACTGGCTCGAGTGAAAAGCATTGTGGATAAGGTGTTGATGAATAATATGGGTGTTTCGAAAGCCTTGGATATCCTTGAAGAATTTGTCCAGAATTGTGTGTTGCGATTCCCAAAGAATATGTCTTACGAATGGATTTCTTATTGTCTAGAGTATGTGTTGTATTTAGTGGACACCTGTTTTGGATTAATGACTCATGCATCCGAAACTGTCGTCGAGACGGATGGCGTGTATCCCGTTTTCAAAAAATTTCGATCAGGAGTACGAGAGTACGCTTGGAAAGTGCAAGAAAAGTCTTTGTTGGAAATGTGTGACAAGGCAAAAGAAGAAATTAATCGTATTGGCTATAACCTTCAATATGAATAAATGTAAAAAAAAAAAAAAAAAAAAAAAAAAAAAAAAAAAAATTTTTTTTTTTTTTTTTTTTTTTTTCTGTTATAAAAATTGCGTCTTCGTGCCGCACCCGGCCATTTGATGAAAATTCTCGCCTGAAGAAACAAGTTGTTTCTTCATTTTATGGCAATTTTATTATTATACGCCTTATAAAAATGCATTGTGTGTGGAAAACGTGTTGATGTGAAGAAAACGGAGGGGAGCTCATTCACATTTTCCTTAAATTGTGGAACCCATTTCCCTTTTAAGAGTGTAAGAAAAAATGTCTTCGATGCAATTGATGGACTTGCACATTGATATTCTACTCAAGATTTTTCGAGATTTTGTTCCCTTAAAAGATAAATTAAATTTCTTATCAAGCATGCCGGAATGGTACGACATCTTGACCTACCGCGGAGCCTACCTGTCTTCTCCCACTCCCTTTTCACGCGAGTATTTGCAATTTTTGTGTGGTGTACAACCTGGATGGTACGTTGCTCGACAAAACTGGATCCATTGGTTTTTTCTGCAAATTGACGAAAGAACACTTCATGTCAACCTGTATCATTTTTTTCTGGAAGGTTTTGATCCCGCAGTCATGGATCGACAATTTTTTCGCGGATCCATCCACCACATATCACGGAATCTTGGATATTTTTTGTCTAGATATGAATATGTTGAATCGAATGCAACATCCACGCCACCGCTAACGAGAATGCTCATTTACCGGGTATATGGTCAAGGACTCATCATCATCGATCTGCACTCTGCCAAAGAGGGTTGGTATAAAATGCGGTTCTTTGATGGATGTATCTGGAGGATAAGGCTTGGTGAAAGACGAAAAACTCCAATGCGATGGCATAGCGAAAATCATTTTGAAATGCTTTGGAGAAACAATCATCAGCTCACGTTGTATTGTCTATTTCCTGTCCAGATATACTGTGGCTGTATATCTCGACTCTTACTTCTGTCCCCGATCACTTTCGAAGCCACTCCAGATTTGAAAATGTTAAATTGGAGTGATGGAAGTGAAGGTGATTCCGTGTCTCTGGCAGCATCGCAAAATTTTCAATTGGCAGAGGACGAAGAACACATTGAATCGGACATAATATTCTATCTGGATGAAAAAGAACCGTACCCTCCACGCAGTTGTAATAATTACTTCCAACATAGCCCTTTAAGGAGAGCCATGTCCGCATTGCAAACTGTTAATTCTGCCATTCGAATTCCAAATGTATAGTAGTAAATTAAAAAAAAATAAAATATATTACAGTAAAATATTGCATGATGTATATTTAAAGATTTCAATTCTATATATGTATAAAAAAAAAAAAAAAAAAAAAAAAAAAAAATTTTTTTTTTTTTTTTTTTTTTTTTTTAATAGTTGTATAACATATTTTATAATCAAGTTATAATAGAAATAAAATATATTAGAGTAAAATATTTTTGTTTAAGAAATGTAAAGATAAAATATCTACATTATAAAATATATTATTAAAAAAAAAAAAAAAAAAAAAAATTTTTTTTTTTTTTTTTTTTTTTTTTTTTTTGATAGTTATATAACATATTTTATAATCAGGTTATAATAGAAATAAAATATATTAGAGTAAAATATTTTTGTTTAAGAAATGTAAAGATAAAATATCTACATTATAAAATATATTAAAAAAAAAAAAAAAAAAAAATTTTTTTTTTTTTTTTTTTTTTTTTTTTTTAACTTTGCTATATAAAGCTGTGAATTCTGTATCTCTTTCACTCGACTTTCTTCCTTCGCGTCGCTCGTGCCTGCCTGCTGGATTACCTTTGACAATTTTACAACTGCGACTCTAAAAATATACAGGGAAGTCTCATTCTGTCGGATTTTGTTAAAGATGCCTGGAAAAAGATTTACTTGCGTCGCTTTTCGCTAACATTTTTTGGATTCAGTTTGGTACATCCATATTTCATTGAACCTTCCGAGTGTTTCATTGGATGGACGTGTCGGCACATTGCTCCAACAACAAATGGGCACATTTAACAAATGGGAAATTATTCAGTTATTGATTTTATAAAGACTTACTTCATGAGATTCATTTCATTCAAGATAGTTGATTTCCACAAGTTTGAAAAAATGACTCATTATCATTTTGTAATTCATAAATCAGCTTTTCATGAGAATCTGTTGTCAAGGCTATCAATGAAGCATCTTTCTAATTGGTTTAGAGATGATCATAGACATTTAACCGCTTATTCAGCCAAACCAATTGAAAATAATATGTGGATTAGATCAGAAGAAATTAAAGATTCAAAAAAAGCAATTAGGATTTATAGACATTTCGTACAAGAGGAGCATGATTTTTATTGCGATGTTACATTTAATGTTGAAACATTGAAGTATCTGTGTATAAAATCATTTTTAAGAAATTTGAATTATTTGCATGACATGGAAAAATTAAAACTTCCCAAATGCGTTGTAAGAGATATTTTTTGGCAAAGTAAATCTCGTTTTCGCTTATCAGAATTTCACAACCAGAATGTTATGGTAAACTACATCGAAATTATTCCGTTTTTTAGAAAACAGGATTTTATCTGGCCTAAAAACCTGGTGGTTTGGTTCCAAAATGATCTTAGTTTGGATTATGATTTCGAGAAGTATATTTCACGTTTTATTATCGTGAATTTTGATTTTGAAACTGGTGATAATAATTGCGTTAAAATGTGTTTAAAATGTATGAATTTTGAAAATGAAAATGGATATTACCAAAGAAGATATACGTTAAAATTAAATATTAATGTATGTAAGTTTATTCTAGATCCTATGAACTGGTGTCGAGCATGTCAACAAGTACCCCTTTTTCAATTATTATCTTATTCCAAATTTCAATGTTTGTATCCGTATAAAGTAATCGATTATTTGCATATCCGATCATCTTCACATCCGATTATAAAAAGGGATTATTTTGATAACGGTGTTAAAGTTGACAGTAAATATGTTCTTTCCAATTCATCATTTGGTGGTATCAACAACCCATACATTTAAAAAAAAAAAAAAAAAAAAAAAATTTTTTTTTTTTTTTTTTTTTTTTTTAATAAATAATATTATAGATATTTAAATATATTTTATAATATAAATATTTCATCTTTACATCTGTTGAACAAAAATATTTTACTTTATATCTTTATTATAAAATATTTATGTTTATAAAAAAAAAAAAAAAAAAAAAAAAAATTTTTTTTTTTTTTTTTTTTTTTTTTTTTTTTTTTTTAATATTTACTTATAAAAATTATCCGTTTATCATTTACCTCATACCTTTCAAACTCATCATGAAAAAGCTTCAACTTTTTAACGCTCGCACTCAATTACTGGAAGACTTTGTGCCGACAGATCCTCACGATGTTAAAATTTATTGTTGTGGTCCTACTGTGTACGATGTTCCCCACCTCGGACATGCGAGAACCTATGTGTTTCTGGATATTCTTAGAAGAATTTTGCGCAACTATCTGGGCTTTGGTGTACGCTGCGTGATGAATATCACAGATTTGAACGATACAATCATTGAGCAAGGGGGTCCACCCACTGCTCGAAAATATGAACAACAGTTTTTTGAGGCGATGGATCGGTTAAATGTGGAAAGACCTGATTTCGCACCGCGTGTCACCGACTTTTTAGACCTGACAGAGTCTGTCTCTAAAACATGTTTGGTCAAAGAGTTTGCCTATTACTCCCCTGGTTTCGACACAACTTATTTTAGTACGGAAGCCTATTTAAAACATTTTGACCGGGTGTTTCCGCACACCGAAACACGTGACAAGTCCTCTCAAATCCCTACCCAAAAGGAAGGTAAGTGGGATGCGAGAGATTTTGCCCTCTGGAAAAATTCGAAAGAATGGACCCATGTCGATGGAAAAAAAATGAAAGGAATGCCTGGATGGCATTTAGAATGTGCGTCCATGGCTAGTTTTTACTTTCCTGATTCTGTGGACATTCATCTGGGGGGAATCGATTTACAATTTCCCCATCACGAAAACGAAATTGCTTTAGGTCGTGTCTATTTGGAAAACAAAGATTGGGCTCGCTTTTGTGTGTATACAGGCCATCTGCAGACGGAAGGCCGAAAAATGTCAAAGAGTTTAAACAATTTTACAACCATTGACCAAGTGTTGGCAGAGGGATACTCCCCGTTAGCCCTTCGGTACATGTTTATAAAATTTCCTTACGACAAACCCATGATGTTTCACACGGATGAAATGAAAAAAGCTCAAACATCCTACCATAATTTTATGCATCACATTCAACAACTAAAGCTCCGTCTACTCGAACTCAAACCCCAAACCCTTGAAATAAATTTTAAACCGAGAAAAGAATTGGAGGAATTGAATCAGGTAAAAAAAGAAGTAGATACTTTATTAAAGGATAATTTAAAAGTGGGCAAAGCTTTGGACTTGCTCGAAAATTATGTGCGAGGGTTTTCTCTCAAACGAGACTTGAGCTATGATTGTCTTTTATATTGTTTCAATTACATCGTATGGATGACCGACACCTGTTTTGGATTGATGGAGACAGTGGAAGAAAATGAGTCATCCGATCCGTTGTTTCCTATTCTTAAAAATTTTAGAACCAAAGTACGAGAAATGGCTCTTTTGAAAGACATGAATAAAGTGCAACGGGAATCCTTATTAAAATTGTGCGACACCATTAGAGAGGAGATGAAGGAGACGGGTTATGTGGTTGAAGATGAAGCCTTGCAATTCAACACCCCAAAAGAAACACTAGTTTGAAAAAAAAAAAAAATATATATATATATATATATATATATATATATATATATATATATATATATATACATATATATATATATATATATATATATATTTTTTTTTTTTTTTTTTTTTTTTTTTTTTTTTAAACAAAGTAAGAATAATCCTAAAACAGTCTTCCTTATATGGCTAATTTTCAATATACTGCTCACATCACTTTCATCTTACATAAAGGAGATTGGGTCCCATGGCATGTAGCGTTTACTTCGGTCGTTCCGCCCTTTAAAACCATTTCTATTGGCCTAAATACAGAAAATCTTTTGTTATATCATGATGAATTGTATCATAATATCAATGTTAACAATTTTCCAAGATCAGCTGGAATTGAATTTAATTATGTATGTAAAGAGTCTGAATTTCCAGAAACAATTAAACTGGTTTATAACAATTTAAACTCTACGGGATCTTGGGATGTTATCATCGGAGCTGTAGATGCAGCAACCTTTGCCTATTTGAAGGGTATCATTTCAAATACAATTTTGATAAATTTTAACGCCTTAAGTGAAGAAATTACCCTTGGTGCTGCATATAGAAAATTTGAACATGAAAAGGGTTGGCATTCTGAATAAAGAAATGTTTCATTGTACTTGACAATAAAATCGTTGACGTTTTTAAGGTAAAACTAATAGTTTATAATAATCTGTTCTTTCTCGCCACTTTACATGGTGCATTTTTATATGGAGCAATGCTCCAATGTAAACCATTTCTTCTGAATGGAAGACATTCAATGTTACACGCCTTTTGCTCTACAAGATACTGGATATAACCTGGATGATTATTGACAAACAGTTTCATTTCACACTACTTTTTTGCGTTATACGTAATACAAGTCAAGCTTCTTCTACTAAGCCGTTCAAGTCAAGCTTCTGCTGTTAAGCGATGCAAGTCAAGCTTCTTCTATTAAGCTATTCAAGTCAAGCTTCTTCTACTAAGCTATTCAAGTCAAGCTTCTTCTACTAAGCTATTCAAGTCAAGCTTCTTCTATTAAGCTATCAAGTCAAGAAATTTCTTTCACACTAAGCAAGTCAAACTACTACTTTTGTGCAATTATGCAATTCATAATAATTCCTTTGTGCAATTATGCAATTCATAATAATTCCTTTGTGCAATTATGCAATTCATAATAATTCCTTTGTGCAATCATGCAATTCATAATAATTCTTTTGTGCAATTATGCAATTCATAATAATTCCTTTGTGCAATTATGCAATTCATAATAATTCCTTTGTGCAATTATGCAATTCATAATAATTCCTTTGTGCTGTACACAACGAATTCGATTGAAATTTAAGTAGTTATTATAATTATACTTTTACCTTAGACGGGAATCGAACCAGGGTCCTTTTGTTGGAAAGCCGGTGCTTTACTAACCGTGCCATAAGTACTACAACTAAATAAATTTAAAATTGCATATAAGTTTTACAAATTATCTAACTAGTTTAAAATCAATTAATTTTGTAAAAAAAAAAAAAAAAAAAAAAAAAAAAAAATTTTTTTTTTTTTTTTTTTTTTTTTTTTTTTTTTTATGTATATATAAATAATTTTACATATATGGAAACATAGGTCTACATTATGGAATCGGTTGAAGATAGAGACTCTTCTGATGAAAAAGATTCCACTGAAGAAAATTTTATAAAAATTGTCAATCTTATCAAGGCAGCTATTCACGATGAAGTTGATTTAAACATTAATAGAAATCAATATATTACTCAGGAAACCCTCACTCAGCGACTGTATAGGAAAATATTTATAGTCACGGGTATTAAGCCAATGGAAAATGAGAAAACATGTCTCTTTGAAAAATGGCATTGTGAAATTTTAACCGCTTACAATAAACTTCGGTCCAGTCTCTCTCACGATGAAAAAGCTAACGTTGAGCGGGTTTTATCAAAGGATTGTCCACACCCGTTCGAATTGCAGAAATTTGCTACTACTTGGTATAAGTACAACTCTACGGAGGCTTGCAAGTGGTTCGCTGTAGATGGTATACTTGGTACCCATCCCAAACTCTATGTTCAAGAAGCCTTTTCACCTCATTTTGCCAAACATAACGACGCTGTTCGGTTATTATACATGTATTATTCCGCTCCCGAAAAAATTAAAGAAGTAGTTGAAACAGCTTTTCTTGCAAATGAAAATAAATCCCTCCCTGAAGAAATGGATCCGGATTTTGAAAGATGTGTTGGTATATATGCCGAGGAGGTTGGTGAAGAAGAGATGACTTTGATAGCGACAGAACGAAGAGCCAAACTGAATCAACAACAACAGCCTAACAAGCGTAAAAAAGTATTTACTCCCTCTTCACCTTAACATCTTCCTTATTTGAGCATCATAAGGACCTGTATCGGGAATATCTTTCAAAAGACTTTTACGCAATTTATCCGAAATCCGTAAAGTCCAGATGAATGCAGGTTGCAAAACATCCAATAGGGTTAAAAGCCGTAAATAAGCTTCATGCGAGCTATCGACAGTGGATAAATCAATTTCAGTAGCCTGGGGAGTTAGAAAAGTACCGATATGACTCGTAGGGGGTATAACGACTTTGAAATTAGGATCCAATATTGTTTTGGGTAAGGGAATGATTCGGTCCAAGGAAAAGGGGACCTCAACAACTCGAGTGGTCAATGGATTCCACCGAAGACGGAGATGACTCGTTACAACAATACACCATTTATCGGAAGGTATAGAGGCATTAAAAGGAGGTTCTAAGAGAACGTATAAAAAACCTCGATTATGACACCAAAAAATTAATTCATATTCTGATACCGGTTCCAATTCCCTAATCGACTCTAAATAAAATTTGACTACAAAAGGATATCTACCAAAATGTCCATGCAAGATGGTTGAACGTTTAAAAGCGAGGGCCTCTTCAAAAAAATGCGACATCTTTGTTTTAGGTGAAAAAAAAAAAAAAAAAAAAAAATTTTTTTTTTTTTTTTTTTTTTTTTTTTTTTTTTTTAAGGTCGCGGAGGGTAGAATGAAGTATATAAGGCCGTGCATTCGCTGGCTCGTTCACTCGGCTGTCTTCTTTCCCGAAGTTTGTGCCTGCCTGCTGGATAACCTGTGAACATTTTACCACCGCCGCAGTCGATATACAGGGACGTTTTTCAAAGAAGGCTCTAAAAGTAAATCCTTTTCGAGAACACATCATTTCATTTCGTGACAACCTTTAACTGGTATCATCATGTCCAGTGAAAGTGATGAATTGACTTTGTTAAAGAAACAATTGCAGACTCATGATTATCGTACAGGTATCTTAAATTTTCAAGTAACAGCTTTTCGTTACAACAGTCGATTTCGGTTTTTATTGACTGACAATAACCGTTTTCATCTCAACAATTGCATGTGGTCTGTAAAGAATGCTCAATGTGGCCCGGATACTTGTCATTGTTCTTTTGTATTGGATTCTCCTGAAACATTTTATGAAGCCCATATCAATAAGCCAGAAAAGTATTATTCTGTGTCGGATTTGCACAAAACGAATCATATTGAAGATAATCACAAGGACTATAAACCTTACTTTGCAAATGAAGAAGAAGAGAGTATAAAAGATTTTTATCACTATCGAGTTTTGGATTCTAAAAATATAATGATGTGGTATGAACTGTACAAGCAAAAAGCCCATGCTCTCCAGTTTCAAATAAAAGTGAGAGAATTGAAGAAAGAAAATCAAATTGATGCAGTGTTTAATGTAGAGAGTAAAGAATGGCATTTAACAGATTGCGAAAGAAGTATTCAATGGCAATCTGGACCTGATACATGTCATTGTCAAACAGCGATGAAAGATCCATGGAAATATCTGAAACAAAAATACAATTTTGTGGACACTTCAAAATTTTTGGACAGATTGAAAAATCAGAAAATACCTGTATATTATAGAAAAAATTAGTGGATGTTTTACTGTATAAATATTTTACAATAAAATTTTTGGAGTAAAAGTTTTTGTAGTAAAAATTTTTGTTTAACAGATGCAAAGATAAAATATGTTTAAATATCTACATAAAAAAAAAAAAAAAATTTTTTTTTTTTTTTTTTTTTTTTTTTTTTTTCAATAGTTATATAACATATTTTATAATCAAGTTATAATAGAGATAAAATATATTAGAGTAAAATATTTTTAATTCTATAAATATATTTTATATCAATAGATTTAAAATAAAATACTAATATCATTATTTAAAAAAAAAAAAAAAAAAAAAATTTTTTTTTTTTTTTTTTTTTTTTTCAAGTTATATAACATATTTTATAATCATGTTATAATAGAGATAAAATATATTAGAGTAAAATATTGTATGATGTATATTTAAAGAATTTAATTCTATAAATATATTTTATATCAATAGATTTAAAATAAAATACTAATATAATTATTAAAAAAAAAAAAAAAAAAAAATTTTTTTTTTTTTTTTTTTTTTTTTTTGTGAGTGTGTATATATAAAAATTTTTTATACTCGATAGTGTGGTCTTTCATTCCGCCCTGTCACCATGAAGCCCTTGTTGAAACGAGATTTGCGGTCCATTTCAAGGCATCAACATAGACATTTTTTCTGTAGATATAAACAGTTGGCAACGTCCTACTGGAATACTTCTACATCCTGCAGTATTCCAAAGCGAGCAGCCATTTTCGAGAATGCGAAGCTAGAGGTTCCCAAAACGCTACAAATGAAAAATGTATCCCTTGCTATTCATCATGATTCAAGGTGTGCATCTGGTGACCGCCTATACAAATCAGTGGAAAAATCCAATTCGAATCTACCTCCTTTTACACAAAACTTTGCGCAAAAACCCTTATCCACATTCCAGGATCCCGATGTCAAATCTTTCGTTCACCAAAAGAAAGCCATCCAAGCCTACAGAGAATGGTATGTTGCTCATCATTATGCCCCTAGGGTACCCCAGGCTCAACCCATTTCAGAGCCTTTACGCCCGCAAGTATCCACCCCACATGTTTTTAGCCAATTTCAATTTTCGGGAATGTGTGCAGGATCGTTCCAGATGAATATTCATTCTTCCGGTATCCAAATTGTAAGTAAAGGGTTTACAATGACTGGGTTCCAATGCATTAACATGTAAAAAAAAAAAAAAAAAAAAAAAAAAAAAAAAATTTTTTTTTTTTTTTTTTTTTTTTTTTTTTTTTTTTTTTACGCATGGGAACTCTGTCATGTTTTTTAAATAAAGCTTTATGAATCTTGCGGAAGCCATTCTTCAATCGGACGATCGAAACCTCGGATCGTTTGCAACTTTTGAAAAAAGCATTGGGTATACTACACTTTTATGCGTCACTGTACCTATATTGATTGTACCCTTCTTTTTTATCCTCGTCGGTAAAAATATTTACAAACTAAGTGCTTTACTTTTTGGATTTTTAGTTTTTCTCTTTCTGATACTTCGATTTCGTTTTTCATGGATTGTTAAATTGGATCATCAGTTGAGGCAGTTTTATCATGCATGAATATGAATTTAGATTGGTCGTTGAAAATTCTTCTTCTTTCCTTCCTCTCCTTCAAACCCTGAAATTCCCGATAAAAAAACAAATAATTTATTATTTAAAACCGCATTTTCGATACCGGAATGGACATTTTGAAACGAAACGGATGGAGTCTACCTATGCAGTGTACCATGATTCATTATGGTTTCGGTGGATTCATTCTATTGAAACCCCTTATCACGCTTGGTCTCATGCCACCTACCTAGATTTTCTTCATAATATTGGAAATTACCAACATCCCTTTAAGGTGGAAACGCGACATGGGATTACGATAGATGGCCATACCCAACTGTATACATTTCAAACCTCAATACATACTTTTAAACTAGTTTTTGAATGGGAATATGGTACGTTTTCAAAACCCATTACTTTATCCAATCCTGCTCAATTACTCTCTACCTTGACTCGCTATCGAGACATATACAATCTCTTCCAACAGTATCCGCTACCTTCCTACACATTAAACGAGAATTTAACAAGAAAGCCCGTTACCTGCATCGAGGCAATTCCAAAAGGAGATCCCTACCTATATGCTCATAAACTGGATGGGGTCTTTGGACTGGTGTACAGTTATACGAATAAAATTAAAGAAAAATGGGAAGGATATGAATGCGTTGTTCGGCCCAATGAAACTCTGGGTGATGGGTTAGTGTTTGCGGCAGAGCGATTGGAAAATGGAGACGTTTATTTACTGGACGTCTATCATGTTCGAGGGCACGATACGGCCAAATGGTGTAGAAGAGAAATCCTGACACACTTTCTATCCCATTTGTCTTTGTTAAAAGGGTATTTTATTCAACACTACGTATCCGATCCAGAGTGTTTAAACACAAATCCACCCTTTAAGACAGACGGCTTAATTATCCATAATGTTTTGGAAGATGTTATTTTGAAATACAAAACGAGCCACTCGATAGATGTAGTTTATTATCGAAATTATTTTTATTTACCTAATGGAAGAATTAAATGCTCACAGGAAGGTTTAGAAGACGGTAGTGTGTATGAAATTTCAACGCAAGACGGTCGTGTAATGCGACAACGAAAAGATCGATTTAAGGGAAATACCTCGGCTCAATTGGACAATGTCTTGAAAAACGGATGGCATGGACCCCCTATAGAACCATCGCCTGTCACTGTCCATAAAAAAATGAAACGAAAAAAATGATGTAAAAAAAAAAAAAAAAAAAAAAAAAAAAAATATATTTATATATATATATATATATATATATATATATATATATATATATATATATATATATTTTTTTTTTTTTTTTTTTTTTTTTTTCTTCAATTAAGAAATATATTTAAAGAATTACATTTTTTAAATGTGCATCTCATACAATGCTTTGCTCTAACATATCTTATCTCAATTTTAACATTATTATATATATATAAATTACAATAAGTTATAGTATTGATATTTCTTCCATCGCGATCTTCCTTTAACAGGCAATAATATTCGAAAATAATCTCTTGATACAAACAAAAATTCATTTGTAACCGCAGGAAGTAATTTATCTTTATCTAAATCTTCATTTGTATTTTTTAATACCGCAGAATGTAATTTATCTTTATCCAAATATGCCCGACATAATGGACATTTTAATATTTTATTTTCGGAATTCATTAGTAATGAGATCAAACAATCGTTATGAAAAGAATGTTTGCATTCCGAAAGTGAGAAAAAATCTCCGGCATTCATGTCATACAAGCAAATGCTGCATAAATCCATGGTCGGCTTAGAAACGGATCGATAAGTTTTGTGAACAGGCAACACAATGTCCTTCCTTAAGTCTGGTAGATTAGAAATTCGAACCCTCCAGAAAATATAATGATATAATTCAGTTAACCAGATGTCTGGATGAAGTTCATACTGAACAACTGGCACGACAGATGAATGCCTGCGATAAAAACGATCTTTATTTTTGAATCGAGATTTGGTGTTTGCTATACCTTTCATTGTCTGAGCATAATATTCCGGTGGCGGTGCGATTTGAAAGATGTAAATTTTATTCGGAGATGTAGCGAATGCAATTTCCAATGAATATATCATTCCATCATAACAAACAGTTTCACCATAAACAGACATGTTTGAGAAAATATGATACAAATCTTTATGAAGATTATTCTTAAAGCTTTGCACATTTATATACATGTCAAAAAAAAAAAAAAAAAAAAAAAAAAAATTTTTTTTTTTTTTTTTTTTTTTTTTTTTTTAATGATATATTTTTAATCTCATTTATATCAAGTAAAGAAATAAAATGTCTAATGAAAAACAAAATTCAAACACTTCACCAATCAACGATGAATTTTTATTACGTGAAAATCCTAGGAGGTTTGTCCTCTTTCCTATTCAATATTCCGATATTTGGGAAATGTACAAAAAAGCAGAAGCTTCTTTTTGGACTGCTGAAGAGGTTGATTTATCGCATGATTTTTCAGATTGGGAAAAATTAACACCCAATGAAAAGCATTTTATTTCTCATGTTTTAGCATTTTTTGCAGCAAGTGATGGCATTGTGAATGAAAATTTGATTCAAAGGTTTTTACAAGAAGTTCAACTTACAGAAGCGCGATGTTTCTATGGCTTTCAAATGATGATTGAAAATATACATTCTGAAATGTACAGTCTTCTTATAGATACTTACATTAGGGACAATGTGGAAAAAGAGAAACTGTTTAATGCTATTGAAACGCTTCCCTGTGTAAGAAAGAAGGCTGACTGGGCACTTTCTTGGATCCATTCGCCAAGTGCCACTTTTGGTGAAAGAATTATAGCATTTGCCGCAGTGGAAGGCATTTTTTTCTCTGGCTCTTTTGCAGCCATTTTCTGGTTGAAGAAGAGAGGATTAATGCCGGGTTTAACTTTTAGTAATGAACTTATTAGTAGAGACGAGGGGTTACATTGTGATTTTGCTTGCCTCATGTTTAGTTATTTGACGCATAAACCCTCAAAAGAGAAAATTGTACAGATAATATCGAATGCAGTCATGATTGAGCAAGAGTTTCTCACAGAAGCTTTACCAGTTGCTTTGATTGGAATGAATAATAAGTTGATGAAACAGTATATTGAATTTGTTGCAGATCGACTTTTGGTGGAATTGAATTGCGAAAAACTGTTTTGCGTTGAAAATCCTTTTGATTTTATGGAGCATATTAGTTTAGAAGGTAAAACTAATTTTTTTGAGAAAAAAGTTGGTGAATACCAAAAGGCAGGTGTAATGTCAAAGAAGGACGATTACCGTTTTACTCTAGATGCTGAATTTTGAAAAAAAAAAAAAAAAAAAAAAAATTTTTTTTTTTTTTTTTTTTTTTTTTTTTTTTTTTTTTTTAGTTATGAAATATATTTAGAGAATTAAATTTATTAAATGTACATCATACAATACTTGAGTGTATTGTGTGATGACAAACAAAAACGGTTAAAGGAAAAAAAAAAAAAAAAAAAAAAAAATTTTTTTTTTTTTTTTTTTTTTCACCGTTTTAGTTTGTCATCACACAATACACTCAAGTTTTTCAACAATTCATTTCCTACGTATTTCATCTTCTTTAAATCTGTAAATTGTTCACAATATACATTACCCAATGTTCTTAATAACATTTCATCCACATGCTTTACGTCGCGATAATATTCTGAATGTTTATGGAGAAAGCCCTCCGCCCAAGATTGAACTTGTTGTAGCTGATGACGTACCAAATCATCCGTTAATTTTTCCTTTAACAATTTTGCATACAATTTCAATAGGGCTAAGAATATAGCGCAGGCAGTGTCGGTTCCTGATAAACTCTCAATGCTTAAATTTTGTTCAAAATATTCATACATGGCTCGTACGCCTTTGGCATGCATTTTAAATTCCGTTCGAAGCGGGAGTAAAATACACGTTAAATAGTGTTTCAGATCTTTAGGTCTGAATCCATGAAATCCATCCACCGCTAAAATTTTATAAACTTCACGGTTAATGATAATCTCCTCATTACTTGTGTTTCGTATCCATTGATTCATCAGTTTCAACCATTCTGATTCGTCTAGGGGAACATCTTTTACCTGTTGCTTGGAAGCACTGGAAAGCAACGTCATCAACTCATCGCGATAGGTAGCATCGTAGGTGTTCACTACATTCTGAGAAGGTTGAATCCACTCAATCAATTCTTCAATCAATTTGTGACGATGAAAGTCAAGCGTATCCGAGGGTTGACCCATCAAAACTTGATGCATGAGTTTCTTTTTAATTAAATCTTTCAAGTCATTATTCAACGATTCGATAGATGAGTGTTTCTGGACTGATGGATTGGAAGGGGATTTTTTTGGCAAAACTGGCTGAGCAGACGCACACGACAGACTCGCTGTATTTCGACTGCAAGTAGCAACGGACGATGGCATTGGAGACGTTTGTAGATAAGGGTCCAAAGGTTTGGATGTCTTTTTGAGTAAAGAGGGTTGCGTACTCGACTTGAATGCCATGTTCTTTAAATTTTTTCGAAAACCAAAGTAAAGGTTTTTTGGTAATGCGAAAAAAATATTTTAAATCTTTTTCGATATTGAATGACTGAGTGTGGGTTAAGAGAACAACGTAATGATGCGTATAGCTGGCAGCGTGTTGATTAAACTGTTTAGCCGATGACCATTGCGGAAAGGGAATATCCATGATAGAGATGTGTTTATTTTACACACATATATAGATCTATTTAAAAAAAAAAAAAAAAAAAAAAAAATTATGAAGTAAAGTATTAAAAAAAAAAAAAAAAAAAAAAAAAAAAAATTTTTTTTTTTTTTTTTTTTTTTTTTTTTTTTTTTTTTTTTTTTAGATATTCTAATATTTTATAATTTAAATATTTTATCTTTACATCTGTTGAATAAAATTTGAAATTACAAACCGAAATACAATTTAATAAAAAATAAACCAGTCGCCCATACATCAATATATTCAATAAATAAAGCTATACAACACACCACCATCACCAACAGACTCAAGTATATTTTTCGCCTCCATGCCTCCTCTTCTTTCCACTCAAATAATTTCAAGTTAGATTTTTTCAATTCTTTTTGGCTAGGGGCTACCGTATAGAGAGCCGTTAAATATTCTTCCACCTTCTCTACCATAAATTTAAATTTTTTGGATTCATCCTCATCTTCCGTCAAAATTTCATTCTCCCATACGTATTCGGGTGTTATTTCGGGTCGCACGGGTCCATCTCTAAAATACAGGTCATCTAAATCCCGATCCATCTTTTTTAACGTTTCCTTATCCAACACTTTATCGTAATCGTACAGGTCCATCGTATCCAAGAGACTCATGGCCATATCATAGAAAGTGTACACGTAGGTAGCCCGCCCAAACCCTTTTGCTACTTTTTTAAAAGTCGAGGTACCCACGCGTAGAATGCCCCGAGCGATCGCCTGTTTGAGGACGAGTTTGGCCGATAGGGTATTGAGAGAGATTTTTAAGAGTTGAGGGGCTTTTTTTCGCAAAAACATTTCAATCGCCCATTCCGAAACTTCTTCACCCAATTCCTGTACCAACTCTGTAGCAATTTCTTGATAGATTTTTCGGTGGGCCGGATCCGTGTAACCCATCTCAATCTCCCGCTTTTTTCGTTTGGGGGGATGGGCATAATTCAAATAGGAGGGGAGCGGGGGCAGGTAGGGTGCAAACCGTAACACGCTGGCTGTTTTGGACGCTCGAATCGGGGTCTTTCCCACCAACCATTCCAGGAACGCTTGTCCCCCTGGCACATAGCAGTCGCCGTCGGCAAACTGTAAACCGTAGGCTTCGCAGTAGCGGGCATTGAGTTTCAAGGTCCCTTCCACCACATCCAAACCACCATGGTACAGGTGTCGCGACCCCCGTTCAAACACTTTTTCAGGCATCGCGGCTAGCATTTTTTTCATGGGATTCGCTAAAATACACCGTCCTCGAACCCATTCCGTATTCAAGGAATGCTCTTGACAGACGGGTTGGCACGCAAGCTCAAACTGTTGTCCCATGGGCACCCACTGTGGGGTATCTTGCTCTGTACACATTTCCCAATCTTTTTTAAAGGGAAAACAACTGAGTCTTTGACAGGCCGTTTCCCCGAAATGGGTGCGGACCACCACAATGGCTTTCGAGGCCAAGGTGGGAGGAATGAAATAATCTTGGGGCGTGGCGGGACGTGTTTCCAGAAAAGCGTCTTGAAAGAGGTGGGGAAATTGAATTTGATATTGGTCCATTAAAAAGACTTTGGTCATTTCCGACGCATAACGCAGAGCGTGCAGGTGAGCCAAATCATAGGTATTCATAAATCTTTCTTTTCCTTCTTACACGCACATTCAAGCGTCGGACCTTGACCGTGACGCGAAAGCACTTTCGATTTCAACATAAACACGGGTTCCTTCTGAAGCGTGAAGCGCTCACAACACGCGGTGTAAGGGGTTTTTTGGAAGAGCGACTGATTTCCCAAGGTTCGTCTCAACGTTTGTTGTTTGGCATAGGTTTTCGCATACGGACCCCCTTCCACGAGGGTCGTTTCAAAGGTCTTGAAGCGATGGCGAAGCAGCCACGTGACAATCACAACCGTTTCGTCGAGCTGGCAGTCGGGTGGCAAAGCGTACAAGGGATAACCGACCACAGCATGTTGATGGTGGGGAACAATCAGAGAGGATCCTTGAAGAGCTAAACCATCGCGGGTGACACAGGCACAGGAAGAGGTGCGATCAAAGAGGGCGTACGGTTCGGTGAGCGCGGGCACGAGTTGAACGAGAGAGCTGGCGGTATTTAGAAAGTCTTTGGGTACGCTGTCGGGCACAAAGAGCGAAACGAGCCCCATGATTAAAATTGTAGAGCGAAACGCAAGTACAAATGAAGGAATTTTGAAAATGCCAGGGAGAAGGAAACAGTTTAATAGCAATGTGTGTCCGAATATGAACGCGCATATACGTGACGATATAATAGGCTAAAAAGCGACGATTCCAAATTAATGCAGGATTTCGGACCCGAACATCGAGGTAAAAAAAAGACAAAGACATCATAAAGGGGACCTACAAGAATCATTATATAAAATGTAAAAAAAAAAAAAAAAAAAAAAAAAAATTTTTTTTTTTTTTTTTTTTTTTTTTTGTAATATAATAATATAAGTGAATATGTGTTTAATAATATTTATCTTTACAAATCATTAAAATAGACTGATTTAAACATTTTTTCATAATATATATCATCATGAGTGACGTGGAGGTTTATGATAAAATTTACCGTTTTTTACTCGCCCATCATGATAAATCTCACAGCATTAATGATATTTACCACTATACTGGTTGCAATAAAAGAACTGCAAACAAATGTTTATACGACATGTTAAAAAAAGGAATTGTTTTCAAAACCAGAGAAAAACAACCGCCTTGTTGGCAATTTAAAACTCCTGAATATTAAAAAAAAAAAAAAAAAAAAAAAAAAAAAAATATTATAAAGTTATGAAGAAAATTATTTTTAATTTAACAGATATAAAGATAAAATATTTATATTATAAAATGTATTTAAATAATTATATAAAAAAAAAAAAAAAAAAAAAAATTTTTTTTTTTTTTTTTTTTATATAAATATTTTATCATAAAATTATAAAGAAAATTATTTTAGTTTAACAGATATAAAGATAAAATATTTATATTATAAAATGTATTCAAATATTTAAAAAAAAAAAAAAAAAAAAAAAATTTTTTTTTTTTTTTTTTTTTTTTAAATATTTTATCATAAAATTATAAAGAAAATTATTTTAGTTTAACAGATATAAAGATAAAATATTTATATTATAAAATGTATTTAAATATTTATAAAAAAAAAAAAAAAAAAAAAATTTTTTTTTTTTTTTTTTTTTTTTATAAAAATATTTTATCATAAAATTATAAAGAAAATTATTTTAGTTTAACAGATATAAAGATAAAATATTTATATTATAAAATGTATTTAAATATTTAAAAAAAAAAAAAAAAAAAAAAAAAATTTTTTTTTTTTTTTTTTTTTTTATATATAATGGTGTACTTTATATAAATATTTTATGATAAAATTATAAAGAAAATTATTTTAGTTTAACAGATATAAAGATAAAATATTTATATTCTAAAATATATTTAAATATCTATATAATTAAAAAAAAAAAAAAAAAAAAAAAAAAAATTTTTTTTTTTTTTTTTTTTTTTTTTTTTTTTTTTTTTTTTTTTACAGGTTGTCATTTAGTTTAGTCATCTTTTCGTTGGGTCCAGGCAATTCCTCCTCTTCGCGTGTTCGTTTTTCGCCTCGGAACCGTTTCAAACTCTTGACCACATTTTCCACATGTTCTCTTCCCATGGCCTTCATGTAAAAGGCCCCACACTTTGCCCACAATTTGGCATCCTGTTTTTCATGTTCCTCCCATTCGGGGGGTTGTAGTGTCACTTGGGCTATTTCTTCAAAGCATCTCCTCAAAATTTCATAAATATGCTTTTCAGGTGCCTTTACCTTTCCCAACATGTCATACATGTCTCGAACCGTTTGAACGTGGCGACGTTTGTACTCGGGCTCTAGATCAAAGGACATTTTCGGATCGTTTTTGTCGCCGTATCGAAGATTACCCACATAATGTTTTTGCTCAAAATTGGGTCCATGGGTGACATTGCCTCCCAATCCGTCGACGGCTAACAGCTTCTCCATATTTTTGCCATGTTGTCCCAATACTTTTAACAGGCGTACCAGCTTTTCATTTCGGACAAAAATTTGCGCCACCGTCCCCGTCACCTCTTCATCTCCCAACTGTTTGAGTTCTTTTCCAATTTCCGGATGAATGGGAGTATGCGTCTTAAAGAGGTTGATGATGTAGGTCCATTCTAAACCGAGCACTTCCAACACGGTTCCCACCAGCATCAATTTTAAGGTTTTCAAGCTCACCGCATCATCTTCTTTCAAGTTGTAGACTCGAATACTCGCGTGCAACAATTCTTGAATTTGATCCTGAAGAAGGTTTGAATTGAGGTTGTCCATCTTATTTATTCCTCCTCTTCCTCCTTCACCAGGCAGCGCACCACGTTCATAATTTCCTGGTGAAACTGTTCATCGCTCGCAAAAAAGAGTTTGAGCATGTCCAGGTTCCAGATGGGTTTCTTTCCCCCTTCCTCAAAACGTTGCATTTTTTGAACAAATCGGTGGACCACATCATGAATCTCTCGGGCCTTTTTAAACGCGCCCTTGGGCAGCTGGCCGTTTCGTTTATTGACCGTCAGGATGAGATGATTATATCCCATCATGAACCCCAACTGATCGGCGTAATCATTAAAGAGGACCGCCGGGAAAGCATGCTGAAAAGCCACCTCCAAGACATCGGGAGACATTTTGGGTAAGAAAAAGTGTTTCCGCAAAAGCGCTTGGAAACGGTGCAAAGGCAACCACAGGGTGGAATAACACTCTTTGGATTCGCCAAATTTCAGGGGTCGGATGACCCATCTGCAAAAGTCCTCGCCGTGACGCATATTCTTTCGAATCAACCGTTGCATTTTTTGGATAAAGGGGGAATGGGGATATTGCTTCCAGAAAAATTCGCCTCGACAAATGCGCGCCAAGAAATCCAAGGCCCAATTACCCACCACCTCCATATGACACGAACAGGCATAACATCCCACCATGACATGCAGCACGTCAAAAGGAATCGCGTAGCGACTAAATATTTTTCGAATCAGGTGCGATCGAATCAATTGAGTGTGGAGTTCGCGCGCGAGATTCGGATGTTCCGGTTCAGCGGGCATGGGTTGCCACTGGACGGCCGCTGTTTGCACAAACGGCACCAACACGGAAAAGTACGTCTGGAAAGGATGGGGGGCCTCCTTGGACGTCAAGATGTCATACATGCTTTTCATTAAACCGTGTAAAGCATCTTCTTCGTCACTCGATTTCGCTTCCCGCTGTTGATAAAGAATGTCTAAAAACTCGGTTAAAAAAGTCTGCATCGTGTCGAGGGGAGCGGTTACAGTGGGGTCCGTGGTAAACGGAGCATTGAGAGCTCGTAATAACTGGATACTTTTTCGCACGCGTGACAGAGGTTGACCCACGACCACCCCATCATAAATGCCTTCAATGTGCGAGAGGGGAAAGCTCATGGGGACCTCTTCATCCCCTGTCCAAGCCGCATACGCTTGGGCGAGTTGACTGGAACGAAAATAATCGCTATCGGGTCGGTTAATGAGTTCGCGGACCAGGATGACCTGTTTTTGGCACACGGTACACTGCAAGGAGGGTCCTGGACCTACCACGAGATGGTCTGCGTGGCACACGTCGTTTCGAATTAAATTTAAAAAGGACATGCGTCTTGCTTATTTTTGTTTGATAAATGTACTTTTTTTCGTACCACACACCGTGCACGCCCCTGTCAAATGATGGGACCCATTCGACAGGACGGTCTGTTGAACGTCCCGTGTCGTGGTTTTGGTGCGACATTTGGAACAGTGAGCCCAAATGGGAGTGTCCATTCTTCCTTTATTTTGAGAGGATCAAGCATATGGAGTACCGCGAGGAAATGATTCGTTTACGGGAGGTGGAACGCCTGACCGAGAGACAGATTGCCCGGCTCCTGGAACTCGCCCCCTCCACCGTTCATTATTGGCTCGCCAAAGAAGAGGCTCCTTCCCATCCACCTCCCCGCCGGGGTCGACCGCGTGTCACGAGTCCGACCCTCGACCAGGCTTTGGTCCTTCAGTCCACTCAGAACCCTTTCCAGACCGCCATGGATATTCGCAATGATTTCGCACCGCACATTAGCGTGGACACGGTCCGAAAACGGTTAAAAGAAGGGGGGTTAAAATGTCGCATTCCGGCACGAAAACCTTTTTTGAAAGAGATTCACATCCAGAAACGATTAGAATTTGCTCGCCGGTATTTTACCTGGAGTGTGTCGGATTGGGAAAAAGTGGTGTTTTCCGACGAAAAAATTTTTAGAGCATCTAGCAAAGGCCCTTTGCGGGTCTATCGGCCCGAACACAGCCATCGATACGACCAAGAGTTTCTGGTCCCTTCCTCCAATCCGGAAGGCAAGTTTACCGTGTGCGTGTGGATGGCCTTTGGGAAAAATTTTCAAACCATGCTGCGGGTGCATCAAAAAACGTTAGATTCGCACTATTACACTTCTGTCATTCTCCCAAGCCTGGAAAACCATTTACATGAACATGATTTGTTGTACATGCACGATCGATCCTCGGTGCATTTCAGCCTGCTGACCCAACGCTGGCTCGAGGCTCACAATATAGACGTCATGGACGACTGGCCCCCCAAAGGTCCGGACATGAATCCCGTCGAAAATGTGTGGGCAGAACTGGTGCGACGGACGCGAAACGATGCTACGAATAGGGATCAATTGTATGAAAATGTGTACAGCACATTTTTGCAACTGGAGACGGCCTACTTTGACAAATTGATTGAATCCATGCCACGGCGTATACGACAGGTGAGGGAGGCCAACGGGGGTTGGACGAAATATTAAGGGGTCGGAAGTTCGAGAAGAAATGTATCTAAATTGTACCGAAATAAGAGTTGATCGTCATCCTGCGTCACATAAATCCATTGATAAGGACTTTTTCGGGCAAATTTCAAACACATGGTCTTGATGTGAGGCCAAGTTTGTACTTTGAAGTAATACAAGTCTTGTTCCTCATGATAATCCATTGGAATCACATCGGGAATGACAGATTGCAGGGCTTGGACCGAAGAACGTCCTTTGAGAACAAACACATCATTTTTATAAAAGTTTAAAATCCGCGCAACATGTTCTGTGGTAATGGTTTCATTAGCAATGGCCAAATCTAAATCTTTTTGACTAAACCGTTTAAAATACATGTGTGTCAGAGTGTAAAGGATTACGATGATTTAATACAACGAAAAAAAAAAAAAAAAAAAAAAAAAAAATTTTTTTTTTTTTTTTTTTTTTTTTTATGTTTAAATACATTTTATAATATAAATATTTAATCTGTATATCTGTTAAACTAAAATACTTCACAACTTTATTATAAAATATTCATATGAAATATGTTAAAATCATTATAAAAAAAAAAAAAAAAAAAAATTTTTTTTTTTTTTTTTTTTTTTTTTTTTTTTTTTACATGAATATGTTTTATTATTAAAGATGACAAGACATGAAATATTTACATTTTAAAATATTTTCAAATTATCGTTTTATAAATATGATTAAAAAATAAAAATAAAGTAAAATGATGGAGAGTATTTTAAGAAAAATATTTGCATGTATGCAGTCAAAAACTTTTAGGCGTTTAGGTAAGTTTTTTAAATGTATGGTTTATAACAAATATATTTTTATAACTTC
The DNA here is from genome assembly GCA_964019185.1 of Maratus speculifer. Taxonomy (NCBI): domain Eukaryota; kingdom Metazoa; phylum Arthropoda; class Arachnida; order Araneae; family Salticidae; genus Maratus; species Maratus speculifer. The sequence continues at coordinate 227,295,004 of OZ025292.1, forward strand.
TAGTTTATGTATTTGGTATTATTTCTTTTTCACAAATCCATTTACATGTTGTGACTTTCCCTTTAATTGGATTTTTCATTAAATTTTAAGGTACTTTATGTATAAAAAATAAATATTATGAGGTTCGTACTTTTTTGATTTTTATAAGTATTGACATAAACAACTTTTTAACATCTTCAAATAAGGAGTTTTAGAAATAGTGTATTATATTTTAAAATATGTTTTAGATTATTAATATTTAATCTTTTATTATAAATATATTGTGTAATTCTAAAGTAAAATAAATCAATCTAAAATATTTTATCTTTACATCTGCTATAAATATTTTTTGTAAAAAAAAAAAAAAAAAAAAAAAAAAAAAAAAAAAAATAATAATAATAATAATAATAATTTTTTTTTTTTTTTTTTTTTTTTTTTTTTTTTTAATCGCTAGCTTCATCCGAATCTTTTTCTGTCACATCCTCATCCGACTCTGCTGGTTCTCGGATGGGCGGCCATTCCGTTGTTAGCTTCATGCTGGGCTCTTTGCTGCTGCTGCTATGTTCTCCTGTGGAGGGTTTTGACAAACCCACCAGGATGGCGATGACATATTCACTCATGGCTTTCATTTGTTGCGTGAATCGACTGTACAATGGGTTGGGAATTTTAACCGGTTCCTGACTTTCCAACATTTCTTGAATACAATACAATAGACATTGCATTTCCATCACTGGACCCTCTTCTTCCGTGTTGGAACATCTTTGATACTTTTCATACGCCCCATTCAATTGTTGAGCGGACATTACTTTTTGAAGGGTCGGAGACACTACCTTTTCATGCACATAACGCCACATGAGACCGTACACCATATCAAAGACGGCATGAAACGCTTTAATTTGTTTGAGTCGCATCTGGGATTGAATCACGCTTTTGGCTGCCGTAAACATGTATTCAAACCCATGATGACTCCCTTGATTTTGAATAATTTTCACCAAATCCTCTCCCATGGGTATTTTATGCATCAATTTTTCCATATACACGGTAAAGTATTCTTTTTGAGTTTCAAACAAACGTTTTTCAATCTGACTGTTTAAATCCCCTTTCAAGAGTTGGTTGTGCAAGTCTTGTAAAATGGTCTCCTCTTCCCTTCGACCCTCCTCTTCTCCCTTCTCCTCTTCGTGACCGCGTTTCATCCTTGATTCCTTAGACATATTGGGGGACATTGGTGGGTATCACTTGGTAGCGACGGACTTGATACGGATACTTTAAATCCAGTGTCCAGCGTTGAGAAGTGGCCTCGTACTCCAACACCAAAGCATTAAAACGGGGTAAATGCTCATAGTTGGGGTCATCCAACAAAAAATGTTGCGGATTCACAATGATTCTGTCTTGAAAGAGGGGAGGCGCGACCGTATCGTGCACCGAGCAGACGGGATTTTCGTACAAGAGACGATACACCTTTTGTTGCGTAAAAGGGGGCATCCAGAGATCAGTGACCTGCTGGCAGGGCAAGGGAGCAAAGTTTTCTCGATAATCCCATTCATTCACCCGCGTCGTGCCAAAAGCATTCAAGACGGTCACACTGCGGGTCCGCGCGCGAAACGTGGGATGGTGTTTCAAATAATATTGCGCGTAATCATGGCGCCAACGGGACTGTCGAATCATCACGGGCCCCTTTTGTCCTCTCACCAGGGGAATGAGGTCTTGGTCGCGCACAGTGTCCCATCGGATCATGGACACGGGATCTCGGAACCCCAGGTAAAAATAGGTGATGAGTTGGACATTCAGGGGTCCGGGAGGATCTTGAACCAACAGGCTAGCACAGGCATCGAACCCTTCCGTGTTCAAGTACTTTTTATGGCGACCTTCCAACACGACCCCAAACAATCCAAACGTGGGATCACACACGCATCCCCACTGGGGATCCCATTTTCCATGTTTCAGCGGTCTTCCGGACAAGGCATCAAAAGAACAGGGCCGTTTGACACAGGATGCGGGTCGAACCAACTGTCTTTCATAGTCGGCATGAAATCCATGGGTCTGGAGCTGTTTCACGGGGAGTTCATCGGGCTGGCACACCTGGATCTGTTCCAACACGGGGACTTTTTGACAGGTGAGACGTACCCCGGCCAGAACCACGTGTCGGTAGCCCGGATCGCAGTCACACGCTTGCGACTGGGGGTTATACTGTCCGTGGACCCCGCACCCGACATTCACTTGACAGTCGCCTCCAAAAAAATTTTGTGTAAATAAATCAGGGTTGCGGCATTGGCAAATGGCAAAGGGGATATTTTTCACACGAAACGAAATCCATTGACCGGTCTGCGGGTGACATTGACCGCCTCTCAACAATTTGGGTAAGCATGTCTGGTTTAAACACACGTGGTGCGTGGCACAATCGGCATCGACCTGGCAATGCACGGCGGAAGGGGAGAGTGCTTTCGGAACGGGTAAGAGAGGCCAAGGAGGGATCGTTGTGGGAGTCGGTTGGGTCCACGCATAAAGAACGGTGAGACCCAAGTACAGGAAAAAGAGAAAAAGGGTGATCAGTAACATGCTTTAATAAATGTACACAATGTTCAAAGTACCGTGACGATAGATGAGTCCAATGGCGGCATCGAGCGCATTGCGTTGTTTCAAATAATGAAAAAATTTTAATTTGGTTTGAGGATTTTTTAAACGGAGCAACACGTCTCGTACACTAAACATGATGTCTTGCTTTCTGTGGTAAAAATAGAAGGGTCATTTTATAACATAAATTCTATCCAATCTTTATGGGTATTTTTTAAAACCATCGAAGGCAATTTCTCTTTATCCACAAAACTTAAAAACTTTATTATGAAATTTTTATTAAAAAAAAAAAAAAAAAAAAAAAAAAAATTTTTTTTTTTTTTTTTTTTTTTTTCATATAGATATTTAAATATATTTTACTACTATAATAAATATATATAATATATATTTAATATAATATATAAAAATATAAAATATAAAATATAATACTATTAATTTTTTTTTTTTTTTTTTTTTTTTTGTAACATAAATATTTTATAATAAAGATATAAAGTAAAATATTTTTGTTCAACAGATGTACAGATAAAATATTTATACTATAAAATATATTTAAATATCTATAATAATAATATTATTAAAAAAAAAAAAAAAAATTTTTTTTTTTTTTTTTTTTTTTTCATATAGATATTTAAATATATTTTACTACTATAATAAATATATATAATATATATTTAATATAATATATAAAAATATAAAATATAATACTATTAAATTTTTTTTTTTTTTTTGTAACATAAATATTTTATAATAAAGATATAAAGTAAAATATTTTTGTTCAACAGATGTACAGATAAAATATTTATACTATAAAATATATTTAAATATCTATAATAATAATATTATTAAAAAAAAAAAAAAAATTTTTTTTTTTTTTTTTTTTTTTTTTTTTTTTTTTTTTTTTTTTTTACACCCACACTTTTTTGATCACCGTTTTCATTTTTCCTTTTAATCGGGTTCCAAACTGATGATAGCGATTACCGTTTGCCAAATAATCTATCGTGATCCAATTCAGAGATGGATTTACGAGTAACGCATAAAAATAGAGTAGGTATAAACAGGTGGCATCAAATTCATTGGTATTTTCCTTCGCTACGGTGTGAGCCAGTTTTTTTACACGACTCAAGACACACTCTCGGCGTTTCAACAAGGGAAATTGTTGGTACTCGAAATGAGGGGCATTGTACCATTGATCGCTATGCTCCGCCACAAAATATAAATAATCATATGTTCCCTTCTTTTCTCGAATGGCTTTTATGTGCTTGACACCCTCGTTTCCAAAAGCATCCACCAACTCGGGAGTTACATCATACATTTTTTTCCAAATGCGACTCTCGTTTCGAAGTTGGCTCAAGTCATAGGCATTTTTGGAGGCCTCTTTTTGGATGAGCGCATCAATGGGTAATTTAGCTTCTCGCAACAATTTTAAATCATAAAAATCTTCCCGTTTCAACTGGCAAGTCATGTCTTTGTTTTTAATCATCAAAATTTTGTCTTTTCAAATTTTTAATCACTACCCCGTCGTAAAAGACCATGGAAGATTCTTGATCCAATTTGATTTTTTTTTTCGTGGAGGATTCTTCCGCGATACTCATGTAACTAAACGCATCACTGGCGATCGAGATATCCGTTTGACGCAAGTCTCCAAATTCTTTTTCAAAACAAATAAGCAAATCAGCTTCGTGAAACGACGTGTTTTTGGTGGTTTTTAAATATTGTCGAACGGCGGATCGGACCTCGTTCATGGTGGTTTGGTATCCCGGTTTCAATTGTACGTCCATATACAGTTTAAATTGTACATATATGTCCGCATGGATTAAATAATCGACAGTAAATTCTACGATACAGGGTGGTTCTTCGCGATAATGCAACAATCCATCCTCGAGATTCATGTGTTTTTTTAAATGATAATAGAGCATAAAAAAACACCCTTTAAACGATTGTTCAACCACATACACATCTTTCTTGTACGTGTTTTTTTCGACTTGCAACGAGGTTTTTTCGGGAGCCACATCCACAAATTCTGCATCAAACGGAATGGCGACGACCCGGTCTTTAAAAGCTTCCGACGCTTTGCATTCTGGATAATTATTGGTCGTGGCAAACAATTTGGCGGTCGGAATCCCACCTGAATTTTGTTCATACATGTTTCGAAACGCGACAAAAGAATTACCTGTAATTTGTTTCACACGGTTTTCATCAATGCGTTTTTCCAATTCTTCGGTGGTCACCATGCGACACGAAAAGAGGGTCGAAGCCAGTTCGGGGGTGGCATTGCTCGCGGAATGCCCGGGCGATAAATTTTCCGATTGAATGGCATGGTAGTACCCCCCGAGCATTTTCCCCATCAATTCAAACAATTTACTTTTTCCATTTCGCGTGAGACCTTTGCAGACAAAAAACTTACGCTCGTAATTGGTGGCCACCAACACGCTCGCCAACACATCCAACATGTACAACAGCCACTCGTATTCAAACGAACCACATTTGCACAAGTTGACATAAAAGTGGAGCATGGAGTGGGTCAATTCATCGAGGGTGTCGGGAAACAGGCCTCTTAAAGCATCGACCAAATTATCGGCATGATCCAAAAATAACCCTTGTAAATATTTCAAGAAAAAGGATCGATCGATTAATTGGTTGTACACCCTTTCGAGTTGAGGCGCTTCATTACACAATAACATCATTTCGGTTCGTGGAATCCCCAACACAATTTTACGATCCGAGAGAAAAAATTCAGGCACCACTCCTCCAATGTGACCGGTGAGTACATCCAACACACCATCCTGCAAACGCAACAACCATTTATGGGCATCCATTTGAATATCTTTGCGCTCCATGGCCGTATCACTCAGGATGGCGGACACGACCTTGGTGATATTAAATTGATTCATGAGTTCGGCATCCGGTCCTCCCCACCCCCCTGACTGTTTATATTCGTTATAATATTGCTTGACATGATTCCATAAATTGTGCATATGATCCGTAATTTCTCGGTCTCCGCTCACCTCTTGCCAAGAATAGTTTAAAGCATTCCAAATGAACCGCGTCGGTTTCTTCAAAGCATTTTTCAATTTCAGCACGAGAATGGGGGAATGGCGCTCTTGCATATTGCGAACGAGTTCAATAATTTGATCATGTGTGGTAACCGACAGGATGACGCGTTGATTGTTTTCAATAATTTTTTCCAATTTCTCTCGATTGGTTTTCGGTTGTTCTTTATTGAGATTATCGGCACAATAATGAAGCGTGTGCAAAGATATTTCAGAAATGGTGAAATCAATAATTTTAGGGTCAATGGTCTGAATTTTTTCGAGCAGCGGGTGGTATTCGGTATCGAGAAGCGCTTTCAAGTGGTTGGCCAAAGTGGCCGAATCCAGACGATAGTGTTTACACAGGGTATAAAACACGGGTAAAAAATAATAGCCTTCGTTAAATTGCATGACGGTTTTAATGGGATTGGGATTTTCGGCCAGAGACATGTGTTCAAATTGGAGCATGTCATGCACATCTTTAAAGAGGTCCGGGATATGAGAATCGTCGAGCGTCGAGGCATGTCCAAACCGCCCATGCCACATTTTCAGAGCATGGTTATTGGTTTCAAACTCAATCATGTTACGAGCACTCAACTTTAAATGGTAATAGACTTTGAGTAAATTGTCTTTGTCAAACAGGAGTTTTTTACATTTGCTAATGTAACCCTGTTCTTTGGTGCGTTTGTACGTAAAGGTCGCGATATCATGCCAATCGGCCGACATGGTGGGATGTTTACCAATGGACGTGGCGTACGAAAGGGTGTGCGTAGGCGCATCCATGCGGGAACAAATGACGGGCATCATGAGCTGTTTCAATTCACCTACCAACATTTTGCAACTCGATAATTTGAGTAAAGTGCGAAAGAGAGAAGTTTCGTTATGTTTCCGTTTGACAAATTTTTTTTTGAGGGTCACATATTCTTCGCCAAATTTCAAGACATTCAGATGAAAGGTATTGGTTTCATCGACATAGACGAGGTGATAAGGAACGTAGGGATTCTTGTCTGGTTTCGAAGCATTGGGAAGCATGGCATTCATTAAAATGTCCAATTTATAAATTTCATGTCCCATGAAAGCTTGTCGAAATCGAAATTGCAGCATTTCACACAACAAAATGTAATCGTCATGTCCAATTTTTAATTCGGGTAAATGAATATGCATGCCGAGATGACCGGGACGCCGAGCAATAATATAAGTAAAATTGCCGAGCGCGGGTAAAAAAATCATTTTGAGGACAGTTTCGATGAGTTGAAAAATGTTCGGTACGGCGCCGGAGGATTTGGGATAATAATCAAAATCCAAAATGACGGCATGGGTACCCACTGAACTTAAATCGAGAGTATACGGTGGGGCTTTTATTAAACCAATCCATTCGAGGGTGAAATTGGGGAAATCTTTGGCTTTAATCCAATAAATGCCACCCTCCAGACTGTAGAGGATGTAAGCATCGAGAGGCGCTTCTTGTCGGTGGTTGATTCTCTTGAGAAAAGGGGATGTATAAACCATAACTTGATTTAAAAGAGTGAAAAATACCTAAATACAAGTAAAAAAAAAAAAAAAAAAAAAAAAAAAAAAAAAAATTTTTTTTTTTTTTTTTTTTTTTTACATCTATTCATATGAAATATATTTAGAACATTAAATATCTTAAATGTACATCATACAACAGTTTACTCTATCATATCTTATTTTTATTATAACTTAATTATAAAATATATTATACTACCACACAAAAAAAAAAAAAAAAAAAAAAAAAAAAAAAAAAAAAATTTTTTTTTTTTTTTTTTTTTTTTTTTTTTTTACATTATAAACATATTTTCATTTTTTAATAAAAAGTAATCTACAATAAGAAAACGGATTTTAATTTATGTTTCTTTGTCTGAAATTTTTAATAACTAATCCTTCATAATACTCCTGCATCGAACTCGTATCGAAACGGTACAAATGCTTAAATTCTTCTTTAAAGAGAATCAAAATATCCGCTTCACGAAACGAAAATTTTGTATTAGTTCTTAAAAATTGTCTAATTGCAGATCTCACATCATTTATCGTTGTCTTGGTTCCAGCCATTAAATTCACATCCATAAATAATTTAAATTGAACGTAAATATCCATGTCAAAGATTTAGAATAATTAAGGATTTTAAAAGACAATATGTGAAAGATGGTGCAAAAATACAACTAAAATGTGCATGGTGAAGACGTTGTTCTTTAAACACACACAAAAAAAAAAAAAAAAAAAAAAAAAAAAAAAAAAATTTTTTTTTTTTTTTTTTTTTTTTTCTTAACCACTGTTTCAAGAGTGACCCTACTCTTGCTGCTGCCTTCAACCCTTTCGCGTGTTCACTTGCGTTATCTCCAACTGGAGCCGCTGTCACTTTCGGTGCGCCTCTTGTTTGAAAATCTGGATCTACGAAACTGGAAATGTTCACAACAGACGTATTCCCCGACACTGTATTGAATACGTTTCTTCCTCAAAACAGGTTACCCACCCGGGACCAATTTCCCCGTTTGCGGCACAATTATGATATGACACCTTACGTTATCCAGGTCAAAGCAAACCACTGCGTGTCTTACTCTCCCCTGCAATGGAACGCACTTCTTCGGTTTCAATTTTGGAATGAACTCCAGTCCATCCATGACACAGCCCAACAGCCCTATTTACCGTGGAGCGTAGCCGTTGCAGTGTTGAAACGACCCCTTTCTCCACGGTTGTATCAAAGAACATTTTTCAGGATCCAAAATGCCTTTTTCCTGACCAAAAAGTTCTTTACCTTTGGACAAAGAACTGTGCGACAGGGAACGTTTCACTTGATTCAGATGGGGGACTGCTTCCTGAATCTGTTTATTAGGGAGAGAAGATGCTGCCGCAAGCGTCCTAAATATTTTTTTGATAGAGAGGAGACTCTGTACCAGCGGACTGTTTTACTCCCCAATCACATCTATAGTATACCGAGTGGAACCGTCTACATTTTGTATTCGACGAGTAAGAGTTTTTTCTCGGTCCATATTCTCCAAAACCATGTCGCACTACCTTTTCAAAATGTGATTCCCATTACCTTTTAAAGGAATTTTATTTGAAAGGGCACTCCTGTCACTCACGATGCATTTGTGACATGTAGACTTTAAAATGTGTAAAGTTAAAAGTTGGAATACTTAGAAATGTAATAAAATTATTAAGTGTACATCACTAAACACTGTAAAAAAAAAAAAAAAAAAAAAAAAAAAAAAAAAAAAAAAATTTTTTTTTTTTTTTTTTTTTTTTTTTTTTTTTTTTTAATATAGATATTTAAATATATTTTATAATAAAAATATTTTGTCTTTATATCTGTTAAACTGAAAAAATATAGATATTTAAATATATTTTATAATAAAAATATTTTGTCTTTATATCTGTTAAACTGAAATACTTTACTTCAGAGTTTTATTATAAAATATACAATCAAAAAAAAAAAAAAAAAAAAAAAAAAAAAAAAAAAAAAAAATTTTTTTTTTTTTTTTTTTTTTTTTTTTAACGTTTAATTACATACTTTGTATACTATCCATATTTGCAACCAATTTCAATTCCATTTCCAGTCTTTTTATTTTTTCCTCCGTCAGTTGTACAATTTTTCTCAATAGACTTTGAATTTCTTCGTTATAAGCGATACATTTATTCGTAATGAATTTAATACTCTCTTTTAAACGATCATTCTCTGCGACGAGTTCCGAATGGTAATGGACGGGATCCTCTGAACCTTGCATTTCTCCTTGATATTCACAATGGTTCCATTAAACGGTTCCCATTCAACTGCATAAACTTTTTCGTACCATTTACTTATTTCATGGACATTTACTGTCCTCTCCCCGCTTCATCATTTGTGTTTCTGATTAAATAAAGAATAAAATGTCACGATTGAAATGGAATTATTTTAAACTTTCCCATACGGTGATACCGGATGGTAAGAATTATGACATTATTGTTTATGAGGATGATGCTAAAGAATTTTATTTTTTTGGTTATGCCATTTTATGGTGCCTAGGTTATGAAGTACCTCATGTTTCTTTGCAATCCTTGGTACCCGAAGAAGAACGTCATAATGTACCGAATGGGAACGGTATATTTATCCACGAATCCACTGTGCAACGGTTAATTACGGAAAGGAAAAAGAATTCTCCCCATCCCCATTACGATGCCTTCGAGAATTGGTTCCAGGATTATTTAAAAAATTGTAAAGGAACGAATCCATCATCCCACTGTCCTCATTAAAGGGATTCTTTTCTTGTTGAATTTTCCAACGACCACTCGCCCAAAGTTCTTGAATTCTTTTCCTGTGATAATGTAAATTTACTTTTAAAATAGATTCATCCCGCGGGTTCAAGTGCAAGTTGAAAGGATTATTATGAATCATTTCCCGCCCAGTTAAAAGCCTTAAATACGCTTCATGCGCCGTTTTACAATTGGACACGTCCAAAAGAACGGGTTGTGGCAGAAAATCTTGTTGAACTTGTTTATGAAAAATGGGGGGCTTCAACACTTTATAATGTTTAAGATGGGGGTCGGGTTGTCGAGATGTGTTAATAGTGGAGAGGTGCAAGTAATAATAATCAATTTCTTCTTTTCCCCAATAACACAGATTCATATGACTGGTCAAAATAATGAGATGTTTTACACATGGATCTTTAATTACAGTAAAGCCAAAATACGGTTCCACGATGAATAAAAAATCCACATTTGTATGTTGGTTCCGTTGGTACTCTAAAGAGAGGTTCCATTTGCATTGAACTTTGACAGTTTCTTCAAAACTAAAACATAAATCCAAGTAATAATTAAGTAAAAATGGTTGCCGACCTAAATTTCCAAACACTATAGAAATGTTTTGAGTTCTCCAAAAAGATATTAAATTTCGTACATGTTGTAGTTGGGATTTGGGATGTTTAAAAATAATTTTTTCTAAAGCCGTGCGTGTGTGAGACGCGCGAACACCGTCTAAATCTCGAGACGTAGTTTCCTGTGTATAGAAAAATGTTTCATTTTTAGAATCGGCAAAGGATACAGCTTTTTCCGGATTCTTTCTCTTGAGAGCCATCAATACTTTCTTTCACAAGTTGCATAGAAACAAAAACGTTATGTATATATCACAAAAAAAAAAAAAAAAAAAAAAAAAAAAAAAAATTTTTTTTTTTTTTTTTTTTTAATATTATTAATATTTTTATTTTATAACATAAATATTTTATAATAAGGATATAAAGTAAAATATTTTTGTTCAACAGATGTAAAGATAAAATATTGATACTATAAAATATAATTAAATATTAAAAAAAAAAAAAAAAAAAAAAAAAAAAAAAAAAAAAATTTTTTTTTTTTTTTTTTTTTTTTTTTTTTTTTTTTACATGATATTCTTTATAAGAGTATTTATAATAAAGTTCTGAAGTAAAATATTTTATTTTAACAGCTATAAAGATAAGATTAACCATGCAAGACACTTTCCCATTCCACAATCTTCCCATGTTAGTTCAAAGTAAGATTTTAAGACAATATGTCCCCTTTTTCTGCAAAACTTTTGTGCTCTCTCGTATACCAGAGTTTACCGAGTTACTCGACGATCAACATTCTTGGTTGAATTCATCTAAATCCTTTATTCGAATTTCCCAAATTCTCCGGTCTCTTGAAACTGGACTTTATTGGAATTTCGAACAGTTTAATACAGGTTATTACGTTTCTATAGATGAAGACAACATTAATTTTACACTTTGCACTTTGAGTGATGATTCTCTGTGTGATTTTTTTAATTTTGCTTATTATCCATTTTTAAAAGAAAATAACTGCATTTCTGCAGAAACGTTTCAGAATTTTTTGTCGTTATTTATTAGTAAATATTACACAACTAATGGAGTCTGTGTATATAAAACGAACAAAGGCAAAGTTTTTTACATCAATTACATAAAAAAGACGGTGCATTGGAATAAGTTAATTTTTCCTATTAAAGATAGCAAATGCATTATAAATCACAGTTTGGCAGAAACATTTATAATTAAATTAAAAGATAACGACATTATTCAATTAATTCATCATAATAAGCAACCGTGTGAGCATTTAACAAGGACAGAACAAGAATTAGAACCTGCATCCTTAGAGTCATGCATTTTAAATCCCCAGAATAAACGCGTTTACAATCGAAGAAAATTATTGGATATGAATTTTCAAATCGTGGAAGATCATGTATCTTTATATATTGATTTACGTGCTTTATACATGTCCCGCTCGTCTTGTAAACGTCGAAGACTCAGCCTTTGTGGTTATAACCGTTTAAAAGAGTTGTTTTTTGAACTTTCAAATCTTTTCCAACCTTTAAAGTCATGTGAAAGCAACAAAGATAGTCACGTTTAAAAAAAAAAAAAAAAAAAAAAAAAAAAAAAAAAAAAAATTTTTTTTTTTTTTTTTTTTTTTTTTTTTTCGTTATGCTTCTTATAAAAGGAGCGTCTGCATGTCACAACTTTAGTTTTTCCTCAAACTCCTTGTCTTCCTGGAAACGCCGTAACTATTGTGTTTTTTTAATAATTTTATGGAAATTTCAACATTCAATACAATTGAACTGGATAAAAATGCTTTACCGAATACTAAGTGTACAGTGTGTAGAGAATGTGTTGATGTAAAATTTATCTTTATGATGCAGTGTGGGCACATTTACCATCACAAGTGTGTCCCTCAAATTGGAACGAGAACTAGATGTAAACTCTGTAAGAAGCCGTCAGAGACTGATCAATTGCGATGGAAAGAAACTGGAGAGTGGATTAATAACCGACAATTGGAAAATCGATAAAACATTACTTGGGAGTGCATCATGTCACGATTTATGCGAATAGAACCTATTTTTCCAACTCTTTATTCAAGTTTGTGGCCAAATCTCCCCGACAGCACTAATTATGGAGAAAAGAAAATGGAAGTGTGTGAAAAAGCCTTTCCTGCTAATGTAATTTGCAAAGTTTGCGGCACAGTCATAGAACCATGTATGATATTTGTTTTTAGTTGTAGGCATTTTTATCATGGATACTGCGCTCAAAGGATTGCACATATGAAAATTAGAAACATTCCTTGCCCAAAATGTACCAACAATATACCAAAAAAGGATTGGATAAGACTATCCAATTTACCGACCCGCGCTCCATTAGGCTATAATGCACGATTTGTTCCAGAATAACAAAAACTATATAAAGGTGCTTCCAGTTTCTCTCTTATCCAGTCTTTTGATACGGTACCCATTTTTCATACGTGTCTTTTTCATTTTCGAAGATGAGCCATCTCCAGTTATTAGACTTGCCCGTGGAAATTTTAGTCCTCATTTTGCGACATGTACCCCTAAAAGATAAATTACACACCCTCTCCAAAATGCCGGAATTTCGTCCTTTTTTAAAAGACCGTGCGTCATATCTGGACTCTTCCGCCCCGTTTTCGTTAAAGTACATCAATCTCCTCTGTCGATTGCAACCTGGATGGTACTCGAATTGGAGAAATGCGTTTAACCGTTTTTATTTGATGATTGATGAAACTACTTTACATGTCACTTGGATTGAATTCAAATTGGTGGACATTCTAAAGCGTCACCAGCCCAACAGTACTGTCCAATTCTACTGGCACACCCTTGAAAACTTTCAAATGTGGTTCAAGGTATATATTCGTGATTTCGAGTATTTCGAGGATCAGGAAAATCTGCTAACTTATCATCTAGAGGGTTACGGTTTTATCGTACTGCATTACAACCCTTTTTCGACACTCCAAAAAATTTATCTAGATGAAGTATACAGCTATGTGGATTGGCATCGAGATTCAATCTGCTTGACACGATCGGTGTCTGCCTCGCGTGTGTGCTGGTTCCAGCTGTCGTTGAACCGAGAGAAAAAGCTCGTCGCTACATGCAGAGATCCAAAAACATGTCAATGTCAAGACACTGTCCAAGAATTTGACCCAATTTCCTTGGAATTGACGGCAGATTACAAGTATCTCATGTGGAACGGAGGGGACCCGATACCCCAATGGAGTTGTTATGATTACAGACTGGAAAAAGATGGGCACATGGAAGGGTTTAGGCTCAATCACCACTTACCCTTCCCTCATAAACATGAACCTAGACCCATTGTAGAAGAAGATGGGAAGAATAAACACTTGAAAAAGTTTTTATGGCCTAAACCCATAAAAAGAATTTAAACATACTTTGTAACAACAGATGTACGGATATTATTTATATTATAAATATTTATATTATAAAATTATATTGTAACATGTAAAGATAATGTATAATAAATATATAGATTAAGTATTTTATGATGTAAAAAAAAAAAAAAAAAAAAAAAAAAAAAAAATTTTTTTTTTTTTTTTTTTTTTTTTACATCATATTATTCTTTACTCTAATATATCTTATCTCTATTATAACTTGATTATTAAATATATTATACTACTAAAAAAAAAAAAAAAAAAAAAAAAAAAAAAATTTTTTTTTTTTTTTTTTTTTTTCTAATATGTCTTATCTCTATTATAACTTGATTATTAAATATATTATACTAATACTACTTAAAAAAAAAAAAAAAAAAAAAAAAAAATTTTTTTTTTTTTTTTTTTTTTTTTTTTACCATTGTATTTGTATTTAAATACATTTTTCGTAGGTTATCATGCACATCCATCCAATGCATCGGTAAACGTTTCTGCTTCTTTATGGATCCCACTCACTACTCTATCGTCTTTTCAAAATCTTTTCAAAATCTAAAGATACATTCTTTCACTCCATTCAAAGACAATCCTTTATATGTCGACTGGACCCATGTTCCCATCCATCCACTCATTTTTGATATACATCTCCGAAATCCTCATCAAAATCATACGGTTCCACTGTTATTACACTATTTTCAGCACATTTTTCTACCCGTTCTCGAAAAGTATGTTTGTCTACCGACCCTTGCTATTTTGTTGGCTGTTCGCCGCCCATGCCCGAGTGGTATGCATCTTCATCTATTAAACCTGCACGTGTCGCATGATGATTATACGCATCTCTGTGGTCTCATGGAGTTGGAGTGTCGCTATGAAGCCTCGGATTGTATCATTACTTTAGAGTGTCCCTCCACTCTGTTTCTGGTGGCCAGTGACACACCCCTGTACTCGCCTACACATTTGTTTCAGGTGAAGCCCACGTTTTGCAAAATCTCCCTGCCAGAACACTCCTTTGACCTGATGATGCCTTTTCCTCAGAAAGAGGGTCAAACGGTGGCCTTTTCCACGCGGATCCTCCCTCGAGAATCGTCCTATGAAAAGGCTGTAGCCCACTTTAAGAGTGGTATCAATCTGCGAGACTATGTTTTGGTGAAAGACCTCCCCTTGGCACCCGGTCCAGCTTCTTGGTGTTTTTCGTTTTTCCAAAACCAGTCTCGATTTTTGCAATCTTTGTCATCGCCTCGCCACCGCGTTTTTAGTACCTGGTATGAGCGATTTTCGCCTCGTAGCGAGGAGACAGGCATCTTTGAACCCTTTGATCAATACCTCATCCAGAGATGTCCGCATTTAAAGCATGTGTCGAGCCCCTTGCGTCATATACTCGCGTCTCCTGAACTCTGTTTACCCGTCTATTTTGCCCTGTGTAATGAGATGCAAAACTGCTATGATCCCGAGACGATAGCGGATCACTTGATGCAAATACAACCCGATTTTCGGTCGCTGGTCAAACCCCCTCCCGCAGAATCGAGCCAATTGACCCTGGAGACCATGGTGTATTGTGCATTCAAATGCAGCCAAGACCTACCTTTATTGGAAATGGGTAGAGGATGGGATTGGATTCTGGAAGCCACTCAAACATTTTCGGAATTGAAACAACACCTTTGTGGGATCCAACGGAGATTTTTCCCCATCGTGAAAGGATCGAATCAGCTGTACAGTTGGGACCCATTGATTGATCAATGGGTGGAGCTAGAAGACGTCCAACATATGGAAACAGTTCTCCAGTTTATCTTACGGTGCATGATGTATTTTGAAGGATTTGAAAAATTACCACTTTTTCTGCAAAGGAAAATTCAAAAGCCGTTGGACTGGATCGAGTCTTGGGTGAAGGTGATCGAGAACGACTTGGAAGACTCAGAAACGATTGTATTTCACTCCTTTCCCCGAACGACACTGGCAGATTATTATGGTCTCAATGTACCTGAATATTACTTTTTCGATGAGAGTTTGGAAAAACGTTTACAAAGAATGAATGTATCGGGTTCCTAGCATGGGAAGCAACTGAACATTAAAATTAAGTATGGATTATTCCATCGATTGGATCAAACTGTCTCCGGACGATGACCCAGAACTCTTCTATAAAAAATTGTCATATCTATCTAAAGACAGGGTGAAAGGGTATGTAAAACAATTTAAAAAGTATGCAAAGTATTGGACTTTGTTGAGGTTTCAACAGGAAGTACTCCGACGACCGACCCTCAACGTCAGCATCACCTACAATAAACGATATGGTTGGCACATTTCATCTTGTTTAAGAAGTTTGCCACGGGAAAATACGGGGAGAAATGTATGTACGTGTAAGAAAGATTTCACACAACCCTTTTTATATTTTTACAAAGTAACACGAGAGGTGAAACAACCTTTTAAAGATAGATGTACAGTGTGTAAAGGTTACGACCCACGCTTTCCACAAATACAAAAAGAAATACAATTCTAAAAAAAAAAAAAAAAAAAAAAAAAAAAAAAAAAAAAAAAAAAAATTTTTTTTTTTTTTTTTTTTTTTTTTTTTGTATATGTATATACTTTCAAAATAAAGTACATTTCTGATGGATTATAATTTCTTAGTTGAATGCATCCTGAATAACACGTTTCTTTCAGAAGCGGTTCAAGAGTTGGTTCATCGAACGAAAACATTAAATTTAATTACTACAGAATGGAAAAATGTTTTAGAAAACAGCGAAGTTTATAAAATTCATATGAGTGGGAGGGCTAAATACTCAAGAGGGCATACTGTTGCAAAAAAACAAGCTGTTTGCAAAAGACTGGTATATAAAAATGAAATGTATACATTAATCATAGCAGGGGAGTGGTGCCTCTCAAAAAGTCCAAAAGGAGATTTTTCTGTAATTTCATGTGATTGTGAACCCTTGCAACTAATTGGTACCTCAATGCGAGAAAATGTTTTAGATAGATTGCACGATGGTGGTCGATTTTTTATACGTTGGTGTAACCCGCATTTGTGCATTGATTGTCGTACCATGCACAAAAAATTTAACGTTCCCATTGAAAAGCACAATTGGTGTGTAAAGAGCTTACGAGTTTTTGATGGACAACAAATTTCCTTCACATTTTCAAACCAATTACAGCACAGTTTACTTCAAATGGGTAGTTTTATGGGAATATTTCGTATGCAAATACATTCTCGTTTAACATTTGGCGAAGCCTATAAAATTAGCGGGATTGTGGACGAAATGATCATTTTTCAACATTCACTTTTATTACCTACTGGAGTAATGTGTTTAGAGCCTGCGGGGACATTACCCTGCATAGAATTTCCAGAGGAGAGTGTTACAGAAGAAGTTGTAACACAATTGTAAAAAAAAAAAAAAAAAAAAAAAAAAAAAAAATGTGTTTAAATGAAGCAGTGCGAGCTTTCAACAATCTCATTTCTCATTTTTACATGATGACAATGGTGCGAAGAAAGAGCTCTCCAATGAAATTTGAGAAGCATGATAAAATTCTTCAGTTGCAAAAAATCATACAAGCAAAAAATGAGAAAATTCATCGCTTAACCAAAAAATGTAAAGAACTTTCAGATTTAAAAAATGAAAATATGCAACATTTTCAACATGAAATAGAAAAAAGAGATTTTGAAATTGTTTATTTAAAACAAGCTTTAAAGGATCATTTTATTCAAACCCAATTGTTTATTGCAAAGTTAATTAAAGTGCTAAGTTAATCAACTTGCTGATTGAAAAGGTTTGAGTATAAAAAGTAAATCTTGTATATATTGTCTGCTTCCATTATTTCTCTGTTATAAACAAGAAGAAATGGTTTTTTTTCATGATGAAATAGAGGTATTGAATAATCGGCTTATAGTTGAAAACATACATCTTAAAGAGACTGTTGAAACACTTAAGAAGAAACTAGATTCTTATGAAGGGGAAGTGAAAACCTTGCTGAGAAAAGTTTTACAATTATTGCAAGAAAAAGAAAAGAGGCTTGAGGAAGATTTGTGCCATTTAAGAAATACATCAATGTAAAAAAAAAAAAAAAAAAAAAAAAAAAAAAAAAAAAAAAAATTTTTTTTTTTTTTTTTTTTTTTTTAATATTATGTTGTTTTATAATAAAGCTATTGAGTAAAGTATTTTAGTTCAACAAACGTAAAGATAAAATATTTATATTGTAAAATCTATTTAAACATACATATTTATTGAAAAAAAAAAAAAAAAAAAAAAAAAATTTTTTTTTTTTTTTTTTTTTTTTTTTCAATGATATTTAAGCATTTGAAGCATTCACTTTAAACAGTTTACATCTATTCATTTTTCACTTCAACTTGTTTCTTTAATAAAGGTCGTATGTCATGTTTTCAACTATTGCTTGTGTAGCAGTTCGATACAGCAATTCGTCTCCGGTTGAAGTCGTTGTTGTTTATGATTCCGAATACACAGTATTTTCTAATCCAGCCGATTTTTACCTTTCTCCTCATGATGAATTGTTTGCCGTAGATCAAAATGCGTTAAGATTTTTGAAAGATCAAAATTTGAGATGTACAGTATTATATGAAAAAAGTTTTTTGAAGTATCCCTGCTGGCAATGTAAAAACAAAAAGTGTGCATTGACGATAGCATTTCTAGCTTGGCGAATATGCTTAAAACGAAAACGAGGAGTACCATTTAATCATGAAATGAGTACTTTAACTTTAACTTCTCCACGTACTCAAGAAATATTTGTGGCTGTGGAATTTGATGAAAAGAATAATCCTGTAAATGGATGTGCTGTTGCAGACAGCGGTTATCTTATTGGTGTTCCAAGTAAATGGCTTCCAATTGTAAAAGAATCTGGCACTGTACTGAGAGCTATAGGTTCGAAAACGGGTAAATGGTTAAAGGAACAAGTACAATACCCGATAAAAATAACACACGATATCTATTTAAATTACCCTTGTAAGGAGTGTGGTAAAAAATCTTGTCCTTTAGTAAAAGCTTTTTACGGTTGGAAACGAGAGGCAATTCTAGTTTCGTATATTGAACATTAAAAAAAAAAAAAAAAAAAAAAAAAATTTTTTTTTTTTTTTTTTTTTTTTTTTTTTAATAATAAAAATGTATGTTTAAATATATTTTACAATATAAATGTTTTATCTTTACGTTTGTTGAACTAAAATACTTTACTCAATAACTTTATTAAAAAAAAAAAAAAAAAAAAATTTTTTTTTTTTTTTTTTTTTTTTTTTTTTTTTTTACAAAAGTCAAGTTATAAAAATCTTTGTATAACATGAGTTTATTTCAAAATTTGATACATGATTCCTCAGTACGTTTTATTGCTTCCATTGTGATGGGTCCAACAGCGTCCTCCCATCAATCAGAGGATGCGGGTATGGAAATTTCGTTTCAATTAGATCCAGCAATACAAGTAGAATCCTCTGATACTTCATCTGATGAATCAACCGATGTAGACTTGACAGACTTTATGGAAATGGAAAATGCAAATTTGGATACTTTAATGGATTCGAATGTCACGATCGATTCAGATGAAGAGAATGATATATCGTCTTCTAGATTGTTAGTTTTATGTCTACAATATTTAATGGATATAGAAGATTTTTATTTACAATACGAACTACCATCTAATATTTTAGATTTTTTATTAGCAGACAATAATCCACACGAAGAAAAACACCCAGTGCCGGAAAATATTTTAAATTTTTTTCCAGTTGTAAAACTAGATCAGAAACAACTTTCTGAAAATGGTGAGTGTTCCATATGTTTAGAAGAGTTTCAATGTGACGGTAAAGCATTAATCCTTTCCTGTAATCATTATTTTCATGAAGCATGTATAAAAAGGTGGTTTCAAGAACAAAATTTTTGTCCAATCTGTAAACAAGAAGTTTGTTGATCATGGAATTTGCAAAAATATCTGATTCTCTAAATACTTACGATTCGCCAGAAACATTTTACAAAAAACTCTCTCGTATGTCAATACAACATTTAGAAGAAGAAGCTAAAAAATTTAATCAGTATGCTGAACTGTCCCAAATTTTAAATTGTTACCTAATAATAAGAAAACATCCAGAAATGAAAATGGAAATGAGTTTTGATAAAGGTGGCTGGTGTGTTAAGAACTGTAATAGAATAAATTTGAATTTTGAACCGTGTCTGCAGGATGAGGTTGAAATTTTAAAGGTTGTTAAAACTGAGAAAAATTAATTAAAAAAAAAAAAAAAAAAAAAAATAATAATAATAATAATTTTTTTTTTTTTTTTTTCCATATAAATCAGACACAATGAGACCTACAATTGTCTTCACATACAAACAAGTAATCATGGAGGATGACTATTCGGCACTCGTTAAACGAATTCTTCAGGATAAAACATTGTCTCATCATGTCAAAATTTTAATGCAAACAGAAGCTTCAATCTATTCGAATCCTCCTACTTTGAATCTTATAACGGAAAACTGGTCAACCAACTTGACTCAGAACCCTCATTTTCAAAACTTTCAATTTGATCCTGCACATAAACATGATCCGAACAATTTATATGGTTACGAAACATCTACAACATCCATTTTTCATGTTCTTATAGCGGGATACTGTCGATTTTCAAAACCTTATGCGGGACAAAAAAAACCAATGCAATCTGTTATTTTAAGCAATTGTGCACCATTGTCTCAAATAGCTCGGATGATGATCCGTGATTTAGGAGACAATCTTCTTATTTCGGATGAGTTTAAATTTTCCTTCGTTCCCACCTGTACGCTTTCTAGTTGTGTTTTTTGTAAAGATTCTGCGAAAAAAATGAAAGCGTTTGCTGATTACTTTCCAATCACAAAATCTCAGACCTGTGTTACTCGTACAAAAATATTTGATGGTAAAGAAGTTGTGAATCGATTTCAGAATTATATTATTGACATTTTTCCAAACACATGTATCGCCGTTCTGCATTTAACTATTGATCGGCGGTATCATTACACAGACAAACATACAAAAGAAAAATTTCATCGTATAGGAGGTATCATTAACGTTGCGACGTTCTGTCAGGAAGAGATTTTCAATTCGACGAGATCCGTTCATTTGGGTGACTTGTCTGATATTGAGTTATACAGTCAAATGTCCACCCTCCCTGAGGAAAAGAATCCCAAACAGAAGAAAAGTGAAGACATTGATCCTCAGGATAAATCATATAGTAAAATGTACAAGTCGAGTGTAGATTATACCGCCATCACCATGGACGATATGGATGCGTGCCATTCCACTTTAGATGGAAATCAAACCCCCGAAGAAGAAATGAATGCGTTAGATGAACAAGACGATACATCCCTCCTTTGTGAGGAAGACCTTTTTGCTGCAGAGGGTGACACTTTTGAATTGAAAACGGTACCCGATAGCGAGGATTTCTTTTCGATTGAAAGCGAAAGTAAAGTCAAAAGACCGCGGTGTGAAGAAAGTTTTTTGTCAATTGATTAAGGGAAAACCACATATCAATAAACAAGGTATGGATGACACTGATGGTGAGGATTTAAACATGCGATACAATCAGTTGACAGAGGAAAATAGACAGTTAAAAGAGTCTCT
This sequence comes from Maratus speculifer, assembly GCA_964019185.1. Taxonomy (NCBI): domain Eukaryota; kingdom Metazoa; phylum Arthropoda; class Arachnida; order Araneae; family Salticidae; genus Maratus; species Maratus speculifer. The sequence goes on from OZ025292.1 coordinate 227,316,336, forward strand.
GGAAACACTCAAACAGAAATGTGACATGTACGAGGAGGAAGTTAAAACCTTGTTAAGAAAAATTGTAAAGTTGCTCGAAGAGAAAATAGAGAGACTCGAACAAGACTTGACATTTCTACAAAACTGAAAAAAAAAAAAAAAAAAAAAATTATATTGTAAAATATATTTAAACATACAAAAAAAAAAAAAAAAAAAAAAATTATATTGTAAAATATATTTAAACATACAAAAAAAAAAAAAAAAAAAAAAAAAAATTTTTTTTTTTTTTTTTTTTTTTTTATATATAATAAAGTTGTTGAGTAAAGTATTTTAGTTCAACAAACGTAAAGATAAAATATTTATATTATAAAATATATTTAAAAATACATATTAAAAAAAAAAAAAAAAAAAAATTTTTTTTTTTTTTTTTTTTTTTAATAGAAAGTTGTTTTATAATAAAGTTATTGAGTAAAGTATTTTAGTTCAACAAACGTAAAGATAAAATATTTATATTGTAAAATATATTTAAACATACATATTAAAAAAAAAAAAAAAAAAAAAAAAAAATTTTTTTTTTTTTTTTTTTTTTTTTTTTTTTTTTTTTTTTACAAAATTTTAGTGCACATTGCCCTGTGCTCTTCATTCAAGTCATTTGACTCCTCTACTCGATAACTGTACTTACGGTCAGGGGATATAATTAAATGATGGTGACTTGGAACATTGTTCAAAATGCTTTCTGTTGCTAACCAAGTCAAATGTGGATTCACTAGTCGAATGTAAAAATAATAACATTCCAACAGTGTAATTTCATACATTAGTGTATTTTTACAAGCAAATTCACTTGCCAATTTATCCATTTCCTTGACAATTTCTTGATAATCTGCTGAATCTACAAATACTTCGATTCCTTTAAAACGAATGTTTAATGGAATCAACATGCGTTGACCGCTCAAAAAATAGAGGTAACCGTATTTTTCTTTATTTTGTAACAATTTCGAAATGTATTTTCTCGCGACATTTTTAATTTTTGAGTGACTGACTAAATCGAGAGTGACCAGTTGGTCCACTGGATAATTTCCAGCAAATTTTTTTACAAAGCTCATCTCTCGACTCAACGATTCCGTTTCATACATTTCCTTTAACAAATCATCTACAGGTAAAATGCACGTTGCCAGTTTTTCATACATCTTTATTTCTTTTTCTCGGCAATATTCGATAGAAAAAAGGTACTACCCAACTGAGTACCCAGGCGGCTAAAATAATCCCAATCCCATACACGACATAAGATACCCATGGAAAAAGGGTTTCTATACCCGACCATACACCAGAGCGCAAATTTTCTGCAAAATGAGTGAGTGCATCTGCCACCGTGGGGCGTTGACATTGCATCAACTCGTTTTCATCGCACGCTACCTCATCGCAAGAACAGAGTTTACAGCAAGAGTCTTCATTTTCTTCATCAAATTGGTCACACGTGTTTTGATACTGCTTCCATCCGTCGCAATAGGGTATGTTATCCAACCTTCCTGGTTGACAACAACTCAATTCGCGTACCTTGCAAACAGTTCCATCTGCCTTTTTCTTAAAACATCCCGAATTGGACTCGATATAATTCCAAATACTTGATACCCCTACACCTACTGCAGAAGTGACACCTGCGACCGCCAAAGTTTTTTTATTGAAAAGATGTTGAACGACCTGCTTGAAATCTTTTCTCTTTTGAACGAGTGCTCTTACATCATTTTCGGATTTTGCTTTCGTTTTAAAGGTTTCAAATTTTTTGTGAACTTTTTTAGGTCGATAAAGTGTATAACGTTTTTTCATGTTGTGCTTGATTCAGTAAATACAAGTAGATACTATGGAAGAAACTAAATGTATTTTTAAAGGAAAGAAATCTCGCTGTCGCAGTGAACCAAGAAAGGATTTACCTTTACTCATATGTCAACAGCATCTGAAACAGTATTATGGATTAGAAGTGGGTTACGAACAAATTGATGGTGTGAAACATGTGTCCTTTACCGGTGGTTTTCTAAGACCCATTTTTGGTTATAGCACCTTTAGCAGAAATGAAGTCATTATTCCAACAAAACATTTTTTGGATTTAAATATTCATACAGAAGACAAAGATACGAAAGACAGCGAACTTTTAGAAAGATTTACTTTAAATAATCGTATTGTAGAAACGCTTCGTGAATATGCAAATGATTATCCCGATACTATGGATCATCGTCATGTAGTCGAAATGTATCGAAATTTTGTAGCAGATGAAAATGCGGACACAGACCCAATACATACGGAAAATTTGCCTGTATTACAAGCCATAGTGGAAGCTCGGAAAAAACATTCAGAAGTGTTTATTCGAAATCAACCCGTCAGTAGAACTTTAAAAGATAATTTATTGTATACAGATAAAGCAGCCGTCAGTATTACTGATATGAAATTGTCCAAAAATTTTCAATATCTGTTAAACAATATCTTATATTCTGAATTTAAAATTCAAGCATACGGTACTTCCTATTTGGATATGATACCATTTAATACCACTTTTATACCAAATGTCGGCTTGGTCGCTACAGAAATGATTGTGCATCCTTTATACTTAGTCATTGAGGGAAGGTCTTCTGGTAGTCCTATATATTACAATGCTCATGTGGGTTTAATACCAAAAACAATACAACCATTCAAGTATACAGTAAAAGATGTACCAAAACAATACACCCTGAATGAAGCTTGGAAAGGTGGTACCCTCTGCTAAAAAAAAAAAAAAAAAAAAAAAAAAAAAAAAAAAAAAAAAAAAAAAACAAGTTAAATTTAGATTCTGCCACTGCAGAATTCAATTTCGCCTCCGATTTAAATTCTATTTAAATTTTTACTTGAATTTAAATTCTCAAAAAAAAAAAAAAAAAAAAAAAAAAAAAAATTTTTTTTTTTTTTTTTTTTTTCTTTTTTTGAGGTTGTTTAGAAGGATGACCCCATTTGGAATGCAATGAACTAACTTCATTTTTCTTGTATTTATTAATGCAATAGCAAACAGAACAACGGGAAATACCCAAATGATTAACAGTTTCTCTCTGAAACATTGGAATTGTAGAATAATAAAGAGATACAATTCGACGTGCTACTTCTTCAGTGACTCGATTCCTAAAAAATGGATTTTTTCTTTAGTTTAAACACTTTTTTTATTCACTTCGATAAAAATGAAATGCATTTTAACAATAAAATTACATGAATGTGTCGTTTTAATGTCCAGATTAAGAAAAAGTGGGCTACAATTTTTGGAGACGACACTTTTTAGCTTGTCTGAAAGAAATAGCATCAAAGGCTAAAAAAAAAAAAAAAAAAAAAAAAAAAAAATTTTTTTTTTTTTTTTTTTTTTGTTTAAATATATTTTATAATATGAATATTTTATCTTTACATCTGTTGAATAAAAATATTTTACTTCATAACTTTATTATAAAATATCTGTATCTGTAATCTAAATTTTTTTTTTTTTTTTTTTTTTAAATATATTTTATAATATGAATATTTTATCTTTACATCTGTTGAATAAAAATATTTTACTTCATAACTTTATTATAAAATATCTGTATCTGTAATCTAAAATTTTTTTTTTTTTTTTTTTTTTTTTAATATATTTTATAATATGAATATTTTATCTTTACATCTGTTGAATAAAAATATTTTACTTCATAACTTTATTATAAAATATTTTTGTTATTAAAAAAAAAAAAAAAAAAAAAAAAAAAAAAAAAAAAATTTTTTTTTTTTTTTTTTTTTATGTTTAAATATATTTTATAATATGAATATTTTATCTTTACATCTGTTGAATAAAAATATTTTACTTCATAACTTTATTATAAAATATCTTTGTAAAAAAAAAAAAAAAAAAAAAAAAAAAAAAAAATTTTTTTTTTTTTTTTTTTTTTTTTATAATATGAATATTTTATCTTTACATCTGTTGAATAAAAATATTTTACTTTATTATAAAATACTTTATTATAAAATATTTTTGCTAAAAAAAAAAAAAAAAAAAAAAAATTTTTTTTTTTTTTTTTTTTTTTTTTTTTTTTTTTTTTTTTTTAATAAACTATTTATATACAATTAAAACTTTATTTTTTTCTGATTTCATATTTCTTAAAGTTTTAATTTTAAACTTGTAATTTATACATAAAATGGATAGATATTCCATATGCATAGCAGGATAGCAATGTTCTCTTAATTTATGTTTTTTTATTGGAACATAATAAGTTTTAAATATCCTCTTATATAAACTATTTGATAACAATAATTTATACATGCGTTTTGAGAAAACACAGCAAGGTACTAAATACAATATTGAAAAATCAGGTGCATATTTAATAAATGTTTCAAGAATTCTTACAGATAAATTTCTGCAAGCATGGATACCTATCCATACATTAAATGTGGATGATATTGATTCAAATATTTCATCGTGTATATTACATTCTATAAAATCACATATATTCATTTTATTTAGTAGATTAATACCCATGTATCTATTTAAATCAAGACAAGTCATTTTAAAGTTTAAAAAATGTATACCACATGCGTTTCCTGAACATATATTGAGTATTCTTTTGTTATCATTATTTATAATATTGAATACAGATAATGTCTCTGAATACTCTTTTTCTAAAAATTTTTGAGGAAAATGGTGTTTATTGAACATATTTATTAAATAGTTGACAGTAATATTTACAGAATCATTTAATACAGTTAAACTCTGTAAAATAAAAGTTGTTAGACAATTACAGTCCATTTCAAATGACTCATGTTTCAAGTCAAATCCCATATATTCTCTCAAAGATAACTTCAAAATGCAATTTGACATCACGTTTTTTATATTCTTTAGACAAATAAAAAAAAATTATAAGATATTTTATAATGGGATGCATATTATACAGGTACGTTATGCCTACAATAAGATAGTACATATCACCTTGGAATATAATTTCCTTTTTCGTTTCACATTTTAATACATTTTTTAACAATTTACGATATTTAGCTGAATGTAACAAATCTTTAAATCCATTTCTGATTGAATCTATGTTTTCTAAAATAGATGTATAACATAATGTATCTACATTTTCTACAATATTTTCAAAAAAGTCATAAAATTCATTAATATTTCTGTATACGATTAAATCCATTTTTATAGTACTTTTTAAAAATAATATATCCTCCAAATGTTATATATGCGTTTATTAAAAAAAAAAGAAAAAAAAGAAAAAAAAAAAAAAAAAATTTTTTTTTTTTTTTTTTTTTTTTTTTTTTTCATAGTAGATATATAGAGTATTTATTCAATCTTTCAATCTTTTCCGTGCCCAACATGAATGAGTTGTCAAATTTCAACGCGTCAGAATCGTTCCCTTTTTTTGATTTACCCGACTTGGTGATCAGCAAAATATTAAAAGAATTTGTCCCAGTAACCGATAAAGCGGAAACGTTGTCTCAGATGCCAGAGTTTGAACCGTACATTTCCCGAAAATGTATGTGGTTTCAGTCAACTCTCAAATTGTTTCACCTCACAAAATCTATAAAACTTGGATGGTATGTGGATCCAGATAATATACATAATCGATACTATCTTTCCGTGGATTACTTTAATTTAAACTTTACAATTCATTCTTTTTGTTCAAGATTTTCAGGTGTTCTCACAGTCCAGCATACTGAAAAATTGTACCGTCCTCCTTCCAGCGTCCAAGCGGTTGTAGAAAAATTTAACAGTTTTGGTCTCTTCCCAGTAGAAGAGAATGAGGTTCTCATGTATCATTGGTCTACTCAACATCCTTATAGAGATATCTTTTTCTGGGTTAACCGTTCATTCAATGTGGTTCGCGCATCATTTTCTAACAAGTTGTATCCATTGCAGCAGGACATGTGTCGAATATTTAATGATTTAATGCATCATCATAAAGTGTTACTAGTCATCAAAGAGGATTTATCTTTAGAGATTTGTTGTGAAACATGTGGAGATTTAAGTTGTATACATGAAAAATGTGAATGCACGCTGAAAAATAATTATAATTATAATCTTTTACCTTTAATTTTTCATCCATGCGATAAAATGAATCCTGCTGATTTTTATAAATGCAAATGTAGGATGGCTAGTTCGAGATTCATATATGCAGTATCCAAATTGACATTTACAGAATTTGAGAAAGAGAATGTACTGGTACACAATAACCATTTTATTAAAACGTTGACGTTAATAAATTATAATATCATTTCGACGTGGAATAAGACTGATGAAAGAAATACCCCTGATAGAAATATGCGCTGGATCAATTTATTTTTACGAATGCCTTATAAATATAAATTACCTTTGTCATAAAATATAGATGGATTATTTGTGCATGAAAAAAAAAAAAAAAAAAAAAAATTTTTTTTTTTTTTTTTTTTTTTTTTATGGCAGTTATATAAAGTTTATTATGTCATCGTATACATCTTTCCTTCAAGCCATATTTGGTAGCCATTACACTCTCCACGCTCCGTACATTTACGGATTGCACCTCTATTGTTTATTTGTCATCACATTCGTTCTTTCTTTGTGTGTTTACAGTCTTATCGGCTATCAAGACATTTGCGACCGCACTTTTCAGGAACGGGTTCATCTTTTGCGCGTAAAATATGCCTCCACTCAACGTCCCGGCTATGATTAATCCCATTCTCGAGAATTACGATACTCACGTCAATCATTTTATTCTTTTTTTACGCGATCGACTGCAATGTCGACTCGTCTATTTAGGACCCAACATTGTACGGCAACATATTCTTCAAAAAACTGTGTATGCCTGCTCCGTTTATTGTAAACCCAAAAAATATTTAAAAGATGTCTTTCCCATCATGATTGGTTCCCAGTTGGATTTGGCTATTCGCCATCGCGGTCTTCAATCCTTTGAAACGCCTCTGCATTGTTCAGAGACGTTTCCTTTTCAAGAAGTGGACATTGGCCGCGGGTTTTTCATTATTAATGGTTTTTTGAGACACATTCCTTATTTTTATACCAACGTTCCCACCAACACCCATGTGATTCAAAAAAAAATTGTTCGTGTGTATGCTTACAATGCGCAAGATCGGGGTAAAGAGCTGAGCTATTACGTCGCCAACACCCCAGAACGGCGGTATGGGGACGTTGTGGTGGTCCATAATGATGGGCGCGAAACCTCGGATGACCCCCATTTTTTTTCGCACTGCCCTTATCCTGTTCATTTAACGGCTTATATGTCACACCTGTATCGCCACAATGTTTTTGATATCGATCATTTAGGGAATAAGATGGTCGTCAGTCCGGGGCATTTATTGACCAAACTGTTTATCAAATATCTGTACGGGCCGCTCCGGGCCGAGGACTGGAAACTCATTAAATCGCGCACGGCCCTCATCCGTCATTCTATTGATTCGGGTTGCTTGTTGCATGTCTTGTCCCGGAAAACCGTTTATTTTAAGGAAGGGAGATCGGCCGGGAAAATGACCAATGAACCCCACGAATCTCATCGTGAAATTGGATCCAATGGGGAAGTTTTTATTGAGAAGAGTATGGGTTGTTATCGGGAAATTTCCACTCAGACCTATCCCCTGAATCCCTTTTTACTGTACCTGATTGTGCGACAAATGTCCAACAAGGTCAATCACGCTACGCTGGATCCCTACCATCCCAGTCAGGAAGGCTGGTTTTGTAAATTGGGTGTGTTTGACACGAAGAATGTGGGGCGTATGAATACCATGGTGCGTGAGACGATCGTGTCCACTTGCGAGGATTTGGATCCCGTCTACCACGACCCTACGTTTTGGGACACGTTGCAATTGGTACCCGAAGCCAACAGTCTCTACTATGTGGTGGTCAATGAGGCGTGTATTCCCGTCACCCGAGCCTCTTTTCTAGCTCTCAATCTCCTCGCATTGAAACGCACGTTTCAACACATTGAATGTTATGCGCGGGACAAATTTATTGTGATTCGCTACAAGATGGGGTTGCTGATGAAAAAATTACCTGAAACCGATATCTGGGTGACCCCTTACGATGAACTCTATTGGGCGCGTCTGTGTTTTCAAATCGAAGATAAAAACGACCTGATGGAGCGGTGGCCCGTCCAGTACAGTTACTTTGTTGATTTAAATCCTTATTTTCACCATAATGCTTTTTTAAAAAACATTTTAGCCTTTAATGCGCTCAAAAATGCCGTGTTGGCGACCACATCTCAATACGCGCTCTATTTTATGGACAGTGTCTCGACGTACCGCCGAGCACCCACAGCCGATCATCGACCCCTCATGGAACCCGTGGCCGATGGCGTCTCGCCTCATTTTGTGGTTCTGTTGCCCCACATTGTGGTGACCTATATGAGTTTTTTAGGATTGACGCAAGAAGATTGCATTGTCAAACGCGAAGATTTTCGGGGGTTTGATTGTTTTCGGTTTTATACACTGCGGCTGAAAGTGAAAGCCACCACCTGGGTGAAATTTTATCCCGTGCACGGGGACGTGGACGCCGAATCCAATTTACTGGGGACCCTCATCAGTGGCGCACCCTTGCAAGTCGAGCCGTACTCGATCCACGTGCGCACGCATCCCGTGTCTCCGTGTGAGATTCGTTTAACCTTTTCCAAATCCCCCTTTCGGATCGTACAACATTATTTAACCGAGGACAAACTCATGATTAGCGTGGAACAGGAACATGTGAGCAGTACCGGAGATAAATTGTGTAGTTTACACGGTCAAAAAGGCGTGATTCGGGTCATGTCCCGACTGCCTCGGTTAGATGGCCATGTGGAACCCACCTTAATCATCAATCCGTATTGCATGTTTCGCATGACCACCGGTCAACCGTTAGAAGCCCTGCATTTGGGAGGCGGCCGCGATGCGCTCACGGTCCATAATTCGGAGGGACGACTCATGAAAGGGGCCTCTGCCTTGTATGGTAAAACTTTTTATTTTGTCGTAGTCTATTTTAGTTGTGAACACATGTACGCGCCCGATATGTGGGTCATGGACAAAGTCATTCTTCAACCCGTCAAAGGACGGAGTCGACAAGGGGGCATGAAACTGGGCAATATGGAAGTGAATGCTTTACGGGGCAATGGCATTGCCTGCTGCTTTGAAGAAAAATTTTTCGAAGACGGAGACCGAGTGCCGGTGGCAGGCCGACCCACGGAAACGGTACCGCAAGCCATGTGTTTGGTCACGCACGATTTAGCCTATTACAAATGTTTTTTAGAATATCAAAGCTCGCCCGCGCTTCAAATCCGTTCAAAACGCTGAATGCACCGTGTTTATTTTTTCTAATGAAATGGGTCATTTGCACACTTTTTTCTAATGGAGAGGGTGTTAAGCTCTTAACACCCTCTTCATTAGAAAAAAGGAAGCAAATGACCCATTTCATTAGAAAAAAAATGGCCTCCAAATAAAGAAATAAACTGTCATTTGAACACGTTTCGGGTTCAAAATGGATCAAAAATTGGAAAAAAGGGGGTTCGCCAAAAACGGATAAATGGGTGAAGCACCTTCAACAGGGCAATAACAAAATGTAAGGCGGGGAAAGGCAGGTGGGTTGACAAAAAAATATGAGCAAAAGTGGTAAACGGCAAAAAGAATGGAGGGAAAAGGTTTTCAAATGGCAAAAAGAATAAAGCAAGTGTGGCAAACGGCAAAAAGAAGGGAAGGAAAAAGTTTTAAAATGACAAAAGAATAAAGCAAGAGAGGAAAACAGCAAAATGAATGAAAGAAAATGTTTAAAAATAGCAAAAAGAAAGAAGCAAGTGTTGAAAACGGTAAAAAACACTGAGCAGAGAGGTGTTTTGAAAAGGGAGAAAAGTAAAAAGAACGAAGCAAGTGTTGAAAACGGTAAAAAGCACTGAGCAGAGCGATGATTTGAAAAGGGAGAAAGATAAAAAGTGTGAAGCAAAAGTTCAAAACGGCAAAATTCACTGAGCAGAGAGGTGTTTTGAAAAAAGAAAGAGGTAAAAAGAACGAAGCAACTGTTGAAAACCGTAAAAAGCACTGAGCCGAGAAGAGTTTTGAAATGGGAGAAAGGTAAAAAGCGTGAAGCAAAAGTTCGAAACGGCAAAAAGATTGGAGGAAAAAAGCTTGAAAATTGCAAAAAGCATGAAGCAAAAGTTCAAAACGGCAAAAAGATTGGAGGAAAAATGTTTGAAAATTGCAAAAAGGATGAAGCAAAAGTTCAAAACGGCAAAAAGATTGGAGGAAAAATGTTTGAAAATTGCAAAAAGGATGAAGCAAAAGTTCAAAACGGCAAAAAGATTGGAGGAAAAATGTTTGAAAATTGCAAAAAGGATGAAGCAAAAGTTCGAAACGGCAAAAAGATTGGAGGAAAAATGATTGAAAATTGCAAAAAGCATGAAGCAAAAGTTCAAAACGGCAAAAAGATTGGAGGAAAAATGATTGAAAATTGCAAAAAGCATGAAGCAAAAGTTCAAAACGGCAAAAAGATTAAAGGGGAAAATGTTTAAAAAAAAAAAAAAAAAAAAAAAAATTTTTTTTTTTTTTTTTTTTTTTTTTTTTTTTTACTAATTAAAATATGTTTGCTTAGGGCCATAATGCTCACTTTAAGAATCAAGAAACAAATCATCAAAAGAAAGTAAATGTATCCATTAAAATGGATTGTAGCTAGAAGAATAATTCAATTAACAAAATCAGAAAAAGATTTGACTTCATTAAAACTACCCGTTACTCTACTAGAATACATAGACTATCATATTACAGATATTTTAATTACTTTATTGTAAAAAAAAAAAAAAAAAAAAAAAAAAAAAAAAAAAAAAATTTTTTTTTTTTTTTTTTTTTTTTTTTTTTTTTTTTTTTAAAGAGTGTATATATAGATTGTTTTTTTCATCCGTTCATTCCTTTGTCAGACATGAAAATTACAATTTATCTTGCTGAAAAACCCCTACGACTAGGCAGTCGAATTATTCAAGAAAGAAAACTTCAAGAGATGTCTACCAATCCTTCCCAAGAAATAAATTTAGAAAATAAAAATTTAGTCATATTATCTATTGGAAGCAATGGGTATACCATTTTTAATGGTATAGAAAAAATGAGCCGAGATGGAAGGATTAACAATTCCGCTATTGTTAAAGAAATTATTAACAGAAAAGTGGATATATTATACTGTTTGGACGAATATACATACTTAAAGTGGCTGGATATTGGGCAAAGTTATAGCAGCCTACTTAAACATTTAAATGTAAAAGTTTTAGAACCTTTTACATTAACAAACTGTGAATTTTGCAGTTGTTTAACTTTCCGTTACAGCTTTCCTATCAGTACTTCTATGAATCCTAGTCTAAAAGTGCAAGTGGCCATCAGTCCGCAATGTTCCGAGCAGATTTTAATGCGGAGCAATCCTATGAAGGTGTCTGATTTGCCGCAGGATCCAGATGATGCGAGAAGAAAGTTTTTGATTACCGACTTTGAAGTTGTTGTTCAAGATCCTGATGCCAAATTTTCAGTCTGGGTAGAACAGGTTGAAAACAACTTCAAAATTTCCCCTGTTTTCATGTTGGGCACCACGTCCCTGGAGCTGGAAGAGGAGGAAGTGAGAGATGAGGAAATTATACCCATTGATGACGTACCTCCGAGAAACGAATCCAGAATTTTGCCGATAGAACAAACACAAACGCTTTCAGAATCTGTTCAACGATTACGGCGAATTTATAGAAGACGATATTCCAGATTATTGCAAGCTCAAAACCGTGTCCGAAGAATAGAGATAACTTTGAGACAAGCACAAGAAAATGCTCAACGGGCTCAGCGTCTGCTGGATGAAACTTTATCGCAAATATTTGGTTAAAGATTGAATTTTGTATATATTGAACAAATTGTATAATGCTTAAAAAAAAAAAAAAAAAAAAAAAAAAATTTTTTTTTTTTTTTTTTTTTTTTTTTTTTTTTTACATTGTAGTGTTTTTGTTATAATCTATTTATAATAAAGTTATGGTTCAAAATTTTTATAATGTACTTAAGAAATTTAATTCTCTAAACATAGTTGCAAAAAAAAAAAAAAAAAAAAAAAAAAAAAAATTTTTTTTTTTTTTTTTTTTTCATAAAACGTTTCGACTCATTATTGCTTCGTCATAAAACCCAAGCATCTTCTTTTCCACACAGTGTGGTTTTGAATCAATTTTAATCAATTCGTAGGGTGGCGGACATATACAAATAAATCTCATTCGGCCTTGGTAGAAAAATGTTCCGTGTTCACATACATCAGGGTGTAGTTTGTCACATGCTTTGCCACCGTAAAATCTCGAATCCGTACACACGCATACCTGATGGGGTACGGGTTCCTTAATCATCATGCGAACGCCTCCCGTTTTTTCATTGCACATAATTGGATTCACATTACTGGTCGGTTGACACACACCACCAATGCATTTGGATTCTTTTTCAATGCAAAGAAACGAACAGTCATCGATACAGGGTATTTTTTTCGCACTACAATTTTGTTCCAAAATAGGGGCTTCAATTTGGATAGCCATTTCTTTGGGAGGTTTTACTTGAAATTCTTTCCAAGTCCATGCATATGCTATCCATATGATTAGGAATAAGAAACAGGTCGTATACATTCTTTTTTATGGGAAGAGCCAAGATGAATGAAAGACCCATTGATCGTCACGAAAACAAACGACAGAAAGTGATTCGACCCCTGGGTATGAGCAAAGTAAACACGTGGATTGACGCATGGACGGCTTGCTATGAAGTGGTACAAGACTATTCCCGTTTAGAATTGAAGCAAGTTCATAAAATTTTTGAACAATGGGTACCTCTTCTCAATTGGATTTTTCAGAAACCCATTTTTCACTTGGACCAATACCAACCATTTTTTTATTACTGTCTCGAACCTCAAGGACCCAAAGAAATTTTTCAATTGTACTTTGAACAAGATTTCACAGAAGGCGGTACTCTGGTTCATATTATTTTCAATCACTACGAGTTTCGCCGGTTGCACCAGCAATTTTGTGAACAATTGTCCAAATCCAATCAATTGTTATTTAATGAAGCGAGGGGAACGATTAATTTGTCGAGTCTGTTGGATGAAGAACGCAATACAGCGGAATATTTTCAAATGATGACGTGTTGGCAATTGTTATTTATTCATACCCTCCACGCTTTGGCCCACTGGAATATTTACGACCTCCATCGACACGCTTATTACGATACGCATGCGCGTATGAAAGAATCTCCGTTTTACAAATTTTATTGCTGTGGCGATGTGGTGGTTCGAAAATAAAGAATGCCTATTCCTTTGAGAGTTCCCCTAAGATATGCTTTGGCTAAATTAAACGAGTCCGCTCGAGGCTTTCCACGTCTTGTACGCGTCAATACTAGCACTGTAGAAGATCTTGTACTCGATGGCCTTGTTCAAGTGAAACTTTTAAGGCAATTTTTCAATACCACTCCCGATTATATGCAGTTTAAAAGATCCATTCAAGTACCGCATTCAGATTGGCAAAGAGTCATCAACCAAGCCACGGATCCTAAAACACAAAATTATGCCAAAAGACAAATGAAAGTGAATCCCTCCCATTCCGCGTCCAATTCCCCTCGAGGGTCTGCTCCGGCATCCCCTCGTGCCAGTCCCGGACGCTCGCGATCCACGAGTCCTTTACGCAAAATGCCAAGGTATCGAAAAGGAGAATTAAACATGCAAACGCATTTAAGAGATCTTTCAGACGAAGACTATAACGCCACACCCTTTTCCACACTATCCATTGTCCCGAGTGGCGATGAATGCGATGACACCGATGTGAATTTACCTCTCCCCGCCTGCCAAGCTGTGAATAAAGTCTGTCGCAATTATAACCGCTTTCGCCAATACATGCCTAAACGTCCCGATGGCAGCGAACGTAAAAAATATGCCATCAAAGTGAAAACGGCTTTTCGTAGGAGGTCATAATGGGATTTTCAAGCGGGTTGAATGCCAATGGAATAACAGTATTCCATTTATCACTCAGATGGTTCAGATAGGTCATGTCTGGAACATGAAAATGATTATTCAGCGATAAAAGGGTGGATCGGGAGGTACATTCCGCTAATCGACCGCAAAGGACCCGGATAGGAATCACTTCAGAACAGGCGGGGGGACCGAAACAGGCTTGTTGGTCTATTGTGATGGGGCGATGAAAGATACTTTGTTCCGAATATTTAAAAACCCACAGTTTGATGCGTTGAGGTAAGAATCGGGTACTGGCGATAAAATTTAAATTGAGGAGGGGGGCCACGCGAGGCACGTCAAAATTTAAAAGTGTTAGAAAATGATAAATTTCTTCCTCGAAACTGGCACTGGGCACATTTAACACAGTCTTATCCAAAAAAGATCGAGTGAGTTTAATCGTAATACATTGGAGCGGAAAAGAATCCACATCCAAAGTATCAATGCGATGCAAATAAAAATGATGGGGCAAGGCGGCGACGAGATAATGTAGGTTAGAAAAATGAGCTTCTCGAATGTAAACATCTTCTGGATTCATCATGTGTCGATCATAGCGTGCCACATATGTACTCGGATAATCAAATGGTATCATTTTGAAATAAATGTCGAGAAAAACATATCCATCTAGAATAGGATATGTTCCACGATTTAAAAGCTCTAAAACTATGGAAGCGTAATCCATAGCACTTGATTAAAAAAAAAAAAAAAAAAAAAAAAAAAATTTTTTTTTTTTTTTTTTTTTTTTTTTACATTTATTGATATGAAATATATTTAGAACATTAAATATCTTAAATGTATATCATATCATATCTTACATTTGGTTATAAAAAAAAAAAAAAAAAAAAAAAAATTTTTTTTTTTTTTTTTTTTTTTTTTACATTTATTGATATGAAATATATTTAGAACATTAAATATCTTAAATGTATATCATAACATATCTTTACTCTATCATATCTTATGTTTATTAAAAAAAAAAAAAAAAAAAAAATTTTTTTTTTTTTTTTTTTTTTTTTTTTTTTTACATTTATTGATATGAAATATATTTAGAACATTAAATATCTTAAATGTATATCATATCATATCTTACATTTGGTTATAAAAAAAAAAAAAAAAAAAAAAAATTTTTTTTTTTTTTTTTTTTTTTTACATTTATTGATATGAAATATATTTAGAACATTAAATATCTTAAATGTATATCATAACATATCTTTACTCTATCATATCTTATGTTTATTAGAAAAAAAAAAAAAAAAAAAAAAAAAAAAAAAAGAAAAAATTTTTTTTTTTTTTTTTTTTTTTTTTTTTTTAACAGTATACGTTTTACATTTCAAATTTTTTATTGAGCGAAATTATTTTTATCACAATTCACAACTGAACGTAGAATAACAAAGTGTTTCCTATTCACACTAAAATATTTAATGTTCTATTGGATCAAATATTAGTTTGTAAACAGCACATATTCCTACGGATGCTCTCCATTGGTGGCAAGTTTGATCTTTACAGTACACACAAGGTCTCATTTCGATGGGTTTCATTTTTTCAACTTTCAACTTTTCAAACGCTTCTTCGTAGCTGTGTTGTACATCCATCCACTTATTAAAAGTCCGTTCGTCGAAGCAGTTCAATATTTTTACTTTCATTTTTAACACTGTTTGAGCAATACTCGAATTATTCACGCTCCCCTTTACAACGATGCTGTTTACGCCGTTACAGAGAGTAAACCCATTTGTCGCAATACACAGCACTGCCGCCACTTTTTTACGAGAGACTGTTTGGTGTCCTGATTCAGGTGTCTTGGTATGACTAATGGGATCAAAGGGAATCTTGAGTTGATGTGCAATTCCCGCATTAGCATTCCATTTATGACACACGTGTTGTTTGCAAAATATGCAACGGATCCTCGGGAATGGCCTCATTTTCTTGACACACAGTTTCTGGACTAAACTGTTGGAATGTTTTGACAAAGAGTTCCATTTTTCAAAAGTATCTTCATCAAAACAATAAAGCAGTCGGATTTTCATAACTTCCACATCTTTAACCATTTTATCCAATCCTCCTTCTGCACTGATACTTTGTACAGCATTCGAAAGTGTGTATCCATGAGTTCCAGTGGCGAGGACGGCCACAATTCGATGATGCGTATAAAAAATTTGCCGCGGTTCCGAAACAACGGGTGGATCGGCATGTGTCACAGGAAGCTCGACAGAGGTAGGTTTCGAGGTGACACACTGCTCTCGAGCGATCCTTTGCCCGAGGAGGTGCATACACTTGCTCACAGTAATCGTAGGTTTCTTTTTGGAGAGAATAGGTCTACTCGACTT
The DNA here is from genome assembly GCA_964019185.1 of Maratus speculifer. NCBI lineage: Eukaryota > Metazoa > Arthropoda > Arachnida > Araneae > Salticidae > Maratus > Maratus speculifer. Next base: position 227,332,605 of record OZ025292.1, read on the forward strand.
TTCTCGGTGGGGAGGTGGTACATGAGATGATTTGGAAAGAATGGGAGGCAGGCGTAGGGATCCATCATTGCGTTTTCGACGTTTCTCTTCAGCCAATCTTTGTGCAAAATGTTGCAGGGGCTCACAGGTATGGGTAGTTTCTTTGTAATGTAGAATGGATTCTATATAAGTCCGTTTCAACATGCTACAAGACAAGAAGAGTAGGTAACAAAATCCAACACATTGAAAGACTTCCCTGTATATCTAGAGTCGCAGTTGTAAATTTGTCAAAGGGAATCCAGCGGGCAGGCACAAGCATAGCAGAGGAAGAAAGTCGAGTGAAAGAGATTGAGAATTCACAGCCTTATAAAGGACTTGGAAAAAAAAAAAAAAAAAAAAAATTTTTTTTTTTTTTTTTTTTTTTTTTTTGTGTAGTAGTGTAATATATTTTATAATCAAGTTATAATAGAGATAAGATATATTAAAAAAAAAAAAAAAAAAAAAAAAAATTTTTTTTTTTTTTTTGTTTTTTTTTTTTTTTTTGTAGTAGTAGTAGTGTAATATATTTTATAATCAAGTTATAATAGAGATAAGATATATTTAAAAAAAAAAAAAAAAAAAAATTTTTTTTTTTTTTTTTTTTTTTTTTTTTTTTACTAATTAAAATATGTTTGCTTAGGGCCATAATGCTCACTTTAAGAATCAAGAAACAAATCATCAAAAGAAAGTAAATGTATCCATTAAAATGGATTGTAGCTAGAAGAATAATTCAATTAACAAAATCAGAAAAAGATTTGACTTCATTAAAACTACCCGTTACTCTACTAGAATACATAGACTATCATATTACAGATATTTTAATTACTTTATTGTAAAAAAAAAAAAAAAAAAAAAAAAAAAAAATTTTTTTTTTTTTTTTTTTTTTTTTTTTTTTTTTTAAAGAGTGTATATATAGATTGTTTTTTTCATCCGTTCATTCCTTTGTCAGACATGAAAATTACAATTTATCTTGCTGAAAAACCCCTACGACTAGGCAGTCGAATTATTCAAGAAAGAAAACTTCAAGAGATGTCTACCAATCCTTCCCAAGAAATAAATTTAGAAAATAAAAATTTAGTCATATTATCTATTGGAAGCAATGGGTATACCATTTTTAATGGTATAGAAAAAATGAGCCGAGATGGAAGGATTAACAATTCCGCTATTGTTAAAGAAATTATTAACAGAAAAGTGGATATATTATACTGTTTGGACGAATATACATACTTAAAGTGGCTGGATATTGGGCAAAGTTATAGCAGCCTACTTAAACATTTAAATGTAAAAGTTTTAGAACCTTTTACATTAACAAACTGTGAATTTTGCAGTTGTTTAACTTTCCGTTACAGCTTTCCTATCAGTACTTCTATGAATCCTAGTCTAAAAGTGCAAGTGGCCATCAGTCCGCAATGTTCCGAGCAGATTTTAATGCGGAGCAATCCTATGAAGGTGTCTGATTTGCCGCAGGATCCAGATGATGCGAGAAGAAAGTTTTTGATTACCGACTTTGAAGTTGTTGTTCAAGATCCTGATGCCAAATTTTCAGTCTGGGTAGAACAGGTTGAAAACAACTTCAAAATTTCCCCTGTTTTCATGTTGGGCACCACGTCCCTGGAGCTGGAAGAGGAGGAAGTGAGAGATGAGGAAATTATACCCATTGATGACGTACCTCCGAGAAACGAATCCAGAATTTTGCCGATAGAACAAACACAAACGCTTTCAGAATCTGTTCAACGATTACGGCGAATTTATAGAAGACGATATTCCAGATTATTGCAAGCTCAAAACCGTGTCCGAAGAATAGAGATAACTTTGAGACAAGCACAAGAAAATGCTCAACGGGCTCAGCGTCTGCTGGATGAAACTTTATCGCAAATATTTGGTTAAAGATTGAATTTTGTATATATTGAACAAATTGTATAATGCTTAAAAAAAAAAAAAAAAAAAAAAAATTTTTTTTTTTTTTTTTTTTTTTTTTTTTTACATTGTAGTGTTTTTGTTATAATCTATTTATAATAAAGTTATGGTTCAAAATTTTTATAATGTACTTAAGAAATTTAATTCTCTAAACATAGTTGAAAAAAAAAAAAAAAAAAAAAAAAAAAAAAAAATTTTTTTTTTTTTTTTTTTTTTTTTTTTCATAAAACGTTTCGACTCATTATTGCTTCGTCATAAAACCCAAGCATCTTCTTTTCCACACAGTGTGGTTTTGAATCAATTTTAATCAATTCGTAGGGTGGCGGACATATACAAATAAATCTCATTCGGCCTTGGTAGAAAAATGTTCCGTGTTCACATACATCAGGGTGTAGTTTGTCACATGCTTTGCCACCGTAAAATCTCGAATCCGTACACACGCATACCTGATGGGGTACGGGTTCCTTAATCATCATGCGAACGCCTCCCGTTTTTTCATTGCACATAATTGGATTCACATTACTGGTCGGTTGACACACACCACCAATGCATTTGGATTCTTTTTCAATGCAAAGAAACGAACAGTCATCGATACAGGGTATTTTTTTCGCACTACAATTTTGTTCCAAAATAGGGGCTTCAATTTGGATAGCCATTTCTTTGGGAGGTTTTACTTGAAATTCTTTCCAAGTCCATGCATATGCTATCCATATGATTAGGAATAAGAAACAGGTCGTATACATTCTTTTTTATGGGAAGAGCCAAGATGAATGAAAGACCCATTGATCGTCACGAAAACAAACGACAGAAAGTGATTCGACCCCTGGGTATGAGCAAAGTAAACACGTGGATTGACGCATGGACGGCTTGCTATGAAGTGGTACAAGACTATTCCCGTTTAGAATTGAAGCAAGTTCATAAAATTTTTGAACAATGGGTACCTCTTCTCAATTGGATTTTTCAGAAACCCATTTTTCACTTGGACCAATACCAACCATTTTTTTATTACTGTCTCGAACCTCAAGGACCCAAAGAAATTTTTCAATTGTACTTTGAACAAGATTTCACAGAAGGCGGTACTCTGGTTCATATTATTTTCAATCACTACGAGTTTCGCCGGTTGCACCAGCAATTTTGTGAACAATTGTCCAAATCCAATCAATTGTTATTTAATGAAGCGAGGGGAACGATTAATTTGTCGAGTCTGTTGGATGAAGAACGCAATACAGCGGAATATTTTCAAATGATGACGTGTTGGCAATTGTTATTTATTCATACCCTCCACGCTTTGGCCCACTGGAATATTTACGACCTCCATCGACACGCTTATTACGATACGCATGCGCGTATGAAAGAATCTCCGTTTTACAAATTTTATTGCTGTGGCGATGTGGTGGTTCGAAAATAAAGAATGCCTATTCCTTTGAGAGTTCCCCTAAGATATGCTTTGGCTAAATTAAACGAGTCCGCTTGAGGCTTTCCACGTCTTGTACGCGTCAATACTAGCACTGTAGAAGATCTTGTACTCGATGGCCTTGTTCAAGTGAAACTTTTAAGGCAATTTTTCAATACCACTCCCGATTATATGCAGTTTAAAAGATCCATTCAAGTACCGCATTCAGATTGGCAAAGAGTCATCAACCAAGCCACGGATCCTAAAACACAAAATTATGCCAAAAGACAAATGAAAGTGAATCCCTCCCATTCCGCGTCCAATTCCCCTCGAGGGTCTGCTCCGGCATCCCCTCGTGCCAGTCCCGGACGCTCGCGATCCACGAGTCCTTTACGCAAAATGCCAAGGTATCGAAAAGGAGAATTAAACATGCAAACGCATTTAAGAGATCTTTCAGACGAAGACTATAACGCCACACCCTTTTCCACACTATCCATTGTCCCGAGTGGCGATGAATGCGATGACACCGATGTGAATTTACCTCTCCCCGCCTGCCAAGCTGTGAATAAAGTCTGTCGCAATTATAACCGCTTTCGCCAATACATGCCTAAACGTCCCGATGGCAGCGAACGTAAAAAATATGCCATCAAAGTGAAAACGGCTTTTCGTAGGAGGTCATAATGGGATTTTCAAGCGGGTTGAATGCCAATGGAATAACAGTATTCCATTTATCACTCAGATGGTTCAGATAGGTCATGTCTGGAACATGAAAATGATTATTCAGCGATAAAAGGGTGGATCGGGAGGTACATTCCGCTAATCGACCGCAAAGGACCCGGATAGGAATCACTTCAGAACAGGCGGGGGGACCGAAACAGGCTTGTTGGTCTATTGTGATGGGGCGATGAAAGATACTTTGTTCCGAATATTTAAAAACCCACAGTTTGATGCGTTGAGGTAAGAATCGGGTACTGGCGATAAAATTTAAATTGAGGAGGGGGGCCACGCGAGGCACGTCAAAATTTAAAAGTGTTAGAAAATGATAAATTTCTTCCTCGAAACTGGCACTGGGCACATTTAACACAGTCTTATCCAAAAAAGATCGAGTGAGTTTAATCGTAATACATTGGAGCGGAAAAGAATCCACATCCAAAGTATCAATGCGATGCAAATAAAAATGATGGGGCAAGGCGGCGACGAGATAATGTAGGTTAGAAAAATGAGCTTCTCGAATGTAAACATCTTCTGGATTCATCATGTGTCGATCATAGCGTGCCACATATGTACTCGGATAATCAAATGGTATCATTTTGAAATAAATGTCGAGAAAAACATATCCATCTAGAATAGGATATGTTCCACGATTTAAAAGCTCTAAAACTATGGAAGCGTAATCCATAGCACTTGATTAAAAAAAAAAAAAAAAAAAAAAATTTTTTTTTTTTTTTTTTTTTTTTTTTTTTACATTTATTGATATGAAATATATTTAGAACATTAAATATCTTAAATGTATATCATATCATATCTTACATTTGGTTATAAAAAAAAAAAAAAAAAAAAAAAAAAATTTTTTTTTTTTTTTTTTTTTTTTTTACATTTATTGATATGAAATATATTTAGAACATTAAATATCTTAAATGTATATCATAACATATCTTTACTCTATCATATCTTATGTTTATTAAAAAAAAAAAAAAAAAAAAAAAAAAAAATTTTTTTTTTTTTTTTTTTACATTTATTGATATGAAATATATTTAGAACATTAAATATCTTAAATGTATATCATATCATATCTTACATTTGGTTATAAAAAAAAAAAAAAAAAAAAAAATTTTTTTTTTTTTTTTTTTTTTTTACATTTATTGATATGAAATATATTTAGAACATTAAATATCTTAAATGTATATCATAACATATCTTTACTCTATCATATCTTATGTTTATTAAAAAAAAAAAAAAAAAAAAAAAAAAAATTTTTTTTTTTTTTTTTTTTTTTTTTTTTTTTAACAGTATACGTTTTACATTTCAAATTTTTTATTGAGCGAAATTATTTTTATCACAATTCACAACTGAACGTAGAATAACAAAGTGTTTCCTATTCACACTAAAATATTTAATGTTCTATTGGATCAAATATTAGTTTGTAAACAGCACATATTCCTACGGATGCTCTCCATTGGTGGCAAGTTTGATCTTTACAGTACACACAAGGTCTCATTTCGATGGGTTTCATTTTTTCAACTTTCAACTTTTCAAACGCTTCTTCGTAGCTGTGTTGTACATCCATCCACTTATTAAAAGTCCGTTCGTCGAAGCAGTTCAATATTTTTACTTTCATTTTTAACACTGTTTGAGCAATACTCGAATTATTCACGCTCCCCTTTACAACGATGCTGTTTACGCCGTTACAGAGAGTAAACCCATTTGTCGCAATACACAGCACTGCCGCCACTTTTTTACGAGAGACTGTTTGGTGTCCTGATTCAGGTGTCTTGGTATGACTAATGGGATCAAAGGGAATCTTGAGTTGATGTGCAATTCCCGCATTAGCATTCCATTTATGACACACGTGTTGTTTGCAAAATATGCAACGGATCCTCGGGAATGGCCTCATTTTCTTGACACACAGTTTCTGGACTAAACTGTTGGAATGTTTTGACAAAGAGTTCCATTTTTCAAAAGTATCTTCATCAAAACAATAAAGCAGTCGGATTTTCATAACTTCCACATCTTTAACCATTTTATCCAATCCTCCTTCTGCACTGATACTTTGTACAGCATTCGAAAGTGTGTATCCATGAGTTCCAGTGGCGAGGACGGCCACAATTCGATGATGCGTATAAAAAATTTGCCGCGGTTCCGAAACAACGGGTGGATCGGCATGTGTCACAGGAAGCTCGACAGAGGTAGGTTTCGAGGTGACACACTGCTCTCGAGCGATCATTTGCCCGAGGAGGTGCATACACTTGCTCACAGTAATCGTAGGTTTCTTTTTGGAGAGAATAGGTCTACTCGACTTTTCTCGGTGGGGAGGTGGTACATGAGATGATTTGGAAAGAATGGGAGGCAGGCGTAGGGATCCATCATTGCGTTTTCGACGTTTCTCTTCAGCCAATCTTTGTGCAAAATGTTGCAGGGGCTCACAGGTATGGGTAGTTTCTTTGTAATGTAGAATGGATTCTATATAAGTCCGTTTCAACATGCTACAAGACAAGAAGAGTAGGTAACAAAATCCAACACATTGAAAGACTTCCCTGTATATCTAGAGTCGCAGTTGTAAATTTGTCAAAGGGAATCCAGCGGGCAGGCACAAGCATAGCAGAGGAAGAAAGTCGAGTGAAAGAGATTGAGAATTCACAGCCTTATAAAGGACTTGGAAAAAAAAAAAAAAAAAAAAAAAAAAAATAATTTTTTTTTTTTTTTTTTTTTTTTTTTTTTGTGTAGTAGTGTAATATATTTTATAATCAAGTTATAATAGAGATAAGATATATTAAAAAAAAAAAAAAAAAAAAAAAAATTTTTTTTTTTTTTTGTTTTTTGTTTTTTTTTTGTAGTAGTAGTAGTGTAATATATTTTATAATCAAGTTATAATAGAGATAAGATATATTTAAAAAAAAAAAAAAAAAAAAAAAAAAAAAAATTTTTTTTTTTTTTTTTTTTTTTTTTTTTTTTTTTTTTACTTCGAATGGAACATAAATTTTAAAATGATGAAAGGTTCCTTTTTCTCAGGTTCTTTCGGTATTTCATGCAACCAATTCTGATTCATTGGTAAATGCACTACCAACAAACTTCCACTATTTAAATTGAATATAATATTACTACAACCACTTTTTGTAAAAATAATTGTTCTTGTTTCACCTAAACTAACATAAGCTATGGGATGAGTCTCTACCAAATCCAAATCATCATCTGTAGGTCTCTCGATGCTTCCATGCTCATACCCATTTCGATATTTATTTACAAGACAAAAATTATAATTGAATCCTGTTCTCTTTTCTACCAAATCCTTCACATGCAATAACGTTTTAGTCCAAAGTAATACTTTTCTTTTTGTCCCAGAATACAAATATGTTTTGTCACAATTATCTCCATAAGCTGTGACTAAGTGTGGCTTACTCCAAGTCTTGAAACAAAATAAATTGTAATGTCCAATAAATTGTAAAAATATGTTGGAGTGGAAATGAAATGTTTTTGAAAAGATACATTAAAGTCACTAGACATGTTTGACATGTTGAGTTAACAAGACCATGTGAACACTATCTGTCTTATAAAGGATATATATACGTATTAAAAAAAAAAAAAAAAAAAAAAAAAAATTTTTTTTTTTTTTTTTTTTTTTTTTTTTTTTAAACATATGCTGTGTTGTGAAATATGTTTGAGACTATTATAAAATATATTATAACTATTACAAAAAAAAAAAAAAAAAAAAAAAAAAAAAAAAAAAATTTTTTTTTTTTTTTTTTTTTTTTTTTTTCGGTTTATATATAATAAACGAATTATCAAATATCACATCACTATCTTCAAGATGATTGTTGCTGCAATAGATGTCAGTGGATCTATTGATTATGTTTGGCATTATAAAAAGGACGTGTACAGTGTTTTATCCTCTCTGAAACCACCCATTCGTGTGATTCTATGGCATAGCGATGTTTATTCTGATCAAACTTTTGATGTTATCGACGAAAATCTTATGGATTTTTCAGGAATGGGGGGCACGAAGCCTCAGGTCTTTTTTAAACGTTTACCCAGCGATACTCCCACAACATTGTACATATTCACCGATGGGGAAATTCTTCAGAGTGATGTGGATCAATGCCGTTCCACCTTAAAGACTCGTTCCATTCAAATAACTGAAGTATATTTGAATTACATTGGTGAAAAAGAAAATATGAATTTACAGTTTACCGATGTATTTGATAAAATTCCACAAAATATTTACATTAACGGAGTCTTCATTGCTCGTGTGCGGCCAGACATCAATTTTGATACCCTTCATTATGAGGATATTATGAAAGATGATTCTTTTAAAGCTACTGTTTTAAAGATGTTAAATTCCGGTAACGTGGAAAAAGCACAATTGAAAAAGAAGGTCTGTTCAGTCATTACTCGTATTTTAGGCGAACATTCTGTTGAAAATCAACTGACTATCCATCCTTTTTATGTGAAGCGAGACGTCACAGGATGCATCCAGTATGTGAGAGACCATTCGTCTAACGAAGCCAAAAAAGATTTTCAAAGAAAAATGTCTGAAATTTTGACTTTGTTTGACCCTCAGACAGATAACTATTCCTTGAACTGTTTTGAGCAGACTCCCCAAAGTACGTTGCTCTGTCACAAGGTTCCGAAAAAAGAAACAGAGGAACCGTTAGATTGTGCCTATTTGACATGTGACATTTTATACGAAAAGTGTCAGTTGGCTTGCATTCCCGTGAAAATGTGCAATGATGATGTGTGGTTCGACAAGAAAACGCTACGGAATCCCTTTAAACTGCTAGAATCGGATGAGCATATCCAGAGAATCGTTCGACAAGTGGAACCTTTTATCATGGACTATCAAAAAACCTATCAAACTCTCAAAAAAAACCTGTCCTCCCAACCCGATATTTCGAAAGGAGCCGATATAGCTTCTCCTTTCACTCGAGATCCTTTGCAAGGAGTGTATATTTTACATAATGACTCGATAGATGTATCCGCTATGATCAAACATAACAATTACGTTTTGTCCACCTTTTTTCAAAACACCTTACCTGGAAAACCAGTGCTGTGGCACATGATATTTTTATACATTATAGCTGTGAATCGATTTCAAGAAAAGAAAGAAATTCTTTTTGAGGAAATTCAATTTTTAGGTCAGCAGGATACCTATTTCATAACACTGTCGCCCCAGTTGGATCCACTTATTGTCGACTCTTTAAACTGTTGCTTTTGGTACATTGCTCATGTCTGTCCTAAAGCCTTTCCCAACAGCAGGAAAAATGTATTGAGAAGAGATTTTATATCGGGTGTGTTTTTGGAATTTTATCGAGACGTCTATGAAGAAAACTACACCTTTCCTACCAGGATGCCTTTCTGGCAGTTGTGGCATACACTGTATTATGACAAGTTGTCAATCTTTTCCATTTTATCCCATTATTATCAACACGAAGAAATCCAATCTGCGGAAAATGCCTTTAACCTGATTTTGTACAGAGTCTCGAAACCCTTTACATCCAGCCATTCCTTTCCATTTTTAGCCCAGTTAAATTTGGAGACGGTGTTAAATATTTATGGTATGAGACGATCCAAAAATCTTAGACTGTATGCTAATTTGCAAGAAATACCAAAACAAAATGTGAGTTTATACGATGAGAACGATGAAGCGGATGATCAATTTCTATCCCACGTTCAAATCAATCTTAAAACATGCCATCCTTATGTGACGTGTCCCGTCACGCACAAACATTGGCAAGATTGTATTGGAAAGTACAATGTCAAGAGACATTCTTATGTGAGACTGTTTAAAAGATATTGTGAAAAATATCAAAAATATCCTCAGAGTGGCGATGATTTGTTATGTTTTTTAAATAAGTACATCTACGAAGTAAAAGGTAAGATACCCGAAGTGTTTCCTCTAACGGTGAAACGACACATGAAGCAAGTTTTTGACATTTTTGAAAAAGTAATGACATTTTCCTGTCAGAAATATTTAATTATTGCTAATCATTTGTACAGTGAAGAAGATCGACGCAAATTGGAATCCAATAAAAACTAATGTGTGTACATTGAATATTATGTTCAAACTGACTTGTGGTTTAATAAATATTTCTCCTTAAGAGGGAGAGCCTCTAACCGGTTGTGCCATCTCAATCCATTGCTGTATAAGATTGTTTTGAATCTGAAGGTCGGGCATCAAATGCTTAAAGTTTTGCAATATATTTATAAAATATCCATTTTGACAGACGAGGGAATGGGTTTCATCATCAAAAGGTAAGCGATCGTCATCGTATAAAATGCAACGGGTCCCGGGTTTCTTTTTTTGAAAATATTTGGGATAATATCCCTTTAAAAATCGCGTAATATTTATAATTTTTTTCTTGTACAAAAATTTAGACCATTTTTTCTTATCGAAACGTTCTTTTCCATCTACCAATTCCTTTTTCTAGGCATTCAACCCACCCATATCACATAGAACGGGATGTTCTTTGGTATAGGCGAAAGAAAATTGTTTAATATCGGGGGTGACACCCCCCATTTTAAAGCAAACGGCCACATAGAGAACAATCATGGCAAAAGTCATTGTTTTAAACGATCCTTTATCAATCACAATGGGTGGATACAATTCGACATCTTGTCGAAACATGGCTACGGTATAACCCGATGATTCGCGAAACTGACTGGCAAACGGCAGGACGTATTCATCCCCTAACCAACGATTCAATACTATCATATCATAAACATGATCTGGAAGATCACACGATTGGTTCAGGGTGTAAGATTTCCAAATGGCTGCACGATTGGCAAACAAACAATGAAAACGTTCCGTATTAAAGTTGTTCAGCAGGGTTAAACAGGGTTTATTAATATGAAATATACATTCAGTTAAAGAATAATCTTTATATTGTTTTTTAACATGACGAATAATGCTTTTCACACGATCCACACGACTCATGCTTTGTTAATGCAAGAAATGATTGTGGTGGTTTTGGACATGGATGAGACATTGGGCGTCTTTGAACAGGACACGTTTCATGTGCGTCCCCATGTCGATTTTATGATACAAATGTTACGTTGCATGGATGTGGATATTGTTTTATGGAGTTTGGGGGACGATCCCTATGTGCACCGAATCGTAAATAGCTTTTTACCTTCCATAACTTTGTACGCTTATAAGATTTTTGCACGTTCCGAAGCCAAAATAGCTCATCAGGTGTATGGCTATTCAAAAGCTGGAACGCATATCCGCCAAATGTACGAAGAAGATATTTTTTTGATGGGTGTGGATGACCAAGTCCATACCAATATGGATTCATCTTATGATGTTCGAATCTATGCTAAACCTTACCGACAACCCGACAAGACGGACCAAATATTATTACACATTTGTGAAAAAATCGTTCAAAGCATTAGTTTAGTCAAAGATCTCAGTCCAGACAAAATGAATTAAACCAAGAATAGAGATGGAAGAAACTTCCTCGGAACCACCCGCTAAGCGATTTAAAGTAGACGTGGCCAATAAAGCAGCTGTGATACGAAATTTGGCCAACATCACCCAATTTCAAAAAGAAATGTCTAAAGCAAAAGTAGCTAAAAATCTTTTCGATAAAAGCGATATTCCTGAAGGGGATCTCGTAAAATTTTATGAAGATAAAGTGCAGGAAGGAAAGGAATATGAAATATACCCACCTTTAGATTTTGTGTATTATAAATTTTCCACTTCAAGTGACGAGGAGGATCCGGGAGAAGGGAAAAAAATCACACCTACTGGTTTTGATCCAAAACTAATTTTTATTTTACAATTTCGACAACATTTTCGAATGGTGCGAAGACTGGTTTATTTTTCATACATACAACAAGGTATGATAGAGGAATGTACTCGATACAATTACTTGGAACAGAAAATCCGACACAAGTTTAGTGAATCCCAGTACAAAACAATTAAGAGATCAGATCACCTAGCGAGATGTATGCAATTGGAGGACTATACACGTTTCACCGATATAAAACATTTTAGAATAAGAGAAGTGGAACCCATTACAGAAACAGTTGCTGAAGGTATCCCATTACTTCCCAAGAAACGGCCGAAGATTGAGGAGCCAGTAGAATATGAAGACGACGCTGGCAAAGGTTTCTTGGGAGTGGTTCGAGATTTCATTGGTTTAGGAGGTAATGTTTAAAAAAAAAAAAAAAAAAAAAAAAAATTTTTTTTTTTTTTTTTTTTTTGTAGTAGTTATAATATATTTTATAGTCTCAAACATATTTTACAACACAACATATGTAAAGATGAAATATTAAAAAAAAAAAAAAAAAAAAAAAAAAAAAAAAAAAAATTTTTTTTTTTTTTTTTTTTTTTTTTTTTTAATAATTGTTAATAACTGTTACAAATATCTTTCTGTTCCTCATTCTCCTTCCAATCGACGTAAAAAATTTTTGGATGAGAACAGTGCATTTTCGATTCTCCACACAAAATGTCCACTGTACTTTGGTGTATTTGAATGGTGTTATTGAGACTAATTAATATTGTACCATTTGGACCGACTGCATAGTACATTTGCGATTCTTTGGGGCGACTTACAAATATTTCTAAACATTTGGTTGGACCTTGTCTTCTGAATCGGGACCATTTAATGCACGTTAACCACACACTTGGCTCTAAAATTGTATCGACTTCTAAAGTAATGATTGATTGAACGTGTTCCGGATAAGATTCTTTTTGATTTTCCTTTCCCATGTAGAGGGTATACAAATCCTTTAAATAGGTTTTAGGGAGCCTGGAGCAGCAAAACAGTTTATATTCGGCCCGGTCTTCTTTTGGAGTAATCATAATTAAAGTTATCAATTTCATTGTGCAAAACGGACAACCATGCAAACTGAATCCCCCTCCCCAATCGCATTGAATAAGATTGGGCTCAATAAACATTACTTGACTTTAACAGAGTCTCAAAAAAATTTTGTTAAACTAGTCGTGAAATGGTGCAAAAAACCATGCAAGATGCTTTTGGTCGTTTCGGGTGGACCGGGGACTGGTAAAAGTTTTGTTGTTAAAACAACTTTGGATTATTTAAATGTAAAACAGTTGAGAATGAGTTATACAGCGAGGAGCGCAATCGCTATCGGTGGTCAAACCATTCATTCGACCATGAAACTGGATTTTACGGGACTTTGTCGCCATTTAGAAAAGGAATTGTCGAAAGAAGAAAATTTAGTGGAAGCGATTAAAGCGAGTGGTGGCATCTTGAAGGAATTTAAATATAAAGGTGACCCACAGGTAGTAGTGGTGGATGAAGTGTCCATGATCAACGGCTGGCTCATGTATTGGCTTCTTCGATATTTTATGGACAGAACTCTTCAACCCTTATTATTTATTACTATAGGGGATCCACATCAATTGAATCCCGTGCAATCTAATCATAATTTGTTTTCATTCACCTTTTCTGAATGCAGATGGATCGTTCGACGGGTTCATTTAACGGAAAGCAAAAGGTTCGAACCCGAATACGAAACCATTATTAATAAATTGCGTGCGTTTGTGGATAATGCAGATGAATTGGGTTTGTTTGCTCTGATAGCAGACCATTTCCCAATTCAAGAACGAATCGAGGGGGATATCTTGTCTCAAGCTAATCGGGCAATGGCAGCTAAAAATGAGCGTGTGCTTGCATTCAACAACTATTACATAAAAAAAATGGTAAAAGGTCCAGAAATAAAAATTGATAACAATTTATGTTTGAAACCAGGATGTATTATATTTGTAACGAAAAATGGATATTCGTCCGTTTCGAGTGGTACAGAGCTTGAATTTGTTCGTTACAGTAAAAGTAACGAGTGCCTCATTTGTAAACACCCGAAAACCAAGAAAGATGTTGTCATTCGTAAGGATGTTTTAAACAATACGTTTCCAGTAGTTTTGGGTTTTGCAGCAACTATTCACAAGTTTCAAGGGGATACTATTGACAATTCTAAAATTGTGATTCATTTTGATGGAAATCGAAATTTAAATATGGTATATACCGCGTTAAGTCGAGTAAGGCATATAGGTCAAATATTGGCTATAGCATTGTAAAAAAAAAAAAAAAAAAAAAAAAAAAAAAAAATTTTTTTTTTTTTTTTTTTTTTTTAATAATAATAAAATTAAGTAAAATATTTTTGTTCAACAGATGTAAAGATAAAATACTTATATTATAAAATATACTTAAATATCTATATTATTAAAAAAAAAAAAAAAAAAAAAAAAAAAAAAAAAAATTTTTTTTTTTTTTTTTTTTTTTTATCGTTTTTGTTTAAAAAGAATTTTTAAATGTCTTTCTACAGAATCCCTTCGCAAAGGATGTCTTTTATTACAATGACTAGTCATTAGACTACACAATTTATTGGGAAGTTTCTTTGTCCTAAAATTACCATCCTTATTTTTAAATTGTATTTTTATTGGGGGGTTTTCATATTCTAATATATTTGGGGCTATTCTCTTTAGAAAGGGATTACTTATTCCTTGGCCGGAATTTTGGTTGGGACTTGGGCTTGGACTCGTACTACGACTTCTACCACCTCTACGACCTCCACCTCTGCGACCTCCACCTCTGCGACCTCCATTCCCACCACTTCCATTTCCTCCACCTCTACGACCTCTATTCCCACCACTTCCATTTCCACCCCCTCTACCACCTCCATTTCCACCACTTCTATTTCCTCCACCTCCTCCTCTAGCTGTAACCCGTTTACCTCCTAAACTACTTCTATTTCCCGACTTTTTGCTTTGGCTAGGGTTAGGTGTTTGACTGATGGGTGTACTTGTTTGCATTCCGCTAGGTCCAGATATTGGACTCATGCTAAATTGTTTTGGGCTATTTCGATTGGAATGACTGATGGGTGTACTTGTTTGCATTCCACTAGGTCCAGGTATTGGACTCGTGCTAAATTGTTTTGGGCTATTTCGTTTGGAACATTTGGAATCGTTACAGGAACTTTTTGAACTGGACTGGTTCGGAGTAGAAGCGTATGACGTGGAAATGGACTTGAAACTTTCTGAACTTTTGGACCCGCTTCGTGCAGGACTTTTCGATCGTCTTCGTGCAGGACTTTTCGATGGGCTTCGAGCAGGACTTTTCGATGGGCTTCGTGCAGGACTTTTCGATCGTCTTCGTGCAGGACTTTTCGATGGGCTTCGAGCAGGACTTTTCGATGGGCTTCGTGCAGGACTTTTTGATGGGCTTCGTGCAGGACTTTTCGATCGTCTTCGTGCAGGACTTTTCGATCGTCTTCCTGTAAAACATTTCGATCCTCTTCTTGTAGGACTTCTCGATGTACTTCTCGATCCTCTTCTTGTAGGACTTCTCGATGTACTTCTCGATCCTCTTCTTGTAGGACTTCTCGATGTACTTCTCGATCCTCTTCTTGTAGGACTTCTCGATCCTCTTCTTGTAGGACTTCTCGATCCTCTTCTTGTAGGACTTCTCGATCCTCTTCTTGTGAGACTTGTGGATCTTGGATAAAGAATGACGGAAGCACCGCTTTTCACGGAGCTCACAGAATGGCTGGAGGCGGATCGGCTCCGAGGAGGGGATTGAACAAAAAGTTTTCGAGGTTTCCGTGTTTTCTTGGGTAAGCTCTTGGGTGTGCCAACCGGACCCTTGGAACGGGTTCGAACGGGCGTTCTTCCACTCCCCACCCTCCGTTCAGGAGGAGTCGGCCGAGGACACCGTTGAATGTTTCTGTCCATTTTAACCGGGCCGGGACGCGGATGTTTTCGAGGTCGGCCTCTCTTTCGCCGGGATTTGGGGGGGCTTTCCATAGCCTCTGGAAAATTGTAATTTAAAACAGCTTCAGCTAAAGATCTCAGTGATTCGGGCGAATTGTACATCTTGTTTAATCCTGAATCCAAAAAACATTTTTGACGAGTGGTAAAACGTCATACATGGCTGCCGCTTTGCAAGCTTCTTCGAGGGTAGAGGGTGCCACAATTTTAATTCCTCCAAAATCGGATACCTTTACATCAAATGTTTTATCAATGGTTCCCGACGAGTAAAACGGTAGCAAGGGCAAAATGTCGTGGGGATCGGTCACGTTGCCATGCTCAAAGGTTCGACAAAAAAGAGTATCCAAGACTCTTTGGGTAAATCGAAGAAATGCTTGACGACCGTGATCCGAAAAACAGGTCACCCACCGATAGATGGAGGCTTGATGCTCCAACATATAGTCAAAGGCGTCCCAAAAAGCCCGGTACATGGGTAAACAATCTTTGTTAAACTGAGTCAAATCTATAATGACATACGTGTTGGGAGAGGGTGCAGTCGCCGTATCAATTCGTGTCGAGAGCGTCAACACATTGGTATGATCTCGTTCCACTAAACCAATGTTTCGAGTTTGAATCGGAAAATCTTGCTTCAACAGCAGTTCTCGGGTGCCGGTAGCATTCATGCCGTGAAAGTAACAAATGTCGATCCATCGTTCTCCGTTGGGTGTTTTAAATGTAAAATGGGACGTAAATACGACAGCACGTGACGCGAGTGCAGGTTTTTGAATCAACTGGTTGGTGGGGGGTTCCAGATAAATGACTAAATCACATTGTTCAATAGGGTCGCTGAATGGTTGAATACGAGTGCGATTGTCTTTGGAAGAAACTGTGCAACCCGTTGAAACGAAAACCACACGGATGGAAGGGATCGATACGAGAGTTTCAAATAAACGTTGAGGGTAGCGGCCTAAATTGCCAAAGACAATGCTACGATCCTGATGCAAAATAAAATGGAATAATTCTTGAAGAGTTTGCATCTTGTTTGTTTAGGGCAAAGTAAGACAATGGACGAGGATGAATTGTATGCTTATGAGGAAATTGCTAAAATATTACTGTCTGCCAACAAGGATGCGTTTAGTTATTATTTTATCGATCTCAACCCACCCGAATCCCATCCTAACCCTGAACTCGCGCAAGTGGCTAAAGGTATATTTAAAGAGTACAATAAAACTGAGACTTTTGAAGAATTTGTGAAAAAGTTTCAAGAGGCGTGTAAAGCCAAAAAAGAAAAACGGAAACACGGAGCATGTACACAAACACCCGATCCAATAGAACCCAATCAGGACCTGCCTTCCGTAGAAATGGATAAAGTTTATAATTGGAATCCCCCTCGTAGAGTGTCTGTCCTACCTCCCTTCCGTAAAAGAAGACGTACTCCATCATTTAATGTAGTCGATTTTTTAGTACAGAAAAAGAAAAGTGATGAAGTGTTTTCTTTCAAGTTGCAAACCGACGAGACTGTCCAAGAAGTGCTCTCTACTTTGGAAACGACGGAAAAGAAAAAAATGAGTTTACTCGCCGATGGGGTTTTGAGAAAAATTGCTGAACATGTGGAATTGTTGAATCAAATGTATGATTATCGAATGTTGCAAATTGATTACGAACATTGAAAAAAAAAAAAAAAAAAAAAAAAAAAAAAAATTTTTTTTTTTTTTTTTTTTTTTTTTTTTTTTTTTTTTTTTTTTTACATTTTATCTTTGCAAACATTTAATATCTGATAATTATACATTTTGTTCAGTGTTTCGACATGTTCAGATATCCGTCTTAAATCTGCATTGCCGAATACATCCAAATTTTTCTTAGACAAGGAAAAATTTTTTTCAACCATTTCTTCTTCTACATCATCATCCGATTGAAATTCTAAAATATAATAATCTTCGCTTTTTTTCCTATTCTTTAGAAATGTCAAAGTATCAAATACTTCTTTACATCTTTTTCTTCTACTAATATTTGTATCAATTATGCTGTGTGTCATGGTATTTGAAATGAAAGTATCACCCCATTCTTCTGAACAAGTTTGAGTGGAAGCATCTCGAGCAGTTTGAGTGTAAACATTAGATTTGGTGTTTGAATTCACCTCTTCAAAACATTCATTATTCATCGATTGATGTACTTTTATGATAAAACTGTCGAAATCTTTATTACCACTTGAATATGTTTGAAACAATCCTTTAGTGTATTCACGAATGTCAGAGGTAAAATTTTCATTAACGACTGACGTGCTGAAAAACTTTATAAATATCAAATTATCAACCTTTAATAAACTTTCCATTATTAATTTTTCCTCATGATCCATATTCTTAATCTTACTCAACATTACAATGTATTTTTTCATAATGAACTTCTAAAATTCGATAATTATAAATTCTTTTTAAATTTTCTAAATGTTCTGCTATTTTCCTTAAAACTCCGTCAGCTAGCAGATTTAATCGTTTTTTGTCTGAAGAAGAATTTATTAAAGCTATCTCCTCTTCTACATCTTCATTTGGACTAAACTCTAAAGAATAACAATCTTGATTCAACTTTTTATCCATTAGAAATTTCAGAGGGTCAAATTCTTCTTTTCGTTTTTTATTTCTAAAAGAAGGATTAATATTTACAGTGCGTCGAGATATGGGATCAAAAATCCAGTCCTTGCAAACATCTTCTTGTGAAGTAGGTGCATCCGTATAATCCCAATGTCCAAGTGTATTTCGCGAAAAAGGTGTATGGGTACTGGGTAAGTCACAAGATGCATTCTCATTAATTTTAGTTAAAGTATCAGTATCGAAACTATTCATTACCTTATTTTTAAAAATTAAGCATCAAAATACTTTTTCCACCACTCATCCTTAACATAAAATAACGTAGTCACTTCTGAAATATCATCTTTATCGAAATCAAGAAATGTCTGTCTAACAACTGGGTGGACATAATTTGATCCCCGTTTGCATGATTGGCATTCCCATAATTTGTGGTCAAATTCATAGGAATGTTTTTCAGCACATGGCTGAAAATTCAAAGGCCTTAACGTTGTAAAAAAACGTTTATAAGGAAAGCTGCCAATGGAAAGCTGACAATGTACTTCAACAGTAAAATCTTCCTCTAGTATGACGGTAAGCCTACGAGTTTGGCGATACTCCTCCTTAAACAACATGGAACACGTATTATTTCTCAGTCGATAGAGTCGATAGTTCATTGAACAGCGCAACATTTTTTGAGGTCGAAAAATCCAAAAATAAATGATATAATATTGATGTTTAAACATGTACACAAAAAATTCATTTTCTTTCACAAAATTTAATAGTGGGGAATTTTTAAATTTTATGAATTTTTCGAAAATAACAGAACGCTTTTGTGGCGATTTTTTATATTGCTTAGCTAGTTTGCAATTTTTTCTTTGTATATCGAAAATATGAAGTGTAACATTCAAATCAATGTAGTTGACGGAAAAATGATAAAGTGTAGGTAATTTTCCACACTCCATATACCATCCGGATTTTATGGAACCTACCAACTGGAACAATTCAAGAGCTCGTTGAAACCTCGGGCTAGTTAATTCTAGGTAAGGATGAAAGTCCCGTATTTGAGACAATGTACCCACTTTATCTAAAATTGGAACATATTCTTTAACTATCTTATAGATGACTAAGTCGGGTAAATCAAAAAAAGGAAAAGGCTCGCTTTCTGCTTCAAAACTAGAAGATTCCGAATCGAATAGTTTAAGTATATTTTTCATTTCGTGCGGTAAAATGAAAGCCATCAGGAGAAAACAAGGTGAAATAAACAATCTTATATTTTATATCTTATATACACTAAAAAAAAAAAAAAAAAAAAAAAAAAAATTTTTTTTTTTTTTTTTTTTTTTTTTTTTTTTTTTTTACTGTATTTTAACGTTGATATTGTAATATCGGTCAATCCATTTCTTTACCCAACCACCCATTAAACCTCCAATTATAGATATTGTGGCTGCACTCATAATACGAAGCATCACTGGCCACACGTGTTTTAAAATTGCATTTACTTTTTGAATCATCTTTATTGAGGTTAATAAAGTAAGATGAGTTCAGAAATTATTGCTCATGCAGTGTATACGAATGTTGTAAAATTTCTTCAAACTGTGGTTGGAGACGACAAAGTGAGCATTGTCTCCCATCATATAAATAAAATGTTTCCTACGTGGGCAGATGCTTGGAAAAAAATTCACAGTTGGCTGCGTGAACACCCTTTAACAAACATGCAAAAGAGTATACATAGTTTTGCTCAGCTGTTTCCAAATTACGAATCATTTGCAGGCGATCTAGACAATTCTTTAGCCCTGCATGATGAATTTTGGAATCATGTCCACCAACAACTGTGTGTTGCTAAAAGTAATCTTTGAAAAAGTAATGTTTCACTTCTAAAAGACGGATTTTACAATCAAGTACACAGACAGTTCTGCGTGACTGTAAATCTAATTTTTAAACATGGTAAAAGTCAGTCAATTGGAGCCCTTTGCCCTTATGATGTTAGCGGGTGGATTACTCTACTCCATTGTTATTTTGACGTTTGAATCTAAAGCCAATGTATGTTTTCGAAATCATTTTATTGTATTAACACTCGTTATATTTATGGCTTTGTTAGCCATATCCATTTTCAAATATCTCAAATGTCGCTTTGCCTGTCGTCAAATGGATGAATTCATTATGGCTATGAAAATAAAATAGGTTCTTCCACTTCTTTGGCATCTTGAAACAAAATGGCATCTCCTGCACGAAACCCCAATAAATTAAAAAAACCCAAAGGTTTTTGGATACAGTGTTCCGTATTCCCCACAATGGGTGTATAATTTAAATTTTGAATGAGGGCTGCCCACATTCGAAGACTGACATTATCCTTACAAACTACAGTAGTGTTGTCTTCAAATGTTACCGAAAATTGAAAAGGGTTCCCATTTATTATTTCTGAACTAGTAATACGCCTGAATGCCTTTTGATGAATCATGTGCAAAATGTCCATGTCGCAAAATAAGATGATGAATAATCTGGATGTTTCTCTTATGAATGTGTTGCAAAGTCAACATGGAGATATATTCAACTCGTATTTTAACAATGTGGGTTCGATACCTAATTTGAGTACAAGTGTACGTGAGAAAGCTAAAACTATATTTAAAAAATATAGTACTCAAGACTTTGATCAGTTTATGCAGAAATATCGAACGCACAAGGCAGGAACTGCAAAAAATTCTTGCCCCAGACAAAATATAAGCAAATGTACGCAAACGATTGCCACGGTTCCTCAACAGCACCCAGAGGATATAATCTTTGAAGAGAATGAATCACCAATCAATATCAATTATCAAGACAATATATTCTGTCAAGCGTCAACTTCTGAAACGTTAACTTTTGAAGAACGAAATTTGAAAGATGGATCAATTGCTAAAAAAAGATGGCATGCGAGTCCTTCATTTCGGAGTAAGAGAAGTAAAGAAAAGTTTGATGCCTTAAAGTTTTTAGAGGAAAAAAATAAAAAGAAAGCTTATATATACCTTGACTTTCAATCAGAAAAAATTGAAGAATTTTTAACAATAAATGGTTGTATGGATATTAAGAAAAGTAATAGGTTGGCTGAGGAAGCTCTAAAAAAGATGGCTGAATACTTGGGAATACTGAACCGAAGGGGTAGTTATCGTATATTAGATGTTCATTTAAAACACTCGTAAAAAAAAAAAAAAAAAAAAAAAAAAAAAAAAAAAAAAAAAATTTTTTTTTTTTTTTTTTTTTTTTTTAATATATTTTATAATATAAATATTTTATCTTTACATCTGTTGAACAAAAATATTTTACTTAACTTTACTATAAAAATATTTTATATTAAAAAAAAAAAAAAAAAAAAAAAAATTTTTTTTTTTTTTTTTTTTTTTTGAACTATTTATTTAGTGTACAATCACTCTTCTTTTTCAACTCTTGTATACCATGAGGCCGGCCGTGACAAATTGTAACAAATGTATACCCATTAGTCCATACACCAGCCAACCATGATTCTTCAACACATCACCTTTATTTTGAATTGAGCTGTCGTTATGGATCACATATGTGGTGTAACCGTGGTGTATAAATCCTACCACGATGAGTACGAGCAAGATAGTGGATAATATCATTTTTAAATGCATTCCTATTACTTGCTTTTAGTTCGTCATTATCAAAACACCCAACACGGCTGCGCTCAAGAGATTCAGGATGGTGGGAGCCAAAAGAATTAGTTTCTTTTTCGTTTTCCAAAGGCCATTTTCATATGTTACATCTGGGTTTGTGTACGTATGATAGCATAGAAAACCGAGCAAGCCGCTGCTTATGACCACCACCACTAATACGAAAGCAAGGAGGATTGTGGAATACCCAATACCTTTCATCTTTATTACTAGCAAAGATGGTTCAAGCTTTCGTTCATACCCAAGGTGTGGTTTTAGGTAACCTTTACCTTCCTTTAGAATTGGCTTATCAAGACGTTTTCGGATTTCGCGCTCACTTTCATATTGTAAGTCCCCTCAATTATTCCAAAATGCGGCGACTCTATCCACACGCTCGACCGGATGTGATCGTCATCACCGAAGGCGGTACACCCTACTCTGAAGTGCTGGCTTTTTTACAAGTGCGTTACCGATACCTTTCTTCTTACATTCCTCATGTGGTGTTTGGCTATAAAGGGGCCTGTTATCAACCCCAAGTGTTAAAAGATGCGGGTATACCTCATATAATTAACATTGAAACGTTTGGCATGCCCGCCCTCCAGAAGACGCACGAGGCTTGTCGCTGGCATAAAGGTAGGCCGAGCAAATGTGCTGTGGCGGCTGTGGATCAGATGCTGCGTCATGCTGGAAATCAGATGCTGCGTCATGCTGGAAATCAGATGCTGCGTCATGCTGGATAATTTGTTTCCATAAAAGACGCCGTTCTCTTTCGGCAATGCGTACTTGTTCCGTTAAATATAAAAGACTGGTACCAATAAACGTGTGGGTGGGCTCTATCACGGGAACCACCTTCTCCCACAACCCGTCCCGATAACTGAGAGCGAGTAACCGTTGAAAAATATCAATGAGTTTGGGTGGCGCATTGTCGTGCGGCACTTGTTGAACCGATTCATGCACCACGCGAATATTGTATAATAATGCATCTAGCCGCGGACACGGATTGAGAAACGCGGCTGGTTTTTCCCCGTGTAACACGTCCTCCACCGTTTGTTTTAAGAGGGTTTGAATGGATCGGGTCAAGGGATGCGTAGGACGATCCCACATGAACGCTTCCAGTGTCTTGGGAGTTTGCCAATGAGCTGCATTCACATACTCGGCATGATGGACCAAGACCATCGTTAAAGGATCCCAATACTGACCGCGAGCGACACAAGTCATGTCGTAAAGTTGATAAACGCGTTTCAGGGACTCGGAGGAAGCCGGAGGTAAAGGGGAGACGGTTTCTGGACGCCGAAGTTGCAGAAGCCGATGCGCCACCTCTCCCCAAAAAGTGGCGGATTGGAATGTATACGGGCCCCGATAACCAGGTTCTAGCATATCCTGGAGAATGGCATCGTCCCGTAAAGGGGGTGCCGGTAACACAGGAGGAGGTATTTGATCGCGTTTAGCTAACAGCAGTTGGAGTTCATTCCAAAATTTGGTAACGGCCCTCGTTTGGAGGGGTGCATGCGAAGGTATTTGTAGAAGCCATTGTTTTTCGAGATGATCCGTCAAGCAATTCAAATCCCCATGTATTTGATAAGGAAAAGCGGTGAATCCCCCATGAAAAAGGATATGGGACCACGGAATGTTTTCAGCTTCCATGCGCAACAAAAGATTTTTCAAAACATCGGGAGGATCGGGTAAGGAGGTGGTCGACGCAGGGAGGCCAAACAACAGGTGTTCAATCCAATGAATCAAGCAAGAGTCGGACATCTTGGTTCCAACGAACCAGGTTGAGATGGAAAGGAAAGGGTTTGGCCATGTAATAGGTCAAGAAATTTCGAGCCATATAACAATGGATAAAATAGAGAGTGAAAAAAAGAAGCAGGTATACGGTCCACATGTATGTAACTTAATTAAAAAAAAAAAAAAAAAAAAAAAAAAAAAAAAAAATTTTTTTTTTTTTTTTTTTTTTTTTTTTTTTTAAGCATAAAACAAGTACAAATGTCTTATCAAAAGGATTCACAAAATAATGAGGTTTACGAAAAGGATAATGACGGGAACCAACTCATCGAACATAATCGATATGCTAAAAACAAACACGATCAAGAGTACTATCCTGTAGATAAAGATGGTAATGAATTTATGAACGATGCACTCGGATACATAAAGAAAGACGGTGTAATTGTGTTACCTATTAGTGCTCTTGGGAAACCCATCTATAAAAAGGTGAGTGGTACGAGGGACGATGAATATCCGATACAGAACAATAAATATATTATAGGTTATGGTAGAGATGGTCATCAATATTACGCCAAAAAAGCAAATGGGGATGAATTTTATCCCCCCGATAACACGTTTGCTAAAAAATTGGATGGATGCATGTATTACGCTGCTACAAGCGGATCTCAAACTGTGTTTCCGACAAAAAATGGTGCTGAAATTTACATGGGCCCCATAGATCCCGATAATCAACATACCATACCCACTCGATATGCAAAAGATAAAGATTTAAATGAATTCTACCCCAAAATTATTACAACTGATAATTTTCAAGCAGACTTTATCCTCAAGGAACAATATGCAAAAGATAAAAATAATGTTGGATTCTACCCTAAAGATGCATTTAACAATGAATATTATCTTCCCGAACGAAAATTGGACGGAACAGACAGAGTCATAGCAGATAGGATTTTAACACGCTATGCGGCAACAAATGATAAAAAGGTCATCGTACCAGAAGAAAACGGTCGTCCTCACCTAACAGGCAAAGGGGCTCTAGCTCCTCTATTAAATACAAACGTATTGGGTAGATTGGTTCGAGAACAAGGAAAAGTGGCGGATTTTCTGACAAATATTGATGAACCCGCTGCGCCCAATGTCGAACAGAGGGATTATAGATATCAAACACTGCAAAATGTTATTGTATCAGTCTCACCACCCAACAGTAAAAAACCTGTAGCTGTAGTCCATCCAACCGTTACCTCTAAAGGGACATGCCCGGTTACAAAACCATTATATAAAACTTGGTGTTTTTGGGTGTTGGTGATTGTGTCACTGATTGTAAAATGTTTTGCTGTGTGGTGGTTTTTCTTGAAAAATCAAAAATTTCAATTTTTCAAGTAGAAAAAAAAAAAAAAAAAAAAAAAAAAAAAAAAAAAAAAAATTTTTTTTTTTTTTTTTTTCCAATAATAGTATTTATATTTTATTTTTAAATTTATAGTATGAAATATATTTAGAGAATTAAATTTATTATTCTATTATAACTTTATTATATAATATATTACACTATTAAAAAAAAAAAAAAAAAAAAAAAAAAAAAAAATATTTTTAAATTTATAATATGAAATATATTTAGAGAATTAAATTTATTATTCTATTATAACTTTATTATATAATATATTACACTATTAAAAAAAAAAAAAAAAAAAAAATTTTTTTTTTTTTTTTTTTTTTTTTAATAATAATATTTATATTTTATTTTTTAATTTATAGTATGAAATATATTTAGAGAATTAAATTTATTATTCTAAAAAAAAAAAAAAAAAAAAAAAAAAAAAAATTTTTTTTTTTTTTTTTTTTTTTTTTTTTTTTTAAATATATCAAGTATTAAATCTCTACATCCCTCTCTTTTAGAATTATGGGAATCGACAACTTTTGCAAATTCTTTGATCCCGTCTGTCCTCCTTCCTCCGAGCCCGATTCTTTTGATTCTTTACTGATCGATGGTCAAAGTTTTTTATATGTTGCTATAGAATACAGTCTAGAAACTGTGGAAACACTCTTGTTTGATGAAATCTGCAAATCTACCTGGAATCAGTTTCGTAGTCTCTTAGATTTATTTATCAGTTTTCCACAAGCTTCCCACCCCCTGACCGTCCTGCTCTCCTTTGATGGAGAAGGCGTTCCTATGAAATGGCCTACCCAACGCAAGCGTCGCCAAGGCAAAAAAGGCGGTGGTAAATCCTTTTACCAGTACATGCTCTTTGGTAATAATACTTTGACGCTGGCCGTTCAAAACTATGTGTTGAAAATGCTAAAACTGTCCAACTACACGTTTACTTTTGTTTTAGCGGGTTGTAATGTACCCGGCGAAGGTGAACATAAAATTTTTCATGTTGCGAAATTTTTTCCCGAGTGTCGACATTCCATTGTTTTCAGTGTGGATCAGGATGTTTTCATTTTAGCTTTTTTGCGCCTCTCTCAATTTCAAACGTTGCAAATTTACCGCTATAAACAATTTTATCCCATTACCCGTGTTGCCCCCTTGTTACCGTATCCTCTCCAACGGATCGTGGACGTGTCTTTTCTGTTTGGAAATGATTTTATACCCGTTTTAATCGGCATCACCTCCAATAATGTAGCCCTTCTCCACGAGGCGATGACCTTTGAACCCAAAGGCGATGTTCCGGCCGTATTAGCCACTTTTCTCCACACGATGAAACCTCGCATTCGTTTTCAATGTGTGGAGTTTATTGATCGTTTGTTGATTGTATGCTTTTGGTTGACTCATTTCTGGATTCTGGATTATTACACACAACGTCGTTTTCCCCAACAATTTTTAGAAAATCGCGTGTACGAAGCATTTGATCGAAATCAGTTGCTGACCGCACTCATGAATGAAGCCTATTCCCGAAAGACGTATTACGAAGCCAAAGATATATATAGTGACATGGAAACGCAACCGATACCGCATGCGGCAAATCATGTATTTACGGACCCTGATTTGTTGACGGCTTTAAAGGCTTATTGGATAAAGCCAAAGAATAACCTGTGTAACGTGCTCCGATTAAACAATTCACCGTGTAAAAAAAGAAAAGCAAACAAACGCCGAGCCACTGGTGCCGAAACACTTCGAAAAAAGGCAAGAAACGAAAGGGGTTAAAGATGGTAGTCATCGCTTCCCGATAATGGAGCCGTCGATCCAATCGAACGAGTTGATAGACGGGGTCGGGCGCAAACAAGAGTTGTAGGTGTCTGTCCAATACAATGAGTGTTTTAGTCCACTCTACGTGCTCCAAATCCATTAAATTCATTTTTTCGGCATAGGGATACACTTTATAAATGTCGAGTTGGGAAATGTGTTTGACCAGTTGCGCTGTAAAGATGACATTTTCTGGATAGGTTAAGGTGATGCGAGATTGAATAAATTTGGTGTTATAAGGTATCCACGGAGAATGAAGCAATATATGCTGAAGAGACGACATTTACTTGCTTTGCATAAACAAAGCAATGGACGATTTGAAACAAATAGATTTCCAAAACTTGGTTAATAGCACTTTTGTATTTGGAAGGAAACCGAATGGTTTCTTGCACAGTCTTTTGACTAAGGAAGAAATTCCAAAC
This sequence comes from Maratus speculifer, assembly GCA_964019185.1. NCBI lineage: Eukaryota > Metazoa > Arthropoda > Arachnida > Araneae > Salticidae > Maratus > Maratus speculifer. Next base: position 227,359,896 of record OZ025292.1, read on the forward strand.
TCAGAGTCCTGGACAGCAGAGGATCCCACCGCGTTACATAAATATTACAGGATGGAAATTGAGAAGCTGCAGCAAGAGAATAAACTTCCTGCGAAAGATACATATGAAACAAGTGTCTGGCGACAACACTATAGACAAAAGGTAGTACAGTTGATCAATCAAACCAAAATAAAGGAAGGTGATACCATATATTTTTTAACACCTTTTGACGATGACCAATTGGAGCAGTCGGAAACAGAAACTTTTCTGAAAGACGTTGCACGAATAGTAGACAGTTCTATAGACCAGCACATTGCATCTCAAACGAACGTGCCTGAACTACTGCCTGAAGAGACTTGGAAGGAGAGGGTAGCAAAAAAAAATCTGAATTCGAACGTTTAAATAACACTCTTAGGCTGCAATATGAGTATCATGATCCAAAGTCGGAATCCCCCGAATCCACGGAACATGAAATAGACGTAAACAATACAGAACCCAAAACGGTGGTACCGAGTAATTTAGTCGTAGGGTTTGGGAACCAAAATCTTAGCAAGACGCATCCTGTAACAAAATGGCAGAGTCAAAGTAGCACTATATTGCGACAATTGGCGGTCCCTAAAATATTTGATGTCGATAAACTGTCTTACATATTGTTTTTTCGAAATTATGTACGCATGTTGCGCAGATTATTTAATTTTACATTAATTCAGGAAGGTTTGTTTGAAGAAGTGACGTATTTAAAGTTTTACGAAGGTGAAAATGAGGGTCAAGCAGAGTTTAGTATCAATCAACCGTTTTATAAAGACGAATCTCACGATGATAAAAGGAAAATTCACGGTCGTATAGGCTGGTATATGGGGATGAGGCAGTTTCGAATGCATCCCTTTACGAAAAAAAACAGACTTCCAAAAACAGATTAAAAAAAATATGGGCATGAAGCGGTTTCGAATGCATCCCTTTACAAAAAAAAAAAAAAAAAAAAAAAAAAAAAAAAAAAATATTTTTTTTTTTTTTTTTTTTTTTGTAACTAATATTTTATAATAAAAATATAATGTATGTTACTTTAACAGATATAAAGATAAAAATTTGTTATAAAATATATTTAAATATTTTACATAAAAAAAAAAAAAAAAAAATTTTTTTTTTTTTTTTTTTTTTTTTTTTTTTTTGTAACTAATATTTTATAATAAAAATATAATGTATGTTACTTTAACAGATATAAAGATAAAAATTTGTTATAAAATATATTTAAATATTTACATAAAAAAAAAAAAAAAAAAAAAAAAAATTTTTTTTTTTTTTTTTTTTTTTTTTTTTTTTTACGAAATTGCACATTGACTTTTTTTTTCAATCTCCTTTTTAAATAGTCGAACCTTGTTAATAAATTCAACAATTTTCTCTTGCATGTAAAAATTGACTTCATTGTCGGTTACCCGAATTACTTGGTTTGGATTCTCTACTGCATTTAAATTGAAACACAAGTTATGTTTTGACAGCATCAAGGCTAGTCGTACTGCCGTTACATCGACATCAAAAGTAGTTTTCATTGCATCCATAAAAAAATTGGTCCACTTTTTCACCAATGCAGGTAAATGAATGTTTTTGGGATAGGGATCCGTTTCCTTGGATGTAGTTAAGTACCAGACACCTTGGGTTAGACCTTTTAGACTGGCATGATGTAACGTATAGGAAGTATTCAATTTAAAAGAATCCAATTTTCGAATGTTGACATCTTCATTGAGGTCAAAACTTGCCGTGGATAAGAGATAGTTTGAATTTAAAAGCGGTTGTTTAGAGGGTATTCCTTCCAACAATGGCTGGTCCAAACAGAAAAATGTTTCACGGTAGACGACACCTATGACAACTGTATCTATGATTACTTTTTGAATGCTGACATCTGTTACAAAGGTGGACAAGACAAAGGAAATGGGCGTCCATAAAGTTGCTGGAACATTCGTATGTTCAATGTACCGCTCGTAAGGATGGAAGACGCACAATACACGACTCGGGTGCGCTCCTTCAATACTCAGGGCTACAAATTGTTTATTTTCAGTGTGTCTATCCGAAGGTCTCGATCCTTCGAACGAGAGTACGAAAGGCCATTCAATCAACAAACCTACATGACTCAAGTCTATCGATAGGTCGTACCGTTGACGAGTCAAGTTTTTATAGTACGAATTCAAAATGTCTTGAATTAAAAGTTCCGGTTTTCGAGAACTCAGTGTTTTGTGAATGACGCCGGTGGAAGCAATATTGGCATCCGTAAATCGAGATTCGGAAATGGGTTTAAAGTCAATAAATTTGGGAACCACAGCCACTTCTCGTGTCAAGTATGTAATAGTTTGAACGCGTTGTCGAGATTTCCATTCCGCAGCTAAATTTAACACGTATTCGGTGGATTCGTTCGATAAGAAACAAATTCGATAATAGGGTGCGGGTTCAGACTGTTTAAAATAAAACCCACCCGGATAAGGTAGATCTTGGTTATCAAGAAATAATACGGTATTTTTATAAAAAAAGACATTATCGTACGCTGGGCCAATCATTCCTTGTAAATATTTACGAACAACATCCACGTTTTCTACAAAGTAAGGAGTGGCATAAAACTGTAAGGTATCCTGATCAAAACTTTTATCTACGGGAAAAATGACTCGCTCACTTCCAAGACAAATAGTCCATAAAAATTTGGAATTGGATACAACAGAACCAGGAACGTCGGATTTGAAAAAAGCTTTTAAAGCATGGATAAGGGGTTTGTCAGAATCTAGAAAAACATTGTCGGTAGGGTACATGCGAGTGATAAACCAGGTCTCATAGGGAGACGTGCCAAAGTTGAATATCAAAACATTTTGTCTGACTGATGAGACGGCGCACTTGTGAAATTTACCGTAATAGGTACCATAGGTATTTAAGTTCATAATTGACTTTATTATAACAAAAAAAAAAAAAAAAAAAAAAAATTTTTTTTTTTTTTTTTTTTTTTTTTTTTTTTTTTCTTATTAAATGGAGTTACTCACCAGATATTTGTAACCCACTAAATCTTTCATCAAATCAGTAACTATTAAATTATCTTTTTCTACATGAGGAACGGGTTGACCGTACATTCGAGGTACTATTGGAAAAACTTTAATTTTGTGAGGCCAATGATTGCAAGTTCTTCTTTGTTCAAAGTAACAAATTCTTTTTTCAATTTGGGACTTTTTTGCAAGCGTAGCTGGAGTCATACAAACATAAGGGGCACACCGAATACTTCTATTTATTCTATCTTTCTGAGGCTCATTCCCTTGATGAATAGTTCGACTATCCCATAACACTAAAGAACCAGCTTTTGCTTTAACACAAATATCTGATGCGTTTCCCAAGTTTTGAATGTAAAAATCTTTTTCTTTTGCAGTTAGCTTGTGCCAGTCTCCCGATTCTTTGATTTGAAACTTTTCTTGAAATTTCCCATGTAGTTGATGACTTCCTTTTAAAACTCTCAAAGTTGCATCTCCTTCATAAACGTCATAAATGTTTACTAAACCTTGTACACATTCAAAATTATTGCGTTTAAAACATTGATCGCTATGAAACCATTCCTTACCATCAGTATACCAACCTCGGTTTGTATATTCACATGGAAGAGAAACACTAATTCCATCAAAACTGGTTAATAAATTGTTTGTATTCCATATTGACTGAAATTTTTCAATTATCTTGGTGTTTTGCCTAACAAACCATGATAATGGATTATGTCCGAAATCCCAATGTTGAAATAACATTCCATGTTTAGGCATCAGTTGAAATAAAGAAGCAAAAGTATCCAGTTTATTTTTTTCAACGGGATTTTTTAAATGTTTGGTTTTAAAATTGAGCCAATCCCACATCATTTCTCTAAGATGAATTAATTCATCGTTATTCAACACATTTTCCACGACTTCAACCCCTTCATTCTTTAAAGTATAATTTTTACAACTATCATAGAATAACATTTTTTAAATTTTTTTAACCTCTCGTTCTCTCTCATTATATATGCATACATACATTTTTTTTTTTTTTTTTTTTTTTTTTTTTTTTTTTTACACGTTTACAAGAGTCCTGTTTAAATACTCTTGTTGATGTTTCGCCAGTGTAATCCATTCATTTTCAATAATTTTACAAAAAATATTGCCCGAGTTGGCTTGGACGCGACCCCACTCCCACTCTTCTAACCGACGGTCATCCTTTTCAAAATATAAGATTCGATCCACTGTCAAATAGACAAAATATTCAGTGGGTCGAGTTGTAGGAAAAAAATGGTTTGATACCGGCAAAACGAGGTCCGTGGGGATATTGGGAACATTTTTGACATTTACTTTCCACCAGCCGTCGATGCAATGCGCAAAAGGCGCGAGTATCTCGGGAGGAACGTTCTCACACACCCGATGAATGAATTGCAAGAGACCCGTTTTCCAACAACCGGCAAGAACCCAGTTAAAATTTTCGGGTAAGGGAGTATTGATACAGAAATGATTGCATCGGGTGTAGACTTGGCCTGAAACATTGCGTTCCGAGTATCGACTGCTTACATGACCCAGAGTATTCAGCAAATGCCGCGGCGATTTAATGTGGATACGTTTAACACCTGGTTTCATTTGTTTCCAAACGCCCAGTTTAAAATGGCCTACCGGGGTCACAGCAATGACATGGCGATGCTGTCTGCGTAAAGCGTCCGTATGAGATCCGCCATCGCACCAACACCAAAACGGTAAAAGGAATGTGTGAGGGTAATCGGCTTCCATAACCCGGTAAAAATTATCAAAAGCAATGGCAGAAATTTGTAAATGAAACCAATCCGTACCGCCGCGAAGGTATTGGCGGATGCAAGCCGCTGCGAGGTTCAGAGAAGGGTGAGAAAAAGTCAGGGCGTCTGGCATTTTCCACCAGTCGTCTGGGGGCTCAAATAGGGATTGGTATGCGATCGGAGGCAATTCTGGAGGGGTAGAATGACCGAAAAAATCACGAGCACCACATGAGGGTTCTGTATCAAACAGAAGAAATGTATCTTGCTCCTGAGTCGGCATTTTTTAAAAATAGGCTGGATATTATACCTTGTATATTTATTGAATATACTTAAATATACACCCTTGAAAAAAAAAAAAAAAAAAAAAAAAAAAAAAAAAAAAAAGTGGTAGTATAATATATTTTATAATTAAGTTATAATAAAAATAAGATATGATAGAGTAAACTGTTGTATGATGTACATTTAAGATATTTAATGTTCTAAATATATTTCATATGAGTAGATGTAAAAATAAAATATAAATACCGCCATAAAAAAAAAAAAAAAAAAAAAAAAAATTTTTTTTTTTTTTTTTTTTTTGTAGTATAGTATATTTTATAATCAAATTATAATAAAAATAAGATAAGATATTTAATGTTCTAAATATATTTCATATGAATAGATGTAAAAATAAATATAAATACTACTATTAAAAAAAAAAAAAAAAAAAAAAAAAAAAAAAAAAAATTTTTTTTTTTAATATAATATTTATATTTTATTTTTACATCTACAGTTATGAAATATATTTAGAGAATTACATTTTTTAAATGTACATCATAAAATGCTTTGCTCTAACTTTATAACTTTATTATAAAATATATAATACTACTACAAAAAAAAAAAAAAAAAAAAAAATTTTTTTTTTTTTTTTTTTTTTTTTTTTTTTTTTTTTTAGGCAATTATTCTTTCTACAAATTCTTCTGGTGTATGTCCTGTCGTAATGTTTTCCTTAAACACTACCAGTCCATCTTCCGTAGGACAGATTAAAGCTTGTTTCACAAATGATTCCTTGGTCATGCAGTCTACTTTACCATTCAATATAAACTTATCTATGTGTGAATTTATTGTTCGACAAGGGGACGTTTCATCGTTCCGATCCGCATTTACATAAGGTCCACAATTACATTTGTTTCCATCCCATCCCATACCAGGTGTCGGATTTGAAATATCTCGCAGACAATAATCTACTGAACATACAAACGGGAAAATGGATATCATTCGAGTATTGTCCAATGATTTCGAATCACATTTGCAACCATACCGTAGTTTGTTTTGAAACATTTCGTAGTAGTTTTCAATGTTATCCTCTGCTTCCTCATTGTTTTTGTAATCATACAATATATTCAATCGATTATCTTGCGCCTCTTCGTTTTGACAGGCCCGTTTTTTACTTTTCTTGAAAATATCATCATTTATACCGATACACGACCATCCAGCCAAAGAGAAGACATGATAGGATGTTTTCAAATTACATTTGCCGATGCCTTTTGGTAAACAGTAGGTTCCAGGGGAGAGTTTTTGATTCAAAACATACACACGATCGGTTTCATCAAGTATTTTAAAGGGAACATAATCTGATCCATTACTACAAAATTTTTCACATTCACACATTTCATCTGAGGGACACTTAAACCCTTGCAGTGCGCACGCCGTTTTGGAAATCGGGTGGGACAAAAGCCAATTGAGAGGTTGATCCCGATCGGTGATGTATGGTTTATAATAGAGATTGACTAGCGTTACCAGGAGGAGTAAAAACAAAATTAAAGAAATGTATTGGATCTTTAGCATACTGTGTTTTTTATTCTTGGCTTTCAATTTGGAAGTGGTACCTGGTCGACCTTGGCATAGTCATTATGCATTAATTTGGAAATGGAAACAGTTTATTCTTATTCGCATTTTCCCCAAAAACGTTTATGTTTTAGTGGACCAGAATGTGATTTATCGATACATGGAAGCTTCGAAAGAAACTTATGTGCCTGCAGTTCGAATAGACAAGCAAATTGTCAACGAAATTTTGAATTACCGGTACCTCTTAGACTGGATTAGAGAACGTCCTGTCGTGAAACAGTACCCTTCACACCTTTCAGACGAGATTGAGATCTTGAACCATTTGAGCCAGACTTTAAATTCATAAATACTTTCTTTTTAAAGGAATCATAGGAGCCTTTTCCATAAATTTCGATATCGGGAAATTTTTTCTGCAAGTCGTCGGCAATCATATTTTCTAGACGTGAATACATGTTGTACAAACACACCGTTTTAATACCTGTAAGTTCCAGGTACAGAACTAAAAACTCCAAACCTATATTGCACTTTTCATCATAAATTTCCTTTTTAACGCGGAAAGGATAAAAGGGAAACACAGAGGTGAATGGTAAATGAAAAGGCAATTGAACATTGGGAAAAGAGGTTACAATAACAGCTTTTGCTTTTGGTTTAAGTCGATTTAATACGGGTGTAGTAGGATCAAAGGAAAGAAAATCTTTAGATGTGGAATAGGATCGAATGATGTCTAACCAACGTTTTATAAAGTAGGCGGTCTCCTCAGGCTTGTTGTAGGGGCGAAACAGTTTTGCATAATATTCTTGAATATGTATTCGCAAGCGTTGAAAATCAAACATGGTATAAGGTTACAATAGTTTAGTTCTTTATACTATATTTGAAAAAAAAAAAAAAAAAAAAAAATTTTTTTTTTTTTTTTTTTTTTTTTAGATGTTTAAATATATTTTCTAATATAAATATTTTACCTTTACATTCTTTACATCTGTTAAACTAAGATCTAAAATACTTTACTCCATAACTTTATTGTAAAACAAATTATATATATATAAAAAAAAAAAAAAAAAAAAAAAATTTTTTTTTTTTTTTTTTTTTTTTTTTTTAATATAAATATTTTATCTTTACATTCTTTACATCTGTTAAACTAAAATCTAAAATACTTTACTCCATAACTTTATTGTAAAACAAATTATATTAAAAAAAAAAAAAAAAAAAAAAAAAAAATTTTTTTTTTTTTTTTTTTTTTTTTATAATATAAATATTTTATCTTTACAATCTTTACATCTGTTAAACTAAAATCTAAAATACTTTACTCCATAATTTTATTTAAAAAAAAAAAAAAAAAAAAAAATTCTTCCATTAATTTTAAAATTCTTCCATAGCATTTGCTATGGATGCTAAGGTACCAACCATTCTAACTGTGGAATGTAATAAACTCCTCGCCCAATTCGGTTTTGGATTTGATGAGAAAATTTCAGGAACGTTTTTTATACCCTCCCAACCGTCATGATCTACCACCCATGATTCTAATTTTTCTTTTACCAATCTTAAAAAACATTCATACATTACATCTATAATGCTTTTAGGTAATTTATCTTGGATGCATTTTACAGCCAATTCCCCGACGAAAGCGAAAAATGCAATTATTCGACTCCAAGTAATACCTTCGATAAACAATTCTTTAAATACACCTGTTAAAAGACTATCTATATTATCTTCATCAATATTTTTTATTTCATCGCATAGATTTTTTATTACATTACCATACTTGTCGAGAAATACACTAAGAATTTCGCAAGTTTTTTCAATGAGATTAGTTTCTTTTTCATTCATCGGACTGTCTGCATGAAAATTTTCATAATGATTCAGTAGAAAAGAAAATACATTTTCAAGAAAACAATCTGTTCTTATTACATTCTTTTTGCTATAAATTCTCTTTTCATAATCATCAATTTCTCCACGCAAAAAAACTGCTTTAAGTAGCAAATTGTTAGACATTTTGCGATGAAAAGATAATTTGTTTCAACAAGCGGAGAATGTAAAAATTATGAGTGAAGCAACAAGCTTTATCCTCTTACAACATGTAAAAAAAAAAAAAAAAAAAAAAAAAAAAAAAAAAAAAAAAAAAAAATTTTTTTTTTTTTTTTTTTTTTTTTTTTTTTTATAATTAAGTTAATATTAAATTTTTATTCTTTTCATTCATTATTCATATGGAGAAATTTTACATCAACCAACCCAATGGATTTCACGTGGAGTATCTTCCAAAGTTTTATTTATATTCTCTGAGTCCATTATATAAAGTATTACCACTACAAAATGTAAAATTTTATAAAAAATCAATCTATAACACGCCTCTTAGAAAAGTTTGTGCATTTTCTGATAGACCTGGAAAACGTTACTATTATGGTAGACAGTATGTAGAGGCTGTCCCTTGGCCACCACTTATTACAAAAATGAAAAGTAAAGTGGAAGATTACTTGGGCTTAAAATTTAACTTTGCTCTTGTCAACTATTATCCCAATGGTAAAGCTGGTATTGGTAAACATTCCGATAATGAACCTTGTATGGATTTAACTAAACCCATTGCGTGCCTAAACTTTGGTGCCACTCGAAAATTAATTTTTAGAGAAAAGGAAGGACATGAAGTCAAACAATTGACACCAGAACACGAGTCGTTATATGTGATGTACTATCCTACCAACGAAAAATGGACCCATGAAATTCCATCGGACTATAAGGTAAAGGATCCAAGAATTAGTATTACCTTTCGTGTATTTCATCTTTAGACAATTCATTGAGTGACACCCTTTGTCTACAATAGTTTTTTATTTACAGGGTTTACTTACATACAAATAGAAAGAACAATTTAAAAGCATTTGAGTAACACATCGACACAACTGCTCCATCGCGATGACGTCTTCATTGAAGGCGTCGGCAAACGTTGATTCACCGCCAGTTCTGAGAGTTTCATTTTTAAGTAGTCATTTTCCATTTCCAGTTGATCAATGCGATTCTGAAAGGGTCGGATTAAACGTAAATATTGACTTTGTTCATTCGATAGAGTTAACCACCCCTTTGCAAGCGTTTGAAAAAAACAATTTCCGGAATAGGCTTGCATATGAAGCCATTCCATTTCTTCCAACTGTTGTTCCTTCTTTTCAAAATATAATTTTCTTGTGTGGCCCAAATACAAAAAATAGGGTGTCGTTTGCTGGGTAGGAAAAAACTCTTTCGATACGGGAAGCACCATGTTCTTGGGTAAACCGGGAAGATGTTTACCCGATATTTTCCAAGTATGATGCACACGTTGAGCAAAGTAGAGTAGATGGAAAGGATCCATGTAGCGATAGTGTTCACTTAAAAACCGCTCCCACCCCTGCTCCCAAACACAAGCGAGAACCCATTTAAACCTTTTCGGAAAGGCAATGTTGAGGCAAAAGTGATTCAAATCAGTCATTTTAGTCGACGACATTTGGCATCGGGATATACGTTGGCTGACATAACCCATCGTATTAATCAAATGTTGTGGACTTTTGATAGGTAGGCTGCGAAAACCCTTGTACCGCTCAAAAGGTTTGTCTTCAGGGGTAATTTTCTTCAAAATGGTTTTATAAAAATGTCCTTTAGGCGCCACTGCAATCATATGGCGATGTTGTCTGTAGCGCGCCTCTTTTAAGCGACCTCCATCACACCAACACCAAAAGGGCAGAAGCACGATGGCACCCTTCTCTTCTTCCATAGCACGGTAAAAAGACAAAAAGGCCACGGCATGTACTTGGAGATGAATCCAGTCAAATGTGTGCTGCGTATTGATATATTTACGCACACAAATGGCTGCGAGGTTCAAAGAGGGAATGGAAAAGGTGAGTGGGTCAGTTTCCTGCCACCAGTCTTCGGTCGGTTCAAAGATGGATTCGTAGGCTACAGGAGGTAGTTCTGTTAGCATTGAATGGTTGAAAAAGTCTTTTTCAGGAAAAGTGGGGGTCGAATCGAACAGAACAGGCACCATCTTGGAAAAGCGGTAGAAATGCTTGTAGGATGACCCGCCACACAGAACTATCGAAATATCGAAAGAAGTGTAAAATGCGATTGCGAGAGGAGACGTTATATATACTTGAAAAAAAAAAAAAAAAAAAAAAAAAAAAAATTTTTTTTTTTTTTTTTTTTTTTTTTTTTTTACTAGATAATGAGTTTGATTTTTGATGGGCTCGATAATCCACTGATGACCTCAACTCTTGCATTTTCACGCGATGCTTCCAACACTGTCTTTCGCTTCAGCTTTTTCCATCTGTGTTAATTTTCGTCTAACCATTTTTAAATATGTTATTTTCTTATTTATTACCGTGATTTTAAACATTTTGATTTCCTATTTAAATAAAATTTTTTCTAAAAGTCAAGAATTTAATTGAAATTCAAAAGTGGTCACACCACAAGGCCCATTCTCAACCGAAAACAACAACCATTTTTTCCAAATGGTTAAAAAAAAAAAAAAAAAAAAAAAAAAATTTTTTTTTTTTTTTTTTTTTTTTTCAAATATATATAGAGTGTCTCCTCTCGCAATCGCATTTCACACTTCTTTGGACAGTTGTGTGTTTTTTTAATAAATAACGTTTCTTTTCGCAATAACATCTCACACCTCTTACGGCTGTTCTGTGTGGCGGGTCATCCCAGAATTTTGTAACGTATAAATTATTCAACGATATTGTGTATTTCCTGATCATGGATATTCCGACTCCTAAAGGGACAGTGACGTTTGATATACATAAATTTGGTCAACAAGATTGGGAGAACAATGGCTATAAGAAATATATTTGTTTAATAGAAAGTCGTCAAAAGGATAAGAAACGTAAAGTAAAGAAACTGAAAATTAGTCAATATTCATATTTCGAAGAACCCTTTTCTTCATTAACAGAACAGCTGAGATCCATTGGTTATAGTGTTGAACATCCTTTGAAACATTATGAAACGCCCTTTGATGACACCTTTATATATAATTTTAAGACAGAGGATTTTTATGTACAAATTAAAGTATATTATGGGTCAGGGTTCTTTTAGCTTTAAACGAAGCTATAAGCGGTCGCTTACTACTTTAGCTAAAAAAAAAAAAAAAAAAAAAAAAAAAAAAAAAAAAAAAAAAAAAATTTTTTTTTTTTTTTTTTTTTAATATAAGTTCTCAGCTATTGGTTTTTATTCAGTTTTATGTTTACAGCCCTCTTCGATGCCTTCTCTCAACCGTTATTTAAAATTATTGAAAAAGAATACAACTCCGTTTCCTTGTCCTCATTGCCATCAGTCTATAGAAGCTGAATTTTTTGAGGAGCATTGTTTGATTCATCATGCCCTGGATCCTGATGTGGCGTGTGTTTGGTGTTTTGGGCACACTTTTTGGGGTGAAAAAAGTCATCATGTGGATCATCTCTTAAGCTGTTATCACCAATTTTTTCAATCTCAAGTTTGTCCTCTCATTCTTTCACCTCAACCAGACACTCCCACTCTCTTGGATTTGGAGCCCCTGTGTGAGGAGAAACAGTTTGAACATCATATTCCACTTCCCTCTTTGCCCGAAACTCCTGTTTGGGAACTGGAACCCCCTTTAAAGGGGATCCCTTTTCAATGTGCTCGGTTAAATGTCGCCGTTGCCTGTGTACAGCTTTTTTTAAATTCATCAGCCGACTGGTATCATATTTGCGTACGACCACCTGCTTTTGATTCTTTTCAGAAAGCCCTGGACGCGGATGCGGGCAAAACACGCACCTTACCCTTTCACTGTTTTTGTGACGGAGGGGGTGTGCCTCATCGCCATTTCGTGCTCATGAGCACCCCGAAAGATTCCTTTTTAAAAAAAACGTGGAAAAAAATGAAAAGTCCTTCCATTCAAAAACATGTCATTTCCTCTCCTTTGATGTTGGTACATGTATTGGTTGCGTTGAGTCAACGCCTTTCTCAGTGTCATTTCACCACTTACCCTTTGGATCCGAGTTTTTTACCCGTGGGCTCCGTGACGCAGTATTACATTGCCAAATCCTTACCCGCCTTCTCCAAACTCGTCCTCGCTTTACAATGGAAAGGTGGCCTCATGACGTTGTTGCATCAAGTGTACGCTGCCGCCGAACCACATGTATTGGCCCCCGTCACCTTATCCATGAATGGTTTACTAGCGGTTCGAGTGCACGATTTACCCGGTCTCTTGAAAAACTGGATACTGCCCGTGTCTCTTCGGTTTCGGCCAACGACACACCCGACCAACTATTTTGTACACCTCTATCAGAATCAAAAACTTTATTTTGAATCGTGTGAGGAACCGCTTCTAAATTGGCAACAAGAACAAGTGGAACATGGCAATGTGTTTTGTGACGCGCTGGGAGAAGCTTTCTATTTTCCCACTCCCATGCAACAAAAAACCATTCATCTTTTGAAACCTTTGATGGACCAACTCCTCTTGAGCCAAGAAAAGATGCAACAGGCAGAGAAAACGCGGCACCGTGTGGAAACGGATCTGGCCCATGTGAAAAAATTGCACGCTTTTGCGAAACGAAAGTATAGCCGGTCGGAAAAACAATTGAAAACGGTGCAAAGTAAACTCATTTCCTATTTGGAAAGAGAAAATGATGAATTGAGAAAAAAATGTTTTAAAAAACCCAAAATAAACTAAAGCTACAGCATAATAATGATGAAATAAATATATTACAATAGTCTCAAACATACACGGTGAAAAAAAAAAAAAAAAAAAAAAAAAAAAAAAAAAAAAAAAATTTTTTTTTTTTTTTTTTTTTTTTTAATATATTTAGAACATTAAATATCTTAAATGTACATCATACAATACTTTAATATATTAAAAAAAAAAAATAAAAATAAAAAAAAAAAAACATTTTTTTTTTTTTTTTTTTTTTTTTTTTTTTTTTTTTTTCACCGTGTATGTTTGAGACTATTGTAATATATTTATTTCATCATTATTATGCTGTAGCTTTAGTTTATTTTGGGTTTTTTAAAACATTTTTTTTTTTTTTTTAACTGGTATATATACAACATTCCAAGAATACTGTTCTAACCATTTTTAATTCCACTCTTTACTGAAAGTAGCTGTCTTTTCTACTGTTTAGCTGATTCGGAGTTGTGTTACACAAAGAAATAGATAGTATCTGTCATGTCTTTTGAACGTTTAAACGAGATCGTCGATGGTATGGAAAAGAACTTTTATGAGACACAACTCCAAATAAATTCACAAATAGTTTCACAACTAAACAACGCAAATTTCGATGAGGACGAATTGTGTAATTTAGTAGAAGAGAAATATAAAGTGCTACTTGAATTTCGAAGAAATCTAAAAGAATTTGAATATAAGCATCTGCCCCTTTCTGCAACGATGTTTGCAAATGACGTTGAATCTAGTGACACTTCTGAAAATGAAGAGGAAACGAACGACAGTTTTGAAAATGAAGAGGAAACGGATGACAATTCTAAAAATGAAGAGAAAACGGAGCAACTGCTACCCACTTCTACTGAAATATCCAAGAATGTACAGAAACTTGAATCTAGTGAAGTCTGATAATCTAGTATTAATGTAAAAAAAAAAAAAAAAAAAAAAAAAAAAAAAAATTTTTTTTTTTTTTTTTTTTTTTTTTTTTTTTTTTTTTAGTATATAAAAGGATACACTAAATCACTTTATTTCCATTGTTGATCTTGTCTAACCTTTCCTCGTCCCGTGATGCCAAAATCAGCTTCACGATTGCAATTTTCTGACAAACACTTAAATTTGATGGCTCAGTATGTGCGTAAATTTTTAGACGATACTTTCGATTGGTATCATCTTGTTATCAGCAGACCCCTCCATGATGATCGTTGGACTGTGCCAATCTCTGGTCAAGACGAAATGAACCTTTATCATTACATCCGAGCGTGCCCCAAAAATACATTTAAGGATAAATTGTGGCTAAAATATGATAATGTTGTTGAAAAGTGCGCTAGTCAAATTAAAGATCCTCTCCAGTTTGTGTATACGCTTATCCGCATCAGTAACTTACCCAATACATCTGATCATTACAAATTACCACCTTACAGTTTATGGATTTTAGCAAGTCTCTGGAAGGAAGGATTACAGACTGTGAAAAAGATTGCTCTAAGAATGAATGAAAAATTGCCACCCGAAACGATTTGTTTTCCAGTGCAAAAGATTTTCAGACCGACAAAGAAGGCTTCTACTAAGTATTTTTTGTATTTGAAGGATGGTTCACGATTAAACTTTGAAAAAGACAAGCGTCTCTTGGATTTAAAAAACGAGGAATGGACTCAATTGCAATTAGAATTGGGAAATAGACTCAATTGAAGAATCCATTTTCCTGAGACCCTCATCCTGATATATCCATTACATTTCCTCTTTTTGTCTCTCGAGTATGAATCTCCCATCATTTATCCTGACTTGTCAAAAAACCATCCCTATTCATGATGCTATTTCAGCCGTTGGTAGAGTTCCTTCTTTGGAGACTCCTTGTTCTCACGCGATTCTCCAGAGAGGCGGAGTCTGACCTAGAGCCAGTATAAATAGTCAGGACATTGCGTTTTTCCATTAGATTCACCACGGATTCACGATGGCTTACTTCCGCATCGAATTTATGCTCTCGGGAAGGTCGGAAACTCTCTTGGGTGTGTTGTCGGATGACGACGGAGAGGCTTATTTTTGTGTAGACAATGTGGCCCGCTTTGTCAAAAAGAAGACCTGGCTCAAATGCCACCCCATTCGAGAAATTCTTCTGGATCCCAAACCACCCCTGAACATGACTATGATGGCTTTGGCAGACGTGTTGGATGTTTTAAAGTATCCGAAAACGCCTCGATCGCACTATGTATACAATCTGTTGGAATATGGGCATGTGCGAGATTTACCCTATGCTAATGGATGCCATAGGATTACACCTTGTGAGGAGCACGAAGGGATACAATTCCCTACCTGGCTCTGTATCTTCAAAAAAGACTATGGACCCAAGCAAAATACTTCTTCTTAAGCTGATAATCAGCGTGGAAGAGCAGAAAAAGGGGCTGAAGGAAGTGCAAACTTCCTTCAGCCCCTTTTTTTGCGACCCTTAGGGTACCAACCTTGGATTCATTTGAAACGAAAAGAATATATATCAAAGAATATATCAAAGAATATATATCAATAAAAAGAATGAAAAGTTTAACGAAACAAAGGTTGTATGATATTTATAACGTACGTTATTCGTAATGTACTTTTAATGTATACACTTTAATTTAAATATCACACCACCGTACAAGTAAATTTCTTAAATGTGCAAACGTACAGTATAAAATGATATTAAGTAAAAAGGTGAATGAAACAATGCCTTTCCAGATTACATTAGATTGTGGTTAAAAATATTTAACATTATTTAAAAAAAAAAAAAAAAAAAAAAAAAAAAAAAAAAATTTTTTTTTTTTTTTTTTTTTTTTTTTTTTTACAGTATAATATATTTTATAATCAAGTTATAATAAAGATAAGATATATTAAAGTATTGTATGATGTACATTTAAAATATTTAATGTTTTAAATATATTTCATATCAATAGATGTAAAAATAAAATATAAATACTACTAAAAAAAAAAAAAAAAAAAAAAAAAAAAAAAAAATTTTTTTTTTTTTTTTTTTTTTTTTTTTTTAATAATGTTAAATATTTTTAACCACAATCTAATGTAATGATGTACATTTAAAATATTTAATGTTTTAAATATATTTCATATCAATAGATGTAAAAATAAAATATAAATACTATTATTAAAAAAAAAAAAAAAAAAAAAAAAAAAAAAAAAATTTTTTTTTTTTTTTTTTTTTTTTTTTTTTACAGTATAATATATTTTATAATCAAGTTATAATAAAGATAAGATATATTAAAGTATTGTATGATGTACATTTAAAATATTTAATGTTTTAAATATATTTCATATCAATAGATGTAAAAATAAAATATAAATACTACTAAAAAAAAAAAAAAAAAAAAAAAAAATTTTTTTTTTTTTTTTTTTTTTTTTTTTTTTTTTTTTTTTTTAGTAGTATAATATATTTTATAATCAAGTTATAATAAAGGTAAGATATATTAGAGTAAAGTATTATATGATCTACATTTAAAATATTTAATGTTTTAAATATATTTCATATCAATAGATGTAAAAAAAAAAAAAAAAAAAAAAAAAAAAAATTTTTTTTTTTTTTTTTACTAGTGGTATAATATATTTTATAATCAAGTTATAATAAAGATAAGATATATTAGAGTAAAGTATTGTATGCTGTACATTTAAAATATTTAATGTTTTAAATATATTTCATATTAATAGATGTAAATTCCATTTTTTTTTTAGTAGTATAATATATTTTATAATCAAGTTATAATAAAGGTAAGATATATTAGAGTAAAGTATTATATGATCTACATTTAAAATATTTAATGTTTTAAATATATTTCATATCAATAGATGTAAAAAAAAAAAAAAAAAAAAAAAAAAAAAAAAAAAAAATTTTTTTTTTTTTTTTTTTTTTTTTTTTTTTTTTTTAGTAGTATAATATATTTTATAATCAAGTTATAATAAAGATAAGATATATTAGAGTAAAGTATTATATGATCTACATTTAAAATATTTAATGTTTTAAATATATTTCATATCAATAGATGTAAAAATAAAATATAAATACTATTATGAAAAAAAAAAAAAAAAAAATTTTTTTTTTTTTTTTTTTTTTTTTTTTTTTACTAGTGGTATAATATATTTTATAATCAAGTTATAATAAAGATAAGATATATTAGAGTAAAGTATTGTATGCTGTACATTTAAAATATTTAATGTTTTAAATATATTTCATATTAATAGATGTAAATTCCATTAAATTATAAAAAAAAAAAAAAAAAAAAAAAAAAAAAAAAAAAATTACATCTGTTGAATTAAAATATTTACTTTATGCTTATGTGTTTGATTATTGTATCCTATAAACATTCCAAGGTTGGCAAAATCACTTGCGCAAAAAAAAGGGTTGAAGGAAGTTGACAACTTTCAACTTCCTTCAACCCTTTTACAATTTTTTATTAAAATTTCGACATACAAAGAAATTTATACTTGAGATTACAAAGAAATATTTAAAATATTACATGAGAAAATTGTGTTAACAGCTCTTTTCATTTTTAACCGACTTCAAAGAGGAGGTTATGATTTCGACCTGTATGTATTTGTTGTTCACGCATAACTTTTGCAAATATGAACCGATTTTGATAATTCTTTTTTTGTTTGAAAGCGTATGAGGCCCATGTGGTCCCATTCAAATTTCATAAAAATCTGATAATTAGAACTTTTTTAAAAATAAAAACTTTAAATTTCAAATTCATTTTGAAGCAATCGACCAATTAGAATTGTTCCTTTTGCATGCTTTTATGTTACACTTACATAGACACACGATCTTTTCACTGTTAAAAGTTTGAAGTTTTTGCTGCATCGTCACTCCACCGCTTTTATGGAATATCTCTATTTTGACCAATGAGAATTCACCATAATACAATGCAGTAATCATTTTCTATAAAAGCGATGGACAGACGATAAAGTAAAAGTTCCAAATTTTTAACAGTGTTCAAAGTGCAAAATCCTAACTGGACGGGGGCCAGGATTCACATAAATTTTGCGCTGTTTGCGAAACGAGATTTATTAACAAAAAAATTTATTTAAAACATTGAAAAATTTGCTAAAATTCAGGCTTCTGATTCGTTAATCTGGTTTCGCTAACAGCGCAAATTCTACCTGGATTCCGGACAAGTTCTCTTATGCAAGAAACCGGAAATATAGCATCTAGGGGATATAGTATGGAAATCGGCTATCTCAGGGCGTGTTCAGAACAACTTACAAAAGTAACCAATGTTACCGACCGATTGTAGGGCAGTACGAAAGCAAATTGTAGCATCAATGAAAACTATTCTGTTGAATTGTAGCTGACGTCACACTTCGCTTTGATTTTCATTTCGTACTTGTCTACAATCGGTAAGTGGTCGGTAAGTAACCAGTAAGTTGTGCTGAACACACCCTCTGTAACACTTAAAAAAGGCGCTAAAATGTTCTATTCTTTAAATGTGCAACAATGCTAATGAAATTTAAAGATAGAAGCGACATCTGCAGGACATTTTCAAAAAATGCAAGAATTATTGCTAGTCTAGATAATGTATCACGAAAATGCCGCAGATGTCGCTGTGATCGACACTTTGGAATTCAGTAGCATCGTTGCACATTTAAAGGTTACAAATTTTTAGCACTGCTTGCATTGTAAAAAATTGAATCCTTTTGCTGCATCGTCACTCCATCGCTTTTATAGGAAACGATTACTTCGCTCTATTATGGAGCATTCTCATTGGTCAAAACAAAGAAATTCTATAAAAGCAGTGGAGTAACGATGCAGCAAAAAAGTCAAATTTTTTACAGTGTCGATAGCAGATTGCGAAATTCTAAAATGGAGGGCCAAAATCACAGTCAAGTGAAATCCAGTCATCTCATTGGTAGTGTGATAAAGGTGAAAATCACGAACTTGTTTCTCCATTTAAAAAATATCGAGGGGTAAAGTTATTTTGAAGCGATTGTTACCATCTGCTCTTATTTACGATAAACCATCGAAATTAAATTAATTAAGATATTTTGACGACATTTTATAAAATGGGAGTGAAAAATCTAGATTATAAATGAAAACAGATAAAAATTTTATCTGATTTCATTTATAATCTAGATTTTTCACTCCCATTTTATAAAATGTCGTCAAAATATCTTAATTAATTTATTGCTTCAAAATTGCCGCCACTTTTTTTTTTTCTCGGAGAAAGGAGTAAGGCAACATTTCCCCTACCTCTATGAGATTGTTCTCTGAAAAGGACACGACTCAATGACCAATGAGGTGTTTGGATTTCACCGGACTGTGATTTTGGCCCTCCATTTTAGAATTTCGCCGGCAGATTTTCACTCCATGTATTCCAGACTCTCTCCTTCGAACAATGAAAAGTTCTCAAAAATGAAGGCTTATGATTGGTCAATCTTGTTTGCTTAACAGCGAATAATCCTTCTGGATCCTAACAACTGTTGCAGAGATGCTAGTTTTTTTTCAAAGTACGAAATCTTAGCTGGAACAATTCTCGTATCCACCAAAGTGAAAGATCCACATCGATCCAGACATGAGAATTCAATATCGAAAAGTTGAAAATTCATCTCTAAAGAGCCTTACACGTTAAAGCAAGAGTGTCTGTGTATCAGGGTGCTTGTTATGCCGGATTCAGAAAGTGATTAAAGTACATTGCTATGTGCTAGATTTACATTTGGACAAATATAAATGACGAAAAATTTTGATAAGCTTATCATTAAAGTTAAGCTATAGTTAACTTCTTTCACCCATAAAACAAACTCGTTCAGGCGACTACCGCCAAGTTCTGGAATAAAAATTCTTAAATTTTCTGTACTTTGGAAAACCGCGTTTATCAAAGAACATTCTTAACTTCAAATATTACTACTTTCATATAGACGCATGTTGAATCATGGTGTGATTTTGATAATATCTTCCTTTTTAGTTTTTATGACTGAAAAGGGTATTTTAATACATACGAACATTTAGAATTACTTTGCTATGCATTGAATCATAGAAGCAACTTGACGCGCTCTGATTGTGTACGCGTACTTTAAACTGTAAAAGATCTGCCCCTTTTGCTGCATCGTCACTACTCCGCTTTTATAAAATATCTCACTTTTGATCCATGAGAATGCTCCATAATTGGCTGAAGTAATCGTTTTCTATAAAAGCGGAGGAGGGACGATGCAGCAAAAGGGTCAAATTTTTAATAGTGTATCCTGTTTAAAATATCTTGAAAAACTACCTCAGTTTTTAAAGACTATCTATTTTCTGATCAATGAAAACGCTCCATAGACGTATTTAGATCGCTCTCATTAGTCAGAAAATAGATAGTCTTTAAAAACAAAGGTAATTTTTCACAATAATTTTAACGTGTACTGATGGATTGTCAGCTTTTCAATGCCCATTTACGAAGTCTGTAGATTTCAATGTGGACCTTAAGGCACTACACTAGTCTCAGAAAAAGACCCGGATGTTAGTGTAAAGACTATGGGGGCGTTCTTTTCAAATATCTCGCTCAAATTTTAATATATTTACATGATTTTTTGCATAGGGTAGCCGAGGATGATCTACAACCGGCCTAGTTTTTACTTCTTCGATTTTGCTTATGTATGTTTTATATAATGATAGTTTCAATTTCAGAACCGTTTAAACCGGTTTTGAAATTTAAAATATTTTTTTTTTAAAATCTGAAACCAAAATTGAAAAAGTAAAAACTTGGTTGGTTGTGGAATATCCTCAGCTATCCTATGCCAAAAAAAAAAAAAAAAAAAAAAGAAAGAAAATCAGGTAAATTTTTTTAAATTTGAGCAAGATATTTGAAAAGAACGCCCCCATAGACTTCACATTATCATCCGGGTCTTTTTCTGTGGCTAGTGTGCGGCCTTAAAGTTTGCTGGATGCGATAAATTTCCGAAATGTTAAAGCTTAAATGGACAAGTTCTTGCATCCACTAAAGCGGAAATAGACATCGATACCAATCGACATCCTTAAGTTGTTGAAAAGATGAAAATCCTTTAGTATATATTTTACTCCGGAGGAAAAAATTATCTCTACATATCAATGCAAAATAAAGTGCATAGATATGTGTAGCAAAATTATCTTTAGATTCAGATTTGGTTACCGGATTAGACACCAGAATGATTTCAGATTTTGTTCATGTAGGATTCCTCGATGTAAATATGACGACACATGGAGCACAGAATACGATTGATTGAAAAGATTCTGGACAAAAATGAGTCATCAAGGGGGTCCTTGTGGAGTGGTTAAGACACCACGCTGCTAATCTCTTGAGAGCGTAGGAGATTGTGGGTTCAAATCCCACTGGCTCCGTTGCACACACTCTTTATGTGTAGCTCCTGGTTGTACTTTTATTGCGTCGTAAAATTTCCTTGTGCTATCTTGTCCTTGTATGTCCACGAATTTGTAAAATAATATGGATTATGTATTTATGTATGTGTAGAAATAAAGGATCATTCGGCGTACAATCGAATTCTACCAGGAAATCATCATCAAATTTTATAATAGAAAATGCCTAGCATTGCGATACATTGTTAAAAATTTAACTTTTGCTGCATCGTCACTCCATCCCTTTTATGGAATATCTCATACATACACTGTAAAAAATTTGACCCTTTTGCTGTATCGTCACTCCCCCGCTTTTATAAAATATTTGTTTTTTGATCCATGAGAATGCTCCATAATAGGCTGAAATAATCGTTTTCCATAAAAGCGGTGGAGTGAGTTTCAAAATTTTAACAGTTTAGTTGGGACAAAAGCGTCCGTGAAAAAAGTATTTGGGCATCGAATGCTGTCACTCTTATAGATGCAGCCAAGTACAGGTTATGATTTTCGGATTCCTCGTCGAATCATCACCGCTCATTTCCGATGCCTTTGCTGCATTTATAGGAATTAGATTGTTGCTGTTTAGCTATTGAATCATAGAGCGATTTTTGTTAAAATCTTTCTTTTTCCTTTTTCTGACTGAAGGGGGAGTACTTTTGACTACACTAGAAAAGCATTTTACTATTCATTGATACATGGAGTCATTTTGCTGTTTACTCATATATGGAAGCGCTTTACGGCGCGCTTATGTGTAAGGACACTTTACTTGAGGCATTGTCACCTTTCGATAACCACTTCCGATGTCCGTACGATTAGATGTTGACTTTAAGATTTCATGAATGCGGTAGCTTTTCGTCGTGCCAGATCTGAAGAAGTTATCACATCCAGAAAACCTAAAGATTCACAACGATACTAACCGATATTGAAAGTGTCTTTTGAAAAGTTGGCAATCAAACAGTGACAAGTAAAGCGAATACATCAGAACTCAGCAAAGTGCGTTCATTAGTAATGCGTTGCAAAGAGTCATCATATGTCAGTACACGTAATTATGTATTACGGTATAAATAACTAAAAAGTAGGAAATAAATTTAACTTTTTCAAAAAAATGTATAACCGACTCCAAAAAAAGCGATAAAAAGAATTAAATAATTCTATAAAATTCTCTAATGACAAATTTCTCGTTATCCAATAACCACACATTGACTATCATGTATCGGTATAAAACGGTTAAATTTAATATATAGAATTTAATATCCACCAAACATAGGTTTTCCAGAGAATATTTTTTACAAGAGATTAATTTACATATTTTTGATTTAATTTTTGAATATATACATATAAAAAGTAAGGAATTACTTTTTGAAGTTGGTGCCAAACTATCTTAAGTATAATAAGAATTGTGGATATATTATGTCTAGTACCATAAATAAAATGGGAAATCATTATCGATTATGATTTTTTGGCATCAACTTCAAAAAGTAATTCCTTACTTTTTATATGTATATATTCAAAAATTAAATCCAAAATATGTAAATTAATCTCTTGTAAAAAATATTCTCTGGAAAACCTATGTTTGGTGGATATTAAATTCTATATATTAAATTTAACCGTTTTATACCGATACATGATAGTCAATGTGTGGTTATTGGATAACGAGAAATTTGTCATTAGAGAATTTTATAGAATTATTTAATTCTTTTTATCGCTTTTTTTGGAGTCGGTTATACATTTTTTTGAAAAAGTTAAATTTATACATATTTAAAATGTCCATGTATAGCATTTCACTTTATTTTTCAGCTTCCTCCGTTTCCTCACATAGTAAAATTTCATCACCTTCAAACAGCGGAGGTGGTGGTGGTATATAATTTTCAAAGGTGAGGGGTTCCGACATCTGGCCGATGGCTTTGAGTCTCAAATACCTTCTTCGTAGATTTTGTAGAAAACGTCTTTTTGCAATCTCATCCCGGATAACAGTTGGAATGCAGACTTTGTCCGAGATGAATGGATTAAACCTGCATTTTCCATATAAGATATCATCTACATTCGAAATGCAGGGTGTAGCTCTCCCTCTTTGATTAGAGAACAAAGTATATGGTTTGAGGTTCTTTTCCAATTGAAAAAATTGCATGTTTGAGGAAGGATTCATCATAAACACTGTTTCAGCAATTATTCTCTGAAAGTAGAAATTAAATTTTCACCACACATTTTTATACCATTCTCTTCATGAGACTGAAAAGCGCATTGGTTAAATGCCACTCAAAAAGGCGGAGCTTTCTTGTTCGAGTCTCCGCCTCCCTCATTCAGAAAACGACGCCCTGAAACCACAAAATAATGTGTTTACATTCGTTTAATTTTGTTTATAACGTAACCAAATATGTAAAGTTTATTCACAAAACGGAGTTTATTTCATATCCATTCGAATGCAATTTTGTCCAAGGTTGGTGAATGATGAAACGCAAAAAACAGTCGAAAAGAGAATAGGATTCCCTTTTCGACTGTTTTTTGCCTCACCTCACACGCTACAGCTCTTGTTAGCTTACTTGAAATGAGAAAGATTAGTCTCTTAAATATGAAGTTTCCAATTTGTCCTCTTCTATCAATAATCTATACATTCGCCACTTTAAATCATTGTATCGGTCTGGGTTACTTTGAAATGCTTCTGGATAGTGATCGACTATATAAGAAAGGTCCGCTGCTTTCAGCTCTGTTAAACAAGACCGACACTGAGTAGTAAACTGGGGGCTGTCTCGTAGAGACTTCATCAAACATTTGCCGTGTACGAAATGGCTGCACCCTCTTAAACAAGAACCTTCTTTTACTTTGACCGTGCAAATCATACAAACAGACATGCTGAGAGAAGACAATCAAATGAAGGGAGCGCAATGCACTTAGTTTCGAAACAGAGTCAATTTTTTCTCAATCAACTTGTTGAATAAATTCCTTAAAAATTGAATATACTTTTGGAATACTATGCAACGTAAGAAATGGAATGAGACAGAGGATGCACACTTTATATAGCATTTAAAAAAAAAAAAAAAAAAAAAAAAAAAAAAATTTTTTTTTTTTTTTTTTTTTTTTTTTATAATAAAGTTGAAGAGTAAAGTACTTTAATTCAACAAATGTACAGATAAAATATTTATACTATAAAATGTATATTTAAAAAAAAAAAAAAAAAAAAAAAAATTTTTTTTTTTTTTTTTTTTTTTTTAATAAAGTTGAAGAGTAAAGTACTTTAATTCAACAAATGTACAGATAAAATATTTATACTATAAAATGTATATTTAAAATTATAAAAAAAAAAAAAAAAAAAAAAAAAAATTTTTTTTTTTTTTTTTTTTTTGTAGTACTATAACTTATTTTATAATAAAGTTGTAGAGCAAAGTATTTTAATTCAACAAATGTAAAGATAAAATATTTATACTATAAAATATAATTTAAATATGAAAAAAAAAAAAAAAAATTTTTTTTTTTTTTTTTTTTTTTTTTTTTTTTTTTTTTTTTCAAGGAGTAATATAACTGCAACTTTTTATTCACTTCTTACATCTTTTTGAAACATGACTAGTGTACAAGCCTCCGATGATGACAATCTGCGAATATCGTCTATGGATTCCCATAGTCATTATTACCGTTGTTTGGCCAAAGAATTGACCAATTTCATATTACGTGGTCCCCGGAAATACAAATTGATTCATGCGCTACGCTGGTTTGAGTCATCCCCCAAATTGTTAGTCTATACTATGCACACTTTAAATCAAATGCCTGCCGTTGAATGGCCTATTTTTGATGCCATACCCATTATCCCAATCGATTACTCACAACTTGCTCAAAACGATACCTGTGTTTTGTGTAAAATTAAATTTCATCCCTTGGAGGCCGTGAAACTGTTACCCTGTCTTCATTATTACCACGAAACCTGCCTAGCAAATTGGTGTCAAGAAAACGATGATTGCCCGTATCAAGAAAATGGAGAGGACGAAAAGAATCCGTGTGGGCAAAAGGTTCACTTTCCTATGGATCCCGATTTTCTATGGCGTAATGACATGATTCTTCAAATATCGGCTGTTTTATATGAGAAACATCTTGATTTTTTTCTAGAGATTTTGATGAATAATGTGTATAAACCTGTTTCAAAGAGTGTGGTCAAAAATTTACATTTGATTCAACCTGATCCCCAGGACGAATGTGCCATTTGTTTTGAACACTTCCCAAAGGAGGCCGTACAACTCCCTTGCACCCACAAGTTTCATGAAATCTGTATTCAAACTTGGTTCAAAAGAACCAACACATGTCCTTTTTGTAGATTTGAAATGGAATAAAGAATAATTACAATTTATAGGCATCATATAACTCTGGTATTAATCCTCTTTCAATCACTTTCATTCCTGACAAAATTAACAACTGTCGGATGACAGAGGCAATCCCAATGCCGATAAAACAATTTACAAAAAAATGTAACTGGGAATAATTATAAAAAAGTAAACCTTTCAGAATATTCATCTTTATTAAAAACGTCTATATAGTTACTGAAACATTCTTTTTTCAATAAATATAATTTTGAATGACGAGGGGGGTTTATGACAAATACTATTGATTTATTCTTGCACCAGTGCAAGTAAAAATCATAGTGCATTTCATAGCACGTATAGTTTATCTCAGCATGAAATTTCTATCGAAACTGTATGACCATTCATGAAATTCTACATTCATGAAATTTGTATCCAATCTTGGTTCAAAAGAACCAAAAAAAAAAAAAAAAAAAAAAAAAAAAAAAAAAAAATTTTTTTTTTTTTTTTTTTTTTTTTTTTTTTTTTTTTTTTTTTTTTTTGAAAGCTAGCCTATATAAGCCCTGCCATCTCAGTCTCGACTCTCTTTTGATGGCTGTGCTTGCTCTGTTAGGCTACCTTCGGCGTTGCGGTCCCATTCTTTTGCCTCCTCCTCACGTTTTTGTTTCTCTTGACTCGAACTGCTGGATGGTTGTTGCTGGACCCGTATAAATGTCCAACGTGGCCACTGTCGACCAAGTGGGTTACCTGGCATGCAACTTTTGTGGCCACGTAACATGCCACAACGCCAGAAAGCCATCCATGCTCTGGCTTTTGTGCAAATCCTGTCGATTTGTAAACGAATTGGGAGGGGACCCACTCAAAGGCAATATAGGGAGGCCATCTTACTCCCGCTATACCAAGCCACCGGTGATCAACAGGGAAACGCCGGACTGCCATTCCCGCAACCCCCAAGAGCCCATATGGTGGGATTCAGAAGAAGTGGAGGAACCAAACAGCGACTATCATCTCTTGACGTGTATAGCGTCTGAAAATAGACTTCATCCCATATACATTCAAACAAACAGCCCCACTTACTCCACGGCTTACAAACTCGTGTATGGTGTGACTTTAGAAACTGACGACAGTAATGATGACTCTGATTTTTCTGTAGAATAATGTAGTCAAGAATCTATTCCACATGTTTTTATGTACTAGAAAATGATACCTAAAATTTGTAAAATGATTGTAAATATAAAATAGAAATGTTTAATAAACATTGTATATCAATGTCAATGTTTTGAATTGTAATAAATTTTGTGTAAAAGCAAAAAAATGGGTTGAAGGAAGTTGCAAAAGCAACTTCCTTCAACCCATTTTTTTGCGAAGATGGCTTTGCCAATCTTGGAAATTATGGAGCGAATGGATAAAGACTTATAAACTAACACGATATCATATCATAAAAATACACAATACTTGAATAGTTTATCATATGTGTCTAAAAAAATGAATTATGGAAATGAAATGATAGAAATGAAATTTTAGACATGAAACTAAGGTTAGGATGCGTAGAACCTTAGGCGGATCAACTCACAGCTTCGGATTTGTCATTTTTCATTCAAATAATTAAGTAAAATATGAAGTGGGAAAATGTGTTTTGGGGAATATGTGGCTTTTTGGAACTTGCGTTCACTTCTGTTACGTTGTTTGTTCTGTTGTCATAACGAGAGTAACGAGTAGATTATACCCTAAAATAATGTCAAAAAAAAAAAAAAAAAAAAAAAAAAATTTTTTTTTTTTTTTTTTTTTTTTTTTCTCGAATTATACATATATTTTCTTTATATATGCTACGAAATATCTTTGAGACAATTTTTTTAAATTAAATCAAGTATACATTTTAGTTATACACAAAATTACCCTCACATGGATGACAAAAAAACTTTAAGCTCAAAGTATTTTGAAAACTTTGATCTCTTGGAAAAGAAAAATCTTCCACAAACATGTTATGAAAAAATGTCACGTAAACACGCGGATAGAAAACAATATCCAGGACACGCACAAGTTTGTTGCAAAAAATATTATACTGAAGGTTTACCCGAATTGGATGAAGAATCATTGAAATTGAGATTAAAAACAGTGTCTCGACACAGAGGAAAAACTCCTCCCAAAACACCAGAACATTTTTGGGAACCAGAAATTCCTGATGAAGAGGAATGTTTAAGACGCGGCTATATAGAACCCCCTAAACCTTATTCTTTTAAATATTTAAAACATCGTTACAGCGACACTTTTATTAAAAGAAAACCTATTGATAGCGATCCCCCCGAATCGAGTTTAAATGAAACTATCACACGGGGGGCCAACCCATCATCTGTTAGAAAAAGAAAACGGACTGATATCGAACCTCCCGAAACGCATTCAGTTGAAAATGTTACATGCGGTAAAGTACTCGAACAGGCGTCTGTTGGTAAAAGAAAACGGACTGATATCGAACCCCCCGAAACACATTCAGTTGAAAATTTAATTAGAAGCCCGCAAGTGGTAAAAAACAAAAGAAAAAAGCGTTTTTCTGTATGATTCAACATGGAATTTTGCACAAATATCTATTAAAAAAATATTCTATGTAAAAATAAAATATCAATACTATTAAAAAAAAAAAAAAAAAAAAAAAAATTTTTTTTTTTTTTTTTTCAATAGTTATATTTTATTTTTACATCTGTTGATATGAACTATATTTAAAACATTAAATATCTTAAATGTACATCATATAATAATTTACTCTAATACATCTCATCTTTATTATAACTTGATTATAAAATATATTATAATACTACTGCTACAAAAAAAAAAAAAAAAAAAAAAAAAAAAAAAAAATTTTTTTTTTTTTTTTTTTTTCAATAGTTATATTTTATTTTTACATCTGTTGATATGAAATATATTTAAAACATTAAATATCTTAAATGTACATCATATAATAATTTACTCTTATACAACTCATCTTTATTATAACTTGATTATAAAATATATTATAATACTACTGCTACAAAAAAAAAAAAAAAAAAAAAAAAAAAAAAAAATTTTTTTTTTTTTTTTTTTTTTTTTTTAATAATAGTTATATTTTATTTTTACATCTGTTGATATGAAATATATTTAAAACATTAAATATCTTAAATGTACATCATATAATAATTTACTCTAATACATCTCATCTTTATTATGACTTGATTATAAAATATATTATAATACTACTGCTACAAAAAAAAAAAAAAAAAAAAAATTTTTTTTTTTTTTTTTTTTTTTTTTTTAATAGGGTCAAACTGGTGTATAAAAGGCCATGCATTCGCTATCTCGTTCACTTGGCTTTTATTTTTCACGATGCTTGTGCCTGCTCTGCTTACCTTTGGATTACTTTTTTCATTTGGGTCGCATTGGATAACATTCCAAAAGTGTATTCAATAATTTTAAAGACTTTATTCAACGCCATATTTGAGGAAGAATGGACTCTGTGCAAATCAAGTGTCGTTTACATTTCCTGCATCTTTTCAACGTGAGATTTGTTATTTTACACCCTGTTTGACGAAGAATGGACTCTGTTTGTTTGATGGACTTGCCACTCAAGGCCATGACTTTTTTATTATCTCATGTCACAACCATCCTAGGTCGCTTTCTTTGAAAAAGCTTCGATTCTACTTTCTCATCATTCAACACCGTTTCTCGGTGACAGTTTCCCAGACGCCTACGCAGTGACTCACGCGGATGGGTTGGACCGGAAAGCGCGAAGCCCGGTGATTGGTTGGACTCGTGGGGGAATCGACTATATAAGGAGAGCGTCGTCGTTCATTTCCTTACTCTTGCCTTGCCTCTGGTCGAGACTTTGTGAAAGCGATGGAGGAGAAAAATTTTTTCAAGAAGCCTTTTCCTTCCACCCGAATCACCCCAAATTCTATCGAAGTCATTGATGCCAGAAAGCTAGAAAGTTTGAAGCGAGACGTGTTTCCCTGCCAAGTTCTCGAGAGCTTTCCGGAAGAAGACCGGTTGCCCCGTCCATCGGAGTTTGCGGTGTTGCCGGAGCGACACCAGATCTATCCCTATATTATATATTTAACTAGTGCTTACAAAGTGGCCTATTGTTCCGTCAAGTATGATGATGTTATCCGCAAACATTTTGTGGATACATTAAAATATCTGATGTCTGCAGCCCCCTACACCTCCCGAAACTGGACAGATGCGATCCCTTTGCTACAGAAACCCATCTTAAAGACGAAGAATGTGAATCACCGTACCTGCTTCAAATTTAATATTCACTTTTTTCTCACCAAAAAGTACTTTACCTTTGGAAATAGATTAGTGGAACCTGGGACGATGCATGTGATCCAGACTGGAAAACACCCCCTATGTATCTATACGTTGGAAAGGAAAAAAAGGGGACTCAATTTAAAAGGATTCGTCGATACAGAGCAACATAATTATAGAACTGTGATATTAGCCATCGATAGTATCTACATTATTCCCAGTGGTACGGTGTACGTCTTATACACCACAGATCGTTCCTTCTTTTCACTGCACCTCTTGAAAGAAGATGTGGTACTCCCTTTCTCCCATGTGACTACAATCCGCAGCACTCAGGCCACTTATCGGACAGATGATATCTACCGAGTCCCTGTACAGACTCCTTGCATTGAAACTCGCACTCGGCCAGACGACAGTAGTGACAGTGAGGAAGAATTTTCGACAGATCCAGCCGATCTCCCGGAGGAGGCGCCGGCCAAGGCACCAATGACCTCAAGAGTCCCCACCCCTCCTGCTGCGACGCCTGGACAACCTCTTGTCATTATCAAAAAAGTTTATGAGAGACATTTTCCTGTCGAAAAAAATATCGTATTATTGCATACCAACCTCATAAAACATTTACAGAGATTTATGTACAAAGAATATGACGACCCTCGACCCCCCATCACCTTTTATGCAACGGAAGATCCCGTGGAGGTATTAGATTTGTCACGTACCAGCCATCTAGACCAGTCTCGTGCCAGCAGTCCGGACTTGCTCATCGTGGATGAAATTTTTTCCCCGACCCCTCCGGAAGAGTCTCCCAAAGAAATTGAGCAAAGGGACAACGAGGAGCCTGAATGGAAACGAGCTCGTGTGGAACCGACTTTTTCACCCACGTCCCCAGACGAACAATCGGCAGCCATTTCCAAAATTGTCCAAGATTTGGTGGACACGGAAACCCATTGGCGATCCACTCCCCAAGGTGTGTCGGCGGCCATTGACAACAGTGTCCAAGATTTGGTGGACACGGAAACCCATTGGCGATCCACTCCCCAAGGTGTGTCGGCGGCCATTGACAACAGTGTCCAAGATTTGGTGGACACGGAAACCCATTGGCGATCCACTCCCCAAGGTGTGTCGGCGGCCATTGACAACATGGTCCGGGATTTAGAGGGCCTCGGCTCAGAGTGGAATCCACAACCCAATGAACAATCGCTGTTGCAAATAACCCCACCCAATTGGGAATCCTCCACCGATCCTGTCAACCGATATTTTCGTGAATTTTTTACGGTGAATCAAACATTTTTCGAAAAAAGTGACTAACTGGAACTGGATGGAAAAGGTGCAGCCTTTCTGTATACATTTATGTGTGATATCTTTGTAAAATGCTCCAAATGACTTTTAAACACTGCCGAGTAAATGGGCAAAAATGCAATCTCACCGATCTCAATCACCGAATGTAATGTCAATCTAACCGATCCTGTCAACCGATATTTTCGTGAATTTTTTACGGTGAATCAAACATTTTTCGAAAAACTGACTAAATGGAACTGGATGGAAAAGGTGCAGCCTTTCTGTATACATTTATGTGTGATAATTTTTTGTAAATATGCTCCAAATGACTTTTAAACACTGCCGAGTAAATGGGCAAAGTGTAATCTCTTCAATTAATTTTTAATAAAAAGAGATTGTTTATCATAGTTTGTTTTTTTGTTATGCCTTTCAAAGTATGTATTACACCTTCATTTTTAAAACCTTTTGGAAAACTCAGTAAAAGTTAAAGTTAAAATAGTACAAACATTTTTACATTTTTTACATTTTTAGTGATAAATGTGTGTTATTGAATGTATTCTTGAATAAGTGTCATTTTTTAAAATAGAGCGAAAAAAGATGTCTCCAATATTATTTAAAATGCTTAATTTACCTCCATAAAAAATTGCATTGAATTTTATATATCGGAATATAAAGGTAAGAAAAAAATATTTTCTAAATATTTTTTGAAATTTTGAACATGTTTGAATCTATTTGTACAATGAGCAAACTATACATTTTACAATTATTTATTTTCCAAAAATCCTGCACAGTGTTATGACCTGTAAATGAATCTAAAAAAATTCAAAGCATTTTATTTCAGCTATAAAAAGAATTGGGTGGCCAGTTGTGTGCGGAAAGAGCCCTAAAAATGAACTCCTTCACTTTGGATCCCGAAAATTCTGGATGGGGACAAGTTTTGGATTCTGTTTAAAGTCTTAACCCCATGCGTTCAAGACTGAGAATTTTCGCCTGGTAATACCGTAACCAACTTGAAAACTTTATGCCTCGGCTTCGCCTCATTACATAGGGTACAGAGCCTCTGTACTGGATTTGAACCCTACCGTGCTCAAAAAAATCCAACAAAACGTCCCCCCAAGCCACTCTCCATAAAAGTCGTAATAAATCAAAGATTTCAATCACACGCCAGCGTCGCATGCGCAAAGGACAATTGTGAGACACGGCGCCCATTTGGGATGAACCAAACTGCGCTACAAAGTTGGGGACCGACTCTACGTTTAAATATTTGGCAATATCGACTACTCTAAAATAAACATCCCCGCTAAAAGTCACATATCCCCACAAGCTGCCAGGAGATAGACAGAGTCGAAACGCCATCTCGCTTGATTCTTTCTATTTAAGAGTACATCATCAAATACTTGAGCCCTGTAAGCTTTTATTATAAAATATATTTAAAAGAATAAAGTAAAGAAAAACTAGTAAAAAATATAGTATCTTTATCAGAACATCAGCCTCAAATGAATCAAGACCATTACTCCTTCTATGACAAAATATGAAACAACTAGCGTTTTAGGAACAAGAGCATTACAGATTTCGATGTAAGCTCCCGTTTTAGTGAAAGTGGATGATGAAACAGATCCATTGCAACTTGCAATGAAAGAATTAAAAGAGAGAAACATTCCACTCCTTCTAAGATATCTTCCTGATGGTACACGTGAAGACTGGAGAGTAGATGAATTAATTATTAATAATTAAGTTACACTTTATCATTACTATAAAATATATTTAGAAAAATGAAGTAAAGATAAAGTAGCAAAAAATATATTATCTTTAACAGAACATCATCCTCAAATGAAACAAGAAAAAAAATCACAACTTATATGACAAAATATGAAAGAGCTAGAGTTTTAGGGACAAGAGCTATTATAAAATACATTGCAACTATTAAAAAAAAAAAAAAAAAAAAAAAAAAAAAAAAATTTTTTTTTTTTTTTTTTTTTTTTTTTTTTTTTTTTTTTTTTAGTATAATATATTTTATAATCAAGTTATAATAAAGATAAGATATTAGAGTAAAGTATTGTATGATGTACATTTAAGATATTTAATGTTTTGAATATATTTCATATCAACAGATGTAAAAAAAAAAAAAAAAAAAAAAAAAAAATTTTTTTTTTTTTTTTTTTTACTGCTTTATAAAAGGCCGAGCCATCTCTCGCCTTTCGTTCCTCACGCTGCTTGTGCTTGCCTTACTGTGGAAGCCTCTGCCTTTTCTCTTATTCCATCGTTGGATCGCATGGGTTTTCCTTCTCCATGCGTCTGAAAGCATTTACCATGGGATCTAAAATGTTTGAATGAATAGCCCCCTTCACGGAGTGCCCCTCCACAGGAGACTTCTGCAACCTGTTTACACCCCCTATGGATGAATGGTTTTTTTAAAAACGTCTCTTGTAGGATGTCCTGGTGAAACTCCCCCCACGTCCGATTGGATTGGAAGCGAACGCGGAGGCGGAGACACGCTCTCTTATAAAAGGACCTTTCCACCCCGGTTCCGTCTCACCATGATGCTCCAGCTGCACCTCACCGCTCAGCCTGCTTTGTGGGGATTCTTGGGAAGAGACGGCCAGCTCTATTGGCTCGACACCTCGGCCACCCAGCTTTTAGGAAGGGCCGTGAAGGGCCAAGCCCGTGTCCAGGAGGTGGCGGACGAGGAGGCGCAGGAAATGTACCCACTGAGCTGGCTGCAACAGAAAGTCATTCCCCATTTCCAACTGATTGCCCTGCTGGACCATTTCAAGGTCAAGGAGCCTCTCCACCTCCTGGAGACGGACTTTGGTGTGAGCGTGACCCATGCCAAAGGGGTGTATAGGCTCCGTCAGTCGAACGCAGCGGATGCGAGTCCATTTTGGCCCTGGATTGACCACCTCCTCCACCAGAGACCGACCTCGCCTGCCTCTTCACCCTGCCGTCCAGGCTACTCTCCCGCGTCCAGTCCAGGCTACTCTCCCGCGTCCAGTCCAGGCTACTCTCCCGCCTCACCCGTCTACACACCGGCCTCGCCTGCCTATTCCCGCACAAACCCAGTCTACTCGGCCACAAGCCCCTGCTACACACCGGCCTCGCCAGTCTACCCTGCCACAAGACCCTGCTACACACCGGCCTCGCCAGTCTACTCTCCTTGCAGTCCCTGCTACACACCGGCCTCGCCAGTCTACTCTCCTTGCAGTCCCTGCTACACGCCAGCCGCTCCGAGCTACACGCCAGCCTCACCGAGCTACACGCCAGCCTCTCCGAGCTACACGCCAGCCTCTCCGAGCTACACGCCAGCCTCTCCGAGCTACACGCCAGCGTCTCGTGTTGCCACGCCCCAGCCCAACAGTTCTTCCCCGTCGGTCGTCATTTGCAGCTCCAGCTCGGATTCCAGCGACACGGAGGACACTGCACCAAATTACCCGCTGGATACTGGTATTATCATTCTAATAGACAAGATACCCGCGAAAAAAGTAATTATAAAAACGAAAGGACTGACCCAAACTCTTTACGCGTCGTAACTTGTTTGTATGAAAAAAGATTTTTCAATAAAGGTTGTTTGGTTGTAAAAGGTGTGTTTCTTTCCCCAGCAGAAAAAGGGGGTTGAAGGAAGTTGCTGTGACAACTTCCTTCAACCCCCTTTTTTTGCGAAAAAGGTTTTGCCAATCTTGGAAACGGAAAGGGATAAAAGACTTGAAAAATATACACATCTACAGTTAGGAAATATATATTTAGAGAATTCAATGTATTATTCTATTTCAACTTTCTAATAATTTTAATTCTATTATAACTTTATTAAAAAAAAAAAAAAAAAAAAAAAAATTTTTTTTTTTTTTTTTTTTTTTTTTTTAATAGTAGTTATATTTTGTTTTTACATTTGTTGATATGAAATATATTTAAAACATTAAATATCTTAAATGTACATCATTCAATACTTTACTCTAATACATCTTATCTTTATTATAACTTGATTATAAAATATATTATACTAAAAAAAAAAAAAAAAAAAAATTTTTTTTTTTTTTTTTTTTTTTTTTTATAATTAGATGAGTCATTAAATATCAAATGGGTCATATTTTTTTTTTTTTTTTTTTTTTTTTTAATAATTGGATTGCTTAATTAGTTTTGTAAGAAAATAACAATTACGAATATATACACATTTTTCTAGTTTTCTATTGTTTCTTCGCAGTCATCTGGTGATTTTTCATCTCCTATTTTACCTGATAACTCCATTCCTTTTGCAAAAGTATCTCCAACAGCCTTTATAAGTACCTCTGCTAATTCAATTTTATCATCTGGATGAATTTTCAAAATTTCTTTCAAAATATCTAATTCTGTATCGTGTGAAACTAAGTACTCTAATTTAAAATAAAAATTTGTTTTTATAACTTCAAATTTTTTATCATAATATTGAGTACCAACATCTTTCATATCGGGTTCATCTCCCAAATCTGTCATATTACCTTTTTCAGCTAATCGGGCCATTTTACGTATTTTGTTGGTTAATTTTTGATTCTCTTCTATCATTGCGATTAATACTTGTGTGATAGCTTGATTTTTTTCAAACATGTCATTTATAATATTCATTATTATTCCAATTCTAGAAGAATCTTATTTATAAAATTATTCAATAACTTTCAATTCGATTCAAGTATAAAAGTATAACTAAATGAAAAACTTTTAGAAAGGTATTCTTATAACCATTTTTAGGTTTAAAAAAAAAAAAAAAAAAAAAAAAATTTTTTTTTTTTTTTTTTTTTTTTTTTTTAAAAATATAATATTTATATTTTATTTTTACATCTACAGTTATGAAATATATTTAGAGAATTACATTTTTTAAATGTACATCATACAATGCTTCGCTCTAACATATCTTATCTCTGTTATAACTTTATTCTTAAATGTATTATACTACTACTACTAGAAAAAAAAAAAAAAAAAAAAAAAATTTTTTTTTTTTTTTTTTTTTTTTTTAGTATAATATATTTTATAATCAAGTTATAATAGAGATAAGATATGATAGAGTAAAGTGTTGTATGGTGTCCATTTACTATAAAACTTATTCATTTATTTGTAGCCATCATTCTTCAAGAAAACACCATGAATACTAAAGATACTTTAAACGATAGCGGATTAGCAGAAGACGATCCCAACCCCCAAAACCTGCTTTTCTGCGAACAAAGGGTACCCTCCACGTTTGTATCTCGGTGTCTGAAAAGTTATTTAAGAGTGGATGGCATACAAAAAAAGATTGACAATTGTCAAGCCAATATAACACTTGTTTATAAAAGATCCAACGGTATATTCAAGTCCATTCCTATTGATTGCGTCTATGAAATAGGATGGAATGTTTGGTATTTAAGAGTGTGTATATTGAATTTTAAAAAAATGTACATCTATAAATTGTATTACGATAAGCATCAAACCAATCTTCCGGACGTTGCAGAATATCATATACTCTTTGATTTGAATGCCGCCATGGAGAAGTTGGATCCAGAAAAAACGGTTGATGAAGTAGATGTGTGCGTCCTTACTTGCGACTGTACCCGAGAAGATTGTACGGGACATCCCGAAGGTTATAAAATTTTGAAATTGGAACAAATAACGGTTCTTCGGCCGGGGTATGAAAAAGACATAAAAGAAACGGGTAAACCTGCTCGGGTACAGAGGGCAGAAGAAGACCGAAAGGACTAAAAAAAAAAAAAAAAAAAAAAAAATTTTTTTTTTTTTTTTTTTTTTTTTTTTTTTACATCTAGAGTTATGAAATATATTTGGAAAATTACATATGTACATCATAAAATGCTTTGCTCTAACTTTATAACTTTATTATAAAATATATAATACTACTACAAATGGGATAATAAAAACGTTAATCATGCTTAAAAAAAAAAAAAAAAAAAAAAAAAATTTTTTTTTTTTTTTTTTTTTTTTTTTTTTTTTTTTTGTAAATGTATATTATTTCATTTCCTTTTTTCTTGCTTGACATTTTAGAAATTTTTGTTGAAATCTTTGGTAATTTTCTTCTACTTCTTCTTCTATTTCATCCTTAATTATGTTCATCATATCTTGTAACGTATCTCGTATCATCTCTTCCTTGATTTTTTCTTCATCTTCCCCAATTTTTGAATAGGCTGAAATGAATCTATTGTAATTTACATAGGATTTCAATATATTCTTGATTAACGGTTTACCATTATTTGCATTAAACTCCTTTCTCACAATCTTGAAAATGTTTCTCGAGGAAGCTAATTCCTGTTCATTCTTTTTCAAGACAAACCCTTCCAAAAACTTTTTGGAAAAGGCACTTTGATGTTTTTCTACTATAGCATATAAATCGCTTATAGTTTGGTAATTTATATATAAAATGGGTAGATAAGGTAATCCCACTTTTTCAAATAACGCAATAGCATCGCTGTATTTTAAATATTTTTTCTCATCTACATTATAAAGATCAAAGGCTCTGAAAAAATATTTTTCACTTCCCAAAACAGTTGCAGATGTAGGATCATAATAGTTCATCGTAGGTATTGTTTTACCAAATATTTCACCATAAATTAGAAAATTGTAGTCAAGGACATTTTTTACCTTTTCTACAATTTGTATCAATGGTTCGATGATTTCGGGTAAACCAAATGGTTTAAAATCTTTATCAATTATTACATTTCTACTCTGAAGTCGAAGCGTATCTTTGATATAACCAATTGCAAAGTTTGATCCATGAATCTTTTCAGTCACGATAAAGCCATCAGTGAACGAAAATTTATCAGTAATCAATTTACATTTAATGTGATGATATTTGATAAGATTATTTAAATTATCCATACCGAATTGCATTCTGTTTACTCCAACTAAATGTCTGCTATTTATATTCTAAAAAAAAAAAAAAAAAAAAAAAAAATTTTTTTTTTTTTTTTTTTTTTTTGACTAAATATTTTATTTTCCGAGAAGGGTCTGCCTTCTTCTCTCCTCTTCCCTTGGCTCCGTTACCCCGGCTCGGATCCGTCGATTCCGACCCCCTCGTCCCTTTCCAGTTGACAGCCGGCTCTGAGACAGTCGACTGCACAATGTTTCGAGCACCGGACCCTCGGCGATTCCGAACCAGACGCGGCTCGCCTCAAAGAGTGGAGTGGCCCCGTTGCGGAACGAAACCTTTGCACGAGGGGGGTGGTGGTGGTCGAGAGTATTGTTTCAAAAGACGCTTGGCTCCCAAGGGGTTGTGTAAAAAAGGCGTACAAACACTGTGTTTCAAAAAACATCTGCCTGACTAGGTGTTGTGTAAAAAAAGGCGTACTGTCAACAGACGCCTGGCTCCCAATGTGTTTGTTAAAAAAAGGTCTGCCTGACTAGGTGTTGTGTAAAAAAAGGCGTACTGTCAACAGACGCCTGGCTCCCAATGTGTTTGTTTAAAAAAGACGCCTGAGTTGGAGACTCCCAAGGCGTACTGTCAACAGACGCCTGGCTCGCAATGTGTTTGTTTAAAAAAGACGCCTGAGTTGGAGGCTCCCAAGGTGTTGGTTTAAACCAGACGCCTGGCTTCCAAGGTGTTTGTTTAAAACAGACGTCTACCTGACTAGGTGTTGGTTTAAAACAGACGCCTGGCTCCCAAGCTAGACGCCTGGGTCCGGTCCCTCGGGAGACATGCGTCCAAAATCGTCCCACCGGTTTTTTTCTGTGCGATCCGAGTCGCACGCTCCACGTCTCGGGCCACAGAAGGGTGGGACGAAAAAAAAACCCGTAGGTCGCACCGTGGCGGGCCTCCGTGTCACGAGAGCGAACATGGAGGCTCTTTGTAGAAAGCGTGTGACTAGGTTGGAAAACGAAAAACGGGGCGACAGTCGAAATAAGTTTTCATCCAACCCTGGAGAACGAAATCTGGAGTCTTTTTTTATGTAGATATTCAAAGATGAGTATAGATACTTAAAGATAATTATTAGATGAGTCATTGAATCAGATGAGTCATTAAAAAAAAAAAAAAAAAAAAATTTTTTTTTTTTTTTTTTTTTTTGAGATGAGTCATAATATTTTTTAATGACTCACCTAATTATAAAAAAAAAAAAAAATTATGACTCATTTCAAAAAAAAAAAAAAAAAAAAAAAAAAAAAATTATGACTCATTTCAAAAAAAAAAAAAAAAAAAAAAAAAAAAAAAAAAAAAAAAAAAATTATGACTCATTTTAATAAAAAAAAAAAAAAAAAAAAAAAAAAAAATGGTGGCTCATTCATGGAATCTTATTTCTATTTTTGTTTTTGGAAATGTGTTGTGTTGTGTTGGAGAGTGTTTCTTGTGGAAATGTGTGTGGGTGGGAGAGTGTTTCTTGTGAAAAGGTGTGTGGGTGGGAGATTGTTTCTTGTGGAAACGTGTGTGGTTTGGAGAGTGGTTTGGAGAGTGTTTCTTGTGGAAACGTGTGTGGTTTGGAGAGTGTTTCTTGTGGAAACGTGTGTGGTTTGGAGAGTGGTTTGGAGAGTGTTTCTTGTGGAAACGTGTGTGGTTTGGAGAGTGGTTTGGAGAGTGTTTCTTGTGGAAACGTGTGTGGTTTGGAGAGTGGGTGGGAGAGTGTTTCTTGTGGAAACGTGTGTGGTTTGGAGTGTGTTTCTTGTCAAAATGTGTGTGGGTGGGAGAGTGTTTCTTGTCAAAATGTGTGTGGTTTGGAGTGTGTTTCTTGTAAAAATGTGAGTGGTTTGGAGTGTGTTTCTTGTAAAAATGTGAGTGGTTTGGAGTGTGTTTCTTGTCAAAATGTGTGTGGGTGGGAGAGTGTTTCTTGTCAAAATGTGAGTGGGTGGGAGAGTGTTTCTTGTCAAAATGTGTGGGGGTGGGAGAGTATAAAAAGAACTTCACAAATTTTATAACAAGATTCCATCCTCCATGGTTGGATGAAATCTTATTTGTGAAGTTGTAATTGTGGAAATGAGTCTGAAAAAAAAAAAAAAATGTTTGTGTTGTTTGCGTTGTTTGTGTTGTTTGCGTTGTTTGTGTTGTTTGCGTTGTTTGTGTTGTTTGCGTTGTTTATGTTGTTTGCGTTGTTTGCGTTGTTTATGTTGTTTATGTTGTTTGTGTTGTTTGTGTTGTTTGTGTTGTTTGTGTTGTTTGTGTTGTTTATGTTGTTTGTGTTGTTTATGTTGTTTATGTTGTTTGTGTTGTTTGTGTTGTTTGTGTTGTTTGTGTTGTTTATGTTGTTTATGTTGTTTGTGTTGTTTGTGTTGTTTGTGTTGTTTATGTTGTTTGTGTTGTTTGTGTTGTTTATGTTGTTTATGTTGTTTGTGTTGTTTGTGTTGTTTGTGTTGTTTATGTTGTTTGTGTTGTTTGTGTTGTTTGTGTTGTTTGTGTTGTTTATGTTGTTTGTGTTGTTTATGTTGTTTATGTTGTTTGTGTTGTTTGTGTTGTTTGTGTTGTTTATGTTGTTTGCGTTGTTTGCGTTGTTTGCGTTGTTTGCGTTGTTTGCGTTGTTTATGTTGTTTATGTTGTTTGCGTTGTTTATGTTGTTTATGTTTTTTGCGTTATTTATGTTGTTTATGTTGTTTGCGTTGTTTATGTTGTTTGTTGTTTGTGTTGTTTGTGTTTGTGGAAATGTGAAATATTATAACAAGATTCCATGGTTGGATGAAACTTTATTTCTAAATTTGTATTTGTGGAAATGTGAAATATAACAAGATTCCATGATTGGATGAAATTTTATTTCTAAATTTGTATTTGTGGAAATGTGAAATATTATAACAAGATTCCATGATTGGATGAAATTTTATTTCTAAATTTGTATTTGTGGAAATGTGAAATATTATAACAAGATTCCATGGTTGGATGAAATCTTATTTGTAAATTTGTATTTGTGGAAATGTGTCTGGATTGGAGTCGAGTGTCTGAAAAAATGGGTTCAATTTGGGGTTAAAAAAAAAAAAAAAAAAAAAAAAAAAAAAAAATGTTTGTGTTGTTTGTGTACAATTTTATTTGTGTATTCAATGTGTGCTAAAGCCCATCTGTGGTGGGACTTTGAAAGGGAACCTAACCCGCATTCACGCTCGAGGAGAGTTTCCGTTTTTGCCGGAAGCTCCCTTCGAGTTCGAAGGGAAACCACAGAAAACCTTCGAAGGCTAGGCCGACGGTCTTACCGTCTACCCGACTCCGTCTCGGGTGAAACTGGTTTCCTGTAAAAGAAAACGCCCTGTAAAAAAACGCGAAGACACGCGAAACTTGGTACTTGAGTCTTGTTTCCTGTAAAAGAAAACGCCCTGTAAAAGAAAACGCCTTGTAAGATCGAAGCGCGTCTTGTAAAGAAAAACGCGAAACTTGGTACTTGAGTCTTGTTTCCTGTAAAAGAAAACGCCCTGTAATTGAAAACGCCTTGTAAGATCGAAGCGCGTCTTGTAAAGAAAAACGCGAAGACACGTGAAAACTTGGTACTTGAGTCTTGTTTCCTGTAAAGGAAAACGCCCTGAAAAAGAATACGCGTTTTCTTGTTCATTGTAAAATCGACGAATTATCGATGCAATAATATCAAAAATATCAAATATTTATCAAGCATTTATCAAAAATATCAAGTATTTATCAAAAATATCAAATATTTATCAAGTATTTATCAAAAATTTATCAAGTATTTATCAAAAATTTATCAAGTATTTATCAAAAATTTATCAAAAATTTATCAAGTATTTATCAAAAATTTATCAAAAATTTATCAAGTATTTATCAAAAATTTATCAAGTATTTATCAAATATTTATCAAATACATTTATCAAATACATTTATCAAATACATTTATCAAATACCAATTTCTTAAAAAATGAAAAAACGTACCTTTCATAGTAACCTTTCATTTTTACATTTTCTATGAAAACTTGACTTTAAAAACATGACCTTCTTCAAAACAAACTTCCCCACAGGATTTTTTCACTTTTTAAAACACCCTTATAAGGATGTTCTATCAAACACTTTTTAAAACACTTTATAAAACAAAACCTTTATAAAACTTGACCTTCTTCAAAACAAACTTCCCCACAGGATTTTTTCACTTTTTAAAACACCCTTATAAGGATGTTCTATCAAACACTTTTTAAAACACTTTATAAAACAAAACCTTTATAAAACTTGACCTTCTTCAAAACAAGACCTTTTCATACACTTTTTACCTTTTTAAAACATAACCTTTTCATACACTTTTTACCTTTTTAAAACACTTTATACACCATTATCTTTCCCCACCACTTTATAAAACAAAACCTTTTTAAAACATAACCTTTTCATACACTTTTTACCTTTTTAAAACACTTTATACACCATTACCTTTCCCCACCACTTTATAAAACAAAACCTTTTTAAAACATAACCTTTTCATACACTTTTTACCTTTTTAAAACACTTTATACACCATGACCACCTTTTTAAAACCAAACCTGTGGCCACCTCTCATGCATCCATCTCTCTGTGTGAAAAAAGAAAACCACCCACCTTTGTAAACCAGGGAAATTGGCCGGCAAGCCGCCGAAGCGGCTCAAACCGGTCATCATCATCATAATAATAATAATAATAATAATTATAAAAAAGAGTACCACCTTGGACATTTCTGTCTCACGCCCCCTAGACAAACCGTTCCTTCTTTCTTGTCGGAATCTCCTTCGCTAGACCACGCTTCCTGTTCGCTTCCCCCTTGTCCACCTTCCAGTCTTCCAGAGTGCCGCCAGAGCTTTCATCCCCCGAGGACCGAATTCGACCCTCAGATATCCGAATTCGGGTCAAGCGACTCTTTACCACGGTGGTTCTACGCGTACCCAAAGGCCTTGCGCCCCCGTAAGGGGGTGGGCAACACAGGCGCTCCCTCCATCGCGTTGTGACCACCCTTTCCCACCGTGGCATCTCCCAACCCCAGAGGCACCTGGACCGCAGTGCACAGAGGCCTCCGGTCCTGAGAGACTTCTTCTACTGCGCGCCCACGGCACACGGGGTGCCCCAGGCGCCTTCCAGCCGGTTGCCTCTCATCGAGGCCCCAGACCTACAGGCTCAAGCAATGGCCATGCCGGCACAGAGCGTCAATTGACGAGGTTCGTTCCCTTACGGTGCGAGACACGGTCAGGTAATCTCTTTGTACCAGGAATTCGAATCCCGAACTCCCCATGCACGTACCGGGTCGCCCTGCAAGGGGCGCCGTTTTCGGAGGAACCTCTAGACCCCGCCAAGAGACAACCGGCCAACAGTAGCCCTTCGGACACCTTGTCGAGCTCCTTTGAACACCCGGAAGGGATTGGAAGGTTTGAAGGGTTCACTACTGGAGAAGAGCGGCGGCTGAAGTACAGACGATCCCTGCTGGAGAAGGGGGAGCAGGGTGGCTCCCATCACTCTGACCCTGGCGCCGCACTGGGAAAAGAAGTGGCTACCGGGGCCACGGTAGCCCTCGAGGAGAATCCTGCGAGCGGCCCCTACATACTGCATGGGAGCGGCGGTCCTCCGCACTCTCTCTTCCATCCGACCTTACGGAGGGCCAGGAATCTTAGGGCCGTGCATGCGAACCCCCTGCCTATACTAACCGACAACGAGTATCGCGGTCCATGCTTGCAACTGACCCACAGCAGAGGATCGGAGAGGAGGATTGGAGCGACCCCATGTCCCCGGTATGCGGCCATCCGGCGAGTTCGGGGTGTAGTATCTGTATCCGCCTCCTCGCCCAGCGGGGGAGGGTAGGATCTGAGCAGCCCCCTGTCTCTCCCCTTCTGTCTAGAAGAGGTGCCACAGAAACGTCGCCATCTGAAAAGAAGAAGAAAAAGGACATGAGTGGAGCAAAAAGAAAAGGGTTGTCTCAGAAAATGAATCTTTTTAAAAAAGACAGTCAAGTTTCCATTTCAAAGAACATGGCAAAATTTTCAAACTCTTATGAAATACACTTTAGAAGAAAATGGATTTATTCTCTTTAACAGAAACTTTTTTAACAAAGTCGCAAAATAAAAACAATCTTTTTATATTCAAGTTTCAATTGTCAACATGGTCGCATAGCTAAATTTTCAAACTCTTATCCTCTCATGAAATACATTTTAGAAGAAAATGGATTAAAAACTTAAATTTTCAAAGTGTTGGATACATTCTCTTTAACAGAAGACGGCGAAATTTTCAAACTCTTATTCACAAACTCGAACCATTTCAGAATGGTTTTAAAACACCCTCTCAAAAAATCAATCTTTTTAACAAAGTCAAAATATAAAAACAATCTTTTTATATTCAAGTTTAACTTTTCAAAGTGTTGGATACATTCTCTTTAACCCGGCGAAATTTTTAAACTCTTATTCAC
Source organism: Maratus speculifer (assembly GCA_964019185.1). NCBI lineage: Eukaryota > Metazoa > Arthropoda > Arachnida > Araneae > Salticidae > Maratus > Maratus speculifer. The sequence goes on from OZ025292.1 coordinate 227,404,525, forward strand.
AAACTCAATACATTTCAGAATTGTTTCAAAACACCCTCTCAAAAAATCAATCTTTTTAACAAAGTAACTTTTATCGCATCATAATACAAAATAAAACACTCACAGGCAGAATAATCCAAAGGCACAAGCATCGAGAAAGACGAAAGCCAAGTGAACGAGCTAGTGAATTCACGGCCTTTTATACACCCGTTTGACCCAATTAATTTTTTTTTTTTTTTTTTTTTTTCAAGGTGTTGGATACATTCTTTTTAACAGAACATAGCGAAACTTTTAAAGAATGAATCTTTTTAACAAAGTAACACATTAAAAACTTAAATTTTCAAAGTGTTGGATACATTCTCGCATAGCCAAATTTTCAAACTCTTATCCTCTAATGAAATACACTTTAGAAGAAAATGGATTAAAAACTTAAATTTTCAAAGTATTGGATACATTCTCTTTAACAGAACATAACGACATTTTCAAACTCTTATGCTCTCATTTCAGAAGAAAATTGTTTAAAATACCGTCTCAAAAAATCAAACTTTTTAACAAAATCACAAAATAAAAACAATCTTTTTATATTCAAGTTTAAATTTTCAAAGTGTTGGACGCAGCAAAATTTTCAAACTCTTATGCTCTCATTTCAGAAGAAACCATCTCAAAAAATCAAACTTTTTAACAAAGTCGCAAAATAAAAACAATCTTTTTATATTCAAGTTTAAATTTTCAAAGTGTTGGATAACAGAACGCAACAAAATTTTCAAACTCTTATGCTCTCATTTCAGAAGAAAATTGTTTAAAATACCATCTCAAAAAATCAAACTTTTTAACAAAGTCACAAAATAAAAACAATCTTTTTATATTCAAGTTAAAATTTTCAAAGTGTTGGATAACAGAACTCAGCAAAATTTTCCAACTCTTATACTTTCATTTCAGAAGAAAATTGGTTAAAATACTATCTCAAAAAATCAAACTTTTTAACACAGTCACAAAATAAAAACAATCTTTTTATATTCAAGTTTAAATTTTCAAAGTGTTGGATAACAGAACGCAGCAAAATTTTCAAACACTTATTCCCTCATTTCAGAAGAAAATTGTTTAAAATACCATCTCAAAAAATCAAAGTTCCAAAATAAAATAATACGAAGTAAAATACTCACAGAAATCCACAGGCACAGAAATCCACAGGCACAGAAATCCACAGGCACAGAAATCCACAGGCACAGAAATCCACAGGCAGCGTAATCCACGGGCAGAGTAATCCACAGGCAGAGTAATCCACAGGCAGAGTAATCCAAAGAGCAGGCACAAGCATCGAGGTAGACGAAAGCCAAGTGAAAGAGCTAGCGAATGCACGGCCTTTTATACACCAGTTTGACCTCAATAATTTTTTTTTTTTTTTTCAAGGTTGCAGAGGGTTGTGCAATAGGATGTAGGCTTCGTATACCTTACAAAGCATTGAAAAAAAAAAAAAAAAAAAAAAAATTTTTTTTTTTTTTTTTTTTTTCAAGGTTGCAGAGGGTTGTGCAATAGGATATAGGCTTCGTATACCTTACAATACATTAAAAAAAAAAAAAAAAAAAAAAAAATTTTTTTTTTTTTTTTTTTTTTTTTTTTCAAGGTCGCAGAGGGTTGTGCAATAGGATATAGGCTTCGTATACCTTACAATACATTAAAAAAAAAAAAAAAAAAAAAATTTTTTTTTTTTTTTTTTTTTTTTTTTTTTTTTCAAGGTCGCAGAGTGTAGAAATGCAGTATAAAAGGCCGTGCATCCGCTTGCTCGTTCACTCGGCTGTCTTGTTTCACCCAGTTTTTGCCTGCCTGCCTGCCTGCCTGCTGGATGACCTCACCACCGCCGATATACAGGGCCGTTTTCCAAAGACTTGGATTCTGTGGAAGATGCAGGAGGAGACTGGTTGCTTTCCGTGAGCTTTCGGGCAGACGGGTTTAGTTTATGAAGACTGCCACTTCCCGAGACATGGATTGAATTGGGTGCCATTGGAAAAGATGGACTTGTATTTTTTCGGTGACCTTTCTACGATAAAACTCTGTTTTCTTTGATAGAGTCCAGCCGCATTTCGAAAGACATTTTTCAAAGTGTTGGAGTGGTCGAAACAGGCATCGAACTGAAAAAGATTGACTTTTTGTAACATTTCCAAGTTAAAACCGTTTTCTTGTGTGGAGCCCAGCCGCATTTCGATAGACTCTGAATTTTTTCAAAGTGTTGGAGTGGTCCAACTGAAAAAGATTGATTTTTTGTGACATTTCCAAGTTAAAACCGTTTTCTTGTATGGAGCCCAGCCGCATTTCGATAGACTTAGAATTTTTTCAAAGTGTTGGAGTGGTCCAACTGAAAAAGAGTGATTTTTTGTGACATTTCCAAGTTAAAACTTAAACTGTTTTCTTGTATGGAGCCCAGCCGCATTTCGATAGACTCTGAATTTTTTCAAAGTGTTGGAGTGGTCCAACTGAAAAAGATTGACTTTTTGTGACTTTTCCAAGTTAAAACTGTTTTCTTGTGTGGAGCCCATCTGCATTTCGAAAGACTCTGAATTTTTTCAAGTGTTGGAGTGGTTGAACTGAAAAAGAGTGACATTTCCAAGTGAAACCAGAGAACGGTTCGTGAGATTTTCCCAAAGAAGACCTCCCTCTCTTTCCACCCCATACCCACGCGCGCGCTGACGCAGGCTTCAGTAGCTCTCTGTCTCGAGGACGATGAACAACTGCATGTGTTGCTCTCTGCCGGTCCTCAACGGCTCGCGCTTGACGCGGTGCCAGCATGCGGTCCACCCGCCGTGTCTGCTGGAGCAGGTCCGAGATGCCCGGCATCTCAAGTGTCGGGTGTGCGGGGCCACACTCAAGGCCCCGGACCTCACCTTTCTCTGGATCCAGTACAGAGATCAATTGACGGATGAGCAATTTCGTTGGTTGCGGGAAAAAAGAAACGAAATTTTGATTCTCGAACTGGATCCAAAAGATTTGGAAGAATCTCACCTCCAAGTCTAAAGTGTCTCATCCGTCGCAGAAAAAAGAGTTGAAAGGGGAAACCTGTTCCCCTTTCAACTCTTTTTTTTGCGCCCAACCCCTCACCAACGTTGGTCCCGAAAGGGATTTATTCGTATGAAATATGTTTAAACATTAAATATAAATATACATCCTATTATTCTTTATTCTATTATATCTTACCTCTATCATAACTTGATTATAAAATATATTATGATACAAGTACTAAAAAAAAAAAAAAAAAAAAAAAAAAAAAAAAATTTTTTTTTTTTTTTTTTTTTTTTTAATAGTATTTACATTTTATTTTTACATCTATTCATATGAAATATGTTTAAACATTAAATATCTTAAATATACATCATAGAATACTTTACTCTAATATATCTTATCTCATCTCTATTATAACTTGATTATAAAATATATTATACTACTACAAAAAAAAAAAAAAAAAAAAAAAAAAAAAAAAAAAAAATTTTTTTTTTTTTTTTTTTTTTTTTTTAATAGTATTTACATTTTATTTTTACATCTATTCATATGAAATATGTTTAAACATTAAATATAAATATACATCATATTATTCTTTATTCTATTATATCTTATCTCTATCCTAACTGGATTATAAAATATATTATGATACAAGTACTAAAAAAAAAAAAAAAAAAAAAAAAAAAAAAAAAAATTTTTTTTTTTTTTTTTTTTTTTTTTTTTTTAAATAGTATTTACATTTTATTTTTACATCTATTCATATGAAATATGTTTAAACATTAAATATAAATATACATCATACATTTCTTTACTCTAATATATCTTATCTTATACTTATTTACTCTAACATATCTTATCTTATAACTTGATTATAAAATATAGGATACTACTACAAAAAAAAAAAAAAAAAAAAAAAAAAAAAATTTTTTTTTTTTTTTTTTTTTTTTTTTTCAAGGTCGCAGAGTGTAGAAATGCAGTATAAAAGGCCGTGCATCCGCTTGCTCGTTCACTCGGCTGTCTTGTTTCACCCAGTTTTTGCCTGCCTGCCTGCTGGATGACCTTACCACCGCCGATATACAGGGCCGTTTTCCAAAGACTTGGATTCTGTGGAAGATGCAGGAGGAGACTGGTTGCTTTCCGTGAGCTTTCGGGCAGACGGGTTTAGTTTATGAAGACTGCCACTTCCCGAGACATGGATTGAATTGGGTGCCATTGGAAAAGATGGACTTGTATTTTTTCGGTGACCTTTCTACGATAAAACTCTGTTTTCTTTGATAGAGTCCAGCCGCATTTCGAAAGACATTTTTCAAAGTGTTGGAGTGGTTGAAACAGGCATCGAACTGAAAAAGATTGACTTTTTGTGACATTTCCAAGTTAAAACCGTTTTCTTGTATGGAGCCCAGCCGCATTTCGATAGACTGCGACATTTTTCAAAGTGTTGGAGTGGTCCAACTGAAAAAGATTGACTTTTTGTGACATTTCCAAGTTAAAACCGTTTTCTTGTATGGAGCCCAGCCGAATTTCGATAGACTCTGAATTTTTTCAAAGTGTTGGAGGGGTCCAACTGAAAAAGATTAACTTTTTGTGACATTTCCAAGATAAAACTGTTTTCTTGTGTGGAGCCCAGCCGCATGTCGATAGACTCTGAATTTTTTCAAAGTGTTGGAGTGGTGCAACTGAAAAAGATTGACTTTTTTGTGACATTTCCAAGATAAAACTGTTTTCTTGTGTGGAGCCCAGCCGCATTTCGATAGACTCTGAATTTTTTCAAAGTGTTGGAGTGGTCCAACTGAAAAAGATTGATTTTTTGTGACTTTTCCAAGTTAAAACTGTTTTCTTGTGTGGAGCCCATCTGCATTTCGATAGACTCTGAATTTTTTCAAGTGTTGGAGGGGTGGAACTGAAAAAGAGTGACATTTCCAAGTGAAACCAGAGAACGGTTCGTGAGATTTTCCCAAAGAAGACCTCCCTCTCTTTCCACCCCATTCCCAAGCGCGCGCTGACGCAGGCTTCAGTAGCTCTCTGTCTCGAGGACGATGAACAACTGCATGTGTTGCTCTCTGCCGGTCCACAACGGCTCGCGCTTGACGCGGTGCCAGCATGCGGTCCACCCGCCGTGTCTGCTGGAGCAGGTCCGAGATGCCCGGCATCTCAAGTGTCGGGTGTGCGGGGCCACACTCAAGGCCCCGGACCTCACCTTTCTCTGGATCCATTACAAAGAGAGGTTGACGGATGAGCAATTTCGTTGGTTGCGGGAAAAAAGGAACGAAATTTTGATTCTCGAACTGGATCCAGAAGATTTGGAAGAATCTCACCTCCAAGTCTAAAGTGTCTCATCCGTCGCAGAAAAAAGAGTTGAAAGGGGAAACCTGTTCCCCTTTCAACTCTTTTTTTTGCGCCCAACCCCTCACCAACGTTGGTCCCGAAAGGGATTTATTCGTATGAAATATGTTTAAACATTAAATATAAATATACATCATACATTTCTTTACTCAAAACTTAATTATAAAATATATTGTAATACAAAAAAAAAAAAAAGAAAAAAAAAAAAAAATTTTTTTTTTTTTTTTTTTTTTTAAATAATATTTACATTTTATTTTTACATCTATTCATATGAAATATGTTTAAACATTAAATATAAATATACATCATATTATTCTTTATTCTATTATATCTTATCTCTATTATAACTTAATTATAAAATATATTATACTACTACAAAAAAAAAAAAATTTTTTTTTTTTTTTTTTTTTTTTTTTTAATAGTATTTACATTTTATTTTTACATCTATTCATATGAAATATGTTTAAACATTAAATATCTTAAATATACATCATAGAATACTTTACTCTAATATATCTTATCTCATCTCTATTATAACTTGATTATAAAATATATTATACTACTACAAAAAAAAAAAAAAAAAAAAAAAAAAAAAAAAATTTTTTTTTTTTTTTTTTTTTTTTAATAGTATTTACATTTTATTTTTACATCTATTCATATGAAATATGTTTAAACATTAAATATAAATATACATCATACATTTCTTTACTCTAATATATCTTATCTTTATTATAACTTGATTGTAAAATATAGGATACTACAAAAAAAAAAAAAAAAAAAAAAAAAAAAAAAAAAATTTTTTTTTTTTTTTTTTTTTTTTTTTTTAATAGTATTTACATTTTATTTTTACATCTATTCATATGAATTATGTTTAAACATTAAATATAAATATACATCATACATTTCTTTACTCTAATATATCTTATCTTTATTATAACTTGATTATAAAATATAGGATACTACTACTACAAAAAAAAAAAAAAAAAAAAAAAAAAAATTTTTTTTTTTTTTTTTTTTTCAAGGTCGCAGAGTGTAGAAATGCAGTATAAAAGGCCGTGCATCCGCTTGCTCGTTCACTCGGCTGTCTTGTTTCACCCAGTTTTTGCCTGCCTGCCTGCTGGATGACCTTACCACCGCCGATATACAGGGCCGTTTTCCAGACTTGGATTCTGTGGAAGATGCAGGAGGAGACTGGAAAAAGATTGCTTTCCGTGACCTTTCTGGCAGACGGGTTTAGTTTATGAAGACTGCCACTTCCCGAGACATGGATTGAATTGGGTGCCATTGGAAAAGATGGACTTGTATTTTTTGGATACCGTTCGACTCGTTCGCTGAGAGGATGGCCAGACATTCTCGACTCGTGTGTGTGTATTGCAACGTGCCGCAGGGAGGACTGGGTTTAATTCTAAGAGAGTGTGGTCACGGATATCATGCGGGGTGCATCGTGCATTATGTCAAAAGCTGTTGTGATAACAGAGAGCTCCCCCTGACGTGTTTCGAATGTGCCACCTCCATCCACTGGCGAGAACTGAGGGCCGTATGGACGGTCCTCTGCCATCCCCTGAGTCCCAGCCGGCTCGGAAGGAGCCCCGCCGAAAGAGAATGTAGACTGTGGTTAGAAGAGGCCATTGAAAAAGAAAACAAGACATTGGATGTGTAAAATAATGCATGTCCCATGCATTCTATCCTATAAAGAATGGATCCCTACATACTTTCCCTCTATCATAATTTTTTTTTTTTTTTTTTTTTTCAATACAGTTATGTAGTAAATTATTTTTATTCAACAGATGTAAAGATAAAATATTTATATCATAAAATATATTTAAATACAATATTATTAAAAAAAAAAAAAAATATATATATATATATATATATATATTTTTTTTTTTTTTTTTTTTTTTTTTTTTTTTTTACATTTGTATATATATGAATCTCCTGTCCCTTAGACACTCTCTGCTTATTTTCAGTCCTAATCGAATGAAATCTCGAAAGTACACCTTCTGATTCACACAACTTTTTTTCAAATTGACGGAAAACGTTGAGGTGTATCCTCTTGTATGGGGTGTTTTAGGAATCCTCTTGGGTTGCGCAACAGGACACCTATTCCAAAAAGAGGATTGAGTGTGAAGGTGAACGACACGGTGCCTTTTCGTGATGCCGCGGGCTACGACTCCCCATACACAGAAAGTGTGCCAGTGGACATGGCTTTAAAAAGCCTCTTTGTGTTTTCTAGCACCTGTGCTTTTTTTTAATAGTAGCATTCATATTTTATTCTTACATCTGTTGATATAAAATATAGTTTGAGAACTAAACTAAATTTCTTAAAAGTACATTATAAAATGCTTTGTTCTATAACTGTATTATAAAATAGTTTATACTACTACAACATTATTAAAAAAAAAAAAAAAAAAAAAAAAAAAAAATTTTTTTTTTTTTTTTTTTTTTTTTAATAGTATTTATATTTTATTTTTACATCTATTGATATAAAATATATTTAGAGAATTAAATATCTTAAATGTAATATCAGAATACTTTAATATATCTTATCTCTATTATAACTTGATTATAAAAGTGTATCCTCTTTTAAGGGGTGGTTGCGCAACCTGTCCCCCCAAAGGGATGGAGCGGGAAGGTGAAGGGCAAGGTGTCTTTTCGAGAGGCCGCCGCGGACTCCCCATCTACAGGGAGGATGTCAGGATTTTAAAACGTGCCGTCGGGTGGGAAAATGAATGACAAGGTTCGTGGTGTCACTCTCCATGCACTGGCAGTATGCCACGGGGCACTCGATACACGGGATCCGATGCGGGGCGAAAGAATCAAGAGGAGCCCCCCAGTAAAGAGAAGAGAAACAAGAGGTCCTCTCGACAAGGGAGGCGGCTCGTGTGCCAGTCGTCTAGAAGCCCCCTTTCAAACGGGTCTGAAACCATTTTCAGAGAAACAGGTAAGTATAAAAAAATCCAAACTGAAAAAAAAAAAAAAAAATATATATATATATATATATATATATATATATATATATATATATATATCCCTTTTTTTTTTTTTTTTTTTTTTTTTTTTTTTTTACTTAAACTTTAATTTCAATTTCAACTTTAATTTAATTTTAATTTCAATTTCAATTTCAATTTTAACACTTAAATGCTACTCCCTGAGGTGCGGGGGCTCGCTCAATGTCTACCCGATTCCCGGACACAAGTATCCCGCTCCCAAGAGGGGTGTTGCCTCTCTTGATTCAACAGGTCCCTACCCAAGAGGGGCTCTCTGGATTCAACAGGACCCGGGGAATAGAAAAGGTGGGTGGCCTTCCACGAGAGGGATGGGAAATGGATTGAGAGAACTCTACGTCTTCAATGGACATTATAAATCTTTTGCTCTAATATATCTCATCGCTACTATGCTTCACTTGTTATAAAACTATATTAGACTACTACTACTTGTATTTTATTTTTACATCTATTGATATGAAATAAATTTAGAATATGAAATACCTTAATTATACATCATAGAATACTTTACTCTAATATATCTCATCTCTATTATAACTTGATTATAAAATAAATTATACTACTACTACAAAAAAAAAAAAAAAAAAAAAAAATTTTTTTTTTTTTTTTTTTTTTTTTTTTTAATAGTAGTATTTATATTTTATTTTTACATCTATTGATATGAAATATATTTAGAGAATTAAATATCTTAAATATACATCATAGAATACTTTAATATATCTTATCTCTATTATAACTTGATTATAAAATATATTATACTACTACAAAAAAAAAAAAAAAAAAAAAAAAAAAAAAAAAAAAAAATATTTTTTTTTTTTTTTTTTTTTTTTTTAATAGTAGTATTTATATTTTATTTTTACATCTATTGATATGAAATATATTTAGAGAATTAAATATCTTAAATATACATCATAGAATACTTTAATATATCTTATCTCTATTATAACTTGATTATAAAATATATTATACTACTACAAAAAAAAAAAAAAAAAAAAAAAATTTTTTTTTTTTTTTTTTTTTTTTTTTTTTAATAGTAGTATTTATATTTTATTTTTACATCTATTGATATGAAATAAATTTAGAATATTAAATACCTTAATTATACATCATACAATACTTTACTCTAATATATCTCATCTCTATTATAACTTGATTATAAAATATATTATACTACTACAAAAAAAAAAAAAAAAAAAAATTTTTTTTTTTTTTTTTTTTTTTAATAGTAATATTTATATTTTATTTTTACATCTATTGATATGAAATATATTTAGAGAATTAAATATCTTAAATATACATCATAGAATACTTTGTTCATCCTTCTGAAATTTTACAAGTCCAGCGTCTTGTCTTTATAAAGGGAAAGGTTGAGTGGCCGTTTGAGAGAGGTTCCCGTGGAGAGAGGTCAGAATGGATGTCAGATTCACACCGGACACAAGATGTAGATTTAAAAAAAAAAAAAAAAAAAAAAAATTTTTTTTTTTTTTTTTTTTTTTTTTTTTTTTTCTAAATCTTGCGTCCGGCGTGAATCTGTCCCTCCATTTCTGACCCCACTGCATGGGAACCTCTCTCAAACGGCCCTTCAACTTTACCCTTTATAAAGAGAGGGTGTCTGGACTTTGTGTTTCGCGTCGGACGACACCCGAAAATAAAAGTGTCCAGCAGGGATACGAAAGGGGCCGGAACGTTCCCCTCGGTCCGAGCTTTCGTTTGCACCGGGTGGCGTGCCTCTCGTGGGTCGACCGGGGGAGAGGGGCCCGTCGGAAATTTCGGGTTCGCCTTTTCAAAAGGCCCTCTCGCACGCGGTGGGGGTCGGAAACTTGGGAGGGGGGGTCAGGCCGATGACCCTCGAGACGGTCTTTCGAGGGGTCCCTCGCATCCCGTCCCCAGACAGGTCGTTGACCCCTGAGGCGTGTTGGCATTTCCGCAGGTAAAAGGGGAGGCAAGGGGGGACCGGAGAGGGCTTCGACCCCCTTCCAACGACTTTTCGCTTCGTTTTCCCTTCCTCCTCTGCCGAGACCCCCGTTTCGAACGCGGGCGGTACCCCACTCCCTTTGGGGGCCCTCGGAGGCTTTTGGCGGAAGTGTTTTTCGCTGGTCACGGTCCAACGCGTCGCCGAACCGCCGAAAGAACATTGGTTTCGAATGGCTCGATTTTTTCCAACCCGTAGATAGGTGACATGACCCCTCTAACCCGAGCGGTTCTGACCCGACCCAAACCCGCCCGAGACACGCCCCAACGGGACCGGGTCATGTGACCTATCCACGGGTCGGAAAAAAATCAAGCTTCTCAAAAATGTCTCGGTTTCGGTCGACATCCGCTTTTTTCGAGGTCAAAAGGGGTCAAAACCGCGAATCGGGGAACCCGGAAAAGGCCCTACAGGACCCCCGGTCGCCCCACGCCTCCCCAACTCGCTGGGAAGAAGCGGACCGACGCGTAGAGTGGGAGGTTTTGAGGGGGGTCGTTCGGTCGACCGCCCGGGCCCCGGGCCACAAAGTAGAGCGTCTGAATTTCGAGGGGCCCCGGGCCCTTTCCACACGACCGGAAACGGACCGAAGCGACACCGTCGGGAAGAGGGGGGAGAGAGGGGGACCGCGACAGGGTCCGCGATCCCTTCCGCCCGAAACCCGACGCGACAGGCGTCCTCCAAGTTTCCACCCGAAAGTGGGTCAGGGGCCCTCGACCCCCCCGTGGACCGCGGAGAGGGACGAAACTGGACGGGAAAGAAGGCCCTGCCGAGGAGAGGCAACTCCCAGTCGAAGCTCGAGGGTCGAGTCCCAAAATAAAGTTCAAGGTCGCCAAAAATTTTTTTTTTTTTTTTTTTTTTTTCAAGTTTTTGAACCTACATCTTGCGTCCGGCGTAAATCTCTCATCCATTCGGACCCAGCTCCACAGGGAACCTCTCTGAAACGGCCACTCAACCTTTCCCTTTATAAAGACAAGACGCTGGACTTGTAAAATTTCAGAAGGCATGAAAACGAAAGGGGCCGTAGAGAGGTCCGTGGGCCCCAGAGGACACTGGGGAGTGTCGAATATCACATTAAAAAAAAAAAAAAAAAAAAAAAAAAAAAAAAAAAAAAAAAAAAAAAATTTTTTTTTTTTTTTTTTTTCAAGTTTTTGAACCTACATCTTGCGTCCGGCGTAAATCTCTCATCCATTCGGACCCAGCTCCACGGGAACCTCTCTGAAACGGCCACTCAACCTTTCCCTTTATAAAGACAAGACGCTGGACTTGTAAAATTTCAGAAGGATGAACAAAGGACATTATACAATCCTTCGCTCTAATATATCTTATCGCTACTATGCTTCACTTGTTATAAAACTGTATTAGATTACTACTACTTGTATTTTATTTTTACATCTATTGATATGAAATAAATTTAGAATATTAAATACCTTTATTATACATCATACAATACTTTACTCTAATATATCTTATCTCTATTATAACTTGATTATAAAAATATATTATACTACTACTACTACAAAAAAAAAAAAAAAAAAAAAAAAATTTTTTTTTTTTTTTTTTTTTTTAAATAGTATTTATATTTTATTTTTCCATCTGTTGATATGAAATATATTTAGGGAATTAAATATCTTAAATATACATCATAGAATACTTTACTCTAATATATCTTATCTCATCTCTATCATAACTTGATTATAAAATATATTATACTACTACAAAAAAAAAAAAAAAAAAAAAATTTTTTTTTTTTTTTTTTTTTTTTAAAATAGTATTTATATTTTATTTTTACATCTATTGATATGAAATATATTTAGAGAATTAAATATCTTAAATATACATCATAGAATACTTTACTCTAATATATCTTATCTCATCTCTATTATAACTTGATTATAAAATATATTATACTACTACAGAAAAAAAAAAAAAAAAAAAAAAAAAAAAAAATTTTTTTTTTTTTTTTTTTTTAATGTGATATTCGACACTCCCCAGTGTCCTCTGGGGCCCACGGACCTCTCTACGGCCCCTTTCGTTTTCATGCCTTCTGAAATTTTACAAGTCCAGCGTCTTGTCTTTATAAAGGGAAAGGTTGAGTGGCCGTTTCAGAGAGGTTCCCGTGGAGCTGGGTCCGAATGGATGAGAGATTTACGCCGGACGCAAGATGTAGGTTCAAAAACTTGAAAAAAAAAAAAAAAAAAAAAAAAAAAAAAAATTTTGGTGAACTTTATTTTGGGACTCGACCCTCGAGCTTCGACTGGGAGTTGCCTCTCTCGCAGGGCCTTCTTTCCCGTCCAGTTTCGTCCCTCTCCGCGGTCCACGGGGGGGTCGAGGGCCCTGACCCACTTTCGGGTGGAAACTTGGAGGACGCCTGTCGCGTCGGGTTTCGGGCGGAAGGGATCGCGGACCCTGTCGCGGTCCCCCTCTCTCCCCCCTCTTCCCGACGGTGTCGCTTCGGTCCGTTTCCGGTCGTGTGGAAAGGGCCCGGGGCCCCTCGAAATTCAGACGCTCTACTTTGTGGCCCGGGGCCCGGGCGGTCGACCGAACGACCCCCTCAAAACCTCCCACTCTACGCGTCGGTCCGCTTCTTCCCAGCGAGTTGGGGAGGCGTGGGGCGACCGGGGGGTCCTGTAGGGCCTTTTCCGGGTTCCCCGATTCGCGGTTTTGACCCCTTTTGACCTCGAAAAAAGCGGATGTCGACCGAAACCGAGACATTTTTGAGAAGCTTGATTTTTTTCCGACCCGTGGATAGGTCACATGACCCGGTCCCGTTGGGGCGTGTCTCGGGCGGGTTTGGGTCGGGTCAGAACCGCTCGGGTTAGAGGGGTCATGTCACCTATCTACGGGTTGGAAAAAAATCGAGCCATTCGAAACCAATGTTCTTTCGGCGGTTCGGCGACGCGTTGGACCGTGACCAGCGAAAAACACTTCCGCCAAAAGCCTCCGAGGGCCCCCAAAAGGGAGTGGGGTACCGCCCGCGTTCGAAACGGGGGTCTCGGCAGAGGAGGAAGGGAAACGAAGCGAAAAGTCGTTGGAAGGGGGTCGAAGCCCTCTCCGGTCCCCCCTTGCCTCCCCTTTTACCGCGGAAATGCCAACACGCCTCAGGGGTCAACGACCTGTCTGGGGACGGGATGCGAGGGACCCCTCGAAAGACCGTCTCGAGGGTCATCGGCCTGACCCCCCCTCCCAAGTTTCCGACCCCCACCGCGTGCGAGAGGGCCTTTTGAAAAGGCGAACCCGAAATTTCCGACGGGCCCCTCTCCCCCGGTCGACCCACGAGAGGCACGCCACCCGGTGCAAACGAAAGCTCGGACCGAGGGGAACGTTCCGGCCCCTTTCCGTATCCCTGCTGGACACTTTTATTTTCGGGTGTCGTCCGACGCGAAACACAAGTCCAGACACCCTCTCTTTATAAAGGGTAAAGTTGAAGGGCCGTTTGAGAGAGGTTCCCATGCAGTGGGGTCAGAATGGAGGACAGATTCACGCCGGACGCAAGATTTAGAAAAAAAAAAAAAAAAAAAAAAAAAAAAAAAAAATTTTTTTTTTTTTTTTTTAAATCTACATCTTGTGTCCGGTGTGAATCTGACATCCATTCTGACCTCTCTCCACGGGAACCTCTCTCAAACGGCCACTCAACCTTTCCCTTTATAAAGACAAGACGCTGGACTTGTAAAATTTCAGAAGGATGAACAAAGTATTCTATGATGTATATTTAAGATATTTAATTCTCTAAATATATTTCATATCAATAGATGTAAAAATAAAATATAAATATTACTATAAAAAAAAAAAAAAAAAAAAAAAAAATTTTTTTTTTTTTTTTTTTTTTTTTTTTTTTTTGTAGTAGTATAATATATTTTATAATCAAGTTATAATAGAGATGAGATATATTAGAGTAAAGTATTGTATGATGTATAATTAAGGTATTTAATATTCTAAATTTATTTCATATCAATAGATGTAAAAATAAAATATAAATACTACTATTAAAAAAAAAAAAAAAAAAAAAAAAAAAAAATTTTTTTTTTTTTTTTTTTTTTTTTTTTTTGGTAGTAGTATAATATATTTTATAATCAAGTTATAATAGAGATAAGATATATTAAAGTATTCTATGATGTATATTTAAGATATTTAATTCTCTAAATATATTTCATATCAATAGATGTAAAAATAAAATATAAATACTACTATTAAAAAAAAAAAAAAAAAAAAAAAAAAAATATTTTTTTTTTTTTTTTTTTTTTTTTTTTTTTGTAGTAGTATAATATATTTTATAATCAAGTTATAATAGAGATAAGATATATTAAAGTATTCTATGATGTATATTTAAGATATTTAATTCTCTAAATATATTTCATATCAATAGATGTAAAAATAAAATATAAATACTACTATTAAAAAAAAAAAAAAAAAAAAAAAAAAAAATTTTTTTTTTTTTTTTTTGTAGTAGTAGTATAATTTATTTTATAATCAAGTTATAATAGAGATGAGATATATTAGAGTAAAGTATTCTATGATGTATAATTAAGGTATTTCATATTCTAAATTTATTTCATATCAATAGATGTAAAAATAAAATACAAGTAGTAGTGTCTAATATAGTTTTATAACAAGTGAAGCATAGTAGCGATGAGATATATTAGAGCAAAAGATTGTATAATGTCCATTGAAGACGTAGAGTTCTCTCAATCCATTTCCCATCCCTCTCGTGGAAGGCCACCCACCTTTTCTATTCCCCGGGTCCTGTTGAATCCAGAGAGCCCCTCTTGGGTAGGGACCTGTTGAATCAAGAGAGGCAACACCCCTCTTGGGAGCGGGATACTTGTGTCCGGGAATCGGGTAGACATTGAGCGAGCCCCCGCACCTCAGGGAGTAGCATTTAAGTGTTAAAATTGAAATTGAAATTGAAATTAAAATTAAATTAAAGTTGAAATTGAAATTAAAGTTTAAGTTAAAAAAAAAAAAAAAAAAAAAAAAAAAGGGATATATATATATATATATATATATATATATATATATATGTATATATATATATATATATATTTTTTTTTTTTTTTTTTTTTTTCAGTTTGGATTTTTTTATACTTACCTGTTTCTCTGAAAATGGTTTCAGACCCGTTTGAAAGGGGGCTTCTAGACGACTGGCACACGAGCCGCCTCCCTTGTCGAGAGGACCTCTTGTTTCTCTTCTCTTTACTGGGGGGCTCCTCTTGATTCTTTCGCCCCGCATCGGATCCCGTGTATCGAGTGCCCCGTGGCATACTGCCAGTGCATGGAGAGTGACACCACGAACCTTGTCATTCATTTTCCCACCCGACGGCACGTTTTAAAATCCTGACATCCTCCCTGTAGATGGGGAGTCCGCGGCGGCCTCTCGAAAAGACACCTTGCCCTTCACCTTCCCGCTCCATCCCTTTGGGGGGACAGGTTGCGCAACCACCCCTTAAAAGAGGATACACTTTTATAATCAAGTTATAATAGAGATAAGATATATTAAAGTATTCTGATATTACATTTAAGATATTTAATTCTCTAAATATATTTTATATCAATAGATGTAAAAATAAAATATAAATACTATTAAAAAAAAAAAAAAAAAAAAAAAAAAAATTTTTTTTTTTTTTTTTTTTTTTTTTTTTTTTTTAATAATGTTGTAGTAGTATAAACTATTTTATAATACAGTTATAGAACAAAGCATTTTATAATGTACTTTTAAGAAATTTAGTTTAGTTCTCAAACTATATTTTATATCAACAGATGTAAGAATAAAATATGAATGCTACTATTAAAAAAAAGCACAGGTGCTTGAAAACACAAAGAGGCTTTTTAAAGCCATGTCCACTGGCACACTTTCTGTGTATGGGGAGTCGTAGCCCGCGGCATCACGAAAAGGCACCGTGTCGTTCACCTTCACACTCAATCCTCTTTTTGGAATAGGTGTCCTGTTGCGCAACCCAAGAGGATTCCTAAAACACCCCATACAAGAGGATACACCTCAACGTTTTCCGTCAATTTGAAAAAAAGTTGTGTGAATCAGAAGGTGTACTTTCGAGATTTCATTCGATTAGGACTGAAAATAAGCAGAGAGTGTCTAAGGGACAGGAGATTCATATATATACAAATGTAAAAAAAAAAAAAAAAAAAAAAAAATATATATACATATATATATATATATATATTTTTTTTTTTAATAATATTGTATTTAAATATATTTTATGATATAAATATTTTATCTTTACATCTGTTGAATAAAAATAATTTACTACATAACTGTATTGAAAAAAAAAAAAAAAAAATTATGATAGAGGGAAAGTATGTAGGGATCCATTCTTTATAGGATAGAATGCATGGGACATGCATTATTTTACACATCCAATGTCTTGTTTTCTTTTTCAATGGCCTCTTCTAACCACAGTCTACATTCTCTTTCGGCGGGGCTCCTTCCGAGCCGGCTGGGACTCAGGGGATGGCAGAGGACCGTCCATACGGCCCTCAGTTCTCGCCAGTGGATGGAGGTGGCACATTCGAAACACGTCAGGGGGAGCTCTCTGTTATCACAACAGCTTTTGACATAATGCACGATGCACCCCGCATGATATCCGTGACCACACTCTCTTAGAATTAAACCCAGTCCTCCCTGCGGCACGTTGCAATACACACACACGAGTCGAGAATGTCTGGCCATCCTCTCAGCGAACGAGTCGAACGGTATCCAAAAAATACAAGTCCATCTTTTCCAATGGCACCCAATTCAATCCATGTCTCGGGAAGTGGCAGTCTTCATAAACTAAACCCGTCTGCCAGAAAGGTCACGGAAAGCAATCTTTTTCCAGTCTCCTGCATCTTCCACAGAATCCAAGTCTGGAAAACGGCCCTGTATATCGGCGGTGGTAAGGTCATCCAGCAGGCAGGCAGGCAAAAACTGGGTGAAACAAGACAGCCGAGTGAACGAGCAAGCGGATGCACGGCCTTTTATACTGCATTTCTACACTCTGCGACCTTGAAAAAAAAAAAAAAAAAAAAAAAAAAAAATTTTTTTTTTTTTTTTTTTTTTTTTTTTTTTTTGTAGTAGTAGTATCCTATATTTTATAATCAAGTTATAATAAAGATAAGATATATTAGAGTAAAGAAATGTATGATGTATATTTATATTTAATGTTTAAACATATTTCATATGAATAGATGTAAAAATAAAATGTAAATACTATTAAAAAAAAAAAAAAAAAAAAAAAAAAAATTTTTTTTTTTTTTTTTTTTTGTAGTATCCTATATTTTACAATCAAGTTATAATAAAGATAAGATATATTAGAGTAAAGAAATGTATGATGTATATTTATATTTAATGTTTAAACATATTTCATATGAATAGATGTAAAAATAAAATGTAAATACTATTAAAAAAAAAAAAAAAATTTTTTTTTTTTTTTTTTTTTTTTTGTAGTATCCTATATTTTACAATCAAGTTATAATAAAGATAAGATATATTAGAGTAAAGAAATGTATGATGTATATTTATATTTAATGTTTAAACATATTTCATATGAATAGATGTAAAAATAAAATGTAAATACTATTAAAAAAAAAAAAAAAAAAAAAAATTTTTTTTTTTTTTTTGTAGTATCCTATATTTTACAATCAAGTTATAATAAAGATAAGATATATTAGAGTAAAGAAATGTATGATGTATATTTATATTTAATGTTTAAACATATTTCATATGAATAGATGTAAAAATAAAATGTAAATACTATTAAAAAAAAAAAAAAAAAAAAAAATTTTTTTTTTTTTTTTTTTTTTTGTAGTAGTATAATATATTTTATAATTAAGTTATAATAGAGATAAGATATAATAGAATAAAGAATAATATGATGTATATTTATATTTAATGTTTAAACATATTTCATATGAATAGATGTAAAAATAAAATGTAAATATTATTTAAAAAAAAAAAAAAAAAAAAAAAATTTTTTTTTTTTTTTTTTTTTTTTTTGTATTACAATATATTTTATAATTAAGTTTTGAGTAAAGAAATGTATGATGTATATTTATATTTAATGTTTAAACATATTTCATACGAATAAATCCCTTTCGGGACCAACGTTGGTGAGGGGTTGGGCGCAAAAAAAAAGAGTTGAAAGGGGAACAGGTTTCCCCTTTCAACTCTTTTTTCTGCGACGGATGAGACACTTTAGACTTGGAGGTGAGATTCTTCCAAATCTTCTGGATCCAGTTCGAGAATCAAAATTTCGTTCCTTTTTTCCCGCAACCAACGAAATTGCTCATCCGTCAACCTCTCTTTGTAATGGATCCAGAGAAAGGTGAGGTCCGGGGCCTTGAGTGTGGCCCCGCACACCCGACACTTGAGATGCCGGGCATCTCGGACCTGCTCCAGCAGACACGGCGGGTGGACCGCATGCTGGCACCGCGTCAAGCGCGAGCCGTTGTGGACCGGCAGAGAGCAACACATGCAGTTGTTCATCGTCCTCGAGACAGAGAGCTACTGAAGCCTGCGTCAGCGCGCGCTTGGGAATGGGGTGGAAAGAGAGGGAGGTCTTCTTTGGGAAAATCTCACGAACCGTTCTCTGGTTTCACTTGGAAATGTCACTCTTTTTCAGTTCCACCCCTCCAACACTTGAAAAAATTCAGAGTCTATCGAAATGCAGATGGGCTCCACACAAGAAAACAGTTTTAACTTGGAAAAGTCACAAAAAATCAATCTTTTTCAGTTGGACCACTCCAACACTTTGAAAAAATTCAGAGTCTATCGAAATGCGGCTGGGCTCCACACAAGAAAACAGTTTTATCTTGGAAATGTCACAAAAAAGTCAATCTTTTTCAGTTGCACCACTCCAACACTTTGAAAAAATTCAGAGTCTATCGACATGCGGCTGGGCTCCACACAAGAAAACAGTTTTATCTTGGAAATGTCACAAAAAGTTAATCTTTTTCAGTTGGACCCCTCCAACACTTTGAAAAAATTCAGAGTCTATCGAAATTCGGCTGGGCTCCATACAAGAAAACGGTTTTAACTTGGAAATGTCACAAAAAGTCAATCTTTTTCAGTTCGATGCCTGTTTCGACCACTCCAACACTTTGAAAAATGTCTTTCGAAATGCGGCTGGACTCTATCAAAGAAAACAGAGTTTTATCGTAGAAAGGTCACCGAAAAAATACAAGTCCATCTTTTCCAATGGCACCCAATTCAATCCATGTCTCGGGAAGTGGCAGTCTTCATAAACTAAACCCGTCTGCCCGAAAGCTCACGGAAAGCAACCAGTCTCCTCCTGCATCTTCCACAGAATCCAAGTCTTTGGAAAACGGCCCTGTATATCGGCGGTGGTAAGGTCATCCAGCAGGCAGGCAGGCAAAAACTGGGTGAAACAAGACAGCCGAGTGAACGAGCAAGCGGATGCACGGCCTTTTATACTGCATTTCTACACTCTGCGACCTTGAAAAAAAAAAAAAAAAAAAAAAAAATTTTTTTTTTTTTTTTTTTTTTTTTTTTTTTTTGTAGTAGTATCCTATATTTTATAATCAAGTTATAAGATAAGATATGTTAGAGTAAATAAGTATAAGATAAGATATATTAGAGTAAAGAAATGTATGATGTATATTTATATTTAATGTTTAAACATATTTCATATGAATAGATGTAAAAATAAAATGTAAATACTATTTAAAAAAAAAAAAAAAAAAAAAAAAAAAAATTTTTTTTTTTTTTTTTTTTTTTTTTTTTTTTTTTTTTTTTAGTACTTGTATCATAATATATTTTATAATCCAGTTATGATAGAGATAAGATATAATAGAATAAAGAATAATATGATGTATATTTATATTTAATGTTTAAACATATTTCATATGAATAGATGTAAAAATAAAATGTAAATACTATAAAAAAAAAAAAAAAAAAAAAAAAAAAAAAAAAAAAATGTTTTTTTTTTTTTTTTTTTTTTTTTTTTTTGTAGTAGTATAATATATTTTATAATCAAGTTATAATAGAGATGAGATAAGATATATTAGAGTAAAGTATTCTATGATGTATATTTAAGATATTTAATGTTTAAACATATTTCATATGAATAGATGTAAAAATAAAATGTAAATACTATTAAAAAAAAAAAAAAAAAAAATTTTTTTTTTTTTTTTTTTTTTTTTTTTTTTTTTTTTTTAGTACTTGTATCATAATATATTTTATAATCAAGTTATGATAGAGGTAAGATATAATAGAATAAAGAATAATAGGATGTATATTTATATTTAATGTTTAAACATATTTCATACGAATAAATCCCTTTCGGGACCAACGTTGGTGAGGGGTTGGGCGCAAAAAAAAGAGTTGAAAGGGGAACAGGTTTCCCCTTTCAACTCTTTTTTCTGCGACGGATGAGACACTTTAGACTTGGAGGTGAAATTCTTCCAAATCTTTTGGATCCAGTTCGAGAATCAAAATTTCGTTTCTTTTTTCCCGCAACCAACGAAATTGCTCATCCGTCAATTGATCTCTGTACTGGATCCAGAGAAAGGTGAGGTCCGGGGCCTTGAGTGTGGCCCCGCACACCCGACACTTGAGATGCCGGGCATCTCGGACCTGCTCCAACAGACACGGCGGGTGGACCGCATGCTGGCACCGCGTCAAGCGCGAGCCGTTGAGGACCGGCAGAGAGCAACACATGCAGTTGTTCATCGTCCTCGAGACAGAGAGCTACTGAAGCCTGCGTCAGCGCGCGCGTGGGTATGGGGTGGAAAGAGAGGGAGGTCTTCTTTGGGAAAATCTCACGAACCGTTCTCTGGTTTCACTTGGAAATGTCACTCTTTTTCAGTTCAACCACTCCAACACTTGAAAAAATTCAGAGTCTTTCGAAATGCAGATGGGCTCCACACAAGAAAACAGTTTTAACTTGGAAAAGTCACAAAAAGTCAATCTTTTTCAGTTGGACCACTCCAACACTTTGAAAAAATTCAGAGTCTATCGAAATGCGGCTGGGCTCCATACAAGAAAACAGTTTAAGTTTTAACTTGGAAATGTCACAAAAAATCACTCTTTTTCAGTTGGACCACTCCAACACTTTGAAAAAATTCTAAGTCTATCGAAATGCGGCTGGGCTCCATACAAGAAAACGGTTTTAACTTGGAAATGTCACAAAAAATCAATCTTTTTCAGTTGGACCACTCCAACACTTTGAAAAAATTCAGAGTCTATCGAAATGCGGCTGGGCTCCACACAAGAAAACGGTTTTAACTTGGAAATGTTACAAAAAGTCAATCTTTTTCAGTTCGATGCCTGTTTCGACCACTCCAACACTTTGAAAAATGTCTTTCGAAATGCGGCTGGACTCTATCAAAGAAAACAGAGTTTTATCGTAGAAAGGTCACCGAAAAAATACAAGTCCATCTTTTCCAATGGCACCCAATTCAATCCATGTCTCGGGAAGTGGCAGTCTTCATAAACTAAACCCGTCTGCCCGAAAGCTCACGGAAAGCAACCAGTCTCCTCCTGCATCTTCCACAGAATCCAAGTCTTTGGAAAACGGCCCTGTATATCGGCGGTGGTGAGGTCATCCAGCAGGCAGGCAGGCAGGCAGGCAAAAACTGGGTGAAACAAGACAGCCGAGTGAACGAGCAAGCGGATGCACGGCCTTTTATACTGCATTTCTACACTCTGCGACCTTGAAAAAAAAAAAAAAAAAAATTTTTTTTTTTTTTTTTTTAATGTATTGTAAGGTATACGAAGCCTATATCCTATTGCACAACCCTCTGCGACCTTGAAAAAAAAAAAAAAAAAAAAAATTTTTTTTTTTTTTTTTTTTTTTAATGTATTGTAAGGTATACGAAGCCTATATCCTATTGCACAACCCTCTGCAACCTTGAAAAAAAAAAAAAAAAAAAAAAATTTTTTTTTTTTTTTTTTTTTTTTTTTCAATGCTTTGTAAGGTATACGAAGCCTACATCCTATTGCACAACCCTCTGCAACCTTGAAAAAAAAAAAAAAATTATTGAGGTCAAACTGGTGTATAAAAGGCCGTGCATTCGCTAGCTCTTTCACTTGGCTTTCGTCTACCTCGATGCTTGTGCCTGCTCTTTGGATTACTCTGCCTGTGGATTACTCTGCCTGTGGATTACTCTGCCCATGGATTACGCTGCCTGTGGATTTCTGTGCCTGTGGATTTCTGTGCCTGTGGATTTCTGTGCCTGTGGATTTCTGTGCCTGTGGATTTCTGTGCCTGTGGATTTCTGTGAGTATTTTACTTCGTATTATTTTATTTTGGAACTTTGATTTTTTGAGATGGTATTTTAAACAATTTTCTTCTGAAATGAGGGAATAAGTGTTTGAAAATTTTGCTGCGTTCTGTTATCCAACACTTTGAAAATTTAAACTTGAATATAAAAAGATTGTTTTTATTTTGTGACTGTGTTAAAAAGTTTGATTTTTTGAGATAGTATTTTAACCAATTTTCTTCTGAAATGAAAGTATAAGAGTTGGAAAATTTTGCTGAGTTCTGTTATCCAACACTTTGAAAATTTTAACTTGAATATAAAAAGATTGTTTTTATTTTGTGACTTTGTTAAAAAGTTTGATTTTTTGAGATGGTATTTTAAACAATTTTCTTCTGAAATGAGAGCATAAGAGTTTGAAAATTTTGTTGCGTTCTGTTATCCAACACTTTGAAAATTTAAACTTGAATATAAAAAGATTGTTTTTATTTTGCGACTTTGTTAAAAAGTTTGATTTTTTGAGATGGTTTCTTCTGAAATGAGAGCATAAGAGTTTGAAAATTTTGCTGCGTCCAACACTTTGAAAATTTAAACTTGAATATAAAAAGATTGTTTTTATTTTGTGATTTTGTTAAAAAGTTTGATTTTTTGAGACGGTATTTTAAACAATTTTCTTCTGAAATGAGAGCATAAGAGTTTGAAAATGTCGTTATGTTCTGTTAAAGAGAATGTATCCAATACTTTGAAAATTTAAGTTTTTAATCCATTTTCTTCTAAAGTGTATTTCATTAGAGGATAAGAGTTTGAAAATTTGGCTATGCGAGAATGTATCCAACACTTTGAAAATTTAAGTTTTTAATGTGTTACTTTGTTAAAAAGATTCATTCTTTAAAAGTTTCGCTATGTTCTGTTAAAAAGAATGTATCCAACACCTTGAAAAAAAAAAAAAAAAAAAAAAAATTAATTGGGTCAAACGGGTGTATAAAAGGCCGTGAATTCACTAGCTCGTTCACTTGGCTTTCGTCTTTCTCGATGCTTGTGCCTTTGGATTATTCTGCCTGTGAGTGTTTTATTTTGTATTATGATGCGATAAAAGTTACTTTGTTAAAAAGATTGATTTTTTGAGAGGGTGTTTTGAAACAATTCTGAAATGTATTGAGTTTGTGAATAAGAGTTTAAAAATTTCGCCGGGTTAAAGAGAATGTATCCAACACTTTGAAAAGTTAAACTTGAATATAAAAAGATTGTTTTTATATTTTGACTTTGTTAAAAAGATTGATTTTTTGAGAGGGTGTTTTAAAACCATTCTGAAATGGTTCGAGTTTGTGAATAAGAGTTTGAAAATTTCGCCGTCTTCTGTTAAAGAGAATGTATCCAACACTTTGAAAATTTAAGTTTTTAATCCATTTTCTTCTAAAATGTATTTCATGAGAGGATAAGAGTTTGAAAATTTAGCTATGCGACCATGTTGACAATTGAAACTTGAATATAAAAAGATTGTTTTTATTTTGCGACTTTGTTAAAAAAGTTTCTGTTAAAGAGAATAAATCCATTTTCTTCTAAAGTGTATTTCATAAGAGTTTGAAAATTTTGCCATGTTCTTTGAAATGGAAACTTGACTGTCTTTTTTAAAAAGATTCATTTTCTGAGACAACCCTTTTCTTTTTGCTCCACTCATGTCCTTTTTCTTCTTCTTTTCAGATGGCGACGTTTCTGTGGCACCTCTTCTAGACAGAAGGGGAGAGACAGGGGGCTGCTCAGATCCTACCCTCCCCCGCTGGGCGAGGAGGCGGATACAGATACTACACCCCGAACTCGCCGGATGGCCGCATACCGGGGACATGGGGTCGCTCCAATCCTCCTCTCCGATCCTCTGCTGTGGGTCAGTTGCAAGCATGGACCGCGATACTCGTTGTCGGTTAGTATAGGCAGGGGGTTCGCATGCACGGCCCTAAGATTCCTGGCCCTCCGTAAGGTCGGATGGAAGAGAGAGTGCGGAGGACCGCCGCTCCCATGCAGTATGTAGGGGCCGCTCGCAGGATTCTCCTCGAGGGCTACCGTGGCCCCGGTAGCCACTTCTTTTCCCAGTGCGGCGCCAGGGTCAGAGTGATGGGAGCCACCCTGCTCCCCCTTCTCCAGCAGGGATCGTCTGTACTTCAGCCGCCGCTCTTCTCCAGTAGTGAACCCTTCAAACCTTCCAATCCCTTCCGGGTGTTCAAAGGAGCTCGACAAGGTGTCCGAAGGGCTACTGTTGGCCGGTTGTCTCTTGGCGGGGTCTAGAGGTTCCTCCGAAAACGGCGCCCCTTGCAGGGCGACCCGGTACGTGCATGGGGAGTTCGGGATTCGAATTCCTGGTACAAAGAGATTACCTGACCGTGTCTCGCACCGTAAGGGAACGAACCTCGTCAATTGACGCTCTGTGCCGGCATGGCCATTGCTTGAGCCTGTAGGTCTGGGGCTTCGATGAGAGGCAACCGGCTGGAAGGCGCCTGGGGCACCCCGTGTGCCGTGGGCGCGCAGTAGAAGAAGTCTCTCAGGACCGGAGGCCTCTGTGCACTGCGGTCCAGGTGCCTCCGGGGTTGGGAGATGCCACGGTGGGAAAGGGTGGTCACAACGCGATGGAGGGAGCGCCTGTGTTGCCCACCCCCTTACGGGGGCGCAAGGCCTTTGGGTACGCGTAGAACCACCGTGGTAAAGAGTCGCTTGACCCGAATTCGGATATCTGAGGGTCGAATTCGGTCCTCGGGGGATGAAAGCTCTGGCGGCACTCTGGAAGACTGGAAGGTGGACAAGGGGGAAGCGAACAGGAAGCGTGGTCTAGCGAAGGAGATTCCGACAAGAAAGAAGGAACGGTTTGTCTAGGGGGCGTGAGACAGAAATGTCCAAGGTGGTACTCTTTTTTATAATTATTATTATTATTATTATGATGATGATGATGACCGGTTTGAGCCGCTTCGGCGGCTTGCCGGCCAATTTCCCTGGTTTACAAAGGTGGGTGGTTTTCTTTTTTCACACAGAGAGATGGATGCATGAGAGGTGGCCACAGGTTTGGTTTTAAAAAGGTGG
The DNA here is from genome assembly GCA_964019185.1 of Maratus speculifer. Lineage (NCBI taxonomy): Eukaryota > Metazoa > Arthropoda > Arachnida > Araneae > Salticidae > Maratus > Maratus speculifer. The sequence continues at coordinate 227,430,088 of OZ025292.1, forward strand.
TCATGGTGTATAAAGTGTTTTAAAAAGGTAAAAAGTGTATGAAAAGGTTATGTTTTAAAAAGGTTTTGTTTTATAAAGTGGTGGGGAAAGGTAATGGTGTATAAAGTGTTTTAAAAAGGTAAAAAGTGTATGAAAAGGTTATGTTTTAAAAAGGTTTTGTTTTATAAAGTGGTGGGGAAAGATAATGGTGTATAAAGTGTTTTAAAAAGGTAAAAAGTGTATGAAAAGGTTATGTTTTAAAAAGGTAAAAAGTGTATGAAAAGGTCTTGTTTTGAAGAAGGTCAAGTTTTATAAAGGTTTTGTTTTATAAAGTGTTTTAAAAAGTGTTTGATAGAACATCCTTATAAGGGTGTTTTAAAAAGTGAAAAAATCCTGTGGGGAAGTTTGTTTTGAAGAAGGTCAAGTTTTATAAAGGTTTTGTTTTATAAAGTGTTTTAAAAAGTGTTTGATAGAACATCCTTATAAGGGTGTTTTAAAAAGTGAAAAAATCCTGTGGGGAAGTTTGTTTTGAAGAAGGTCATGTTTTTAAAGTCAAGTTTTCATAGAAAATGTAAAAATGAAAGGTTACTATGAAAGGTACGTTTTTTCATTTTTTAAGAAATTGGTATTTGATAAATGTATTTGATAAATGTATTTGATAAATGTATTTGATAAATATTTGATAAATACTTGATAAATTTTTGATAAATACTTGATAAATTTTTGATAAATTTTTGATAAATACTTGATAAATTTTTGATAAATTTTTGATAAATACTTGATAAATTTTTGATAAATACTTGATAAATTTTTGATAAATACTTGATAAATATTTGATATTTTTGATAAATACTTGATATTTTTGATAAATGCTTGATAAATATTTGATATTTTTGATATTATTGCTTCGATAATTCGTCGATTTTACAATGAACAAGAAAACGCGTATTCTTTTTCAGGGCGTTTTCCTTTACAGGAAACAAGACTCAAGTACCAAGTTTTCACGTGTCTTCGCGTTTTTCTTTACAAGACGCGCTTCGATCTTACAAGGCGTTTTCAATTACAGAACGTTTTCTTTTACAGGAAACAAGACTCAAGTACCAAGTTTCGCGTTTTTCTTTACAAGACGCGCTTCGATCTTACAAGGCGTTTTCTTTTACAGGGCGTTTTCTTTTACAGGAAACAAGACTCAAGTACCAAGTTTCGCGTGTCTTCGCGTTTTTTTACAGGGCGTTTTCTTTTACAGGAAACCAGTTTCACCCGAGACGGAGTCGGGTAGACGGTCAGACCGTCGGCCTAGCCTTCGAAGGTTTTCTGTGGTTTCCCTTCGAACTCGAAGGGAGCTTCCGGCAAAAACGGAAACTCTCCTCGAGCGTGAATGCGGGTTAGGTTCCCTTTCAAAGTCCCACCACAGATGGGCTTTAGCACACATTGGATACACAAATAAAATTGTACACAAACAACACAAACAATTTTTTTTTTTTTTTTTTTTTTTTTTTTTTTAACCCCAAATTGAACCCATTTTTTCAGACACTCGACTCCAATCCAGACACATTTCCACAAATACAAATTTACAAATAAGATTTCATCCAACCATGGAATCTTGTTATAATATTTCACATTTCCACAAATACAAATTTAGAAATAAAATTTCATCCAATCATGGAATCTTGTTATAATATTTCACATTTCCACAAATACAAATTTAGAAATAAAATTTCATCCAATCATGGAATCTTGTTATATTTCACATTTCCACAAATACAAATTTAGAAATAAAGTTTCATCCAACCATGGAATCTTGTTATAATATTTCACATTTCCACAAACACAAACAACACAAACAACAAACAACATAAACAACGCAAACAACATAAACAACATAAATAACGCAAAAAACATAAACAACATAAACAACGCAAACAACATAAACAACATAAACAACGCAAACAACGCAAACAACGCAAACAACATAAACAACACAAACAACACAAACAACACAAACAACACAAACAACATAAACAACATAAACAACACAAACAACATAAACAACACAAACAACACAAACAACACAAACAACACAAACAACATAAACAACATAAACAACACAAACAACATAAACAACACAAACAACACAAACAACACAAACAACATAAACAACATAAACAACACAAACAACACAAACAACACAAACAACACAAACAACATAAACAACATAAACAACACAAACAACATAAACAACACAAACAACACAAACAACACAAACAACATAAACAACATAAACAACGCAAACAACGCAAACAACATAAACAACGCAAACAACATAAACAACATAAACAACGCAAACAACGCAAACAACATAAACAACGCAAACAACACAAACAACGCAAACAACGCAAACAACGCAAACAACACAAACAACGCAAACAACACAAACATTTTTTTTTTTTTTTTTTTTTTTTTTTTTCAGACTCATTTCCACAATTACAACTTCACAAATAAGATTTCATCCAACCATGGAGGATGGAATCTTGTTATAAAATTTGTGAAGTTCTTTTTATACTCTCCCACCCACACACATTTTGACAAGAAACACTCTCCCACCCACTCACATTTTGACAAGAAACACTCTCCCACCCACACACATTTTGACAAGAAACACACTCCAAACCACTCACATTTTTACAAGAAACACACTCCAAACCACTCACATTTTTACAAGAAACACACTCCAAACCACACACATTTTGACAAGAAACACTCTCCCACCCACACACATTTTGACAAGAAACACACTCCAAACCACACACGTTTCCACAAGAAACACTCTCCCACCCACTCTCCAAACCACACACGTTTCCACAAGAAACACTCTCCAAACCACTCTCCAAACCACACACGTTTCCACAAGAAACACTCTCCAAACCACTCTCCAAACCACACACGTTTCCACAAGAAACACTCTCCAAACCACACACGTTTCCACAAGAAACACTCTCCAAACCACACACGTTTCCACAAGAAACAATCTCCCACCCACACACCTTTTCACAAGAAACACTCTCCCACCCACACACATTTCCACAAGAAACACTCTCCAACACAACACAACACATTTCCAAAAACAAAAATAGAAATAAGATTCCATGAATGAGCCACCAATTTTTTTTTTTTTTTTTTTTTTTTTATTAAGATGAGTCATAATTTTTTTTTTTTTTTTTTTTTTTTTGAAATGAGTCATAATTTTTTTTTTTTTTTTTTTTTTTTTGAAATGAGTCATAATTTTTTTTTTTTTTTTTTTTTTTTTATAATTAGGTGAGTCATTAAAAAATATTATGACTCATCTCAAAAAAAAAAAAAAAAAAAAAAAAAAAAAAAAAAAAAATTTTTTTTTTTTTTTTTTTTTTTTTTTTTTTAATGACTCATCTGATTCAATGACTCATCTAATAATTATCTTTAAGTATCTATACTCATCTTTGAATATCTACATAAAAAAAGACTCCAGATTTCGTTCTCCAGGGTTGGATGAAAACTTATTTCGACTGTCGCCCCGTTTTTCGTTTTCCAACCTAGTCACACGCTTTCTACAAAGAGCCTCCATGTTCGCTCTCGTGACACGGAGGCCCGCCACGGTGCGACCTACGGGTTTTTTTTTCGTCCCACCCTTCTGTGGCCCGAGACGTGGAGCGTGCGACTCGGATCGCACAGAAAAAAACCGGTGGGACGATTTTGGACGCATGTCTCCCGAGGGACCGGACCCAGGCGTCTAGCTTGGGAGCCAGGCGTCTGTTTTAAACCAACACCTAGTCAGGTAGACGTCTGTTTTAAACAAACACCTTGGAAGCCAGGCGTCTGGTTTAAACCAACACCTTGGGAGCCTCCAACTCAGGCGTCTTTTTTAAACAAACACATTGCGAGCCAGGCGTCTGTTGACAGTACGCCTTGGGAGTCTCCAACTCAGGCGTCTTTTTTAAACAAACACATTGGGAGCCAGGCGTCTGTTGACAGTACGCCTTTTTTTACACAACACCTAGTCAGGCAGACCTTTTTTTAACAAACACATTGGGAGCCAGGCGTCTGTTGACAGTACGCCTTTTTTTACACAACACCTAGTCAGGCAGATGTTTTTTGAAACACAGTGTTTGTACGCCTTTTTTACACAACCCCTTGGGAGCCAAGCGTCTTTTGAAACAATACTCTCGACCACCACCACCCCCCTCGTGCAAAGGTTTCGTTCCGCAACGGGGCCACTCCACTCTTTGAGGCGAGCCGCGTCTGGTTCGGAATCGCCGAGGGTCCGGTGCTCGAAACATTGTGCAGTCGACTGTATCATAGAATAAAAAATAAATACGCAGAAAAATTAATTTCGTCAATACAATATCAATGCCTATTACTAATTACAAGAGCCTACAAAAAAACATCAGCAGCCGCCTTATGTGTACTTTCAGGAATTCCCCCACTTAACTTACAGCTACAGTACACAGCAACAACAGGAAGAATACTAAGATTAGGAATACCAACAGACATATACGACCCAGCATTCTATCAATCAAAATCAAACACAAACCAAGTAAAACCATACATAGACTACCTAAATATAATAGAAGATGGAGACGAAGACAAAGCAGAAGTCCAAATATATACAGATGGCTCGAAATTAAACAACAACACAGGATATGCGTACTGTGTATACAAAAACGAAGAAACAATATATGAAGACCAAACCCAACTTAATAGTGAAAACACAGTATACCAAGCAGAATTACTGGCATTGGAAGAAGCGGTAACATGGGCAACCAACTCAAAATATAACTCAGTAATAATTTATTCAGACAGTCTGTCAGGCATAGCAGCACTACAGGATATCTTCTCCAGGAATCCACTTGTAATTAATATAATAAAACTACTCCAGGAAACATCAACGAAAATATACCGTATTTTCGGGTGTATAGTCCGCGGCTTATACAATAAAAAAACCTTCGAAAAAGCCACTGCGGCTTATACACGGTGCGGGTTATACAAAGATTTTTTTAAATTGGAAATCGTGATATTTTTCCTACAATTTTTAAACCTCGAAAAATTTAAAAAAAAACATCGAAATTTGTAATTTTTTTTCGCTATGCCGCGAAATATAGAGAGTTCTCACATGTTTGTAAAAGCTTTTATAATAATAATTATTATTATTGTTTAAATACAGTAATTTCTGGGTTTGGGAGAACTGTCGCAACTATCGCCAAGTACTGCACTAACCGGCAGCAGGAAATAATGACGCCCGAACGCAGTTTGCTCTTGATTTGAGAGGGTAAAAACAATAGTATAACATGTTACTTATTTTAAACTTACTTTTTGCTGAATAAGTCGTTTTAACGTTAACTGTAATCAGTTTTTGATAGAGATGTGTAATTTGTTGAGGAACGATTCAAAAAGAGCTATTCCGGAAGTGGAACTGAAGGAACGATTCAGAAAAGGAACGAAATCACGGAATCGGTCTGAAACTCCGAAAAGGGCAAAATCATCGGACTCGTTCCGAAATGAAACAACTTCGAAAAGGTTCGATTCCTCGGACTCGTTCCGAAAAGGAGCAATTCCTATGACTCATTCCGTAATGAAACGACTCTGAAAAGGAAGGATTTCTCGGAATCGTTCCGAAAAAGAGCGACACCTCGGAATCGTTTCGAAATGACTTAAATCACACACTTTTTTTTGTTTGTTTGTTTGCAACAGGGCAGGGTAGATTAACTTTTTTTTTTTTAATAAACTAAAAATGATCTTAAACTCAAAATTGTCAAGGTAGGAAAGGTTCCAGATATTGGATTTTGTACTCTACAAAAACAAAGGGGTGCTGCAGCACCGATTTGCTAGCAAATTATTTTTCGATATTTTATTCATAGATTTTTTTTAAGGTCTCGCGTATAAGTCGACCCCCTCCACTTTGAAATTCTTTTTTTGTCTAAAATTTCTCGACTTATACGCGCGTATATACTTTAATGGCTCCTAACTTTGAACCCTGATCGAAATATAGGTTCATAAATGGTGTATAGCCCGCGGACTATACACCGATACATCTCCGCGGCTTATACACGAACTTTTTTTACTGCACTGCACGACTTAGGAGTGCGGGCTATACACAGAGTGCTGGCTATACACCCGAAAATACGGTACTTCAAATGGATAAAAGGCCACTCCAATATAGCAGGAAATGACAGAGCCGATGAACTGGCAAAACAAGCCACGAAAACATCATCAAAAGTGAAAAAAAGATTCTACCCCTCTCCCCCATCATTCCTAAAGAAAACTTTAAAAGAAAACCTACTTAAAAGATGGCAAGAGCTATGGGACTATGGTGACACAGGCCGCTACACATATGAACTAGTGCCAAAAATAAAGCAAGACTTCCTACTTCCACACAGGAACTTGTACATCTTCGCAACAAACCATGGCCCATTCTTCTCCTACCTCTACAAATTCAACAAAGTCCACTCTCCTTTATGCATATGTGGAGAATACGCAACATCTCTCCATTACCTAACCCACTGCACTCTAACATCTCACTTCCACATAAGAAAAACACAGTTACCCCTAAAACAATGGTTCTCACTTGTCCTTTCAAAACCAAACCTATACCAAAAGATAATAGACTGCGTAAAACTACTGGAGAAAAACCAATTCTTGTTCCAGAACCCAGAACTTTATCTCCAAGACTAGCTATAAAAACTGTTATTGTGCATCTAATTTAGATCATATTATTAACCAATCTGAACATATTAAGCATGTATTATATATATATACATATTATTGTTATAATTTACAAATTGTCTTTAAAAATCAAGTATCAACAATGCAAACCATTTGTGTACGCCCTGCAAGCTCGGGAGAACCCTTGAAAAATTGCATTGTAATACCCCTCACCCATTCCCTACGTCATTTCAAGAAAAGTAACAATCCATTACCTCCCCATAACATTTCAAGCTTATTTTAAAAATCTTAATTTTAATTTCAACTTTGCAATCAAATAATTATAAAATCCTCATATCAAAAACTCTAAAATCCTTTTTTTTTTTTTTTAAATTAAACAAAAAATTTCAACTATAAATATACAATGATTAAAACTTTTATTGTACCCAACCTCTAATTTTTTTTTTTTTACGAGAATTTTGCCAGGCGGGGCTAGTGAGTGCTTAATCCATCTGGTAGGCCTCCCCGCCTGGTTGACCCTTGACCCTTGCGATAACGCAATACCCTCAGTATCCGATTCCAGTAATTGATGACAGTTTGGCTAATATAACGAGTACGAGATATATGTCAACGTTAGATCTTACGTCAGGTTATTTTCAGATTGCAATGAAGCCTGAGGAACTGCGTTTATTACTCGGGACGGTTGTTTCGCTTTTAAGAGAATGAGTTTTGGTTTATCGGGGGCACCGGCAACATTCCAGAAGGCCATGAATAATATTCTTAAACCTTTGCTTGGTAAGGGTGTCCTGGTCTACCTGGACGATATAATTATAATGGCAGCTACTTTTGAAGTGCATTTAAGATTATTGAGGGAAGTGTTTACGTTGTTAAGAGATGCTGGGTTAACAGTTAAGTTGGAAAAATGTAAATTTTTGAGAAAAGAGATAAAGTATTTAGGAGTTAAAATTACGCGTGAAGGTATTAATATAGATAATGAGAAAATTGAGGCAGTTACGTCAATGAATCCCCCCAAAAATAGTAAGGATGTGGCGACATTTTTAGGGATGGTGGCTTGGTTCGCCAAGTTCATTCCACGTTTTTCAGAGTTATGTGAACCATTGTATAATTTAAAAAGGAAAAGGGTGAAGTTTGTATGGTCGTCAGCGGCTCAGAGGTCATTTGAGTTGTTAAAAGAGGCAGTAGTTTCCCGTCCTGTTTTGGCTCACCCCGATTATTCGTCCCAGTTTGAAGTGTATTGCGATGCGAGTGCAGTGGGGGTTGGAGCTATGTTAGCACAGAAAGGTCGACACATAGCGTTTGCGTCGAGAATTTTAAATGCAGCTGAAAGGAATTATTCGATTACGGAAAGGGAGTGTCTTGCAGTAATTTGGGCTTTGAATAAATTTCGTTGTTTTTTCACTAATATACTGGTTAAAGTCATTACGGATCATTCAGCTTTGACAAAGTTAACTAATGGAAAGGGTTTGTCTTCTCGTATGGTCAGATGGTGTTTGAAGTTGGCAGAGTATAATGTTATTATAGAACATAGGGCTGGTAAGGAAAATGCGGTAGCGGACGCTTTGTTTCGAAACCCGCATGGTGGTTTAGAGGTTACGGAGGAAATAAAGTGTTGTGCATTGTCTTCGTTGGTATTAAGGTCACGAGAGCAGTTGATAAGGGAGCAGAAACAAATTGAAGAGTTTGGTAGTTTATATCGTTACCTGGAAAATCCTGATGATGTCCCGAGCGCAGATGTGCCTATGTTTGAGAAATGGTCCCAATCTTTTAAGCTTATCGATGGTCTTCCTTTTTATTCTAAAATTGTAAATTCACGTGGTGAATTAAGAGTTTTTATTCCGGCTAGTCTTCGTAAGGCCATCTTGAAGGAATTTCATGATAATCCATTAGCAGGTCACTTAGGAATCAGGAAAACTCATACTCGAATTTGTGAATCCTGCTACTTCCCTAAAATGCGGGAAGCAGTGCGCGCTTATGTCTCCAGCTGTAGCACATGCCAACGTTATAATTATCAAAATGTAAGTCCAGCAGGCATATTAATTCCTATTAAAATAAATTTTCCTAATGAATGTGTAGGTGTAGATTTAATCGGTCCTTATCCGTTGTCTAATCCTAAAAGATATAGATTTGTACTAGTTATAGTTGATTATTTTAGTAAATGGGTAGAGTTAATCCCCCTCAGGAAGGCTTTTGCCTATGCATTTTTCGATAATTATATTTCTAAATATGGTGCACCAATTAGGGTAGTTAGCGATCATGGCCCTTGTTTTATTTCTGATATATTTAAGGCTCTGTGTGAGAAGCTGGAGATCGATCATTCTTTTACTGTTCCATATCATCCTCAGTCTAATATGGCTGAACGTGTAAATCGTAAATTAATTCAAATGATTTCTTTTTATGTTGGTTCTCATCATTAGAATTGGGACCAGTTTCTTCAGCATTTTGCGTACGCACTTCGTACAGCAGTTCACGAGTCGACGGGGAAAACGCCGGCCGAATTGTTTTTGGGTAGGAAAGTCATTACTCCATTTCAAAGGCTAGTTATGGTGTCGGACTCGGAAAGTCAGTTTATGTGCCAGGATATTGAGAGGTTGGTTAAGGAGGCTCAAGTTCAGATGAGAAAAGCGCAAGAAAAGCAAGCTCAGTATTATAATATGCGTAGAAGGGAATTGGAAGTTAAACTTGGATATTTTGTGTTAGTAGAAAAGCATTGGTTAAGTTCAAGTCGTCAAAAGAGAGTAGCTAAGTTTGGTCCAAAGTTTGTAGGTCCGTTTGAGGTTTTGGAAGTTCGGAATAACAATTTGGTTGTAAATGTCAATGGTGAAAGAATGACTGTTAATCTGGATCAGGTTAGAGATTATTGTTTGATAAAAGGCTATTTAATTTTCTACTGATTTTGTCACCTAGCAACCAAGATATACCTAATTATTTCAAAATGTAAAAAGTTTTCTGTGCAAACGATTTTTTGTGATAAATACATTATCTGTTTTATTTCTTCAGCTTTTACCTAAGCTGTGTGAAACAATATTCTTTTTGTTTTTGAGTTTGATTAGAATGTTTTTTAATGAGATATGTGAAAAAATGTTACGATTTTTATTGGAGTTGTGTTTTGTGAAATTATTAATGTTCGAAAGAACCTGAGTTGAGTTTACTCATGAGAATAAACTGTTTAAAACCAGATATGAGTAATTAATTTTGAGTTGAGTAAAATATTAATAAACTTTCGAACAAATTGAATTCTTCATATGGTCCGTCTCTACGGAGAAAAATCAGCGAGTTGTTCTACGTCAATGATTGAAGGATAACTGGTGAATATTTTGTGCTGTTTTGCTATTTCTTCGATGTTAGAACTCATCTTTTAAAGAGCCAAGAGGGGTAAGTGCACCCATTTAATTTTTATTCATTAAAAATGAGTATGAAAGAATTAAAAGCAAAAAAGAAAATTTTCAAAACAAACTTGACAAAATTAAAAGAAAAATTATCGAATACTGAGCTAGAATTAAATGAATTAATTCTCATAAAGGAGAAACGGAATAAATTAGAGAAAAACTTTTCTGAGTTATTTGAGTCTATTTATAAGATAAGTAAAGAAGATGAAATTGAGGATTTTATTAAGGAAAACGAAGAAATTAATGAAATTTTAGAAATAATGGAATTTGAACTTACAAAAAAGTTATCAAAAATGAAAGTGCAAACTGTTAATTTAGAAAACGCCACAAAGGCTGATAATAACATTAAATTGCCAAAGTTAACTCTTCCTGTATTTACGGGTAATTTGCATGAGTGGCTTTCTTTCAAAGATATATTTAAGGCTACTGTACAGGAAAATTTAATTTGTCAGGGGCAATGAAATTACAATATTTGAAGTCTTCATTGAGAGGAGATGCCTTTCGTATAATTCAATCTATTTCAATCGTGGATTCTAATTATGAAGTTGCATGGTCGCTTTTGGAAGAACGGTTTTCAAATTCGAGAGAACAAGTTTACGCGCATTTAAAACGTTTTTTAAATATTCCTGTTATTCAGAATGAGTCCCCAGCAGCATTATTAAATCTAATAGATATAACAAATGAATGTATTAGGTCGTTAGAGATTTTAGAACAAAAAGTTGAGGGGTTTTCTACTACTATGTTTGCTTATATTTTGGCTCAAAAATTAGATGTAAATACAAAAATGTGGTGGGAAAGACATCTTAAGCGGGATAATTTACCGAGTTTAACTGAATTGCTAGAATTCTTGAGAGACCACGCGCGTACACTAAGTGCGTCCAAACAAGTAAATACAAAGCGAAATTTTCAAAACGAAAGCCAAACAAAGCATAGCTTTTCAAAGGTAACATCCATGGTTGCGAGTTTAAATGAGAAAAATATGCGCAAATGTGTTGTATGTAACCAGGAAAATCACAGTGTTTTTAAATGTCCCAAATTTCAAAAATTTAATGTACAGGAAAGAGTAGATTTTGTGAAAAAAAACAATATGTGCTTTAACTGTCTTTCAGAATTCCACTGCGTCAAAAAATGTAACTCAACATTCTCGTGTTCAAAATGCCATAAACGCCACAATATACTTCTTTGTTTTGATAGGCGTGAGAGAAATTCCAATGCGGTGGGAAACACAAAAAATTATAGTGATAAGGAAGTGCCAAATGCATTGTCGACGAATGAAAGTAAACCAACATTAAATGTTGACGCCATACCATTTGAGTTAAATAACCAAATTCAAAATTTCACTGGTACTTCAAATGTGAGATCGAATAATGTTAAAACAGTTCTTCTTTCCACTGCTATTGTTTATATGAGAGATAAATTCGGAAATAAAGTTCCGGTGCGTGCTTTATTGGACAATGGTTCAATGAGCAATTTTTTAACATTGCAGTTAATTGAAAGATTAGGAATTCGAAAAGAAAAAAGTAATATTTCGGTATCGTGTTTAAGTGGATCCTCTGTAGCGGTAAAAAATAAAACTACTGCCTTGATCAGTAATAATTCGGGAGATTATAGTCGGGAGTTAGATTTCCTTATCATACCAAAGATTTCGCAAATTATGCCCTCGAAATATATTAATATTTCAGAGCTAGGAATTCCAGAGTCTATTATTCTTGCTGATCCTGAATTTAATAGACCAGGGAAAATAGATCTTTTGCTAGGAGCTGAAGTATTTCTAGAATTGATAAAGGTGGGTCGTATGAAGCTACCAAATTCTAAATTAATACTGCAAAATACGGTGTTCGGTTGCATAGTAAGTGGGAGTGTTTACGATTGTAACGATCAAGAACAAATACATTGCGGGTTAATTACTGAAACAGATTTAAATTTCGAAATGAAAAAATTTTGGGAAATTGAAAGAGTAGAAGAAAGTACACCATTGAGAAATACAGAAGAATTAGCATGCGACATACACTTTATAAACACACATCAGAGAGATATAACGGGCAAATTCATAGCACAAATGCCGTTGAAAAAAGATCCTAGTTCTTTGGGAGAATCAAAGCAATTTGCGGAAAATAGATTAAATTCACTTTGGAATAGGCTAGTCAAAAATCCAAATCTTTTAGAGTTATATTGCGCATTTATGGCAGAGTATAGAGAGTTAGGCCATATGGAGGAAGTAGAGAAAACAGATGAGCCAATACATGCGAATTATCTACCTCATCATGCTGTTTATCGCCCAGATAAAAGTTCTACAAAATTGAGAGTTGTCTTTAATGGTTCACATGCAACTTCATCAGGAGAATCCCTAAATTCCATACAGCTGAATGGAGGTGTCATTCAAGATGATTTGTTTAGCATAATACTTAGATTTCGTACACACCGCTATGCATTTACAGCAGATGTAAAAATGATGTATCGCATGATACTTGTCGATAAACGTCAACGGGATTTACAGCGCATAGTTTGGAAAGATTCTGTAAATGATGATATGAAATATTACAGACTATGTACAGTCACATATGGCACAACTAGTGCCCTTTATTTAGCCATGCGCTGCCTTAAACAGCTTGGTATAGATGGTGAATCTCAATTTCCGTATGCTTCTGGTGTGGTACAATCAGACTTTTACATGGACGATGTCCTGACTGGAGCAGCTGATCTAAAATCGGCTAAGAGACTGCAAATTGAGCTTATTCAACTATTAAATACGTGTGGCATGAACTTACATAAATGGTTTAGTAACCACCCAGAATTAATGGAGCCAGCCTTCAAAAATGAGAATTACACTTTTGAAAATATGAGTGAAACTAAGGCACTAGGACTTTGCTGGAATGCCAATGATGATACTTTTACTTTTAGTGTATCATTCAGTGAGCAAACCAAGGTAACTAAAAGAAGTGTGCTGTCAAATATTGCTCGCAATTTCGACCCCTTGGGTCTACTTGGACCAGTTGTGACGAAAGCAAAAATTTTCCTACAAAGACTGTGGAGACTTCAAATTGATTGGGATGAAAATCTCCCTACAGCTGAGCTTGATGATTGGTTGCAGTTTTTATAATCATTAAGAGCCATCAATAATATAAGTGCTGTTAGATACATTTTTACAAATAATCCAGTGCAAATTAAAATTTGTGGCTTTTCAGATGCTTCGGAGAAAGCCTACGGTGTGGCATTGTATGCTGTGTCTTAAAATTCTTCAGGAGAGCAAGTTTCTCAGTTGCTTTGCAGTAAAAGTCGAGTTGCACCAATCAAAACAATCACTATTCCTCGCTTGGAGCTCTGTGGTGCAGTTTTATTAGCCAAATTGATGAATAAGGTTGCCAAAACCTTAAAAGTTCCTAAAGAATCTGTTTACTATTATTCAGATAGTACTATTGTATTATGTTGGATTCGAAAACAGCCGTGTGACTTAAAAACCTTTGTGTCATCACGTGTGGCTACGATTCAGAATCTTTCTGATATCAGTCATTGGGGACATGTGGCTTCTTCTGATAATCCTGCTGATCTTGTGTCACGAGGTGTAGATCCAGACAAACTTCTCCAGAGTAACTTATGGTGGAAGGGTCCACTATTTCTAACACAACAAACTGAACCTTCTTTAAATACTGTCGAACTTGAGCAAAATGATAATGATCTATACATAAGTGAACTTAAACATACAGCTTCAAAGACTACACTTTTAATATCAGACTGTTCATCTTTTATTGATTATTTTTTGCAATTGAGTAATAATTATGCTAAATTAATAAGAATTCTTAGCTATGTTTTCAGGTTCATTCAGAATGTCAAAAAGCCAAAAGAAAGGTATTCAGGTAAGCTAACATCTGCTGAATTGAAGAAGGCTGAGCAGTTTATCATAAAATCTGTTCAAGAAAAAGAGTTTAGTTCTGAATTCACGTTGTTATCTAAGGGTAAGGAGTTACCAAAAAATAGTAGATTACTTTCATTAAATCCTTTCTTGGATAAAAATAATTTAATCAGAGTTGGAGGTCGTCTCCAAAATAGCACGGTAAATTATGCCCCAAAACACCCAATTGTACTGCCCTCTAAACACAAATTAACAGAATTAATTATTGACTTTTATCACAAAAAATATCTACATATAGGACCACAAAATTTATTTTATTGTGTTCGAAGAGAATTTTGGCCTTTAAACGGTAGGGCTATTTGCAGAAAAATTGTACATAAATGTATTACATGCTTTAGGGCCAAACCTAAATTGTTAGAGCAAATTATGGGCGAGCTCCCAAAAGAAAGAATAAATGTAGACTTTGTTTTTAATTGCACAGGAACTGATTTCTGTGGTCTATTTTTGATTAGATATAGAGGTCAACGTAAAGGTATTTATCATAAAGTTTATGTTTGTATTTTTATTTGTATGGTAACAAAGGCAGTGCATTTGGAATTAGTCAATGATTTAACATCTGAGGCTTTTATTGCAACATTAAAGAGGTTTTTTGCCAGACGAGGCAAACCTCGAAAAATTTTCAGTGATAATGCAGGCAATTTTGTGAAGACTAATGTAGAGCTTAAAAGGTTGCATGAATTGGTAAACAAACCAGACCAGAACCTTACTAATTACTTGATATCTGAAGGTATTGCTTGGGAATTTATTCCCCCTAAAGCTCCAAATTTTGGAGGTTTATGGGATTCGCTAGTCAAGACCTTCAAGTATCACTTTAAACGTGTTGTGGGCAACTCTAAATTAACTTATGAAGAAATGTTAACTATAATTGTCCAAATTGAAGGTATCTTAAATTCGCGCCCGCTTACTCCCTTGAGTACAGATATTGATGACTTGGAGGTCTTGACCCCGGGACATTTTCTTATTGGTCGCCCACTTAATGCCATTGCTGAATCTGACCTGAGTAATATTGAAGATAATAGACTAAACTTATGGCAAAAGACCACTAAAATGGTTCAGACCATCTGGAAAAAGTGGAAAAATAGTTATTTAAGTACATTGCAGCAAAGGCATAAGTGGATGATATCAAAAAAAAACAACCTCAAAATAGGAGATATGATTGTAATAAAGGAAGATGATCTTCCAGTGTCTAAATGATTATTAGGGAGAATTGTAGAAGTATTTTTTGGTAATGATAATAGAATAAGAGTTGTAAATATAAAAACCCCAAATGGAATATATAAAAGAGCAGTATCCAAAATTGCTGTATTACCTCTTGAAAGGTAATTCAGTTTTAATAAGAAAGTGTACATTATTGTAAAATTTCTTTATTTATTATGTATTATGTAAAATTTTTTAAATATTTGCTTAAATTTAACTTAACTGTGACTCATTTATATTGTATTTAATTGTATTGTTCTTTATATTTTTTACAATGGTTGTAATTGCAGTGTTTTAGTTTGAAACCCCCCTCAGATGTTTCAAGAGGGGCGGTATGTTTGATAAAAGGCTATTTAATTTTCTACTGACTTTGTCACCTAGCAACCAAGATATACCTAATTATTTCAAAATGTAAAAAGTTTTCTGTGCAAACGATTTTTTGTGATAAATACATTATCTGTTTTATTTCTTCAGCTTTTACCTAAGCTGTGTGAAACAATATTCGTTTTGTTTTTGAGTTTGATTAGAATGTTTTTGAATGAGATATGTGAAAAAATGTTACGGTTTTTATTGGAGTTGTGTTTTGTGAAATTATTAATGTTCGAAAGAACCTGAGTTGAGTTTACTCATGAGAATAAACTGTTTAAAACCAGATATGAGTATTTAATTTTGAGTTGAGTAAAATATTAATAAACTTTCGAACAAATTGAATTCTTCAATTATAAGTTTAGAGAAAATGGTAGTGAAGGTTCTCATGTGTCGAGTGGTGTTTCGCAAAATTCCCGATCCAATGAGTGTCCCGAGTCCAGCACTTCATCGAATTCTTTTCATCAATATTCGAAAAGAGAATTTGGTCAAACAGCTCCAAAAACTGTTATTGAAAGTAAAAAGTCTATCAAACCGAGAGCAAAGTATGATAATAAAAATAAGAGAGCAGTGTCAAATACATCCGACTCAGGGTGCCATAAAAGACAAAAGATTATAAACTGTCCCGTTCCTCCACTTATTAGACAGCAACCTCAAAAACATAAATTATCCAATAGCTCAACGTCATCAGTAATGGAGGATATTCCGAATCTGCGTTCGAGGCTGTAAAAATTCACGTGGTCCGGTAATTTACCCAAAGAACTTCTAACTGATAAGCAGGTAGGTTGCTATGTTTTCCGTATGAACTGTTTCATTGGCTGGTGGGGATTTACATTGCGTTTAACGAAGCCTTCTCTTCTTTACGCTAGAAGTTTTTACCTTGACCACGTGATCATAACGTAGATGGAATATCCTCCATTAATCCTCGAAAAAAACTTCATATGGACACTCGTCAAACTGTTAAAAGAACTTTAAAATCTGATTTTTTGCCCAATAAGAGACAGCATAGATTCGGAAAGAAACGTGGCCTAGGATCTTCAGTAACTTCAGGTGCGTCTAGAAAGAGGAGACAACATTCAGAGTACCGGCATCAGCAGTTCGAATCTCGCCATGGAGTGACCCCAGCGAACCGATCAGAGCAGAGTCGTCGAGTGGAATCTACAAGTATCCCACGGCATCCATTCAGGACCAGGCTGCAGGCACGACAGTCAACTGTGGCGTCACCGTACAGTTCCGATGACGAAGGATCCTTCGTGCAAGGTTTTTGGGACAAGAGGAGAAAGCCATCCTGTAGTATGAAGCCGGCTAGCAGCGAATCTCTCTATGATTGGGTGATCATATTCTTTATTAAATTTCTATTAGAGTGCATATATGTGGTAGCAATGTGAAGGAATAAAAAGCAGAGAGACTGTTTTTGGAATTTTTTTTTGACGGACTCACGATTAGTGCTTAATTGTGTTCAAAATTTGTTTGCAAAATTGTTAGTTTTATGTATGTTTGAAATTTTGGGTCTTAACTGCTTTTAAAAATTCTGGATCTATTGTTAAATTGTTATGTTAGTTGTTAAAATGTTATTATATTGTTATACTGTTCATGTGTTATTAAATGTATGTTAATGTATGTTTAATTTTCAGAAAGGTACAGATAGTAATTTGGGTTATTTTGTACACGCGCCGCGAGTCAGGCGTGCACGTGTTTTGCGGTCAAGAAGTCCTTGACATGCGTTTCTATCTCCTATACTAAGATTTAATGAATTAACTTTCTTCTTATCATTCGTGGTTCATGTGTTACGTTTGTACCTTAGTTGGGAATGGTTTCCGCAAGTTGCGAAGGTTTAAGCTGCATTTGAATATGAAATTGTATTGTATTAAAATTGAACGTTAATGTGATTTTCTTGCAGGGAAGTATACCTGTGTTATATATTGATATTGCTATTTTTCTTTTAGTTAATACAGATGAAGAGTCATGTGATGACGTCATTTTGTAGATTTGATATTTTAGATTATTCATAAGCACAGCTATGTGAAGCTGTACGTATGTACCCCAAATATTGTGAAAGTGGAGCTAGTTCTGAAGAATTTTTGGGAGTTAGGTCATTGGCTAAAGGGTATGTAGGTATTACGTAGTAGCAGAGTTATTGTAGTAATTTAATTTTAGATGAGTTTGGAATTTTATTGAGGAAAATTTTTTCGCATTGGGTTTTTTGGACTTGATGCAAATTCTAGTGTTAGGAAAGTTTTATGGAGAAATTTTTAATAAAGATACAGTTGTATTTCAATATTGAGGAAAATTTCGAAAGCTTAGTGTTTTGATGAATTTTAGCACTCCCAGTGGAGTGGGTTGTTTTGAAAGAGGAAGTAATCAGTTTTGAAAGTTTTAAGAGTTTTAAAAGTTTTACGGAGGCTATTTTTAAGATAGAAGGATGGTGGAATTGAATATGTGAATATTTGAGGCAAACTGAGGTTTTTATGGTGATGGGTTAAAGAGTAATATTTTAAAAGTTATGTTTCGGTTCTAAATTTCACCCATCACTTTGTTTTTTTTACGGTTTGAAATTTATAACAAGAAAAAGTCCTTGGCATGCATTTGGCCCAGTCCTTTTTCTCTGTGGAATCCGAGGGGGGGGGGGGGGTGTGAGGGAGTGACTTTTGTCTTAAAGGCACTCTAGTATTTCTGAGACCGTGACGTCAATAATTTAACATGTGTAAGCGTGAAAGCGACATCTATTCTCTCTTTTACTTTAAATTTCTAGAACGTGTGTGTCTCTTTCGGATTCTGCAGTTAGGCTCGCGGTTAGTAGTGTTATGTAAATTTGAAGTATCTCAGTTTGCAGCATATAAAAGCTTGGAGTTTGAGTGTGTGTAGTGTGTCTCTGGCGATAGACAGCGAGGGTCTCTGGCAGTAGCCAGCAGAGAGTGTATCTAGCGATATTAGTCAGCGAAGTGTGTTTCTAGCGGCGATTTCCCGCTGGTGTTTAGCAGAGTGCGTCTAGCGGCGTTGATTGATCCAGAGAGAGTAGTATCAAGTAGCATCGAACCTCCAGTGAATTGCTAAGGAGTTTTGGTATTTGACTCGAGAAGTTGGCCAGTGGTAAGGATTTAATAGTAATTGTGTTGATTATCCCAACGTTAAATAAAGAGATACATACAGCCACGGGCTGTCTAATAAGTTTTATGTAGCAGCTTAGCCGAAAGATAGCTGGGAAGTAATCTGAGGTGCCCTGATTGAGCTAGTTCCGGAGCTGTGAGTATGAGTTTAATCTTTTAGTAGTATTCTCAGTTGTGAAATTTACAGACTTGCTCCACTCACCTTGATCCCTTATAGTTTTTAATAAACTGTGTTTTTATCTTAATTCCTGAGTATGTCTGCATTTAACTCCCAGCACGAGCACCCAACCGTTACAGTGGTTATAAAATAAATACTAAAAAATTTCAAGAAATTGCGAATGATACTTCTAAATTTTATGTTTATCTTTACGATTGACACCATGTGTCACATATACAGAGTGAGTCATAAGTATCGAAACAATAGGCTATCTCCTTAAATATTGCCCCTAGACCCATACTTCCAATTGCAAAAATTCATAACAAAAGGTAAAATTTCTGATAAGATAAGTTGCAACTCCATGGGGGGTTTATTTGAAAAATTACAAAAATTAACTTTTTATACGGCCCCCGTAGGATAAAAATTCCAATTGGGAAAATTTTCCTAATCCAGTCCTGAATAAGACTCAAAAAGTTGCGTCTTCATATCTTCAAAATTCGCAGAGCTATAGTCGTTTGAATTATTCACCAGGATTTAAGGGATTAGACACAAATTGAAATGCGCGCAATTCGAAAGACAATGTTGCTTTAACAGGTCTAGGAAATGTGTAAAAAATCTATCTTTTGAGTTAGAATTTTGATGTTTTTTCTTTTTTCGTAATGGTTAGCCATATAATTTGCTAAGAAAATCATATCCTTAAATTTATAGAAATTCCATGTGGTTAGTACTGGTTTAAATGGGATAATTAAAAATCGTTATAACTCGAAACATTATTTATCAGATTTCAGTTTCTTTCCAGTTAATTAAAGATGAAAATCTGATTATAGTTTTGTTGCAGGGTTTTTGTTTTTCAATATTAATTTTAAAACTATTAAAAATATTTATTGAAAAAATAATATAACTTTTAAAAAAATCATATTTTCAAAAGTAAATATTTTTGAAACAAAACTAATCTAAAATAATTATAGATGACAAGTTTCAAATTTGTACTTTTTTTTTTTTAACAATTCTTAGCTTTCAATAATTAAAAGACAAGAAATAGTTGGGAAAAAATGCATTATGAAAAAAAACCGGATTATACTGTTTTAGTGCCCGTCAGTTATTTAAAAGAATGCTTTTCTAAGTTGCAGATTGTGTCTTTTTTTAAAATTTACTTCTCACACCTTCAAGCATTTTATCGTACTGGAGAGGCTGGTAAAAAATCTGTGTTCTGGGCCCAGGCCGGGTCAAGACCGACATGTTACTTTTTTCTGAACACTCGCCAATCCGATCCATCTCGAATAATCTGTATTTAAATCACTGTCTCTGACTGACCTAATACGTACCTGAAATAAGTAAAATTTGGTTCAATTAAAATTTTTACAAAAACCAAATAAATTTTAAAATCGTTTTTATTTGACAAAAAAAAACTTTATTGATTTATTTATTTATTTAAAGAATAGTATATTCGAATGCTAAAAAATTAAACACAATAAAACCAGACAAAAAAAATCTGCCTATGACGAAATTCTGTCTTAAACGAAAAATGTATTGATCCGTGCGAAATACATACAATAATACCTGAGAAAAAAAATAAACTCCATTTAACCCTCCTAAGAAGGGCATTTATCTGTAACGTATTTTTTCTTTCCTATGGGGATTAACCTATTTTTTCTTTCCTATTCCCCGTCTTAAAAGGTTTTACTGTATAACATTTTTCAAAGTCTCCAATGCACGGGATATAGATTAGCTAAATTAAAATATAAGTGAAACATTTACATATAAACAGAGATTCATTGATAAAATAAATATATCACAGCCTTTGGCGCCTCTGTAATAATAAAAAGTATAAATATGAAAAACGGAAAGCTATAATAAGAATTTTTGGTCAGAACTCCTCCTTACGAAAGAATTTTTAACCACACCGAAGTAAAAAACTATGTAGAAATTCACGGCTGAACTGGACTATGATTAAAACTTTTTTCTAGGCCAGTTAGGGTTATGATTTTAACTTTTTTCCATGCCGGGCAGAACTTTTTCCCCCATGGGTCCGTTTGGGACCTGAGCTATATATTTCGATCCATGCAAAGCTCCAGTGCTGACTATCAACATAATTTGAAAACAAGTTTTGATTTAAAACAATACGGTGCTTTATTATGTCCAAATAAGAGGCTCTGTCTTAAATCGATATGTAATAACGGATAATTTGTGGACGATCCCTCAATTCCTTTTAAAATCAGTCAATAAAGCTTCGTTTAGAAGCATGGTAAAGTAGTGTAAGTCACGAATTTTGGAGAATTTTGGATTTTAATATCTCTGTCAGGTTTTAGATAAGGAGATAAAATTTTTTTGTTCAATTTAAGAATGGATAAGGAATAATTTCCTAATTGGGAATTTTGCTCTACGGGGGCCGTATAAAAATTTAATTTTCGTATTTTTTCATATAGACCCCCCATAGAGTTGGAACTTATCTTATCAGAAATTTCACCTTTTTTATGAATTTTTGCAATTGGAAGTATGAGTCTAGAAGCAATATTAAGGAAGATAGCCTATTGTTTCGATATTTATGACTCACCCTGTATTACATAAAATTTTGAATCACAGAGCTATTATTAAAGAAAATACATACCACCCAATTGGGCAGCTATCAGAGATAGTGTCTGAACACCCATGCATTTTCTTTCATATAGTCAAAACTTTTCAAGAAAAGACTTGCTCATAGACTGCAATGAAAATGTACTTAATAGCTTACTCTTTTGTTTCGATCTTTATTTAATTTATAGTGTGCAAAAAAACTCTATAAATTATTGAAAAAAAAAAACTTCTGCAGAGTCATTACAGCTGTTCTTGCCAAAATGTAGTTTTTCGAGTGATTTTGGAGAGGATGACATGAAAAACTAATGCTCGAAAGAATGATGGGCAGTAGGACACTAATATGCTCAAATTGTTCGGAAAATGAGTTGTTTTTAGCACTGTAATATATTTTTCGTTTTCTTAAAGGATTTTATCTGCTATAGAACAAAAAAAATATTTTAAATAATTTTGGTCAGGTTTTTCAGCAAAGTACCACACTGAGAGCGTAGTGGACAAAGGCTGCTAGTATATCATTAAAAGTGGGACTTCTCTCATTATGACCCTATATTTAAGAAATATTATCTTTCAAATAATTAATTAAATGCATGCGAACAATTTTATATAATTGTTTGAGGTAAAAGTAAAAAAAAAAAAAATCGTTGCAAAAGTAAAATATGAGAAACGTAAAAATGTCTGAAATCGTTATTTCCTTGTGGGAAACAACCATCCCCCCCCCTGCTTGATTAAGGATGTCAAATATTTTTACTGCTTATTTTACTAAAATGTATTTTTTTACTAATATGAAAAGAGTATTTTCTGTATCCTCATATGCTAAATTCAATCTTTTAAAATCGATACAGAGTCAATGTAAAAGATTAAACGCTTTATGCGCTTAATCCATCTATTTAGAAATAGATTCTATCTCAAATCGATACAGTTCTAATTAAAAGAGCATCAGAAAACTTTAATATCGGATCAATAAATATTTAATCGAAGCATAATGTGTACCTAAATATCATTTCAAAATTTATTTAGAAATTAGCAATTATTTACTTAAAATATTAACATCGTAGTTAAGAATTTGTACGAAATACTCGTATATTTCATTTAACTATAAAGGGAGAATTTAAAATTATTTATTTATCAATAAAGAATAAATTGGTTCTAGTTAACATTGATTGTAATATACGGCTCATTAGTAATATATGTATTCCCTAATATTCAATGCGAACTATATTCCTCACAGTAGTTCTTAAGTCGATACTAACAAAACATTGATGTAATGTAATTGGAAGATATTAAACAAAAGTTTTAAAAACGTATTGAATTTATTACAATATTAATTAATAAATCCCGATAGTTCAAAAAAAGAATGTTACATTAATAAGCAAATAAAGAATATGAGGATAAAATATATATTTTTTGAGCATATTCTGTTGCAATGTATATTTTAACCAAATCAAATTTACTTTGTGTAAATTTTTTAGGCAACATGAAATGATAATGTAGCTTTTCATGGCAAGATTTCAAGTTAGCGCCAATGTGCGGTGTACCTTATGGTTAATCTTTTCTAATCAGGTCCATGGCTGAGTGATTACATGAAAAATGTAAATTTTGATATTTTTAATATGTTTAATAATGATACTTCCAATTTTTTTTGTTGAAAAAATGGTGGCAACTCATAATCGACTATCATATTTAGTGCACGAGTCGAAAAGCATGTGTTTAAATGAACTAATATGGTCTTTGTCAGCCATCCAAAAGTGAACGAGTAATTTCTGGCAACGGACAAAAATTTCATAGTGAAAGCCATTGGGTTTTGTCGTAAATAGTTCTATTAGGTATATTATTTCACATTATAGTAATTCCTTGCTTTTTTAAGAACTAGATTTGACTACTGCTTTCAATTGTTGAGAAAATATCGCGTCATTTTTGTTTAAGGGAACTTCATCGTAAGAAAAATAACCTTATAACACTTATATTATGCGGAATTTCAGGTTCGGATGAAAATTTACTACATGTGTTTCGTAATAAATAAAATATTTATTGTGATTACCAAAATATTTTATTTTTTAACTTCATCATCAGATTTATTTTTAAACTAAAATAATTACTGGATACAGAATTTTTTTTTAAATAATAACATATTTTCTAATAATTGTAACTAGCAATACCCACAATCTGCTAAAGAATTTTAGAAAAGTAACATTTCTAAAGCAAATAATAATTTTACACTCTTTTTAAAAATAATGTACTAAAATATTTCTTTTCATTAACTGTAAATAAAGAAAAATTCAATCCTTTACAATGTAGGGGAGAGGGGGGCACGTTTGAACTGGGGGCACCTTTGAACACTTTAAATATTTTCCTTCAAATAAATTATTTTTAAAAAATGCATATGGCAGAACATTACTACTGCTTCAACGGAATAATTATACAAAGCTGTACTAATTTATATGAACAGTTCTGCCTAAGCAAGATATGTATTTTTCTTCCTCTTGAATCTAAACTTAAGAAAATAAAATTGGAAGATTTTTGTTTACAAACTTCTATCCCTAAAATTTTAATTTATTGTTCAATGCTTAGGTAAAGATGTTAGCTTTAGTTTATAAGCTTTGTTTTATTTAAATTCTTCAGCCGAATTGAATTAACCATTGTAATGTTGAACTCCATGTGATGCGGCACCATTGAACAGAAAAGTTGGGGCACCATTGAACAGCGAAAAAACACCGAATAAACTGGTGATAAATAATAATTGAAATACCTTAGAGAGAACAATTAAAACTATGAAGTAAAGTGTTGTTAATGTACCTAAATATTATTACTTCTGAAAAAAATTTTTATGTGAAAAGAGATTAATTGAGAATGTCAAAGAACATGAACTTTTAACTTATACTGCTAACAATTACTGCACACATAGGTTCCAACCTCAGTATATATCAGTGGTGGGAAGTTTTAAATCTAAATTGATGTTGGCATTCATTTATTGGATAATTGCAAATCCTGGATACAAAATAATGATTCGAGATTTAACAGGTTTCCATACATTATAATGTATGGAAACATCTGGTTTCGTAACGGATAAAACGGAATTTTATGACAGGTCTCTTAAAAAAAAACAGCGAATGAAAAATTTTAATTTTCCAAAAGCATAAGATATCCTATTGATATATTTTAAGGATAGTGTAAAAAAGTTTTTACAACCAAACACAACTGGCGGACACTTTGTGTTTTACCAACAATGACTTTTGATATCAACTTTGATAAATTTAAGTTTGATTAAATAACAAAGAAATTAGTAATTTCATAAAGATGTAGTTATTTAATTTTATTCATATTAATTTATAGTTCTGTACACATGCAACTTTTTATAAAAACTCTCAATATTTTCACATTTTATTCATTTGTTCAAAGGTGCCCCTTGCTTGTTCAAAGGTGCCCTTGCTTGTTCAAAGATGCCCCTTTCTTGTTCAAAGATGCCCCTTGCTTGTTCAAAGGTACCCACACATGGGGCAGGTTTGAACAAAATTCTTTCAACTTTTTAAACCCGCACAACTTATTTAATTTCTTTGGAAAATGTTTAATTTATGTTTCATATGATGAAGAAATGCGTTGTTTTTAATGTGTAATACTTAAAACTCAATAAATATAATTCAAGTAAGAAATATATTGATTTTCTGAAAAAATATTCAAAGGTGCCCCCCTATCCCTATTTTAATAAAATTTTCTAACAATTTCTCTTTAATCTTGCCGACAGTGAATAAAATATTTATTTTAATTACTGTGATACTTCTACTCATTTCTCGTTCTTAAAAAAACTTTAATATTAATTTTACAATTTGTTGTATATGGTAAGTTGACGCTCATTTAAATATCAAAAATATTTAAAAAATAAAACTTTTTATTCAAAGTTTACCGATTTAGAACCTGCGTACTTTTTATTTTTATCAGGTATTGATGAAGCAATTACCATGTCATTAAGGAAAACGAAATACTGGAAACAAAGATTATTCAAAATAACTTTCAAAAAATTAATTTTAATGCTGCATCATTATAAAAAAATTTCAAAGTAAAATATGTTAAGAAAAAAATAACTTAAATGATTCCCGGGGAGTTCATTAATTCAGAATCCATTAAACAGAAAGAAAAAAATTAAATTAACAATGTGAACTTTTCTGTAATTTTTTTTATTTAAGTAAAACTTTAGAATGCATTATTAAACTGAGCCATTTTCAAATTTCGCTTACATATGCTCTTCCAGAGTAAAAAGAAGAAAATCCAAACATAAATTAATATTTAAAGTTTGATTTGAGCTACGCATTAGCTAAAGAATATTATATTGAACATTACTAACATGATAAATTAAAAAATCAATAAAAAATTTTGAGATATAAATCTTTAAAACTTTGATTCTAAGCAAAAATGCCTGTCCCATTCCAAGTTTTATGTTTTTAACTGTGTTTTTTTTCATTTGAGCTAACTTTTTTAAATAAAAAGATTTAATTATTTTAAATATGAACTGTTAGTGTTCTATATTAATGAAAAAAAATTATTACAAAAGATATTTTCTTTAAGAAATTACCAGAAGTCTTTTGTCCCTCACTTTTCTTCAAGTCCGTTACCTTGTGATTGTTTTAGTCAAAATAGGTTTCGAATGCTGTCTAAAGTTAGCAGCAAATATTCGGCGATATTGTTAAACTATTCACGTTACTGCTACTTGCCATTTTTTTACTTTTCAATTGTGAAGCAATGTAATAGTGGCAAGAATAAGCTTTTTATCAAGGTTGGTATTTTTTTTTTTCACTGTCAAGTCTGTTACCGTAAATTTTAATGTTAAAATAATGATTTTTGCACTTTTGTAATTAAATATTGTTTACTATATAGTTTCAGAAGGTATGTGTATTATTATCTAAGTTAGAAATTATACAAGCTAGTTCATTTCTAATAGTTTTATTTGAAATATCAAGTCCGTTACCATGAAATGTAAGCGATGAAATGTAAGCTGCTAAGTAAGTTTACTAAATAGTTTTAGAAGGTATGTAAATTATTATATAAGTTAGAAAATAGACAAGCTAGTTCATTTTAATAGTTTTTTTTTTTTTTTTTTTTTTTTTTTTTTTTTTAGTTTTATTTGAAATATCAAATCCGTTACTTGTCAAGTCCGTTACCATGAAATATAAGCAAATGGTGAAAATTTAATATTATTACTTTTTTTAATGCGATTAACGTTAAGTTATTTAAAACTACCATTATTTAAAAGAAAAAAAATCTGGATTTTATAAAGAAACTTATCGGAACAATAAAAAATCCAGATTTTTTTAAATTATAAAGACAGTTTGATGAGGGAAGTCGAAAATTCAAAATTTTATTTTAATTTTCTTCTTATACTATTGAAGAGCAATTCTTAAATACATATTTATTCACTTATTTCGAAATTTTTGAAAACGGCTTTAATGATGTTCATCCCAAAGACAAATTGAATATAATTTTTATGCCCAAAAATCAAACTGTCAGGATATTTCATACAGAAAAAATGATTTTCGTGCAATATCTGCTTTTTGCACGTTTATTTTAAATACTGTGATGCTTCTACTCATATCTTGTTCTTAAAAAAACTTTAATATTAGTTTTACAGTTTATTGTATATGGGAAGTATAAAAAACCAACATCCTGTATTAGAAGAAAAAAAAAGATGATTTAAGATATTTTCAAATTATTGTAAATATGAATAACTGCAATCTGCGAAATGAATATTTTAAAAAATACCATTTCCTAAAGTAAATAATAATGTTAGGGGTTTTAAAAAAAAATCTATTAGAACTTTCTTTTCCATCAATTATAAATAACAAAAAATTCAATCCTTTAAAATTGTATTAAGAAAAGTTACTAACAATTTCTCTTTAATCTTAACTACTGTAAATAAAACATTTTTCAACATTTATTTTAATTACTGTGATGCTTTTTATCCATTTTCGTTCATAAAATATTTTAATATTAGTTTTTAAATTTATAGTATGTGTGAAGTTGACGTTCATTTAAATTAAAAAAACTATCTAAGTAATAAAGCTTTTTATTCAAAATTTATCGATTTAGAAACTGCGTGCTTTTTTTAATATGTAAGGTATTAATGAAGCAATTAATATGTCATTAAGGAAAAGGAAATATAGGAAACAAAGAATATTCATAATAACTTTCAGAAAAATTAATTTTAATGCTGCATCATTATCAAAACTTTTCAATTGTAAAATATGCTAAAAAAAATAACTTAAATGATTCCCTGGGAGATCATTAGTTCAGAATTCATTAAACAGAAAAAAAAAATTAACAATATGTTCTTTTCTGTTATTATTTTATTTGAATAAAACTTTAGAATGCATTGTTTAACTACTTTTTCTAATGCTATTAACGATCAGTTTTTTAGAAGTGACAGTATATTTTTTAACGATGATTTAAGATATTTTCTAATTATTGTAAATATAAATAACTGCAATCTGCGAATGAATATTTAAAAAAAATAACATTTCTAAAAGTAAATAATAATGTTACGCTCTTAAAAAAAAAATAATATTTCTTTCCATTAATTATAAATAACAAAAAACTTCAATCTTTCAAAATACGTATAAAAAAATTTCCTAACAATTTCACATTAATTTTAACTACTGTAAATAAACCATTTTTTACATTTATTTTAATTACTGTGATGCATTTTTTCATTTCTCGTTCATAAAAAACTTTAATATTAGTTTTACAGTTTATTGCATATGGAATGTTAACGTTCATTTACATTTGAAAAAATATTTAAATAATAAAACTTTTTATTCAAAATGTATCAATTAAGAAAATGAGTTCTTTTTTTTTTTATAAGATATTGATAATTTTATTGTAAACATTAAAAAATTGTTAACTTTTACTGTAAATATCAATAACTTCAATCTGTTAATGAATATTAATAAATATATATACTAATTCTAAAGCAAAAGAAAAAAAAAGTTACGCGCTGTTTAAAATAAATCTACTAAAATGTTTCCTTCTATTAATTATAAATAACAAAAAATCTTCAATCATTCAAAATACGTATTAATAAAATTTCCTAACAATTTCTTTTCAATCTTAACTACTGTAAATAAAACATTTTAAAAATATTTATTTAAATTACTGTGACGTTTTTACTAATTTCATGTTCTTAAAAACTCCAATATTAGTTTTACAGTTTATTGTATATAGAAAGTTGATGCTCATTTAAATATGAAAAAAATATTTAAATAATAAAACATTTTATTCAAAATTCATCAATTTAGAAACTGCATTATTTTTTTACAAGGTATTGATGAAACAAATAATATGACATTAGGGAAAACAATATATTGGAAACAAAGAATATTCATAATAACTTTCAGAAAAATTAATTTTAATACTGCATCATTATCAAAAATTTCAATAGTAAAATATGCTAAGAAAAAAATAACTTAAATGTTTTCCGGATAGATAATTAGTTCAGAATTCATTAATCAGAAAAAAAAGTAAACTAACAATGTGTACCTTTCTGTAATTATTTTATTTATGTAAAACTTTAGATTGCTCTGTTTATTTACTTTTTTTAATTCTATTAACGATAAATTTTTTAAAACTACCAATATTTCAAAAAAAAAATTGATACAGTTAGGCAATTAACACATTTTCTAACTATTGTAAATATCAATAACTGCAATCTGCTAATGAAAGTAAAAAAATAATAAAATAGCATTTATAAAAAAAAAAAAAAAAAAAAAAAAAAAAAAAAAAAAAAAAAAGAGTGTTACGTGCTTTTAAGAAAATCTACTAAAATATATCTTTCTATTAATTATAAATAACAAAAAACTTCATTCCTTCAAAATACGTATTAATAAATTTTCCTAACAATTTCTCTTTAATCTTAGCTACTGTAAATAAATATTTTATACCTTTTACTCTAATGCTTCTACTCATTTTTCGTTCTTGAAAAATATTAATATTAGTTTTATAGTTTATAGTATATAGAAAGTTGACGCTCATTTACATTTGAAAAAAATAAAAAAAAAACAGAAAACATATTTAAATAATAAAACTTTTTATTCAAAATTTATCAATTTAGAAACTGCATACTTTTTTTTACAAGGTATTGATGAAGTAATTAATATGTCATTAAAAAAAACAAAATACCGGAAACAAAGAATATTCATAATAACATTCAGAAAAATTAATTTTAATGCTACATTCATTATTCTCATTATCAAAAATTTTCAATTGTAAAATATGCTAAGAAAAAAAAAATAACTTAAATGATTCCCGGGGAGATCATTAGTTCAGAATCCATTAAACAGATATAAAAAAAAATTAAACTAACAATGTGTTCTTTTCTGTAATTATTTTATTTAAATAAAACTTAAGAATACATTGTTTAGATATTTTTTTTTAGTGATATTAACGATAACTGTTTTAAAACTACCATTATTTGAAGAAAAAATAATAATAAAGAAAAAGAAAAAAAATCGAGATTTTTTAAAAAATTCTTCAGAACAATCAAAATTCCGGATTTTTCTTTTCTTTTATTTATAAAGGCTGTTTGATGAGGGAAGTTGAAAATTCGAAATTTTAATTTAATTTTCTTCTTATACTATTGAAGAGCAATTTTTAAATATATATTTATTCACTTATTTCAGGATTCTTGAAAACGGCTTGAATGATGTTCATGCCAACGACGAATTGAATAATTTTTCTGCCCCAACATCAAATTATCAGGATATTTCATATAGAAAAATCATTATCGAGCAATATATGCTTCTTGAAGGTTTATTTTAATTACTGAGATGCTTCTACTCATTTCTTGTTCTTAAAAAGAATTTAATATTAGTTTTACAGTTTATTGTACATGGGAAGTATTAAAAACCAACATCCGGTATTAAAAAAAAGATGATTTAAGATATTTTCTAATTATTGTAAATATAAATAACTGCAATCTGCGAAATGAGTATTTAAAAAAAATCACTTCCAATAATAATAATAATAATATCTACTAAAATATTTTTTCCATTAATTAAAAGAACAAAAAACATCAATTCTTTAAAATTGTATAAATAAAAATTACTACTGTAAATAAATTTTTTTAACATTTATTTTAATTACTGCGATGCTTTTTTTCATTTCTTGTTCATTAAAAACTTTAAGATTAGTTTTACAATTTATAGTATATCGGCAGTTGACGCTCATTGAAATTTGAAAATATATTTAAATAATAAATTTTTTTATTTAAAATTTGTCGATTTTGGAACTGCGTACTATTTTAAAAAAATATATTGATATTTTTACTGTAAATATTAATAAATTGATAACTTTTATTGTAAATATCAATAACTTCAATCTGCTAATGAATATTAATATATATATATATTATTTCTAAAATAAGAAATAATGTTACGCGCTTTAAAAAAGAAATCTACTAAAATATTTCTTTTCATTAATTATAAATAACACGAAACTAATTAACGAAAACCTTCAATCTTTCAAAATACATATTAATAAAATTTCCTAACAACTTCGCTTTTTCTTAACTACTGTGACTAAAACATTTTTTTTCACTATTACTCTAATGCTTCTACCCATTTTTCGTTCTTGAAAAGCATTAATATTACTTTTATAGTTTATAGTTTATGGAAAGTTGACGCTCATTTAAAATTGAAAAAAAGATATTTAAATAATAAATTTTTTTATTCAAAATTTATCAATTTAGAAGCTACGTACTTTTTTTTACAAGATATTGATGAAGCAATTAATATGTCATGAAGGAAAACAAAATACTGTAAACAAAGAATATTCATATTAACTTCTAGAAAAATTAATTTCTATGCTACATCATTATAAAAAATTTCAATAGTAAAATATGTTTAAAAAAAAAACTTAAATGATTCCCGGGGAAATCATTAGTTCAGAATCCATTAAACAGAAAGAAAAAAAATGAAAAAACAATGTGTACTTTTCTGTAATTATTTTATTTAAGTAAACTTTAGAATGCATTGTTTAACTAATTTTTTAATGCTATTAACGATATAATTTTTAGAATTACCAGTATTAAAAAAAAGGGTGATTTAAGATATTTTCTAATAATTCTTAATATAAATAACTGCAATCCAAATAAATATTAAAACAAAATAACATTTCTAAATGTAAATAATAATGTTATGTGCTTTTTAAAAAAATCTACAAAGATATTTTTCGCCATTAATTATAAATAACAAAAAACTTCAATCATATAAAATAGTGTTAATAAAAATTCCTAACAATTTCACTTTAACCTCAACTACAGTAATATAAAACATTTTTTATCTTTTATTTTAATTACTGTGCGGATTTTTCTCGTTGATCATTCTTAAAAAACTTTAATATTATTTCAACTTGTTATAGTATATGAGAAATTGACATTTATTCAAATTTGAAAAAAATGTTTAAATAATAAACTATTTATTCAAAATGTATCGATTTAGAAACTCTATTTTTTGTAAGATATTGATACTTTTATTGTAAATATCAATAAATTGATAACTTTTATTGTAAAACTTCAGTTTGCTAATGAATGTTAAAAAAATATATATAACGTTTCTAAAGCAAAAAAAAAAAAAAAAAAAAAAAAAAAAAAAGTTACGCGCTTTAAAGTTGCTGTTTTTAGCATATGGGAAGTTGACACTCATTTAAATATGAAAAAGTAGTTAAATAATAAAACTTTTCACTCAAAATTTATCGATTTAGAAACTGCGTACTTTTTTAAAATAAGGTATAGATAAAGCAATTAATATGTCGTTAAAGAAAACGAAATACTGGAAACAAAGAATATTTATATTAACTTTCAGAAAAATTAATTTTAATGCTGCATCATTATCAAAATTTTCAATAGTAAAATATGTTAAGAAAAAATGAACTTAAATGATTCAAGGAGATATCATTAGTTCAGAATCCATTAAACAAACAGAAGAAAAATAAAATTAACAATGTGTACTTTTCTGTAATTATTTTATTTATGTGAAACTTTAGAATGCGCTGTTTAATATGTTTTTGATGCTATTAAAGATAAGTTTTTCAAAACTGCCAGCGTTAAAAAAAAAAAAAAAAAAAAAAAAAAAAAAAAAACAGATAAGCAGTCAACACATTTTCTAACTATTGTAAATATCAATCACTGCAATCTGCTAATGAATATAAAAAATAGCATTTATAAAAGAAATAAGAATGTTACGTGCTTTTAAAAAAATCTACTAAAATATTTCTTTCTATTAATTATAAATAAGGAAAAACTTCAATTCTTCAAAATATGTATTAATAAATTTTCCTAACAATCTCGCTTTAGTCTTAACAACTGCAAATAATTTTTTTTTCACTTTTACTTTAATGCTTCTACTTATTTTTCGTTCTTGAAAAACATTAATATTAATTTTTATAGTTTATAATAAATGGAAAGTTGACGCTCATTTAATTTGGAAAAAAAAAGAAAAAAATTAAATAATAAAACTTTTTATTCAAAATTTATCGATTTTAAGGCTTCGTACTTTATTTTATAAGGTATTGTTACGAATTTTGTAAATAGTTAGTGTTTGTACTGTAAAATAATGTAAATAATCTTATTAAGCTTCATTTCTTTACTAATATTAGTTTTTGTTACATTGTCTCTGTTATCAAGCAAACTTGTCTATTATTTTCAGTGAATGTCTATGGAAGCTTTGCGAAATATTAGAGATATCGCCAAGTTGGCGACAAACTTGGCGATTGTTGGTGATGGTAACCCTTCCCTCTCTATGGTAACCCCCCTTTAGATGTGCTGATACATTGAATGTTATTCCGTGGTTTTCTGGAATATTCGAGATGCCTGTGGAAATTTCTAGCACATGCTGCGAGCCTATATAAGGAGAGCAATACGAGCTGTTGTGGTTATTATTTACCAGTCAGTCATTGAGTGAGCTGCGATTGTTTAAGCAAGTTTGCTTGAGTTTTCTTTACGTTGTTTTGAATGCTATTTAGTGTTGAGACATTGTATAAAGAGTCTCTGGGACCTATATCTGTACTTGTACGATAGATTTGAACAGTTATTTTTGAATATCTAGTAATATTTGTGAGTTTCAAAGACTCTGTTGTTCTGAAGATCTGTAAATAAATTATTTTCTACTTTTCTAAGAGAAAAGAGTTTGAAGTTGTCTAACCATAAGAGCAAAAGAACCCTATATACGCTGGAACATTTGTTGTCAGGAGTGGGTTACTTATGGCGAAAACAAGAACAATGGACGGACAACTGAAAGAACTGTTAGATGCTATCAATGGCATAAAGACAGAGTTGACGAAAGGCCAAGAAGAGTTGGCGGAAAAAATGAATAAAGGCCAAGAAGAGTTGGCGGAAAAAATTGACAAACGCCAAGAAGAGTTGGCGGATAAAATGAATAAAGGCCAAGAAGAAATGAAGAACACTTTTGAAGAAAAATTCTCGTCGGTAGAGAGAAGAATAGGTTCAGTAGAAGAGAAAATACAGGAAGTAGAAGAGAAAATTCAGAATGAAATAAGTAACGTTGAAGAGAAAATATTTGACGTAGATGTAAAGCAAGTAAAAGTGTAGAAGATCTTTAGAAGAAGCTTTCAGCGTCTAGTGGTAATTATGAAGAATTTAGGAATCCGCCTTCTTCTCCTGTACACGTTAAGCTGTCGACATACGACGGAAAGAGTTCCTGGCTAGTTTACAAGACCCAATTCACCATTGTAGCCGAAGCGAACAAATGGAGTGACGAGGTGAAAGCTTGTCAACTGGCAGCGTCTTTGAGAGGAGAAGCCGCCGACGTGCTGCAAACATTGCCCTATATGACGCAACTCAATTTTGAGACTCTAAGTTGTGCACTTGAAATGAGATTCGAAGAAAAATTCTTCAAAGATTATACGAGAATACAAATGAAGAGCCGCCATCAAAAATCGAGTGAAACCCTTCAAGAGTTTGCCTCAGAAATAGAACGGCTGGCAAATTTAGCATTCATCGACTGCCCAACAAATATACGGGAAATGCTCTCACTGCACTACTTTTAGACGGAATAAAAGATCCAGAAGTGCAGAGAACGGTACGAATGGCAGATGTACAGGATTTAAAGGCTGCATTACTATATGCCTTAAAGTTGGAAGCAGCTACACAAGCCAGCCGGAGAGATCGTCATTCATTCCGAGGGGCAACGGTGAACAGACAACTCAGACACTGAGATCGACGTCTTGAAAGCAATTAGGAAAATAAATCAAGAGCTGGAAGCTTTAAAATATGGAAGAACAAGCTCAAGAAGACAGAATCGCACGTGCTGGGGATGCGGTGATACAGGACATCTCCGAAGAAATTGCCCCAAAATCCACGAACGTGAGATAAATTCAAACAGTCAGCAGGGAAATTGAATTTCGGTCATCTCGCGGGGCGGAGGTCGCCAGAGAATGAAAAGCCTTACCTGAAGATCCTCCAGATATCAAAAATGAGAGGCGGTGATAATGAATTATATGTGATAGGCTTTATTAACGGAATTCAGTGCCGTATGATTGTCGATACAGGAGCCAATGTGACAATAATAAGAGAAGATTTGGCTCGGAAATTGAAATCTAAACTCATCTGGACTCCACCATGCGTGACCCTGCAAACTGTGACGGGCGACAAGATAGCCATATATGGAAAGGCCAATTTATCCATCAACTTTGGAGGAACGAAATATTATCATACGGCATATGTGGCTGACATAACAGATCCTTGCTTAATCGGGCTAGATTTTCTGAAGAAGTTTGGCTTTAAACTTGACTTTAAGAAAATGCTCTCTAAATTTGAAGAAATAAGCTTTTTTGGATTTAATAACGAAATTGAATGTAAACAAATAGTAATAGCCAAAGAAGACATCAATCTAGATCCAAGGACAGAATTTTTAGTTCCTGTTGTAATTAAAAATTGAAACTAATTATTGATTTGGCCATATAGATTATCCCGAAGACAATAGTACACAAGCAGGAGTATTGTGTACTTCTGTAGTAGATCTCTCAAAAAAGACCATTCCAGTCAGAATTGCTAACATCAGTGATAAGACGAGGACTATCAAGAAAGGGGAGGTGATAGCATCATGTGCTCCTGTGACGTGCATAAGTCAAAATTCCAGTTACTCTGAGAAATCTTCAGATAATTTAGTCAAGGATTTGTTACAAAATACAGACTTAGATCCAAAACAGATGGACGCTGCAGAAAATTTGATTAGAGAATTCCCAAGCTTATTTTCCCAAACATCTGAAGACTTTGGATGAACTAAAATGGCACAACACCGAATTGACACGGGAAATCACTCTCCTATTAAACAGCACCCTAGACGATTACCTTTTACCAAGCAAGAAGAGGTGCAGAATTTAATTAAGGATATGGAAGAAAATGACGTCATCGAACCATGGACAAGTCCACGGGCGTCTCCCATTGTATTAGTAAGAAAGAAGGATGGTTCTACAAGATTTTGTGTAGACTACCGCCGACTGAATGACGTCACTAAAAAGGATAGTTACCCTCTACCAAGGATTGACGACACTTTTGACACACTTGCGGGCAACACCTGGTTCTCGACTCTGGATCTGAAGAGTGGTTACTGGCAGGTAGAGATCCATCCCGACGACCAGGAGAAGACTGCCTTCACAACGGGACAAGGATTATGGCAATTCAAACTAATGCCTTTTGGTCTATGTAATGCACCTGCAACTTTTGAACGCCTTATGAAAACGGTTCTTCTGGGGCTGTCATATGAAGCATGTCTTGTTTATTTAGACGATATCATAATCATAGGAAAATCTTTTGATGAACATCTGAACAACCTCAGGCGGGTGCTACAAAAGTTAAAGGAAGCTAATTTGAAATTAAGCCCTTCGAAGTGCAGTTTGTTTCGTTATGATGTCGCCTACCTTGGACACATCATTTCGGCGGAAGGAGTTAGGACTGATCCGGAGAAGATATCGGCCGTGAAAAATTGGAATCGTCCAGCAGATGTTCACCAACTTCGGAGCTTTCTAGGATTATGCACCTATTACAAATAATTTGTCAAAGGCTTCTCGATGATTGCAAGACCACTTCATAAATTAACAGAAGCCAATCAAAAATTTATGTGGACACAGGAATGTGACGCTGCTTTCGAAAAGCTTAAGGAGGCTTTAACATCCACTCCAATTGTGTCATATCCTCAAATCGATAAACAGTTTATACTTGATACGGATGCAAATAACGAAAGCATTGGCGCTGTACTGTCCCAGGAAATCGACTGCCAGGAGCGTGTTATCGCCTATTTCAGCAAGTGCTTGTCAAAGGCAGAGCGAAACTACTGCGTAACAAGAAAAGAGCTTCTTGCTGTAGTGAAAGCCGTAGACCATTTTCATCACTATCTTTACGGTCGAAAATTCCTGATCCGAACTGATCATGCTTCTCTAACTTGGCTTTTGAATTTTAAGAACCCTGAAGGCCAGATAGCCAGGTGGATACAAAAGCTTCAAGAGTACGATATGGAGATACGCTATCGAAAAGGCTCATCACATGGAAATGCAGATGCTCTCTCAAGAAGACCCTGCTCAGAGAATTGTGGATACTGCGACCGGGTTGAGAAGAAATTTAATGTCAAATGTCTTGTAGTAAGACAAGTTACAACTGAGTGTACATCATCGCAAGATCAGTGGAGTTATGAGAGCCTGCGTAAAGATCAACTTGCTGATCCTGAAATTAAGCCAATTCTAGAGCTGAAAGAGGAGTCCAACAGGAAGCCCAGCTGGCAAGACATGGCCCATTACCATCCTACGACTAAACGTTATTGGGCTCTCTGGGATTCCCTACATTTTAAGAACGGTATCTTGTACCGAAAATGGGAGTCTGACGATGGAAAGACATGTAGACGGCAACCACTACTCCCTAAGTCGAGTATTTCTAGGGTCCTTTAAGAACTGCATAGTAGTCCCACAGGAGGTCATTTTGGTGTAATGAAGACCCTGCAAAAGGTTCGAGAGCATTTCTACTGGAATAATGTTCGCAGTGATGTGGAGAAATGGTGTCGAACTTGTGACACCTGTGTAAAACGTAAAAGTCCAAAGAGGCGCACCCGTGGACGATTGCCGCGTTATAATGTAGGAGCTCCTTCCGGACGAATTGCTCTAGACATCCTGGGTCCGCTTCCTAGAACATCTGATGGCAATAAGTACATCCTCGTTGTCATGGACTACTTCTCTAAGTGGCCTGAAGCCTACGCCATTCATAATCAAGAGGCGGTAACCGTAGCAGACATACTGGTTCAACACTGGGTTTCCAGATATGGAGTTCCTCTTCAAATCCATTCCGATCAAGGAAGAAATTTTTATTCGGCTGTGTTTAAGGCTGTGTGTGTGTACTACTCGGCATGGACAAAACTCGAACTATACCTCTACATCCTCAATCGGACGGCATGGTGGAGCGGTTCAGTCGTACCATCCTAAATAGCCTCCCCCTCCTGGTGTCTAAAGATCAACATTACTGGGACAAGAAATTGCCTCTGTTCCTGCTTGCCTACAGGAGTGCTGTTCATGAGGCCACTGGTTATTCCCCTTCTCAAATGCTCTTTGGTCGTGATCTTCGTCTACCTGCGGATCTTTTGTTTGGCCGTCCTCCTGATGCTCCTTTATCGCCTGAGGAGTACGTGGATAAACTCCAGGCACGGATTGAGGAGATTCATCGTCTAGCGAGGAACCGAATTGGATTAGCATCGGAAAAGATGAAGACACGGTACGACATAAAGGCAACTGGACATGAGTTCAACGAAGGTGACAAAGTTTGGTTGTGGAATCCCATACGTCGTAAGGGACTGTCGCCTAAATTTCAAAGAAACTGGGACGGTCCTTACACAGTCGTCATCAGATTGAATGACGTCGTCGTACGTGTACAAAAATCGCCACACACATAGCCCAAGGTCATACATTATAACCGGCTAGCCCCTTATTTTGGCCAAAGTGATTAGAAATTCAAAACTGGAATTTCAGACCATGGTCATGAAAGTCATTTTTTTTGTAAATATGTAAATAGTAATTAGTTCTTACTTATGTAAATCTTATTATTTATTTATTTATTTATTTGTTTATTTATTTTAAGTGTTTTCCTCTAACTCAAGGATTGCACTGCCCGGGACGTGCAGTCTTTGAGGAGGGGGTAGTGTTACGAATTTTGTAAATAGCTAGTGTTTGTACTGTACAATAATGTAAATAATCTTATTAAGCTCCATTTCTTTACTAATATTAGTTTTTGTTACATTGTCTCTGTTATCAAGCAAACTTGTCTATTATTTTCAGTGAATGTCTATGGCAGCTTTGCGAAATATTAGAGATATCGCCAAGTTGGCGTCACCTTTGGCGACTAATTTTGGTCGCCACATTTGGCGATATATCGCCAAGTTGGCGACAAACTTGGCGATTGTTGGCGATGGTAACCTATCCCTCTCTATGGTAACCCCCCTTTAGATGTGCTGATACATTGAATGTTATTCCGTGGTTTTCTGGAATATTCGAGATGCCTGTGGAAATTTCTAGCACATATTGCGAGCCCACATAAAGAGAGCAATACGAGCTGTTGTGGTTATTATTTACTAGTCAGTCATTGAGTGAGCTGCGATTGTTTAAGCAAGTTTGCTTGAGTTTTCTCTACGTTGTTTTGAATGTTATTTAGTGTTGAGACATTGTATAAAGAGTCTCTGGGACCTATATCTGTACTTGTACGATAGATTTGAACAGTTATTTTTGAATATCTAGTAATATTTGTGAGTTTCGAAGACTCTGTTGTTCTGAAGATCTGTAAAAAAATTATTTTCTACTTTTCTAAGAGAAAAGAGTTTGAAGTTGTCTAACCATAAGAGCAAAAGAACCCTATATACGCTGGAACAGTATTAATGAAGCAATTAATATGTCATTAAGGAAAACGAAATGTTGGAAACAAAAGAATATTCATAATAACTTTTAAAAAATTAATTTTAATGCTGCATTATTATCAAGAAGTTTTCAAAAGTAAAATATGATCAGAAAAAAAAACTTAAATGATTCCCGGGGAAATTATTAGTTCAGAATCCATTAAACAGACAAACAAACAAAAATTAATTAACTAATTAAATTAAATTAAATTAAATTAAATTAACACTGTGTACTTTTCTGTAATTATTTTATTTATGTAAAACTGTAGGTTGCACTGTTCAACTACGTTTTTTAATGCTATTAACGGTAAGTTTTTAAAAACTATCAGTATTTTTTTTTAAATTTTTATTACTGCAAATAAAATATTTTTTCCCTTTTACACTAATGCTTTTACTCATTTTTTGTTCTTGAAAAACATTAATATTCGTTTTATAGTTTATAGTGTATGAAAATTTGGCGCTCATTTAAGTATGAAAAAATATTTAAAAAATAAAAATTTTTATTCAAAATTTATCGATTTAGAAACTGCGAACTTTTTTCATATATAAGGTATTGATGAAGCAATTAATATGTCATTAGGGAAAACGAAATACTGGAAACAACGAATATTCCTAATAACTTTCAGAAAAATTAATTTTAATGCTGCATCATTATCAAAAGTTTTCAATAGTAAAATATATTAAAAAAAGTAAATGATTCCCGGGGAGATCATTAGTTTAGATTCCATTAAACAGAAAGAAAAAATAATTAACTTAACAATGCGTACTTTTCTGTAATTAATTTATTTAAATAAAAGTTTAGAATGCATTGTTTAACTACCTTTTTTAATTCTATTAACGATAAGTTTCTTAAAACTACCAGTATTTCAAAAGAAAATTTATAAGAACAAAAAAGATTCAGTATTTCTTTTATAGTTTTTTTATAAGGATAGATCGGGGAGAGAAATAAAAAAAAATGAAAATTTGAATTTTTATCTTATTCTACTTAATGAGCAATTCTTAAATATTTTTTTTTTATTCATTTATTGCTGGGTTGTAGAAAATAGCAGTAACGATTTTCATGACAACGACGCGACGTATAAGATAATTTTTATGCCTAGAAATTTACTGCTATTGAATTATATGCAGGAAAAAGAATTATCATGCAGTATACGCTCTTTGCGTGGTTAAAAAACATTGCAACTAACCTAAGAAGTGTACAAGACAAAAATTGAAATGAAAGATGAAGTGATGCAATTAATATGTGGTATGCAAGTTGAAAAATTTATAATCTTTTACTAGCTGGTTACAGTGCCAAATCTTAATTACCCGAGCGCCTGAGCCATAACCATGATTTTTGCCAAACAAAGTAACAATATACCATGAAAACTGCATAAAAATTACAACAACGGGCGAAATAAAGAATTGAAGAAAGTGATGAATAAAGAATATATGAAGTATTTTAAAAACTGTATGTATATAAGGTGGTCTGGTATAATAACGCTAAGTGCTAATATTTTGCATAATTATGAAATAATCTAGTAAATGACACCCATGTGCTCTGCGCAGAAGAGTTTTGAGTCATATAAATCGCAAAAAACAGCTTAAAGTTAATTTGTTTCATTTTTAGGTCTTATTGTTTTTACAAGCAACTAAAATTAACGCTTGATCTATAATTTGCGAGATACTTTTTGTGATGTGAAGACTATTTTTTTATCTGGAAATACTTTGTTAATTACATAAATTTGTAGTACATTTCATGGACTTTCAAAATATTGTTGAAGATTTTGGATATCTTCTCGAGATAATTTGTAATTTAAAATGTACAGCGCAATAACTATAACGGGGTAATAACGCCAATCCTTGGCATTAATACCCCGGTTGATTCCCTAAATACTGATTCAAATAAACACAGTTAAAACTGTGCAATGTTTCTAATAATTCTGTTTAAGCGGTCCTTTTTAAGCAAAAAGAAACTCACGGTCTGATATTCTTTTGCCTCACCCCCCCCCCCCCACACACACACACACACCACACCTTTATTTTTCTTACACTTTCACAAAAAATTGAACATTTTCAATAGTTTAGAATGCAATTTGTCAATTTCTAAGTTTGTAGAGTTTGTATTTTTAGAATTGTGCAATCTACATGTAATTATTCCATCTCATTTCATAGTTTTGTTTGCATGGCGTTATTACCCATATAGGTGAGTAATAACGCCAAATAGCATTGGCCAAAAAATCACGCCATTACATTTTATGAATACATATCTGTTAAATTATTTTTTTATATAGATAGTCAATGAGTTGCTGTATCAAATCATATGTTTGTTTGAAAAACACAATCTAAAACTGAACCGTGAAAATTGGTAGAACCTTAACGTGGCGTTATTACCCCAAGGTACCTTATTTGTTGCCTGTCTAATTCACGGATTCTACAATTTTAATCAAAATGACGGGTTAAGTGTTTTTTATGATCTAAAAATATACCTTTCAATGCATCATATGCCCGAAAAATCATTTTCACGCATTAATTGTTCTTTGCACAAGTATGATATTTTTCAGAATAAAAAGTGTATAAAAACTTTTAAAAATGAAACATAATGCAATTTTAAAATATTGAGTCTAAATGTAACAAATTATTACCTTCTATACCTGTTCTAAGAAAACAACTAATATTCCGGAATCAGATACATAAGAAAAGTTAGCGCCAAAGAATAATGATGCTACACTCAGAAAACGAACAAACAAATAAAAAAAAGAGTAAATTAGTCCCTTTTGAACAAGTACACGAGTTAATTTGTAAAATTATTCCTTTCTCATTAAATTTACACTTTTGTCATAAAACCTTACCTGTGTGCGTATTTGTGTGTGTATATCTGTTTAATTAAAATGTGTAAATTGTTTACACTTCAAAAATCAAACAAATGTGTAATCGTAAATACTTGAACGGATTTATCTAAATTAGTAAGTTAACGGAAAATAATAAATTTTGCAGATTACAAACATACCTGTGTATTTTGCATGTTACACCGAATATGTGTAATAATATTACACAGAAATATGTGTACACATTTTACAGAGCTATACAATGCTGGAAAATGTTTAGGATCACCAAAGAATAAAGTAAAGCTCTCACTTCAATAAAA
Source organism: Maratus speculifer (assembly GCA_964019185.1). Lineage (NCBI taxonomy): Eukaryota > Metazoa > Arthropoda > Arachnida > Araneae > Salticidae > Maratus > Maratus speculifer. Next base: position 227,472,505 of record OZ025292.1, read on the forward strand.
AACTAATATAATTACAAAATTATACACATAAAGTTACGCAAGTTTTATTATTTATTTTAAATTACAATTACATGTTTAAAAAATCACTATCAGCTTGCTCTACAGGAACAAGCAGATTTCAAAGTTAAGCACTAATTTTACCAGCAAAAACTAAATCAAGATAGAAATAAAACCAGTTTGACAATTTTATCTTGACGCTTTTGAAGAGCTTTTAAATCAATTTATCTGTAAGAGTTGGTTTTATCAGAATCATGTTAATATGATTAATCTTTGTACATCTCTGCCTTTTTGGTTGTTCTTATCAAAAAATTGTCAACATAAATGTTGTAGAAAGTATTGAGAAAATATATAAGAAATCCGAATGGATTTGATATCGTGGGGACGAAGTTCTGATTTTTTGCTTCTTCAATCCTCCCTCTCCCTTTTTTATTTAATATTAGCGGACCCGACAAACGTTGTCCTGTCACCGACTCCAGAAAATCAAATAAATGTACGTAAATATAATAATACGCTCGATAAATACTACGTTCTTAATTTTATTTCTTATTACAATTATGTAAGGAAATTATTTTTCACTTTGCAGTAGTTTTTGAAGTCGGTTCAATTTTTGATAGAAAAGTTTATTTTTCTCTTTTCAGTTAAAAGTTAACTATTTTATGAAGTCGGTTAATTAAAATGATAATACAGGAAAAAATATTGCAAATCATACACGTATGCCAGGAGTGAGGTTCGAACACTCGATCTCTTTCTTCAATAACCGGAGCTTAAATCTGACCCCTTAGACCGCTCGGCCATTCCGTCCGCATTCTATACAGCGAACCTTTTCAACAATTTCAATTAGCGAAAAATCACTAACTATTAGTTTTTGCCTAATTACTAAAATGTACTGGATTAATTTCGATGAAATGTGAATCTAAACCATTCTCGAATCCACTGGAACACACGCACAGAAGATTTATATATATAAAGATTTAAATTTTTTTTGTTGTAAAAGTTGTTCCTATCAAAAACCTCTCGATATGAAAGTTATAAATAAGATTAAGAAGATTTATAATAAATTTACTTGGATTTGATACGTTGTGAATTAACGAGGTTATGTATTTTTTTCTTAATACCTTATTTTTTTCCCTTGTTGAGTACATTTTTAATGATATAAAACAATTATTCATGCATAAATTTATGGTCTTTTTCTTAAAAATAAATCCCTAACAGCCATCTTGTTATCAGCTTTAGATAAAGAGAGTAGACAATTCTATAATTTCAATAAACGAAAATTTTCATTGCATTGATGTGTATTTTTTTATGCATGCCGTTGCCATATAACCTCTAATATATAAAATGATTCTTTATTTTTTTTAATCTTTGTTTTTAGTACAAGAAATTGGAAAAAACTTTAATGACCTAAGTGATGTAATAGCTGTCATTTATGCTTGTAGAAAATTAATGACAGCATGTGTTTGGTTTAGGATTATGTTCACATAGTAATATGAATATATAAGGTAACGAATTTCTGAATTTCTGCTTAGCAATAGCAGTACTGACTATCAGCAAAGCTCTTTATACATATAAACATATAATTTGTTCTTGTAATCATAAATAAAATATTTTTTAAATAAATATAGAAACAAATATATAAATATAAATCTTTTATTAATGACAATTATTCATTGTAATACTTTTAGATGGCATGAAAAAAAAAGACTTTTTATAAATTTAGGTTATGCTTGAATTTGTTTATATTTTTTGAATGTGTAGAAATGTTAAGAAAGAAAATTTATTTGAAAACCCATTAAGATTTTTGTACTTTGGTCGAATTGGCTTTTTCAGATTTTTTTTTTTTTAAATGCAGAAATGCCCTTTGAAAGGAAATAATTTGAAAACGATAGAAAACAGAAGAAAAGAAAAGGCTAAAAGGAAATGACGAAGAAAAAATAAAAGAAATCTTGCATTAAGAGAAAAAGTTACTAGAAAAGAGCAGTAATGATAACTTAGGAGAAAAGCTGAAGGTCAAATCAAAGGAGTAAAATAAATGACCACAAGCAAAAAAAAAGATTGAAACGAAAATAAAAGCAAGAAAACACAAAAAACAAGCTTCAGAACACTTTAAACAAAATAAAATATTTCAAGAAAACAATATATATTCGGAGGAGCAAATATTCTTCCTGACATTGCAAGAAATTATTGTAGAAGACAAACTCTAGTACCAAACGATTAGAAATAAAGTATTTTATTAAATGATGCATACAAATTTTGGGTACTACTTGATTATCCCGTCGACTTAAAAAATATTGCCAAACTATAAAATTAAATGCCAATAACGGATGATCGTGAATGTCACATTCAATTGCATACATCTGTTTGTAACGTCATTACGTGATTTTTATTTCGACTTTTTATTTGTATTTTTATTAATATTCTATTAAATATCTATTTTTTCATTATTTAAAATAAAAATTATGTCAATATGTATAATTTGGCATTTTGTTTGGCGATTTTGGCGATATAATTTGGCGAAATTGGTCGACGGGATAACCGAGTCGTACCAAAATTTGCTTAGAGGACTATCTTCTTTTAAAAACGAACTCAAAATCTTTTTTTCAGTAGCAATACCCAAATTTGACATAATAATCAAATCCTACCAAAAGTTGTCCTAAAAACAAATTTAATAAAATTCGCAAGATTGGTTTCACAGAAATTAATTATTTCTGTATCTAAATTGAAGTTCAACACTCGATTGTGAAATGCTACAGAATGATTGTGTCACTTCTATTAATTTATTATTTTTGCCCACATGATCATCTTACTTGTTTAATATGTTTTGACTATTTCCAGCTCAAATGTTCTATAAAATGAGTCAAATATACTTTTTAGCTCACAGGCTATCAAAGCCTGAGAGCTTATGTGCCCGTCCGTTCTGCACTCCAAAAAAAAAATGTGTAAATTTACACACAAAAATGTGTAAATCGATGATACAAAAACGACATGTCTATGTGTGTAAATTTGTGTGTAAATTGCGTCAAATGTGTAAATTTCAGAATACACATTTTAATGTGTAATTTGATGATAAGTCCAAATGTGTAAAAGTTATCTGATAACTCTTGAAATACACACTTTAATGTGTGAATTGCACTGAAATACACATATTTCTGAGCACTATTTTTACACATACATATGTGTAATACTCTTTTTTTACATATATTTTTGTGCAATAGGAAAATACCTACAATGTTGTGTAATATGCAAAATACACATGTTTTTGTGTTATGTACAGAATGCACAGATTTTTGTGTAATATTCTGTTTTTACACATATGTCTATGTAACATGGAAAATACATTTTTGTGTAATATTTAAAATACATAGGTTTTTGTGTACAAAGATTTACCTTATTCTTTGATGTGTAAACTGCGAAAAAGTTTTTAAAATAGCAAAACAAAATTACATGAAGAACAAATTCGTATGCTTGACTTGTTTCTAAGTACGCTATCGTAATTATGTAAATACGTAATAACTATAGTTGTCATTCAATCCGTCCGTCTGTCTATCTGTCCGTTCGCATATAAAAACGCAAAAACTACTTAATCCGAATTGTTTGAAATTTAAAATACATAACTCTTGCATAATTTTATCAAGTCATTTCAATTTTTATGAAAATGAGATGCATAATTCAATTATAGAGACAGTCAAAAGCGTTCCCTTGCATAACGGCCCATGTATAAAAATAGTTTCAAGTGCCTTTTAATAATGTTACACGTTTTCGAACATAATAAAATTGACTTGCATCTATGAAGTATATACTACAATATAAATTCTGTATAATCTGTAGTACAAAGAATAGTTTTTATTAATTTACAGGGCCATACTAAAATATTACATTACATTATGGTAAAGAAGGAAACATTGTTTGGGACGCGTTTTAATTTTATAAAAATTTATCTGAAAAAAAATTATAATTGCTTCTGTGTCTGTAATTGGATTTGGTGTAAACATTTGAATTTTTCGGACTAGGTTAAAAAAACTATTTCTTCTGACATCAAATGACATTTTTTTTAGAGTTTTTATTTATTTTTCTTGTAGTTTTTGAATGCAATACGCTTACAAAAAGTCTTCAATTTAAAAATCACAAACGAAAAACCATGAATTGAAATCTATGAAAAGCTGTCTTTTGTCATCGGTATAAAATGAAATAAGAAATGTATAGCATGTAAAATAATAAAAACTCGAAGTTTTATAGCAAAATATATTATAAACACGCTGAAATAGATAGTATTTAAACCGAATAATTATTTTAAATGCTATATAATGTTAAAACTGCAAATATTTACTCTTATGTTACAATATGTGATTTTAAACATGAAGAAATAATTTAAAACACAAAAATAATAAATTATTTTTCCAAATTTGTAATAAGCAGAAAATAACACACTTCTCATCCATATTATAATTTTCAAGTGTTAAATTGTAAAATAAATGAACTTACCTTTGAAAAAAAATCTGTTCTGGGCTATCAAAATTCAAAATTCATTTTAGCAATAATGATCTAAAACTGCTCATGTGATCAAACTCAGTATCGTCGTATGTTGAGAATTTTAAGAACATATGTGGCAAAAATGCTATGATGGATGATAGCAGTAATAAATAAGACCCCCGATTAAGGGTGTATTTCAATACAAATTACCTTTTTTCTGATTTATTTTTAAATTCGTTTTTTCTCTCAAGCGCATCAAACTGGCAAATTCTCTTATTTAGAAAGTATATTAGGTCCCGTGCTTTTCAATTTTTTGATAAATGCAGAAAATATTGCAAAAAAATGCTGTTAAAGTCAACGTTTTAAACCGAATTTTCCGAAGCGGGAGATCTGGGAACGAAAAAAAGAGTCATACTGGGGAAATAATAGTTTATAAATCTAATTCTAATGAATTTAACAAAAAATAAAATCACACGACATCTTATAGATCTCTTTAAAAGTCACATCAGCAAGTTTCGTGTTTTTACTTCTAAAAGTGAGTCTGAAATTGTATCAGAAAATTTCGAACTGTTGAAGGTGAAAAAAATGTTTTCGAATGCACCCTTAATGCTCGCTGGTCATTTTGACTTTAGTGTACATCGCAGTTATGTAACACGGAGATACAAAGGTGTAATTCACTTTACATTATGATCTGACTGAAGCAAAATTCAAACTTTAAAAAATTTAGTTATTAAAAAATAATTTTAATCATTCATTGCGAAAATTACATTTTTATTTATTAAATTGTACATTTAAAAATAATAACTCTTGCTATCTATGATTTTCATTTTTGAAAACATAGCTCATTTTTCAGGTCTTATATGAAAGTTTTTGCACAATTTTCCAAGAATCTATGTTGCCAGGGCCAATATCACTCTGATATCGTCATAAAATAATACAAGCGGATTTATAAGAATTTACTATAGTGGCTTTAAATGAAATGTGATAAATTTTTTTCCATATAATTGTCTGTTAGAAATCCATATAACCGTACTTATTTTTACCAGACACAGCTAAAAACAAAGTAGGAATACACAGTTAATAACTTTTTTTTATGTGAATGAAGTATAAAATTGCAGACCATACATAAAATAAAATCACACTTTGGTATATTATCATTAATATTTTATTTACAAGTATGGAGGATAGTTATAAATAACAAAACTTATTTTAACACTCCGCCTACCAGACAGTTCCCCCGTCGGATCGGCCAACAAAAATTAGTTTAAAATTCCGTAAAAATAGGGTGTAAAAAAAATCATGATTTAAAAAGCAATAATAATAAAGATCGAATTTTTGTATTTAAATCATATTTCTTTTTATTTGAATCGGATTTTTTTTTTCTCCAGCATTGAAATATTGAATAGATGTAGGTTTAGCCTAGGTATCTAAGATTAATAGATTCTAGGTTTCTAAAAAATTAGACTTTTATTTACTAACATAATCTATGTTTTTGCACTTTAATCAATAAAATTTAATTATTATTTAGTAACTACAAAAATTATAAAAACTGTAAATATGTAATTTCATTAATTAATATAATACTATAAAGTTATATACATTAATATTTTGCAATAATTATGTAAAACTATATTAAAAAATAATGATTTTACATTTATTAAAATTATCAGTTGCTGCATTTAATTTTAAATTGATTACAATCTTTAATTAGGTATATAATGCATATTGTAATGCTTAAATTAATAAACGATAATTCAGTATTTAATATTTATTCTAAAAAGAAAAAGGGCAGAATGCTTGTTCTAAAAAAAAGGCACTATTACATAAGAAAATATATTACTAATGTTCTTAGTAGCAATAAAAATAAGTACATACTTTTTTAGTATGATAAATATAAAAATCATTAATTTTCAATATTTCTATAAATCACGAATTGAAAAATACAATTACATAACATGTTTTAATAATATCCTGCTTTTTTCCAAGAAATAAAGTTCTATCATTTTTGTTAAGTCTTGGGTGCACATATTTAGAAGTACTGCGGTATGGAGGGATTTATTTCAAAAAAGATCTGGCTATATTTCACTATTTTTTAAAAAGTAGGGTGCATTTTGTTAATTTCAAAAGGGGCAAGGTGTTGCAGCCTTAACAAATAGCCAAAATGAAACAGTAATCAACAGAATTAATAAAAACAGCAAATAAGTAATTTCAATATGGCATAACCAACATAACTAACAAATATTATTGGTAGCTCATTTTGCATTTGTAGTAACAAAAATTACTGTTAATAGCATAAATCATACCTTACACAATGTATGTGCATACTAATATATATATATATATAGCCGAAATTTAGTATACTTTAAATGCTTATTTCATATAAAAGAATAAACAATTTAATTACTTAAAGGAAATTATGACATCACAAATTATATTAGATTTAGATTTAAATATAATATTTAAATGAAATATCTTTAATGCCTTAACAAAGTTATTGTATTTAATGTTTCGCAGGACTCAGAAATTAAGATTAGAAACAATTATTTAAAGCTTTTTTATCAGATTTTGGTGTACTGTATACAGTATTCCAAATTACATTAATTTTAATACACTTTCCAAATTACATTAATCTTAGATTTTAATACGTTTGTGTCATTTAGAACAATTAGATTTAAATCAATTTTGATTTAAATAATTGATTTTTATTTCAAATTGTTGATTAAAATAATGATTTAATCGCTAGCTTAAATCCACTTTTTAAAACAGTTAACACCCTAAGTAAAATCCAAATGAATGCGATAAAATTTAGAAATTGGTTTGTAAACTTGTTTTATTAGATCTAAATTCATAAAAATCTCGAAACATTTAAAAAATATATCGAATAAAAGCTAATGAATTTTAACTGTGGTTGTATGCATTATTGTAATTTTTGTGCACTGTTTATCTTTTATTTCTTTTTTCGTGGGTTAATCATATATTTTCTGATACTGTGTATCGTATAGATATTTTGAAATTCCTTTCATTAAAATCATTCACAAAATAAAATAATAAAAGCTTCTAGAATTTAAAAAAAAAATAAATAGACAATATAATTATGACATTTCAGTCTCATTCCTTCAAACATATGGATTATTCATAGATTTTTATTTATTTCAACAAAATCATTGTAATTTAAAGAAAAGCAAACAGAAAAAATATTTTTCATACCTATTTTCCATCGACATATTTCTTCATTTTTTGATGGTAATCCATAGAATCATTTGTAGAAAACAAATAGTCCAATATTAATTACAAAAGCAGTGGCATGAATCTATTTTACACATACCAACAGCATTTGTAAACTTTCTTGGACGTATTTTGTATGAAACACAGAATTTTGCGATACTCTTGTAATATTTTTTGCTTAAATTTTTAAACTTAGACGGACTATACGTACATAAACGGCTATTTTTACAAACAAAATGTTCTCGTTCTCTGTGTATTCCAAAGATCAACAAATAAACTTTACTGTCTTTAATTAAAAAATCGTCTGCGAGTTTTCCCTATTGCACATGGCATATGCGCATGCAAAAATTATAAAGCAAAAAATGCTTACATTACTAAACTTTCAAGTTTATCACCTGTTCGTTCAAAACAGCAGGCTTAATATTTTTTTTTTCCTTTTTGAAACCACAGAAATATAAGTGTCGCAGAAGTGTGTTTTGTTAACGACAACTGATCGTTGACAAAAAATCACCGTAAAAGATAAACTGACATATATACCTGAACCTGAAACATTTTTACACTCTTCTATTTTTGCAAGAAAAAAAATACTAGATTCGTGAAAATTTTCGAATTCTTGTTTTTAATGGATTTTACACATTTTATAAGGTTAAAAATGTTTTTATAAAATGTTTGTTTGTATGTCTGTGACTCTGTCTGTCTCTATGTGATATAAATTTTGTTGGCACTCTATCTCAAGAACTAATACATGGAATACGTTTTCATTTTATTTGAACCTTATACATACACATGCATATATATATATTTGTGTGTTAGAAATGTGATTCTATATGTCAATAATTAATTTATAACAAGCTGAAAATTGCATTTTAAACGTAGCAAATGAGATGCGTTCGTGCTATGACAAAGTTCTAAAAATATTCAGTTTTTGGTGTAATGGATACAGTATTTCGGATACAGTATAGTGGCCGAAATCTTCGGTGTGTCCCTGTAAATACTATCTGCTTTCTGTCAGCGGTGTAGTCGTAAAAAAGCAAAGGGTATATGCATAAAACAGAGGGTATACCCTAGAGTGTATACACTGTAGCTCTTTTGAGAAACAGAGGGTATACCGAGTTCCTTAAAAAAATCCAAAGGGTATACGGCGTGTACCCGCGTATACCCTCCACTACATCCCTGCTTTGTATTATACAGGAAGTAACTTATAATAAACCTCAACAACGTACATAAAATGTGAAATAGTTTAATCGTATTATAACGCGCCCCGAACGGTATCTCCCCTATAATATTATGTAATGGAATACTTGTGTGTGGCCCTGGAAATTAATAATGAATATTCTTTGCACCACCGATTGTGCAGAACGTATATTTTATCATACACTTCTTAGATACATATAGATTGTATTATATTCGAAAGCGTGTAGCATCATTAACAAATTGGAAATTGCGCGTCAAACGTGGCAAATGAGCTGCGTTCGTACTACAATTAATTTTATAAATATTCTGAGCTTAATACATTAGCTGTTAAATTCTTATGCTAAAATGCATGAATATAAAATTTGATACGATTATATATCTCCAATTCAGTAACACGAAAATAATAGGACCTCTTCTTAAATAGGACGCAATCAAGATCGCAAACCTAGAATCATTACTTATCATGGGATACCGTGAAAATGCGTAACTGATTCGAAAACCACTGCTATTTTCATTTTTACTCTGTAACTCTTACAGATTCTTTTGTGTTACCCTGTATATGATTTACAGCATTTATATACACAAAGTAATATGCAAAAATATGGTTATACTTAAAAACTCATATCACAACTAAAAGTGCACTTCTAGCAAAAATCTGTAACGTAGAGTAGTTCTGGTGCAGTATAGTATCCGAAATCTTTTGTGAGTGCTTGTAAATACTGTTAGCGCTTTCTATTATTAAAGAAGTAACTTGCAATAAAACTGAGCAACGTATATCAACTTAATTATATACGAAATAATTTAACATGATTGAAATACGCAGAAAACAATGTTTTCCCATATATCATTATGTGACGGAATTCTTTTGTGTAGCTCTGTAAATGAATAATAAACGTTTTTTCACCATATATTGCACCGAATGTATATTTTAATACGCTTCGGTAAATGTATATAATTTTTTTCCTGTTTGGAATGCTGTAACACCATTAAAATGAACTTGAAACATTTTTTTCTCATTGACGGTAATGTAACGTAATACTTTTGATTATCCCTGTAATCAAACTATACATCCGATTTTCATAAAATTTGAAAAACTCGACAAAATTATGGAACAATTTTATATTTTAAATTTCAAACGATTCGGTTGGATAGTTTTTGCTCTATTATATGCGGACAGACGGACAGACAGACGAATGAATGGACTGAACAACGACAATCGGTCTTACATACATACATAATTACGAACGGACCTAATTTTGTATCATTTTGTATGTATTAATCACTTAAAATTTTTTTATCGTTTTCGTTTTCGGCCGAAAATAGGATGAATACCAAAATTCGGTTTCAGTTTCTGTTTTGATCTTAAAAATCGTTGATTCAGTTGATCCTTAATTATGATTAACACTTTCATTCGTGTAAATGCAAGTACTTTTCTACATTTACACATCTGTATGAGTTAATCAAGCGATAACAAATTGCACATTTGATTTCACATGCTAGGTACACATAAAAAAAGGTAATTTTTTGTTCAAAATGTGTAAATTTTATGACAAGTATGCATTTGTAAAAAATTACTCACTTATGTGTGTACTTATAATTAAGTTTAAATTAGAGTAACACATAAATAAGTGTAAATCCAAGCATTTCTAGACATTTACACACTTGTTTGAGTTTTTCAACTGATAAAAAATTACACACTTACTTTCACATCCTAAATACACATATAAACAGGTAAATTTCAGAAAAAAATGTGTAAATTTTACGACAGGTGTGTAATTTTAGAAATTTACACATATATTCGGGTAAAATTAGCTAATTTACACATTTATTTTTTAGAGTGTGTATGTACGTGCGTTCGTGCGTAACGCGATAACTCATGATAAAAATATCGGATCCACTTGAAATTTTGCATATAGGTATATCCTGATAAGGCGCTTCCCTGATTAGTTTTTGGAGTTCATTCGATAAGTATAAGAGGGGGAACGGGGGGCTCATGCCCCTCCCCTTAGTTATATAAACGAGATTTTCATGCAGAATTAACAGTTTTCGTTCAAAATTTAGATATAGGATAATCTGATGAGGCGATTCCGTGACTGTTATTAGGTGCTCATTGAATAACCATAAACAGGGGGAACTGGGGTTCTAATGCCCCTCCCCTTAACTTGTATAAATGGATTTTTCAATCAGAATTGTCAGATTTCGTTCAAATCTCTGAATAGTTTTGGAAGTTTAATGGTTAAGTATAAAAGAGGGGAATAACTCCTCTTAAATTATATAAATGCTAAATGGGTTTTTATTAAGAATTATCCGATTTGCTCTGAATTTTAGATATAGATTTTTTAATATGATAAAGCATATGTACTTGATAGTTTAGGAGGTTTAATGATTAAGTATGAAAAAGGAGAAAGGGGAGAGCTGTTTCCCCTTCTTAATTTTTTTTCGAACGGAATTAACGAAAATACAAGGCTGTAATGTACAATTAGCATGCGTAGCCTGTGAGCTCAATGCCATCAGTTTAACTGGGCAATATTCTTTTTATACTTTTTCAACTGCTATAAATTTATAAATCAATTGTCAAAAGTGCTAATTTTTTCAGTTATGACAATTGTTGTATGTCTTATCTGTAGCATAGACCATATAATATATTTTTTTAACTTGTTTTTTTATAAAAATGGAACAATTTATTGTTGTCCCCAGATTTTTCCCCCTCTGTTACCATATTTATGGTAATAAATGCACATGAATGACTTTTTAAATTATAATTCAAAAACTTCTTGGAAGACAAAAAAAAAAAAAAAAATTAAATTGAGAATTCGCTTAAAACATGAAATCAGAAATAGTTATGTATAAAAAAATCGTAGGTGGCCATACAAATTTTTTTAAATACTAATTTTATAATTCATATTATAAGATTTTCAAATTACAAATTTGATGTATGTATGGTTCGGTTTTTTAAGTATTATAACGACACAAAAAATTATCACATTAGATTTATAATTTATTATAATTAAAATTTAATGTAATTTCCTTTTAATTGTAATTTTCATATTGTTAAAAGATATTAAATATGTTATTGAAATGTAATTTAACCTTAGAAGCTCTACATTTTGAATGTTTATAACTCAAAATCTTATCATTCAAATGACTTGAAATTCCGTTTCGAGGCATAGGTTAAACCAAAGTTTTTAAATATATTCTTAAATTTAGATGTAGCTATTCAAGAAAATAAATTTTGGTCTAATTTTGAATTTTAGATGGCCCCCTAAGGACATTTTTATGCATCATTTAAAAATAAACTATATTTGCATTTGTTTGGTACCCGTAACATCACTCTAAAAAAAACTTTCTTCAATTCACGAAAATTCTACTGCAGCAGTGCTGCCGGTAAATTTTCACGAGTTCTTAAATATCTATTTTTATTCTTCCGTCACAAGAGCTAAAATATCCGTCAATTGAAGAAAGTTGGAAAAAAGCAAAGGCGGCCGACGCTAGAATCGAACCAGTCATCTCACCGTTACGAGGCTGGCACTGAACTATAGTTGTACAGCAGGGAAACGCTTTGAGGTAAATATGTTTGCTTTAGATGGGTATGGCTTGATCAATTTCTTCAAAAGAATTTTAATTTTTATGTTAATTTCGGGAATATTATTCTTTAATGACATTGCTCCTGGGATTTTTATATTTTAATATTAATATAAGATAAACATATGAATTTTAAATATTTTTACACACATTATAGAGGTAAAATATGTAAATTATACTTTTATTAGATAATTATTTTTTTCTGAATAATATCAACTTTTTCCATTAATTTTTAAAAAATTAAAATATCTTTTATATGTGTTCATTTAAAGAATGTTTTAAATACGAATATCCATTTATAAATAACTTTATAAATTCAACTATATTTAACGTTATTCAAATAATACTCATGCGTGCTATGAATAAACGAAATCTCTCTCTTTTTTAGATGTTCGGGAAGAACTCAGGGATAAAATATGTCTTCTAGTTGTACATAAATTATTTGTTAAAATATGTGGAAAATTTAATGTACATTGACGAGTCTTTCTGACAGTGCTTCTTCTGTTATTAGTCGTCGAGTTAAGAGGTGTGTTTACATTTTTCCTTACGACTGTACCATCATTGCCTATATATATACAGGGTGTCCACTCTCAATGGTGGTCAATGGCTAATTTCTAAACCGTTAGTCATAGAAATATAGTTCCAATTGCAAAAATACTTTAAAAAAGATAAAGAATTGTTTTTCAAGCGATTTATATCAAAAGTTTATTTTATTAAAAATTACGAAAATTTAATTTTTATACGGTCTCCTGGACCTATAAGTGATATTTAGTAAAATTTTACCTCTACTCTAACAAGTAATGCAAAAAGAGTCCTATTCCTTTGCGATTAAAACTAACCGAGTAATAGCTGTTTAAAGTTGAAACATCTTTTTTGCTGCAAATTAGGGGTCAGTCACAAATTTACTGGAAGTAAAAGGAAACACAAGATATAAAATATAACATTAAACATTGAGAGTAAAATAATTTTTAAAATATTATTTTTAAATTTATTTTGATGATTATATATTAAATTAAAATTTGTACTAAAAATATAAGTAAAAAATAACAGAAAGTTTCTTAATTTAAATTATGAAAAGCAGCAGTCACAATTCGTTACAAAATGACATATATTTAAAATTATATTAGATTATTTAACCTAATAGAATTTCGTGTAGTCCTATAAAATAAAAAAATGATACTTACCTTAAAATTGTATAAATATTACATTGTCATTGGACATAAATAAATGTGCAAATTGAATGTTGATCGGCTATTTCGATGCGAGTTAAAATTTAAATAGAAATTTTGATCTAGAGAAATATATATAGGAACATTTTAAGCAAAATAAAAGCTTATCAAAATAACACTCTCGTTAAAAGTAAAATCGCGATTTACCACCATTTTATTTTCTCGATAAAGAGAATTTTAAAACTCACGTTTAACTATTTTAACCAATCTAGAAGTTAATTAATAAAAATTAACACTACCGTAAAACTTATACGGTGGTAGCACCTTCAGTTAAATTGCTTTAAAATATTTCTTTATCTCATTTAAATTTTTTTGTAACTGGAACTACATATCTGCGACAAATGATTTAGGAATTAGCTATTGGACAGTGTTGGAAATGGACGCCTTTTATAACAATTTGAGCACTTAATAGACGATCCCTGAAAACTTAGTCCAATTCATTCGTTTTCAGCTACAGAAAAGTGGTTTAAGTCATGAAATTTAAAGTTTCGTAACTCGCTCAATTTTAATGTTAGATGAATGGGACCTTTTTTGTATTGCTTTATAGGGTGATGGAATTTTTTTTTACTAAATATCACTAATAGGACCGGGGGACCGTATAAAAGGTTAACTTTCGTAATTTTTTAATAAAATTTCCTTTTTACCTAAATCGCTTGAAAAACAATTCTTTACCTTTTTTAAACATTTTTGCAAGTGGAACTATATGTCTATGACTAACGGTTTAGAAATTAGCCATTGGCTACCATTGAGAGTGGACACCCTGTATACCTTCTGTAGGACAGACATTTTGATGTAAATGCACAGTTGAACGAGTAGTTAGGCCTTTAGAGGTAGAAAATGAGTAAGAAGAGATCGAACATAAATCGTCCAAAAATATAAAAAGCTTGACCACTAAATCAAGTTTAAAGGGAAATCTGAAAAGCATAGAAATAAATATTGCCAGCTTATTAATAAAAAAAAGTAAAACTCAAACATCCCGAAATCAAGCGGAAATAAATAATATTGAAAGTTAAAAAACTGTTAATTTTTTTAACACAAAAATAACTTATTTTGATTTTTAAAAAGGCATTATTACAAGGAATGATACATTTAAGATATGTTTGTTCATCAGTAAAGAATAGTTAAAGAAATAATGAATTAGTACATGAAGACATTCTGTCATATCGATTTCATAAAGAGTTACAAATGTAAATATGAAGCAGAATCTCAAGCTATTTAATTTGGCTCATTTAGAATAAGCATTAGCCTGGTGTTATACGTTATTTTTTCAATGAAGCACAGGAATGGAAAACTGAATCAGTTAGAACCATCCCAAGAAATTTAACACATTATGCTTCTGCAGTTCAAGCATATGTGAAAATACCACAATTGAAAATAATAAAGTTCTAAGTAATAGTATCGTAAAAAAAAAAAAAAAAATGTAATTTAAGAAATTACACTAACCATTTGTAAAATGTTTTACTGGAAACATTCATCTATCATTTTAAGCTAAATACCAGTTTTTTTATTGTGTATTATCCGTGCCACTGCTATAAATGAGTTTATACATGCTGCAATTTGAAGGTACGGTTAGTTTAAGTTACATCACTCCATTGTAGCCAAGCATAAAAGTTGGCAACGAAAAAAACACTCCAAACTATGTAACATTATTGGTGCGAAAGTAATCATTATTAAAATACAGCTTTGGCATATACTGTTATACTTGTGAGACTTTGACATATACTGTTTGATTTTACAGAGCAGAATTTTGGTGATGGAGGTTTTAAACCAAAGTCGATCGCAGCACATGCATCTGTGAATGGGTCCATCAGACATTGAATCAAAAAAGTTTTTTTTCCAGTTTTTCCCAAGCCGATTGCTTTTTAGTTTTCTTTTTAGGTGGTGGAAAATCAAGAGTAATAGCTATAACATTTTCCGGCTTGTTAGAATCACAATTGGCACTCAAATTTTCCTGGTTAGAACCGACCGATTGTAAAACGCCATGGTTAGTGGATTGGTCGCCCTCGAGACATGATGTTTTACAATTAATCGGTTCGGCATTAAATTGCTTCCTTCTTCGTGATCGCTTTTAAACATGTAATTGGTTTTCAGCAGCTCGATGATCTTTTGGTTTTCTCGTTTTCTGCATTGAAAGACGTTTTTGCGCAAACCAAATACAGTACTACTTAGTTACCCCGTCGACCAATTTCGCCAAATGATACGAATCGCCAAACTGATAAGCAACTTATACATGTTGACTAATTTTTTATTTTAAATAACAAAAGAACAAATAAATTAGTAAAACATTAATAAAAAATCGAAATAAAAATCACTTTATGCTTGTTTAAGTACGCGTATTGTGTTTAATGTCATTGAATGTGACATTCACGGTCATTCATTTCTTTGGCTTCGGCTTTTTCCGTATGTGTTAATTTCCGTCTACCCATTTTTAAATTTGTTAGTTTTCTACTTTATTACAATAATTTTAAACATTTTAATTTCCTATTCAAATGAAAATTCTTTTAAAAGTAAAGAATTTAATTTGAATTCAAAATAAAAATTCTTCTAACAGTAAAGAATTTAATTTAAATTCAAAAGTGACCACATCATTTTCTCAATCCTCCACCGAAAACAACAACCATTTTTCAATGGTTAAAAAAAAAAAAAATTCTACGAAATGTAATCACGCATCACATCTCATCTATACAGAAAGTTTTATAAATTATTCACAATATTTCTGCGCAGTAAGGATGAAGAAATATTGTGCATGGAATGGCATTATTCCATAGATCTGTTTCATTAAAATTGTTTATTGTGGCATAGTGGCGATATTGCCATTTTTTAGGGAACAATAATAATTTGATAAAATGTTTTTGTAGTTAAACATCTAAAACATCTAAAACCTATGAAAATAGAAGATTTTATTAAGTATTTTGAATACATTAACTTTTCTGTACCAAATTGTCATTACTATACTAACTGATGTTATTATCATATTCACTTATGTCATTTTATAACCACATTCATTAAATTTGAAAATCAGGTATAAAAGGTTAAATTAGTAATTTGATATCTGCTGATGATATTAATATTCATAAAGTGAATTTACTATTTGTAATAAAATCAAAGCTTTCTAAGTGTTTTAAAATTTTCATTTTGCTACCTTAAAACTTGGATTGATTTAAAAAATTATCTTTATGTCAGAATCAGAATCTAAATTAAGAGAATTTTGCCTATTTTCTTTACAAATTTTTGAAGAAAATTTGTATTTCTAATAATAACAGGTGGGTCATTACATTTAAAATTTTAGCTAGAAATTTCAGACTACACTGAAAAAAGTCCTTCCGGCAATGCCGGGAGGAAGAGGTAGCTTTCATATACTTATTTATTTATTTTATATTAAGTTATATAAATCAAATATACGAAGCCCAAAATAGTGGAACACGATTATGCAAGATTGAATACTAGTTTTTGTAAATACTGAATATTAATAGGAATTTTTTGAAATTAGTAATCTTTTATTCAACCTGGTTTTATTTTAAGCGATTTATAGGGTCGCCAAATTTCTCGATATCCATTTTAAAGCAGCATGATGGATAAAAAAAACCCAATGAGCTTGATCGAAATCTTAATTCATGCTAACATGCATACCCACATCGAAATCGATTAATATATACGAGTGCTGTCGCGGGCAAATTGACTTTTTTTTTAAAATGTCACCCACATTAGAAATTCAAACTGCTATATCCCAGGCGTTTCTCAAGATAAAGACAAAGCAAAAAATACTTCGAAATTCATTAATAAGATTAATAGTTTAGAAAGAACCTTTTTTCAATTTCTAATTTTTTGTTTATACATCATTATACATTTAAAAGATTTTTGACAAATATAAGTGGCCGCCATTTTGAAACAAGACAAAGGTTGTATAAAGTTGGCTGTGAACTCGGTCAAGACATTGGTATGTACCATGAACATACGGAGTTATATCGAAATCAGTTTATAAATATGCGTATTAAAGCGTGACAAATTTCAGACCGTTTCAAAATGTATCAAATTCAAGATATAGATGAAGCAAAAAATGCTCTGGAATCTTTGTATCAAGGTCAAAACACAAAAGAAAAATCTTTTTCAATTTCTTAATTTTTGCACTTTGTTAATTTTAAATTTTAAAATTTAAATTAAAAAAAAGTATTCCGCCATTTTGGAACAAGACGGCGGTTGGAACTAGTCAACGAACTCGTTCCAGGCATAAGTATGTCCTATCTACGCACCAAGTTTCATCCAAATCGGTGTATAAATACGCGTGTTATTACGTGACGAAAACAGATCATTTCAAAATGTGAGCAACACTAGAAATTAAAAGTTCTATAACTCAGACATTTTTTAAGATATAGACGAAACAAAAAGTGCTTTGGAATATTTAATTCAAGGTCAAATGCATAAAAGAAATTTTTTTTTCAATTTCACACTTTTTTGTACCCAATTTCAAATTTTAAATTTCTTTAAAAAAATTTTATGGCCGCCATTTTTAAACAAGATGGCAGATGGAACTGGTTAACAAACTCGGTCCAGGCTTTATTAAGTACTACGTACACACCAAGTTACATCCAAATCGATTTATAAATGCGAGTGTTATGACGTGACAAAAATCAGATCGTTTTAAAATGTCAACCATAAGAAAAATTCAAAGTGCTATAACTCAATTATTTTTTAAGATATAGACAAAGTAAAAAGTGTTCTAGAATCGATTTTTTAGGATCTAACAAACAAAATAAAAATATTTTACAACTTTTAATTTTTTCGCAGTTATTTTTAAATTTTAATTTTTTTAAATTTTTTTAAATGGCCGCCATTTTGAAACAGTATGGCAGATGTTGCTGGCCAACGAACTCGGTCGAGATATTTGTATGTACTATGTACATACCAAGTTTCATTCAAATCGGTTCATAAATACGTTAGTTATAGCATGACAAAAGTCAGATCGTTTCAAAATGTCAGCCATATGAAAAATTCAAAGTTCTAGAACTCAATCATTTTTTAAGATATAGACAAAGTAAAAGGTGTTCTGAATATGGTGTTTTAAGATCTAACACATAAAATAAAAATATTTTTCAACTTTTAATTTTTTCGCATTTAATTTTAAATTTTAAATTTTTAAAATTTTTTTAAATGGCCGCCATTTTGAAACAAGATGGCGGATGATGCTGGTCGACGAACTCGGTCGAGATATTTGTATGTACTATGTACATACCAAGTTTCATACAAATCAGTTCATAAATACGTTAGTTATCGCATGACAAAAATCAGATATATATATATATATATATATATATAACATAATTTTTAAACTGTTTAATTTACACCAATATATGGATATTTGTCTAGTTATATCTATAGTTAAATAGCTATATTTTAATTATCAAATTATTTTTAATGTTATTGATATAATTTTTGGTATTATTATTAATAATATTATTACTATTACTATTTTATTTTATTTTATTTTTTTAATTTTTATTCTTTAATTTTTATTTTATTTTATTCTATTTTTTAATTTTTATTATCCTATATTAAGATAATGAGTTTTTACCATGTAAAGTCGCAATAAATGTTACTGATTAAAGTAACAATAATGTATTTTAAGTTATATGTTAATATGAATATTATCTCTTAATTCTAATTTTAATCATTTTATTAATTTAATTTTATGTTAATATCGATTATTAATTATTTTCTTTCGTTCAATTATATTTCCATTCAGTTTTATCTTTTTTTTGTTATGGATAACTATTATTTTTACTTACTTTCAACTCCTTTTTGTAAAATATCTTTGTTCCTTGTTTAATAATTTGGTTTTTGTGTGATGGTAGTCCCAAATTCGTATTGTTTTGCTTTTTCATGGCAAATACGAAGATGAAACCACACACTCCATTTGTAGTTCCAAAGTATTTGGGACCTGAAGATTCTGCTATGGTTCTACAAATTTCATTTGTATTCATATTATTATTTTTTCCTTCCATGTTCAATGTGCTATAAGTTATTAAATTCAATGGTTAATTTCAAATGGTTAATGTTGTTTACTATAATTCAATTTAATTCTTCGTTTTGGTTTATTGTTTTATTGATAAAATCCATTGGTGAATCTTGTTTACTTTTAATGGTATTATATATATATATATATATATATATATATATACATATCAACATTTGAAGGGAGGGTGGTTTTGGGGTCTGGGGGTCATGATCGGTGAAAATATACCAAAATTTTCTGGAAGTGCTTTTCTCCGGACGGCTCCAATAGGTAGCTTTTTACTTTTTGTAATGAAAGCTGCCTAAAACTAGTCGGATGTAGCAAATAACAAAACTTTCTTCTATCTCATACACTTTAATACTTCCAGAAAAATAAAACACAGCAACGTCACCGATTAGCTAATTTACATCAAAATATAATCTGCAATTATTTTTTTCAAGTTCTAACTGAATCTGAAAATTGATGAAAATGCGTGTATTTGTATTAGGGATCGAATCCTCGCAGAAATCATAAAGGAACTGGATAGAACAAACACCTGTTGAGCGATTAACGCTAAAAACTAAAGAATATTAATTTATATCAAGGATTAACTGAATTTTAAGTTTAATGAAAATTCGTGCATTATTCCTGAGATAGAGCTGCTGTAAAAATCACATAGCATTGCCACCTGTTGAGCTATTTACTCTAAAACCAAAAGAGTACTCATTGATATCAGGAAATAACTAAATCTAAAGTTTTATGAAAATTCGTGCATTAGATCCTGACAAAGAGCTAATTGCGATAATCATGAATAATGCCGCATAGCAGCGCCGAATGTCGGACAATTTACTCCAAAAACTACAGAATGCTTATTTATATGAGGGACTAACTGAATCATAAGTTTGATGAAAATGCGCGTATTAGTTCGTAAGATAAAGCTATTGCGATAATCATTAATAATACCTCATAGCAACGCCATCTTCTGTGAGATTTTAACAAAAACATAATCAGATCTATATTATATCAAAGAATAACGGAATCTGAATTTTTATGAAAATCCGTTGCTTAGTTCTTGAGATATAGCTATTGTGGAAATCGTGGAAAAGGCAGCATATCAGCGCCACCTATTGACAATATAGCCATAAAATTCAGTTTATATCAAGTTCTAACAGAATCTAAAGTTTTGTTAAATTCTGTGCATTGGTTTTTGAGACAACGTGCCCACTAAATTTATGTCGTATTCAGACAGACAGACCGACTGACTGACTCACGGACATACATTTTGTAAAAACATGCTGTTTTATAATCTGTGATCCCCAAAACGTGTAAAGACATCGAAATTTGTCATTCGAAAGTTTTCATGAATCCAACACTTTCTTCTTATAAAAATAGAAGAAAGTAAATATATATATATATAGTAAACACCTAGAATGAATAATTAGTCACTTTCTGAATCCCTAAACTAGAAATATAGAATTCCGAACTATGTGAATAGCTGTGAACAACAAAGCTGAAGAGGCGAAATCGTCTAGAATTTCTAGTCTCTTGTTTTCTAGGAGACGAAACGATATTGAATAGTTTCAGTAGCGAAGAATTATAACTTGATTTTGTGAATGGTTTCATAAAGTAGAATCATAGTTACTGAAACTAACCTCTTGTATTCGCATCTATTTGCAGAGATTTTTTAAAATAACTTTGACAACGAGAATATTGGAAAATACTCTTGGATTCTATTAGGATACTCTAGAATTCTCTAGCAAAGGAAACTAGAAATTAAAAGCAGAACATAGAACTATTTTTTTCTAGAGACACAATTTAGATTTAATGTGCCATATTTTTTCTCAGTGTAACGGAATGCTTCAGATTCCTCTACTTCAACCTATTTATCGGCCCCACCAATGTTCTGCCCTCGAAACTTGACGGCTGGTGCTGGGTTTGATCCCAATCGCGACCGTCAGACCAACCATTCGGAATTTTCCGATGTTTTCTTCGAGCCTTGAATTTCCTTATGTAAATACGGGTATTGATTGACTTAGGAAGACTCTCATGGAAGGTATCCCCTTCCCTTAGACCCAATGTCCTTTGTGATGATAATTGGCCGTCATAAGCACAACCAACCAATCTATTTAGCATTAGATAACAATCTGTATATGAACAAAAAAGAGTAAAATGTTGCTTCAAATCCCTTCAATTGCTAATTCAATCTATTTATCATCAGACATCAGTCTGTCTATAAACAAACAAACTACAGATCATGTTAGTATACATGGCGCTGCGCGCCATATACACTACACAGCTATCTCTTGGACGATGAGATGAAGAGAGCGAGAATAAACAAACAAATAAACAACAACAACAACAAAAAGCTGGTAATTACTTTAGTAAATAAAAAGCCATAAATATTTGAAAACCTTCAAAATTTATCGTTAAATAAAGGAAAACAATCGTTAAAAATGAAGACCTTTCAGCATAGGTATAAATATAGAGGTACTTGGATTATTAAAAATAATTGTTAACTTGAGGAGGTTTGCTTAATCGGATATGGTTAGATTAAAATTATATTAAGACTTCAGTAGTTTAAAATGCATACTAAACAAAATTTACTTTTCATCTCTTCTAATCATAATTATTGCAGAAGTCTTTTTTATTACTTATTTTAATTACTAGGATGCTTCTATCCCTTTTCCGCTCACTTAAAGAAAAAAGCATAATGTAACTAGTTTTATATTTTAAAGTACGTAGGAAACGGACGCTCATTTAGAGCTGAAAGAATATTTAAATGACAAAAATTTTCACTTAAAATTTAACAGCTTTTCAAACAGACTTACTTTTTTGTATAATGTATTGCTGAATCAATCAATATGCGATTGAGGAAAGCGAAATGCTAGAAACAAAGAATCTTCATAACTAAAAAAATAATTTTAATGCTGCATCATTATCAGTCTTTTTTAATAACAAACTGTGTTAAAAATAATTTACATTATTCCTGGGATCATCGTTAGATTAAAATCCATTATGTATTTAAATAATGTGTGCTTTTCGATAATTATTTTCAAAAGAAGTGAAACTTTAGAATGAATTAAACTGCAATGAATTTAACTGCATTTTTTTATTTAATTAATAGCATTTTTTAGAAGCACAAGTTTAATAAGATTATATGTTTTAAGAATAGTAAATTATTAGGAAAAGTATGTTACAAATCATCCTTTCTTTAAAGCACAGTTCCAATTAATTCAAGAATTGGGATTTTTCATTTTCATAGTAAGGGAAAGAAGATTTAATTCTGTACATTCTGAAATAAAATTTAAATTTCTATGCCACATTGCACATAAAAAATAGCGTACAAAAAATAACGCAGTTATCTAAACATATTTCTTTAATTAGTAAGTTTGCTTTCTTTTATCTCGCAATTCCATTTTAAGCAGCTTCCATAGTAAAAAGTAAAACCATACCTACTGTAGACGTGCGTCCGAAGGAAAATCTTTCAAAAATTTTTGATACGTTTTATCAACCATGACTCCCAGACTCTAAAATCACCCTTAGTTCAAGTCTTGAATTATATATATGTACAAGGTGAGTCATAATTATCGAAATAATAGGCTATCTCCTTAAGTATCGCCCCTAAATATATACTTTTAAATACAAAGTTTCTTAAAAAAGGTACAAAATCTAATGATATAAATAAAAACTCTTTGGGGGGGGCGGGAGAGGGGGCTGTCTATCTGAGAAAATACAAAAAATAAATTTTTATACGTCTCCTATAAGGTAAATATTCCAGTTATAAAACATTCCTTATTCTGTCCTTAATTAAACACAAAAATATTGTATATTCAAATATGTAAAAATCACATAGTTATAACCGTATAAATAATTCATCGGTTTTTGGGGGATTGAACACAAATTGGGATTCACGCAATTCAAGGAATAATGTTAATTAACAGTTCGTATTTATCAACCAATTTGGATGAAATTTATCGCATCCATAATGCATATCAATGTCTCCAACGAGTTCGTTTGGCAACTTCATCTGCTGTCTTGTTTCGAAATGGCGGCCACTTAAATAGTTAAAAAAAAATTAGAAATTGAAATTTATTTTATGGTTAAGTTGTAGGCCTTAATACAAGGATTTCGGAATATTTTCCACTTTGTCTCTTATTAAAAAATTGTTGCGATATAGCAGTTTTTAACTCCTAGGGTGGTTGACATTTTTAATTAAGACAACACGTAAAAAAATGAAGAATTATTTTATGACTGTTAATGAATGTCTCATAAACTATCTTTCATTGTTATAGTTATTTACCCAGTCATATGCATAAAACTATTAAACAAGAACATAATTTGTATAACAAATAATAATAATAATAAAAACCGTCTCGAAATAAGTAGGCATTGTACTGCTGTACAATGTTTAAATATATTAATATCCGTTAGCTACAAACTCCGAAATATACCCAAATTTGCGATCAAAAACAAATAACCATAAAGATGCCAATTTGGCTATACCTTACAAATTTGGCTCAATCATCATTCAAATTCAGCATTGATGAATACTCTAATTTCTTGTTAGTCTAATTTTAATTTCTTAAAATTTCAGTAAAATTAACAAAATTTTAAAACCAAGAAAAATCGAAGCTTGTGTTTTCAAAAGTACAGGTCGGGTGGATTTTTTTTTTTTTTTTTTAACGTGCTTATGATTTTTCTCATTATGAAATAAATATTTATGAAATGACTTGAAAACGGTTAATTAATCAATTATAATCTTATTATGTGTTTAGTAACTGATAAACATTTACTGCAGTTGCATGATTGCAATCATTGAAAATTAATTTTTAGATTCTACAGCATTTAAATTTTTAAACAAAGTAATATTTTACAGAATAAACATACGGATACTTAGTATAGATTCTAATTTTTTTTTGTAAAAAATAAATAATATCACTTACATTAATTAAAAATGAAAGTAAATATAAAAAAATAACATTTATTACGTAAAAGTAAATGTTCGCAGTTTTGAAAGAAGTCTAGTGAAAATTAATAAGTTTTCTCTTCCGTTAACATTGTGAAATAACTTCAATAGTTTAAAACACACTCTAAAAAAACTTTATTTCAAATCTTTTTAAAACATAATTACGGTAAATAAATGCTTTATTTATCATTTATTTTAATTAAAATAGTTCTTTTCATCATCTCATGTTCTGAAAAAAAAAAAAAAAAAAAAAAAAAAAAAACCTTTTGTAATTTTAACTTTCTTAATATCAAACCACCCGAGATGTTTTAAGATATTTTAATTCGTATATCTTAATTACCACCAGAAAATTAAAATAGCAATATTTGCTTTAATGTAACAGACATATTCCGTATTTAAATAAAACGAAATTAGCTATTGATTTTTTCTGGTGTTAAACAGATTTTTTGAACTACATAATTTCTAGAACGTGTTCTATCATGCGATTTAAAGGGTTAAAGTGCATAGTATGCGTATGTTTATTTATAAATGAAAGATTATTGAATTTTTAATTCAAAATTTAATAGATTTAGAATCAGACATACTTTTTATGATTTATTTGTTAATGAAGAGATTAATAGTTCATCAAAAGAGAAATGCTGGAAACCAAGGAATTTAGAAATATTAATTTTAATGCTGCATCATTATATACATTTTTTGATAGCAGAAACACACACATATATATATATATATATGTACACGCGGTGCTCACACGATGCAACATGTTTCTATCGCCGACTTTTTATTTTGCAACAGTTAATCTTCGTAGACATATAGTTCCAGTTACAGAAACGTTTCAAATGAGATAAATACTCATGTGTAGGCATTATTTAAAGTAAAAAATCAGTTTAATAAAAATTACAAAATTTTACTTTTTTATACGTCCCCCTGTCCCAATATTTATATTTAGTAAAAGTTTGCACAGACCATAACAGACATCAGATAAAAAGTTTACACAGACCATAACAGACATAAGATAAAAAGTTTGATTTTACTACGATACGATGCTGTACTACGATAATTGGCAGAGTTATTACATTTCAAAGTCTAACATTTTTTTCACGTGATTTTGTCTTTAGTTGATTTTTAGTTTTACACGTTAGATGTCGATCCCTAGGGGAAACGTTTTGAAAAAACACTCGCAGCCGCTCTGGTATTCCTGTGACATTCACCCTAAATAAAATAAATAACATTTCCGCACGTACATCATTTTACGTGTAGTTTGTCATCCCGTTCTCAGACCATTTATGTTAAAAAAAAAAAAAAAAGTTTACCTTTTTAAATTTTTTTGATCGGGTGATTTAAATCTCAACCATAATTCCTTTGTAAAATACATTAATGAACTTATTTTTTTACAAACGCTTCTCTTCTTCACAACTATTATTAATCTGTGCTTTCTTGTGTCATATCCACTGTTAAATGGCCCATGTTTTAACCAGAACGTGTGTCTCAACGGTATTATTATAATTTGCATATCCCCGATTTTCTCTCTCTTTTTAACTAAGCTGGTCGTTTGCATTCCGTGGTAATTTTCCTATTTCTTAGTCAGCATATTTTTTTCCGGATGTTGATGACTGTTGTTCTTTATTGACTTTTAAATGTTATTCGACCGCTAAAAATTAGTTCAAATTTTTAGATGAAATAACCCTCTGTGATGATATCCCTATTTCACGTTACCGCTTACAGGTCGTTTCGCCATAAAAAGCGTATTGCACTCTTATTTCATTCTCGAATTACTTTAATTAATTTTTTAACTGATACATCAATCAAATACAAAATCATGTGAAAAAGTGTCAAACTTTGAAATGTAATAAATCTGTTTTTTATCGTAGTACAGAAATCAATTTTTTTTATCTTATATCTGTTATGATATGTTTAAACTTTTACTAAATATAACTATAGGGCATGGGGAACCATGTGAAAAAGTTTATAATTTTTATAAAATTGATGTTTTACCTTAAATAATGCTACAATCTGAATATTTACTTGATTTGAAACGTCAAACTTTCCGTAAATTCCGGAAAATATTCCGTTTTTTTACGATGTTTTACGGAAATTGTTTCGTTAAAAAACAGTAAATTGTACTGGCGTCCAGATAACCAGTAATACTTCCGTAAAATCTTCCGTTTTTTTACAGTGTATAATTTACTTTTTTTTAATGGAAACAATTCTGTAAATTGCACAAAAACACGACAATTTCTGGAATTTACCGAAATTTTTCTGTTAAAAAAGAGTAAATTGTACTGATGTCCAGTTTACCAGTAAAATTTCCGTAAAATCAGCCGTTTTTTTTTTCTTTTTTCTTTTTCTTTTTTTTTTTTTTTTTTTTTTTTCAGTGAACTGTTGAGAAATTAAAGGCCGGCGATAGATAACATATTACATCTTGAATATACATAACGTTTTAATTGATTCCAAGAATAATTTAGTTTCAAAATCCATTATATGGAAGAAAAAAAAATTTATTTAATAATGTGTGCTTTTGTAATGATTCTGAAAATAGACTCCCAAGTGATGCAGCATTTAGTTTCTTCGATGAAAAGTCACATTTTTGCACTAATTGCAGACAATGTAGGTACAACTCGATTTTAATTTGTAGTTATTTTTCTTTAAATATATAAATTGTCTATACTTTTGCAACAATGTTAATTTGGTTTCTTTGTCATTATATATTATGTAAAATGTAAGATTTAAAATGTATTGTTCGTGTATAAAGGATAAGTCACAAGTAATGCATGACAGATGAATTACAGAAATTCGATACATACTTCTGAATATAGAAGAGTAATCGATCATTGTCTAAAATTTTGCTGAGCACTGTATATATATATACATATGTATGTGTGTGTGTGTGTGTGTGGTAGCAGCAATTAGCAATCAGATTCTTCAGCACATTATTTTTGATCGAAAAAAAAGATAAAGAAAAAATTAATTCACATTTTTTACCGTTTTATTAAAAGTAATTAAATATCATGTAATTTAATTTAAAATGAAAATAAATACTTAAAAAAACATTTTATAGCAAATGCAAATGTTTCCGCTTTTGGGAAAATCTAATGAAAAATTAATAGTTTTATCTATTAAAAAAAAAAAAAAAAACTTCGATAGTTTGAATTATTTATTAGCAAACCCAATTCTGATCTTTTTTAATCCTAATTATTTTAAGTAAAACGCTATTTAACGTTTATTTTAATTACTTTTATGCACCTAATTCTCTCTCTTAAAAAAAAAACCTTTTATAGTTTAAAAGGTTATAGTTAATAGTAAGCAGATGCTCATTTATAAATAAAAAAAATATTTAAATAATCAAAGTGTTCATTCGAAATTTAATCGATTTAGAAACATACGCACCTTTTTTTTTTTTAAATATATTACTGGTGAAGCAATTAATATGTCGTTAAAGAAAATGAATTGATGAAAACAAAGAAGAGTTTAATACTGCATCATTACCTACATTTATCAATAGCAAAAATATGTTAAAAAATAATTTAAGTGATTTAAGGGATAATCATTAGTTCAAAATAGTTTATGCGAAAAAAAATTTAATTTAACTATGTGCCCTTTTGTTTAATTATCGTAAAATAAAAAAATAAAAATAAATAAAAACATTAAAAATACATTGCTAAATTACCCTTTTTTTTAAAATTCAATTTACAAGTTTTTTAAAAATAGAAGCGTAAAAAAGTCAAAATGTTAAAATAGAACTCTATGTTCTGGAAACTATTTCACTATTCTATATAAAAAACAGCCAAATTTTTATTTTCATTTCATTTCATTTAGTATTATTTATTTATTTTTCTGCCAATGTTTTTTAATGTAAATTCATTGAAAACTATTTCAACTATTTACCGACTCTTATTGCTTTAATGTTTACTCATTCTAATAAATTAATATACAGGGTGACGAGTGGACAGAGAAAACTCAGTTAAAAAAGGTGTTGAACACCAGTATTTCGTTAAAGAGAAATTCGCCTTCTTTAATCCTTTATGCTATTTGAAATAATTCCTATAAGAAAATACTGGTAGTTTCTTTTTTACTGCGTTTTTTCTTGACCACTTGCTACCCTGATATAGAAAAAGTTTTTTTACTTTCAGACATTTTTAAGCTATAAGCTTCCCTATCCTTTGAAAATGGCAAATTTTCATACGATTAACAGAAACAAGAATTGATAATAACAATGTGTGTAAATGAAGTAATAATTAAAACAGCAAACGTAATGAAAAATATATTTAATAATTATCAAAACACGATTTAACAATTTTTGAGATTTAATTCTGGATTGAATTTGTTACTCCAATATTTACCGAGAAGACAATGAAGGATTTCCAAGGTTACCATAACGATTGCGCGATCACTGACACACATTACAACGTTGTCATAACATAATACCGGCCGACTGTTTTAGAAAATACCTTTCTTCATTAGAAGTTTCAATTTAAGTCAGCAGCTCTCATGATTATTACGTTTTAAGTGCACAGAAATACCTTTGAAACCATCTCTTGAATTTTGAATAATATTGTAATATATGTACATTACTTAATACTAAAAAATTAAATAAGTTTTTATAAAAGGTAAAACAGCCTATTTTATGAAAATTTAATTAAAAAAAAACTTTTAAAAAATCCCTACTTACTTGTATAATAATGAATATTTTAGCTTTGATTTTTTCAATTTTCATTAGAATATACCAAGTAAAACTGCGTATAGATTTTTAGATGTATAGGATTTTACATTGAATTATGAATTTTTTTTCTCTCCAATTTATCAAAAAAAAAAAAAAAAAAAAAAAAAAAAAAAAAATAATTGAAGAAGAAAATATTTTATGCTAATTCAAAATAAATATTCGACATTTAATTAAAATAAAATAAATTAAGCCATTTTGGGTGGAAAAAAAAAACGTTTATTTTTGTTTAATTTTTTTTCCTGAAGAAACTATGTCTAAAAAGTTTAAGCACTTTATCCATTTTTTATAGAAAAACAAAAACGGCCGTATGTAATGACGTTGTACAACATCATATTGCACTTTTATAAAAGTATAAAAAGTGGAGAAATTATTTCCTTTTGTTTAAAAAAAAATCCAATTAAAAATAATCTCATTGTACAGGTGTTCAAAGATAGTAGGTGTACATAGACATATTAAAGAGTACGTTAAATCATACTAAAGAAAATGGCTCGTAAACCATTTCTTAAATTACATCACAAACAGATAAGAATGAACTGGGTTAAAAAATACATGTCCTACGGAGACAAATGGCTGACTGTTTTATTCATCGATGAGAAAAAGTGGAACTTAGATGGCCCTCATAGTTGGAAAACGTATTGGCATGATTTACGAAAAGCACCAAGAGTAATTTTTAGCACGCAGAAAGGCGATCAGTCTGTTATGGACTGGGGAAGCATTTGGATTCAAAGGTGGGCAGACCTCTCTGTCTTTTCTAAAACGAAGTCGAAATTCAAAAAGTATGAAGAGACGATAAACCAACATTTGCTTTCATTCGGTGATATATTTTTTAACTATTTGGAAAAAAAAAAGTTGTTGTTCTCGGTAGAGAATTGAGAAAGCTAAAGTATATCTGAATCTTTTAATTGGCTGAATTCCGCAACTTATTTAATTTTATTCTTTTCTGATTGGTCGGAGTTTAATGTCCAAAAATGGAATATTTCTGTTTTTCATTTTATTCGTTTTCTGATTGGTCCAAGTTTAGTGTCCAAAAACTGAATACTTCTGTGCCACGATGACAAAAAGAGTAATAAAAACTTTAACAAAATAATAATAATTTAAAAACAATTTGTGATAGAGATTTCAAACAAATTTCGTTAAAAAGTGCATTTTTTTATACGCAATGATGTAAAAATTAAAAAATTGCGATGTTAAGAAGTTGAAAAATTTGCAGTTGCAAAAATTGTAAAGCGGAAATTTCGTTTAAAATTTGTGTGGGACGTGTCCAGGAATATTAATGTTTAATCCATATCGAACGTAATATGAAGTATTCAGAAGTTAGTCTGATTAACTCCATCAAATAAAAGTGCCCATTTTAAACAGCTAAAGTTGTATATCTTTAATCCACTTTTTTTAATAATGGTTTAGGAATAATAATGTTTAATGCACGGCGTACGTAATATATGACTCGTTATAATCATCCTAAAAATTATGTTTATTATTATTATTATTAATTTAAGTATAGGATTTATATATCAGTCTTTAAGATTTGAGTCTTTGAAAATACCCTTTTCAAAATAGTCATTGTAATTTGTTAAATTACATTTTTTTTGGGAGGGGGGGGGGGGGTGAATGGCTTTTCAACAAAAAATGCCTTAATCCACTTATCACATTCTATAAAAGTTCGGCTTTCTTAGAAAAAATGTTGTTGTAGAAACGTTAAAGTTGGACGGCTTTAAGTCCAGACTTAAACCGGATTGAGAATGTCTATGGTGTTTTAATCAGGCAGGTTTATGGCAACTGAAAGCTCTGACTCTGTTGAAGAACGCCAACAGGCCATTGAGAAAGCATGGTACTCTTTGCCACCAGAAACCTTAAAAAAAGCCTAATTATTTCGGTGGACGCACATTTATTTGAACTAATCCAAATTCACGGAAAAATAATTATTGAGCAAAAGTTTTGTAAAAATTATAAACCTGGTTGTTTTTGCCATTCTGTTTAAACTTTTGAGGAAGTTTTTTTTTCTTTACAATTACGTAATTTATTTTTTCTACTTTAGATATCATTTATTTAAAGAATGTTGCGAAATCTGCATATAAAAAATATTATTCATTCTAACTTTTTATAATTCTTTGAAAATCGACATTTTATGCTTTTGATTAAACTTTTGAGACAGACCTTGCGCACACTAATTCTATATTACTGCCTTATTTTTTCAAGGAATAATACCCTTCGAAAGGCAAAATTAAAGGGGAAAATAGTCCTCCCATTTTTCCTCTTTATACTTGATCATTGAAACCTCACATCTAGTCAGAGACACAACTTATTCTATAATAAAACTACATCTAAAATTCAAAGCAAATCGGATAATTTTGCATAAAAAACATTTATATAATTTAAGAGGTGTTATCATCATTTTCCTGTTTTAAATTCAACAATTAAACCTCCAAAACTATTAAGAGATTCGTCTTAACAGAAAGAACCTACACCCAAAATTTAAAGCAAATAGAATAAAAGTCCATTTATCTAATTTAAATAAGGAATTAATTGTTCATACCCCCCCTTTACACTTAACACAAGAACCCTACAAATATTTAGGTCCGCGTCTTATCGAAATTAAGGGAGGGGTACCCCCTTTTCCCGCCATTTATACTTATCCAATTATCATCCAACACTAATCACGGAGGCGCTTCATTAGAATGTTCTTATATCTAAAATTTGAATGAAATCTGAAAATTCTAATCTAAACGAAAAGCTAATCTAAATTAAGGAGTTTAGCCCTGTAGAATTTTGAACCTCTTGTCAAGCATTCCTAATTAGCAGCCATAAAAATGCCATTGCCAATCGATTTTAAAAAAGTGAATAAAACTTTCATTACAATGCAACAAGTTACTTACGGATATGTTATACATGCGTAACGTAAATAATACGCAATATAAATATTGTACAAAGGTCTTTTCTATATCAGCAAACAGTTTCCGACCTATGGATTGCGACACAATGGTGGGTCCCGGCAGGTGTTGTGGTGGGCTGCGTATCATTCGAGCTTTGCCATTAAAATGCATCTCTTATTTTATCTGTTAGGAAGAAAAAAAAATATTTTACGAGGATCCCCAGACATCATAAAAAATAACAAACTTTTTTTTTTTTTTTTTTTTTTTTTTTTTTTTCGGGTTGAGGTATGGTCGGGGTTAAAGAAAAAAATACAATTTCAAAGTGCTGAAAAAAAAAAAAAAAAAAAAAAAAACTAGCAACAATTATTAATTGTTAATATTATTTCAATAGTTGCCGCAAATTTTTTTTTTAATTACGCAGTTTTATTGCATATTAGGTAAAATTTTGTTTGATTTAGAAATCTTAATTTTGTTATGGTATATTAGCCGCAAAGCTTGGTTCACGCAAAAGTATTGTAAATGCTAATAGTGTATTTATTAGAACACAAACTAGCCGATATTTTCTCATCTAAGACTTTTCATCTTGTCAATTATTTTTATCATTTTTTTTTTCAAATTTATGTGAAAAATACAATTTTTACCCACTTTCCTAGGACGAGAATCTACACTAGTTATTAAACGATGACAATTTGTGAAATTACATAATTGCAGTTGGTGAAAATTATTCTTCAATCTCTTTAACAGATAAATTTTTATTTAACCCTCTCGTGCATAAATTATTTTTCATTATTTTTCATTATTCGTAAGAAATATTTTTTTGTGATAAATAAAAACTCATTATAAAATAATTTTATTACCGTGCTGCATGCTAGTTATTATCTTTCCACAAATCAGGTCTCCATAAATGATGAATGCTCAAAATATTTCTGCTTAATAATGCAACAATTATCTGTCCTCGTATGAGGCCCGTATGCATGAGAGGGTTAAAATACTAGATGCAGAAAAAAATGCATTTAAAATTGTTTTCAATTTTATTAACATCAGTAAATGTTATATATCTTAATAGAGAATTATCTTAAATATTTTTATAAATATAAAATTTACCAAGCAAATGCAAATATCTATTTTTATATGTGAAAATCTAAAGATTGATCTCGTTTTTTTTTTTTATTATTATTATTTTTTTTTTCTGAGAAATAGTAGTGGAAATAAATATATAGTTTAAAATATATTTTAAACTAAGTAAATTTTACTGTAATATTTATAGTAAAGTTTACAAATTCATTTTTATTCATTTGTCTTCACTTTTACTTATAATTGCTCTAAAGAGAATCTTTACCATTTATTTTAACTACTATGTTGATTAAAATTGTATTTACCACTCTTGAAAAAAATTTAAGAGTTTTATAGTTAGTTACTGCTTAGGAAGTTGACGCTCCTTTATATTTAAAAGTATATTTAAATAATAAAAATTTTCATTCAAAATTTAATATATTTAGAAACAGGCGATATTTTCTATTGCATATTGACAAAGCAATTAATATCTCATTAAAGAAAACTAAATGCTGAAAACAGAGAATATTCGTAATAAGTTTTAGAAAAATTAATTTTGATACTGCATCCTATTAATATTTTCAAATGACAATCATGTTAAAAAATAATTTAAATGATTCCAGGGATTATCATTAGTTCAGAATCCATTATACGGAATAATAATAATAATAAAATAACAATATGCGTTTCTGTGTAATTATTGGCGAAGGAAAATAAAACATTAAAATGCATCTCTAACCTGCTTTTTAAAAAATCAATTAACAACCTTTTTTTTTAATACACGAGATCTTGAAAAAATGCTTTTAGAATGATAAAGAATCACAGAAAAAATGTAAAAATTTGATTTTATTTAAGGAGATTTATATATTAATCTTGATATCTGCAGCAGATCACTTTTGCAATCGTTTTAGGAAATTGGGTAAATAAAAAAAGGCACCTAAAAACTGGCTTCAGATGAATAAAGAACAAATATTTTGACATAAAATTCCAAAAACGTATAATTAATTACAATAAATTCATTTGGGAACGAAATATAATAGCGTTCCTGTGTATACTGTAAAAAAAAAAAAAAAAAAAAAAAAAAAAAAAAAAAAAAACTGTAAATTCTGTAATTTTAACGTTGCAGAAATCCTCCTTATCCTTACTAAAATTTTATCTATCCCCTGTAGAAAAAGAGATGTTGATATAAAAATCTACTTTCTGTAAAGCCACAGAATCTGTAGCTTTACAAAAAAATCTACTAAAATTACATTAATCTTGTTAAAATTTTATAAGTGATAGATGTTGTAAAAATGTTGTTAAATAAAAAGTTCTACGCATTCCACACCGTTAAAATGTTTTCTGTGAAATTACAGACAACCTATGGGTAGTCCATTATTTTATATAAAAAATAATACAGATTAAAAAATCTGAGATTATGTTAAATAACAAGGAAATTACTCGGTAAATTTACAATAGATTCTGTAAATTAAAATTGCAAAAAATATCCAAGACTCTCTAGATTTATTTTTAATAATAATAATTTAATTTAGTTTTCAAAATCAGTAAATCCTTCGGTCTTCAGTCAGCCAGAAATAATTTTAACTTTTTGAGTAATTTTAAACGACTGTATCATTTATCTTTTAACACAATTTGTTTCTACCGAGACCTTTTGACAAGAGAAGAACGGGTTGCATTTTCAGAAAGAATCACGTTTTGAGCACCAGCCTTGGCGAGTTGGCGAAAGCGAGCACGTTCAGCTAGCTGCATCGCCAAACACAAAATAAACTAAGTTCAAATGTGTCATAAAACATATGATTAATAGAATTATATATATTACAAGAGAATCTTCTACTGTTTTTAATTAATTTCTCAATTTCCTCGAACATAGG
Source organism: Maratus speculifer (assembly GCA_964019185.1). Lineage (NCBI taxonomy): Eukaryota > Metazoa > Arthropoda > Arachnida > Araneae > Salticidae > Maratus > Maratus speculifer. The sequence goes on from OZ025292.1 coordinate 227,507,671, forward strand.
GGTTAAGGAAATTATATTTTTGAATTGAGGGGAAAAAAAAACCCCCTATGTTTAGATGTTTTGTGAAAATTAAAGCATTTTAATCTGAAAAAGCTCTTTGTTTTAAACTATGTTTTAATCGTAAACAACGGTGAATAACATTTCCTCTCATTATAGTCTTTGCTTGATAACATTTACGGATAAACAAATGAACAATAAACCCGATTTCTTTGTAGAAGGAAGGGTTGCTATTCGCTAAGCGTTTGACGTCACAAACAAGAAAGAGTGCGTAGCATTGACTTAATCTCCACGCCATTGGTTGTTCTGGCGATAAGGTGCTCAAAACGTGATTCTTTCTGAAAATGCGAACGGGTTAGTGTGTGAACTGTAGGAGCTGTTGCTTGTTGTTCAAAATATGTCTTCTATGATTCAGTGGGGGAAAAATAGATAAAAATCCCCGACAAACAGATGATATTTCCATTTCTTAGAGAGATAAATTATTCAACTTAAAACAAAATTATTTTTTTTAAATATTTTTAATACAATTGTAAAATGCATTTATAATTGCGTATTTTGAATTATAAGTTATAACAAAGATTTAAAAAAAATCTTTAAATGAAGACAAAATCCTTACAGGTAATTAGATATAATGTAAAGGAAATGTCGGTAAAATGATGACCGAAAAACTCGATAGTATGCATTTAACCGAAAACTAGAGAACATTTGAGGACAATCTCGCTTTATTTTATGAGATTTTATGGAAAATTTTAACAGTGCAGTTTCCTAATTTTTTAGTAAACTTTCAGGTTTTTTGGATTTACATTGGATGTATCTGTTACTCGAATTTTTATTGTTGACGTTCATAAAAAAAATCGAGGAATATCAACTTCCTAGAAAAACTTTTGTAACTTTACTGATTATTTTTTATAATGTAATAGATGATAAAATCGAAAAATTCAGAATTGTTTGAAAAGAAGCGCATGAAACAGCTTCGATTTAGAAAATTTACAGAAATTATATTATTAAATAATTAGACAGTCTGAAACAGAAATCTTATTAATAAATAAAATGAATATTTAAAATGCAAATTTTACAATAAATATGAAAACATTTTTTAATGCTACATTTTTTTAAACATTCACTTCTATTTACCGAATTTTTATTTAATCAGAAATCCTTGTTAAAAATAACTGTATAGTTAACGGGAAAACAGTTAGCTAAGAACCCATTTAACAAAACAAAATTTATATTTAACTTAATAATGAGCAATTATTAAAAAAAATTCTTAGAAAGCATTTGGTTAACAGGAAATTTTACAGTTTCTAAAATAAGAAATATAGGACTAGCAAAGAACCAATAAAATATACGTTGAAAAAAAGATATTTTTCTTTAAGGTATTCCACTACATTTGGCATCTTTTTTTTTTTTTTTTTTTTATAATGCATATATGAGTATGATACTATCTATTTTAGATAGATTAGAATATAAAAAGACGGTTTCCTTTGTTAAGTAAATTACTTTGATGAAATTTCTTTTTAATTATTAAAACTGATGGAAAAGCAATGCAATATTCGAAACTTAACAAAATGTGAACTCGAAAAAAAAATAATAATAATAGTAGTTTACTGCATTTTCCCATAAATGTACAATTTGAATTATTAAAAATGTAATGGACTATACGAAAAAAATATATGTGATTCAACAGATGTAAAGTTACAGAAATATGTATGCTTACTAAAATTTTATATGTACACTGTACAAAAAAAAAAAAAAAAAAAAAAAAAAAAAAAAATGTGAATCTACAAAAAGTTATAGCTTTACAAAATTGCAGAAATTTTACTAAAATTTTATCTTTAACCTGGGTTGAAGTTACATAAAAAGTTACATTGAAAAAAGTAATATATAATTATACCCTATTCACATTACAAACATAAGATATCGTGAGATCGCCGTGTTTGAAGTGGACCTTCCCGGAATTGGATGCCTGTTCACATTGAAAAACTTACCTAAGATATCTCAGGGAATGTCACTGTATCTCTGAACTGAACAAAGTAATGTATGTGCATGCGCTTGAAGTAAAGACGGCCGCAACAGCCAATCAGTAAACGTGAAGCTTTAGAGCCAATGAGTGTGAGTGGTTGCTCCTGTATCTAGCCCAAGCAAGTTGAAACTCTCTGAGAGAGTTTGTAGAACTCTCTCAGAAAGTTCTAGGTCTCAGATATCTTAACTATCCATAGTGTGAATAGGGTATTATATAATAATTCAATGTGCGTTTTTCATTTTATGCATGTGCATATTGTCTTAAAATTTCATAAATTTAAGTTATTCATATTTGACGAATTTTCTTTATAACGAAGTCTTTAAGTGCAACGATGAAACTTCGTTAAATGAAAATTTCATTGTACTCATTCCTGGCTTGAGAACTGATATAAAAACAGCCCTGACTATATCTTCGATCATCGTACCAATTCTAGCTAATTTTGCACTCTTTTAAATAAAGCAATAAAATATCCTGTGACATATTCTAAAATTCGCCTTTATAACCTTTTAGGGTTCGAATTTTTTATCAATTTTAAGAAAAAATATTACTTCTAAGAATGTATTTGTTAAAAATACAAAATTTTGATAATTGGTGTACAAAAACAAAAACTTTAATAAGAACTTATTCAGTTTAAGTTAGATAAAATATAAAATCAACTTTTTGAGCCATCTTCAGGAAAATATGATGGTAAAATGACTAAAAGTTTGCTTTCTGAGCGAGAGATAATATTTCTAATAAAATACAATTAAAATGCATTAAAATTTTGAATATGTTGCCATTTATGCATGAGGAAAAATTAAAATACTGCAAACAGATATAAATTTAAGATTTTTGGTATATTAAAGAATAAATTATCATTAAAAGATTTATTTTTCCGAGCAATGATTTTGATAGACATTTTACCATAATATTTTCCTGAAAATGGCCAGCAGATGATGGAACGAAACATTGATTTTATACTTTATTTTACTTTAATTGCACAAGTTCTTATGAAAGTTCTTGTTTTTATGCACCAATGAGCGAAATTTTGTATTTTTAACAAATACATTCATAATAATAATTTATTTTGGTGCAATTGTCTCATATATGCTTATGAAAAATTATTTTTGTATTAATAATATTAATACTAGTACCCGAATATATTTACTAAAATTTAACAAATTTGTCATTGTCTGAAATCTAACGAATGGCGTCATTTTGCGTATTATTCAATTCCTTTTCATATGGAAATAGAATTGGGAAGAGTTTTTGTAGAGTCTGGAAAACATCGAATTGCAACAAAATTTAACACATAACTTTCTAGTACTTTTTGCTTTTTGTCATAATCTATTCTTCAGAAAAGTAACTTTTACTTCAAATTTAAAACGTGAAATATATGTTTAAAATAAAAGAATCGCAAACGTTGCAAAGAGAATTAAGCAAATGTTTATTATTATTATTATTATTATGTCTAAAATGTCGCAACGTCAATGAAGTAATATTGTAAATATGCATAAACACATACTAACATTACTACATGTAAACCCTAACAAAAGTATTTGTTTAAACAGAGTAATGCTCAATTAAAAGAATGTACTATTAATAGTACACCAGACCCAAAAGGGTTAAAGTTATGTTCTCTTTAAGTCAATCATACTAACTTTCATTTTTTATATGAAAGAAATTCATTTTTCTGATATACAAAACTGTTTTCCAAAACCACTCCGTTAAGTATGAAGTTACACACACACACACACATATATACATAATTATAATGTACGATTTTTTTTAAAAAAAAGTTGGAAACGATTATAATTTAAGGATTTTAAAAAATAATACAAAAGTAATGGCGTTTACGAATAAAGATCCTATAAGAAAAAAAAAATGTATTTTAGAAAATAAACCAATTGAGAAGATATCACATTTTAATCATTTATGATATGATATAGTTTATGACTATGACAACAATATACAAAATAAACATTATAAATTTCAATACATCTGTGATAATACATGTAATACACAAATGGAATATCACATGGAAAAATTCTTTGAAATACAATAAAAGACACAAGAATGAAATTATTCAAATCAATGGCAATACCATATTTACCGTATGAAGAATTGAAACATGAATACTCCCAAAAAATGATGAAAGGCAGATACAATCCCCAGAGATGAAAATTTTGAGGAGTCTGAAAGGATGTTCTATAATGTAAAAAATAGAAATCATTATAACAGCAGAGAACTTGAGGTTATGTCAATTTTGAATAAAATAGAAAATTACCGAAAAAAATGAAAGGACCAAATGAAAAGGATTGATTCTGATTTCCTACCAAACGCAGCCTTAAATTATAATCCAAGGAGGAAAAGAAAAAAAATGGCCACAAAGAGATGGATTAAAGGTATAACAGGTTTATAGACTTAAACCATGTTTGTGATGATGATGAAAGTAGTTTTGTTCTGTAAGTTTTCATAGAAAATTTATGTTTCTTTGCCATTTTGTTTTACAATTATCATGAAAATAATGAACGCATTTATACAAATTTTCCCTATAGCATTTATACAATTAATTAAAAAGGTTGAAGGACTCTCGTGACTAAATAACATTTATAATAGTAAGCTCATGATTTTTTTCGAACCACTTTATGAAATGACTTTAACAATTAAACTTGGATTATGTGCTAGTGGGTTTTCTAATTATACCTTTTCATAGATCCGTGTGCAATTTTATGATTAAGTATCGTGAGTGGTCTAATTTTTTTCCTTGTGTATTGTAGACTAAGAAAGGCGATGGTGGACATCCGGGACCCGCGACTGGGGAGAGGGAAGGGAGAGGAAAGGGTCGAAACGGGCAAGAAAAAAAAATCAATTTCACAATAAAAAAAATACGTATAAATATTAATGTTTAAAACTTTTACAGAATGAGAAAAACATTTGTGGATATCCGGGACCCGTGACTGGGGAGGGAAAGGGGACAGGAGGGGAGAAAAAAAAGTTGAAAGGGGCAAGAAAAAATTACATTTCACAATAAAAAAGAAAAAAATGTATAAGTACTAATATTTGAAACTTTTATAGAATGAAAAAAAACATTTGTGGAATCCGAGACCCGCGACTGGGGAGGGAGAGGGGAGTGGAAAGGGTAAGAAAAAAAAATCTATTTCACAATAAAAAAGAAAAAAAATATGTTTAATATTAACGTTTAAAGCTTTTATAGAATGATAAAACAATTTGTGGACATCCGGAATCCACGACTGGGGAGGGTAGAGGAGAGCGAAAGGTTGAAAAAGCAAGAAAAAAAAAATCCATTTCACAATAAAAAGAAAAAATATGCATAAATATTCATGTTTAAAACTTTTATAGAATGATAAAATTTTTTGTGGACATCCTTGACCCACGACTGGGGAGGGAGAGGAGATGGACAGGGGTGAAAGGTTCAAGGGAAAAAATTCCATTTAAAAAAAATAAATATAAATACATAAATATTACTGTTTAAAACCTGTGTAGAATGAGAAAAGCATTAGTGGACATTCGGAACTCGCGATTCGGGAGTGGGAGAGGAGTGAAGGGGAGGGGAAAGCTTTGAAAGCGACATGAAAAAAAAAATCCGTTTTAAAATATATGTGTATAAATATATGTGTATGTTTAAAATATTAGTGTTTAAAATTTTTGTAGGATGACAAAAGAAATGGTTCACATCGGGAACCCGGGAATGTGAAGAGGGGAAAGGGTTGAAAGGGGCCAGAAAAAAATTTTATTCGAAAAAAATATTTACATAAATATTAATGGTTCGTGAATGCCATACATTGGTTTACAAGAATACTAAAAATTTGTTAATGAATGTATTACTAATAGAACAAAGAATTGACGGGTTCTTTTTTCACAAAGAAATTTATAATTGTGTAAAACTATGGTAAAGTTGCAAAGCTCTGTTGTTGCAAAGTAAAAGTTGCAAATGCAGAATGTGTTATAGAAATAAAGGATGATGAAAAGTTGTTTAACCGTCTTGTTGTTTTTTGCCATTCGCGTCCAGATATAAATTTCAAAGAATATATCGGAAAATACGAGTTAACAGCAGTTCCACGATCCTTATGCGCAAGCCATGGAACAATGTGCAAAACCCAGGTCAAAAGTAAGCTAATAATGCATCATTTAGAAGAATTTTGCACAAATGAACTGACAACAGACATTCTCTATAGTTCTTTATGGATTAGAAGAGGTGCAGTTCAAATAAAATTCTCTGACTCTGGTGTTGCAATCATAGACTGTATGCCAGAATAACATACATTGATACCTTCTAAAAACAATAAAACTCTTGCTGTAATATTATGTCAAAATATGCTCAAAAAATCAATTCATTTAGAAAAAACTGTTATTGTTTCATACCGAGGCGAAGTCAAATCAAATACACCAGTGGTAGAAGATAACAGCACTTTACAAGAAGAAGCTGATGCAAAGTTAATCCTGCACGCAGTACTTGCAACTCAAAAGCGAGCTAAAAAATTAACACTTTTTTCACCAGATATCGATGTTCTAATATTCGCGATCAATAAATATCTGGAGTTACCGAGTGATACAGAAATAGTTTTAACTGGAACTCAGAAACGCAAGATTTCTATAGGCTTAATATATAAATCTTTAGATCAGAAAAAGTCTGAAGCTTTATAAATGATAGTGACAGAAATATGAAAGTACTTGCCGCATTAAGTTAAACAGATATTATCAAGAATGAGGCATATATTGCACTTGAAGAATACATATATTCAATGTACATGCCACAAAATGAAAATTAAAATACTGAAGGAGCTAAAATGGTGCTTATTTACAAAAAAGCAAGATGAGAGAGCAAGTATGCCTCCAACTCATGCCACCCTTTACTCTTCCATAAGAGTAGGGGTGGCTTCAATAACTTGGCTAAGAACATACATTTTAAAAACTAATATTCTACCCCCAACTGATTTTGGTTGGATGAGAAAGGAAAAGAAATGTCTACCTGTCATGTGTGGTATGCCTTGTGCTCATCAAGAACTGGTTTCATCAGTACGTTTTTCATGTGTCAAGTCAAGATGGGTAGCATCCTGTAACTGTTCACAAAGTAGAGTACCTTTTACTGAAATGTTCTCGTGTTTGGGTGAGACTGATAAATGTGATAATTTTGGAGACCTTGATGATGTGAATATTATGATAGTAATACCGATGATCCTACATTGTTCTGAAGTTGAACTTTTTCTTGAAGTTTAAAATTTGAAAGATTTTACCATTTTAGTACATGATATATTATAGAATAATAGTACAAAGAACTTCACTTACAAAATTTGTATCATTTAGTATTTTTGCATCATTCAGTTCCTTTTCAAGTACTTCTCCCTACTTCTTTCTTAGGTGCCAGATGCCTACCATCAATTTTATTACTCTATAAAGTACTGAAATGCAACGAAAAAGAAAAAAAAACCTTTAAAAAATATTTGATTTTTCTTTCTCATTCCCCATTTCCGTTCCACTGAAATTGTTGTTTTCCTTCCCTTTCCACCTCATGATAGACCACTGCTGTAGGTCTCAGATGTTCGTCATAGTTTTACTTATTCTACAAAGCTTAAAATGCGTTTTAAGAGAAAAAATTAGACCACTCGCAATACTTAATCACAAAACTGCACACGCATCTAAGAAAAGTGGCAGCCCACTAAGCACACACTTACTTTCCGGTTGAGGATCTGGCATGGCCACGTTACTTTTCTCATTGAATAAAAGTTTTAAGAATTCGTATATATATATACATATATTGAAATGGATAATTACTTTTCTTGTCCTTTTTAACCCCCCCCCCCCCCTTGTCGCGGGTCTCGAATGTCCAGCATTGTTTTTCTCATTCTTTAAAAACCTTAAATATTTATTTATGTGTATGTATATTTTTTAAACGTGATTTTGCCTTTTTTATACCTTTTTTAACACAAGAACCGCAGAGATGGGTCATTTTGACCCGTACTCAGTGAAAAGATGTCGATTCGAACCAGATAAGTCAACTAAAATAATTTACATACAAGCTGCATAAAAATTATTTAAAATAAATAAGTTAAATAGACTTAAATAAAAATTCTGATGTGACTTATTTTTTTTTAAACTTGGGTAAAATTTCCCGCGGTTCTAGTGTTAAACCTTTCCCATTCTTTACCCCTCCCCATCGACGGGTCCCAGATGTCTACCAATGTTTTTCTCATTGTATAAGGATTTTAACATTAATATTTATGTATATATATATATATTACAAATTTTAATTTTTTTCGCCAAAACTAACCTTTATACTATCTTAATTTTCTTATAATAATATTCCGTACTTACTTCAAATTATTAAATTACAATCTTGTTTCTAGATCTAATCTGATAATCTTTATGGAGACGATATAAATTCTTAATTCGCCTTAAAAAACATTTATTCCAATACGCGTAAATTTAAAAGATGGCTCTAAATTAAAAATATTCTTAATTAAATTTTATTTCGTAATATTCCAAATAAAACTCATTTTTTTCTATGTTTTTATCAACCCTTTTTAAGAAAGTCTTATTAAATTTATTCCAAAACCATACCTTTCAAAAAAATATCATTATTTTATTTTATCTATTTATTTATTTTCCCTAAGTCAACATTCGATATTGTGCGTATCAATAAATTCATTTCTTTTCTTTTTCTCTTAAAATTAATCATCTATAAAAATCGTCTGCCTAAGATATTTAAAAGTCTGAGTCGATTATAAATTGGTTAAATAATATTACTGGAGATGATGTTTAATAAACCTGGAGATGATGTTTATGCCCCCCTAACTTTAAATTGTCACATATATTTATAAAAGATTTAAACATTAATATTTATGCATATTTTTCCTTTTTTATTATGAAATAGAGAATCATTTTCGTTCGAACCCTCCCCCTCCCCAATCGCAGGCCTCAGATGTCCACAAATGTTTTCCTCATTTTATAAAATTTTCAAACATCAGTATTTATGCATTTTTTTCTTTTTTTGTGAAATGGAATTTTTTTTCTTGCCCTTTGAACTTTTTCTTCTCCCCTCCCCTCTCCCACCCTAGTTGCGGGTTCCGGATGTCCACAAATGTTTATCTCAATCTATAAAAGCTTAAAACATTAATATTTATGCATATATTTTTCTTTTTTATTGTGAAATCTATTTTTTTTATTCCTTTCAATTCTTTCCCCTCCCCTCTCGGCCCCTTGCGCTCCCCAGTTGCGGGTTCCGGATGTCCACAAATGTTTTTCTCATTCTTTAAAATTTTTAAACATTAATATTTAAACATATTTTTTTCTTTTTTTTTGCGAAATTGATTTTTTTTCTTGCCCTTTTCCCGTCTTCTCTCTCTTCCCAGTCACGGATCCCGGATGTCCACTATCGCTTTTCTTAGTCTACAATACATAAGGGAAAAAATGAGACCACTCACGATACTTAATCATAAAATTGCACACGGGGTATAACTAGAAAACCTACTATTAGTAAATGATAAAATTTTATTACGATTCGTGATTGTATTAGTTGAAAATCAGTTTTTAGCTTCTTCAGGAGATATAATTTTACATTAAAAAAATTGATGGTTGCAAAAAATACACATATTTAACACCGTTTCTAGTTATATTAAAAACAGCGAATATCATCCACATTTACCTACAAAGAAAGTAAAAATACAAGTATCATTTTTAAAACTAATTCAAATTTTTAACCTTTGAAATAATCTTATGGAAATGTAATTGGTTTCTTCCAATAATATAATAAAAAAAATGTTCAACAGTTTAAAAATATTAAAAAAATTACTTTTGCTTCTGTTTTATCATAATTACTGTACATAAAACCTTTTTTATTATTATTTTAATTAGTATGATGCTTCTAATCCTTCCTGGCTCTCATAAAAAGAAAAAGTGTGCTGATTATACAGCTTATAGTGCTAGGAAACTGACGCTTATTTATAGCTGAAAGACATTTAAGTAATAAAAAAAAAATTATTCAAAATATAATACATTTGCAAACATTGGTGCCCTTTTATAATGTATAGATGAAGCAATCAATATCTCATTAAGGAAAGCGAAGTGCCAGAAAATAAAAACATTCTTAATAATTTTAAGAAAAAATAATTTTAATGCTACATCATTATCAACGTTTTTGAGTAGTAAAATATATTTAAAATGTAATTTAAATGGTTTCTAGGGTAATCGTTAGATTGCAATTTATTATACTGGAGAAAAAAAACATATTTAATTTAACAATGCCTTTTTTTAATTATTATCAAAAGAAGGGGAACTTTAGAATGCATCGGTTAATTGCATTTTTAAAAATTTCATTAACAACTAGTTTTTTCAGAGAGACTAGTTTTTCAAGAAATATTTTCTAGATACTAAGGAACTAGAAAAAAGTGTGTTAAAAGTCGTCCTTTTTTATATGTCAGACAAATTATATATATTTTTTGAAACTGACATGATAGTTTGGATTCTATACATGAATGGCCTTCTTAATAATGACCTCCGACGTACAAAACTAATTTTGCAGGTTCAAAAAACCTGTGTTAGCTTCCAAAAACAGAGAAATGTTCCCGCCTTTTCGATTTTAGCTCAATATCTGCTACATGGATTTTATTGAAAACATATTTTGTCTTTTTATTTTTAGTACATTGAATTTGTTACAATTAGATCCCACCAAGTTACATCAAGTTCCTACATCTATAGTTTCACACAACTTTTCAAACATTGACAACTTTTTTTTTTTTTTTTTTTTTTTTTTTTTTTTTTTTTTTATAAAGTGAAAAAAAAAATCGATTTGGTCATGCATCTTGCCAGTTATAGTGAAACATGTTCAACTCCCAAATAAATGTAAATTTGATCTCAGAATGAATCGCATTGGCCAATATATCACAAACAGATATCAAATGAAAGGTTTTGACGAAAATTGAGATAAATAGTTCAAATAATAACTATTTTTTATTTTTTAATAAAAGAAAAGAATAATTACGGTAGTTAATGTATTCACAAAATAATAAACTTATTTGTTATATTATAAAATTATTTCATTCGATGAACCTGGCTCTGAGAAATACTTGCAGAGAAAGTGTGTGTATAAAACGCGAGTTAAAATATATCGCGAAGCACTACAATGGGACCCCTCTTGCATTGTTAAAAATCTTGTCCTAGTTTAAACCAAATTTTGCTGCTTAATAGCTTACACTGTAAGTTGGTGAAACCTTGAACGAATATTTGGAGCTCCTGTTGAAACATTAGTTTCAATAGTTGGAACAAGATTGAAATAGGACACTCCAAAAGTTGGTAGAAGGTTTCACCATCTTATGATAGCAACTACTGAGCGCCAAAATTGAATTCAAACTAGAGCAAAATTTTTAAAATTTTATTATTATTCGCATATAGTTTAGCCTGATGTAGTTCTATGACGGGTACTCCTGAAAAAGAATATCGTTACAGGAGTGAACAATAAAAAATTATCTTAAGATTATCTGAAGAAAATGTAAATTTCTTCAGAAATTTTGCAGATTTAGCTTTACTTTAAAAATATCTGCAGAATTTTTAAATATGTTTTTAAGGGTATCTGCAGAATGGGCCAAATACCTACGAATTTTCTACAGATTTTTGGGTCAATTACCTACAGAACAAATTTGTTTTTAGAGGGGCGGCCAAGCATCGCACATTTTCAACCCTTTTTGATATTTTTTAATGTTCCACCTTAAGAAAGCTCTCGAAAACAACCCAAATTTGCTGGATTTTTACATACAGTGTCTCACAAAAGTGATGGGACACTTGTGCTTTATAAAAAGAAACTGCAATAAAATAAATAAACAAACATGTGCAAAAATTTTTTGGGTGTGTTTCATATTTAAAGTTAGTAACAATTATTACATAACATACATTTTGTCAAAATATTAAAATATTAATTTAGTAAAAATACAATTGTTCAGAACGGAGCAAAAAATGGCTCACATAAGCGATGGGACACTTACTTTTTCATCAAATATTTATCCAAAAATTTTACTTTTTAAAAGGTTTTAATATTTTGTTGGATTTCCTTTTACTTTTAAAACATGATTTAATCTTTTGGGATGGATTCGAGTAACTTTTTTGTGATTTCTGGAGTGATTTTACCCAATTCTTCATGAAGCACCGATTTTAGTTGTTGTTTTGAAGAAATGGTGTGTTTGCGAATTCTTGATTCCAATTCTTGCCAAATATTCTCTATGGGATTTAAGTCTGGAGATTGTGGTGGTGTTTTTATTATTTCAGGACAGTTATATAGCAGCCAGAGTAACGTTCAGAGCAGTGTGCTTGGGGTCACTGTCCTGGTAGAATTTAAAATCATTATGAAGGTTCAATTTTCGTGCTGAAGATTTCAAATTTTGCTTTAAAATATCAATATACTTGTACTGATCCATCATACTGTCAATAAAAACAAGATTACCAACTCCAGCGGACGACATACACCCCCATACCATAACTCCTCCTCCACCATGTTTTACTGTTGGTACCAAGTTCTGTTTGCGAAATTCTTCCCTGGGTTTTTTCCACACCAAGATTCTACCGTCAGAACCAAATATATTAAATTTACTCTCATCAGCAAATATAACTTTATTCCAGTAATCAGAATTCTTATTTATGTTGGATTTTGCGAAAGCTAATCTGAGTTTTCTATTCTTTTCACTTACGAAGAATTTTTTCCTGGCTACTCTACCGTGATATCCAGCAGATCGGATTACCCTTCTAATAGTCTCAGGATTAACAATTATTCCATATAATGCTTGTAAATCAGCAGCAACTTTTGAAGCACTATTTCTTGGATTTTTTTTAATATTTCGAACGATAATTCGCTTTATTCCATTGGATAGCTTTGATGGTCGACCAGGTCTTCTTTTATCCTGAATCATATGATTCTTTTTATATCGTTTAATGATATTGAAAACTGTTGAACGACTCAAGTTAACTGTTTCAGCAGTTTTTCTAATAGATTTTCCACGTTCAATATGCAAATTAATAACTAATTTTCGAATTACAGGCGAAGTTTCTTTTCGTTTAGCATTCATGGCTACACAGAGCTAAAAAACACAAAAATTCCAAAACAAACTGGAGAGAAATACTGCAGACGATTTTATAAATTATTGCCAATTGCTTTTAAGTAATAATAAAACCCCAAAAAATATTTTTTTTGCTTATTTCAGACGATTTTTGTTGCATATATAATGATGTCCCATCACTTATGTGAACTATTTTTTGCTCCGTTCTAAACATTTGTATCTTTATTAAATTAATATTTTAATATTTTGACAAAATGTATGTTATGTAATAATCTTTACTAAATTTAAGTATGAAACACACCCACAAAAAAATGTGTACATGTTTTTTTAATTTATTTGATTAGTTTCCTTTTGTAAAGCACAAGTGTCCCATCACTTATGTGAGACACTGTGGGTGACAAAATCTGAAACAACTGTTGGCAATAGGACAATTATGTGTAAAAATATCATCCTTTACTAGTACAGACGTATTCGTTTCATCTGAAATGTTGCAGCTTGAAGAAAAAACAGAGTAGAAACTGGAGTTGGTTCCTTTCGCATTCTTTGTTCAATAAACAAAGACATACAGAATGGACCTAATTCACAGATAAAGTTTTCTTCTAATAACTCTTTGTTCGATTGTTTTGTTATGTACAATCTTTGGAAAATTCTAATAAATCTAGACCTATTTTCCTATCTTCAACTCTGACAAAGCTATTGATGGATAGCAATGTGAATAATTTGTCCCTATTTTGAAAGTCACTTTTCCGATTGTATTACCAACGATTTTAATAACTGACTTCGTTCCAGGTCTTGCACCATGTGACAATTAATGCCTCTATCTCCTGCAACTGCGTTAGGGATCGAAAGTAACTTATCAGTATCTTGAAAGAGAGGATAAGTATGAAACAGCTTTTCAGTTTTTGCTCAGCATCTCTGTCTCCAATAATTTTAGAAAGCTCATATGAAAATGATGGTTACCAATTAAAAGTTTTTGATCCACATATTTTGTTATTATTAACCATTCAAAAATGAATTTAGGAAAATGTAGAGGGGTTATTAAGTTAGTTAAGACATTTTTTTCTTTGTATGTCCTATTGGTATAGAGTGAAAGCATTCATCGAACGAAAAAAATACATTTCTTTCAATTTTATAGGTATCATATAATATGGGATAATGTCGAAAATGTAATGGAAAAGTCTCACAAGCCGCTCTCTTTCCGAATCTACTAAATCTGAAAAAAAAAAAAAAAAAAAAAAAAAAAAAAAAAAAAAGGGGTAATAGAAATTAATTTAAACCTTGCAGGAAAACTTAAGCGATTATTCTAAAACACATAGTTTTTCAGAAACAGCAAATTAGTTGAGAAACGTTGAGGTAGCTTTTATCTTAGAAGTTTAAAAGGATCTAGGTGATATTAATTTTCTAAAAACATTATCGGTAATTAGCTGAGATATTTGCCTTTAAATGCTTGGGCAGTTTGGACATACATAAAGACACGGGCGGCATAATGTATATGTCATCGGCTTTTAAAGCACATGTACCAAAGTTTTATGATATATTTATATAATGCAATGTCTAGTTACTAATTCATATTCACTCATATTCATATTCATGTTTCATCAAAACGGAACACTCAATGTGCGAATAATACTTTTACTTGACAGGTTATTAAACAGTATTCTTTGCCTTATTTAATCACAGAAAATATAAGGTTTTGTTTCGAAAACAGGGATTGTTTAAGCACTTTAAAAATGAAGAAGGCCCTTATTTAATCTCGCGCAAGCACAAAATTCAGGAATTGGAGTTGCGTTCATGGTTGGCATCATCTGGAGTACATTTATTACTTGTTCAAGTATATAAATTTTGCCTCAGGCGTTTATGCTGTGATTAGTAATAAAGAAATTGCCAAAACACTACCAATTGCAATTTTCCAAAAGTAAAAGAAAAATCATGTCTTTCTACATGTGTTTCATTTTCATCAAATTAATTCGTATACATATGCATATAAAGTATAATGAGAAATATATACATGTAAAGAATGTACGTAAATAAGTTTAAATGCTATGCCATTAAACATGATTTAAATACTATAAATATTTTTATATTCTGATTCATTACAATGATTTTCTATTGTTGGAGTTCTGCTGAACTTCTGAAATATCATGTAAAATTTTCTTAGCAATATATTTACTATCAATGATGGTAATAATTTAACTATCAAGATATATTAATCATTTTTATTATTATTAATTGTTGTGTATAACTAATAAACGTCAAAATATATTACTTTTAGTTCATGGAAATAGCACATTTTAAGAATCTTCGTTTTCTATTAATTATCTAAAAATTCCATTTCCTTAAACTAATATTTGAAGGAAATCAATATACAGATATTTTCTCATTACACTATAATTAAATCTTTAATTAATTAACTAATTTTAGCTTTGTCCATTGCACAAAATAGATAATGAGATTATTTCATTCGATCAAGTTTTAATTTCAATTTTGAATGCCTTTCAAGTTTATCTTGATATTGAATAATAAAACATTACTCAATTATAACATACAACAGTAAAATTTTTAAAAAGCACTCAGAAAAATTTTACTAAATACTTAAAATGTGCTTTTTTTATTGCAGTGCCGTGTTTAGTATTATGCGTGACTAGATTTCCATCTAGCGCGTAAAAATAATTAGAAAAATTTGAGAAGAATTTTTGAACCTTGAAAAATTTATTCACAATCTGGAGATTTTTGAAGAAGAATTTATGATCCAAAGAAAATTATTTCTATGTATACCAATGATACATCTTCTCTATCAGTAAAAGAAATTGAAGGTATCAAAAAAGAAATTCGTGAATTTTGTATTGAAGCAAATACAAATTGCTGATATCAAAGGTTCAGAGAATTTTAAAGTATGAATATTGATCAGATCGAATTAATGCTGGAAAATTGCTACAGTGAAAACAAAAAGTTTATCAGGTGCTTTAATAGGGATGTAACTGAAACTGGTTTAAATTTTTAATGGATAGGAAGCAAGACGCAGAATTTTAAAAAAATGTTATCGTAATAATTGCTGTTGTAAGTAATTAAAATTCAGAATAACTCTCTAAATCAAAGAACATTATCAAAATGTCTGCATAAGATTCTTTGATTTAGAAAGTTTGGGAATCTCGTGTAGTTACAATTTGAATTTCGACGAAGGTGAAGTTTTAAAAGAGTTTGAAAATTTCACAAAATTTGTCAAAGATCGCTATCAAGTTAATTCTTCATTGTACGATTTTTTCTATTTTTATGAAAAAAAAATATTTGAAACCTATATTTTGGTCTAATAATGGGAAGAAACACTAAATAAAAAATATATTTCAAATTTTCAGCTAAAATTTGATATTTTGTGGCATATACCCTATATATATAATTAGGGTTTTTAAGTATTATATTGCTATATATTTTAATTAAATGGGTTTAAAATTAATAAATTTTATCTGTTTAACATTCTGCAACATTCTTTATGTTAATACTTTTAAGTATTCTGTAAAAATATTAAAAGTAAATTTTGCCTTAATAGTTTGATGAAAATTTGTTTGTTTCCGAAGAACAAATTAATTTTTTTTCGAATATAACCACATGACATGAACACAGTAAGTGTTACTTTATTTTTTGGACTATTCTTGATCAGTTATAATTATCATATAGACAAAATTCATTGTACATAATGAAAATTATAGTGCTTTTAGGTATGTGCCAGATGTGGCACTCCGTGCAGCGAAGGGTTAAAATATCGTGGAACGAATATTGTGAGTTGCTACAGGATAACTACAGTAATGCCAACAACGGTTTACGATTATGTCTAAAGATTCAAGAAAAATAGAACTTTTTATTGTCAGTAAAAAGACATTATTTCAAAATGCATTAAGGAGTAATAAAAATAATTGGTGAAAATGAAGGTGATGATCTTAAGTATTCGTTTCAGAGAATACCTATACGGGTTTCCGATTGTATTACCTAAATACTGATTGAGTTTTTAGTTTGTGAAATGCAGTAGAAAAAGATTTGGAAACATATGTAAAGCTAAAATCCTCTTTATGTGTATTTATGATTAATGTTTATATATGTATATATAAACTTTCTAATGTGGAAAGAGTGCAATAAAAGAAAAAAAAAGAAATGTACTTTTCAATTTTACAGTAATTTCACAATAATTTTGTGCTATGTTTGCTTAACGTCAAGAGTAAACGTAACGTAACGTAATGTCAAGAGTAAACGTTTGCGTAACGTAAAAGAAGTCATTCTTTAAGCCTGAAAACTTGTTAAAAAGAGAAGAACGGATTTAAAAAACATATTGCAAACAATCAAATGCGTATAAAGGAAATCTACAACAAATACGCATATTACACATCTTAATTTTTTATGCACCAACGGTATTTTAAAGTATCATTGAAGAAAACTTTATGTAAAACTTAATTACTTTGTCTATTAATAAAAGTTTTTTATTCCGTCCACGTAAAACATTCTTCTTGATCAAATTGAGACAGAATAGAGAAACAGTCGACAATAAATATTTTCAAAAAATGGTAGTTTTATTATTTATTTATATAGATATTTCTTTTCTTCCTTTAAATAAAATTGTTTGAAGCATATTAAACTGCAAAAGCGTTTCTATTTATAGAGAGGATCGTGATGTACTTTAACTCATTGCTTTTTTAAAAATTGAGATATTTTCAAAAGAGTAATTTTGGTTAATTAATTTGTGATATTTCCAAAAGCGTGATTTTGTTAATTAATCTGATTATTTTTGTAAATATTTCACAAAATTTTTTTAACTACCGATATATTTAATCAGATTTAATGAAAAGAACATGTCTAAATTCCACATTAGTATTATCTAAATATTCTATCATACCTTCAGATATTAAAGAAGATAATTATTGAGGTGGATCAATTTCTTGATAAATAATTCGGTAGATAAAGGGTAATGCCCCACATCCCCCACAGAGAATCCCCCCAAAGAATCATCGCCACATATTTGTTTTTATTGACCTAAATCGATTGTGAAATATTTCTTTACGTCATTTAAAATATTTTTGTAACAGGAACGCTGTCTATGACTAACGGTTTAGGAATTAGGCATTGCACATTGTTGAGAGTGGACACACTGTATTGTAGAAAGTAAAAAAAAAATGATGCGATAGTTTTTTCAAATACCGCCCTTCGTAAGTAAAAAGTAAGAAGTAGTATAATAAGAAAGAGGAGTTACATCAAAAGTATGTAAAAATATTTAAATTTGTAAACCAGTGCAATTATTTACATTTGCACAACATTTACAAAACTCTTTCAAAATCAGGAAGATGATTACTAAAAAAAAACAAGAAAATTTTACCTTTTTTAAATTGAAATAATGAAAAAAAAAAAAAAAAAAAAAAAAAAAAAAAACCTTGAAAAGTTAAAATAATTGTTTCACTCTTATGATATCAATAAATGGAATAATGTAGGATAAAATAACAAATAAAAGTTTAAAAACTTCAAAAGAAAAATAATGCACTTAACCGGAAATCGAAAAAACGAAATAGTTTATAACATATAAATTAGAGAATCAATGTTTGCACAAGCCTGCTGGAAGTATTCGCTTTAGAGAATTGCTATACGGATTTCCGACTGTATTACTAAAATATTGATTGAGTTTTTAGTTTGTGAAATGTTCTGGAAAAAGATTTAGAAACATTTGTAAAACTAAAATCCTTTTTATGTGTATTTATGACTAATGTTTTATCTATTTTCTATGCTATTTTTAACGAATAATCTATTATTTTCAGCAAAAGAAAAGAAAAAGGTCAAAAAAAAGTATTTTAAAAATTTCTCATGCGGAAACGCCGCAATAAAAGAAGAGAAAAAAGGAAATGTACTTTTCAATTTCTCAAAAAAATTATTATACATTTGCTAAGTGTCGGTTTAAACTATTATTAGGCAGTATTTATTTATAAAAATAATTCATTCTGTAAAACTGTAAGCATATCAAAAGAAGGAAAAAATATTTTAAAAACATACTGCAAAAAATTAAATGCCTCCAAAGGAATATTTTAGACTTGAGGGAAAAATTCTTTAAAACAATGAAAAATATGCTGTTAAAATTTTCAGGATTTTCAATTTTTTTTCAGTAACATTTTTTATTTTATTAGTTTTAAGCCAAAATAAAAATGGCTTCGTATTCTTTAAAGTATGTTTTCTGATACAACAACACGTTTTTAGGTGACTTATTAAACATTTATTTAAAAAAAATGTAACGAGCAGACGTAACATAAAAAAATATAGATAAAAAATTAATTAATTCTCTAAGTGTTTGAAGCGTAATATTCCGTTTACTAAGCTCCAGGTTAGACTGCAATATAAGCAATATTTAAAACAGTATAATTCTGTATGTTTAATGAATTTTCATTACGTTTTAGAATGATTAATGAAAAATTACATTCATATTTCTAATTAAATTCTTTTTAGTAATGTTAAAAGTTTCATATTTTCTGATTATTTAAAACAAAATGAACATTACAAGAAAACATTACAATTTTACCCATTTGCAACACGTTCAGAGTGTTTTGAGAACAAATTTATGCATCAAATAAATTTCTTTTGGTGATATATGGGTTATAATGTGTATATTTCCTGTAAAAAAAAAAAAAAAAAAAAAAAAAATATCAATTTTCATTTTTATGTAGAATACATGGTGTTAATTATTTCGCAAAAACTGTTTAATTTACACGATATTTACAAAACCCGTTTACAATCAGGAAAATAATTACCAGAAAAGGGAAAAGTTTTTAGAAATTTTAAAAACAAATTATGATAAAAAATCTCTGTCGGCTTGCTCTATGGGCGGAGAGACGATTAGAGATAAACCCAGTTTAACAACTTTATTTGGCCGCTTTTGTAAAAAAATTTTATTTCATTTTTCTGTAGGAACTGGTTTTTATCAGAATCATCTTAAGCAAAATTCGGCTCAAATGCTCATTTTGAAAACAGATTTTGAAATATATTCTCTTTTTATTAAAAAGTCGACCAATGGGGGCACATTATATAGTTCCTAAATACGAAAAAACTGTCAATTAAATGTGTTTGGCAGCAAAATTGAATTTAAAAATCAGTACTAAAATAACCTATTTGTCATTTGAATACATCCTCAGGTCTTTAATCATGATCGCTTCGAAAAATTTTGTGTGAAACGCCCATTTTGACAGCTATATCTATCTATCTATCTATCTATATATATATATATATTCAGCCTTTATGAAAAAACTGACATATACGGCACATTATGCAGTTCCTAAATAAAAGAACCTGTAAACTGGATGCGTTTGAGAGCAAAAATGGATTTAAAAATGAGTCAGAAAAAACGCAATTTGTTATTTCACTACTTCCTCAATTTTCAATCACGATCACTTTGAGAAGTTCCCTTTCAAAATACATTTTTTGGCAGACTTTTTTGAAATATATTCTGCCTTTATCAAAAAAACTGACCAATACCTCGAATTATATAGTTCCTAAATAAGAGGATCTGCCATTTGTATACGTCTAAAATCAAAAATGAATTTAAAAATGAGTCAGAATATAAGCAGTTTGGATTTGAGATTTTTCTCCAACTTTATTTTTGTTTAATTAATTTTTACCATAAGAATCTGTTTTATAAAACACTTGTTAGTATAAGAGTTGTAGATGTTATTGAATAGATGTAAAATAAATTTAATCGCATTTTATAGCTTAAGAATTGGCGAAGTTATGGATTTTTCCTTTTTCCACTTCTCTTTTTCTTTTCGTTTTTATTTTTTTCATCTATAATAATTGGTCCTAACAAAAACTTGTAAATACAAAAGTTTTAAGTAATTTTGAGAAGATTAAAAAAAAAAAAAAAAAAAAAGTTGATTTGATACCTCGGAATTGACGAAGTTATGAATTTTTTTTTTCCTAAAAAACCTGTTTTTTTTTTTCACCTCTTGAGCCCATTTTTAATTTTACAAAATATCTGTCATGCAAAAATTTTTCGCCCATTTTTTTGAAGTATAATAATTTTTAAGCTGATTCGATATCTATTTTAATAAAGACTTTATGGTGTTTTTTCGGTTTTCACAAAACCCTTCCCTATTTCCATCTCCTTGGTCCAATTTTGCCTATTAAAGAGCTCGACCGAGATTTCATACACCTTGATTCTATGTATATGTTTGGAGAAGATTGGAGCAGAATTATAAAGGTTATCGTGTTTAGAAGAAAGTGAAATATATATATATATATATATATATATATATATATATATATATATATATATATAGAGAGAGAGAGAGAGAGAGATAGGTAGATATATAAACTTTTTTTTTGGTGGCAGTTTTGGTGTCTAGAGGTCATGATCGGTGTAGATCTGCAAAAATGCTTCAGAATATTTCATACGAAATCTACCTAAAAATTATCTTGAAAAGATGAAACAATTGTTTCTCTTTTATAGTATAAATAAATTAGATGATGCAGAATAGAATAAAACAAATAAAAAGTTTAAAAACTTCAAAAGAAAAATAATGCACTTAACTGAAAATCGAAATAAAAAATGAAATAGTTTGTAATATATAAATTAGAAAATCAATATTTGCACAAGCTTGCTGGAAGGATTCGCTTCAGAGAATTGCTATACGGATTTCCGATTATATTACCTAAATATTGATTGAGCATTTAGTTTGTGAAATGTTCTAGAAAAAGATTTGGAAACATTTGTAAAACTAAAATCCTTTTTATGTGTATTTATGACTAATGTTTTATATATTTCTTTTGCCACTCTTTCGACGAATGTACTTTCAACAGTAATTTTGGGCTAAAGAAAAAAAGAGTAAGAAAAGAAAAAGAAAACTATTTTATAGCTATCTAATGTACAAACAATGCATTAAAAGGAGAAAAAGGGGAATACATTTATAGTACGTTTCCTTAATGTCGGTTTTAAACTATTACTGGACAATACCTATTTATAAAAAGAAATCATTCAGCAAAACTGTAAACATATCAAAAGAAGGAAAAAGTATTTAAAAAAAAACATTTAATGCCTCCAAAGGAATATTTTATGTTTGATTGCAAAATTCGTTAAAATAATGAAAAATATGCCATTAAATTTTTTAGGATATTCAATTCTTTTCAGTAAAATTTTTAACTTCTATTCATTATAAGCCTAAATGAAAATGGTTTCTTACTCTCAAATAGTATGTTTTCTGATGCCAAAGCGCATTTTAAAGTGATATATTCAACAGTTGTTTTAGAAAAATATACCGGACAGACACAGTATTAATATATATATATATATATATGTATACATATAAAGTTAATTTATTTTTGAAAACAAATTTATGCATGAAACTAATTTCTTTTGCTTTATATATGGGTTGTAATGTGTATATTTATATAAAAAAGTAATAATTTCTGAGTCTATTTTTAAGTAAAATACATGATGTTAAGTATTTCGCAAAGACTGCTTAATTTTATTTTTCGAGATGTATCATGTGCTTTTATTGAGTGCTTTTATTTGTGCTTTTGTTGTGTTCTTATATTGAGGGTAAATATAATTATTTAAATGTATACGATTTTATCAAAATTCGTTCAAAATCACGAAAATAATTACTAGAAAATCAAAAAGTTTTTTTTTTATTTTTAAAAGACAAATAACAATTAAAGAAAATCTTTAAAACATATTTAACAAAACTCTTTTATGATATCAATAAATGAGATAATGTAAAATAGAATAAAACAAGCGAAAAAGTTAAAAAATCCAAAAGAAAAATAATGCACTTAACTGAAAATCGAAAAAATGAAATAGTTTATAACATATAAATTAGAAAATCAATTTTTGCACAAGCTTTCTGAAAGTATTCGCTTCAGAGAATTGCTATACGGATTTCCGATTGTATTACCTAAATATTGATTGGGTATTTACTTTGTGAAATGTTCTAGAAAAAGATTTGGAAACATTTGTAAAGCTAAAATACTTTTTATGTGTTTTTATGACTGATGTTTCATATATTCTCTTTGTCACTTTCAACGAATAATCTGTAATTTTGTAAAAAGTAAAAATTAATTAATAAACATTCTAATGTGGAACCAATGCAATAAAAGAAGAAAAAAAGAAATGTATTTTTCAATTTCACAATACATTTATGATGCACTGGAAAAAGAAAAAAAATCTATTAAATTTGCAACAAAAACTGCTGGCAGGAATGTTGCCAGCAGTTTTTGCGGTAAAAATTGCAGTAAAGTTAGATGTATATATTTTTTTATCACATCTAATTTTACTGCAATTTTTACCGCAAAAACTACTGCCAACATTGTTGTGCCCTAAATTTAACGTATTTTTTAAAGATTGTATGTGTTGAGTGTAATTTAGTTTAAACACCCTTAAAATATCAGTTAAACACCCTTAACATATCAGTTAAAAACCTTTAAAATATCAGTTAAACACCCTATTTGATGCCTGCCTACTTACAGCTCTACTTGATGTCTCTCTCTTCAGTCATGGTTGTACGGATATACCATAGTAGTGAGGAAAGCACAGTGCAGAGATCCTAGTAAAAATGGTAACACACTAACACCTCCATAACGGACACTCCCGAATAGCGGACACCTCTACTTAAGGGACAGTTCACCAATCTCCACTCCCAAAATCTAATTTTTTGTATGTTTAACCTCTGAATAATGGACATTCCGAATAGCGGACAGTAATTTTTGCGTTTAAGTATGAGAAGTTGTTTTTTAACGAAGAAAAAAAAAGTAAAAAATAACCTCTAAATTTATCAGGGCAGTGTGTCAAAATTTTGTGATCACAGATAAATGTATAGAGTGGGACGGGTCCCACTTGGGCCTTTCCCTCACGTCCAGTATTAAATTCAGGGGATTGTCCGAGGGACATTAACTCCCGAAGCATCGGAATGCCTCCAATCAACTCCGGAAGACTTGAGATTTTATGCTTTAAAGAAGTGGAAAAATACAGTCAGCAATAACACCTTAAAACTTCACATTAAAAATAAAAGTTATAATCTTTAAATGGTAAAGGAAACTTTTTAAGTACATTTTTTTCGTAAGAATGTAATAAATAGTGTACAAAGCAATGAACCATTTTATCTCAATTTTATTACTTAAAAAATAATTTTAATTTCTGATTAATCATATATTACAATTTAAGGACATATAAAAGTCAATTAATGAAACTTTAAGCATTTATTAGTATTTTTAAAATCTCCGAGGTTTTTCCCAATAGCGAACACCTCCGAATAGCGGACAGTTTCCACGCTCCCGAGGTGTCCGTTATTTGGAGATTTTACTGTAGTCTAGTCTAGTGGTCCAGCTGAATATCGTCTAAATTTAAATGTCCAAGTCGCCCGTATAATGCCCAATGATTGATTTAGTAGTTTAGCTTATTGTGTTTTTTATTTAGTTTTATAGCTAATTAAATTGTTGATAATATGCAAGCTCATAGTCCATGTATCCGGAACATGTTATAGGTGTCTCAGCTCTGAGTTTGTGAATTACCACTCGGATCGAGGTAGGATTTGTTTAGTTAGTTCATAGCTTCAGTTGTCGAAACTCCCGCATACTATTTATAAATCGGGTAACGTGTCATAAAAAAAATTCTTTTCAATAAAAAAAATATATATATATAATTTTTTTGAAAGGGCAATGAAAGTTTTATGGTGAGTGTAATTTAGTTAAAATACCCTTAAAATATCAGTCAAACACCCCCTTTTTAAGATAAATATATAAATAAATAAAGTAATTAAATGTAAATTCTATATGTGTTCTGGCTTTGAAAGTAAGTAAAACCACTACCATAAAAAAATAGCAAAGCATGTAGCTTAAAGTTTAGACATTTCTAAATAGTCATAACAACATTATCCCACTTATTTCAGTGGGAAAGTTTTTTTTTCTCAAGGCAAGTATTCAAAAGAAATAAATAAAAATAAAAGAGAAGAAGCAAAAGAGCTTAGGATTAAACAGGAAACAAGTTTTTATGATACAACTTGACCACCTGTTGTGATATGGAAATGCTAGATAGAAAAATAGAGACAGACAAGATTCCCGTAATAAAAACAGCTTTTAAAACTTAACCCCAGTACGTAAAATGTATCCAAATAATGGTCATAAAAAAAGAAAATGTCCCTTTTTTGCCCAACGTGTGGGGTCAAAGATAATTTTACATATAAAAATATTTTTATATTGAAAAATATATTTTCATATATTTAAGTGTATGACAAAATAAAGGCCGGATCATTTGAAATTTAAAATATATAATTGTTGCATAATTTTGTCGAGACATTTCAAATCTTATGAAAATCGGATCCATAGTTTAATTACAGTGACAATCAAAAGTATCCCGTTACTTTACGGCCATTGGAAAAAATACTTTCAAGCGCTTTTTACTGGTGTTACACTCTTTCCAACATAATAAAAACTTACACGCATTTATGAGGGTACACTAAAATATGCATTCTGTATAATTTGTCGTGCAAAGAATACTTGTTATTAATTTACAGGGTTACATAAAAGCATTCTGTCTCATAATTGTACAGGGAGAAACATTGTTTGGGACGCGTTTTAAAATTATTTAACTATTTTACATTTTATGAAATTGATATACGTTGCTGAGGTTTCCTACACGTCACTTCCTGTATAATAGAAAGCAAGTAGTATTTACAGGGATACGAAAAACATTTTTGATACTGTTATGCATCAGAAGTATCGCATACTATTACACCGAGATCGGAATATTTTAAACTTCCTTATAGTAAGAACGCACCTCATTTTCTACACTTGACGTGCAATTTCCAATGTCTTTTCAGTGTTTTTATACAACTTTATTATTATTTTTTTAACTGCATTAGCACTTTAAAGTAAAAATCAAATACTTTTTTGTTTTTAATATATATATATAACTATGTAAGAAGTCGTCTTACAAATGTAGAAGAGAAGAAAGAAAGAAGTGATAACTTATCTTAATAAATATCTCGGGGCTGCATTCTTCTTTATAAACTTTTTATTACTTGAAAAGAACGGCACTCACATATATTAGACTAACACACACACATTATATACAAATAAAGTTTTTTTACCTAATTCTGGCGCACGCCACCATCACAAGATATGAACCACAGTTCATATCTTGTGAAGATCTTATCAGAATTTAAATTTTCCCAGTCATCTAACATATGTTGTTTGCATTCGTCAGGCACGCGCCTTTTCATCTGATCCGATATGATCAGATCCTGAAGAGCTTCAAAAGATGTTACATTTAACTCTTTAAGCCAGTTTTCAAAGTAAGCACGTAACTCGAAGTAATAATCTCTCCAAGTAATTTCTTTATCTTTGCAATGCGTGAAAAACAGCTGCCTAAACCTTTCAGCGCTAATTTTAAACCTTTTTAGAAGTAAACCTTTAACATGTGAAAAATCTGAAGCGTTTTCTTCTTTTTCACGAGCAATAAGCGTAGATATAGAAGAGGGTACAACACTTAGTAAATAAGAAACCCAGAGGTGTTCTGGTACCTTCGAAAGCTTTAACTGTCGTTCCAGGAGCACCAGAAACAATGTTACATCATCTGTCTCTGGCTTAAATGTAGGCAACAGCTTCTGGATATCTATTTTACTCTCTGGATGAGACATTATCCCTGCCGCATTACCACCTACCGCTCCACTGGAAACACTTTGGCTCTGAGCCTGTAACTTAAGCTTCTCAAGCTCAAAATTCATCTCAAACTTTTTTAATTCCAGTTCTTCCGAACGACGCTTTTCTTCTATTTCTAATTTACGCTGTTCTAACTCAGCTGCTTTTTGCTTTTCCGCTAAGTCTCGTCTACGTTGTTCTTCCTCGCGAGTCGCAATTTGGTTTCTGACTAACGAATTTACGAAATCAACTTCGTACGAGTGAGAGGATTTAATCTTATCACGCAATGTGACAACGGTCATAGAGGGTTGTACATCTAAATTCATTTCTACAGCGACCTGAAACAGGTCTTCTTTTCCTGCTTTATTGAGTTCGGACATTTGTAAATTTAGCAAACAAGAAGATATATACCCACAAATGCTGAAAATTCGTTTAAATAAATTGTTCCCCAGACGTGAGCTTTGCTTTACAACTCATAAAAACAAGACATAAAAAAACCAAAACAGTAAACTTTAACGTTAGCAAAATATACTTTTAAAATAATTAAACTTTATTAAACTTTTAAGAATCTTTAAAATTTAAATTATTTTAATTTAATTTAATTTAATTTATTTTATTTATTATTTTTTTGAAAGAAAATATACTTTAAATTACGTGTCATTTAATCAAAACATTATTTTAACTGATATAAAACTAGTACTGGATTGTTGGCAACATTCATAAACAATATTCTAAATAAGTCAAAACATATCTGAATAATTAAAATGTCAATCAATATTATTATCATATTATCAAGACAAGACTACGTAATATAGTTTTTTTTCAATATAACTTTAAAAGAAAAGAAAGTCTTATTTCATAAAAATAAATAAATAAATAAATGCAAAAACTTACTCAATCTGTTTAGAAAATCATATTCAATGCTATTTCACAATATATCAGGAACTCTAAATTAAATGCTTAAAAATAACTAACAACAGAACACTCAAATAGAATTTCTAATTAAATTCTGTTATCTTGCGAAACCAACAACAAAACAAAAAATAATAAACATACGACACTTGAAATAAAAGGTATAAATACTTTTTAATATATTTTTTTTCACTCTTAATTTAATTCCCTGTTTGTAAAAAGAAAAGAAAAATAATATCAACGTAAATAAATGCTTATTTCATTATTTATCAACCCTTTTTTTTAATTGTTTTTCTTTTTTATTCGAAGTAAGAAAAGTTGTTATTTAATCAAGATAAAAATTTAACATGCATGCACAGAATGAAAATTAAACTAAAGAATAAAAATATAAACATGGGGAGGGAAGGGGAATTACACAATATATAAATGAACTGTAAAATAAATCAATAATTTAAAACTAAAAATATCAAAAATTTTACAAATAGAAACAAAATATAGACACTTATGGAAAGAATGCATTCTTTTGATAAAAATATGGATCCATTTTAAGAAAGTAACTTGAAGATTAAATAAATATTGTTGAGTTACACCTGCAGGCACAAGAACTGAAAGTTTTTAAAAGCACAGAAAACGTAGAATTCGCCATAATTCACAAACAAATATAAATGGCGTTATCGAAGCAAGATTAAATTCGAGAACATATATCGCAAAAAAATGAGAATGGTGCTTGGCATAAGATTATTCCGTGGAAATTTTTTTTTACAGCATTAAAGAACACATTTCACAAACAAACGAGCAACGATTGCTCTAGCCATTTTCTTGCATTAAACATGCATGCATTTTTATTTCGTGCATATTTCACAATTTAAAAATATATATATCAAGCTTTAGAAGATTCACAAACATGTGGAACACCTTAGAAAGACTTCGCGCCATTTCCTTTTTCCTTTTTCTTACTTGTAGATAACATATCGCAATTAAAAGCATCAAACATTTGTAGAATTAAGAAGATGTCAGAACAAATCAAACTATTTCCAGGTAAGGGCTCATTTTGTAAGAAGTCATCTTACAAATGTAGAAGAGAAGAAAGAAAGAAGTGATAACTTATCTTAATAAATATCTCGGGGCTGCATTCTTCTTTATAAACTTTTTATTACTTGAAAAAAACGGCACTCACATATAGTAGACTAACACACACACATTATATACAAATAAAGTTTTTTTACATAATTCTGGCGCACGCTACCATCACAAGATATGAACCACAGTTCACAACCAACATTCGAATATCACTAAGAAAAAGAACATTTTTAATAGAACTAGTGTTGCCAATTTTTTTTAAATAAAAAATATTACAACTACATTTTTTTAATTTAGCAAAACTCAGGTCACGTGACGCGTGACAGTCTTATTTTTTTTCTTTCTTTTTTCCTTTGGAATGCGCGTGTTAGAACTATTAATTCTTTTATTTGACGTTTTCTGGAATATTTCACTATCTCCAATAACTGAAATAGTCGGGTGCACGCTATTAAATTCAGCATTTTTATTACTGATGATTTGTGATATTAGAAAAAACTCATTTTGTGCAAGAAAAGATTTAAAATAAGAAGTTTGCAGTTCGACCGTGTGTAGAAAATTCAATTCAAATGTCGACCACTCATTGTTGTTCCAATCAAAAAAACTCTGAGTTATACATCGAATTTAGGAAAAAAGTTGTTCTGTATCCAATGTTGATAAATTTTTCAGTAAAAAATATAAAGTAATACCGATTACATGAGATTAAAAAAAAAAAAAAAAAAAAAATTGAATTGATTTTAATTGATTTTAATTGATTTGAGTATTAACCCTTTCGGGGTCCGAATTTTTTTTCGTTTTGAGAACAAAGTCATTATTACTTTAATAATGTTAATCGTTGTTATCTAAATAGACTAACTGATATTTAAGAACTATCTCATTATCTGAAATATATTGATTATGCTTTTTTTTTGTATCCTATGCAATTCATATTTATATGATAATAAGCTAAGGAAGAGTTTTTGGAGACATTTGGAAAATATCGCATTACATCAGGGTTTAGCAGATATTACTACTTAGCAATATTTTTTGTGTTTTACCACACATGATTCGTTTAGAAAAGTAACTTATGTTTTAAATTTAATGATTGAAATATGGGTTAAAATTAAAGGAATTGCCAACTGTGCAAAGAGAATTAAATAGACTTTTATTATTATTGTTATTATTAAATGTCAAAACATAAATGAAATCATAATAAGAAAGACATAGACATATACTATCATTTTTATGTGCAGAAAGTAACAAAAAAAATAGTTAAAATAAGATAATACTCGATGGAAAGAGATGTACTATTAATAGTACACCAGACCCGAAAGGGTTATATTTATTTTTGTGATTGAACTCGTCATAGTTATTCAAGAAAGAAACGCTTTTAATAGCAGAAAAATAATAAGTAATAAATATAATTTTAGTTATATTTTTTTGTAATTAAAATATTTCGTTGTTGTACTTTAACAGCCAATTGACATATTTTGGAGATAATGGCTTGGCGCATAATGAACTCCATCGTGATTGAAACTCATTAATAGTTGTAGACATAAAGAATGTTTGTAGAATTATTATACGCTATCGGCTAATGGCAAAAGTTTTTAAATATTAATAAATTAATTTATAATTTTTTAAAAAATATATTGTGATGTTTTACTGCCATTGCAAATAGACCTGCGTACATAATTTCTTATAATTTTAGCATATCAGAAAGTGAATAAATAACTCATTTAAACATCTCACATTTGAATGTAGAAACAATGTTAAGTTAAGTAAAAAGAGTATAAAAATGTGAAAATATTTTGAGTAACTTAAAATCAGTGTTAAATTAAAATACATAAATGAATAAATAAAACTGTCATTTTTCTTTATAAGTATAAATTCTTTAACGGAATTTTTTCAAGTTTATTATCATCTATAACATAAAATGGAAGAAAAGTTTCTAAACTCAAAGTTATGCTAATCTGCATTAAGAAAATCTAATTTAAGGTTTCAGGAGAAAGATGTTATTTGGCATAATCACGTTTACTAATAATATTAAAATTCAAATAATCCAGATTTTCATTAATGAAAATAGCATTTTCGTTCATTAATATTTTGATTTCAGCTTCCGAGTTGGTTATTCCATTTCTCTATTGACATAATTGAATTATTTCTTGACACAGCAACTACATCCTATGTTTAATTTGATTATTCAGATTTTGAAATTCTTAATTTAATAATTATTTTGGCAGTGTCTCATGTCTGTTTTATTTATTTCGTTATCCAATTTTGGATCGAAATCGCAGTTCCAATTTTCGAAAACTAAATCTGATGCAAAATAAAACGTATGTTTAGATATTTAAAAAAATTAAAAATGAATTTTTTTTTTATTATTTATTAATAATATGCAAGTTGCTAAATTTTTACGTTCATTTATATCCATGTCTTTAATGGTTTTAATATATTCATTATGTATTTTAAAACTAAACATAAAAACTAATTTTATGATGAAAATTGGAACTTAACAATCATTATGTTTTATGATAAATTTAATTTGAAGCTCATATACTAATTGTAATATTTATATTAACATGCAGAAACATCTCTATAAGTAAAGCCGACGGTTTATTGACAGTCGTACCATCTAATTAATAAATTTTGAATTTCCTGAAATTTTTATTTTTATTACATTGCACAGTTCCACATTTCCAGATTTCCCACATTTGAATGCAAAAACAATATTAAGTTAAATAAAAAGAGTATAAAAACCTGAAAATATTTTGAGTAACTTAAAATCACTGTTAATAATAATAATAAAAATAAATAAAACTCATTTTTCTTTGGAAGTATAAATTCTTTAACGGAAATTTTTTCAAGTTTATCATCTTCGTCATTCATAACTTAAAATGGAAGAAGAGTTTATTAACTCTAGTTATTCAAATCTGCATTAAGAAAATCAAATATAAGGTTTCAAGAGAAACATGTTATTTGGCATAATCACGTTTACTAATAATATTAAAATTCAAATAATTCAGATTTTCATTAATGAAAGTAACATTTTCGTTCATTAATATTTTGATTTCAGCTTCCGAGTTAGTTATTTCCTTTATCTATCGACGTAATTGAATTATTTCTTGACACGGCTACTACATCCTACACTGTAAAAAAAAATTTGGAAAGTTACAAAAATTTTTCTAGTAGAATTGTATTCCAAGAACTTTTTATGTAACGGCAACAATAAAAATTCATGTAACAGACACAGATTTGCACTTTGAATCAAACAAATTTTAAGGTTACTAAGAATTTTTTTGGGAAATCGTATTCCAAGAACTTTTTAAGTGACAATAACGAGCATTATAGATAAAATTTTAGTAAAGTTACCAAAATTTTAGTAAATTCTTTTGTAACGTTACAGATGGTTTTAGTTTTGCTTACAAGTTTTGTAGATTGACATCATTTTCTTGTACAGTGTACACATAAAATTTTAGTAAGCATAAGAGATTTCGGTTAATTTAGATTACTAAGGTTACAGATTTTTTTTACAGTGTATGCTTAATTTAATTATCCAAATTTTGAAAATACTAATTTAATAATTAGGTTGGCCGTGTCTCATGCCTGTTTTATTTATTACATTATCCAATTTTGGATGGAAATCGCAGCTCTAATTTTAGAAAACTAAATGTGATTCAAAATAAAACGCATGTTTATATATTTTTTTTAAAAAATGAAAAATGAGCTTTTTAAAATTATTTATTAATAATATGTAAGTTGCTCAACTTTTATGCTTATTTGTACCAATGTCTTTAATGGCTAATATATTTATTATGTATTTTAATGTTAAATATAATGAATAATTTTCCTATGAAAATTGAAATTTCGAATCTATTGCGCTTTACAGTAAACTTTTTTAAAATCTAATATAGGATTTGTAATATCTATGATAGAACGCAAAATCATGCCTCTAAGTAACGTCGATATTTTATCGAAAATAGCAACATCTGACCAAGAAATTTCAACTTTCCTGTAATTTTTATTTTCATAACATTGCATAAATAGAAATTTCTCGCCGTCAAATCGAAAGAAAAGATACTTTCAAATGTATACTATTGTGAAAACTGTTTAACACGTTTCTAATAATTTTTATATAAAAAAGTATTTTTCAAATAAGGATTTTTTAAACTAATTCTTTCTGTTCATTTGATCGGCCCGATTAAAAAAAGATTAACCCACTTATACAGAGTGACCAGAAATAAAGTAATAGTTTAACTTGACTCGGTTATAGACAACCCACAAACATTTGCACAAACAAATATTTTATTTATAAACAACAATGTATTAGGAAAATAAAAAATCTCTTTTCTCAAAGTGTCCTCTTTTTGAATTAATACAGACAAAAACGTTTGATGAAATTTTCAGCAATTGGCCGCAGCTCTGTTGGAGTGATTAGCTTCCATTCCCGAATCAACGAAAGCTTTAGATATTCCAAACTGTTGTGAGGTTTTCGGCAAACTCTTGCCTCTAAAATCGACCACAAACTGTAATCCAAGGGATTAAGGTCACAGGAGTATTGAGGACATTCTTGAGCCGCCGAGATGAAATCAGGAAAATTGGCCCGACACGTCTTGTGTGGAATTTGCCCGATGAGAAGGCACGGAATCTTGTTGAAAAGTCCACGTTCTGTTTTAGAAGTGTTTGTGAGCCCAAGGGAAGTACCACATGTTCAAGAATCTCTTTTCGGTACACATCTTTATTCAGTTTGACTCCAAAATCGATGAAAATGAGAGGGAGTTTTGCCTGTTGCATGAATTCCTGTCCATACCATGACAAATTTAGAATTTTGACGATGTTGAACCATGGAAGATTTGCCTGGGGAAGTTGTTGACCAAATGCAATCATTTTGATGATTGAACGATTGCTCTATAGAGAATAGCTTTTCGTCAAAAAACAGGATTCGCTAATAGCGTGGTGTTGCAGCTCGCTTCAACAGTCTTCTGCATCTTGTAAGCCGTACTCGTATGTTGTCTGTTTGAGAAATTGCGCTTGTTTCAGCTTATAAGGATGAAGGTTAAGCTCCTCTTTTGCCATAAGTCAAACCGATTCTCGGCCAATCCCAGTCTGCCTCCCTATTTTTCTCATCGACACCCACGATTTCGGGATACTCGTTTCATTATCAATTGTCGGTTTCTGGAGATATTCACAGTTCTTTTCCCGCCTCTTCCTGGTGAATCTCCTTCATGACCAAGATCCTTGAATCTTTTGATTGCTTTGGAAACTGTTGGATGAGACAATTGAAGCAATCGAGCAATCTCACATAGACGCTTTCCCTGGCAATGAAGTTCCAAAATATCGTTCCGTTTGTTTGCCATCCTATTAAAGAAAAGTTATAGTTAGAATAAAGATTAATCAGTGAAAAAAAAAAAACTGTGAGAATTGAGTAAAAACAAAATTATCAACCGTGACCTTACATCTAATCTTCTTTATGTTTTTTCTGGTCACCCTGTACTTAAAGCACCGTACATAGTATAGTATTGATTTCTGACGGATAATTTATAACGAAATTAAAACTTCAATAATAACTAAAACACAAACGTAGCAGACATGTAATTGAATGATATAATACGCTTAAACAGCAGAAAAAATCATAAATTTTTAAAAATGTTACTATATGTAACGATACCTTGCTATTAACTCTGTAAATACTAAGATCGAAATATTATTTAAATGCTTCAGATTTAAAAAAATGTGATTCCATAGGTAATTTAGGCTTCCATTTTGACCACATGGATAGTTAAAATATTTATACGACTCGGCTATTCATTTCGTTGAATAGCAATATTTTTGGACAATCAAACACATGAGGGATAAAATGACACATGAGGTGCTTGTGTGATGTCAATTCTGTACCCACATATTCATCTAGTAACCTACACTTGGTGGGATAATAAAAATTCTCTCTCTGTCTCTTTTTTTTCCCGTGAAACATGATAAACGATAGGAAACTTTCATTTATTCTCCGATTTCCTAAGATTGGGGATAAATGTGATTCTATTCGCAATTTTTAGAAAAAAAAAAGAAAGAAAAAAACGCTGCAAAACTTGCTAAGTATACAAAAATATGAAAGAGACCTTTATTAGGATAAATCTAGACAACAATTTTAACATATTTATTGTAAATGAAAAAAAAAAGAGAAAAAAATCTACAAAATATTTATATGTGGTGAAATTGACCGTATTTTAGTAGTATGACAGTTAACTCCTACACTGTAAAAAAAAGGGTCGATCTACTAAAAAAACTTTAGTGATCCTTGTAATTACTAAAAAATTTTTAGTAATCTTAGTCGGTTACAAGAAAATCTGTAAGAATCACTAGAAAAAAGTCAGCAACGAATAGAGTTAATAGTTTTATATTTTTAATAGCTATTACTAAAACTCATTTGGCGTGGCCTTGATAGCATAGTGGTTATAGTAACGGACTCTAGGCCAAAAGGTCCCGGTTTCGATACTGGCCGCCGCCAAATACGCCCCGAATGTATGTAGTGTAAGTACTCGTTAATAAAGCGATTATGAAAATCCTGTCGGAGCACGCAGCAAAATTTGGTGCCACCATCTATTGCGGTTTTGCCGAAAATCTTCCGCTTCAGAAGTCTGGATGCAGCTCGAAGGAAGCTCCTGCCCTTCGTGCGCACGTAATGGTTATTAAAAATAATTTTGGAGCTATTACTAAAATTTACTTGGCTGCTCATACTAAAAATTTTTAAGTTAGTTATACAAAAAATTCTTTTGTTCAGTTTACAAAAGAAATGCTTGTTTCACTGGCAAAAAAAAGTTTGTAATGGTTACTAAAAAATTCTGTAGAATACAAATTTACTAAAAAATTTTTAGTAACCTCTTGAAAATTTTTTTACAGTCTAGCATATATAGCTAATTCGAAAATATAGCTTTTAATAAATTTTAAAACTTTATTTAAATGCCTAGCTGATAGAATTATGCTTATTTAATTAATGATATTTCTTATGTATAAGTGCTTCTGAAGTTGTTTTTCATATTAGCAATCTATATAAATACATATTACATGGAAGAAAATACATTAAAATAAAAAAAAGTTTTCACACGTATTCTGTAAACACAAATGCCCGGTTTTCGTTCCTCAGTTATAATAATAATTATGTAATATTTTAAATACGATATTTCTATCGATTTCTTTGATTCTTTTAAACATATAAAATAATTAAAAAATTAAATCGAAATATAAAAACTAATAATAATTATATATATATATATTTAGAATAATTTCTTTAAAGGATTTTTTTTTTCAATTTAGTTTCTACTTTTTATAAAACTGAAAAAAAACAGAACTGTTATCTTTCATATTGTGAAAATATTTACAGATTCACATATAACATCAAATTTACTGCTGCAATGAACTACTTCAAAAAATAACGTTTGTTAATGAATTAAATTTCGAATATTTCATATTCTTACTAATGAATGTAACATTTCCATTCATGAACTGGTTTGATTTACGTTTCTGTCTCTGTTATCTCAATTCTCTAGCTGTCTAATTTAATTATTTTATGGAATTGCGAGTACTTAGAATGTAAAATTTATTATTTTATTAATTTCAATATTCTTAATTTACTAGTTAGGAGGTAGAATTTCGTTCACTTTATTATATTTATTTAGCTTTATATTTACAGGTTCTCTTTCTAGATTCTAAGTCATAAAAAACTCTGACTCATCAAATTATAAAACATATGCTCAATTTTAATTTCGACTGATAGTCTACGCAATAGAGACCTTATAAGGGCTCTACCTATATAAGTTCATGGTAGTTCTGAAAAAAAGGCTTACTTTATTTTTTTTTAGGTCGCTGAATCCGAATTTTTAACTTCTCAGAAAAATTTCCCCGACAATCCTCTTCGTCCCCCCTCCTTCCCTAATTTAGGTAAAATCCCTCAAAAATAAGTTTAAAAAAATCATTTTTTATTATTGTTTTAGTGAAAAGGTATCTGGAAATTTAGAAAGCAGACAAAATTTGCAACAAATAAGATACACGATATTATGACGTAGGATGAACGGGGAGAGGGGAGTCTGCCTCTCAATCTGCATTGCGGCACTGTGCGCACTCAGTTATGCAATTCCGCTAAACCATTTGCATACACTGTAAAAAAAATTCAAGAGGTTACTAAAAATTCTTTATTAAATTTGTATTCCACAGAATTTTTTAGTAACCATTACAAACTTTTTTTTTTGCAAGTGAAACAAGTATTTCTTTTGTAAACTGAACAAAATTTTTTTTGTATAACTAACTTAAAAATTTTTAGTATGAGTCACCAAGCAAATTTTAGTAATAGCTCCAAAATTATTTTTAATAACCTTTACGTGCGCCCGAAGGACAGGAGTTTCCTTCGAGCTGCATCTAAACTTCTGAAGTGATAGATGTTCAGCAAAATCGCAATAGATGGCAGCACCAAAATTTATTACCTGCTCTGACAGAGATTTTCATAATCCCTTTATTAACAAGTATTTACACTACATACATTCGGGACGTATTTGGCAATGTCCGGTATCGAACCCGGGACCTCTTAGCCTGGAGTCCGTTACTATAACAACTATGCTACCAAGACCACACCAAGTGAGTTTTAGTAATAGCTATTAAAAATGTAAAATTGTTAACTCTTATCCATTGCTAACTTTTTTCTAGTAATTCTTACAGATTTTCTAGTAACCGACTACGATTACTAAAAATTTTTTAGTAATTACAAGGATCACTAAAGTTTTTTTAGTAGATCGATCCTTTTTTTTTACAGTGTAGTTTGCATTTGCTCTCCCATTTCCCTGCGAATTTCCCTATAAGGCTTACTGTATGTTTTTGGTGTCGCTAAATCTGTTTTTTCAACTTCCCACAAATATATATATATATATATATATATATATATATATGCTCAATTTTATTTTCTGCTGAACATAACGGAGAAATTTTTATTTATTTGTGTAAAATAACATGTTAGCTAAACGGAAATTAAAGAGATCTTCTTCTCGCAAATGAAACTGCAATAAATAAATAAATAAATAAATAAATATAACTTGACAGATTTCTTTTTTCCATTTGCCTACATTTTGTAGTATTTTTGTTCATATTGTAGCATGAGACGGTACAACGCTATCTATTGACGTGAATTAAAGCTATTTTTAAATTTACAGTGCATGAAATTTTAGATCCACCAAATATAAATGTCTCCCTTTCACATTCATACTTATTATGGTTAATGAATTAAAGAATTTTCAAATTGGTGTGTTTATTTCTAGTCATCCTCATTATTATTTTATGTTAAGTGTAAAATTTATTGATAAATTTATGCATTTTTAGGTAATAAGTAGCGGTAGAACACTTGTACTGTAAATCTTACATGTTGACAGTTCTTCGATGTCTATAAATCTACATTATTACGTATATAAGTGACAAATTTTTAAAAAGTTCAAATGCGTTCAAATACGTACAACACCATAAAACCACGTACGGCCGTTTCAAAGATTCTTATGTACTCTTTTTCAGTTCGATTAAAATAACGAAATAACAAAATGTTTAAAACTTATTCAAAGAACCCTCTGTTATAATCCGAGTACTGGCTCATAAACTGACTTACTACTTGTAAAAATTGAAGAAAGTAAAAAGTTGGAGGAATACTTCTCTTTAATTTATCGAAATGTTCAAAGCTGCATAGATGGGGATTACAATTCAAATAATCCACATTTTAATTAATAAAAGTAATATATTCGTTCGCTAACATTTTGATTTGAATCTCCGAACCTGTTAACTCATTTCTCTATTAACCTCCTACATTAATTATTTCATTTCAGTAAGACTACTTGTTATTTTTACCTTCATTATTTTGCTTCATATTAAAATTCTAATGCAATAATTATGCAGGGATCATGCGAGTTAATGATTCTAGAATAATTTTAGAATAATTTTAGATTTAATAATTATGCATTATCACAGTTCCCAATTCAGAATACAATATTCTAATTATAGTTGGCTATAGATTTTTTCAAATAAAATGAATATTTAAATTAAAAAAATTAAATGATTGGAAAGAAAAATCTTACGTATAAATAAATTCATAGCAAAATTTCTGTCCGTAAGTGTGGAATAAGTTTATTTAGGTGCGTTTTTAACTATGTAAGTACATAGCATCTATAGTCGTCGAATGGTTTATCAGTCTGCAGTCACCGCAAAAAAAATCTTGACATTTGCTACATCAGATGTTTTGTTAAATATCTAGAAACATACATGAGGAATGACTCTGAAACTCCAGATGTATAAACAAAATAGTTCATGCCATATATTTTCGAGAAGATTTTTTTCCAAAATCCGATAGGGGACCGTCAACAAATTAAAAGAGAACGAATATTTTTTGAATAACCCTGTCAAAACTAGCTCAGCAAAAGCGTCCAAACTGCAGATTATGATTACATGGCTTATGGCAATAAACTGTGTTTATTTTTATGCGGATATCATGTATACTCTTAGAGAAATTAAGTTTTCTATAAAATTGGTCACAAATTTTGCCAAGTGTTTTGCTTATAATTTGCAGAGTTCGTAATAAAAAACAATGTTCTTTTCAGAAAATATGAGAAACGACATTGTGCATAACACCCTGTAGTCAAAATTAAAAAATACTAATAATTTTATGAAAAATGAACAAGTTTACTAAATAAATTTTCACTGCGCATGCGTCAAATCTATAAAAATTTCATTTGCATACTGTGTTAGCTAAATGTATAGAGCAACTTTTGTTAAAGTATGAAAATCATAGCTTGAAAATTCTGAAACTATCGTCTAAAGAATAAAATCAGGATCCGATATTCCCAAAATGAAACAAATAAATGAGGGGTTGTATCCATATTCCATTGATTACTGTCTACACAGTATTGCACGTACTACTATATATTTGGATACAGCTCCTCATCTTTTTGCTTCATTTTGGGAATATGGGATTTTGATCTTCTTCTATCGACAATAACTTTCAGAATTTTCAAACTATGATTTTTAAAATTTAACAAAAGTTGCTCTATGTATTTAGCTAACGTAATATGCAAATGAAATTATAGTAGAGTTGACGCATGCGCAGTGAAAATGTATTTAGTAAACCTGCTCATTTTTCATACAGTTATTAATTTTTTTAATTTTGATTACAGGGTATTATGTACAATGTCGTTTCACATATTTTCTGAAAAGAACATTGTTTTTTATTAAGAACTCTGCAAATTATGAGCAAAAAAACTTGGCAAAATTTGGGACCGTTTTTATAAGAACCTTAATTTTTCTACAAGTGTACATGCTATCCGCTTAAAATGGAACACAGTTTATAACCATAAGCCACTTAATGATAATCTGTAGTTTGAACGTTTTTACTACATTAGTTTTGACAGGGTTATTCAAAAGATTTTCGTTCTTTATGAATTTGTTGACGGTCCCCTATTGGTTTTTGAAAAAAAAAAAATCTTTTTGAAAATATATGAACTGTACTATTTTGTTTATACATATGGAGTTTTGGAGTTATTCCTTATGTATATTTTTAGATATTTAATAAAACGTCTAAAATCGAAAGTGTCAAGATTTTTTTTGCTGTGACTGTATATGTCCATATATAAGAACGCTAAAACTATGAAACCGAATAGCTTAGAACTAAATATATACATAACCGTTACAGAATTTTTCGAGTCATTTCAAGTTTTATGGAAATTGAGCCAAAACTCAAAAAGACACTAATAAAAATTTTCTTCAATTTGTTAAATCCTATCATACGCAATTACTGGATTTAACATACATATTCATAATAAAATTTGTATTCATGCATTTTTGCGTAAGAATGCAACTGCTGTTGCGCCAATATCTGAATATTTTTAAAACTAGCTATAGTATGAATGCACTTCATTTGCCACATTCAAAGTACTATTTGTGTTACAGATCAGCAAAAATTACAGTAATTTATAATACTTTTTAATTTTAGTTAATAATAAAATATTTCATTAGTTTTTTTTTCTAATTTATTATCTTCATCTTATGTAACTGAAAAAAAAAAAAAAAGAACTGCCAACCTATTGAAACAATATGATCTTCACATATGTAATACAATTTCCATATTCAGGAAGGAAACATTTTATATGACATAAATACTTTTGATAATAACATCAAAGTTAAAATATTTTAGATTTTCAGAATAATAAATACAGGGTGTATCTAAACAATTGGGCAAAACTTTAAGGGGTGATAGTACACATCAAGACAAATAATATTATATGGGAAACTAAGGGACCGAAACGTCTTCCGAAGGAGATAGGAGCCATCAAAGTTTGGGGTAAAAAATTTGAAATTATTATAAAAAACGGAAAAATTGGTCGATTCGTTTGCGGTTTTCACGAAAACTATTTTTTATGTCAGTATTTTCTTGAAAATAAACTATAAAGATAAATTTCAAAAAATGCCGATAGAGGGTGCTTTAGACTTTGAGGTAACGAACAACTATTTTTTACTGTTATTTTTTGCATCTCATTAATTTCTTTACAAGTTTAGACATAAACTTTAATTTTGAGGTCAAAATCTGTGGTTAAATAGCGCAAACTGAACTGTGTTCAATGGGAGTGGGTAGGTTCACATTTCAAATGATTATAAAAAACAGAATAATTGGTCAATTGATTTGCGGTTTCCACTAAAACTATTCTTTATGTCAGTATTGTCTTGAAAATAAATCATAAACATAAATTTAAAAAAATGTCGATAGTGGGCGCTTTAGACTTTGGATATATTTTAATATATTAATATATATAATATATATATTAATATATATTAATATATTATATTTTTTATATATTAAATATTTTTTACCGTTATTTTTTGCATCTCATTAATTTTTTTTGAAGCTTAGACATAAACTTAAATTTTGTGCAGAAAATCTGAATCGTTGAGAGTGGTTAAATAGCGCTAACTGAACTGTGTTCAGTGGGGGTGGGAAGGTTCAAATATTCAAATGATTATACAAAGCAGAAAAATTGGTCGATTCGTTTGCGGTTTTCTCTAAAACCATTCTTTATGTCAGCATTTCCTTGAAAAAAAAATTTTAAAGATAAATCTAAAAAAATTCCGTTAGAGGGCGCCTTAAACTTTAGAGTGACCAACAATATTTTTTAACTGTTATTTTTCGTATCCAATTGAATGCTTGCAAAAGCTTAGATTTAAATTTTGAGCTCAAATTCTGAATTGTTGGGATGGGTTAAAAAGCGCAAACTGAACTGTGTTCAGGAGTTGAAATGTTACCCTGCCCACCCTACGAACACAGTTCAATTTTTCGCTACTTAATTACTCACAACGATTCAGATTTTGAGCTCAAAATTTAAGTCTAAGCTTTTAAATCATTTATTTAGATAAAAAAAATAATAACGGTTAAAAATTGTTGTCGGTTACTCTAAAGTTTAAGGCGCCCTCTAGTGGAATTTTTTGAAATTTATCTTTAAAATTTTTTTTCAAGGAAATACTGCCATAAAGAAGGGTT
The DNA here is from genome assembly GCA_964019185.1 of Maratus speculifer. Classification (NCBI taxonomy): domain Eukaryota; kingdom Metazoa; phylum Arthropoda; class Arachnida; order Araneae; family Salticidae; genus Maratus; species Maratus speculifer. The sequence continues at coordinate 227,549,888 of OZ025292.1, forward strand.
TTAGAGAAAACCGCAAACGAATCGACCAATTTTTTCCCGTTTTTTATAATTATTTGAAATTTGAACCTCTCCACCCCCATTGAACACAGTTCAGTTTGCTCTCCTTACTCTCAACGATTCAGATTTTCAGCTCAAAATTTAAGTTTATGTCTAAGCTTCTAAAAAATTTAATGAGATGCAAAAAATAACAGTAAAAATAGTTGTTCGTTACTCCAAAGTCTAAAGCGCCCTCTATCGGCATTTTTTGAAATTTATCTTTATAATTTATTTTCAAGACAATACTGACATAAAGAATAGTTTTCGTGAAAACCGCAAACGAATCGACAAATTTTTCCGTTTTTTATAATCGTTTCAAATTTTGGACCTTAAACTTTGATGGCACCTATCTCCTTCGGAAGACATTTGGGACCCTTAGTTTCCCATTTAATATTATTTGCCTTGGTGTGTACTATCACCCCTTAAAGTTTTGCCCAGTAGTTTAGATACACCCTGTATATTGCTTTCTTTCATAAACATGTTGATTTGAGTTTCCGATTTTGTACTCCCATTTCCCTCTCAGAGTAATGTAATCTTTCCAGGGTCTCCATTAGGGTGCATTTTTATTAAGAATTTTTGTTGTTGTTGTTCTTCAGGTTTTCAGATTTCTTACAGGCAATTATAATAATAATAATAACAACAACAACAACAATAATAATAATAATAATAATAATAATAATAATAATAATAATAATAATAATAATAATAATAACAATAATAATAATAATAAATTAAATTAAAATGAAATCTGGTTGGAAGAAGTTATGTTTACTAAAATTGCATTTCTGGTTTAAATCATGGAAAACTATAAATGTTCAGCGTAAATTATAACCTGGATATTAGGAGGGTTAATAATTTCACGCCACTAAATGTACTTTTTACGTTATAAATAATTATTCTGTTTTCCAAAATCGTAATTTATAAATTTTGCCAGTAATGTCTCATATTTTCGTTCGATTTATTATTGATATTAATTTATATACTGTTTGTTATTAATTTAAACAAATTTATATATGATTCTAAATTAAAGGATTGCTTAAATGGAATGACAAATTAACTCAACAAAGTCAACTTTTAATGTTGTTTAAAATCAAGTTCTTCGGTTATTTTTCTCAATTTATTTATCTTAAATTTGGTTAATTTTTATTAATTTATCCAATTAAATATAAAGATTTATTATGATATAGGCATTGTAAATTTAATTTACAACTGTCATTTGGATAAAAAATTAAATACAAACAGTATTTAAAATACTTAGAAATGCTTTTTATTTTCAATACGATACATTTAGATTACTTAGAAATGTTTTTTTTACTTACAATGCGACACATAAAAAAAAAGGACTTTCGAGCACATCATGTTCTTAATCAGGGTTAAAATCAAAAGTCAAATATCACAGGCTAACTCCTTTATACAGATGGACTCATACAAACTTCAAAGTGAACAATAGGGGAAAAATCATGCGTCAAGCATAGATTATGAAGCACTTTCCAGCAAATTCATAATAGTGTAACTAAATTGCACCGTTTAAAATACTAGGCTATGACGTCTCATTTCGCCATATGAAACCTTTAACGCATTGCAAAACAAACTTTCAGACTTCCCATCTAGAAACGGAAAATTATCCGAATTTTTTAGCAGACCTGTATATGATAGAGAGATTTTTAAGTATCAACAACATGTATTCCAAATTTTAGTTCATTTAAGAGATAAAAAGATATAAAATTTATATAAAAATAGTAATATGCAAAAAACTAATTAAACTTAAAAGCGCATACCGAATTTTAAAACGGATTCCCGTGTAAGTATTACGCAAAGTCAGTGCTGTAACCGATTTCTTTTGTGTGTCTTTGTAAATTAAAAAAAAAATATGAATGCTGTGTTTTAACTTGAATCGTAGTGAATTGAGTGATTTATGTCAGTTTCAATAATTTTGAAATAGCGTAATTGTCATTAAAACACTCTCAAAATGATTTTTCCCCATATACCATAATGTAATCGAATACTTTTGATTGTTTCTGTAAATGCACCATTAATTGTACATACTTCATATGGAATATCAAACATGCTTTAGTGACCCTAAATAAGCTTTATCAATTATATGAAAATCCGAGTATATTTACGGAAAGTAGAACGTGGACAGACGGGCAAACAAATAGAATGCATAAGTACTTTTCATCTTCGTTGGAAGGTGCTAAATAGGAGTGAGGCTATTCCATCGGACTGTTCCAAACATTTATTTTATTTTACATTTAAATGCCATAATAACAGTAATAAAACATTTTACTTATCCTCCTTAGATCCAAATAGAAAATAACACATTGAACACACATTGATTTTGCACAAACGAAAATACATCCTAGATGAGAGATAGAGCCATTTTTCTGAAATTGATACTTGACGAAGCTGGTAATTTAGTTTCACAAATACGCATCTAAAATTATTAATACCCTTAAAAAGTAAATTGAATGTTAAATAACCTAAATTATGCAGTATCAAATCGAAGTCATTTAATTAATTGTGTGATCTACAAATTATCATTTTTTTATTGTAAAGTGTTCAATGTATGTGTTTACCTTCAAATCGTCGTCTTTTTTTGAAAATGTTTGTTTTTCTTTTCATGATTTTAAATTAAAGCTCAAGCATTTTGGATTCCAAAAAATCCTTGCTTTTAGTTCAGCGATAATTAAAAACAAAGTTATATATCCCCAAATATAAACTTTTACACATAGGTTTTTGTGCTACAATATAATTTTAATTTACTTTTTCTAGAATACTGCGTTTTTCATTGTTTATATTTACAAGAAACCTCATTTCTTAAAAAGTTTTTAAGATATTTCAATGGCGCAAGTTTCTGCACATCCATTAGCATGTTTTAAAGTAAAATACAGCTTTTAAGTATATATATATATATATATATACACTACCTGTCATTGATGAACGTCCACTTGCGATTTTAGACATTTTGTTAAATATCTAGAAAAATACATAAGGAATTATCCTGAAACTTTCAGTGTATAAACATAATAGTACAGATCACATATTTCCATGAAGTTTTTTCCGGAATGTTATTAGGGGATAGTCAACAAATTAAAAAAGAATGAATATTTTTTGGATAACCCTGTCAAAACGAATGTAGCAAAAGCGCTCAAACTGTAGATTATGGTTAAGTGGCTTATTATAATAAACTATGTTCATTTTTATGTCGATAGCATGTATACTAGTAGAAAAATGAAGGCTTTTATAAAAACAGTCTCAAATTTTTCCAAGTTTTTTCCTTATAATTTTCACAGTTCTTAATATAAAATAATATTTTTTTTAGAAAATATGACAAACAACATTGCACACAGTAACCCTGTAATCAGAATTAAAAAATAATAAAAATGGTATGAAAAATGAGTAGGTTTACTAAATAATTTTTCACTGCGCACGCGTCAACGATATCAAAATTAAATTTGCTTATTATGTTAGCTAAATGTATAGAGCAACTTTTGTGAAAGTCGCAAAATCATAGCTTGAAAATTCTGAAAATAATCGTCAATAAAATATGATGAAAATCCGTTATTCTGAAAATGAAGCAAAAACAAGAGGGGTTGCACTCATGTATTCATTGATTAGTGTCAATATAGAATACACAGTATGGGACGTACTACTACATTTGGATAAAATCCCTCATTTATAACCTAAGAAAAACTGGAAATAAAATCTCGGAAAATAGCAGTTGTCTGGAAGTAAAACGCATTTTCCGACGCTTTTTCTTCCTAATTTTAAATTATTTTAAAATAGTGAAGAAAATGATAGAAAAACGGTATGGTCTATAGAAAGTTATACATTGAAATCTAGTAAGGATTCCCTTTTTAAAGTTGAAAAAAGTAGTTTTGAGAAAAGTGCCATGGTGTAGTGTCATGCGAAAGATAAAAATCCGGTATGCATATGTCAAGCATTGTATCGACTTAAAGGATTAACATATTGATTTCTTTGGCGATGTGTCAAATTGTTATAATACCAAAAATGGTGAGATAATCGGCGTTGTCTACAGTCTGCTGTCTATGACGGGCTTTGTTGCACCTTCAGTAAAATAGCTGTAATTTCGTAAATTATTGGAATTTTTTTTTCCAGGATGTATACTCTTAAAGGTCTAAACCTTAAAAAGTATGAAACAAACTGATTTATTTTTCAGAGTTGTAGATTAGTATACTCCCTTAATTTGAAATAACTAATAAGTCTAGAAACATCAAAAATAATGTTGGAAATTAGTTTATATTCCAATTATTTTTCAACTATCATATCGGTTAGTTCGAATTAAAATAAAAATTATTTCCTTTATCTTTTCCTTGAAAAATGTTGTAATTTGTTTTACTTTATAATATTTTTTAGTTTTTTATATGTTTTAACATCTTTTAATTATTTATTTATTTATTATTTTGATTTAACTAGTGATAGAAATGATTATTTCTTTTTTGCATTTTTAAGATAAAGATATTTAACAAGTTTTAGCTTTAAATTGCAATATGCTTTTAAAATATAATATGGGGTAACATCCCCAGTAATTGGCATATTAAGAATTTGTCTTTAAGCTTATTTCAATTTTCACTACCAGGAAATAAAATATTTACTTGAAAATAGTTTTAAATCAAATAATGCATATCTGTGCATCTATTTTGCCCACTAAAAGCAAAATTAAAAAAAAATATTTTTATAAACAATAAATTTATAAAAAGTTGCTGTAGTCCACCAGTAATTGATACCTAGAGCACCAATGTATGACACCTTATGATCCAGTAATTGGCACGTGTTTACAAAAAAAACTTTATATTTTGCATTGAGTTTTATCGCTTTCAATGAATTTACTGTAGATGAAGATGCCATATTTCAGGTTTTTGAGAGTAAGAAATCAGCAGATTAGTCTGAAATGTGGATACTTTAAAACAATACAATATATTTATATTAATACCCAGTAATTGTCAGGCTGTCCCCAGTAATTGTCATATGAAGCTTTAATGGATTCCAATTGCTGATAATATTTCATATTTTCAGATAAAAACAACTGATAAACAAAATTGGTCTATAACTAACTTAGTGTACTGCCAAAATAAGTGGCTTACGCGCGTATTCAGAGCAAACGTCCGCAAAGTTATGAAAGCTGTTCTGCAAATGGGGGGGTTTACGGATGAGAAGGGGAAAGAATACGAAGACGCTATTCTTGCCAAACATCTTTTACCTTCCGCAAATGATGACGTCGCGTACGATTGTAGTATAAGGGAATCGATTTTTAATCGAATGTTAGCATGTTTTAAACCAATGAAAATACATCAATTTTTAAAGGGACAAAAAATAATGTTTTGAATAATTGTTCATGCGCTCTATGCTGTCTTATTAGTGACTCATCAGGCCTGTCTTTTAGAATTCGGACTAGCTGACCAGTTGAATAATGTTTCTTTTAAATGATAAATTTGAAAATAGTAAAAATATAAGAATTATTTAAATAACAAGCTCATATTGCATATTAATATTTTAATTGTTTTAGGATATTCCCCCGGAGCAATGAGTTCCCTCACGGATTTCAGATTTTGTGTTTTCAATGGTAAAGAAGTGCACCTCCCCCCCCCACCCCGGAGCCACAGTTATCCGCCCTGGAGAAAAATGTCTAGAACCTGGACTTAGCTGATCGGTTGAAAAAGAATATTTCATTTTAACGTTAGATTTAAAAGTATTTAAAATCCAAGAATTATTTAAATAACAAGATCATATTTTATATTAATATTTTAATTGGTCTAGGACATCCCCCCTTCCGCATGAACAAGTTTCCCCACGGAAGATTTGAGATTTTGTTTGCAATGGCAAAAAAGGGCACCCCTCCCCTCGGAGCCACAAATATCCTTCCTGGAAAAAAATGTCTAGAACTCGGATTTAGCTGATCAGTTGACGATGAATAAAATTTATGATGAATAATTCTTTTAAATGATGGATTAAAAAATATTTAAAATTTGTGGAATATTTTAATAACAGTCTTATATTGCATATTAATATTTTTATTGCTCTAGCCCATCCCCTTTAATGTATCATTTATTTTCTTATCAACAAAAAATACAATAATGTAAAATTATGAAACGGTGGTAACATTTTACTTTCAAGTTTAGGGTTTTCTATGATGATATTTTTTCACAGAATTAAATACATTAAAAAATAAATAAATAAACAGATTAATATATTAGTAATAAGAGATTAGTACATTGAAACTTCAAAAGAAAAAAAAAGCAATCAGATGCAGTATTGATTCCAGGCGATGGCATCCCCCCGGAAGATTTGAGTTTTTATATTTTCAATGGTAAAGGAGTGAAGGAATAGGAAGTGATCAATGGAGGGACCATTCCCCCAGAGCAACGATTGCCCCGGATGATTTAAGATTTTGTGTTTTCATTGGTAAAAAAAGTCCAACTATCCCCCCCCCCTCCCCGCGGAAGGTTTGAGATTTTGTATTTTGAATGGTAAAGGAGTGCAGGAATAGGAAGTGATCAGGGGGGGGGGGCATTCCCTCAGAGTAATGATCGCCCCGGAAGATTTAAGATTTTGTGTTTTCATGGATAAAAAAAGTGCAATTCCCCCCCCTCCCGCGGAAGGTTTGAGATTTTGTGTTTTAAATGGTAAATGACTGCAGGAATAAGAAGTGATCTGGGGGGAGGCAGAACAATGATCGGCCCGGAAGATTTATTACTCTTGCATGTAATGTAAAGAGATTTATGCCCCCCCCCTTAAACCAAATAAGTAATAATTTTTAATCTAAATGAATTAAATACTTTCACATAATCAATATTCATTCATACATTCTAACATACACTCAACCAGTCACAATGTGAAATGTTTTCAGTGCATTATTATTATTAATAACATGTTGTATTATACTAGAAAATAAAAATAATTTTCAAGATATTTATAGGATGTTAAAATATAATTTCAAGAATTATGATTTATTATTTTTTTAATAATTCATACTATATAATCATATTTTTACTTCTTCATTGCACAGATAAACTTTAAAAAAGAAAATCTCAATAAGAAAGTGTGTTTAATTAATAAAAATAACTTTTCGAATTATTAACTTTTCAAAATTTATTTCCTATGTGTGCATTTAAAATTTGTTTCAAAGTTAACATCAAATTAATATTCTACATCTAATCAAAAATCAACAATTCATGAATCACAGAAATTCTCTTATTGCTCACTTGCAGAAAAAAAAGTTTTTTTTTTTAATACAGCAATTTATGTACCAGCTTTTTTAAATTATTAGGCATTATGAAATCTAATTATTGGGGATTAATCGCGAAAAGAGCAAAACTTTCATTTGCATTGACAAAATTTATACTAAATTAAAAGTTGATAACTTCTTGTATGCATTAATATATTTGAGAAATTTTTTTATACAGAAGGATATATATTTTTTTAAAAGGTCAACAAATGCAAGAAAAAACAATACAAATTAAGATGTTAATGTTATTTAATCCGAAATATTGGAGTCATTTTACTTAAACTCTTAAATTTGTTAACAAACATCATTAAATAACTTTCAGGTAATTAGATTTTTTTCAGCTTGAAAATAACATACAGATTTTTGATACCTGCAAACTGAGTACTGTTTATTATTACTTTACTATAACTACTGCTTTATTTTACATGTAATGTAAAGAAATTCATCCCCTCCCCCACTCTCTTAAACTAAATAAGTAAATAATATTTGACCTAAATGAATTAAATTATTCCACATAATCAATATTCAATTATACATTCTTATAAACACTCAACCAGTCACTATGTGAAATGCTTTCAGTGTATTATTAACACGTTGCATTATATCAGGAAAAAAATCAAGATAATATATTTATAAATGCCAAAATATAATTTCAAAAATTAGGATTCATTTTTTTTCAAAATTCATACTATGTAATCAGAATATATTTTGTACTACAAAAATTTGCTCCATTGCTGGATTACAGATAAGCTTTAAAAAAGAAAATCTCGAGAATAAACAGCATTTAATTAATAAAAGTAACTTAAATTATTTCCTTTATTAACTTTCCTTTCCAAATTATTAACTTTTCAAAGTTTATTTCTTAGTGTGCGTTTAAAATTTATTGCAAATTTGGCATCAAATGCTGAACAAATTAATACGTTACATGTTATCAAAAATAAAATATTCATGAATCATAGAAATTCTCTAATTTCTTACTGAATATGATAAACATATATTTTTAAAAACAATTCATGTGTCAGTATTTTTATTATTATGCATCATCGAATCTTATTAGGGATCAATAGCGAAAAAAAAGAAAACTTTATTCTTAAATTTTGAGAAACTGTATAGCTAATTTTATAAAAAGTAAACAAATCTTTTTTTAATAGATGCGACAACATTTCACTTTCACAAGATAAAATCCAAAACTGTCAACATCAAATTTCTAATGGTATATCTTATCTTGATAATAAGAAACAAAACAAAGTTTTTATGGCAGTACTAAAAAGTATTAAGAAATTATTCATAATACAACATTTCAAAAGGTAACATTACACTGAAAAGCATTTCACATACCTGTGTTTCAAATGATATTCTTGTCTTCATTTAAAATTTTGTTTGAGTTTTATAAATTATATATTGTTTATTTGCTATACACAATTTACTGTGACAGCATTTTTAGAGGAAAAAAAATAGAAAGAAAAAGCAGCAAGCGTCACATGTTTTTGCATGCTGCTGTACGATCCGCCATCTTGTTTACGAATGGCTTATGACAACAAAATGCCCGCCGCAAAATACTGATCACGTGACACTCTGACTTACGATAGCGAAGCCTTTCGCATGTTTGCCAAGATCCGCGTCTCTAGCTGTCGGTCGTAAGTTTGCGGAAAAGAAGGAGTTACGAAAGGAACTTGTTTAATCACAAATCTTGCGATTCCTTTGTAATTGGAATAGGTGCCAATTACTTGGAACTAGTAAAATTGAAGCACCATTAATTGGCATCTATCATTAATTCAGAAATACAAATATTTGTGTCAAAAATACTTTTACACAATCAAAGTAATCCTTTTCAACTAAACAAAACTGTTGTCAATTAAAATTTAAAATATATTATAAATCAGATAATAATGAATTGAAAAGTGGCTTCTTCTCTGCCTTTCTTAAGGCAGAGAAGAAGCATTTACAACAAAATGGCTAATTTGAGACAAACCATAAATGTTTCTCTTTCCTAGGCACTATTGTCATCTAGTAGCATAAATCAAAGTTATAATCTTTAAAGTAAATGAGCATATAACTGGTATATGGTCTTGAATTTTTAAAAGACTGGACATAAATCTTATTTTAGGACATGTTTCTAAGATGTGCCAATCATTGGTGCAAGCCCAATTACTGGGGATGTTACCCTATTTAAAAATCAGCTAATTACAGAAGAGGTATTTTTTCTTAACATTTTATTAGGCATTTTTTTTCATTACAATATAAAATCATATATTTTAAAATCGGATAGTTCGGGCTTCTTTATAGGAGCATCGACAGCGATTGTGGTTGTTAACGTTGTTCAACGTTTGATATAATTAGGTTTATTAATCAGATTAAAATTCAACGTTTTCCAGATTTCCCATAATGAAAGTAGCATTTCGTTCATTTCCATTTTAATTTATTTCCTCGACTTTATAGACCAAATTACTCTGTCTTTGTACTTTAATCATAACACGAAATCAATGTTACATTTCATGTTTAAATTTGTAGTATCCCGTGTCTATTTAAGTTTACTAGTTTATCAAATTTATATTAAATTTATTCTAATTATAAAAAACTAGATATAATATCCCAAATGAAAGCTTGATTTAAATTCTGCACATTAAAACAAAAGTGTATGTCACATATAAATTTTGAAACCTTGAGTTAGATCCCGATTCTCTGACTTTTTTAACAAGAATGTAAATGTAAGATTATAAAGTTTTTCTCTCATTTATTTTAAAGCATTGTAAGACAGCATGAAATTGCGTATTCTGTTTGTTATTTTTCAGAAATAGAAGATTAGAGCAGACGATGAAAACAAACTGTTACATAATATGTGTATCAATTATCATAAAACACTAATATTTTAAATAAAGTAAAACACTTTGTAAAATCACCATAAAATGAAAAATAAAGTAGGACGCGTTTCGAGCTATAACAATAACACCACGCATGCTTTAACAACGCATACACAACAATAACAACTTTCATTGTATGGTCATTTTACAAAATGTTTTACTTTATTTATTAATTAACGCCAGTCTTTACGGTGTTTTTTCACTAAAATTTTATTGAAAGAACAGTTTAATTTTTAGTTTATTGTTCTGAAGAATATTTCTATTAAAAAATCAATATTACAATGTTGGAAACTAAACCACATTCTATTGTTTTTTTTATATAATAAAAATAAGTTAAGTGCACATTGAACATAAAATGTTTAAAACTTTTGAGTGTTTATTTATCGGCTTAAAAAACAGAACTAAAAATGATGCTGAATGATTTTGGACTTAGAGTACTGGAAAATTCTAAAATGATATATTTAAAAAATTGTCGGCTTGTGTATAGATATTTTTTGCCCTTTTACCCGAATATTTTATTTTTTTATGCTTTGATTACCTTTTCTAAAACTCTGTTTTAGGTAAACAGTTAAAAATTTCCAAAGGTTGTGCAACTAACATGAGTGATAAGGCGCCAAGCGCGTGATCAGGCGCCAAGTGCGTGATAAGGCGCCAACGTTAAAAGGCCATTTACGCGCCAGTGCGTGATGTGGCGTGATGTTGAATAGCCAGTCACGCGCTGGCGCGGGAAAATCTTTCACAGATTTTTTGTAATAAAAAGTAAATCGGCTTCTGGGAAAAACCCACTTCTACAGTGCAGCATTAACTATCATCACATCTTCATGTAAGCGGCAGCGAACGTGTTAAAAATATATTTTAGGTCTGAGTAAAAAATTTTTTAAATAATAAAACATATTTTGTCAAAATCTTTAGGATTTTCATTGTTTTTTCAGTAAAATACAGTAATTTTCAGTATAATTTATTTGTTTTAAGAGAAAATGAAAATGGCTTTTTATTTTATATTTTCTGATACCACAATAAGTTCTAAGGTAATACATTCAACAGTTTTTTATGAAAGTGTACCGAGCAGACATATTGTAAAAAAAAATGTAAAAGGTTGCTTAACTCTTCAAAACTAATGTATGCTTGAAAATAATTTTATTTAGATTTATATTTGTGTTATAACGTGTAGGGGGGACTGGGGCACATTGATACAGTTTTTTTCTAAAATTTTTTCCGGTGTCCAGAAAGCAGAAAATTTCAAGATTTTTTCCCATGTGGTGTCAGCAAAACTTGTGTAGTGTGGTATAAAATTGTACAATCGTTGTTTTATAGATTATTTTTGCATGTAATTTAAAAAAAAAATCAAAAAAAGCCATTTGTATCAATGTGCCCCATCCCCGGGGCAGATTGATACACCTCAAGGGCATTTTGATACGTCTGAAAAAAACGGAGATAAAATAACACCAATGCATATTTTTCATAGAAAAATAGTTAGCAAGCCATTTTATATTTATTTATAGAAATTCAAATCACCCACAATTTATTTGTAAGCAATATTAAAGCAATCAAAATGAAATGTATAATGACCTGGTGTTCTGGCTGTTCCTTGTCTGATTGTAAGCTCTGGTAACTTTGTCATATCTGGTACTTTAACCCCAGCATTATCTTCTTTATTAAGAAAGATGAAAAAATTACCAGGTTTTCTGTTTATAAATCGGTTTATAAACAGAAAATAAAGGATAATTATATTAAAAAGTCTGTTTATAACATAATTATCCTGTGCTGTTCTGCAGCTTATTTCTCTTACTTAACATTTCTCATGTCGAAAATACATTTTTCTCTCGAGAACCGATATAAATTTGAGATTTTTCAGGCTGCCGTCCTTTTATTTTGTTAGTTCTACAAGCACTAGATGTTGGGTAAGTTCGTACGTCTTCTGTTTTCAAAAGCACTGTAAAATGTCCTAATATAAGCTATTTAGCACTATTTCACTTCAATAAAAACTAATAGTAGAAATTTTTGACGAAAAATGGTTGGATTAAAGAGTGTATGGTAAAAAAATAACAAAAGGTAATGAAAAGATGAACAAGAAAAGGATTTAGATTCTATCAATGTGCCCTGACATAGACTCTATCAATGTGCCCCATAAGCCATTTTGAATAAAATGAGTCTCAAATCCAACACTCCACAATTTATCTAACAATAAAGAATGAGGAGCTGACAAAGAGTCTCTACCTGCCAGGGAGAGTATTCTTTTTGGTTGAAAATTCTGGAACAGTTGTATAATACCATTTCAATTGTACAACCCAAATTTACTTTTAAACTACAAAAAAAAAAAAAAATCACCCGTCTCATTTTATTAAACTACTGAATCATTCCAAGACTTTCTGTATGTAGTTGAATGCACTAGCTTCACCTTTTGGTGCTCACTGTAAAAAAAATTCTGTAAGGTTACTAAGAATTTTCTAGGAAACTGGGATGCCTAGAACTTTTCATGTAACCGCAACAGAAGAAAATCATGTACAATTACAAAAGTTGCTTTAGTTAATGTTACTAAATATTGTTTAGTAAACATACTAACGATTTTTTAGCGAGTTTCCTAAAGAATAGTCTGTAAATTTTCTAAATATTATTTAGTAAACATACTAACGATTTTTTAGTGAGTTTCCTAAAGAATACTCTGTAAATTTTCTAAATATTATTTAGTAAACATACTATAAATTATTCAGGGAGTTTAGTAAGGAATGTTTCGTAAATTTACCAATGATTATGTTGTATATGCACTAACGATTTGCTAGGGAGTTTTCTAAAGAACGTTTTGTAAACTTACTACTGATTATTTAGTAAATTTACTAATGATTTGTAAGGGAGGCTCTCATATCATTTTATATAAATGTACTAAACATTATTTAGTAAGCTTACTAGCGATATTTTAGAGTGATCACTATATATATATTGGTAAATTTACTGAGAATTATTTAATAAACGTATTTACGAATTTTTAGTGAGTTTTCTATACATTATTTTGTGAGTATTCTAATGATTTTTAGTATTCTTACAAAACATTTTGTAGTAGATTTATTGAGAATTTGTTGTACATTTGCAGGGGACTTTATGGCATATTTACTATGGGTTTTTTATGCTTGCACCTTAAACCTTTTATGTACTTTATAAAAAAATGTAACTTTAATGAGATATCGTTAGAAAAATTACCAAATTTTTTTAGTATTGTATTTAAACCACATTTTGTATTCTCGCCAGAAAGTTCTTTGCAACAGTACAAGTGTTAATACAAAAAATTTGTTAATGATTTTTTTGTATTCTATTTAAAATATTTTATTTGCACATACCAACATGTATTTGTAACTGCACAATTTGTTTGCAATGTTATTACTATATTTTTTACAGCAGTATTCCAAAAAGATTTTACGTAATTGTGTTTTATTCTAATACTTAAATTAATCGGAGTTATTATACTATTTTTTTCAATATGAAGTTGAATTTTTACAGTTTTAAATATCCAGAGTGGAATTTTTCTCATGTATCAAAATATTTCGATGTAAAATAAGAAATATGGCCTAACATGTGTTTCAATATTACCACAGCAATTGACATAAATGTTACGCATGAGAAAACTCACTGAAGTTTCAATGTAGATATTTAAATAGGTGCAAAATTTTTTTTTTATATTATATGAGCATTATAACAATATCACTAAATGAGCAGATAAGCTGAAGCCGATCTTACGGTCTTTAGATAAAACTAAAAAAAGCAAATAGAGTAATGTAAATAAATTACCATAAGTGAGTTTTAAATTATGCCTAAAAGAAATATGATTTTAGATGAAGCAAAGTGCTTAATTTATATATTTAAAGCACTGAGCCACACCTAATCCAATACATGATTAGAAAACCTGTATATTGTGAAAAAACATTGTCCGTTTATTCTATGAGAATATGCTTTTAAAGTAGAATGCTAGAAATGAAAATATAGTAGTCTTGTATTTAAGATGTTTTGTTCAGTTCTATGGTCATATGAATTTCATTAACAAATGTCTTCTGTTACATATATTTGAAACACTATACAATAACTAATTCAATGGTTCAAAACAAATAAGAGTTCTGCAAAAAAATTAATGCCTTTATCTGAATGTCACATTTAAGATTTTTTTTAAACCTTGTTCTTATTTCAGGTGGATATGTCGTACAATTCTTATTAATTACTAGAATCTTTTTCCCTTTAATTTTTTATTGTCTTTTACCTCGACTTATTCCTAAGAAATTGCTTTCACCATCTACGTTTAATACATTATACATCTTTTCATACTTTATTTGCTTGAGAGTTTTGTTTCAAATTAGAATATTAAAGAGGAAAAGTTTAATTATTGATAGATCACAAATTTAAAACTCTAAACTGGCTTAAAGATCCAGAAGAATGAGTCAATATACATGAATTTAGTAGAATTCTTCTGTGGTTAATATTGCTCTGGAATTAGAATCTTTTACTAAAATAATTACATATAGGAGAGATAATATACACACTTTAACATATGTACACAAAAATGCATCTTTGACTTATCAACTATAATTGTGGGCAGATCTCGCACTTTTTATGTTTATCAGTATTTTATAATCAGAGTTTCCTAAGCAATCTTTCTGAAAGTAAAAAACTAGAATGGAAACAAAAAGAAATACATATTGATTTGGAAAATATTATGGAGCTGTCGTTTTTGATATAAATGTAATATGTATATATATACTACCAATAAATGTAATATGATTAAATAACAAAATACAATGAAATATGAATAAATTTTATTAAATAACTATTTATTTAATTCATTACACATTTATATCTTTTTAATATGTCTCACATTTTGCAAATACTACATAATTAGTATTTATACAAATACCTATGAATTGCATACTTTTAAAAAATTATTTTTGGAGATAATATCATAAAGTGAATGTTAAAGATGTATTGCAATAAAATAATTGGAAAATTTCAGCGCTGCAGAATGAGGTTCGCAAGATTTTTTTCATTGAAAGATAGTGCTTCTTTTTCTTCTACTTTCGTCATCAAGGAGCTCGCATTGTTTTTAAATTGAACTTCAGTTTCTTCATGCATCTAAAATAAGTTAGATGTTAACATAAAAAAGAAATAAAAATTTAGTAAAATTTATAATGAATATAATATTATAGAAAAGCCAATATTCATCTTCGTATTGAATGTTACAAGAATTTAAAAATTAACTTGATGAAGAAAAACCATGCATTTTAAATTCAAGCTGATGATCGGCATTTTGGCAAAGTTAAAGTCACATACACAGTCGTAGGATTTTCTCATCTGAGGTGTTTCTATTTACTGGCATAGCATCAATAAATCGTAAATTGCTCTCATTTTTAATTACTAATTTCATCTAAAATGAACTCGCAAAACCATATTGAAAAGGTATTTTTTATAAAGGCTTGACATTCTTCTAACTTATGAAATAAAAATATAAAAATCCATTGATAGGTGGAATTGTAACACATAAAAAATATTGAATATGCTTTATAAATGCTAAATATGTATCAGTAAAACTGCTCAACTGTTTTTAAAATGATTTCCTGAAGGCATCCATAATGTTGAAGATGTAGATTTAAAAAAATCATCAGCATTGTATGTTGTCATTGTCCTTCGACGGCAAGTCTATATAAATAAATAATGCTGAAACACAATACGCCTTCTTACCCAATAAATAATGCCAATAGGCATGGATTGTAATATAAAAGCTTAATCTTCGAATAAATGCAAACAGCCATCATTTGACAGGCCCATTTATTAAGGAATCTGGGTACTTTGATAATAATTTTTGTTAAAATAGAGAAAATTGCGATGGGGTGCGACACTTTTTACAAAACTTAGAAAATCAACTTTAACTTTAAAACAAAAATTTCAATTTTTAGAGTGCAAGGTGAAACACCTTTTAATGTGCTTGAACAATATAGAAACAAAACATTCAAAAGGTATTTTATAATTAAAGAAATTGTAAGTTTTAAAATGTGCCCCATAACTCACCACTTATAGAGATATATCGAATTGCAGTAAAATAAAGCTATAAGGCACAAATAATCAAGTGTCGGCTAGATATGTAATCTAATAAAGATTGTAGATTGATATAATATATGTGGCATAATATAAAATTCCAAGATTTTCATAACGTAAATGGAAATTCAATATTGTTAGTCATAGATAACATTAAAAAATCGTCAATTCAAATTATTTACATTTTGAAGTAAATGAATATACTATCAATGTTATAATTAATATATTACCCTCTAAATATGTTTGCATGTTACCAATTTACATTCATCTCATTAAAAAAAGAAAGACATATCTCATTCCTCCCTTTACTGGCATGTCCCATTCCTACCCACTTTCTTTTTTTTGTGTTAAACTTCTTGTATAAACAAAAGTGCTGCTTTTAGAATTGTTTTAAATAACTAATAATATACAGTATAATGTTCCATAAATAATGAAACTATTACACCTATGAATAGCAAATCACTAATATACAGAAAGCATAAAATGTAAATTTACTTTTGATTCTTGAAATGATCTTTTATACAATTGTAAGCTTATACAGACCAACAATGTTTTTCAACTAAAGTTTGGCTACCAATGCTTCATCTAGCGTGCGATTGATGAAAGGTTTAGAATGTTACATAAAACCTACTGTCCCATTCCTCCCACTATCTCACATCACTATCCCCATTATATTAACATTTTATAAAAATTACGTAAAACCATATTAAATACCTCTCATATTTACATGCATAAAAAATAACTGAATTTTAACAAAATTAATGGAATTTTAACTCTTTCAAATACACTGGTGAAGGCAGATCACTTCACACCACAAGGAAAGCATATGTTTATTAAATATATGTACTTTTCTTCATATAAATGTAACTAAACTTCCGTATTTGAACATCTTTTCAGAGCACTTCAATAGATCATACTTGCATTACCTACGAAAATTTCGAAACATTCCGACAATTAGAAATATTTTTTTACAAAATAAAATGTGTGAAAATTTTGACAAAATTTGTTAAAACCTGAGAGTTTTATCTCGGTAAAAATCTTACCAGCCCTTTACCACTAAATAGTAATATTTTTTTCACCCAGGCTACGTATATCTTATGTTTTTAACACCAAAAAAATTCAAAGAGTTTGGTTGATAATGTCAAGTCTTTTAAGAATGTAAAATACCTGAAGTACCTTGTCCACAACTCCAAATCCCACAACTTTCTTCGATCTCATACATAATACTATTTCAAAATTCGTCGAAGTTCCAAAATTAAAAGACAATCTATGTCTATGCCCATCATGGGGATTCTAATGATATCAAATTCCGTGCATTATTCTTAAGATATGAATATCGGTAAAATCACGTAAAAAATGCACCATAAAAGCGCTACTTGTTTAGTGATCTACACCAAAACCTGCAACGGTGATACTGCAATTGCTGGTGTCAACATATAACTGAATCTGAAATTCGATGAAAATACGTGCGTTAGTTCTTAAGATTAGAATTTGCGGAAATTATGCAGATCCCCCCCCCCATCTATTGTGCAAATTATGAAAAATTCAGCACATCAGCGCCATATATTGAGCGATTTACGCCAAAATATAAAAAAAAACACCAAATCATATTAGGGACAAACTAAATCTGAAGTTTGATGAAAATCCGTAAATTATGCATTCAGGTAGAGTTGTTTCAGAAATCTCAAAAAAAGTAGAACAGCAACAAAGTCTATTCAACGATTTACGCCAAAAAAAAATCGGAATCAATTTATAATAAGGACTATCTGAGTATATTTTTTTATTGAAAGCTGTACATTAGTTCTTGAGACTGAGCACCCACGAAATTTAGGTCGCATACATACAACCATTTAGTAAAAACAAGTTTTTTGGTATACACTGAGAAACATTTGTGGAAACGTTACTCCGTAAAATTGGTGGCAGCAATACTGCCTCCAATTTTATGGAGTATTTTAACCGTTAAAACCGGTGTAACGTTGTCATGTTACACTAGTAATATATGTTTAAATTACACCATTGCATATGTGAAATGCCCCCATCTTTACACCAATTGTATGGAGTAACGTTTTCACAAATGTTTTACAGTGTATCTGACCCCTAAAACGTGTAAATTTGTTGAAAACTAGAATTTACATTAAAAACTAATCATCACCAATTTATATCAGAGACAGACTGGGCATAATTTCTATATTAAACATATATATTTTAAATATAAAATTCTGTGCACTAGTTCGTGTGACAGAGTACCCACGAAATGTGTGTCACATGCAAATAGAGTCGCAGGCTGACATTTTGTAAAAACGGGAAATCTGGCCCCCAAAACACCTAAATGTGACGGATCTTTTTACGAATCCTATACTTTTTTTCGTAATAACAGAAGAAATAAAAGATTCAAAAATTATCTTTGAAAAAATTAATTGTTAAAAGTCTCTCTTTTTCTGTATATTTTACTGTACAATTCATATTACGTACGTTTTAAATAAATTCGTACACTTGATTTTATGCAATATAATTATAGTTGCATAGCCCCTTACCGATTATCTATGGTTTTAGAAACAATTTTGAAGCATGAAATATTTTTTAATTATTCTGTATCGCGTAGAGCTCGCTTATGAAAGGGGCTGTGCAAGTATAATTTTATCAACTTTTTGTTAGTTTTGGATCCCCTCCCTACTTCTGATTCATACGTTATCATCCTTCAACTCCCCCCCCCCCCCCATTAATGATATCGGTATCAAAGTGTAGAAAATTTTGATTCCTATAACTTATTTTGCTTGAAAAGACATACAAAACTTGTTTCATTTATTTTCCGCATACTTTTATGACCAAATGATGAGAAGTTGATAAAATATCATTTTTCATATGAAAAATCTTTATATTACATAACAATTAAAAGCAATACTATTTAAATGAATCCCATGATACCTTTTTGTTACACAATGCATTCAACAGTAATAAAGATTTATTGTACTTGCACCAAACGGAGAGGGGTAGGGAGCACAAAGAAATTCATATCAACAAAACGAAGACAACATTCTTTCTCTTTATTTATTAGTAAGCACAAGCTTAATTTCAAGTACACTTTATACTGTTTCTCGAATTGTGATTATATATGCATACACATATGAAGAAAAATAAGAATTTTAATCGTTAGAGTATACTATATTTTAGAGTTAAATAATTTTATAATAATTTAGCGATTTTAATAACTTTAAAAAATATGAAAAGGCTATAAAAATAACGTACTACTTTGTACTAAAGACCATCTATAATAATAAAGAGAGAAGGATGTTTGTCTGTGAGCGCTGTTCTGAAGAGACTGCTGCACGTAGAGTTACAAAATTTGGAGGGAAGGTACTTTTTTACATGTAGTTTTGCACCTCGAAGCCCGATTTTCGATTTTTTGTTTAGATTTTTTTAAATATTTTTTTAGGTGATTTTTAGCGTTATTTTTGCGGTTTTATCCCATTAGTGAAAGGAATACGGTTTCATTCTTTTAACCTAAAATAGCGATTTTTTTCTCTTTTCAACAAAGTTTATTCTGAATTTTTACAGCGATTTTTGAATTTTTAACGAATTTTTAAAGCGATTTTTAGTGTTTTTTCTCATTTTGCGTTTTTTTTTTTTAGATTGATAAAAAGAAAATCGTTTTAAACTTTTAGCCTAATGCCCTAAATTTTGTGTTTGTTACGATTTTTAGATTTTAACAATTTTTAATGCGATTTTCAATGCGATTTTTAACGTTTTTTTAAAGATTTTTGCGTTTAGCATCTATTTTTTTCATAGTTGTTCTATCAAAAACTTGAGTTGTTGAGAATGCAATAAGTAGTATTTTTTGCGAAATCTACCTAAAATGTCAAAAATTTAGGTACCACTATTTTCGAATAGCAATTTCATAAAATATCTTAAATTCTTGCTTAAGACCGCCACCCCCTCGAGTAATATATCTCCTGATAGGTTTTTTAATGGAGTTTCGTTTAGATATAGTTTTGATAAGAATAGAGTGCGCTCCCTGGTGGTGAAATATGGAACCAATAGACAGCGATTTTGTTAAAATTGGGAAATCTTACAATATGATTTGTTTTAAACTGTAAGATTGTGTATAACACATGATAAAAATTAAAAAAAATAGTGTAACATATTTCAGGGTGCGTACAAAATTAGGAAATGTAACAAGAAGGCCTGTTGAAACTTTAAGATAGATTATAATACATGCTAAAAAATTTTAAACGCCGACGATGTCCTGGAGAGACTGCTGTATGAAGAGCTACAAAATTTTGGTGGAAAGTTCCTCTATATATGAACTTTAGCACCTCGAAGGCCGATTTTTGATTTTTTAATATAATTTTTATTTGATTTTTAGCAGGTTTTCATAATGTTTCGAGGCGGTTTTTCCCCATTAGCAAAAATAATGCGGTTTCCTCCGTTTAACCTAATATAATGAAATTTGTTCTCTTTTCAATATAATTTATTTGGATTTCGCGTAATGACTTTTGGATTTTTAGTGAATTTTTTAATGCAATTTTTAATGTTTTTTTTTCGTATTTTGCGCTGTATTTTGATATTAGTAAAAGGAATTTTGACTCAAACTTTTAGTTTAATGTACTAAATTTTGGCTACTAAGATAGGCATGCGAAGCTAAAACTTCACCCGAACCAAAGTTTCAATTTGGCGACCTCCCCCCCTCGAACTTTTTTTGTGATAGACCAAAAATGACGTTGGTAGTATAAATTTGGCGCCAACTAAATTTTCGTGCCCGGAGAAATCGCCCCTTTCGAAAGATGCTGTCTTCTAAGATTTATGAATTTCAGCGATTTTTAATGCGATTTTTCAAGATTTTTTGCGCTTGATATCGAATTTTCGTCATTCATGAAATATATCCCATTACATTATTTTACCCTATTAGAATAAATTTTTAACCCGGCTATTTTTAAATATTAGTGATTTTTTATGCATTTTTCAATGAGATTTTTAGCGGGTTTTTTTTTTCGAGTTCTATGGTAATTTTTAATATTTGTAATAAAAATTGATTATTAAACTTTTAATCGTATGTAATTTTAGAGATTTTTAATGCATTTTTTAAAAGATTTTTCGCGTGCCGAGTCGATTTTTTATCAACCATAAAAGATTTGCGTGTAATACTTGATTATGCTGTCGATCAATTTCGCCAAATTACATAAATCATCAAACGACTCGCCAAAGTATGCAAATTGATGCAATATTTATGTTAAATAATGAAAGGACAAATAAATTAGAAAAACATTAATAAAAATACAAATAAAACAACGAAGTAAAAATCACTTGATGACGTAACAAATCTGTGTAATGTGTTTAATGTCAAGTGAATGTGACATTTACGATCAGCCATTATTGGCGTTTAATCTTATGGTTTGGCAATTAGATTCTTCACCGACCAGATAATCAAATAGTACTGTTGCCGATTAGAATGTTTTATCCATTTGAGAAAATTATGATTACTGCGATTTTAAAATATTTTTGGTGCATTTTTAGTGCGTTTTTAATGCAGTTTTCATTGCTATTTTTAATTAACTTTTTAATGCGATTAGTACCATTTTTTTAGATTCCCACAGTGATGTTTAAACAATTAAAAAAGGAATTTGGTTTCAAATTTTTAGACTAATTTAGTAAATTTCACCATCTACATTTTAAAAATTTTGTCTATTTTCGATGCGATTTTTGGATACATTTTGTGTTCTGCGTCGACTTTTTTGTAATTCATGAAAAATGAGATTACTATGTTTTACCCGACTACAATAAATTTCTATTCTCTGGATGCATTTACATTTAGCGATTTTTAATAAATTTTTCAATGATTTTTTTTAGGGGTTTTTAGAATTTCACGGCTATTTTTTAGAATTTTTAGAAGGAATTTAATTTCGAATTTTTATCCTTACTCTTAAAAAATTTTGCCATTTACGAATTTTAGCAATTTGTAATGCGATTTTTAGCATTTTTTTTTTTTTTTTTTTTTTTGCTATTCATGAAAGTTTTCCAATTGCATTGTTTTATCCTTATATGCCCTAGCCTAATGTATTTTATTTTTCTATGTATCTATATTTAATATGATTTTTCGAGATTTTCTACGCTTTTCGCCTATTTTTTAATCATTCATAAATGATTTCCGATTATAGTGTTTTACCTAAATACAGTAAACCAGCCGCCCTTGGCGATCAGATTGATCTCTCTTTATTGTAAACTAACCATTTAATCATATTTCTTTGATTTATAATTTATTTTAATTGCTTAATTTTTTCCTAAATTAGAAGATTCTGCCAGAGAAATAGACACAAGATGTCATATACGCACCACATTGGTGGGATTACAACAAAATAGCAATTATATACACTTCACATGGTAACCCTGTTATTGTTACTTATTTATTAATAAACCGTTTGTTTATTTTTATTTTCTTTTTTAAATGATATAAATTGTTTTACTCTATAATTATTAACTAAGCTTTTTTCATGATTATTCCCTTTTAAAATAGAAATTAGTTAAAAAATATGCACGTAACTGGTTTTCGCCAAATTGGCGCCTGAAAAATAGCGCGCCAATGTAGTGCATATATGACATCTGTGACAATTAACCATTTGTTTCGTTCCTTGGCGATTTTTTGCCATTCGAAAACCGATTTTGATTTCAAACTTTTTGCCTATTATAGTTATTTTTCGATTGCACTGTTTTATCATTAAATAAGATTTTCGGCGTTCCATGTCAACATTTTGTTATTCATGAATAATTTCTGATTACACCCCCCCCCCTCACTTCATATTAATTTTTTAGGCATTGACTTCCAAATATTTAACGGTTTTTAATGCAATTTTCAATGTGATTTTTAGCCTTTCTTTAAATTTCGTAACGATTCTTTGACATTCGGAAACTGATTTCGATTTCAAACATTGTGTTTAATATAGTTAATTTGTTGATTGCAGTATTTTATTTTTTAACAGTAAATTTTTACCTTAGCGGTTTTTGTAATATTTTGCGATTTTTAATTTTTTTCAGTGCAATTTTAGGGCTTTCACAGTCATTTTTTGACATTTTCAAAGGAGTTCGATTTAAAAATTCTAGCCTAACAGGAATTTGGTTTCAAACTTTTAGTCTGTATGGTAATTGTTTTGCTCTACTATTTTGATCTCCAGCAATTTTTAATGCAATGTTTTAGATTTTTTTCCTTTTTTTTTTTTTTTTTGAGTCCACGGCGATTTTTTTGATACGGAAAAGGAATTCGGTTTTAAACTTCTTTCTAATATGAAAAATTTTCTCCTGTGCGATTTTTGCTATATTAAAGATTTTTATTGCAATTTTTTAACTTTTTTATTCGCATTGCACTGCTGGCCATTTTGTTACACTAATTAGATTCAAAACTTTTATCCAAATAGAGTAAATTTTTAGTACCTTTATTTTTGAAATTTTTGCCATTTTTAATGCAATGCTTACGTTTTTTCGCGATCCGCTTCGATTTTTTAGACGTTCAATTTTCTACCGAATGTAGTAAATTCTGTCCTTTTTCCCTCTAAGTTTATTCGAATTTCGAAATACAAATTTTGAATTTGTTTTATATTTTTATAAATTTTTTAATGCTTTCGCAATTTTGTAAGATTTTTCCACATTAGCAAAATGCATCCAGTTTCAATCTTCTAGCCCTTCTCTTTTCGATGAACGTTAAACGAAATTCGTGCAACAATTTTTAAATATTTCGAGTTTTTTATTTTGATTTTAAACTTTTTTTCACATTTCTTGCTGTTTTTTGACGAATCCGAGCAACGCCGGGTAGATTAGCTAGTATTACAAATAAAAAGAGAAACAATTGATGATCAGAAATGATATTTATATCAAAAGACAAACCTTCTCCTTCCTGAAATGATAACATTATATTTGCACAACCCCAAAGATTAATTTGTTCTTAAAACAACATAAAGAGTTCATCCTTTTTTAGGCTAATTTTACATAAAAATAAAAACTTCCTCTATGAGTAATTAAAATAATATAAATAAAACAAATTTAACAGACTTGCAATTGAACTACTCACTTAAAGCTCTGAAATTATCGGAATATAAAAGAAATTATGGGAGAAACATAATTTTCAGAAACGATTTTATAATTAACGAAACTGTAACTAAGAGAAAAAAAAGAGTGAAAAAATTGGAATTGTCCCATTCCTTCCTTTGCTGGTATGTCCCATTCCTCCCTGTACTTTATGTTAAACTTCTTGTATAGATATAAATGCTGCTTTTAGACATAGTTTAAATTATGTATGGTTAGCAGTATAATGTTCTATAAATTGAGAAACAATTACATATTTACATAAACAAATCATTAATAGCAGAAAGCATAAAAATATATAGCAAATTTACTTTTGATTCTTAAAATATTCTTTTCCTTTTTACAACTGCAAGCATATGTAAATCAGCTATTTTATTCAACTGAAGATTGGGGATGCTTTTGCTTAACGGAATACGTGACTGATGAAATGTTTATTAATAGAATATAAAAAGAAAAATTTACTGTCCCATTCCACCCCACTCTCCCTTATTAAGTAAAAAATCTTCGGTTAAGGGATTTAGGGAAGATTTCAGGTGTTTAACTGCTATCATAATAAAGTAACAAATACAGCAGGAAGAAAAATAGACTTTTAAAGATTTTTAATTCAACGAGTAAGAATGGAGACAAAGATAACCATATTTTCTTTTATTATTGAAGAAAGGAAAGGGGATATTTCAAACGATTGATAATATAACTTATTAAAGACTTACAATTAGCGAAAAAAATGAAAATTAATTAGGGTAAAAGACTAAATTTTGTATGCTTGTAAGGCGAGAGGGAGGGGGGGATTTTTATTTGGATTTTATGGATATGACCTATTATTTATTCTTATAATAAAGAAACGGATCAGAAATTTTTTTAAAGAATGACTTAAGGTTTTAAATTTTATATGTTGAGGGGGAAAAATTAGAGATTTATTTATTTATTTTTTTTTTAGAAAGGGGGAGTATTAGATGACTTATTTACATTAATGAAAATTTACAAAGTACTAATAGCCCAGTGATTATATGGTAGGATTCGATATTAAGGGAAAGTAGGAAATAGGTTTAATCTCTTCACTTTAGATCTACAATGAATATAGTAAGTTTTATTCTCATACTAGCGGAGCGTTAGAAATATATTAGATTTACAGTTTAATGCCACAATAATATCTCAAAAGAACTAACTATCAAAAACATTTAATATAAGTGTTGTAAAGCTTAAAATTCTAAGTAAAATTAACACTTACATTTAATATTTTTGCTGAACATTAATGGCACAATTCTATTTCAAAGTTTAACCGCAATGGTTAAGACGTTTATCTTAAAATAATTAGGAAAAAACTTGAAATTGTTTTGATCCCTTCAGTTTAGATCTAGAATTAATGTGCTGACTTTTTACCCACGTACTAGATGAACTTTGGAAAATATACTTTATTAAAAAATATTTTAACAATATTCCAAAACAGCTAAGTCTATAGAAACCATTGTGAATACAAATTTCTCAGAGTTTGAAATTCGAAATTAAAAAAAAAAAAAGCATATTTTTGTCTCAATTCAATTTCAAAATTTTATCTTCATCGCTAATTCAAAGCTCTAAACTATAGGAGAGATCAAGTTATCCATCTGCTCTGTCTCCATTTGTTACATACATTTTTTTAAATTGTTGAGGCCTTCACGATATTTTTGTAACTATGTAAGGATTTTATTTTGCATATTTTGAGAATTATAATTTAATAGTTATTGAGAAAATGGTGCATGGATGATAGATGTTTTACATTTCATTTCTCAACTCACACCCCCAGACTTAAATCATTGGTTTAAGGGTGTATTTCGATTCAAACTGCTTATTTTCAGATTTATTTTTGAATTAATTATTGCTCTCAAATACACGAAACTTACAAAATCTCTTATTTGGAAAGTACACAAGGTGCCGTGATTGTCAATTCTTTGATAAATGCAAAAAATATTGCAAAAAAAGCAATCAAAAACGGCATTTCGAACCGATTTTTCCTAAGTGGGTGATCTCGGAAGGAAAAAAAGGGTCATACTAATAAGGTAATTGTTTATAACTCAAATCCTAATGAATTGAGCGTAAAAATACATCGCACAGCACCTCATACCTCCCTTCAAGAATCCTCTCGGCAAGTTTCATGTTTCTACTTTTAAAAATGGGCCTGAAATTGTATCGGAAAATTTCGAGCTGTTGAAGGTGGAAAAGCGTTTTTTCGAATACACCCTTAAATGAAAGATTTTTTACTTAAAGACTAATTTTTTTCAATATTCCTAAGGTTTTAAACTTTTATGAATTTAAATGAAGATTCTTGTATACTAGTCGAAAATCATTTAATTTGAGCGATCTTTGTCCTTAACACAAAATATGAAGTTTAAAATCGTGCTATTCGTTGACTTTGAATTTCTCTACAGAAAAGTCTTATGCACACTCATTTGTCGCTCTACCGCTCACCCTCTCTCCCATCCTTGCACTTTATTTTCTATTTCCTTAATTCTATTAGACATGCACTGTTGTTCACTCTATATACATTATATTAAGAGCTACACCCATTTTATATTGGAAATAATAAACAATATTTGTCATCATTTACGAGTCATTTTTGAAATATTCTAAAAATTATGAAAGGATGCACTTTAAGTTAATTTGTTTGTAGCTCATTTAGCAAAAGAAAGAAACACAGTAGATTCATTTCTATTCTATGTCCGATGGAAATTAAAACAATTTCTGGATTTCCCATAATTAAATCAGACTTCGTCCTTTCTTTCATATACAATTTCTGGTCTATAACCCGCAATCAAGAGGTTAAGCCACAATTGTCAAAATATCCATCCTAAATAATGCATCAAAAACTAAAAATTACATAATAACAATCACGTATAAACTGATGACCTCGTTTGTTCGCGCTGAAAGCTTTTGTTTAGTGATTTAGGCAATACTTGAATCTAATAGTTGAATCCAATTGTTGAATTGTGAAAATTCAGCAAAAATGTTAAATATCGCTGGTCATTTTATTCAGAATTTTAAGTTCTAAAACATTTGCATTAACAATGTTCTTGATAAGTTCATTTTTCTTTAGATATTTTATGGCAATCAATAAAATCGTGTTTTTCAATTATAAAATTTGTACCTATTTTTTAACGCGCACATAGTAAGAGGGGAAAACTTAATACATTCATTCTAGACCTAAACTAAATGAATTTAAATAATTTCCAGCTTTTCATTAACTAATTCCGATTTCGGCTTTTTTACCCCCTCCTCCACCACTGGGCTATAAAGAATTTTAAAGACTTTGGGTTCTTAAAGTTTCGCAAGGAGTGTGGATGAACGGGGAAATTATATATATATATATATATTTTTTTTTGGGGGGGGGGGAGGGGGGAGAAATGTCTTAATTGATAATTTATTATGACTATAAAATAACGCATAGAACACATATTGTATTTTATGTTATTCTAATTTAAGAAGTTTTAAAGAGTTTTTAAATATTGAGTAGTGTTACTGCGTGAAGAAAGTTCGGGAACAAAATTTTAAGGGTGAAATTCACATGAAGTTTCAGTGAAATGAATGTGATTTAACGAATGATTAATGGAATTTATTCGCTAAAAACAAATAGAATAATAATTTTTTTTTTAAGTAAGTTTTAAACACTCTAAATTTTGGTACTGCGGAAAAGGGGGCAAAAAAGAGAAAGGACATTCAGAAAAAGAGCAGGTAAATTTGATTTATTGGATAAAACATTAGAAATTTTGTACTTGTAATAAACACAGATTTAACGAATAATTAGGAATATTAGCTTGCTAATAACTAAAAATCAAATATTATATAATAAAATTTAAATCTTATAGACCAAAAATCTACTTACTAACTAGAAATATTTTTATCAATACGAGATTCAAGATGGATGCATTACTCGGCTCTGTTGCTGCGTGAATAGTCCTTACGTCACCACTGAAGCCCTTTCTGATTGGCTGACAGGTGAAACTAAGATATTTCATGTATTTGTGCTATGCGAGTGGTAAAAATAATACCAGGCTACAGATAAAATTTTAGTAAACTTGCAGTTTTCTGCAGCTTTACAAAAACTAGTTTCGTAGGTGTCCAGATTTTTTTTTACAGTGCTGTTGTGAAACTCCCTGTAATGACCCTGTGAGCAGTAGAGTGGTATATCAATGTACCCCATGCATCAATGTGCCCCAGTTTCCCCTATATTAACAGTAAAAAGAAAACATTTCTATCTCTACTTTTAAATAAAATGCATGATGAAAAAATATTTTGCAAAATCCGTTTTCTTTTACTTGCCTTTAAATGTACTTCATAGACATTGATGTACAATCATTTGTACGTAGAATGAATAAAACTTTTATTTCCAAATTTTAGCTAACAATTTAGGTTTCAAAACTTGCAATTTTCATCTAAACACAACTGAAATAGATGCTTCATATACAGAAATGAAGTTTACAGTGCATGCATTGTACCTGTAGAAATTACTGCATTACTGCATTTTTCGTAATGTCGTTACGCTACACACAAATTTATTATCTCCAAAGTTATGAACAAAAATAATTTGCTTAATTATTGCAGTAAGTGTTTCATGGGATTTTTTAATGAATTAGGGAAAAGTCGGGTAGCCGCCGACGGCGGGTAACCCCTGAAATTTACAATTCTAAGAAATTCAAAGTATTGCTTAAATAAAGAGTTGTGGGCTTAAATGAATGTATGTAAATGAACGTCCTTTAGAATCAAAACAAATACAACTTAACTTGTGACATAGATACCGAGTGAGTTAGTTGCGAGTGAGTGTTTTGTTTTCAACAAAAAAGTTTTGTTGCTCATGCCAAACTTTATTGCAGGTTATTAAATATACACTACGTAAGTATACATTCTTGTCCAATGTTCAGTGTTTTATGAAATTTTATTCATTTAAAAGGTTGTAATAATGCTTGTAACAATAGTTGTACAATTTCAGTTGGGATACCATTGATTAATATATCCGGGGTTACTCGCTGTTTCTTGTGATGAAAAAAAAAAAAAAAAAAAAAAAAAAAAAATTGGCGAAACTGTTTTTATTATATTACGTTAAATAATTTGATATTATTAACAATGTTTAATTAAAATCATTAAAGAAGTTTGTAATTTTATTTTAAATATAAAATAAAAACAGAAATTTGATTATTTTTTTTAAATTTGCAATTTATTCAAGCGTCTGGGACTGCTCTATCTTCCCACATGTATTTAGACAACGCTTTTCTGCACAGAAATTGTTTGTTGAAGCATTTTGTACCTTTTCTTAAAGTTTATCGTCCCATTTTTGAAACCCCTTACATATTTTAGTTTTACTCAAAATGGATTGTTCGTAAAATAAATACTTTAAATAATTGGCAATGTGGGAAATTTTAGAGCTATTTCTTTTTCAATTTGTTACTCATTTCAAAAGTTCAATCAATAAAAGAAAATTGGAAATCCATATCGGTGTATTTTGTTCAAAGTTACTTCGTGACAAAAGACCATTCTTAATGTATCAGTTTTACCAAGTGATGAAAATTAGGTTAAATGTGTTGCCGATAATTGTTTGCTTTTAAAACTCCTGTTCTGCATGAATTATTGGAATATATTGAATTTGCGCATTTAATATTGTACAGATAATGGAATTTTAGATGTTTTTACAATGCATTGTATGCTTGAAATAAGTTTTTAAAGAATATAAAATAAAATGTATTTTAAAATTTTAGCAAAATGTAATACATTTTTTAATTTCTATAATTATATATTATTATATTTAACTCAATCATACTTATTGATAAAGTAATCGTATGAATTGGATTTTTTCGACTGAGCGAAAAAATGCTCACCTAGGGACTCGAACCCGAATTATTGGCTTATAATGCCAATGCTCTACCATTTAAGCTACCTGGGCTGACAACCGATGAGCATATTTCGCTCAGATAACCTTATTGGTAATAAAATCTAGATTTCCATATAGACAGCTCAAGAGAATAAACAGCGTTTAAAGGAACTCCATACAAACGATTTGTACATAGGTTGAAACTTATTATTACTGCATCTATAAAAGAAACGTTCGATTTATTCTGTTGATGCTGTAATAGTTAAAGGTTAGTTGGGCAACATAATCATACAGATTCATCTGGGTGGATTGGTATAGCATTGGCGTTTTAAACCAAATTATTTTCGGTTCGAATTCTGGCTGAGTCTTTTTTCACCCACTTGGAACTCATATTTTAACACTGCTATATTAAATTTAGATAAGAACTAACCTTTTAGAAAACAAACGGGATCGTAAATTTAGAATTTAGAAAAATACTAATTTAGTTGGGCAATATAGTCATACAGATTCATCCGGGTAGATTGATATAGCATTGGCGCTTTAAACCAAGTTATTTTCGGTTCGAATTTTGGTTCAGACTTTTTTCACCCACTTGGAACTCACATCTTAACACCAATATATTAAATTTAGATAAGAACTAACCTTTTAGTAAACAATCGGGATCGTAAATTTAGAATTAAAAAAATAGTAATTTAGAATGCCGTTAATTTACAAATATATAATTATGTTATTTGGTTGGATATATTAATGAATATGTATTTGACATGAAATTATACACCGTTATTTTTTTATTAAATATAAATAATTGTGATTTTAGAACTTTCTGTACAAAAAATACTCGTTTCTATTGGTTTTAACATCTGTGTTATTTTGAAGATACAGTGTACGATTACGCTGTAAGCGTATGTACGCATCTGCGTTCGCATGCATATGGTACACAGAAACATCTATTATGTATAAAAAAATACGAAATATAAGAACTTATGCATATAAATATATATGTAACTAGATGCATATTAATACAGCGCCTTTCTTCTGTATTTCTCTAATAAATGCCTTTTTTTATATGGTACTGTTATCTCTTAACGGAAAGAAAGGATTATACTGAAATAAACTAGTAGAAGACGACAAAAAGAAAATCTAAATTATTCATTTAACCCATCTCAAGTCTATATAAAGGAGTATGTCCTTAAATGACTTTGTCCTTAGGCGGTTATTACCATTATTGCTTCCTTTGTAAGACATATGTGATCGATTAAGATAGATCGCCAATAATTTCAGTCATCCATCAAAGATTGACCCTATAATCAAACATTTGCTATCCAC
Source organism: Maratus speculifer (assembly GCA_964019185.1). NCBI lineage: Eukaryota > Metazoa > Arthropoda > Arachnida > Araneae > Salticidae > Maratus > Maratus speculifer. The sequence continues at coordinate 227,581,329 of OZ025292.1, forward strand.
CACTTACAATCTATTCATTTGATGGTCGTAAGACAAATTTACATCGGATTAGACAAATATCAAACGTTAAAAAATGCATCGTATGTAATTTTTTCATTGTCTATAATATTTTTTTTAGTTTTTATTACGGGGATAAAACAGGCGAAATATAAGGAAGTCTTAATAAAGATTAATGCCTTAATTTATACAGAATGGATTATTTAACTTTCACTATATGTAATATATTTACAGTATGCGTAACTATTCAATGTACTCGAATTGTATTTTTTAAATGATATTTTATGTAAGATTCTAAGATTATCTAAGACGATATTATCTCTTACACTCATCTTTCGTCAATGGTGACAAATAGATGAATTTTCATAAATTAGAAAAATTTAAGTTGTTGGTAATTTTAAAAGTTAAGTAGAATGAAACACAGATAATTTTTTAATTGAATAATAATTTTTATTCGCTATTTTTTGTTTAGTTTAATTAAAAGAGTCAAATCTAAATTAAATTTTAAAAATGATGTATAATTGAAAAATGCATAGAAATAATTTTTTTAACATAATAGTTTTACAGCTATCTACTGAAAGATCAAGCATTAATTTTCATTTTACTTGGACATACCATTATATTCATACTATGGTTTCAGATACAGATAATACAAAAACCTGCGTGGAAATCCGATATCTTAGAAGTATTAGGATCGGAGAATCTTACATTTTAGGAATCGTTATTTCTATCTAAGAATTATTCAGTATAACTGATTAGCTATGTGATGACAACATAGCTTTACTGCTTCTAATATACTACATTTATACTAGGGAGAACTGGGGCACATTGATACATGGGGCACATTGATACACCACCTCTACTGCTCATAGGGTCCTTATAAGAAGTTTCACAATAGCTCCAAAAGATGAAGCTAGTGTACACAACTACATACAGAACGTCTTGGCATGATTCAGTAGCTTGTTGAAATACGACGGGTGATTTATTGTTTTTGTAGGTCAAAAGTAAATTTGAGTTGTACAATTGAAATGGTATTATACAACTATTCCAGCATTTTCATCCGAAAAGAATATTCTCCCTGGCAAATAAGCTACTTTTTATCAGTTCCTCATTTTTTGTTGTTAGGTAAATCATGAAGTGTTGGATTTGGGACACATTTTATTCAAAATGGCTGCATGGGGCACATTAATACAGTCTATGCCAGGACACATTGATACAATCTATATCCTTTTCTAGTTCATTTTTTCATTACAATTTATTATGTTTACCATACACTCTTTAATCTAACTATTTTTCGCCAAAAATTTCTAATATTAGTTTTTATTGAAGTGAAATAGCTCTAATTTTTTATATAGAATATTTTATAGTATTTTTGCTAACAGAAATACGAATTTATCCAATTTCTAGTGCTAGTCGAACTAACAAAAGAAAAAGACGGCAGCCTGGAAAATTTCAAATTTATATTGATTTTCCATAGAAAAGGGTACTTTCGAGATGAGAAATATTAAGTAAGAGAAACAAGCTGCAGAACAGTAAGGATAATTATATTATAAAAAGAATTTTTAGTATAATTATACTTTATTTTCTGTTTATAAACCGATTTATAAACAGAAAACCTGGTAATTTTTTCATCTTTCCTAAGAAAGAAAATAATTCTGGAGTTGAAGTACGAGATATGACAAAGCTATCAATCCAACCAACAATCAGACAAGGAACAGCCAGACCATCAAGTCATTATTCATTTAATTTTGGTTGCTTTAATATTGCTTACAAATAAATTGTGGGTGATTTGAATTTCTATAAATATATATAGAATGGTTTGCTAACTCATTTTCTATGAAAAATATGCATTGGTGTTATTTTGTCTCCATTTTTCCCAAACGTATCAAAGTGCCCCATGAGGTGTATCAATCTGCCACGGGGATAGGGCACATTGATACAAATGACTTTTTTGATATTTTTTTAATTACATGAAAAATATTATATAAAACAACGATTTTACATTTTTATATCACACTACACAAGTTTTGCTGACAACACATGGAAAAATAACTTGAAATTTCTACTTTCTGGACATCAAAAAAATTCTTAGAAAAAAAAACTGTATCAATGTGCCCCAGTTCCCCCTATACTACTTTACATCGTATTTCACTTCTTTATTTCCACATTGCTTTTAAATACGTTCAAATTAAATTTAAAGCATATTCTCGAAGATCTTTTATTTTTAAGTTAATTTTCATTGCTAAAATCTCTTAAACGTGTTAAAAAACTCTCTGTAAACTTCTTTCTGTTATACTTAAAATACTCAATATTTTCTGTTTAACAGTGTTAAAATTGCCGAGGTTAAAACTTCTACAAAATTTGATCGGTACCTTTGAGAATAATCTGCATTAGTGGTTTATTAATTTATTCTGATTGATGTCTAAATACCATCGTCTATAAAATATCGCTTTATTCAAATAACACTTGAAAGAAATAGCTACTATTTTAAAAGTATTTCATAACAGATTTTTCTTACATAAAGCATTTAACAGTAATAAAGTCTTTGTGTACTTGCCCCGAACAGAGGAGAATTGGAGCGGCAGATAGGAATGTTATAAAAAAGGACATTCCTTGTTATTCATTTAATAGTAAAGATAAGCTTTATTTCAAATATACTTCACATATGGTTTCTTGAACCGTGATTATATATGCATATATGTATGAAGATGAATAGAATGTCAAATGTTGGAGTATCCCATATTTTAGGATTAAGTAATTTTATAATAATTTTTTATGATTTTAATAGTGACTTTGTATTTTCTTATAAATAAATTATCGATTAAAGAAAGATAATATACCATTTTGAACCAAAGATCATGTTACAATTAAAAAGAGACAATTTTGATTGGATCAAAAATGACATCGATATCAAAAAGCAAACTTCTTCCCTTAGAGATATCTTATAATATCATGTGCCAGACCCCCTCTCCCTCGCCCATAAATTGATGCCGTTATGTATGCACAGCCCCTAATTCATCTAGTTAATAATAACTGTACGATTCTACTTCCATATATCGTCTTTTTATAAGTTTTTTTTTCAAATTTATTGGGTATTGAAAAGTTAGAGCTCTACAAAATAAAAATATGCACTGATGTGGCCTGTTTAAAGATAATGCTGGGTACAATTCTAATCATTCACACTGTAATTTTACCAAAATGTAAAATAAATAAATAAATAAATAAAATGTTTTAAATAATAATAATAACGTTATCAAGTGCATAATACAACATAGTACAATATTTTTTAAATAGATCCTAAGAATAATACTTTAAACCCTATCACAACTAAGTTTTATAGCTTTAAATGATTATAAATATTCAGATCTTAATGTTAGTTTTTAAACTTATTGCTATTACATTACTCGGATTCATACTCAACAGACTTTTGCAATTAAAAAATTGACAAAAATTTAAGTTTGAAGTCTTCGAAATAATATAAACGAAGACAACAATACCATTTTGTTTTATATTTACTGTAGAAAGATCTTTCCGACAATATCCAAAGCACTGCAAAAATTATTTCCACATATTTGGAACATATAAGAGCAATAAAATGGCTGCGTAAAATACTTTTATTACAAGCATAACTTGTCAGTATGAACTTTGACATAACCCATATCTCTATTCGCTGATAACATCTTCTGAAAGGGAAAAACATTTTACTCTTTTAGTATAGCGTGACATATATGATGCGAAAAGTTTTCTTTTGCTTCATAAATTACCTCAAAGTTTTCGCTACTGTTGTCAGAAGTATAATTTTTCGTTTTCTTTATTTTTTTCAAACCGTAGTTTTCCGTAGTTGTAAGAATTATTGGAAATTATTTTTCTTATCTAATATTTTTTTCATATATTTTTAAGTTCTTTATATTCTTTAAAAAGACAGAAATAGGGAGATATCGAATATATATTAATGCATTTATAACAAAAAAATCTATATAGGCTGTTTTGTGAGACTCAGTTGAAAAGAAAGAAATTTAACATACTTTATAGTATTTATTAAAAATACTATAAAATAAAAAGAAGAACACGTTTCAAAATACCACTTTGAAAGCAGGATCAGGAATTTTTGATAATAGAAGTAAAAGGAAGAGGAAAAGACATATTCAGAAAAGACAGATATTTAGGGATGTAGGCGGTAATGAACCACTTAAAATGGACACAAAAATATAGAAGAGGAAGAATTACAAATGAATCAATCATTAAGTAAAACTGCAATTATTTTTTGTTCAATTTTTGAAATTGTAGGACCGAAGAATTTATTGTTGTTCATTCAGTTACTATTTTCTATTCTCTTATACATTCAATTTAAGGTTTTCCCTTCTACACTCGTATTTGTGAAAATTGTAACAACACGAAGAAATGATGCGATTGAGCTGAAGTATAGAAAGTTAAGTGTGGTGTGTTATGCAAATTATTCCAATTTCAAAATGAACCTGAGTGTGTGATCTGAGCAAATGCCTCTGGATTGCTGATGAAACCATATAAACAGAGAGCTATAGCTAAACGTTGAGAACTATGATTATTTGCTACTGGTAAACGTTAGGTGAGATTTAACTATGCTTCTTTGGCGAAAAATGGATTATTTTTTTTAAAGAGGGAGTCTGAACGCGGGAGAATCTTTGGACTTCGAGAAGAAGAATTTTCGTGCAATAGCAGCTTGTTTGCAGGTTAACGGCACCAGAGAGATGCAAGTTCTGAAATAGTGGAGCGATGAGGATCGAGCAATTTGGAAATCTGAGAGTGAATCACGGACGATGATGTCAACTTGCGATTATAGACACATGGTTCGCATGGCGCTGACGAACCACACAGCTTTACCCAGACAGTTAGTAGCACATTAGTCAACTGATATAGGTGTATCACTATGCCTAATGGGAATTCGTCGACGTCTTCCGCATCGTAGAGAATGAGCAAGACTTATTTTATACAGAATCCCCTTCCCTCGAAATCATCTATGCCTGTGTCCGCAATGTGCTCATGAACGTAAAAATTGGTATGCAGATCGGCAACAAGTCGTTTTATCTCATGAATCTTGCTTTTATTTGTGGTACCATCATGGTCGCATTTGCGTTAAATTATGTGTCGATGAACGATACCTTCTAGAATATATTATCAATCTTCATATGGACGAACACAGAGAGTTATGATCTGGGATGCTATTACGCTTCATGAACGATCGCGCTACTATGATTTGTGGATAATCTGAACAGCAACAGCTAAGTCAGCGAAGTGGTGAGACCGAAGTCATTCCTTTTCTTCAAAGACATTCTTAGAGCTATCTTTCAAAAGGATAATGTCCGCCTACAGGTTGTAAGAAATCCACTTATAATAAAATCTGAGTGCTGAAAAATGTAGGTGAGTTCTCCGGTATGAACCATTCTGGTTTGTGAATCGACCGTAGCTAAACGCCATGTTACGATTAATGGAAAACATATGTTAAGATATAACAGGTAAATGATGATTTCTTCTGTATGAAATAATGTTTGTTGAGCATATATCCCGTATAAAACATGTATGTCATATCCAATTACAATATATTAAGTTCCAATTTAAAAATATCCTGCTATAAATAAAATAAATAAACCAACGTTTCACCGTTGCCATTCAAAAGAACAAATTACAAATCTAAACACAAATGAAGTGATTCACTTAAATAGTAGTAATAATAATAGCCAATTATGCTTTTAAAATGTATTAAATCCTTTAAATATATTTTTAAATTGCATTTTCCCCTTTCGCTTACATTTATATACAGTAAGTATACAACATTAAAAAAAATAATAAATAAATAAATGATTATCTCAAATAAACGCTTTTTTCATCGATTAAACTCTGCGGTCAGACTTCAACTTTTCTAATGTTGCCATCTTTCGGCATTAATATAAATGAAGAATTTTTTTTCCTTTAAAATTAAATTAAAAGATAATAAGAATAATAAATAACAAAAATTGTAGGATGCAACAATGTGACTAAAGATCTCTGTTAAACGTTTCTATTATATAATTTTAAAATACTATTCAATAAATATAAATAAATGGAATATTTTTATTATGATTTCTTTGATATAATTTAAATGTAGTTTTATAATTATTAATTTTTAAGATATCAACATTTATCCGCTTATTTTTTTAATCTGGTTTTCTATTATAAAGAAAATATTTTTTCTCGGGGTGTTATGCATATATGAGATATTATCATGTCTGCATTAATATGACATATTAATGCAGTTATTATATTAAAAAATTACGATGCTATAAATCAAAATTTTATCTGCTTTGATGTAATAAATATATATGCAATACATGATTGTATATTCTTTTTATTTTAATTATATTTGATAAGAAATATAAATTTCGTTTACAATGCAAGCACATTTCAAGCGACATAAGCTAGGCTTTTAAAAATTGGTGTATTTAAATTAAAATTTTACTAAAGAAATAGTAATAATGATTTTGGTTTTCATTAATACGGAATGAATTTTTAAAGTTACATAGCTGAAATAAAAAAAATTAATTTTGATCTAAACCAATGCCTCTTGTTTCTGTATTTTTTAAATAAGAAACTACAATTTTACCAAGAAAGTTTTTTATTTGTATTAACTGATCCTAGATCCACATTAAAAACAAAGCATAAAGCTTCATTAAATGATTAACTAGGAATCTATCTTATATCTTTCATATATATTTGACTAAAATCGCTTCGAAGTCATTGCTTTTTATAAATTAATGTACTAAAATAATAGTAATAATAAGATTAATTAATTTTAATGTTTAGGGAAATCTTCAGAAATGGTGTTTTACTTTGCTAATTACTATTGTTATGATAAATACTGCTATTTGTTTTGGCCAATTGTTGAAATATTTGAAAAATTATATATCAAGTCAAAAAAAAAAAAAAACTTTTTTATTGCTATTTTTAAAATATACTTTTCTACAGTACAAATTCTTCAATAATAAAACCTTAATTCTGTTTGTTTGTATGAAGTCTTATAAAAATAAAACGCAAGTCAAAATTCCGTCATTTTTGATGGGGGATACAGTAGTATTTAAGGGTGTTCTTAAATCAAAAAGGGCAACTTTGTGACATATGCTTTAATTTATTTTTGTTCGGAAATACATGAAAATAGCAGGCTTTGTCATTCAGAAACTGTTTAGTTGCACTCAATTTTCTGTTTTTTTTCTTTTTAAACACAATACACTGTTAAAAAAAGTCTGAAATTCACGAATATTTTTTTCCTGAAATTCACAGAAAAAATCCCTTTCCGCAACAAAAGAGCATTTTCAGTTAAAAATCAGAAAATTCCACCATATTTCCTGAAAATAACGAAACGGATGGAAATAGAAACAAAAAATGGAGACACTCCATAGTGTGGGTGGCTCCATGGCAGAGTGGTCAAGGCACCACACCGCTACTCGCCTGCGAGCGCAGATTGTGGGTTCGGATCCCACTGGCACAATGAAAACATAAAAAATACTTTTAAATTACATTTTTTCTGTTTATTTTTCTCTTATTTCTTATTAAAAAATCTTTTAATTAATTAGCCAAAAAAGAATAAATAAATAATGTACGACAATTTCAAAAAATTATCTATAACATTATTTTTGTAAAAAAATTATAATTTTTTTTTCATTCATTCAAAAAAAGAAAAAAAAACAGCGATTTTAAACAGAGACTTTTTTTATTATTTATTTATTTTTACAGTGATTTTTTTAATATTTATTTTAAAATTGTTTAAAAAATTAAAATTGATTAAAAAATGATAAATATTATGCATCAGTCTAAAATAAAATAAAATAAACCGTTTACAAATATTCTCAGGAATATATTTGAAAGGAAATCTTTAAAAAGGACAACAGATTTTCCCACCAACTCATAAAAGACATACTTTGTACAATCCGGCATCAGCAGCTTTGGCTCAGTTAGTAAGGATTTGTTCCGCTGACAAAAGGTCCTGAGTTCAATCCTCTGGACGGCGTGAAGTAAATTATACAAAATAATAATAATAATAATAATAACTAAGTAAAGTAATATAGCGTCTTAAAATCACTCGGTATTTCGAACTCTTTGACGATTAATAGATTTATTAATTTTAAAAATTATATTGAATTATTATCATTAAAAATCAAACTTTGTAACAGAAAGTTACTGCTTCTTCAATCGGAGTTTTCTCTTTATTGTATTTCCTACAACGGAAGATCAACTAATGGAAAGGTAAAAGTTCGGCTACTTTGCTGCCAGTAGTTTCACCGTAAATTCACAGATTTATTTTTAACAGTGTAGATTTTTCGTAAAAAGCCTTCCAAGTTGACATTTTTTAGCACATTTCCGGACGAAAGCAGAAAAACCTGTCTAAAAGCGGGAGAAAATGGGCGATCACGTGATCGAAATAGCCCAGGACTGGATAGGTAATTTAATTGGCATAAAATGGAAAACTAAGTTCGATTCGAAATCGCTTCTATATTCAGATCTTCCAATTTTATATCTTTCCGTTAAAAAATGAATTTGTAAATGTGTCAAAATATGTTATGCGCTTGTTGCAGAGCAGTTGAGAACACCCTTAATAATGCTTGTCAATAGAACATATACTGCTTCTTCAGTGGCCTGCGTATTCTTCGAATTTGTTGTCCATTGAATGCGAGGGGGATACCTTTGATCGGTGTCTCGCTCGTTATTTAATTCCTATAGCTTTTAGAGATGAACTTTGCGTCCGCATACAAAGAAGATGAATTTTCTTTTGTTTAATTTAGGAACGAATAAGGAAAAAATTCCTAGTTAGAAATTTTACCCTACGGGTACCATATAAAAATTTAATTTTTGTATTTTCTCAAATAGATCCCTTATGGAGTTGCAAATTTTCTAATCAAATTTTGCACCTTTTTTTTTAAAATGAAAATTTGCAATTGAAAGTATGTGCCAAGAGATCATAGTTAAGGAGTAGCCTTTTATTTTGATATATATGAATCACACTGCATATTCAGACTATGCTCTTCTGCAGATCATAGATAGTCCTTGAAATCATCGTTTCGATGATTTTTAATCATAATTTTCAAAACACTACTTGCATTTTTTTTCATTGCAAAAATTTTCATATCATATAAACTTAATTTGATGTTAAAAATAGAGCATGAAATTTGTTTTTGTGAAATAACCAAAGATTTATAATTTAATGTTTAAAAAAAGTTTACAGCTCATTTGAAAATCTTTTAAAGATAATTAGTGTGTCACGTACGAGCAGTTGACGCCTCCAATCCAGAGGAATAATAAAACTTATTTTACATTAATTATTTCCACTCCAGTTTTAAATTATTAGATATCTTCTTAATTACTTTTTAAATCGAATTATAATGTATTTATAAAATATTAAACATCGTAAATTAATTCTCTTCTATGTACTAAAAGAGATTATTCAGTCATAAACCATGTACATAATATCCACTTAATGCATTTGTAAACTATTAAATATAATAAATTAATTTTCTTCTGTGTACTAAAAGGGATTATCCAGTCAAAAACCATGCACATAATAACCTATTTAAAAACACTACAATTTTCAAAATCAATAAAATACAATCTACACAAAAAATCAAATTATCAATTGATCAATTTCTATTCACTCGCTTAAAATATCAGCCAAAAAATAACTCAAGTTGAGCCGAAATTTGCTCATCTCACGTTTTGAAAGGCAGCTTCTCATGAAGAGTTGAAACAACTCAAGTGAGTGAGTTGTTTCTAAACAATTATGAGTTATTTAAATAAGCAATGTAAATCAAGATGAGTAAAGCATTTAAAAAACGACTCATTCACGATTCAATAAATTTCAGCTCTTTTCTGAGAAGCCAAATCCACTCTTTTCGTTTTAAGAGTGCAGTTTTCACAAAAATATTAAATTATCCTTAAATTTTTATTAAATATTATTGCAATATAACGTTCAATGAAATTACAACTTTTTTTTTGTAATTTAAAACCCTGTAGATTGTAACATGTAAAATGTTTAATGCCAGTCTGTTGTTTTTTGGAACCCTGAAGATGGTTTTGAAGATTAAACCGAAAAGTTAAATTTTATTTTATTTATGTGATTTAATAATTAAAAAATCTGTACATTTAGGAATGAAATATCTGTTAGATAGCAACTTCTTTTTTATTTAGTATAAAACAAATACTTCACACATACTTTTAACGTCCTTTTTTGTAATAAGAAAAACGTATGTTAATTTTTAGAAAATAGAGGATATTTCCATGCATTTTAAATATTTTTTATCTAAGAAAGGTTTGATAAATTAGAAAGAAGGAATATTACATATCCTTTGCGTATTACAAACTGAAATTCAAACTTTTATAATATGACAAAATTTTCATTTAAAATATAAGACATGCACTGCCCATTTAACAAAACTGGCATTACCAGATATGAATTTCAAATACCTAAAAGTACGGTAAATCCTTCTTGTACAGAAATATAAATGAATATTTTAAATGTAATTCACAAAAGGAAAGTTAAAAGTTCAGACACTTGCAAATGCGGAAAAATTGAAATCAAAATTTTTAAAACCTTACTTGTCACAGCCAAATGGAAAATATATCCAACTTTAACAAAACCTTCGGTATTTCATGATGGGAAATGACTTTTTTATATATTTTCGAAGGTGAAAATGATAAAATAGAAATAAATCAAGAAATATTCCTCTATGCAAAGATTTGAAATACATTTTCTAACTTTTAAAAAACGCGCAATTAAAAAATAATAAAGGAAAAAGTAGTAAAATGTCAATATTTTACGAAAGAAGGTTATTTAAAAGAATTTGGTAATGAAAATTTTAGTGAAATTTTTAGCTGTTACTCAATTTTTTCACATATACTGTTTTGCACACAATATATATAACTTTTAATGAACAGAAAAATATATCGGCATAGAACTGTAAATTAAGGCTCATTATGTATGCGTATATATTTATTCAATAGTTGTAGACTTAATTATATTTATATAGACAATAACGACCACAGCTTGATTACAGCAGTAAAAAACTAGTAGTTATTTTTGATCAGCATTATTTCCGACAAATATTCTGAATTTAAGATAGCTATTGGTGTTAAAAATTGTTATAAATAATTTGTTTAATGATGGTTAGGATCTGATAATGACAACCCACACAGGACTTAGTAATCTTGATTATTTTAAAATAATGAAGCAGCTATTTTCAAGATGATATAAAGGAAACCACTACCAATATTTCACCAGTCTTTTTTATGACAGATATTCAGTAATTAAAAAGGCGATTACTGTTAGAAAATAGTTGTAAATGTTTTCCTGAGTGATTTTTAGGATTTGAAAATGTTAACTGTCATAGACCCGAGTTTTTAAACTATTTTAAAAACTTAAACGACTATTCATCAAATGATATGGTTATAAGATGTTTAAAATGTTACAGAAAAAGCCAAACACATACTTTTAAACGCTTCTAATATCTTGTTGTATTACAATTAATGTTTTAAGAAAATGTTATTTCTTGCAACTGACAGACTAACACACACACACACATATATGTGTGTGTGTATTTGTGTATAATAGAAACGTATGCCAAAAATCAGTGTAATAACGTAGTTATCAGGGAACTCGAAAACATTTTATATATATCTTCTAATAACATTCAGTAAAGGATAAATTAGAAAATTAAAAAAACTAATAATCTTCCAGGATTAGACAGACATTTTTAAAAAGTACATGTAAAAAAGAAAAATAAATGTGTTTGCTAACCGTAAATTTCAGAATAGAAATTTCTGTTCAATTTAGACGTTTATATAGTTCAAATGTAACTATTATTACTCTCCTAACCATGAGATTTTGCGAAAATTTGAATAAATTTAATTAATGTCTAAATGCAACTATAAAATCAAGTGTTTTTTATGTAACGATGTATATTTAAATGTCTTTAATCAATAACATTTTGGTAGAATCAATTTAACGGAACTGCAGGGGAATAAGTAAATTTTTATTAATATTTCTTAACGTTAAAGAAATGAGCCAATGTTGAGGTATATTTATTTCAAAATGTCCTTTTGGTCTGCGTCAAAAGAATCATCTTTCATATTCCTTGTTCTAAAAGTTGAACTTATTTTGCATAAACACACAATGTAAAATGAGTGGAAACCATTTATAGACTATTCAATTCATGGTTTATTGAAAACTGTATTTGTAGGACAATTTCGATAAATTAGACAGCTACATCTAGGTTGACTTCATTTAGAGGGATTTACGTTTGGTCACAAAATTTTGTGACATCATGAAGTGCCAATCGACATGTCGATTGAAGTGCCCGGGCACAACACGGTGGATAAAGCTAATCAATGAACTTGGTCGAAACATTGGTAAGTTCAACTCAAATTCTGAGCCGCATCGAAGTCGGTTAATCAGTGCATTACATGAATGCTGTCTCATCACAGAAATAAAATTGTTTGAAATTATCAGCTATCCTAGATAAAAAATAAACTGCTCTATCTCAAGCATATTTTAAGATATAAATGAAACAAAAAATGGTCTCTATTCCTTGTATCACGTACACATTCTTAAGGGGACATACATCTTGAAATTGATCCAAATATCGATTTTCTTTTTCCAGCATTAACTGAAAACTTCTTCAATTGTGAATATTTTGAGTCTCATTTTTACCTATACGGCAATTAAATCGCGAGATATTGTAAATTTTCTTTATACACAGTAAAACATTTGTGTAACCTTACATCATAAAATGGGTGGCAGCTATGTTGTCTCTAATTTTATGGAGTGATTTTTTTTTTCACTGATATAATGGTGTAATGTAAACATATATTACTGGTGTAAAATGTCAATGTTACACCAGTTTTTTCGGTTAAAATACACCTTAAAATTGGAGAAAACAAGGACAGCAAAGCTGCCATCCATTTTATGTTGTAACGTTGCTCAAATGTTTTACAGTGTAGATCCAGTGCAGTTACCAATACAAATAAAAGCTTCAAACTGATTTTTCTCCCTGTTCATATTTTTATAACTTGATTGTTTGATAAATACTAAAGTTTCTTTGCTAATTTACATAGAGGTTTTTATTTGTTTTTACTTGTTCCCTATTGTATATTTAATATTTTTGTGTTTGGAGTTAACATTCAATTTCATAGTTATTAAAAAATATTTAAATTGAAAATTTGTTGAACTTCTTTCATAATTAGTGTTCACGAGAGAAAAAAATCCTTTTAAATGTAAAATCCCATGTATCTAAAAATTCATGCACAGTTTTACATAGTATGTCCTATTGAAAGTGGGAAAAAAATGAAGCAAAAGTATTCTTATTTATAAGATTACTAAATACTTTTAAAAAGTTTATTATTTATTTTTTAAGCTTTTAGTAAAATAGGCTGTTATGTAGATTTTGTTTTAAATTTTATTTAATTTTCAGTATTAAGTATCGTGCTACCACATATTATTACAGTATTATTCAAAATTGAATACATGCTTTCAAAGATACCGTGTTCCCTTATATGAAAAAGTTTTAATTTTTTTTAAATTTTAAAATTTATTTAAATGACCGCCATTTTGAAATAAGATGGTGGAGGAAAATGATTGACGAAGTCTCCCGAGTCCTTGGTATATCCTGTACTCATGCTTAATCACAAACATATCGGGTCATGAATAAGAGAGTTAGAGTATAAAAAAATTAAGTATGTATAAATTAATCAACATTTGAACGGACGTTATTTTCGGGAGCCTGGAAATTAGACTGCTGAAAATTCACCAAAGTATTCTTCATTGCATTGCCCGACAGATTCAATAGGGAGCTTTTTTAACTTTTTTGTAATGAAAGCTATTTAATATCTACCGTTTTTCATAACAGTGATCTTATTTGTTTTTTTGTTTTTTTTTAAATCAAGGAATGCCCAGCAATAAAAGAAACAAATATTGTTAATTTAAAATAGCAGCGCCAATTTTAAATTAACGGCAACAACAAAAAAATCTTTATTACTAGAACGAGCATACTATTAAATAACTGTTATCTTACGCCAATATTAACTTTAAAGGTTCCCTAGTGTGGCAAAAATCATCGATAGAGTACAGTTTCTACCAATCAATCACAATACAAATAACTTGGTAGCAACCATTCCCCATCTAGTACTTAAAAAACTAGTTGGAAACTGCACGTGAAGCGTAGCAAATGAGATGCGTTCGTGCGATAACGAAGTTTTAAAAATATTCAGATCTTGCTGCTATAGTAGAGCGTACTTTGGATACAGTATAGTGGTCGAAATCTTTGTGTTCCTGTAAATATAGAGGAAGTAATTTTTATTACACCTTAGCAACGTACATCATATTCATAAAATGTGAAAAATTTTAATGCAATTAAAACATGCCCCAAACAGTGTTTCTCCGTGTAGCATTATGTAGTTGAATACTTTTGTGTGGACCTGTAATTTAATAATAAATATTCTTTACATCACAGATTGTACAGAATGCATATTTTAGGACATATATATTTCATAGGTTCGTGTCAGTTTTATTATGTTCGAATGAGTGTAACACCATTAAAATGCATTTGAAACTTTTATTTTCCTATTGACCATAATGTAGCGGAATACTTTTGATTATATTCTTAATAATTATTCAATTCATATTCTTATCTTACATTCTAATTCTTATTCAACAGTTTTCTCCATTTATGGGAACTTTTATCGATGTAAGCTGCAAGTAAAAATAGCTCAGGATTACACGTGTCACCTTCACTATATATGAACAGTGCTGTTATGACCTAACATTCAGTAAGCATTAATCATTCAATTCATAAAAGAACATGGATAAAGTATCTATATCCATTGGTTATTGAAATGATAATGTTGTGGAGTAATACATTTTGTTTTCTACATTTTCATACAAAAAGGCAATGTAATAATACATTTTTGTATTAATTATACATCCACAAAATTGTATTAGCTTCAGTACACCAGTTTGATTGCGAATGCGATGCGTGTTGACAGTTGGCAAGGTCTTAAAGTAACTTTTTTTTTCTTTTTGAGAGAGAGAGAGTTTTAATTACAAATAATTTTTTTCATCATTAATTTTATTTCAGAATATTTCAAATGGCACTAAGTTTTAAATCAATCACATTGATTTGCAAATAAATCGTGTAACATTTCCAATTTGTTTAACTTTTCTAGTCTCATTATAATAAATTAGGATCATAGATTATTAAAATGTCCTAATGGTAATTAATTGTTGGTTAACTTTATTTATTCAAAATGATATTCATAGAGTCTCTAACGTAATTAGAAGCCGAAATCTGCTATATAGTTAAGCATAAGCTGACTATAAAGCATTTCAGAACTTAGACAGTGTTTGGACATCATTTAAATTTCAAATTTATTATCTTTCTATTTTTTCGGCAAAGTCAAAAGAATAAAGTTTCAACATTGTCTTAAAATAATCTTTTTTGTTGACTTTCACTTAATTCGCAGAATTATTTAATCATGTTTTGAATATGATATTTTATTGCAAAACTTGAAATTATAAGAGAAATAGAAGAAAGAGGCTAAATTAACTTCCAGAAAAATAAATAAAACATTCAGGGAGGAAATTATTTGTTAGTTTTTTTTTTCATATCTTTATCGAAAGGTTTGTTTCAAAAGCACATATTTGAAAGCAATAATAACTTTATACTAGAAAAATATTGAAAATGTTTAAAATTCCAATCGTACAGAGCATGGAACAGGATTCGTACGCTTTATTGAATTTTTCAGGAGAAATAGCAGCATATCTTTTTTAATCCAAAAATAAAACTTCACAAAATTTCGATTTATGGAAATCCACGAAATTTTGTTTTATTTAATCAAGAATTATCTATAAGGAAATCCAGGTTCCGAAGAACTTCCTTTTCGAGAACTTTCAAAAGGCGTGCGAACCCTGATTGAGGCGTGGAACCTGTGACTATCATCCCAAATTTCTTTCTTTAAGAGCAGGGTATTAATTATTAGGATATATTGGTTGTTTAAATGTGTTTGCGTGTATGTCACAGGCATATAAATTATTATTTAACAAATAGTGTTATAAAATCAAAATGAAAAACATTTTTCATCATTTTTTGAAAACATATTCGAACGATTTATTCTTTCGAAAACGTTTCTTGTTTATAAAATGGTATGATTAGTTTTATTTTCTTATTATAATTAGTTATTTAAAAAATTGAATTACCTTTTTTTATTTTTTAAAACAAATTTATTCTTTTCAAAAAACCTAAAATTACTTTAAGTGAATTTATTGTAGGAAAATCCTTAAAAGATTTCTTTTCACGCATTTTATTTATTTATATTAAAAAGATAAGATTGTAAGTTTAAAATATAAAATAGAAAGAGATTTAAGATTTTTTATTTGTAATAGTTTGAGCACGCGGAAACGATTTAAGTAACAAATTATTTGAACAATGTAGAATTTTTACAATGCCTTGTGCCTTTTTCTGAATTGAAAAAGAATTAATTTTGATGATTTAAAAATACACATTTCTAAAATTTAATATACATGTTTTTATTTCATTTTCTGAAAATTTATCATAGCACAATCACTTTAAAAATATTATATTGGCTTAGATAACGTGATCAGATATAAAATATAAAAGGTTTATGAGATTAAAAATTTGTGAATCGTAATACTTTAATCTCTCAAAAAAAGTACATATAAAATTTTGTTGAACAACAGAGAAGGTGCAGCATTAGGTTTTATGCATTTATTTCAAATATAATAACGTAAAATAAATAAAATTCCTGAAATTTATATTAAGAGTTATTTTATAATATACAATTACATTTCAGTAACAGTAGCTGATAAGATCTTTATGGCGAATGTAATATAAAGATTTCATTTTTTTTAATTACAACATTTAATTTGTGATAGAAATGTATTTCTCTGCATACATGTTCGCTAAAAGCGCTCACACTGATTAGGATTTGTTATTTTGCTGTAAGCGGCAGATATTTCAGTTGACGCAAGTAGATTAACTACTACAGAAAGTTGTATAAAAATATAAAAAATTCGAAATTTAACTTATAAAATGTTTAATGTTTTACAATTTTTTATTATAATTTTAAAAAATAAAATTTAATAGTAATCAAAAGTAAGTTATTACACATTTTTGTTACAGACTGCGAAAATTTCTCTGCATTTGGTGTTAGGTATAAAAAAAAATATCTCGAAAAGTAAAGGTTTTCAGCTGTTACTTGATACAAAGTTTATCGATGAACTGAATAAAGTGAAATTTCATCCAAAAAAATTCGAACAAACCATTCTATTTACCAAGGTATCTATTAGCAGAGCTGTTCCATTGTAATATGCACATAGAATTATATTTAATGAAGGCATTCTTTTTCATTTTTCCTTTTTATTCAAGTTGTTGTTCAAGTTTAGCGGGTACATGAACTTAAACTACATTATTATTTTACACGCATTCAAACTTGAAGTGGCAGAATCTTCATGCTTCACTTTTTTGCATCGTCAAATATTACTTGGAAATTAAAATTTTCACCTTGTCATCAAGTTAATAATAGGAAAAATACTTAAATAGCTAAATTTCATTTTACAAAATGATTGTAACTTTTAAGCTACATAACTACCACACATGAAATATTACAAGCGGATAATCAAAACGAAGTGTAGCGAAACATTTCAACATCAAGCAGTAAAAACACAAACTTTATACAACCATGGAAAAAATTATAAGGGCAAGCAAAAAGTCATCAAATGTAGCAGCCGCTTGGTTAGAAAAAATATGCAAATATTTGTATGGTAAAAATTCTTGAAATCGAGCATTTCCAAACACAATTTAAATTCAAAAGTCAAAAATCATCAAAAGGCATTATTTTAAAAAAAGTGTTAATAGGTTGCTACTCTAAAAAAATTATAAAGTCACGCATTTTTTAAAAATTACAAATAAAATTTTGCCTATCTGGTAATATCACAGGTTTATTTGAAAGGGCCTAAATCTATTGCACAGTAAGATCGTCCAGTTTCTCCTATTCTTCATCATGGGAAAAAGCACAAAATAATTTGAATTTTAAAAATAGAAAGGTTTTTGCTTATGAAAATTGAAGAATGAGTGGATGTGAAATTGCAAGGAATGTAAACAGATCTAAAACAGTAATTTACAATTTGTTGAAGAAGCCAAAAGACTATAGCTAAAAGAAGTATATAGGTAGGCCAGTTTCTCGGACTATGGCACCAAAAACGTGGAATTACGCGTAAGGCTTTCTTAAAAAATATAATAAGAAAAATTACATAAATAAAGACAGAAATGAATTTAACATGCACTAGTCGATCATTACGCAATGTTTTGCAAACGAATACAAATTTTACATATGTTAAACTACAGAAACTTCCACCGCTTACAAAACTATTTAAGAAGCCTAGATTAAAATTGTTCTAGAAACTTGCTTCTTGTGGGTTTTGCTGGAAAAATGTACTATTTTCAAATGAAAAAATTTTACTTTGAACGCACAAGAGAATATTCTTCATTATTGATACCGTAATTTCCTGCGTATAATCCACGGATCAAACAATTCTTTTTCAACCCAGAAACTTTATTTTGTAATTGAAGGCAAATATTTACGGCAATCTAAAAAGTTATATTTTATTTAATAACATTTCTGGGTCGAAAAATGATTGTTCTATCCGCGGATTATACGCAGGAAATTACGATAAGACTTGCAAAAAGATAAATCTCTTTTTTCGAAACGCAAATTTGGAGGAGTTTCTGTGATTGCGATGACAAGTTTAGCAGCCAATGGAACAACACCAATCTTGTCCATTTGATGTAGCAAGAATTTAAAATCATACATGAACATGTTAGCTAAAATGTTATTGCTCCTTATCACAAGTGGTGATTATTTGTTTCTAAAAAAAAAAAAAAAAAAAAAAAAAAAACTTTAAATGTGTTTTGTGTAACATGTCCATGTTTCGCGGCCAAATTCTGTCTAACTTTTGGATTGGCTATCAAAAAATTCCGATTAAAGCCCCATAGAGAATCTCTAAGGAATTTTAGCTAGAGAAATATGTAAGTATGGCACAAAATTGGCAAATATAGACAGTGTGACTTTATTTATATTATTAAACTTGAAAAACATTTAAAAAAAAATTTAACTGGATTTTCTGAATCAATGACTGCATCATTAATAATGATCATTGAAAAAAAGCTGATTTTGTAGAATAGTAATTTAATTCCAAAGATATTTCAGTATGTCCTTGTAACTTTTTTCCATGTTTCAAGTGATATATTTCAATTCATCTGTGTTTTATAAATTTTATTGTAATTTAATTTTATATTAATAGGTACCTAATGTTTGCTGATTACGAGTAGTAAATAATATTTGTATGTGTTTTCAGTAGATGATTACTTTAACGCATATTTATCAAGTGATTTTTCAAAGTGTCCTTACAGTTATAGCTTTAAAAGTGTCAATGTTTCACTAAAGAATCATTATTTGACATTTTACAGCCCATTATAAAGTTAACGTAATCCCCATTTATTTTACAACCAAATGAACATGAGTAATTTTTTAGACTAACAATTTAGTGTAAATAATTTAATTTATATTTAAATTTTGAAAAAAAGAATGTATTGTCAAAAAACGTTTGACATTGTATGTAAATGTTTACTGCATACAGGAATACATTTTGATTTACGTTATTTTAATCCTACTATTTAAAATATGCAGAAATATTTCAAAAGCTTCCAGAAAAGGATTAAAATTTTGTTCAAATAGGATACATATTCTTTTTATCTGTGATAGGCGAAGTTTTAAACTTTTCGAATGAATTCAAATTTTAGATTTTTTTTTTGTAGTTTGTTTAATTTTTCATCATGTTTGTATTGAAAATGAGTTTACAAATTTTAACTTGTAAAAGTTTAATTCAATTTTCCAGCATTTTAAATTCATGTATGTTTTTGCTAGTTCCATTAAATATGCGACGCATATCCAAAACAGGGCAAAAATGTTTTGTTTATGAAAATTGGAATTTCCATATTTGAATGTAATATTAAATTATTTTTGCTATTCTTCTTTTAAAATTTTATTCTTTAAAAAAATATATATATATAGTCATTAATTGAAAAAATATGCTTAGTATTGATATAATTTATTAAAATTATTAATGTTAAAAATTAATCTTTATATATCACCTTTAAACGAATGAAATTTACAACTAAATTTGTAAAATGTATGCAGTATTTACGCGGCCCAGGACACATTTTAAAATAAATAAAATTTATTGAGTTATTGATAGAGTTTTCTGAATTTTTTTGTGACAGAGAGGTTAAACATGTCATTTGTAAACAAAATGACAGCATAAAATTTCTCAGAATTTTTAAGAAAGAACTTGAAAATTGAAAATTTACATACGAAAAAGATGGTGGAAATTAAAATTTGCTATAACTCAACATATTACATGTAGAATTTCAAACTTTTTTTATGTAAATAAACAGATATATATATATATATATATATATATATATATACAGGGTGTTTCTATACTCATGGTACAAACTTTAAGGGTAGTTATAACACACAGTAATAATCATTTATTGTATAGGGACCAAGTGACACATTAAAGTAAAAACACCAGGGAGGCAATTAGGTGCTTGATTTTCAAAAAAAAATTTCATACCAGAAAATTTTTATGCTATCCTTTTGTGGACATTTCATAATTACTTAATAATAAAATTCTTCTTTGAAAAATTTCGGTATGGAATCGAAATTTTTTTGATTTGAAAATAGAATTAGAAATTTTTTGAAATAGAAATGGAGTTTTGTGTTGATTCCAGTGGCGGCAGAGTTCAGTAAGTGACAAGTCGCCGTTCAATACCATGCATTTAAGTAGCAGAAATCGCCATTTTTAATTGTGCTATCGTTCGTCGTGGAGGACATTACATATGCCGAAAAAGACGACATGCACTTCATGTATGGTCGTGTAAATGGCAACTCCCGAGCTGCCCTACGTATGTATCAGGAGCACTTTCCTCGCAGAAGAATGCCTAATCATAGAAAGTTTCAACAGTTACACCGTCAGGATTCTGAAGCAGGTTCTTTCCATGTCACAGACAGGAAATCGGGTGAGAAAGTGCTGTACGCAATGCAAGCCTGGAAGAAATTATTTTGAATTTTGTGAGTGAAACTCTCTAATCAAGTACAAGAGCTGTCGTACAGAATTTAGGTGTGAGTCATCGGACCCTTTGAAGAATGCTAAATGAAAATCGATTTCATCCCTTCCGTTTTCAACGTTTTCAAACTTTGAAACCGGAAGACTATCTTCTGTGGTTGAACTTTTGCCAGTGAGTTTTGCAGCAATATATATTGTAGCCAGACTTTACGGTTCATATTCTATTTACAGATGAGGCATTATTTACACGCGAGAGTGTATTTAATACGGACAGTTTCCCTCTTTGGGCAACCAATAATCCACATACAACGCGACCACATGCTTATCAGCAGTGGTTTTCTGTGAATTTGTGGGCGGGTATCGTTAATAATTATTTGATTGGGCCATACTTACTACCAAAAAGGCTGGATGGTTGCTGTTACCTTATTTTTTTGCAACAGGTTTTACCAGAACTGCTACAAGATGTTCAGATCGCCATTCGTAACCGAATGTGGAGCGACCGCGCACTTCACCATTGATGTGCGCATTTTCCTGAATGCCCATTTGGAACGCGATTGACCAGTTCCTTGGCCACCGCGATCTCATGATTTATCAAGCCTTGATTTCTTTTAATGGGGACATCTGAACAGTCTTGTTTATGATACTCCAGTTGATTCAGACGAAAATCTAGTATCTCTCATATTCAAAGCTGCTGCACAGGTGCTGGAAATGCCCGACATCTTTAGAAGTGTACGCCAATCGTTCCACCGACGCGACGCTGCGAAGTATGTATTACAGTTGGTGGGAACAATTTTTTAACTTATTTAAAATTATTATATGCATTATTATATACCTGTAAACTACATCGTAAATAAACATTTTATTTTTTTTTATTCGTGTATTTCGTTTGATAAGTTTACCAGCTTTGCGCTTTTTTTTTCAAATTGAAAAATTTCGATTTCATACCAAAAATTTTCAAAGAAGAATTTTATTGTTAAGTAATTATGAAAGGTCAAGAAAAAGATAGCATAAAAATTTTCTGATATGAATGAGAAATTTTGAA
Organism: Maratus speculifer; assembly: GCA_964019185.1. NCBI lineage: Eukaryota > Metazoa > Arthropoda > Arachnida > Araneae > Salticidae > Maratus > Maratus speculifer. The sequence continues at coordinate 227,603,564 of OZ025292.1, forward strand.
AATTAAAAAAAAGGCCTAATTGCCCTATGGTGTTTTTTACCTTAATGCGTCACCTAGTCCCATACATTCCTATACAATAATGATTGTTACTGTGTGCTGTACCTATCCTTAAAGTTTACACCACGAGTTTAGAAATACCATTTATATATTTTTTTTTCTAATATTTTTCTTTGAACTATGTTTTCCATTGCAATTAATCTTTTGATAATTCAATTATTGCCTTATTATTTTTCTAATCCTTTTCTTTGAACTATGTTATTAATCGGGCAATTTAGAAATTATTTTTAGGTTTATCCTGATTTCTAATCAGAAATTAATCGCAATTAATGTGTCTATTTAGTGTTGCCCTTGAGAACGAGCTAAATACCACATTTCCAGTATTGTTCCAATTTTTGCCAACTCCTATGTTTGATATAGTTTGTTATTTAACGAATTATTCCATTTTTAGTATTATCTAATGGTTCTCTCTCTCTCTCTCTCTCTCTCTCTCTATATATATATATATATATATATATATATGTATATATATATGTGTGTGTGTGTGTATTTATGGTAAAATAAGGGGGGTTGTGGCCAAAATATGTATGTATATATAATGATTCAGCATCTTAAAACATCATATTTTCAAAAGTAAATATTTTTTTAATTTGCTGAAAGAATCAAGTTTAAAGTAAAACAATCATAAAAGACATGGTCAAAGATTCAACCATTTATCTTCATCAGTTCTTGACCTATAACATTTTAAATGCGAGAAAAACGCATTTCACAAAAAGTCGTTTTCATAACAGCCATTGTTTGAAAGATAGATTTCGAAAACAAAACAAAACGAAAAAATTGATAGTTATTGCTCTACTTAAAGTAGATACAATATTTAAATGTCATTTTAAATTGAAAAAAAAAAAAAAAAACAGGGAAATTTTTAATGCAATTTTTTGTAATAGAAAATTTGAAAATTTTGGTATCCCGAACGCCATTAAATAACTTTGCACATTGGAATTCACCAGTTTCGTTAATCGGTAACTTTTATTAATATATTCAGGGTGAGTCATAAATATTGAAACAAAAGGCTATCTCCTTAAATATTGCCCCTAGACCCATACTTCCAACTGCAAAGTTTCATAAAAAAAGGTGAATTTTTTGATAAGATAAGTTGCAACTGCATGGGGGATCTATTTTAAAAAATACAAAAATTAAACTTTTATACGGCCCCCAGAGGATAAAACTTCCAATTAGAAAATTTTTCCTTATCCATTCCTGAATTGAACAAAAAAAAATTCATCTGTATATCTACAAAACCCTGAAAGATATTAAAATCCAAAATTCGTGACTTACACCATATAAGCATACCTCTGAGAGCAGCGAAATCAATTCATTTGAAGTACAATTTAGGGATCGACCATAAATTTACGCATTGTTAATTGTCGATCCAAGACGATACTTTAATTTCTACATATACAATAAAAGCGTGTAGGTTTTTGCTTTAAACTTCCTTGAAATATGCTAGATGTCTGCAATATCTCGACCTTGGCGCCAACCTCGGTAACTGGCACGACCCATTAGCCGTTATTAAATTAAGTGTTATTAATTAAACTCTCATTAAAAATATCTTAAGAACTTATTGCATGCGGCAATAAGTTCTTAACGTAAGTAAAAATAGTAATAGCAATAATGACACTTCTATTAACGGAATCATTGGAAATATATTTTAATAAATTACATAGGAATATTTACAAAATCCACTTTTTACTATTCAGTTTCAAAATTTATGATGGTTTTAAACCTGTTTTTACGTTTTTCTATCTTTACAAGAAGAAAGTATTGAATTCATGAAAATTTTGAATTCCGGTTATCGATGGATTCACACGTTTTAGGGCTCAGAGATACCGAAAAACATGTTTTTATAAAATATTTGACTGTGAGTCACTGACGTGATAAAAAAATAAGGTTTAAACAACTGATGCATTTAAACAGTATTTAAAGAAGGTGAGAATGGCAACACTTAAACAAAATCTGAAATCGAAACTATGCGGACGGAGTTAATCGTCTAGAAACTTTTAAAAAGCATTTAAACGTTAGGAGCCCATCTTTGTTAAAAACTAAATGCACTCTTCTACATCAGATGTTTTTATTTCAGTATTTCTCATTTTTAATCTGACATAAGGCAATAACCGTCGGTTACAGTAATAGTCCCGCGACTTCAGTAGTCTTTTAACATCTAAAAAAAAAATGCCTAACATGCCGAAAGAAGTTTTCAGCTCAGAAAATTTACTTTAAAATATATGATTTGTTTAAAAAAAATGCATCTTTTTTTTAATTGCTATTTTAAGTACTTTTATCTAAAAAAATAAATATTATTTAAAATGCTGAAACAAAATTGAAAAATAAACATTTTCATTTAATCAAAAAAAAAAAAAAAAAAAAAAAAAAAAAACGCGACAAATAATATTTTGAGTTATAACAATTTTAATTTACTCTAAATTTTTTGAAAAAAAAATTAAAAAGTCTTATGATGTGATAATGCTTTCAAATTATAGGGTTAAACATCACAAAACATTCAAAATTCTAACTTTATAAATAAATAAATAAAATAAATGTTTCATGGACCCATTACAGCAACATTGTTTCTTCAATTACACGCATTTCTATTTGTATCTGATCTCTTGAAACCTCACGATTTATTAAAATTGTCATAATTCTCTGAGTTTTGAGGATATCAAGATGGATTTTTTTTTCAATTCAGGAATGGATAAGGAAAAATTTTCTAATTGGAAGCTTTATCCTCTGGGGGCCGTATAAAAATTAAATTTTCGTATTTTTAAAATATACCCCCCATGAAGTTGCAACTTATCTTATCAAAAAATTCACCTTTTATATGAAACTTTGCAATTGGAAGTATGCAAAGAAGATGATGCAAAGTTCAAAAATTAATTTGAATCTTTCTTAAAGTAAATATATAAATTTTAAAGGTATATGGTAAAAATCAGTCTTCATATATGGATATTCTTCTGCGATTCTTTTTGCATGAATCAGATTTTTTTTACATGAAAACCAAAATTCGATTTTTTGAATTTTTAAAAATTTAAGCATTATTTTAGCACTAAAAATTACCGAGTGTCGAATGTGTGCTTTGATCAAAAATTTTTGGGTATTTTTCATCGCTATTTTCCAAAAATTATTCTTCGCCTTATTAATTCACAGCGCTCTGCAAGTATGCATGCCATTGCATTAAATGAAGATTCTCCGTCTAAAAGAGGGGTGACTAACATTCATCGAATTCATAGACATCACTCATAGGAATGATCAAAAGACGATACAGTTAAGCTCCTTCTAGGATCAATATGAGAAACTCTTAGAGTAAAGGAACAGATATACAATTAATAGAAAATGAATACGCAATAGGTCTAAGAATGGAAACCATAGGTTTAATGTTAAAATTAAAATTACACTATCTCGTAAAATACTGCTTCTGTAAATCTATTGCTAAAATTCGAATTAATTTTTATTTTTCTTTAAAATACTGAAAACCTACTGCGACGAAGATTTGGTGTTGCAGTGATTGTTTTTTTTTATATTTCTTGCAGCACAGGAGTGCCAGTGGCTAAATATATATTATTTGAATAAGATCAGTAGGCCGTTCCAATTGTAGCACACAAAGTGCATGATAAATATGAAGACTTTTATAAACACATTAGATTCTTGATCACACTACGACATTTTCCGCAGAAACGCCAAAGCTGGAGAAGGGAGCATAATTTTTTACATATTATGTTATCAAAATCACAATTGTGTGAAGATTGAATTAAAAATACATTTTCTCGAAGCATCGAGTGTTGGCGAACCACATGTGTACGCATTATATCCAATAACGAGCTCTCAGACGACAATTGCGATGGTAAAAGACATGTGTTTGATTTCCGTTGATAAAAATTCAATGAGAGGAGTCTAAGAGCACTCGCCTTTACACCTACATCCCGATTTCTTAAGAAAATTTATTTTACGGAAATATTTTAGTATGTGTCACATTAATTTACTATTTTAAGAGTTATATATATTATTTGAAATAGCAACGTATACAAGGGAAGATCCCTACAAAGAATTTTTAATGGTATATTTCAGAGGGGTGAATTTATTCCGGAAGATTGGTGGTTTGTACTACAGTGAGCTGTTGTGAATATCTGCAATTCTACATTCATTTATACGTGTTATCGGTCATATCGTCATTCCTTTTTCAAAAACTTTTTTCTCAAACTGTATTTTTTTTAGAAAGAGGTCAATAAAGATAATTTAGTCATTAATCTGTAGAATGCAGAGCGACTCGTAAGAAGTGAGAGTTGCTAAATATACAGCAAGTCATTATATGAAAATGATATTGGTACCGACCGTTAATAGGAACGTTTAATAACATTAATCAACGACAACAACAATAAAGTACTTTGTTTCTTCAAATTTTCAATGTTTTTTAATTTGGTGTGGGTAAAATCTAATATGATCTAAAAATATTTTTATTGGCTCTTTTTTCTAAGATGCATTTCTACTGCTAGACGAACATATATGTCTACAGTTTTACTATGATTTTTGTAATCTACAGCAAATTTTTAATAATTTTGATTTGCTAAAATCGAATACGACTTTAGAATTTTGTTACTAGCTTTTATTTAGTAAGATATAGTATTTTTGGTTCATGAACTTGAGATAAACCCAAAATTAGGATTTCTTTTTATGCAGTAAATGAACAGTTTAATTCTAATTAAGCTATGACTTAAGTATATTGTTACGTCGGATTCTTGTTCAGTGGCATTATTCTAGCTCAAATTTAATTTAAAGAGATTGATACTCAAAACACCTAAATGGGCATCTCGTTTTTTTATTTTTTTGGAAGAAACTATATGCATGTTGTATAAAAATATGGTACATTATTTACATTAAAATTCGGCATAATTTTAGAACATTTCTTCTGTCAACACTGTCAACACACATCTCGTCTTCTCCGAACAACATAAACAGAACAAAATCGTCTGCCCAGGAGGGTTGCCATTCGTTCAGCCAAGGTCAAACTTTCATCGCTCTTTTGGCGTTCAAACATAATTCTCCACATATATATTATACATTATCGTATAATATTATCTAATCATATTATCTTATAATATTACCTTATAAAGATAAAGTATTATATTGGGATCATAGCATACAAACTTTAAAAGAATTTGTAGTGAAAGTTAATGAAGTAGACACGAACATTAAATTCATCTTAGAAATTGAAAATGAGGGAGTTTTACCTTTTCTGGACACTGAAATAATAAGAAATGCTGATGAAAGAAAAATTGATAGAAGAATATACAGGGAATATTGCCGTTGAAATAACACCATTTCTTACGATTCTACTTCTTCTTTCAAATATAAACTTGCTACTTAAAGATTTTACTTAAAACATGCTTTTTTGTAGATATTTTCAGTGAAAAATATCTACAAAACGAAATTAATACAGTTAAATACATTGCAATATATAATGGATCCCTCCTCAGTATATAAATAAATTAATTTATGAAATAAAGCAGCAAACTCAAAAAGAAGGAATAAACATAAAAGAACTTAAATTCTATTGATTTTGGAATAACCTTTGTATAGTTCATCATGGCACTAAATTAGTCAGACAATAACATTCTAATCTAATTTATCATCATCATCATCATCACCACCACCATCTTTTTTTTAAAAAATAGTAGCATCTGCATCTTCATTTATCGACTGATGAAGAATTTTCTAAAATATCAAAGGATAATTTCTTGTACTAAAGCGAATTTTGCAAGTTTCTTGTTTGAATTTAAATACTTTTAATTAATTCTTTTTTTATGGGACATCTGATGTCTTGTGTCTAAATCATTACATTTTTGAAGAACCTTTCTTTTAACCACTTAACCGTCTGCCCCGAGATAAGTCGGGGGTAAAATCACTGTTTCCCCATACCTGTCACCGGTGAAGTGGTTTGAAGGAACCAAGAAATTTATTTCTGAAATTGAATGCGTTAAGAAAAAAATTTCATACTCATCAGCTACAAAATTTGAAAGTGTTCAAGAATCAATGGTTTTTTTTCCATCTCATATGCGACATTGAATAAGAAACATTTAAAAATATAGAAATGCCATCAAAAGAATTGCAAAAATTCTCATTTCTCTATGACCTTTGCTTGAAAATTTTTATGCCAACTAGTACAAGCTTCTAAAAAGGGAAAAATAAATGTGACTTATTAGAATAGTGCATACCAGTAGTTAAACATACTTCAGCATTTTTCGCTTCTGCTAAAAAGTTAATTACACTGAAAATTTTTGAAACACCTTTGAAATACTAAATGAGCATCATAATTAACACTTCTAACTAAAATCGTTTTAATTGTATTGAGATTGTGTTTCAAATGTGTTCTGCTAAGAAAAAAAATTGCAAAAAGTGTTTATATCGTTTTTTCAGAAATGTAGTTATTGATGTTTATTGGTAAATATTTAAGGTCAATATACTCAATAACCTCTTGCAATTTTTTAAAAAGAAACTGGCTTTTATTTTGTTTTAATTGTGTAATTTTGAAGGCACCATGTAGAAAGTGTTTTGAAAATATTTTACATATGCTGTTGTATAGTGTTCTAAATTATATGTTGTTATTTTCCTGACAAAGTGTTGTGCAGTACAACACCATTGTAAAAAAATAATTTCAACAACACTATCTGCAGCACTATTTCAGCAAAATTAACCACACTATTTTTAGAACACATTTCTAGATGGCAACACTTTTGCAACGTATTAAGAACACAATCATAGTACAAAAAAAACCTTTTTGCATATGAACTTTTCTAATTCAAAATAGATTAATGTGTTGTAAATTTTGTGACAGAAAGTGTTCTAAAAATGTATTTATTTTTCTTTGTTGAAGAATTGCAGTGTAAATTTTGGATTCAATAATTATAATAAAGGCTCAAATCATCTAAAAAGCCGTTTTTATGTAGGATAAAATGACACATCTTTAAAGGTATTTCTTACTAGTCTACAAATATGTTATTCATACAAATTCGACAGGCATTAATCGTTATTTATTTCTGTATTTGAAATCACCTTAAAAAGAAATTTGAAAAAAGAAATTCACAAATAAAGTATCAAAACTTTACAAAGTGTCTACACAAGAAGAAAATACATTCTTTCAAGAAAATAAGATTTTTTTTCATGAATTTTAAAACATTTTCTATTTTTCCAGAAAAAAATCAGATAAGGAACATTTTATCTGAAGAAAATATATTCAAATTTGCTCAGCGAGAACTTTAGTATATAAAATAAAAAAGAAATAAAAGCAAAACAAGAGAATCACCAGAGTAATTTGAGACTGTAACTTAATATTCTTGAAAATAAAGCCAAAAGGTAGTGGCTCAATTGTAGCTCAGATTTATACGTAATAATAAAAAAATACAATAACGTTGAATTCTCGTTGTTTCAAAAATGTAAACAGGAGAAACCTTTTTTTTTCCATTTTTAAGATTGAGATATTACATTTTATTGAATGAATTAAATATTTACAGATACAGAATTCTCTAATAGGAATATAAAAGCACGAATTTAAATAAATTTTGTAAAAAAATAAAATTGTTTGTATCAAAGCAACATTAAAAGAAAATTACAAAAAAATCATACCTGAAATTTTCGAATTTACGTTTATATAAATTAAATTTCCTTGAAAAAGGATTTAAAAATATTTTGCAATTAAGAAAAATAATCTTCATAATTATTTTCAGCAGTGAGTTTGTACGGAGGTGTACTAAATTAAAAAGAAAAAGCAAGTAGACTGTAAATTTTAATGGAATGTTTATTTTGTTAGAGTCGCCGCTTGTTGCAGCATTCAGAGCTTGTTGCTAAGAGACCGTTTTTCTAAGCCAACTGCGTCACACAACACATGAGCAGGGTTACACTAAATTGCCGATTGGCGTATAATTGGCGTGGGCTGTGTTTGTCGCCAAGGCGATGTTACAAAGTTACAATACAGGAGCGGAACATCCCGAACGGCATTGAAATATTTTTATATTTCAAGATACATATGCATACAAATAATAACACAACATGATACAAATTATAAGCAAAAAAAAAAAAATAAATAAATAAAAATAAAAATAAAATAAAATAAACACAAATAATACATGAAAAATTAATACATAATAAAGCACATTTAAAGTTTAGGATCTATGATGTTGTCCTCAATGGGTAATATACTTATTTTTGAAATATGTCGTTTAAAATTACCGTTAGCGGTACATTTGTAGCATTGTCGCTAAAGATTACAGAGCTTTTCCCACGACGAGAGAAGAATCCTTTTAGAGTCGCTATTACAGCCTCGGATGTCAAATCTGAGACAAAATCCAAGTGTACAGCTTTAGTGACCATACATACAAATATGGCAACATAGATTTTCTGAAAAGTACCCTTTCTTTGACCTTTATATTTTATTTCAAAAGGCCCAGTTAAATCTAATCCCACATTTGAAAATGGGCAACTGGGCACTATTCTTTCAGGAGGGAGATTCCCCATCATTTGACTAGCCGTTATAGGCTTAATTTTAAAGCATTGTAAACACTCATGTACAATTTTACGCGCAATATTTCTGCCACCAAGCGGCCAATATTTTTGACGCACAGTGTTCAAAAGAGCTTGGGATCCTACATGAAAATCTCGTTTATGATAATATTGAAAAATTAATTTCGTCAAACGACAGCTCGCCGGAAGTATAATGGGGTGTTTATGGTCAAAATTCAAATTTGATTTTGCTAGTCTTCCTCCCACCCTCAATAAGCTATCTCCATCTAAAAAGGGATTTAAGAATTTTAATTTACTTGCGCGATGAACCGAAGATACCGCTTGGAGGGCCGAAATTTCAATTTTGAAATACTTTACCTGTATATCTTTTATTAAATAATTCTCTGCCTTTCTTAATTCCTCCAGCAACAGAGGGCCGGTTGCAGATGTTACTTTTTTACATTTATGTATGAATCTGAAAATATAAGCTAAAATTCTGATTAATTTTTGGAAATTATTGCTAAGATTAATTAAATTATTACACAAATTAGAGTCATTATGAATAGCGAATGTCAAGTTGCTGGGAGCTTTAAGCTCACTAAAATAATGTTCATCTTTAATGTCACTTTTATTAGAATCAGTTTTTGCTATTGTTTCTTCAAGAATTGAAAGAAGCGAGCCATGCCACCACAACTGGTTAGAAGACAGGTTTTCCACACTTGCACCTCTTGATATTAAGCCAGCTGGATTGTATTCTGACGGAATATGAAACCATGGAAAGTTCTTAGTTTGTTCCTTAATTTGCACAACGCGGTTTCCCACAAACGTTTTCAGGAGATGAGGAGCAGTGTCTATCCAAGCTAAAGCAATAGTTGAATCAGAAAACAAATTGACTGAAGCTACCTGTTTGTCTAATGAATTTAAGACCTTGTTAGTGAGTTTAGCCAGAAGAAGACATACTGACAGTTCGAGACGTGGCACTGTTATTACTTTGGTTGGGCACACGCGGGATTTACTACATAATAAGTGACTGATGGTTTCACTAGAATTAGATGTTTGCATGTATATCACTGCGCCATAAGCCTTGGAAGACGCATCTGCGAAACCATTTAGCACCACTGATTGGTATACAGCTAGGAAGCATCTTGGTACTTCAATGGATTCCAATTCTTTAAGACTTTCGATGAAGGTTTCCCATTGTATGGCAACATGAGAGGGAAACTTCTCACTCCACTGCAGTTTAAGAAGCCACAACTCTTGCATGAATATTTTTGCTTTCGCAATCACTGGCCCTAAGCGATCGAGAGGGTCATCTTGCAGAACTCCACCCTTACATAGTAAATCGTTCAAAGATTTTCCGTTGGTTGACTTAGCACTAGCGTCAAAAACGACGCGTAGTTTTGTGGTTTTACTAAAGGGTCGTAAAACGCCGTGATGTGGTAAGTAATAGCCATCATTAAAGTTCGTGTTTTCTTTTATTTCATGCATGTGATTTAAATCTCTATATTCTTTAATAAATTCTGTGTATAAATTTTTCATAACAAGATCTCGATCTAAAAGTTGCCACAGAGAGTTTAATCTTTTCAAAGCAAGATTTTTGGAATTTCCCAAATCGGGTTCTAAAACCTGTGGTTTAAACGGCGTCGTGACCACAAACCTACCATCCGGTTTTCTGAAGTGCGTTTCATCGAAGTGATCATTACAATATTCTAATTCTTCACTGTTACAGGGTTTTAAATTTTGTACTTCTTCAATTTCCCAGAAAGACTTCAAAGTGTCATTAAGTATTTCAAGATTTTTTTGTTAAGAAACAATAATTAGTATTATTATTATTTACTGTTTTGTCATAAATACAACCAGATACAATATAATTGAAAATACTTGATTGCAAATATAAATTATTGCCTAACTTTATTTTTTCTTCATTTAAAAGAGAAAAATACAGTTCAGCACCGATAATTTGCTCCACACTGCTTGGAATGTTAAATTTTTTATCCGCTAAACAAATATTTTCTGGAATTTTTAAATCTGATATGTTTATCTTTTTCGAGGGCGTGAAGTCACAGATGTTTGGAACGATTAATAACTCAATACCATAACTGGTACTATTCATTTTATTTGACAACTTTGATTTGATTCTAGATTTAATGTAAATAGGCAATTTATTTATTCCACTTACAGAAATATTTATTTTCTCTTTTTTCAAGCCTAATATTTGTGCTGCTTTAAATGTAAAAAAACAATTCTGCGATGCGGAATCCAATATTGCCCTGAAAGGAATTTTGATGCCATTTACATCTGTAAAATAAATTATTGCAGTGGTAATTAAAACAGATTTATTATTATCATTTTCATACGAAAAAAATGAATGAGCAGTAGTTTCGTTTTGTGATAAATCTTCCGAAACAAAATTTCTATTTATTGTTCCATGTATTGGGAGATTTTTTATAGGATTGTTTACTGGTGTTGTATAATTATGTAATGATGAATGATGGCTTGCGCTCTTGCAAACATGACAAGTGCTTTTTGAATTACAATAATTAATGAGGTGGGCTGAACTTAAACAATTGAAGCAAAGTTTATTTTTCTTAACAAGGTTAATTCGCTCACTTAACTTCATGTTTTTATATTTAAAACAATGATATAAGGGGTGGTTTTCGGTTTTACATATTACGCAACATTTACTTTGATGTTTGTTTGTTTTTATGAATAAAGATTTTGCAGTATATTTAGAGTATACGTTAAAACTTATACTATTTAAGATTTGACATCTTCGCTCAAGAAATTCTAAAAATTCATCAAAATGAGGCACTTCATTCCTTTAATGTTAGTTCGTATTGTTTACGAGTTTCGTTATCTAGTTAATTTAGAATAATATTCAGCAAAATTGCGTTCGAGAAATTATCTCTATCATACTTTAAGATCTTTAGAGCCCTTAAATTCTTCTTTACGTTATCTAACAAAATGCGCAGATCCTTAGCGGATTCTTGTTTAATTACACAAAGATTTAAAATATTCTTTATATGACAATCTACCATAACTCTTTTATTCTCGTATCTTTGTTCTAACGCATTGAAAAGTGAAACATAATTTTCATCTGGTGTAAGCAAACTCCTCGCTTCACCAGTCAAAGCAGAACGCAAATAAAAAAAATTTTCATTATCTTTTAAATTTGAATTATCATTAATAAGCTCATTAAAAGTACTTTTAAATATGGACCATTCTTCAATTCTGCCACTAAAAACTGGCAATATGACCCTAGGTAGCTTAATGCTAGACGTTTTAGCTTGGTCCTGTTCAATGGATTTTTTATTTGAATCAGTATTTTCATAATAAGCATTAATAGAGGATTTTAAGCTTACCTCTAGTTTTAGAATATCCTCGTCCAGTTGACTGAGTGTTTTTTCAGTTTCTTCCAACTTTTCTTCCTCTATTATTCTGTAGTATTCAAGCTTGAGAGCTTCAAACTTTTCTTCAGTTTTCGACAAAGAGTCCAGATGGGCTTTCCATTCAGATAAATTGAAGTTTTTTCCATCCGTTGCGTTAAATATCTTGGTGACTTGGGCCTTGATATTCCCTCGCCTTCTGTTCAACGCTGTTATTTCAGTTTCCGATATTATTCATCTTGTTGACGAAATTCGATAAATTCAAGTATTTAACTCAATAGAAAAGATGCTGGCTCGATCATACCTCCGGGTCGCTAGGACCAAAATGTACGGAGGTGTACTAAATTGAAAAGAAAAAGCAAGTAGACTGTAAATTTTAATGGAATGTTTATTTTGTTAGAGTCGCCGCTTGTTGCAGCATTCAGAGCTTGTTGCTAAGAGACCGTTTTTCTAAGCCAACTGTGTCACACAACACGTGAGCAGGGTTACACTAAATTGCCGATTGGCGTATAATTGGCGTGGGCTGTGTTTGTCGCCAAGGCGATGTTACAAAGTTACAATACAGGAGCGGAACAGAGTTTTAAACAAATTTTTTTAATGCTATAGCCTCCCATTTTGGGACTATTTTGTCCTCTCTTTGGAGGACAAGAAAAAATTGCGATTTGATCGCAATTAACAAAAATATAAGCAAATGTCTACCTAGAATTTAATGATTTATAGTTTGATGCTGGTTTATCTATATCCATCGAATTTTCATAGCAAAAATATTTTCTCATATTGTAAGTGGTGCAAAAACAAAACTACAGTGGATACTCTTATATCATAATCAGATTCTTTCACGGAATTAATAATACCGGTATAATTCATATGTGAGAAAAATCGGGATAGGAGAGAATGTTATATTTTTTTCTTTTTAAAAAGTGAAATAAATGTACCTATTCGACATATAAAAACATTTATTTTTGCATTTTTTGATTTTATACTTATTTTTTTTTATTAATGATACATACGATATCTTTTTCAAAATATTCTTTTAATGTTTAATACCTTTTTTGCTCGATTTACTGACCAGCTACTATCTCTCTGCAGTGTTTCCTCATAATTACATCAGAAAGAGAGTATTTAAAGTTTTTTCGTCGCTCAAGTAACAATCAATATTGCTATTTATCCTGTCAAGTTATTTCCATTTCTGTGACCAGAAACTTTCCTTAGTGTATTTTCTAAATCTTCTTCTAAATTTCCACTATTTGTATTGAAAAATGATAATTTTAGTCTAACAAATGTAAAGCTATTGACTGTCTATTATGCTTTAGGAAGACCTGAATATTACATTCTAAATGTTTATAGCTTTCAGACTAACTAAAAATTTAACGAAGGATTTTAGAGAACTCTCCATACAACTTATGAGAATTAGAGAAGATAATGAATTCGGTTGGAATATATGAGTGCTAATCGGCATGGAAATACTGCGCAAACAAGTTAAACCTTGATTCACCTTTAAAATCACAATTGGTTTCGTAAGTCACATTTTGATGGAAAACACCTGAAAACCCGATTTTAGCGGTTGACTGGTAAAGGAGGTGAGTTAAAAAGGGCCATTTTTCGCCCATCAGCACCTAGACGTGACATACATTTTTTTCATTAGTATACCTCATAACAAGTAAGAAAATAACAATATTTTGAATGAAAATTTAATAATTGATGGAAAAATAAAATATAGATTTAAGTAAATATTATGTGTATTAATGAGTATAAACAAAATTGCCATTAGTTTTAATCCATATAATCAATAGTAAATACAACAAAATGCGTAAAATTAAGATAAATGGAGCTTACTAAGATTATTATTTCAATACATGAAATATCGGAAATAATAAATAACAAATAAAAATAATAATAATACAGTTTAAGACTTTTTGGACAAAGTATTTTAGAATTTTTTTGTTATTGATTGCTTCACCGGAATCACTAATGGACAATCCAGTAGCCGCGTCTTGTACAGTATATGAATATATTCGATATTTGGTTTTTTAATTATGATTCAGAGATGGTACATTACAGTAGTATTGTAAGACAGAAATTATAATATGAAAACAACAAGCACCCAGCATTCTACGACACTTTTACGTACTTTACACTGACAGTACAATTATGTTATAATGTTTAGCTGTGTTTTTATCCAAATATTATAGGTTTTAGAAATTGGGCGCTGAAAAATCAAATTTTGGTTACGAGAGCTGTCCCTTAGCATCATCTGTTGAAAATTGTTGCTGCTTTGTTAAGAATCTTGGCATTTCATGTTCAATATCAATTTCGTGCAGAAGTTTCAAACAATCCCGTAAAATCTATCAATACTTTCAACATCATTTGGCTTCAGCCATTTTCTGATATTATATGAATATTTTTTTAATGTGTAAGTATGTTAGCGTAATTGTTCTTTGTTTCCGCGAACTAAGGAACGAAGACATCCAAAATGTAATTTGAAGTAATGACGAATCCCATATGCTTAACAATAGGTCTTCCTTTGTATATCCATAAAGAATATCTCTGAAAGGAATAGTTTTCGCATTTCTAGATATAAACGTACGTGCTATTGAAAGCAATCATCACAGTATCATTGTTGTCATTCGGAATAAACAATCTTCCTGCTGAAGGCCTCGTATATTTTTCAATACTGTTCTGGTGATGTGTTCCTTCTACGGTGATTTAGAACAACGTTCTCAATCAAAGCCTGGTTTTCATATTTTACAGAAGATATTATTATTTTTCTTATATTGTATAAAATAGACAGAACACCACGATAGAGACAAGTTCTAAGTTTTACAAGCGACATTGCAAAGTAAGTACGAGATGACCTGTTTATTGAGGAACGTATTTTGCACTTTACAAGTTTAAAGGTATAGTTATAATCAGACATAAATATACACATGAGAATATAATAAAAGATTTCGGAAAATTTTCGTCCCAGTGTATCAAAATCGAGGCCTTCTTTGCTACATTTCTGATATTGGTTTAAATATTTTCATGCATCGCATTTCTTACACCGATGTATTATCACTTACAGGACTTAAATCTTGTAGAGTCAATTTACAGCATCGTTTTCTCGACAAAATATAGATATTAGTTTCTATAAAGACTTGAGTTTCAATAGCTTTTGGTACAATAACGAGGCAGTTCTTACCTTTACATATCATACAACAAGTGTTAGAGTTGTGAAAATGAGATAAGGATTTAAATGTATATTAGGTTTCTTATTTGTGGTCTCATCGACAGTAATCATTGACGCATAATCTCTTATTGTTACATAGAAGAAATAGAAGTATTTAGAGCCTGTAGAGCACGAAATACATATTATTTGCATTTAGAGCATTATTTAGAACCACTCTGTAAATCTCAGTTTTTCGAACATGTAAGTATAAATATAACTTTACTGTTAGAACAGATACGGAAAGTTTTTTGCGAGACTTTACAACAATGACATTGTTATCCAAGCATTATTTATTAGTAGTTTCTTTAATAAATATTTACGAAAACAATTTTAGAAAAAAACATTGGCGTCTGAACAACGTTAATACTTTTTAAGTACGGCAAAAGAAGTCTGAACGCGCTCCGATAGTAGTGCATTTTATTCTCTCACATGATACATTATTTTCTTTTACAGGTAGAAGCGCAAACTGAACCCAAATAAAATAATGCTAATATAAAAGCTTATAAAGAGCAGAATCATTGCATGTCAAAATTAATTGGGTTCATAGAGCGCCTCTTAGTAAAAAATTAATTCAAAGACGCAAAAAAACGTCAAAAATGCAGAAAAAAGCCAAAACACTCTACTTTCGAGCTATAATTTCCATGACTTGCTATTTTAGTTATCACGTAAAACTTATATTGAACAAAAATACATATGTTTAACTATACAAAGCCACAGAACAATCATCTGAATTCGAAACTTTTTTTCCGGGTATATGATGAACGAAAAATAGCCCTTATTGACCCACCTCCTTTACCATTGTGTTTTAAGGTCCCCAGTACTCCATGTTTTCATATTTTTGGTTGCAGGAAAATACAATGGTGAACTGCTAAAATCTATTTTCGTATGTTTTTTCCATGTACTAGTGTAAATAAATTTTAATTCTAGCAATAAGTGGAGATATGATCACACACAATTATTAAATTTATTTTTTTATTTATATACATATATATATTATTCGTGGTTAATCCAATAATGCACATAAACTTTGGGCTGATTGAGAAATATGAGAGAACAGGTTTTAGGAGCATAACATTTATCTATGTTTCCTTTATCTAAGTGCAAAAATCTCTCCAACATAGGCAATACTATTTCTTGGCCATTTTAAATATGACCCATTTCCCCCTATTTACTGCTTTAACACATATTGGTGGATTTTTTATTTCATAGTAGTCTTTACTTTATCAGTTAGTGTAAATATAATTTTTATAACTAATTTTCAATATTTTTCTGCTTTGCGCATGTAATTATTTAATTATTTTTTCTGTTTTTAATAGTCAGATCTAAATAAATTTTTAATTGTAAGAAACATTGTGATTTGTGCTCTTCTTAAAATTGGTATAATAAAAAAATTATGAAAAGTAAGTCCTTGAAATGATAAAATTTGATTAAAATGTATAAAAATTAACATTTATTTGTTTATTGTTATTATTACTATGATTAATATTTAATGAAAAATGTTATCAGGTTTATTTGAAAAACATAATTTAATTATAATAGAGGCTTCATTTTCTATTCAAATAGAATGCCTATATTTTCCCCTTTTTTTTCATTTTTCAAAAAAATGAGGTCATTTAGTTTCCATCATTACAGAAAGTAGAAATAAATTATATTATGAAATTTAAAATTTTTAATACTATTTTTAATGTACACGAACCGATATGGATAATTAATATTAATTTCACCAACAAATATTCTATATTTTCTAAAAAACAGAGCTCTGTGAAACATAATCAGTCGTTTCATTAATTTCTTTCATAAATTCATTTCATTAGGATTTTATATACTAAGGTATATAAATATAATGAATAATAGATGAAATAAATACAGTAAAACTGTAGCTAGATTAAAAGTAAATATTTCAGTACACAAAATATTAAAATCGATATATATATATATATTTTACACTTACAGTGGCTGTCAAAAGTTTCCGGCCACTTAGTTTCTTTAATTTATTTATCAGAAGGTTTCAGCAAAGATGAAGCACAGTTACTTCAAAAGTTAGGAATATGTGAATGACCTCTGACCACATGATCATTTTGATTGGATACTGAAGACGCTTCATGCAAAGGGGTAGAATTCGAAGTTAGCGTGTGCAAAAATTTCCGACCACTCACCATTCCTTAGTTTTTTTCGATCGATAAAGTGTGTTTTGTTCGTGTTTGTGAATGGATCAATGTGAATAGCATAGTTTAAAGTCAAAATTGAAAATGTCAACAATCATTGCTCGTATATGAGTAATTAATTTGATGCCAAAAGGCCAATATTTTTTAGATATTGCGGCAAAGTTATCAATCGGAAAATCGGCTGTAAACGATATTTAAAAATTATATAAACATGGTAATTGCCTTTAGGAGTTTATGAGGTCCGCGAAACCCAGGAAAATGACTATTCTTCTGGACAGAATTGTCAGAAGAAAAACATTTAATGACCTACATAAACATTTCGTTGCAATATCCCGCGATATACGGAATGAGAATATTGCTGAAATAAGTCGGTCTACCGTGTCAAGATGCTGACGTGATGCGGAACTTTATGGAAGAGTCAGTGTTCAAAAATTTTTGATAGGTAAAAAAAAATCAACGTACCCACTGGCGTTTTCCAAAAACACAAAATCTGGTCAAGTGAAAACTGGACAAAAATACTATTTTTCTATCAATTGAATTTCAAACTTTTTTGGAAGTGATGGTAGACACTACGAACGATGGCCTAACTACAAAAGATCTGATTTGACCAATTATATTCCTACAATGAATCATGGCAGAGGACACGTTATGTTGGGGGAATGTTTTCTTCAAAAAGTGTCGGTCCGTTATTTGAAATCTAGGGCAAGATGAACGATGCAATGTATACGGATATCTTGCAAGATTACTTGTTTCCTTATTAGAGGAAAAATTGTGGTCGGAACTATGTTTTAGCACAATAACGACTTATAGAATGTATGCAAGATTCGAAAATCAATCTCTTTCGCACAAAAAAATTCGCTTTTGAAATGGCCAGCCCGATCGCTCGACATAAATCCAATAGAAAATCTTTGGAAAGAAGTAGGTAAACGTGTGCGGAGCTATAAATAATCCAGCTCAGCTGAAATTTCCAAAAAATTGCAAGAATGTGGAAAAAACGCACCACTGACGGTCTTTAACCGCATACTGTATGAATATCACATTACTGCGCCACAGGACTTATTACTAAAAGTATGGTGATAAAATACTAGTTGTAAATGTTGTTGATCTCTGTAATTTTCTATTACAATATCATTTTTTTTTCCAAACTTGCAAAGGTGGCCGGAAACTTTTGAGAACATGCGTTTTCCTTTGTACTTAATTTTGTCAACTATATTTATTGATATTTATACGTTATTGCAAAAATAAGTTCTTAACTATTATGTCAATAAAATGTATAAGTATCACTTTGAGATTCTTCTTCATTTGGTATTACTAACAAATTAACTAAAAAATTTTTCCTCTCAGGAAACTTTTGACCGCCACTGTATATAGCAAAGAACAATTAAGCATATTATAAGTGGAATTCAAAGTGTTATATTTTTTTATAGATGATATTGTGGGTAATGTAAAATGAATTTAGTATATTTAAAATTTCTAATAAAAATATTTGAAAAATTAAGTGACTGTAATATTAGGATAAATAGAGCTAAATGAATTGATAATGGCTGATCAAATTACGTATTGTGAGTATAAAATTAATAATCAAGGTATTCATTAAACCAAGATAAAATCGATGCTACTTTAAATGCTCCAAGATTAGTAAATGTATTGCAGTTATTAAAAATCTAGACTTAGTTACTATTATTCTAAGTTTATACCAAATTTATCTAAAATCCGACATCCTTTTAATCAACTGCATACGAATAATGTGAAATTTATATGGTCTGCTGTTTGTGAAAATTAGTTTAAGAGTATAAAATAAGAAATTATACCTGAAAGTGTTCTTACTCATTTTAATCTAATTTTAAATCGACTTTTTAAACTAACTTTAGTTTTCGCAACAGGTGTTTCTCATTAAGGTTCAAATTTGAACTTTATTATTGCAATATTAAATTATGAATATCAAGGTTTCATTTATATTAGAGTTCTTATATACTATATGGACAAAGATGACCGGCCACTTGCGATTTTAGATGTTTTGTTTAAAATCTAAAAAAAAAAAAAAAAAAAAAAAGAAGAAGAAAGAAAGAAAGAAAAAAGAATTCTGAAATTCTATGTGTGCAAGCGTAATAATGCAGGTCATACATTTTTGTGAAGGTTTTTTTTTAACCCCTAAGGGAACCGTCAACAAATTGAAAAAGAACAAATATCTTTTCGATTAATGCTGTCAAAACTAATGTAACAAAATCGTTCCAACAGTAGATTATGATTAAGTGGTTTACTGTGATAAAATGTGCTCATTTTTATGTGGATAGCGTGTATACTCGTAAAACAATTAAGGTTTTATAAAAACAGTCCTTATTTTTTTCAAGTTTTTTGCTTATAAATTGTAGAGTTCATAATATAAATATAAAATGATTTTTCAGAAAATATGATAAATTATATTGTACACAATACCTTGTATTTAAAATTAAAAAATAATAAAAATTGCGTGAAAAATGAACAAGTTTTCTAAATAATGTTTCATCGCGCATGCGTCAATGCAATCAAAATATAATTTGCATAATGTGTTATATATATATAGGGCAATTTTTGAGAAAGTAAAAAAAAAAAAAAATTGTTTGAGAATTCGTAAAATTATCGTCCACAGAATAAACTCAAAATCCGTTGTTTCTAAAATGAAGCAAAAGAGTGAAGGGTTGTATCCATATATCTATTGATTATTATCAATATAGAATACACAATACTGCCCGTACTACTGTATTCGGATACAGTTCCTCATTTTTTTCGCTTTGTTTTGGAAACAACAGTTTTTAAGCTGACTCTATCGAAGATAATTTTTAGAATTTTCAAGCTATGTTTTTAAGACTTTAATAAAAGTTGTTCTATATATTTAGCTAACACAGTATGGAAATGAAATTTTGATAGCTTTCACGCATGCGCAATGAAACTTTATTTAGTAAATCTGCTCTTTTTTATACATATTTTATTATTTTTTAATTATAATTACAGAGCATTCTGTGCAGTGTTGTTTGTCATATTTTCTGAATTTTAAACTATAATTTTAATGAATTTACAAATTATCAAATCTTATACTTTAATTTTCTTCTATGTGCGAAAAAAGATTATCTAATCATAAATCCTGCAGATAATAACTGCATAAGACTCGAAAACAATACAGTGTTTAAACTCTTTCTTTCTTCTCAAAGTCAATTAAATACAAACTAGCTGCACCCGTCGAAATTCGATGGAAAAGAATATATATTAGATGTGATATACATCAGTCTTATATACACAATAAGATACTGAACGAGATAAGCAATTGCCAAATTATTTAGAAAGTTAATATAATGCCTCAGAAGACGAACTCAAAAATATCTGCATAGTTTATTTTTTCTCCGTTTAAACATCACTTGGTAAATGTACAATAAATATAAAATCAATAAAATATTTTAATTATAATAGAAACAGGGAGTTACTAAATGACATAACCAACCCACTACACTTTTACAGTACTTGCAATGAATTTAATTTATTTATTGGTTTGTAGCCTCCATGAACTTGTCAAAATTAATTTTATTGTTATGGCAACGAAAAGAAAAACGATACCTTTGGTTTTAAAAAGAATAAAATTTTTGTGTTTGTTGCTGATATGCAGAAAACATTTTATTTACTTTGATTTTCGTCTTTGTATTAACCATGAAAAAGCAAAATAATACGAATTTGGGGTTACCAACACATTTAAAATAAATTAAAATGGAGAAAAACATTAAAAATAAATCCTATATATATAAAACAGACATACATTCAACATCTTTTTTGTGAGAATAAGATAAATTTAATCTTAATGGCTTAAAAATAAAAGATTTTTTAAAATTTAAATATTTTTTCTGGAAGTAAAGTTTAATGAATTAGTTCCATTTTGAAAAAAGGGACATTAAATATTCTTTGCGAATTTCAATCCGAAATTCAATCCTTTATAATATAAGAAAATTTCAGATACGAAACATGCATTGCTCATTTAAGAAAACTGGAATATGCAGATATGAATTTCAAATATCTAAAAGTACGGCAAATCCTTCTTGTATAGAAATATAAATGAATATTTTAAATGTAATTCACAAAACGAAAGTTAAAAGTTCAGATACTTGCAAATGCGGAAAAATTGAAATCCAAATTTTTAAAACCTTACTTGTCACAGCCAAATGGAAAATATATCCAACTTTAAGAATAATTTCCCCATTTCTGGATGGGTTTAGCTTTTTGAAATGTTTTCAAAAGTAAAAATGACAGAATAAAAATAAATAATAAGACATGCTCCCATAAAGAGATTTGAAATAAAAGTTCTAGTATTGAAAGAAAATGAATTTTAAAAATAATAATCATAAAAAAAACAAATGTAGTAAAATCTATCATATGATTGTGAAAAAGAACCATTAAAAAAATTTGGTGATGAAAATGGTAAAATTTTCAGTTGTCTTTTTCACTTTTACACACATACTATTTTCTACACAAATATATGCAAATAACACTCAAATAACTGCGATATCTCTATTTCTGTTAGTATTTTTCAATAAAGACAAATAAAAAAAATGTCCGAAAATCCTTGTATCAAGGTCAAATATTTAAAATAGGAAACTTTTACAATTTCTAAATTTTTGTTTTCTTCTTTAAATTTTAAAATGGCCGTCATTTTGAAACAAAATGGTGAATAAAGCTCTGGCTAATGATTTCGGTTGTGACGTTGGTATTTGCTATACAGATACTTACTCACATCTAAATCTGCTAAAAGATATCTGTGTTATCGAATGACAAAAATCTGACTGTTTCAAAATGTCATCCATCCTAGAAATTCAAACTGCTATATCTTGAGCATTTTTTCTCACAAAATTTTTTGACTTCCTTTTTAATAAAAAAAAGTTAATAATTTATTTAAATGACCACCTTTTTTAAACAAGTTGGAGGATGAAGATGGTTAAAGAAAACTGCCGAGTCCTTTGTATGACATGTATTCATGCTGAGTTCCACACTAATTGGTTCATGAATAAGAAAGTTGCAGCAAGGGGAAAGTCAGACATATATTTCTTCCGACCTATAATTTTAATCATTGTTGCATACGTAATTATACGTATATATGTAAATCAATATTTGAAAAGAGAATATGTATCGGCGGTCATAATCGATGAAAATCCGGCTGAAAGTTTTATGTTATAGTTTTCCTCCAGTCGGTTACAATAGGTAGCTTTCTACTTTTTCTAATGAGAGCTAGCTAATATCTGTTGATTTTCCGGACTAATAACTTTCCTAATTTTAATCAAGGAATATCTCTCATTAAATAAGGCGAAAATTAGCATTTTAAAATAGTGGTAAGTAGTTTTAATTTTAAAAATTCCTCAACTTTATGTCACTGGAAGTCTGTTATTAATTATTTTTTGTCATGCACCAAAATTATCATTAAAGGTTCTCTAGTGTGGCAAAAATTATTATTTAAGATGGAGTACTTTCACTGCCAATATCACATCTTCCAATCACAGTATGAATTGTTTGGTACTAACCATTCACCATTAAGTACTTAGAAAGAATCTATCCATATGCAGGCAGTGATGTTTGCTCTCACACACAAAAAATATATATATACCCATAGATGTGTATCCTAATTTTTTCTTATACATTCTCTTTTTTTTATTTTTTTTTCAACAAAACCGAAAAATATTTCGCAAAACAGTTCAATCAAAACATTGTCATGGGTAAAAAATATAAAATTCATAGGAATATAGTCTCTGTATGTTTCTGACAGCAATTGAATGCTTAGTATTTAGGATGAAAAAAAAATGGAAATGTGTAAAAATAATAACAATCAGGTGTAGACAGAAACATATATTTTTATTAACTACTACCTAATACCCTTGATCTCGTTCATGTAATGTTAAACGAAGATTGAATGCATTGATTAAGCATAGTACTTCACTCCCAATATTTAAAAATATAAGAAAACATGAGTTTCAAAATTCGCCTTATCCAAAATTTTAAAAAATCATGTTTTCTTCATAAATATGTTATATTCATAAACATGCAGTGTCAAAAATACTACAATAGGTAAAAAACTAATTTTGTCCTAAATTTCTGAATTGTAAAATGTTGGTTTACAATGAAAACCAATGGGTGCAGTTTGTGGTTTTTTGTTATTTCCTGAATTTGGATTTTCTGATTAAAACGAGTTTTTAAACTCACGTCCTCATATATACAGGGCTAATTCAGGGACTATTTTGTAATTCTACCTCGCACTACTTTCTTAAAACGAAAATATTTGGTACACAGTTTGATAACATTTGCATGAGAAGTATTTTACAAAATTTATTATTTTAAAATAATCGAAAAATAGTCTTCTATGGCATCCCTGTATATACACTCTTAAAAAGAAAGAGTGAGTTTGGCTTTTCAGGAAATATCTGCAATTTAATGGATCGTGAATGAGTTGTTTTTTAAATGTGTCACTCATATTGATTTAAATTGCTTTTGTATTATTCATCTTGATTTAAATCGCTTAAAAACAACTCATTCATTCGAGTTGTTTCAACTCTTTACGAGAAGCTGACTTAAAAATCCTGAAATGAGTGAATTTCGTATCAACTTGAGTTATTTTGTGGCTGAGGTTTTAAGGGAGTAGCTAACCAACCATTTATCAACAGTTTACATGAGACAATATGGTATTTCTTAGTTAGAGCATCTTTAAAATAATCCAATCTTAAAGCAAATGAAATTTTGTGGCAAATGATATGAAAAATTGAGAAAATGAAACTGCAATCGATGGGAGAAAAGGGGAATGTTATAGCATTATTTAAACTTTTATTGTGACTTTGAATTTACATGAGTATTCTCTTGTATTAAGTGTCAAATAAATGTATTTTTTCCTATTTTATAATTTCTATTTATCATATTTTTTATATTTATTTCATTTATGGACATTGATTTTTTTATGTATTCTTGTCAAAGCATATTGTTTAATGTTATTGGTGGAACTAGAATTAGGATTTGTAAGAAACTTGGGAATACAAAAATTAAACCACTGTGGTGTAACGTATTCAGACTTATAAGATGAAAGAAGACGTATGTTTATATCATGAGCATTAAGAAAATTATCAGCTTACTTTTCCAACATGCATCACTGCCATAGTTGCTGTCAAAAATGAGAGAGTAAATGATAATCTAGAATACCATTCAATGTTTATCAAACAAAAAAGAAAAAAATGATTAAAAATAACATTTATTTTAGTAGCAAATATAGACCAGTAAAACAATTAACAGCAACATTTATTTTAATCCCAAATAAAGATCACTTTGGTTATGGATCCAATTACAGAGACTACCCTACCTAATTTCGGATATTTCCTATCTGTGTATGAAAACATTTGACTACATTTAACACGCTTTCACATTTATAATATTAGGTAAGTCTGATAATTTGGCTCCAAGAAAAATTTCATTACATTTTTATTTCTTTTTTGTTCTTTGCGTTAGTCTAATACCTAGTTAAATTTATTTTATTTTCGTTTCCGATTGCACTTTTTTTTCTAAGCAGTTTTGTTTTCTAAGTGAAGTTATTTTATTTGTTTTGTTTTTTAATTAAACTTATATCCTTTTTAGAACACATTTTAACCTTTACAAAAATATTTTTTGCGAATTTCATTGCTGGAAAATCTTTAAAAGATCACTTTTCATATACCTTATTTATTTATTGTAAGGAGATAAGATAGCAAAATTTAAGATATAAAATGGAAAGGGATTTGAAATTTTATATTCACAGTATTTGAATTCACGGGAATGATCTAAATAACAAACTTATTTGAACAATACAGAATTTTTACAATTTTTTCTATATTAAAAAAATATTATAATAAAAATATGATTTTGTGAAATTTGTATGACAAGTTTTTTAATATGTATATTATGAAAATACATTGCAACAGAAAACATTTAAAAATATCACGTTTGCTTACATAAGGTGATAAGATTTAAAATTTAAGATATAAAATGTAAAACATAAAATGTCTAAGAGATTTATAATTTGTGAATCGTAATACTTTAATCTCTCTGAAATGAAGTATGTATATAAATTCGTTGAACAACATAGTATTTTTAAAATGTGCTGCATTAGGTTTTATCCATTTAATTTAAATGTAATAACGTAAAGAATAAAATTTCAGAAATTTTAATTTAAAAGTCCTTTTATAATATAAAATTATGTGTCTGTAACAGTAACTGATTAAATTTATGAAGCGAATGTAACATATTCATTTTTAAAATACAACACCTAATTTATAAATCAACAGTAAATTTCAGTATGCATGTTAGGGTGGGCCGAAAAGATGCAAAAATTGATTTTCAATTTGCTATACCGCTTAAATATTGTGAATTCAAGAAACTAAAAAACTTGTTAAGAGAAATAAAATGCGATTTTATTTTCCGGTCGCGCATGCGCTGTGAAGTTTGCCGAAATGTTGAGAAATTCATATTCTTACTAAAAAATAAATAAGTAAATAAATAAAAATAAACAAAGCCTTTCTACGAATTAATAGCATTTCGTCTAAAAGTTGGCAAGAATTATATTTTTATGCTAATCCTTCATCTTACTTAGCTTGTCAAATGTTGTAGCTCCTTATAATTTTAGAGCAAATACGTAACCGGAAGACGTTGATAGACGTAAATAATATTTCAGCACTATGTTTTGTTATTTTAATAGATAAGAATTTCAGCTCTTAATTTGTAAAAAGATTAAATTTAAAAAAATGTAATGTCAATTTTTCAACATTTTGACAAACCTTATAACACATGCTCTACCGGAAGATACAATATTACTTCCTTTACCCAACTTTTAGTCTCTCGAAATCGCAACTTTTTCGCGGCATTGCAAATAGAAAATTCGGTCCACCCTAATGTATCTTCGCTGAAGTTACTCACACTGTTTGACAAATTGGGACGCATTGCTTTTCTGTAAACGTGAGGTATGTCAGCATATTAACTGTTGTAATAAAAATGTAACTGCACTGAGGTAGGTATGCTATATGCTACCGAAACTAGTATGCTTAAAATTAAAAAAATATATTAGTGCTTTTAATGTTGATAATTTTACATTTTTATTATAGTGCACCAATCTCCATCTTAATAATTATGTTAACTGTTAAATGTACTAATATTAAAAATATAAAAAATGCGAAACTTAAATTATAAGAATTTTAATGTTCTAAGCATTATAATAAAAGTAATATTAGATTTTCTGCTACAAACTAAAAAAATAATCTGCGTTAGGGGCCAAAAGCTCGCAGACGATATAGATCGAAAATTTATATATTTTTTAACTTTAACTTGATACTAACTTTATAACTTTATCCAAGTGAAATGCTTTTAAAAATCATTTCATAAAATTCGAACTGTCCATGGTACCCACTAAAATGTCTTTTAGCAGACCAGTTTCATAGTAATATGCTAAAAGAATTCTATTTGATGCATTTATTTTTATTCGTTTTTTGATTTTATTCGGGTTTTTTTCTGTTTGTTTAAGCTGAGTCAGGACCAATATTTTCCACATATATAAAACACAACACAAATTGTGTTGGCAAACCCATTATTTTTTGCATATCCTTGCGTCGTCAACTATTACAAGGGAAATTAGTCGTCGGGGGCTACCTTAATATTTGATTAAGCCCATTAATAACTATATCGTAATATTAATAATATATATTCCATAACGAAAAAGTAAGAATTTATATTATAAATAAATATTTTACTTATAAGACATTGTTGCATTAATAAAAACATTTAAAATATATTAAAAATTATTTACATGTTTCAACTCTTTTTAATCGAGTCATCTTCAGAATGTAAATAGAAAATAAATTTAGCTAGACCATGGACAATACCCAAATTAAAATGCGCATGATATATTTAATTTAATTTCCATAATTATTTATTCCAATTTTCACGTTCATTATGTTTGTAATTTTATTTTCTAGTTACGTTCTGAAGATGACTCGATTAGAAAGATTTGAAATAGGTAAATAAAAATTTTTAATATATTTTAAATGTTTTTATTAATACAACAACGTTTTATAAGCAAAATATTTATTTATAATATAAATTCTTACTTTTTCGTTGTGGAATATATATTATTAATATTGCGATATACCGTAATACTTACCCATCATGGGTATGCATAATATAATATATGGGAATACAACATGTGTAAAGAATTCTTAAAATGCATCACAATTCCAAAATAAAATTTAAACACATATTTAAATATTTTTAATACATAGTAGCTCTGTTACTGAATTGCGGGTACTATTTAATTCATCAACCCATTTCAATTACTTTTATAAATCGCTAAACTACTCGTAAGTTGTACAAATTGAAATAAATTTTATTGTAAATAGCGAATATGTAAATAACGAAATAATTTTATTGTAAA
This sequence comes from Maratus speculifer, assembly GCA_964019185.1. Classification (NCBI taxonomy): domain Eukaryota; kingdom Metazoa; phylum Arthropoda; class Arachnida; order Araneae; family Salticidae; genus Maratus; species Maratus speculifer. The sequence goes on from OZ025292.1 coordinate 227,631,308, forward strand.
TAAATTAGTAAACGATTTATAAAAAGACAAGTAAAACGTCATGTCGTTTGATGACGTAACAAATACGTGTAACGCGTTTAATGTCAAGTGAATGTGACAGTTTTTTGGTTGATGGGATAATTAAGTAGTACCGAAATTCGTAAAAGAAATACTCTTTAAACTTCAAGAATAATAACCCTATTAACTACCAGTTTACTGTATCGGATTAAGCATCTCATTTTCAATTAAAATATCTATTTGAATTGAGATTTTAATAAAATATAGGATCATAAAAAAAAGAAGAGTATGGAAAAGATGATTATAAATATATCGGCAAATATTTATTCGATCTACTTCATTCTTTATGCAAAATTTATGTTTTTTTTATTGTCTTTTACATCCACTCCTTAAAATAATAAAAAAAAAATGAAAAATTGTATATACGCTTTCAACAGAACGAATATTTCGAGAGTCCGAAAAAAATAGCTCCGGATAATTGAGGTTACTAATATTCAATAGACTTTTTCCAATTATTACAGACAAAATACACATCAAATTTCAAGTCTGCATCGAAATTTGTTCAGGAGGTAGAGAGGATACAGACACACACATAGACAGACGGACGGCCAATTATTTTTTCTAAAAATGTGTTTTTGCGGATGTCTGTGTGAATCCACCAAAAAATATTTTTCGTTTTTCAAAACGATTGCAACACTTACCCTATACTATACTTTATACTTCGAATGATGGGTAAGTAACAAAGCTTTCACAAACTAAATGATGCGCATGACTATTAATGACCGAAAACACATTTAATAAATTAAATTTCGTGCTATAAAAATGTTATAACTTCTAATTACCATAACTACCAAACATGAAATGTTACCTGAAGCTAAACAAACCAAAACATTGTTGAACAGTGCAAGATCACTGCTTGACACAAATTAAAATCTTCTAAGTTTTACTCAACAATACTGTTTGATACTCTCTTAAAACGAAAAAGCTGAAATAACTCAAGTTGAGATGAAATCCACTCTTTTCCCATGTTGAAAGGAACCTTCTCAAGAAGAGCTGAAACAACTCAAGTGAATGAGTTGTTTTTAATCAACTCATGATTGAGTGATCTCTATTTTACTCATACTTGAGTGAAATCAAATCAATAAAGGGTAAATCCAGTAGTACTTGAGTGATTTGTAATAAAGTCATACTTGAGTGAAATGAAGTCATTTAAGACTGAATCTCGTAGCACTTGAGCGATTTGTAACCAAATCATACTTGAGTGAAATGAAGTCTTCAGGATTAAATCGAGTAGCACTTGAGTTAGCTGCAGCCAACTCGTATTTGAGTGAAGTGAAATAATTTAAGGCAAATCCAGTAGCACTTGAGCGATTTGTTATCAATTCAAGTTGGAGTGAAATGTTGTCATTTTTGATTTAATCCAGTAGCACTTAGGCGATTTGTAACCAATTCATACATGAATAAAATCAACTCATTTAAGAGTCAATCCAAAACTCCTTGAATTTGTAGAAGTGAATAAATTCACTCTTAAGAAAAGCAAAATTGCTTAAAATTACAAAAATCTTCAAGCAATTTCTAAATCGTCTAAATAAAATCACATCATTTAAAACTAAATTCAGTAATCCTCGATTAATTTTTATCAATGAAATTCAATATAACATGGAATTATTGCCACATTTTCAAGTGTTGCAATTAAATTCTCATTTCGGATTTAAATTTCTGTTTATTGACATTACAAGGGTATATATATAAATATATATATATATATATATATAGAGAGAGAGAGAGAGAGATTGGAAAACTGTAACATGGATTCTCCAATATTTCTTCCAAGTCTTTAATTAACAAGATTTAAAACATTCTAATTTTCATGACTGAAAGTTCTCTAATGAATCATAAAAACATTTTTTTTTTCTTTCTAATTCAATGAAACTGTTTTCTATGTCAATTTAGGGGAAAAGGCAATTGAATCGTTATACAAAATTAAATAGAGCTTACATGAATTTTTTATTATTCTGTCAAATCAGAAATTTTTAACATCAGAATTTTCTTTTGTTAAATTTAAAAGTACATATATTCATTAAATTAAAAATACTGGTGATCTCAAAATTGCAAATTTGAAAACACTTATTCATGCAAACTGCCTAAATTTGCATAACTGTACAACAGCACCCGAACAACATTAAACAGAATATCAGCTTCTGATGCTGTGGTGCTAATGGGATTTTTCCTTTCTTTTCTTGGGCAATTTCAAGTTTACATATTTTCCAATGATACTTATAGCTTCAGATATGCTTATATACAATTTTAATTTTTTCATTAGCTTCTGATTTAATTGTATATAACAATTATTTTTTTTATTAAAAATTTACGATTTCAATCAAATAAACCAATCTTAGGCATCTTACTAAAAAAATATTGAAAAAATAAACTTGTTATCAGCCCAACGACTCAACTTCAGCACCACAATGTCAGAAGCTGATTGTCCCCCTTAAGAGTTCAGAGAAGTTATTTTCAAATATATTGTTTGGATTTTAAAATGTTTACCTTTTTTTTTGGGGGGGGGGGGCATAGAATATTTGAGGATGATCTGTAAGTGGGTTAGTTTTTACTTTTGCAATTTTGGTTAATTATTATTTTTTTTAAAATATTAATAGGAGTTTCAGACCCAGTTTTGAAAAAGAAAGTATTAAAAAATATAAAACCTAAATTTAAAAAAGTCCCCCCCCCCCACACACATGGCCAGTGCAGGGTTTAAATAATTGAAATTGAAAATATTTTAAATGGATAAACATCAACCCATGATACCTTGTTGTAATTATTCCTCGATTTAAATCTCAATCAAAATCATATTTCTTAAACTGACTAAATTTTAAAAAAATATTTTAATTGTTTAGTTTGAAATCTGAAATGGCTTTGAAATCTTAGATAAAATAATTGTTACCCATAGCATTTATATAAGTACATTGCAATTGGGAAATGTGGAGGAATGCCATTAAAAAACTTGTATAGCTAAAATTTTGATTATGGACAATTATTTTATTGTATGAAGTTAAATGCAGAAATAACTGAGAAATGGATTTATTGACCATGTGCAATTATTCTTTATATCATTTAAAACATTTGTTAAAACTTGAATTTATATTCAAGAATAACTTACTTCTTCTTAATAACGAATTTTTGATTTAATTTTTGATTTTATTCAATGTTTCTTAAATCAACTAACTTTTAAATAAATATAAAAGTATAAGACTGCAGCAGTTTATGTCAAAAGTAGAGCCAAATGTGCAATTTAGAATGTTGCAAGAAAGAAAAAAAACTAATTTTATTTAACAACAAAAACATTTTATTTAGCAAGAACAAAATAAACCTAACATTAATTGATAACAATTCTTTCCAACATCAGATAAACAAGTTTCAATAACATCTTTAACAGGACCTTTATAAATATAACAGTCCATTGGCATTAAACATTAAATACATAAAGAGCATATTGTAATCTGTCCACTGGTTTGTCCAACTTTTAAAATCTTAGGCAAAATAGACACTTTCTTGAAAATCCTTGAGATTAAATAAGATTGTTGAATTTGACTTCTCACTCACAGTAGAATTTTACTCCTCCATGAAATCACCATCTTCCTGTGTTAAAAAAAAAATATTGAAATTAAGTTAAATAGCAATAAATATAATGTTAAGGAATGATTATGAACATATTAAAATATTTTGCAGCTTTCAGATTAAATGTTTTATAAAATTTTCCATCCATAGTCTAAACATAAAATGAACCATACACTAAAAATTTTAGCTTTATAAATATTACACTACTGAAAATTCAGCCAATCATGAATAAAATGGAAATAGAATAAATAAATCCTGTGCGATTACACTTATCTGCTTGTTTAAATCATGGTGTTACATCTGATACAATAAATCACTATTTTAAAAACAAATTTAAAATGAAAGTTCTTAAAGCAACATTATAAAATATTGTTGAAAATTCACCTTTGTTGCTACTTTCAAAATGTATCAGCGCTGGCAAATACCCAACTAATACAGGTTTTTGTGGATTTTTAGTTGTTTTTCTATATACAGGGTGATTCAGCTCGTCGGTGACAAACTTTAAGGATCGATAGAGCACACCTAGACGAACATTTTTGAATAGGGAATGTAGGGTCCCTGACGCGATGGTAAGGCGCTAGGCGCTTTCGAAAATTTGGGTGCCGAAATTCGAAACGTCATAAAAACTAGGGAAATGGTTAGATTTTCTTGCTTGTTGCGTCGAAATGATTCTGTTTGTTTAGACTTTCTTCAGTACCAATTTGATAAGCGTATCTCTTAAAACATGGATAGGGGGCGCTGCAGACTTTGGAGAGCTAGACAACAACTTTAAGCCCGTTATTTTGATAATTTAACACATGCTCGCCAAAGTTTATACTCTAACTTAAAGTTTGAACCCAAAAGTAGAGCCCTGCAAAAAGCGTAAGAGCCGGAATAAAATGTCAAAGTACAGGGGGGTCGAAACTCGAAGGCTCCTAAGAGATAAACAAACAGATTTCTTGACTTATGGCATGCATTTTCATGATTCTGTTTGCTGGGGCTCTCTGAAACTCAGTTGAACGGTACAAAAAGAAACATCGATAGGGGGCGCTTTGGGCAAAAAACATAATTCGTTGACATTTCGGACACTAACTGGAAACGGGGCGCTACGATCAGTTAGAAACAAAACAAGAGAGTAATTTACTTATCATAAGAAGCTATTAAAACTGCAGTTTGTTTGTTTTTTTTAACAAACATAGCTGGTTTCAATCATGCACAATGCGCGCAATAAAATTTACATAAGGTGCTTTTTGCTGATTTATGCAAAAGATATCGTACCATATTGATATGCAAAAGATACGTAATGCGTAGACGACAACGCGAGATGACGTAGTTGTATGCGCAGACACGTCTTTTGAACGTGCGGTACCTACTTAAGCTTCGGGTTACTTGTCTGCAGATCGGTAGTAGGATGGAACGGTACACAAACTCTGAATTGGCTGACATGCATTTGGCGTATGGCGCTGCTGGTTGTAATGGACGAGCCGCTCAGCGGTTGTACGCCGAGCGTTACCCCAACAGGCAAATCCCCTGCCATGCCTTCTTCGCTCGAGTACACCAGAGGTTGTCCACAACGGGATCTTTCGACGGAGGCAGGCCTGAACGGGAGCGATCAGTGAGCACCCCCGACAACGAAGAGGCTGTGCTTAACCTGGTTGAGGACAACCCAGGTCTTAGCACGAGAGATATCGCCAGACATGTTGGCATTTCGCAAGCAACTGCGTGGCGCATCTTACGTTCCCGGAATCTGCACCCCTACCACATCCAGCGGGTGCAGTTGCTCAGAGAGCAGGATTTTGGCCCTCGAGTGCAATTCTCAAGATGGTACTTGGCGATGAGATCCAGGGATCCCCGTTTTGTAAACAGCATTTTGTTTACAGACGAGTCCACCTTCAGCCGGGAGGGAATGTGGAACGCCCACAACAGTCATGTGTGGTGTGATGAAAATCCACATGAAACCAGAAGCCGAGCAGCCCAGGAGCGTTTCTCAGTAAATGTGTGGGCCGGCATTCTGGGGGATTGCCTCATTGGCCCTTATTTGTTACCTGAACGGCTGACAGGTGGAAATTACCTGATTTTCCTGGATCAAGTGCTGCCGCAGCTTCTGGAGGAGGCGCACGTACCCGAAGGTTCGCGTCGCCAGATGTGGTTCCAGCACGATGGAGCTCCGGCCCATTACACGAACGACGTGCGTCTCCATCTAAACGCAAGGTATGGCCAGCGGTGGATCGGGCGTGGGGGTCCAGTTCACTGGCCTGCCCGATCACCAGACCTCACCTGCTTGGATTTCTTCCTTTGGGGTTACCTGAAGGCCGAGGTATACCATACACCTGTCAGCAGTGCTGAAGAACTTGTGGCGCGCATTGTGGCAGCTGCAGGGCAGATCAGAGATACTCCTGGCATTGTTGGAAACACACACTCCTCAATGCGACGGAGGTGCGAAGCCTGCACCATGGCCCAAGGTCGAAATTTCGAGCATCTTCTGTAGTGTTATTTTTTGTAAATAAATTTCCAGTATCATTGATGTTTTTGGTCTAAATTTATTCAGAAGTGTTGAGCAGAGGTAGAAAATGTGTTTTCATTATTACTAACTGATCGTAGCGCCCCGTTTCCAGTTAGCGTCCGAAATGTCAACGAATTATGTTTTTTGCCCAAAGCGCCCCCTATCGATGTTTCTTTTTGTACCGTTCAATTGAGTTTCAGAGAGCCCCAGCAAACAGAATCATGAAAATGCATGCCATAAGTCAAGAAATCTGTTTGTTTATCGCTTAGGAGCCTTCGAGTTTCGACCCCCCTGTACTTTGACATTTTATTCCGGCTCTTACGCTTTTTGCAGGGCTCTACTTTTGGGTTCAAACTTTAAGTTAGAGTATAAACTTTGGCGAGCATGTGTTAAATTATCAAAATAACGGGCTTAAAGTTGTTGTCTAGCTCTCCAAAGTCTGCAGCGCCCCCTATCCATGTTTTAAGAGATACGCTTATCAAATTGGTACTGAAGAAAGTCTAAACAAACAGAATCATTTCGACGCAACAAGCAAGAAAATCTAACCATTTCCCTAGTTTTTATGACGTTTCGAATTTCGGCACCCAAATTTTCGAAAGCGCCTAGCGCCTTACCATCGCGTCAGGGACCCTACATTCCCTATTCAAAAATGTTCGTCTAGGTGTGCTCTATCGATCCTTAAAGTTTGTCACCGACGAGCTGAATCACCCTGTATTTGCATATTTATATAATACAAGATAGAACCTACAACAATTAGACCAGGGTTGGCACTGTTTAAACCAATTGGTTTTAACTATGGTTTAAACAACTGTTTACTCCTTTTGGTTTAAACAACGGTTTAGTTTAAACCAACTGGTATTTTTCTTAAAAAAAAAAAAAAAAAAAAAAAAAATTCAGAAGAAATCTAATGACATTTTCTCTTTTTCTTAATAATTTATGTATGTCAGATTATTGAATATAAATAACTTCTATTTTTAACACTTTATATCAGCAATAAGCATTGGATGTAGCAGGTTTAGATCATTTTTTGGGTATAGGATTAAAATCAGTCTGCATTGGTGAATATATTTATTTCTCTTTAGAAAAAGCTTCAAATATGTGAATTGATCTAATATAAAATAGATTAAAAATATTCAATATTTAATAGAAAATATCTTAATATTTTGAAAACTGCAGATTATTTAACGCAATAACATAACACAATCCATAAGATTTCAAGCTGTAAAAGAAATCCCCAATCTTAATTGGGGAGGTTATCTTAAGCATTAAAATCAAAATATGAAGTCGAATAAGAGAGTTTTCAAAGATTGGATGCTACTTATAGCATTTTAATAAGTGATTCCCCCCCCCCCCCTGTTAGTTATCTGCTGAATCTATGACCAAAAATGTTGACTTCAAATTGTCATTCAAGACACAAAATCTCAAGAAGTATTTGAAATTTATTATTTGGATAGCTATGGAGAAGAATATTTTATATATCAGACTACTTTCAAATGTTTATTATTAGTAATTAAAAGATTAGTTATAAAGATCCACGCTGCGTGTGGATGAAGATTTATTTGACAACGGTCACTTCCCGACTGACATTTCTGTCACTATTAATCCCACCCGTCTCCTCCTTGTCGTCCCCTTTATAATTGGCCATTGATCTGCCGTGATATAACAACAAGCTGCACTCATTGATGGAGATAAACTTTAACTTTTTCCTCACTCTGGTCCAAAACTCGAAGGCTAAGTTCAGCACTGCTAGATCTAACCCCACAATGAACCTTCCAGTTTAGTGAACTAAAAGGTGCAGTAATCTCCACAATCGGAAGAATTTTTTTTAAATTTGGTTGCATAAGATCGGGGCATTGCGGGTCTCTCCCCTAAAATTAATCTGTGCTGGGTTCTGGGACACCGGGGGATCCCCTTAAATGAACAAGCTGATGATCTCACTAAGAGGGTTACTGACTCCAGTGGTGACCACCCCCCCCCCAAAAAAAAAAAAATCTTCATACTTTAACATTGACCCCCCCCTAAACAGAATAACAATTGTAAAATATATTTTACTTATAACCTACTGCACTATCAAAAGATAGTGAGTTAAGCATAATAAAATGAGTTCTTATTGCAAAATTAAAGAAAAAAATACAGAAACATTTCTGGAAATTCAATGTTGAAAAAATTTAAAAGTGAAATTTAAGAATCAAGATTTACAAAGATAGCGAGTTGAGTATAGCAGAATGAGTTCTTATTGCCCTTATCTAGAATTTAAAGAAAGAAAATACAGGGACTTTTCTGGAAATTAAATGTTGAAAAAAATTAAAAGTGATATTAAAAATCAAGATATTTTTTTAACAGTAAAAACAAGAAATATTAAGAATTTAAAATCCCCTCCCCCCAAAAATGTACTTTTTCTCAAATTACCCCCCCCCCCCCCAAACTAAGTTATAGGACGCATCTTGCGTCATCAAACCCCTCTCTGGGCACCCCTGATTGAGTCCGACATCCTGATTGATTAGACCTCTCCGGAAGACTTGATCCAGCCTATAAGCAGAAGATCAAATTGATGGTTGGTCAGTTTTTCGTTCCTTTGTTCATTTTAGTCGTAAGTTCTGTACATCTGAAGGATTTTGTTCAGCTACTCTTTGCTTTCAGTAGAGTATCGACAGGATGTAGTTGGTTGTGAGTTCTAGTCATGGCGACCTTTTGTGGATAAATTGAAACTACAGCCTGGTTGCTAGAGATCTCAACCCCCCCCCCCTTTTAAATCTTCAAAGAAGCTTGTTTTTGGCATTGCTAATAAAACAAAATTTATTCTCGTGAATAAAATCAAGGCATATTATTACATCTTGAAAATATTCCTTGCTGCATGTGCTATATATATACAAACGTAAAAACTCTTGATATATCCTTAATAACTGAATTGGAAGTTTTGATTCGGTAAGTAAAATTAAGTCCTTCCTACTCCCCTCTGAAACTATATTTTTTATCGGATTATAGGCCATAGATCACTTCCTCGAAACTGAATTATCTCTGTATTGTCCTCGACCATTGAGGCATATTTGTAAGTGGCCCTTTTCTTGAAAAGATTGTGCACCCCTAGTTTATACCAATTGTTTTTTTCCTTCAAAAATTGTTCTTTTTTAATAAAAACATAATGACATTCTCTCTTTTTATATTTAATTTAAATGTTTCAAATTATTGGATATAAATAATTTCTATTTTTAACACTATTCCTGCGTTTGTATTGATAGGTTTAAAATTGTGCTGATGAACATACCTATTGTTCTAAAGAAAAAGCTTAAACATGTGAATTTATCAAACTTAAAATAGATTAAAAACATTTGATAATATTTAGTATAAAATATTTTTTAAAAAAGCAAATTATTTAAGTAATCTGTCATAATATGCATGGTGATTTTGAATATAGAGACACATAACTCATTGATCTTTAAGATTTTAGTCAAGTTGTAAAAGAAATTCTTCTTGATTAGGGAAATTACCCGGGTGTCATCCTCTAAAGGGTGACACCAAATCTTTATTTGAAAATAAAAAATACAATTTTATAAAATTTTGGAGACTAATTAGGAAATAAAATGAGATTTTTAGCTCACGATGCAATACAGCAAGTTTTCTTTTCTTTGCTAAAGTGAAGTTTTATACAGAATGGTGTGTCTAAATAAGATATGCACCAGGGAACAAAAACCAGCCTGTTCAACGAGTGGGTAACAAAAGCAAACTTTAAAAGAAAGAATTTTCTTCTACGTATAGACACGGCATTGACTTGTGCAGACTATGGGTCGAGTGATGATTCGCTTCTGCGGTTTTTTTTATGGAGAAGGACAACAGGTAAATAAGGAATGGTAAGGTTATTTTTTATAAGAATGTAGAATTGAGATTGAAAAAATATGACAGATTGGAAAGGAGCGGGAGGAGGGGGGGGGGGGCTTGACACCTTTTACATCTGTCCCGGGATGTCACCCATCCTAGCTACACCACTGCACACCCACTTCACCTCTGACAAGTAAATAAATTTTCCTGCCTGAGAAAACCGTACCAAACACAAACCATAAAATATTAATTGAAAAAATAATTATAAGAAAATATTGCATTAATCCTTACTATCTGTTAAATAAATGATCGGAAATAAAATACACATTTTTATAGTTTTAGTTTACATACTACATACTTTTTTATAAAATAGTAATTTTCCATTTTATTATGCCAAAAATTTTGTATAACTGCAAAGGAAGTTTGGTTTATTTTACATTCTAGTAGGAGTGTGTGTGTGAAGAGGGGGGGGGGACGGTTAAAAGTATTTTATAGAATTTTATGTAGTGGGTTACTGATGACTATTTCTGACCAGTAAACTCTCATGCGTACTGGTCTTTGGGACCAGTAACTTTTTTTAAAATCAATTCTACCGCTGGGCTATGCATAAAAAATGTTAAGGGAAAGGGATGATATCACAAGGTATTTTCTAAAGAGAAAGAGGATTTGCTTTTTGGTATCGTTGCATAATATTTAGAAAATAATACTTGCATTTACCAGTATAGAAAGACAAACTTTTGTCCACTGTTTTCGTTTTATTTATAAATTCTCATTTAGATTTAAAGCTACCTGAGAAGCAGGCACAAGAAAACTATTATTTCTGCATGCATTATGTAACAACTTATAAATATTAAGCAGATTATTATAATACAGACCATGCATGCAATAATTTTGTCCAATAACAGTATGAAACATTGCCAAACAAAACAGTAACACAAGTTCAACATTAAGAATGAAAAAAAAAATCTTAGAAATGTGTATAATGTAATCCGGAGCACGTTTTTACTAAGACACTGCAAACAAGACGTAAATACAATGTTTTGATAAATTTCTATGAATAAAGATATAATAATTACAAAACTTTAATACAAGGCAATTAAATAACGAGATATTTACATTGCATTAACAATTTTTACTCTGATTAAATAAACTAATTTATTTTATTAAAGCACGAAAGTTTTGTAGCAGCACTGTAACACCAATTATTAATATAGAAATGCATTAAACACATCCTCAATATTACCGTGTGACACGACATTTTAATTTTAAGGTATGATACTGTTATGAATTTTAGTCTGTTATGAAAAGAAAATGAAATGAAATGAAAGTTATGAAAAGAAAGCATAATTAAAATAAAATACTTATATAAAACTTACTTACTTCGTAAAAAAGGCATTTTCAGCAAATTGTTTAGCGAACGCTGGAAGTCTCCATCTTATCTTGCAAGGTCACGTGACGAGTCAGCGGCGAAAATCAGAGCGGGAAAAGAGCTGTTTCATTATTGAGTTGAGTTGTTTAGTTTTAAAGCTGTATGAGTGGATTAGAAAGAGAAAAAATCAAACCAAGATGACTGAATCGGTTAAAAATCAACTCATTCACGATCCAATAAATTAGAACTCTTTCTTGAGCAGCCAAATCCACTCTTTCGTTTTAAGAGAGTAGTGTCCAGTCCATCATACCGAAAACGTATCCCTCCGCCTATTTATTTTACAATTAAATAAACATACGTATTTTTTTTCAATTGCATTACAGTCGACTCTCCCTAATTCGAAATTGCATAAATTGAATCTTCGCTTAATTCGAACCAAACATGAAGTCCCTAACTTTTCAACGGTAAAACAACGTTAAAAAAATTCCTTTATTCGAACTCATTTTCTTTTGACTTTGTTGAATTCGAACTAACGCGAATTCCGTTTTCAATTTTCATTATTTTCACACAGACTTCAGATCCTTGAAATAAGTTTGTTTATTTCAATTTTGTCAGAATTGTTCTGAACTAGTATACATATAATCATTCGTATTTGATATCCGCTTTCTTTGTGCCCCGCCTGCATATCAATAACATCGCCACACTTTCTTCCATAGTGTTTGTTCCTAATCTTTTTTTAGTTTATGTATTTATATCTTTTAATTTAATATTAAGTCATATCTATATTATAAAGGCCAAACGTATCTGTGAGTAACGCATACGTCATTTTGCGAATGGCAACACTTTCCCCTGCAATTCGGTTTTGCAGTTTCCCCTCTACTGCAAAATTTACACTTCTAAAGATCTCACTTTTTAAAATTTTACATCGTCGTATAGAGAAAAAAAGTACTTTTAAATGCAATTTGTTCGAAAGCTGTATCGCAATTTATTTATGAGACATTAATTTTTTTAATAGTTTTTTGTACCAATTTTGTAATTGTGGCAACAGAATCACTTCATTTTCTCTTAAAATAAAAAAAATTAAAAAATTAAAGTAAATTAAAATGCGCAACACATTTCCACGCAATTTCGCTACTGCAAACTTTACACTTCTAAACATCACAAGTTTAAAATTTTTATACCATGGTATAGAGAAAAAAATGTACTTTTACAAGCAATTTGTTTCAAAGATGTATCTTAATTTATTTCTGAGATATTAATTTTTTTATAATTTTTAACACCAATTTTGTAATCGTGGCAACAAAATCACTCCAAATTGAAAAAAAAAAAAAAAACCCACCAGAAATTAAAATGCGTATATTATTTTAAAACTATCGTCTGTTATAAAATCCGATGAATTTCGGTTTTATTTCGTTTACTAATTTGGATAATTGAGTTTCATAGTATTTTGTTAATTTTAGCTTAAAATGATATTAGTTTGAGAGTCAGACAGACCAATATAAGATACATTTTTTACTGTAACTAATTTTGTAGATTTATTATAAATCAATGAAACAGTTCTTTCGTAAAGATTTTTTTTTTTCGTTAAATTTCGACGGGTTCCACCTCGTCCTAACGATAATAGCTGAAAGAAATTAAAAAAAATACTGAAAACATTAGTTCCTTTGTTATAGTACCCTTTTAACATATTTTCCTCTCATACTTTCCATAATTCGAACTCTGGATAATTCGAACATTTCTTGTGGTCTCGACGAATTCAAATTAACGAGAGTTGATTGTATATTTTAAATATTTTTTATTTAATTTTAATATTTGTGTAACTTTAAAGTTTGTTATAAAAATGGCAACAAGAATATGATTTCATAAGCCATTCAGATCTTTTATATAAATTTCTAATATGCACAAAAATATTTCTCGGTTTCTGGTATTTTAATCCTATTATTTAAATTATGCGGAAATATTTCAAAGAATACAAAAGCCTTCAGAAAAGGATTAACAATTTGTTGAAATGGGATATGTATTCCATTTATCTGTGACATGCAAAGTTTTAAACTTTTCGAATAAATTTTAATTTTAGATTTTTGGTAGTTTGTTTAATTTTTCATATTTGTATATTGAGAACAACTTTATGAATTTCAACTTATGAAAGTTTAATTCAATTTTCCAGCATTTTGAATTCATGTATGCTTTTGCCAGTTCTATTAAATATACGACGCATATCTAAAATAGAGCAATGAAGTTTTATTTTTTTCTGAAGACTCGAATTTCCATCTATAGTAATATTAAAATTTCTTTTAAAATTTTGTTCTCTTTGAAAGAAAAATATTCATTAATTGATAAAAAAGATTTTAAGGAAAAATGCTTACTGTTGATGTAATTTTTACTTTCTTCTATCCTCATAAAAAGGAAATATTGGATCCGTGAATTTTTTTCTAATTCAAGCTTTCAACGGATTTGCACGTTTTAAAGGTCAGAGATAAAAAAAAAACCCATATTTTTACAAAACGTCCGTCTGTGAGTCTGTCTGTCTGCCTATCTGTATGTGACATAAATTTTGTGGGTACTCTATTTCAATAACTAATGCACGGTATTTTACAATACTTTAGATTCAGTTAGACCTAATATAAATTGAATCTGATTAGTTTTAGGATTACATTGCCCAACAGGTGGTGCTGTTAAGCTGCTCTTTTTACGATTTTCTAAATATCTATATCTCAATAACTAATGAACGGATTTTCATAAAACTTCAGACTTCGTTAGTTCTTGATATAATATTATAGTTCTCATCATGCTTTGTTGCAAATCGCATAACATGTGGCGCTGCTATGAGGGATCATTCATGATTATCGCAATAGCTCTATCTCAAGAACTAATGCATGAATTTTTATCAAACTTCAGATTCAGTTCAAGCCTGATATAAATGAGTATTCTTAGGTTTTGGAGTAAATCGCTCAACAAGTAGCGCTGTTATGCGGCATTATTCATAATTATCACAATAACTCTATCTCAGGAATTTATGATCGGATTCTTCACCAAACTTCAAATTCATTTAGCTCCTGATATATATATTAGTTATTTTACTTTTTAAAGTAAATTGCTCAATAAGTGGCGCTTCTACGCTAAGTTTTTTTTTACGATTTCTACTATAATTTTTTTTTAAATATTAATACACAGATTTTCATTAAATTTTAGATTCAGGTAGAGCTTGAAATAAGTTTTTCAGATTACATTTTGGTGTAAATTACCTAACCGGTGACACTGCTATATTTCATATTTTGGGAAGTATTAACGTGTATGTGATAGAAGATAGTTTTGGGACTGCCATATCCAACTAGTTATGCTATTATTGTTAAAAAAGTAACATTTGTACATAATTTCAAAATTTGCGTAAACACGGAAGTAAACGAAATTCACTGCTAAATTTGTAAAATGTAAACAATATTTTATAACATTAGATATTGGAACGCATCAGTTTTACAAATTAATAATTTTGTTTTTCATATATGTATATATCTGTTATTATGAATCAATTTGATATTGATAATTGTATGGAATTCTGGTTTCCTAATTAACAAAAAACTCAATCTAGATCGTAGGTATAGTCATTTAAAAAGTATTTCTGAATAATAATATATCAGTCTTGAAAATTTTTTATTACAATGCAAATAGCAACAACTTAGTTTTTTTGAAAAGCGGGTGCAAAATTCAAAAATCTTTTTGAATCTGTCTTAAAGAAAAACGCCAATTTTAATGTGATCAAATAAAAAAGAATCTTCAAATATGAAGATTCTTCTACAATTATTTTTGTTTGAATCAGACTTTTTTTAAAAGAGGAAAACAAATATTTGCTATTTTGAAGATTTAAATGTAAGTAACATCTTAATACTAAAAATTACAGTTTCCAATGCGTGAATAACTGAAAATATTTTTAAATATTTTTCATCACTAATTTTCAAAATTTATTTTTCAAATCATTCTATCACAGTAATCTGCAATTATGTATGTCATTGCACTAAACAAAGATATCCCATCTAAAAATGTGGCGACAAACAATTATAAAATTCACGCACATTACTGATAATCAAAAAGCTAGTTAAAGCCAACTTATGATCAGTATGAAAAAATCATAGGTTAAGGGAATATATAACAGAATTAATAGAAAATGAGAATGCAGTGAATAATACATATCATAGGTTTAGTCTTAAAATTAAAATTCAAACTACACTTTCTCGTAACACGCCTTCTCTGTAAGTTTAATGTTAAACCGTGAAGTAAAATGATGAAAACATTGCTAAAATGACGAAGATCAAGTCATTTTAAGCCTACAGGCATAATAATAATATTTAGCCAAGGAAACTGATATAAACATGAAATATCGAAATAATACTTGCTATATTTTTTATTAGTAGAAAAATCTAATTTTAAAAGAATTTAAATAACGGCAAAACTCACGAATGTTTAAAAATAGAATAGCATTTTTTAAGAGGTAATGCATTTTAACTATATTTAGTTCTGCTGCTCATCTTTCTGGCAATCAAGACAAAAAATAATGGAATGAGAGGTGGCAGCATAGACAATAACGATAAAGATAAACCCATGAGTCATCCGCTAAAATCGGGTTTTTAGTATTTTTCCACCCAGATAAGACTTAGCAGATTCATTAATTTTTAATATGCGAATTGAGATTTAACTGGTCCTAGATTTTTATCTGTGAACTCGATGAGGTGATTGTGTTTGTGGTCGCTTCCCGATCTATAACCTATGAACTTTTATTTTAATTTGGTCTCCATTTGTTGCAATTCTGGGAATTTTTGCTGTCATGACAAAAAACTTTCATTTATTCCCTGATTGCCTAAGATGGAGTAAATGTCACCCCATTCACAATTTTCACAATAAAGATAAATCGTTTAACTGTACGAAACTTGCTAAATAGACAAAATTATAAAAGAGAGCTTTATAGAATAATTTCTAGAAATTGATTTTAGTGTACATATTCTAACTTAAAAAAAAAAAAAAAAAAAAAAAAAAAAAAAAAAAAAAAAAAAAAAAACCTTGAAAAATGTCCTGGTGGGATCAAATTCGCTCCGTCTTAGTACTAAGAGGATTAAATTTAAAATTAGTTTTTATTTTGCTTTAAAATACTAGATACCTATCAAAAAGTTTAAAAAAATGTTTCTTACGAAAAAGCTTTTATGTGTGTCACAATAATTTACTATTTTAGCAATCAAATGCAGATTTTGATTTATAACTTATACAAGAAATACTAAGTACAATACTAAGACTTTTTAATTATATATTTGCGAAGTGATTTTTTTCGGGAAATCAGTGATTTGGTACAACTGCGAGATGCCGTGTTTAGATGCAACATTCCATGCTTTTATTCCTATCATCTGTGGAATCACTAGTAACTTTTAAAAAACTTTTGAAAGCTTTTTTCTCAAACTGTTCTTTTTGTAGTGGTGTTTAATACAGAAAATTTAGTCTTTAAGCGGTAGAAAATGGAGTGACACGTATGATGTGAGAGTTGTATTGTCTACAGGATATCATTGCATAAAAATGTTACTCTACCAATCAATTAATAGAAACATGTTTCAGTACACGTAGGCCCTGATTACCGAATAGGCACGAGAAGCACGTGCTTCCTTTCGAAAATCTTGAAGGGGGTCTACAATTGAGAAAACGAGAACCCTGAAAATTTTTAGTGAATTAATTTAAATGTTAGATTAGATTATGTTTATTTTACATAACTAAAAATTAATAATTTCTTAATTTGGTTTGTGCATCCAATGTAAAATATTATTAATTTAAATGATTGTCAAGAATCATTGAACGTGTCATTTCAAATCCCTTATTAGTATTTTATGCATGCTAAATTCAAACTTTTTATCTCACTTAAATTTTTACGGTAATAAAATTACGCAAAATCATTTTTCCATATTTTTATTGATTGTATCAAATATACACTATCTACCAAAAAGTATTTGTACACTTTCAGTTTTTGACATTTTGTCAAATATTTAAAAATATACTGGTCGGATTCTTCTGGAACTTCAGAAATATAAAGATTATGTTTCACTTTATATTTATTTACATTCATTTGTTAAGCGGGTAATTAGGGGGCCGGCAAAAAAACAAAGAATAATAGAAATATTTGGGATCGCCCTGTACATGAAAATGCACGAAACGACTTATCGCTTTAGAATACAAATATATGAATACAGTAGAATATGTACACTAATTTTGTGAGAATAGCATGTATATTTATGGCGATAGAGCGATTTTTTTGAAAAATTCAAAAAATTCTGGTATGTTTTTTGTTTATATCATGCTGGGTTTTTGACCAAATTTAACGCAAATTTCAGAAAAATTGGCAAAATGCAGTAGAAAAAATGTAGCGCAATTGGAATATAAATATATTAAATATTTTATGAAATATGAGTAGTTGTATAAAATAATTTTTATCTGCGCATGCGCGAACTAGAAAAACATTTTTTTTACAACCTTTAATAGTCAATTCTATGGAGTGACTTATAAAAGAAATCCAATCAAATATCGTGAAAATTCAAAAAGATATCATTATTTTAGTGAGATGTTTTTACTCTGGTCTCTAAAAACGGCTGAATCTTAAGGGATTCTCCACAAATTGACATTTTTTAATAACTGACTTAAAAAAAAAACTAGTATTGAATTAATACAATATCTAATACAATATTGCTGCTAATAAGTACTTGACAATTGTGATAGAAAAGAAAAAGAGCTTTATTCGCATTCAGGGCCAAAACTAAGAGAGGGGGGGGGGAGAAGGGCATGTGCTCCGGGCGCTAGGATGAAAGTGTTCCAAATATATCTTTCGTTTGGCGATTTTTTTCATGGCTATGTTTAGCATAATATTGTTAAAATTATTATATCTGGGCTATGCTAAAGCATAAAAAAATCTAATGATGATGGCTTAAGGTCCCTGCCCCTACCCGCGAAGATGCTCACGAGCTAATGCTATTCCTATGGGGATGTCGCGTCGGATGGTTCAGTGGATTTCGAACACAAAATTAATTTAGGCGATTCATATTCAATAACTTCAAACGGGTATCTTCTTACTTCTTTTTAATTGGAAGAAAATATACATCTTATATACACATTATACATCTTCTGTACATCTTCTTATTTACACATATGTTACAATTATTTACATGAAATTCGATATATTTTAGAATTATTCTTCTATCAAGACTGTCATAACACTATCGCGTATTAATTCTTTTTTCTCTCTCTGAAAACATAAACAAAACAAAAATATCTTGAGCCCAGGGGAGGGGTTGCCACGCGTAACTAAGATCAGGATTCATCGCCCTTTTGGCGTTAAAACATGATTCCCCACACACTCCCCACCTGGACTCATGAGAGTACATAATGATAAATCAATAAAACTAAATTCTTACAATAAACATTAATTTAAATCATAACTCAAATAATAAAACAGAAAAAAATTTCAATCTTCAGGTGCTGACATATAAAGTATTAAACAATAAAATAATATCATGAATAATATAAATAAAAAATGACACTTCAATAACATGTAGCTACATGAACCTATCTGGCCAGATATTTACCTGAATAAAATAAACTAAATATATATACGTAATACAAACAAATTAGATACTATTATTAATATCTCAATAATCCTTTCAATTTAAAATAAAGCATAATTATACACAAATGAAAAACATTTTTTTTTCTTTTTCAAAATGGATAAATTAACAATTGCAAATTACACATTAAAAAAAAAACATATTTCAACTATGAATTTATAATAAGAAATAAATCACATTTATATATTCAAACAATAGTAGAAAAAAAAGTAATTAATTTAAAACTCAAATACTGAAATCAATTAACATTCAACAATCTAATTCTAAAGGATACAAAAGTTGAACTGGTTTTCTTAGCAGTCCAAGAGCAGTCTTTACCATGCAAGCTCGAATAAGCTGATCTCTGCCAAGAATCACTTCTTGAATTACTCCTAAGTCCCACAACAGTTTAGATTTAGCATTACCGTCCACTAAGACAACATCTCCAATCTTTAGATTTTTGTGTCTCTCAGGAGTTTTAAATTTATGGATGGATCTTAAGTTCAGCAAGTATGGTTCCTTCCATTTAGTCCACAGCTGTTTTAACAAGGTAGTTTGGTATCTTTTTCTCCTTAATAATGTCTCTCGGGTAGAGATTTTATTCTCTAATTCGGCAAAATGTAGTGGAAAACTAATATTTTCTCTTCCGAGTTGAAGAAAGTGAGCTGGTGTAAGTGGCTCTGGCTCGCCGAAATCACTTGTTGTATGCGTAAGAGGTCTCATATTTATTACGGCTTCTATTTCTGTCAAAATTGTAGCCAATTCTTCAAATGTGATGAGAGCTCTTCCCAAAATTTTTCTTAGGGGTTCTTTTACACTTTTTACGAGTCGTTCGTAAAATCCTCCCCACCATGGGGCACGCTCGATGATAAATTTCCATATAATGCCTTTGTTTGATATGAAGTCTTGAAGTTCTTGATCTTTAATGATTTTTTCAAATTGTTGTAGTTCTTTGTCGGCAGCTTTAAAACTTAATGCATTATCAGAAAAAAATATTTTACAGTTTCCACGTCTTGAAATAAATCTACGAAAACTCAACATAAAGGACTTTGTAGTCATATCCCTGACTGCTTCCAAATGTATTGCTCTTGTTGCGGCACAGGTGAACAGTACAATGTAGGATTTTGACGTCTCTTTACTATCTGTTTTGATGATTATTGGGCCGGCAAAATCCAATCCTATAACGGTAAACGCAGGGGATTGTGAGATCCTTTCTTTCGGAAGTTGCCCAGTTAGCTGGTCAGCTGCCCTTGCATTGTATCTTCTACAAATTAGACATTTTCTTAGATTCTTTCTGATAGATTGTCTTCCTTGTGGAATCCAAAATTTCTTCCGGATTTGTCCAAGCGTTAAAGAAACTCCACTATGCAGCAAATTTCTATGTTCTTGCATAATTAGCAATTCTGTTAATTTTTCATTCTTCGGCAATATGATTGGGTTGGTCTCATTCGAATCAAAAGAGCCTTCGTTAAGTCTGATTTTTATTCGCAAAATTTTATTTTCATCCAAATATGGACACAGGGAATAAATTCGTGATGTTTTCTTAATAGAGTTTCCTTTTTCTAATGACTCAATTTCTTCCTTATAATTCTTCATTTGTACTTCTTTGATTAATAATTCTTCAGCTTCTTTCAATTCTTCAGCAGATAATGTATCTTTACGCTTGATTGAATTTCTTAAATTGAAAATAAATCTTCTAACTCTTGCCAATGTTTTAACTGCCTTCAAGAAGGAACTGAAGCTCTCAATTTCTATAAGTGGCTTCTGATGTTCTGATGAACTAACATATTGGAAAATCACATTTCTTTTAGCTTCTAGTTGTTTCATATCTTCATCTATTTCTCTGTCTTCTTTGGGCCATAATTTTGAATCTTTAACTAACCATGGAGGCCCTGACCACCACAGATCATCCTCTTCGAGGTCGAAAAGTGAGAGTCCCCTTGTGAGTCGATCAGCAGGATTTGAGCTACCAGGACAATGTCGCCAGTTCTTCGGATCTGTTAAACTTTGTATTTCTGATGTTCGGTTGCTTACGAATGGCTTCCAAGTACTTGACGAACTTTTGATCCAGTGAAGCACGATATTTGAATCGCTCCAATAATGTACTTTGTCTTCACTTATTTTGAGAACAGACATTACCCGCTTTCCAAGTCTAGCTCCAATCAGAGCACCCATCAATTCGAGGCGGGGCAAGGTTAACTTCTTTATGGGAGCTAGCCTGCCTTTTGATGTAACAAAACTTGTCTTTATACTATTATTGTTGTTATATCTCAGATATATAACACTTCCATAGGCCTTAGTATTTGCATCACTAAAACAGTGAATTTCTACATTGTCATAACTGTCCATTTCCTGAAAATAATATCTTGGAATTTTTATTTTACTAAGATGTGGAATCTGTGCACACCAGTTGTCCCATTTTTTCTCTAAATGTTCCGGCAAATTTTGATCCCAATCGATACCATGTTCCCATATTGATTGAAAAATCATTTTAATTAAAATCGTAGATGGTGATAAAAATCCAACGGGGTCAAAAATTCTTCCAGCTGCACGAATTATAGTTCTTTTGGTCTTATCTTGACAATGAACAAATTCTAACAGACCTTGATTATCTAATCTAAAAATGTCTTCTTCAGTGTCCCATATTAACCCTAAAATTTTAAATGGGGTTGTGTCAGTTGATGTATCAGCGCAAACATTCATATCTAAAGATTTTAAATTTTCCTTTAAAATGGTAGAATTACT
Source organism: Maratus speculifer (assembly GCA_964019185.1). Taxonomy (NCBI): domain Eukaryota; kingdom Metazoa; phylum Arthropoda; class Arachnida; order Araneae; family Salticidae; genus Maratus; species Maratus speculifer. The sequence goes on from OZ025292.1 coordinate 227,652,960, forward strand.
TTGCCATTTACGTAAAAACATATTTGCTTGCTGAAAAATAGATAAAGATTCCTTTGAAATTTTTAAAGCTTCATTAACCGTATGTGCTCCTAACAATAAATCGTCCACATACATGGAAGAGTCAATTTTAGAGCAAGTTTCCGGATATAAAGTTGCATACCTCTTCAAATGATGTTTAATTACAGCTCCTAACAGAAATGGACTCGAAGTGACGCCAAATAATACACGACACATTTTCATAATTATAAACTTAATTGGGGAATTTTTATCTTGAGGGAGTTCTTCGATCCACAGAAAACGGGTCATATCTCTATCACTTTCAGCAAGACTTATCTGTAAGAAAGCTATTTCAATGTCTGCCACTACGGCAATTTTATTGCTTCGAAATTGCAAAATTAAATCAAATAAATCTGAGTTCAAATTGGGACCTGGGAAGAGTACATCATTTAGAGAAGGTTCAGAAGGAGCATGAGATGAGGCATCAAAAACAATGCGCAATTTGGTTGTTTGTTTGTCCCTTCGAATTACAGGGTGGTGGGGCAAATAATAGGTCAAATTATCATTCGGTGAATTTATTTCTTGCGGTTCAACAATTTCTACTATTCCTAAAGCCTTATATTCTTCAATAATTTCTTTATATTCCTTAAATAATGCAGGATTATTTACAAATCGTTTAATTAGACTATTAAATCTCTTTTTGGCAACATCATAATCATTCGGAAGATCAACATTGTCATATTTCATAGGTAATTTAACTTCATACCTATTGTTTTTAAACTGAATAGAATTTTCAAATTGTTCTAATATTTGATTATCGCATAAATCTTTATTTGTATTATCTTCCTGAATCCCTAACCCTTCTATAGTCCAAAATTTTTCAAGTTGAATCGACATTTTATCAACTTCATTATTATCCCAAATAGATATATACATTGCACCCACTAAATTATTTTCATTAACTTTATCTGAGAACTTCCCATGAAGTGTCCAACCTAGTTTAGTTTCATTCAAAACAAGAGTTGGTGAAATACGTTTATATTTCCCTGTCATAATTGACCAATAGTAGTCGCTACCAATCAACAAATCTATTTTATTCTCCCCATCACTTAATTCATTTGAAACATCTGACAACTGTATACCCATTTCTTTTATTTTTTCATTTAACTCTGAACTTGGGGCACGTATTATATCTGAACAAATCTTCTCTGTTTCTAAAGCTTCCAGACATATTACATTGTCAGAAAATTTATCCCTTAAGAAAATTTTAACTCTGTTATGATTATTAACAATAGGTTTCGTACCAGCAAATGTATGGATTTTTAATGATTCCTGTCCTGTCACCTCTAAATTTAAATGCCTTGACAAATTCTTTCCGACAAACGTACGCTGCGACGCACTGTCTAGCAAGATACGAACATTAATATTTTTATCTTTCCCAATCATTATTCCCTTTAAAGTTTGAAAATAAACATATTCATCTGGCTTACAACAAACTGAAGAAACAGTTATTTTTTCATACTGCGTATTTTGCTTTCCCCCTATTTCATCCCCTTCAGTTGAAACAAGGTCAATTTTATTTTCCTTTGATGATCTTTCTTTTACTTTTTTATTACAAAGAGAATTTTGATGAGCCTTTGAATTACAAAGAGTGCAACGAATATTAGAATTTTTACAAAATTTACTCTTATGAAATCGTTTGTAGCATCGAAAGCATTTCGCTTGTTTCGATAAAGATTGTTTTCTTTCTTCCAAATTTAAGTTACACAAATTTGCTTCATGTTTCTGAGAACAAAAAGGACAAAGGTTTTCTGTAATTGTATTTAATGTAAATGCTGAAGGATTTCTATTTTTTGCTTGAAGAAAATGTTTAGAAGAATTTTGTTTGAATTTATTTTCATGAGATTTAATCTCAAAACTGACAGATGTAATATTAACAACCTTTTCCCGCGCTTCGATTTCGCGCTTAAGGAACAACAATAAATCATTTACGCAAACATCTTTTTTCTCTCACTGTTCTCTATGAAATTGCAATAAAAGGTCATTAGGTATACATTTATAAATAATAGGTAACAATAAACAACCATATTGGTCTGATTTCACATCCAATGATTCTAAACTTCTTATTTGTATCGCTATTTCATCATACAATTTTCTTAATGAATAAATATCATTTGATCTTCGCACTGCTTCTAAATTTAATAATTTATTTGTGTGCGCAGATATTAAAACTTCTCTTTTTCCAAAACGATCCTTTAATATATTTATTGCCGTTGCGTAATTTTCACCAGTTAATGGAAGCCCGTTAATAGCAGCAGCTGCTGATCCCGAAATCAAAGATTTCAAATAAGTAAATTTTTCTATCGCTTGAAGGGCTTCATTTTCGTGAACAACGACTTTAAACTGCGTCCAAAATTCTTGGAATTCGCAAATGTCGCCGGTGAATTTGTTTAAAGAAATTCGCGGCAATTTAGTGTTACACTTTAACTGAGTATCTGATATGGGGGGCGTAACTACTTTTGGTTCACTTGTAATATCAGAAGTTTTCTTTAAATTATGCAAAAATCTATTTGCTCTCGATTTACATGTAATAATAGACTCTTTATATTCTAAACAAGCTTCAATTTCGGTTTCTAAATTAGAAGTTTCAATTTCAGATTGTATTAAATCGTCTAGGTTTTCTAGAGAAATCTTATGTTCCAGCAATGTTGCTAAACAATCCTCCACAATTTCCGGTTTCAAATCACTTTCTTTCAAAATTTCATTATCAATTTTTTAACTAATTTAGTTATTGTGGATCTAATTGATCCGCGTTTAGTAATATTTCTTTTCAAATTTTCACCGGTACTCATTTTGTATAGTACTGTTTCTTCCAAATCATAAAATCAAAGAAATAACAATAAAAAACTTACCCGTTTAATATATGCAATCGTCCTACTCTTATTCTCATTCTATTATTTCCCGGCCGATGCACCATTGTCGCGTCGGATGGTTCAGTGGATTTCGAACACAAAATTAATTTAGGCGATTCATATTCAATAACTTCAAACGGGTATCTTCTTACTTCTTTTTAATTGGAAGAAAATATACATCTTATATACACATTATACATCTTCTGTACATCTTCTTATTTACACATATGTTACAATTATTTACATGAAATTCGATATATTTTAGAATTATTCTTCTATCAAGACTGTCATAACACTATCGCGTATTAATTCTTTTTTCTCTCTCTGAAAACATAAACAAAACAAAAATATCTTGAGCCCAGGGGAGGGGTTGCCACGCGTAACTAAGATCAGGATTCATCGCCCTTTTGGCGTTAAAACATGATTCCCCACAGGGGATGCATTTTTCTAACTCTTTTGCATTTGGACATTTTGAAATAACATGTTTTACATTGGATAGCGGAAGTCCTTTTCAAGATCGCTCCGTGATTACTTTTTCAATTTTGGCGTAGATATTTTTATAATGTTTCTTTCACTTCCAAAAGCGGTTCTGAAAGTGAAACTAACTTTATAAAAAATATCTATGACTCAAATCGAAAAAGTAGTCAAGGAGCGATTTTGAGAGGGACTTCTGCAATCCAATGCAAAAAAAAAAAAAAAAAAAAAAAAAAAAATTGAAAATTTCAAAATGCGAAAGAGTTATTAGAAAAATGCCTCCCCACAGGAATAGCATTAGCTCAGCAGTGTCTTCGCGGGCAGGGACAAGGGCCTTAAAGATCCTGTTGAAGGTAGAATTTTTTTTATTCGGTTTAAAGTATCAAATTGGAGTATTTTAATAAAGCAGAATACGTTATTTTATATTACATATTTTAAGTTTTAAAATAAGTCGGCTATTAATAAATTGGAGAAATTTTCTTTGTAAATATGCTTTGCGAAGGAGGGAGAAAGGGGTACCTTCAAAATCCACGTTTGCCTCGGGAAAAAAAGACTGGTTTTGGCCCTGTTCACATTTAATAATTTGTAGATCCTCCTCGAGAGGCAATTACAGCTGGCCTCTCCTGGGCATGCTCTCAACTAGTCCTTGTATTACATTTAATGGTATTTTATTCTACTCTGTTTGCACAAGGCAGGTAAGCTCTTTTACTGATTTTGGGCGTGTGTCACCCGCCTTAATTCCACGATCCAACTCGTCCCAGAGGTTCTCTATTGGGTTCAGGTCTGGGCTCTGGGCAGGCCACTCGAGTCGATGCACTCCATTATCAGCATACCAATCCATGCTGGACCTCGCTACATGGCAGTTTGCGTTGTCATCCTGGAAATAACATGGGTCCAATCCATAGTATTGCCACAACGTAGGAAGTACACTGTTGTCCAGTATATTACAGTAGGCATCGGCATTGAGCTTACCATGAATTGGGACCAAGGGCCCTAGTCCGAACCAGGAAAAACAACCCCAGAACATAATTCCCCCTCCGCCAAATTTAACTGTGGGTACAATACATTCTGGTAGGAGGCGTACTCCAGGCAGACGCCAGACCCAGACCCAGACCCTACCATCAGAACGGTAGAGGGTGAACCTTGATTCATCACTCCAGAGAACCTGTTTCCATTGCTGTACAGTCCATTGCTGGCGTGTTTTGCACCAACTTAACCGAGCTGCGCGGTTGGACTTGGTGATTAAAGGCTTATGGGCGGCAGCACGGCCATAAAAATTAAGCAGATGAGCTTCCTTACGGATGGTATTCATGGAAACAACACATCCTGAAGCTTGTTGAAATTCTTGGCGTATGTGTAACATTGGTTGGTTGCGGTTCTTCCGAATTTCTCTAGACAGAACCCGTCGGTCTCTATCTCCCAGTTTCGTCGGTCTGCCTACTCTGGCCACATTCTGACAATCACCATTCAGCTTCCATTTTCTAATCACATAAGCCACGGTCGTTTTGGAGTAATTAAGCTCGCTATATATGTCAATTAAAGATCGGCCATTTCGGTGGTACCCGATGATCACACCTTTCTCAAAATCAGACAGCTCTGTTCTTCTTGGCATCATGCATGCGATTCATGTCAGTGTTGTTTTCAACACCACATTTAACTGTGGAGAACTTGACGTATTTCAGGATCGCAGATATCGGCATTTGCATAAGAGCCACTATCAATTATGTATCAATGGGTAGATTTGACACAAATGCTTCGATTTTTTATAATTATTTTTATCCTGAAATAGGTTCGTTCTGGTAATTATCTAAGAAAAGAAGTAAATCACCAGTAAAAAACGTAAATGGAGATTTGGCAATTTGCGTAAAATCTGACGTCATTCAACTGCTTTCAGAGACCAATTGAAAATCAGTTCACTCCTATCCACAATAACTTTCTGAATTTCCACGAAATTCGATCGGATTTTTTTATGAGTAGCTCCATAGAGTTGAATATTAAATTATGTAAAATGATAAATTTTATCGTTCACGCATACGCTGATTAAAAAATATTTCATACAAATACTCATATTTTAGAAAACTTTTAATATATTTATATTTCAATAGCACCTTATTCTTTCTACTACATTTTGCGAATTTTTCTGAATGTGGCTTTATATTTGGTTGAAAATATTTCATGACATAGAACATTTTAGAAAATATTTAATATAGTTATATTTCAATGAATTTTGGTGAACTCCCCCCCCTCCCTTTTCTTCTTTGCAAAGCATCTGCAAAAGTATTTGCAAAGAAAAATTTTCTAATTTATTAATAGCCGACTTATTTTAAAACTTAAAATATGTAATATTGATTAAAGTAGTCTGCTTTGTTTTAAAAAAATGATACCTTAAAATCGTGAAACCGAGTCAAAACGAAAAAAAAATCAGTTATTAAAAAATGTCAATTTGTGGAGAATCCCTTAAGATTCAGCCGTTTTTAGAGACCAGAGTAAAAACATCTCACTAAAATAATGATATCTTTTTGAATTTTCACGATATTTGATTGGATTTTTTTTATAAGTCACTCCATAGAATTGACTATTAAATGATGTAAAAAAAATGTTTTTCTAGTTCGCGCATGCGCAGATAAAAATTATTTTATACAACTACTTATATTTCATAAAATATTTAATATATTTATATTCCAATTGCGCTACATTTTTTCTACTGCATTTTGCCAATTTTTCTGAAATTTGCGTTAAATTTGGTCAAAAACCCAGCATGATATAAACAAAAAACATACCAGAATTTTTTGAATTTTTCAAAAAAATCGCTCTATCGCCATAAATATACATGCTATTCTCACGAAAATTAGTGTACATATTCTACTGTATTCATATATTTGTATTCTAAAGCGATAAGTCGTTTCGTGCATTTTCATGTACAGGGCGATCCCAAATATTTCTATTATTCTTTGTTTTTTTGCCGGCCTCCTAATTACCCGCTTAACAAATGAATGTAAATAAATATAAAGTGAAACATAGTCTTTATATTTCTGAAGTTCCAGAAGAATCCGACCAGTATATTTTTAAATATTTGACAAAATGTCAAAAACTGAAAGTGTACAAATACTTTTTGGTAGATAGTGTATATGTATATATATATATATATGTGTGTGTGTATATATATATTTGCTTTCAGCATGTAGAGTATTGTTACCGTAGGCGCCAATGCAGCACTTAACAATTGCAACATACGTATACAAATTAAATTTCATGAAAATATTTATTAAGCACTATGTGCATAATGTATAAACACTTTTAAAAAACAGTAAACATTAAAATAACAATATTAAACAATATAAAAAGTCACCCGCAGAATAAAAGCCATCACTCTTCAGCTGGCGGAATGGCTTTAACATTCCCCCCACTGTTAAAATAAAGCTTAATCAGCAGGTTTCGTGTAATATGACAGAGTCTTGCATTAAATATGAAAATGACACATTCAAAAGTCACTTAAAGATCATTTCAAAGAAATATGCTTTACTTATATATTGATTCAACGCAATCAATTATTTACACTCAGTATTTTAAATCATAATTAACCCATATAAAGAATAAACATTTATATTTATGAAATCCTAAATGATAACAATTATTAGGATTGTTATTTTATTATAAGGTGGTTAATAAGGTAAGTTAGGTAGGCTTTTTTTATAAGGTAGGTAGGTAGGCTAGGTAGACTTTTATTATAAGGTAAGTTATTATATTTTATTATTATATAATAATAAAAAATAATATTATAAGGATATACGGTTTTCTTAAATATAACTTAAAAAATAACAGCCATTTTTGGTTAATCAATAACAGTTATGAAATTTTGGACAAAAAACACTTCACTCCTCTTTTTATGCAGGTTTTTGATTTTGAAAATTTGTTTAATAACATACCAATGGATTCTTTGTACAATATTCTAAAAGATATTTTTGACACTTTTTGTATCAATGAAGAGCTAAATATTAATAGTGATTTTTTTTTGAATTTATGTCTTTTTATGTCATAAGTAAAGCATATTTCTTTGAAATGATCTTTAAGTGACTTTTGGATATGTCATTTTCATATTTGATGCAAGACTATTATGTCATATGCTGTCATATTACACGAAACCTGCTGATTAAGCTTTATTTTAATAGTGGGGGGAATGTTAAAGCCATTCAGCCTGCTGAAGAGTGATGGCTTTTATTCTGCGGGTGACTTTTTATATTGTTTAATATTGTTATTTTAATGTTTACTGTTTTTTAAAAATGTTTATACATTATGCACCTAGTGCTTAATAAATATTTTCATGAAATTTAAATTGTGTATATATATATATACAGGGTGATTCATAAAAGATGGGCAGAACTTTAAGGGGTTATAGTACACTTAAAGACAAATAATATTAAATAGGAGACTAAGGGTCCCAGACGTATTCCCAAATAGATAAGGGGCATTAAAGTTTAGGGTCCGAAATTTCAAATGATTATAAAAAATGGAAAAATTGGTCGATTCGTTTGCGGTTTTTGCAAAAAATTTTCTTTATGCCAGTATTTTCTTGAAATAAAATTTTAAAGTTCAATTTCAAAAAATGCCGATAGGGGGCGCTTTAGACTTTGGAGTAACAAACAACTATTTTTTAACGTTATTTTTTGTATTTCTTTAAATGATTTCGAAAGCTTAGACTTAAACTTAAATTTTGATCTAAAAATCTGAGTCCTAACGAGTAGTTAAGTAGCGTAAACTGAAATTTGAAATTTGAAACCCTTCTCCTCCCAGAACAAAAATCAGTTATTCCCGATCTTTGTGTCGTAGATTAGGCTCTAACTACTGCCACGTTTTGCTAAAATTATTCTTTATGTCAGTATTTTCTTGAAAATAAATTTTAAAGAAAAGTTTCAAAAAATTCCGATAGAGGGCGCTTTAGACTTTGGAGTAACGAACAACTATTTTATACCGTTATTTTTTGTGTCTCATTAAATGCTTTCTAAAGCTTAGACTTAAATTTTCAGCCCAAAATCTGAATCGTTAGACGTGGTTAAGTTTCTGGGGAGAGGGGTTTGAAATTTCTACTCCTGAGCACAGTTCAGTTTACCATGTCCACACATTGTGTGCTGTGATACGAGGTAAAAAGACACAAATTAGGATTATGTTACTAAAGCATATTTATTAACATGTAATTACAATAAATGTTCAAAATTGTGACCACCAGAGGTTATGCACGCAGAACAACGGCGAAGAATGGAACGGCGAACATTCGCGAAAACATCAGGCTTTTCGAGCACTTCCCCTACAGCGGCGGAAAGTCTGGCGACCAGTTCCTCGGGGGATTCAATGGGTGTCTCATACATAAGAGCCTTCAATTGTCCCCAAAAAAAGAAATCGAGGGGTGAAAGATCTGGAGAGCGAGCAGGGCAAGCAACAGGACCACCTCGACCAATCCATCTGTTCGGAAATGTGATGTCCAGATAGTTGCGGACGTCTCGTACGTAATGGGCTGGCGCTCCATCCTGCTGGAACCACATGACCCGCCGGATGCGTAGAGGAACAACGTTTAACAGGTCTGGCAGCACATGTTGCAGAAATGTGAGGTATGTTTTACCGTTGAGGCGTTCAAGAAGAAGGTACGGTCCGATTAGGTGGTCTCCGAGAATTCCTGCCCAAACATTGATGGAAAAGCGTCTCTGATGAGCATGTGGATACGTAGCATGTGGATTGACATCCGCCCATACATGTGCATTGTGTGTGTTAAATGTACCTTCACGTGTGAAGGTACATTCATCGGTGAAAAGCACAGTTCGTCCAAAATGTGGATTTAGCGCGTTCTGCTGCAGAAACCAGCGGGCGAATTCAATACGATTTGGATAATCCCCTGGAGACAGTTTCTGGACTCGTTGCACATGAAACGGGAGCAAATGTTCATCCTTCAGTACCCTCCAAATCATGGACTGTGAGGTATCCACCTGCCTAGCCACTGTTCGTGTACTTGTACTTGGCTGCGCCGCTACTATATCCAGAATGGCTTCTGCAACAACTACTGATTCGTCCTTTTTTGCACGACCTGCATTCGACCGGGAAGCGAGAAATGATCCCGTCTCACACAACTGTCTGTGCAAGCGCTCGAAAGTTTTGCGGTTAGGCAACCGCCTGTTGGGAAATCGCTCTCCGTACATTCGTTGTGCCTCTGCACCATTTCCATCTGCCGCTCCGTAAATTAAATGCATCTCAGCCTTTTCCTTATTCGTGAAGGGCACCATCTTCCGATTCATTACTACAGCGATTTACACTTGACTCACCGTTCAGTGGTTTTTATGCCTGAATCGTGTCGAAATTTTGCATACGTGTTCTTCTTCTTCCCCATTTGACATTTGCATACTTTCTGTATCCTTCTTCACCCGGTGACTAGCGTCAGGAATGGAGCTTTAACGTTTGCATGAGCGACGTTTCCAACTGTGCCAGTGCCTTTATGAGTGAATTCCGACTATGCAGTCCTTGACGAAAGTTGTATTTTTGCCTCGTATCACAGCACAGAATCGTTGGGCATGGTTAAGTAGTGCAAACTGAACTATGTTCAGAAGTTGAAATTTGAACCCCCTCCCCTCGCTCCTGAACCACGCTCAGCGATTCAGATTTTGAGCTGAAAATTTAAGTTTAAGTCTAAGCTTTAGAAAGCATTTAATGAGACACAAAAAATAACGGTATAAAATAGTTGTTCGTTACTCCAAGGTCTAAAGCACCCTCTATCGGAATTTTTTGAAACTTTTCTTTAAAATTTATTTTCAAGAAAATACTGACATAAAGAATAATTTTAGCAAAACGCGGCAGTAGTTAGAGCCTAATCTACGACACAAAGATCGGGAATAACTGATTTTTGTTCTGGGGGGAGAAGGGTTTCAAATTTCAAATTTCAGTTTACACTACTTAACTACTCGTTAGGACTCAGATTTTTAGATCAAAATTTAAGTTTAAGTCTAAGCTTTCGAAATCATTTAAAGAAATACAAAAAATAACGTTAAAAAATAGTTGTTTGTTACTCCAAAGTCTAAAGCGCCCCCTATCGGCATTTTTTGAAATTGAACTTTAAAATTTTATTTCAAGAAAATACTGGCATAAAGAAAATTTTTTGCAAAAACCGCAAACGAATCGACCAATTTTTCCATTTTTTATAATCATTTGAAATTTCGGACCCTAAACTTTAATGTCCCCTATCTCCTTGGGAATACGTCTGGGACCCTTAGTCTCCTATTTAATATTATTTGTCTTTAAGTGTACTATAACCCCTTAAAGTTCTGCCCATCTTTTATGAATCACCCTGTATATACACTGCTCAAAACAATTAAAGGATATTGCAGTTTTAGGTGGATTTTGTATCTGGGAAATTTTTTAGCTGATTGATACATGGTCGACAGACATAGTAAGTTATATGAGAATAAATTACACATATTTGGCAGAAAAAAATGCATTTTATTGCGCATTTGTGTACAAAAGGAAAAAAACACAATTTGTGCATATGAGAAATAAAGAATAAGAAAAGGTGTTTTCTTCAAAGAAAATCATTTTCAGTAGGGGGTATGGTTTCCACGGGCGGCCAGCAACGTTAAACACCTTTGAGGCACGGACTCAATGAGGCTATTAATGACGAGTTGGGGTATTCTACCCCCCTCTTCCAGAAGAGCTCTTTCCAGTTCTTGGAGAGTTTGTGGGGGTTGTTGGCGGCCAGAAACTCGTCTTCCTAGAGCGTCCCAAACGTGCTCGATTGGATTCATGTCTGGAGAACACGCTGGCCATTACATTCGAACGATTCCTTCCTCGAAAAGGAAATTCTCCACCAGGTTTGCACGATGTGGCCTGCAGTTATCGTCCATTAAAATGAAGTTATCTCCGATTGCTGCAGCGTAAGGGACTACAATAGGTCTGAGGAACTCATCCCTATATCGGCGACCAGTCAGAGCTCCATCTCGAATGATGTAGAGGTCAGTGCGCCCGTCAATGGAGATGTCACCATACACCAACACTCCTCCACCGCCAAATCTGACACTTTCGTGCACGAGCGCAGGATTATTCCTCCTGCCACGGTCCCTCCAGATGAAAATACGCCTATTATCCGGATGCACAAAAAAACGGGACTCGTCAGAAAACAGAATATTGCTCCATTCATTTCTCCTCCAGTTGACATGCTCGGTTGCCTACTCCCTGCAGTCGCGACGATGCTTTGATGTTAATCTAACACATACATCGGTCGGCGAGCATACAGACCTACAGCATGGAGCCGGTTTCGGACAGTCTGAGTTGAAATCGTGGTGCCTGTAGCCGAGCGAAGGTGTTGTTGGAGAAGTGTAGTGTTCATGTTTCGGTGTCTCCGAGCTGTTAACGCTAAATACCGATCTTCATTGGGCGTTGTTGCCCGTCTACGATCTTACCCTGGTCTTCGGCCTGCATATCCACTCTCCAAAAAACGGTTCCAGATCCTGGAAATGACACTTTGTGACACTCCAATAGCTTGCGCCTACTTCGGCTTGAGTTTGGCCCCCTTCTAACCTACCAACAATTCTCCAAGCTTCTGAATCTGTCAAATGACTTCGCTGAGACATCGTACTCATCGAAACAAAGCAATCACTGAATGCCGATCATCCTTGTCTTTCATTCTCTTTTATCCAAATGAAAGTCAAATTTCATTTGCTGCCGCTGAAGCGACGTTTTTGGCGTCGAACTCAAAATTTGCATACTCCATAGTTTGAAAACCAGAAAAATTTGCATTTGTGATTCTCTTCTTCTATTTTCGGCAAAAAAAAATTCGTTTATATCTTTATTTTATATAAAACTTCAAATATCCTTTAATTGTTTTGAGCAGTATATATATATATATATATGCCACGCTATGTAGCACTAGTGAGTTTCTAGGTATGTCGAATTTAAAAACATTATTCGAATGTAAAAGGGCCCCGAAATGACACTGTCCTTCCAATATCTTCAGAAGTTAATCGGACCCTGAATACAGGGTTCAAAGACTCTCAAGCACTTTTCATCGGAATTTTCGTAAAGTAATATTTGCATTATTTAAAGAAAAAATCTGCCTTCTGATATAGCGAAAAGCACTTACAAATATTTCTGGTATTAAAATATCTAACATCTCCTGAATACCCTGATGCATATGAACATTGTAATACTAGACAACTGTAACAAAAAATGGTACTACTCTGTTATCCCGTCGACCAATTTCGCCAAATTATGCAAATTGCCAAACTAACCTCTTCGTTTCGGACGATTTCTAAATACATTTTAGTTCATAGACCGGCAGTTTTTCAGTGTTATCATTCCCCCATTTTCAAAGAGAGGCGTTTCACCAGATTTTTTCACTCCTATTCAAAAGCGCAGTGGTTCCTGAATTCCTGGAAATGAGACGGGGATAGAGTTGTTATGAAACCAGTTTTGGAGCGTTAACTCTTTTGGCTTGATTAGGAAACCAAAATAAATGCATTTATTTTTTTGTTTCGTATAGCTTTCAGTTTTTTTCTAATTCAGACAGAATTTTATTTCTTGAAAAATTTATAATTTTATAAAACTTCTGCGTTTGTTTTGTAATTCTTATTTTCTTCTGAGTCAGTATTTTTATTTATTTATTTTATATAGTTTTCAAGAAATTCCAACGTATATTTTTTAAAAATAAAATGAGCTAACAATATTTCATGACATAAATATTATAAGAAGGATTAGAAAAGAGCAAAATTTCACTGTACAGCCAAAAACTTTATTGGTGCTATTCGCAAAACTGTAGACGCAATAAATAAATAAATAGATAAATAAAAATGTTTTCTTTGATATTAAAGTGGAATAATAATTTGAATAAAATAAAATTAAATTTATTGATAAAAGTAAAATAAATTTTTATTTTTATTTCTTTCATAAAAAGGTATAAAATACTTTCGTTGAATGAAGTTTCTGGCTTTTTAGCAGTCATTGAAATGTTAAATACTACCACTTGATTTCGAAATGGATTTTATAACTTTTACATAAGAAAAAATTGTAATTTTATCACGCCTGTCTGATACAAATATCATTCCATGTCACTTTCGCTAATCCACAAAGTCAATTTATTTTCAATACTTTCAATTTGTAGGTATTCTTCTTCAGATACAAAAAAATCCAATGACATTTTTCACTTTTCGAAAAAGACAGAGTATCTTTCAAACATTTTTTGTCATAGTTTTAGGCAGATTTTCGAGGCTAGGTAGCAGGGAAACAGTCATTATAAAATAGCGTAATCGACATTTTGAGAAAAACTTAAAATGCTATTCGACAGCAGAAAGAAAGGGGGAAGGAATCTATACTTTTTCAATACTATTTCGTTACTTGTTTTGATATTTATCTAGGGATTTTCATAGTGAGAAATCAGGTCTAGAAAATGTAGAAAATGCTGTACTACTGATGAAGGATGATGGGAGAATAGATTGTTAATCTTTTTATTTTTTTCTAAAATTATATCTCTTTAATGTTTTACAAATTTACGAAGTGAGTTTGTTTCGTAACTGCGTGTAATTTGCAGGAATTTTTGTTTTGGAAACAAATAATCTCACAGCGTTTTCTAGTTTTCTATATAAAAAAGGTATCTTTTTAACTACATTATCGAATATAACATTTTAGCCAGATTTATGATATTCGATGTTGGAAATAGGTTGTCATATAGAACCAGAAAAATGGAAAACGCTGTACGATTGATTGAGGAAAAGGGGGGAGGATTTGCCCATCTTTATTTTCTTTCAAAATTTCATCTCAATTTTTTAAAATTTTTTAAGAAGTGAATTTCTTTCGACACTGTACTTAGGTAGCAGATATTTTAATTCTGATACTAAAAAATCAAATAGCTTTTTTTTTTTTTTTTTTTAGTCCAATAAAAGAAAAGTGTATTTACAATAATATTGTAGAATATGGAGTTTGAAGCTCATTTATAAAGTTCCATTCCGGGAAGAGGTCTTCATATAAAAGTAGAAAAAGAAAAAACGATGTAAAATGGATGTAGAGGAATTCGGGAGGGGGGGGGGGGCTTTTCTTCAGATATCTGAATCCCCTGCCCTCCCTCACCTCTTTATTTTTCTGAAATTCTAATTTAATTTTTTCATATTTATGAAGTGAATTTCTTTCGTGTCAGCCAAGGGTGATTCTGGTCCGAATTTTCAGAAAATTACGAAGAAAATTAAGAAAATTGTTTCATAAAAAAAAAAAAAAAAAAAAAAAAAATGGTTTTAAAACAAAAAAGGGGGAGGTCGCTTATATACATATATATATTTAATTCCAACTCACTTTTTAATTACATTGAAGAAATAGCTTTTTTTTGTGACTGCAATCAATCTCTAGATTTTTTTTTTCTCTGATATTAAGGAAATCTTTATACATTTTTTCCAACAAAAATAAGAATATTTCAAAAAACATAATCGGATATGACACTTGAAAATAAGTGCAAATGTGATTCGGACTATTTTTTTTTTTTTTTTTTTTTTTTTTTTTTTAAATTCACAGCAAATTTTCTGAAAGTTTACAACGGTGGGAGGAGAGTGGGGGTGGGGTGGGGGGTAAACTCACGGCAGAGTTTTTTTCTTTCTTTCTTTTTCTTTCTTTTTTTGTTCAACAATCTGTTGACGAAATATTATGTTTTTCATACTATTGATTAAAGAAATATGACAATTTTTCAGCTATCTGTAGATAGAATTTGTATTTAACGCAATCTGGTGACAGAATTTGCTTTTTTTCGTCATCTGTAGAAAAAATTAAGAGTGTTTTCGCGATGTGTTGAAAAAAAGCTATTTATTTCAAGATCTTTTGATGAAATTTGGCGTTTTTTGCGATCTTTTAATGTAATTTGATATTTTTCTGCCATCCTTTGACCATTTTTTTTTCCGTTGTTTACAAAAGTTGCCATTTTTCGCAATCTGTTGACAAAATATACTACTTTTATGCGATCTGTTTGCGAAATTTGCAATTTTTCACGATCGTTTCATGAAATTTGACTTTTTTGCAATCTTTTGATGAAATATGACGTTTTTCCGCGATCTTTTGAATGAAATTTGACTTTTTTTTCGAATGATACTCAAAAAAAAAAATGAGAAAGAAAAGAAAAATGACAGAGACCGGTAAAAGAAAGACCCAATAAGTCGCCAAAATGTAAACAGTTATCTCTTTCTAGCGCCAAAGGAGAAAAGTTTTCATCTGCGCGTACGGTGGTGGGTGTTCCAGTGACCAACAATAGAGTCCGCTCCGTAAATGTCAAGTGATTGATGACACTGGTTTTCGCGAAGGGGAAAATTCTAGGGTACAACAGTCGTAACATAGCCGTGCTTTGGTCGAAGAAATATTTAGGGTACAACTGCTGAACCCGCCGGAATGAACAGGCTAATAGCCAAATTATACATATTGACATATTTTTAGTTAAAATAAGGAAAAAACAAGTAATTAGTAGAATATTAATAAAAATTCAAATAAAAAGTCGAAATAAAAATCACTTAATGACATTTTAAACACGTGAATCGTATTTAATGTCATTTAATGTAACATTCACGATCATCCATTATTGGCATTTAATCTTATAGTTTGGCGATAATTTTTTGGTCGACGGGATAACCTAGTAGTACCCCAAAAATTTGCTTCTTTAATGAGCATATTCCATTTTTACTAATTTGTGGCCGAGAAAACTGAATATATTTGTGGCCGAGAAAACTGAATATATTTGTGGCCGAGAAAACTGAATATATTTGCGGCCGAGAAAACTGAATATGACCTCATCTTTTTTTTTTTTTAATTAATTCTGGTTTTTAATTCTTCACTGCACCGTGTGCCACATCTGGCACATATCTAAAAACACTGTAATTCTCATTATGTGCCGGAAATTTGGAAAATATGATCGCTGAAAGTGTTCAAAGACAGTCTATAGAATGGGATAACACTTATTTTGTCCATGTCATACGACTGCATTAAAAAATTGAATTTTTTTCTTTGGAAACAAATTATTTTCGATCAAGTTATTAAGGCAAAATTTTCTTTTATTATTTTTACTGAATGCTTAAAAAAATTATTATAAAGAATGTAGCAGATTGTTAAACAAATAAAATTTATTAATTTAAGCCCATTTAATTGCACAAAGTATAGCAATACAATATTTAAAAATCCTGATTGTGTATATAGGTTACACGCCCTAAAATACCAAATTTTAGCTGAAAATTTGAAATTAATTTTTTTACATTTTTTCTCATTATTAGACCGATATAAAAATTTCAAATTTTATTTATCATATCAATAGGTAAAATCGTGCAGTGAAGGGTTAAGATACAAAACTACTACTATTCGAAATTATATAGTAGAAATTGTTACGATTTTTTAAGGTATGTGTAAGTCAGCTTTTCCTGTATGTAATCTATAACAAATTTTTACTAATTGTGGACCGATAAAATCGAACGTGGGCTTAGAATTTTATTATAGCTTTTATTTTATAAGGTATGGTACTTTTGTTGTACGAGCTTGTAAATACGAACCTGAATTACAGTCAGAATAATATAACTTTTAATGCACTAAGTATACAGTTTAATTATATATAAGCTATAATTTTATTATTTAACATATATTGTCTTATAATAGTAACTTATACAAATATGATAAATTGCAGTGTGCGCCATTAAAAGTTCAACATATTTCATAACATTTAGCTAACTCAGCATTTTAAATGTGATATAATTTTTTTCCATACCGAATTACAGAGAAACAACTATTTTCGTCAAAGAGCACTTTAAATGATGGTGTAGTGTAATTAATGCTATACTAAAATTTTGCTTGCATATAACTGGACAACATACAGAATTGGTAAAAGAAATTAAATACTAACAACCAATTTTGATTACATATATATTATTTAATTTTATGCAAATTTTATCCTTGAACACCTAACAAGGAATAAATAATCAGAGAGTTTAAAAATTTTATTGGTTAAAAGTCTGTCACTCCAAATGTTAGATTAATTTTTTACTCTTGTAAAGTTGATATGAATGCGAGTGGTTTCTTAAGAATACTTAAAATATACTAACCGGAAACATGTGAAATTTTTAAATCGCAATTCGAAACTTTTGGAATTGGATTCTTGATTTTAAAAAAAATCATAGTTCAATGTTCATCTATTTTTTAACTCAATAATTAAAAAAAAAAAAAAAGTTGTGCTTGCTTTTTGTGTTCACTTTACATACACTGAAAAAAAGATCCATTTAATTTACAAAAACTGCTGGTAGCAATGTTGCCAGCAGATTTTCCGTAAATATTTCCGTAAAATTAGATATAATAAATAAATTTGTATCTAATTTAATCAATTTTTGTTTTGCCGTAAATTTAATGTTTTTTTTTTCTTAATGTGTTGTAGTTTTTTTAAGCGTTGATGCTGTGAAATCGAATTCAATCGTCGAAGCTGTGAAAACAAATTAAAGCATCAAGTGAATTAAAAATAAAATTATTTATGTCATATGCATAGATAAGTCTATAATAACGCAACTTTCTCCAGACTTGAGGGCAGCATCTTTTGATGTAAAATACATAATTTCTTTTACAGTGAATATATATTTTATTTGAAATTAATATTCTAAATAGAAAATAACTTCACTAACATTAAAGTTTAATCGCATAAATAATTAAATAATTGATTCGAATTCACCATAAAAATTAGCTTTGTTAACTAATAATTTATCAATACACATTTAATTGCATAAATAATAAATAATTGATTTGAATTCACCATAAAAATTCGCTTTGTTAACCAATAATTTATCGATACATATTCGATAGGCTTTAATGCGATATTTATTTTTGAATTTGTATTTACTTTGAAAAGCAAGATGAAAAAAATAATGCAAAAAATTTACATACAAAATATCAAAACCTTACAAAGTGTCTACACACGAGAAAAATTCATGCTTTCAAGAAAATAAGATATTTTTTCATGAATTTTAAAATATTTTTTTTTTCAGAAAAGTTTCAGATAAGGAATATTTTATCTGAAGAAAATGTATTCAAATTTGCTTGGTGTGGACTTTGGTGCATAAAAAAATGTATAAAATCAAAACAAAAGAATCACCAGAGTAGCTCAATTTTTCGCTCAGGTTTATACGTAATAAAAAAAATAATATAATGTTGAATTCTTGTTATTTCAAAAATTTAAACAGAAAAAGACTTTTTCTTTCCGTTTTAAAGTGTGGCATATTACATTTTATTGAATGAATTAAATATTTCTGAAAAAAGATACACATAAACTTCGGAATTAAAATATAAAAGCTATCAGTTTAAAATTACTGAATTCTATATAAAAATATCAAAGTAAGTATTTAAATTAATATTGCTAAAAAGCATATTTCCTTTATTAAAGAAACATTAAATGAAAATAACGAAAAAAAATATATAATGCTTAAAATTTTCGAATTTACGTTTGTATAAATTAGGTGAGCTACAACAAATACACAAATTGGATTCCAATTAAGAAAAATTATCTCCAAAATAATTTTTATTAGTCAGCAGCAGAATTCTCTGTAAGAGTATAAAAACACGTATTTAAATAAATTTTGTCAAAAAGTGCTTTTTTTTTATCTTAGAAAATTACAGAAAGAAAACTGTGTTTGAAAAATTAGGATATATGTTTATATAAATTAAATTGTTTTGAAGAAGGATTAAAAAAATGAATTAAGGTAAATATTTTTTTATAATTATCCGTTCGGACAATTTCATTCAAAATGTTAAGCTTTTGAATATATACTGTCACATATAATTATATATTATGATACATATTTTATCATTTAAATGTTGTTGTCATTTGAGATCTAGGGTGTATATTTTATGCTTAGTATATATATATATATATATATATATATATATATATACTAAGTGCTTGTTAACATCATGATCAGTGTCTATTAATTGGGATTGAGAAGATGACTGAGGTGATGTTTTTCATTAACTGCTGTACAGTCATTTTTTAATCATTTTGCACAAATTATTTGTAAATTATTTGTAAATTAATTTTGTAACACATTTGTAAATTATTAAATATGCCATCTTACATTTGTATGTTACGCAAAGAAAGTAAAAATAAATTTTTTTTATAATTAAAATATTAAACATGGGGACAGGAATGACGCTATAAAAAACTAAATATACATCTAGATATGAAACAAAGGGAAGAACAACTTAACTTGTTAATAGCGGTTAGTTGAACTAATGTGCAATGGAATTTGACCAACGCCATCTAGTATCAGTTCGCCTAAATGTGTGTTTAGTGGAACTGTGATGATGGTGAACCCCTGGGACAATTACATTTTTCTCAATATTTTACAATATAATATATGATAGTAAATGAGAATTATATTTTCCCATACTGTATATTGTATAAATATATATATATAATACAAAAAATAATATTTATCGAAAGTTTTACAGCATACATTTAATATTGGATATTTGTACCAGGAAACAGGGACGGAAATAATAATGTTGTATATGTATACAGTAGTTTTTTTGCTTAAAGCTTAAAATTAAATATTTGTGTATCAGTATATGCACATTTATCAATGTTAGTTATAATAAATGTTACATTATATTACATTTTTCAGTTTTGGGTTTTTGTATAGTTTATGAAAGATTCTTGGCAGAGGACGCAAATTGGCCATTTTTCAGAGTTTGACTCTTTTACACCATTTTTAACAGTGAGTTTTAAACAATTCTTTCTGGCACGGAAATATTCTATTATATTGGAAGACAAGACAACCTTACGATATAATTGTTTAGGCGTAAGCCTTAAATAAAGAAATAAATTTATTGATAGTAATGGTTTTGGCCTTGATAAAATAACTGTCAAAATAAAAGTCTTGATTAATATTTATGAGTAAAATAATGATTTAAAACTACTTAATGTTGATTTATTATTAAATTAATGTTTGTTTCTTGACAAGTTGACAGCTTAGTTTAATTAAAATTCATTTAAAGAGATTTATTGGTCTTATAATTATTTTATGTCAAAATTAATGTTTTATTTATTGATAAGTTGTCAACTTGAGTAGTTTTTAAATCATTGTTAGAGATTTATTGGTTTTTTAATTATTTTATGTCAAGTTAATGATAAATTTTTTAATTTATGATCATGTAATTTTATCTCTATGCTTTTTTCTTATTATATTTCCCCAAAAGGGGGACTAGTCTTGAATCTGCAACCAAGCAGATAAGATGTATTTTCTTGACTCTGCAACCAGGCAGATATAACCTGTATGTTTGGCTCGGTAACTACAAATGTGTAAGTTCAGAAACTTGAAATAGATTCATGGCTCTCTATGAGAGAAACCAATGAGAGTACTATATAGTACCTGGATTACTAATGCTCATATTTGATGTGAACTTTATTATTTTAATAAATATTTAATCTTAATAGCTCTCCCATCTTACTTTAATGAACACATTGAATGATACATCCAATAATCGAGATTAATTAAAGCAGTATTTGTAAATTTATACCTGGAAATATATTAATTATAAATAGAAGTTTTCATATACGTCCATTAACATTTCAAAAATATGCATTAAAATATTTAATTGCTATAAAAGACGTTAAATACTAATAAAAACATTAAAAGATCTTAATAATTTTTACATGTTTCGATTGAATTTACTCAATCATCATCAGAAAAAGAAAATATAAATAAACACAAAGATGGAAAATGACAAAAAAAAAAAAAAAAAAAAAAAAAAAAAAAATATCTAATAGTTTTTTGTCATTTTCCATCTTTGTGTTTATTTGTATTTTCTTTTTCTGATGATGATTGAGTAAATTCAATCGAAACATGTAAAAATTATTAAGATCTTTTAATGTTTTTATTAGTATTTAACGTCTTGTATAGCAATTAAATATTTTAATGCATATTTTTGGAAATATATTGTTTATATTTGTTTCTAAGATTTTTTTTTACTTGTATGTTACCATTTTCATAACAGAAGCTTTGCAAGTGATTCAAGTATAAAGGTACATGGAATAAGCGATTTATTCGCGAGCACGACAAATCCGTGCTTCAAACATATATTTTCGCAGTCAAAATGATGCATTGAAAGTTAACAGCATGCAAGTCAAAGGCATTTTTTTGTACTTTATTACTGTAATAATCAAAGAAAATCTATTTATTTGGTCCAAATGGATCATCTGGGCACTTCCTTGTTTTTATTTAGAAACAAATACAAATTTTGAAAGAGCATCGTTACTTAAATTGCAAATATGAAATGGAACTATTGTAAATTTTATTAGCTGGATCTTGAACTAATGAAAAATCACTAATAAAGAGGATAAAAATCAGTTGATAAAAATAATCTAGATTAAATTCCGAAAAATAAAATGTATTACTGAAATCATAAATTGAAATCTGATATGAATTATAATTAAGTGACGGTAACATAATAACCTAGTAATTTACGAACTTATAATACGAATTAGAAATTTAGACCTGCAGGCTCTGCAGGTCAAAGTTGACTTCGATTATATACACATAAGTGTTGGTAACCTTTGGAACTGAATAAACAACGGCTGCTTTGAAATCCTCAACATTGTTGTGATGATGACTATAAGAGTCCCTCTCAACTACAAAACAAACGTAATAGGTTATTCGGTTAATATCGGTTTAGCTAGGGGACAGTCAAATATAGGATGAGATCGTCATGAATGCTTTGGCCAATCATTTTTGGCTTGTCTGGGTTATATGTATTGTATGGATTTTATATATTGTATGGATTTTATGGAATAGTGCAGTGTCTTGTTAAAAAAACACACGACCACCCGCGTGTTAAAGAAGCAAGTGCGTTAACATCTCGATAAAAGTAGCAGCATTTATTCTGACACCGTGAAGAATGAAATGTGGAGGCATCAGATCGTCTTCGGTTTTGAACGATTCCCCCTCGTTCTTACAGAATAATCAATAAGGTTAGAAATCTTCACTACATGTCTGTCAAAAACTCTTCCGCGATGTTATACCATTACTGATTTCGGAGGGTTTATTTTCTTGACCTGGGCAAAACTTTTTCTTTTGGAAAGAGAAAATAGTATATTCATAATTCCTCTCGTTGTTTCAGCTTCTTAAAAAAGAGCTTATCTCTGGTTAGCCAGGTACCTTTGTTACCTCTTTCAAGAAATCTACTCCTTTCATCACGTAGGACATCTCATGAATGTCCTCATAGATTACACGTCAGACTGTGGTCTAATGAACATGTAACTCCCTCTAACGAGTAATCTCATTAACTTTTATTTGACTTGATTGGAAATTTTAAGTGTTAGGTAGCTTTCATTGCAAAAAGTAAAAAGCTACCTATTGCAGCCGTCCGGAGGAAAGCAGTTCCGGAAAATTTTGGTATATTTTCACCGATCATGACCCCCAGACCCCAAAACCACCCTCCGTTCAAATGTTGAGATATATATATATATATATATATATATATATATATAACCATATATATATATATATATATATAACCATATATATATATATATATATATATATCTGATTTTTGTCATGCGATAACTAACGTATTTATGAACCGATTTGAATGAAACTTGGTATGTACATAGTACATACAAATGTCTCGACCGAGTTCGTTGGTCAGCATCATCCGCCATTTTGTTTCAAAATGGCGGCCATTTTATTTCAAAATGGCGGCCATTTTAAATTTTTTAAAAAATTTAAAATTTAAAATTAAATGTGAAAAAATTAAAAGTTGAAAAATATATTCCTTTTACGTGTTAGAACTTAAACAAAGATTCCAGAACACTTTTTATTTTGTCTATATCTTAAAAAATGATTGAGTTATAGCACTTTGAATTTTTTTTATGGCTGACATTTTGAAACGATCTGATTTTTGTCACGTGATAACACGCGTATTTCTGAACCTATTTCAATGAAATTTGGTATGTACATAGTACATACAAATGTCTCGACCGAGTTTGTTGGCCAGCATCATCCGCCATTTTGTTTCAAAATGGCGGCCATTTTAAATTTTTTAAAAAATTTAAAATTTAAAATTAAGTGCGAAAAAATTAAAAGTTGAAAAATATTTTTCTTTTACGAGTTAGAACGTAAAACAACAATTCCAGAACACTTTTTATTTTGTCTATATCTTATAAAATGATTGAGTTATAGCACTTTGAATTTTTCTTATGTCTGACATTTTGAAACGATCTGATTTTTGTCACGTGATAACACGCGTATTTATGAACCAATTTCAATGAAACTTGGGATGTACATAGTACATACAAATGTCTCGACCGAGTTCGTTGGCCAGCATCATCCACCATTTTGTTTCAAAATGGTGGCCGTTTTAAATTTTTTAAAAAATTTAAAAATTAAAATTAAATGCGAAAAAATTAAAAATTGAAAAATATTTTCCTTTTACGTGTTAGAACTTAAAACAACGATTCCAGAACACTTTTTATTTTGTCTATATCTTAAAAAATGACTGAGTTATAGCACTTTGAATTTTGCTTATGGCTGACATTTAGAAACGGTCTGATCTGAACGATCCACAATGTTGCTTTAAAATGGCATACACTTTATGATATCGTGGATATTGGTGACTCTCTAAATCGCTTAAAATAAAACCAGATTGAATAAAAGATGACTAATTTCTAAAAATTCCTATCAATATTCAGTCTTGACAAAAACTAGTTTCAATCTTATAAAATCACTAATTTTATAAGATTATTTCCACTAATTTGAGATTAGTATTTTTGAACAATGTAACTTACCTTAAAATAAATAAATAAATATATAAGTATATGAAAGCTACCTCTTCTGTTGACTTCCTATTGCTGACAATGTCGTATCCTACATGGAACGTTTGCAATTTGAAATTTGGAAGATTCTGTTGACTCCTTCAACTAAAGCGAAGCGAAAACCGGGCGAGATTCCAAAATGTGACAACCTCTAAATTAGAGTGTTCTTCAGCCAATGAGCCAACTACAGAATGCCTCAGTCAGTCCAAGTCAGCAAGCCTGAGTCAGTCATTTCGTGGTCAATCTAATTTTTGAGTTGTTTGTATGTAACAGAAAAATATTTATAAGCGTGATATATATGATGATATTTTAGGTATAACTAGTGTTCAGAAATCCCTGACGCATTTTGTATATTTCCCAGAATTAGATTTCGGTCAGATGGAAAAACAAACTGAAGTTGTAAACATTTTTCAACTATATTGGAAAGTGTTAAAACCTCCCAATATGTTGTAAAATGCGATGTAGAAATTAACAAAAGCAATGTATAAAAATAAAATTGATAAAATATAAGTAAATAACTTTAAAAGAAATCTATTAAAAAGGTCTGTTTTAAATTTGATTAACTTTCAAATATATTATGTATGAAATCATTTAGAAATTATAAAATTTTTAGCAGTAACTAAGGGATATTCAATCCCCTAGCAATAGATTTCATAATTAATATAATCCAGTCACTTTTTAATTCCACATTTTTAAAATAAAGATTCATAGTGTTAAATAAATGTTCAAAAATTCTATAATTTAAAGAATCGTTGAGAGAGACTCTTACTCAATAATTTTCTCTAAGATAAAATAAATTAACACAAGTTTCAGAAAAAAATGTGTCTAAATGAACATTGCATAAATAATATACATTTTTAAAAAACTCATCTTTAGTTGAAAATCATAAATAGTAATATTATTATCTCTTATAGTGATGACGTAAATATTTTATTGCTGCCATAACAGTTTGATATCACTGAAACAAAGTACGAAATAAATTGATAATAATCAGATAAAATTATGATTCGAGAAGCTTTAAAATTACTCATTTCCAGTTAATGATATCTATTTGAATAATAATCATAAAGAAAAAGATATATGCGATCTTTTATTATTTAGAAGTACTTTTTCGAAAAAGCTATTTCATGAATTGATATTTAGAAATCTTTTAATGAAGTACATTGTATTTTTTTAACGTATAATTCGGATTGTACAGATCGAAGTGATATTTCTTTTAAAATTAAATAAAATGGATTCAATCAGTGGAAAATGATTTCATTTATAACTTTGATAGTGATTTTCGAAAACCTTCGAAAATGAGCGTTATTTTAAAGCTTAAAAACCTCCTCATATAGTATTCTATTCATCCATAGACTAAAAAGTTGTAAGATATATAGTATGGATTATGAAACAAACGATGCACGATATTTAATAAATGTATCCTAATGTTTTTGTCAAGCTGAAATTTAAAGAACTTAATAACATTTTCGTATGAAAATAAATCAGCGCAATGTTTTTGATGAGCAATGAAATCGACAATATGTTTACTTTTTAATTGTGTTCCAGATTATATGTCTCATTTTAACGGAAAACGTAGCTATTATAAGCCTTATATGAATATTATATTGCTATCATCAAAGTTGGATAACTATAATGTAGCCATAAAGTTAAATATAAGACAAAGAGATAATAATTAGGCGCTTTTTAATATTTCAGAATCCTGAATAACAATTATTATTAAACAATGATATTTATATTGTTAACATACTTAAAATATAAGATATATGATCATTTTAAACAAAAGTACTTTTCAGAAGAATTTTTTTTAAAGAGCAACAATGGTTATAGTTAGAAATATAAAAAAATTCTCATAAAAAGCAAACAAACAAACAAAAAACGTATTGTTATCTCAAACATTCGTGGCATTTAAATTAGGGGTACATGACATTTTGGTGTCTTAGACTAGTGGATCCAAACAGCAATAGCTCCCTACGAAGACTATCACAGCGGCGAAAAATCCGGAGTTAAAAATGTTGTATAAATGAAAAAATCCGGAGCTAAAAAATTCTGCATAGATTGAAAAATAAGGAATTAAAAAATTTTGAATAAATTGAATAATCCGAAGTTAAAAATGTTTTGAATAAATCGAAAAATCTGGAGCTAAAAATATTGTATAAATGGAAAAATCTGGAGCTAAAAATGTTGGATAAAAAGAAAAATCCGGAGCTAAAAATGTTGCTTAAATCGACACTCGATTCGCCTGTGTACTTGACAATTCTTTTTAAAGCTGTACTGCCAATCCTGATTACCACTTTAGTACTAAATGTAAGTAATGCGAAGTAAATCTCCATAGGGAGCTATTGCTGTTTCGATCCGCCTGTGTCCCTTAGCCCCTTCGGTCATGATGTTTCTGTATCTAGCCATTTCGCGGTCCTTAGGTATTTCAGTTCCTTACCGTTTAAGTTCCTGTCAAATCGCGGTGCAATTGTTGTAGGCCCTCGAAACGTTATATGTTTCAAAATGATTTAAGGCCATTATCACCACTTGCAAATTTCATAAAAAAGTGGATACAAGAAATTTAAACATTTATAACTCGTGATCATGAAATGACAGAGTGCAGGAATTTTCTTCGACTAAACAATGTGACATAATTTTGCTGGATCCTTTTTTTTTCATTTGTTTTAAAGACAATCGATATTTTAATTTTTCAAATTTATTATTATTATTGCTTTTTTTATATGCTATGAAATATCTCAAATACATAGTTATTTTCTGGTGGATTTCAGATATTTCACCAGAACTTCTAAACTGCCATCAAAAGAATTATGTACAAAAACAGTATACTTATTTTCCCCCTCCCAGTTACGCTAATAATAAATGTCTATAACCCTTTGAGCTTTCGTGGGTAAATTTCTTCAAAATTACCAGTGTTACATTGGTACCAGTGTTTTGCAACGAAAAAATTCGCTTTACGAAATGTACAAAAGAATGGATATAACCTTTTTCAAATAAATTTGGTCGAATATTCCGGTGCCATTGTGACATTTCGGGTTTAAAATTAAGTAGTAGAAAATTCAACCATCAGAGCTCAAAGGGTTTTAATATCTCAGTTAGACAATTATAAATTATTATATGCAAATACTTGCTCAAATCATTCCCCTTTACCAAGTAATTTAAATAGAACTGAGGCACATTTAATGAAACACAAATAATTGATAATATTATTTTTAAAATACTATGTTGTGTCTAATAAATATATTTCATAAATTATTCTCCAAATTATAAATACTTGGAAAATCAATTTGCATGAGGAGCGTGCTATGAAAAATATTTTGTTTTCCGAAAAACTTATTAGATTCGAAAATGTTCCCCCAAAAATTACATTACATTTTTCATGCAGACAAGATTTCAGCTTATTGGAGAAGTGATCAAAATGGCTATGGAACGAACCAGCAAAAGACCAAAATGGCTATGGACGGAACCGCTAGAATTGAAACAGAAAGACCAAAATTTTGGGACGAAAAATGTCCTGTTTGCTATATTAAAATGAAATAAAATTAAAGAAAGAATATATGAACTTAGATAGCATCAGGTCAATGCTAAAATTAAGTAAATACAATCAGAATAAGAAAAATCGATACTTTTCAATTAGCGGGGCACCAGTGTTATATATACACAACACATACATAAGTATATATACAGGATGCTATATGTATGTGTGAAATATGTTATATGTGAAAATATCTCCCTGAATATTAAATGTAGAAATTTTTACTGTTATATGCAAACATGTTAGATCTACACTAACTGATGAAATGTAGAAGCCTGCTGTCTTAGGCTCAATTGTAAAGGAATATTTCAATTTAGAGCAAAAAAAAAAAAACTGAATGTACTGGCAATACTTAATAATTATAATAATAGACTTCGTTAAAAATCACCATAACACAAAAATCAAAGTAGGAATCGTTTCGATCTACAAACAATACAGTTCGTCATCAGCTGAAGGAGACACTTGTCCATAAAGCACAAGGACGGAAATGAATTGATTTCACCATGAATGAACTTATTCACTCATTTCATGTTCTTCTTCGACCTCGATCCTTACGGATGCGTTTCTCCTTCAGCTGAGGTATCGTCTGCTGTATTCAGCTGTATTGTTTGTAGCTCGAAATGCGTCCTACTTTGATTTTTTATGTTATCGTGATTTTTAACAAAGTCTATTATTATACTTGTTTCAATTTAAATTTTACCACATTGTGGCATCTCGTCCAGTTATTCGTCTTTAATGTAAGGAGAGAACTGATATTTGCCATATTTCATGTGGCAAGCGTTTCAATTGTATTAAGTAATATAAATATGGAATATTACATGAACACCAACAAATGCTGATTTTTACAATAGCTGAAAAATACTGTTTTTGAACAATTCAGTTTATCTTTAATATTGGATTGTGCACATGTTTTAAAATATTCATGCTTGAAAATTACTTTAACCGTTTGACGGCTATTCATCGCTATCGTGCTTCCAGATTTCAAGTCCAAACAAGCTAAGCGGCGCTATCGCACTGTCTTTCAGTATGAGACTGTATCTCAGCAAGAGCAGCAAAATATTTGCTCCCGCGCAGAGATACAGACTCGTACTAAAATGACAGCGCGATAGAGCCACTTAGCTTGTTTGGACTTGAAATCTGGAAGCGTGAGAGCGCTGCATAGTTGTCAAACGCTTAAAATATATAAAAAATCTTTGAATTTAGATAAACATTTGAAACAAACATCACTGAAAGTATTTTTGTTTTCGGTAAGACTTTGAACCAATGGAATGTGCGATGTTTATAGGTTAATTCTCAGTTAAAGCGAAATTCATTGTTGCGTCAGGCTATTGCCACCAAAATTGTGACGGCAGCTTTACTCATATACATTTATTTTCTATATAATACTCTATTCAGAACAAACGGGCTCATCTTTAGTAATTAGATTGCATGTGCATTTAAACATATCTATCCTTAAAAATTTCTGTAAAATCCATTAAAATGAGAAAATTGAGACACAATTTTTACCTAAATTTCCTTTAAAAGAACTTTCTTTCTACTCGACAGTGTAAAATATGAAATTGTGCGATGTTTAGATGTAAAGAATATAGCAGTAAAGGTACAATTTATGTTTTAGGTCGTATCAGTATGATGTTATTCACTGACATATTTTTACTTTATAATGTAGATATAAGCCATATGAACGAGACTTTCTCTAAATGCTGCGCCATTTGATTTTTTAAACCGACTTCCAAAAAGGAGAGGAGGTTATCAATTCGACGCGTATGTATTTTTTTTTTATGTATGTTCACCGATTACTCCGAAACCATGCAACCGATTAACTTGGTTTTGGTGTTAAATGAAAGAAGATGCTCTCAGATTGGTACCACTTCAGTTTCATCGAAATTGGTTCAGTACTTTTTTAGTAATTAGGCAAAAACTAATAAAATTAGTGATTTTTCGCTAATTAAAAGTGTTGAATACGTTCGCTGATTGAGTTGTAGAGAGCATGCCCGAGCGGTCTAAGGCGCCAGATTGAAGCTCTGTTTTTCGAAACAGAGCGTGGGTTTGATCCCCACTCCTGACAATATTTACATCTATGTAAAATTTACAATTTTTTATCCGTATTACAATTTTTATTTTTAATCGGCTTCAGAAAAGGAAGTTATCAATTCGACACGTATGTATTTTTTTTCTATGTATGTTCACCAATTACTCTGAAACTATTCAATCGATTAATTTGGCTTTTGTATTAAATAAAAGAGGCTACTCTTCAATTGGTACCACTTCCATTTCATTGAAATTAGTTCAGTACTTTTTTAATAATTAGGCAAAATTTAATGAAATTTGTGATTTCTCGCAAATTAAAAGTAACATGGACTTTGAATAAGCTCGCCGGCTGTAGCGTTATCAGGGTGGCCGAGCGGTCTAAGGCGCCAGATTGAAGCTCTGTCTTTCGAAAGAGAGCGTGGGTTCAAACCCCACTCCTGACATAACTAACATTCATGTATAATTTATAATAATTTTTCCGTATTATAATATTTATTATTAACTGACTTCAGAAAAGGAAGAGGAAGTTATAAATTCGAAGCGTATGTATTTTTTCTATGTATGTTCACCGATTACTCCGAAACTATCCAACCGATTAATTGTGTTTTGTGTTAAATAAAAGAGGCTACTCTCGAATTGGCACCACTTCCATTTCATGGAAATTGGTTCAGTACTTTTTTAGTAATTAGGCAAAATTTAATAAAATTGGTTATTTTTCGCAAATTAAAAATAACATGGACTTTGAATAAACTCGCCGATTGGAGCGCAGTCAGGATGACCCAGCGGTTTAAGGAGCCAGATTTAAGCTCTGATGCTGGAAAGAGGGCGTGCGTTCGAACCCTACATCTGACAATATTTACATCCATGTATAATTTACAATATTTTTTACGTATTATAATTTTTATTAACTGACTTCAAAAAATCATTAACTAAAAAGAGAAAAATAAACTTTTCTACCAAAAATTGAACCGACTTCAAAAACTACTGCAAAGTGAAAAATATTTTTTTTTACATAATAGTAATAAGAAATTAAATTAAGAGCATAGTATTTACTATGCGTATTATTATATTTATGTACATTAATTTGATTTTTGGAGTCGGTGCCAGCCAAGCCAATTTCAAAATTAAAATTAAATATCTAATTCAATTCCTAAAAGAATAAAGGCTTGGCTGGCACAGACTCCAAAAAATCAAATTAATGTACATAAATATAATAATACGCATGGTAAATACTGTGCTCTTAATTTAATTTCTTATTGCTATTATGTAAAAAAATTATTTTTCACTTTGCAGTAGTTTTTGAAGTCGGTTCAATTTTTGGTAGAAAAGTTTACTTACCGTATTGTCTGGAAATTCACATATTTTTCTATTACTTCCGAAAAAAATGTGCATTCTGATATTAAAGTTCAGAGATTTTTATTGTGGTTGCGAGACAATAAGATCACACGTTTTAGTTGTATTTTTAACGAGTTGTGGCTGGAATGACAACTTTAAGTTACTGTGATAAACGTTTTATTTCATTTTCATTTATTTTAAAGGTTCCTTATAACTGACACATACAGAGCTGAATATTTCTGCTTGTGTTAGATAAATTAAATAAAAAAAATCACCATATTCTGTTAATCTTAAGTAACTTAAATAACTGGGCTTATCACCGACGTTATCGATATACTCGCTAAAAGTGTTCTTAGATCGCTGAAATATTTTAAAACTGTTTTTAGCAGATTTTTTTAAACCGTATTTTATGCTCCGAAAGAAAACTGCAGTTTAGATAAAGTGAAATGGCTCCAATCTTTGATTTCCAGTCTAATCACCATAGTGCTTGAGTGTCTAAAGTCGCTGAAATATGCATATAACTTTTTTAATAGATTTAGTATTCTGAATTTCTGGTTTCTGTCTAAAACTGCTTACTGGGATATCATGAAACGCTTTAAAAATATGGATATCCCATATTTGATTCCCTTAGTTGATGACTTTTTAAAATCGCTAAAATACATGTTAAAATTTTTTATAGTAATCATACATTTGTTATGTTGAATTTTTTTCTCCTATCTAAAACTGCTGATGAAATATGGCGAAATTACTCAAAACCTTCAATCACTTATTTAACCCCTTTAGCAAGTGAATTTTAAAGCATCCTTTCTTATTGTATTCCTAGGTCATATCATCAATCTACAATCCAGTTTTAATGATTTCAGCTTTATTTTTTTCAGCTCTCAGTTGACGAGTCTGTGAGTTCGTTCTTTTTTCTCAGATTATCTTTATTACCTTAGTACAGGCAAGGAATTTTAAAAAGAACTTTATTTGACTACTTTTAGGGCTAGAGCTATGAGCCTTGTTCGGACTGTTTTTTCTACGGTACATTTAATGCTGTACTAGGTTATTACTATTATCAATATGGTATGTATTTTATAGTGCAAATATATACCATACAAACGAGAATGCATATAATAAAACAATTATATCATACATATTTTATGCGAATGTATGTGATAAAGTAAAATGTTCAACTTTTGTAAATATTTATATTTTGATGTTCTTAATATATCAAACATTTTGCAAACTCTACAAGATAAAGTTTTCAGAAATATAAAAGAAGCTAAGTTTCTAATACTTTTTTTATTCACTTTATCTATCTTCAGATGCTGGAAAAATTTCTTTTTCAATCAGAATCTATAGTTTATCCTTTTTATCAATTGGGATAAAATCAATAAAAAAGTTATATTCCTTGCATTTTCATGTGTATGAAAATATACTTCAGTTTTCAGCACTTGAGCTTATCACATTCAACCTCTGCTTGAAGTGCATTGTCAATATCCTGAAACTCGTTACTTAAAATTTTCTATAACTCCAAAATGTTTTCTTACTGCATGATGTTTATTTTCTGCAGAAGTAAACTAGTTTTATACATTTCAGCATTGGAATAACAAAATATTTTTAAAGGACATATAGAACACTCTCTTCGTATCGCTGCTTTATTTCAAAATTTATATATAGAAAATTGTTTTAGAAAAACATTTGAATTCTTGTTCTAATAATTCTTTCGATCACATAATTATAAAGCTAATTTATAATTTTATGATTTTTTAAAACTAAAACCGTGGAGACCACTCGTCATGCTTTCGTGTTTTAAAAATTTCAAAATAGAAAGCGCAACAATTTTATAATATACCTAAAGAATATTTGAAGAGAGTAAATAAATTAATTATATAACTAACCTTTAATTCAACTAATAAATGATGATGCGGGAGAAAACACTTCTTACTTTGCTTGATTATAATTTCAATGTAAAAACTATCATACTAAATTAAGAATTGGATAAATATTACCCATATAATAGGTTTTTTTAGAAGAAAGTAGTTGTAATGTAAAATAAATTTAAAATCTTGTAATTTCACTTAAAAATCATTTAAATTATTTTTTATATGGGCTAAGAAGGACTGTTTCTTATATAAAATACTTCAAACCCATAGCAATCTTGTTCTTGAAACTCTATTGAGAGAATTCGCTTTAATCAAGGCTTCGAAAACACGATTTTGCTTTATGACTTTTGCTGTAAAAGTTTGGCGAGATTCGCTATAATTCAGTTGTTCTTGAAAAATCCTCTATATGCATAAGTATATATATATATATAAAAAAATAAATATACAAAATATGAACAACTAGTTATCATAACTTGGTAAATTCAAAGTATGAATGAATTCTGGATGACTTTTTATGCTTTAAAAAATTTAAAGGAAGGCACAATAAGATTCAGATTATCGAAAAAGCTTAGCATCGAAATATATAATGAGAACTAAGCAAGACCAGCATTATAATATGGCGACTAACAGAATGTACTCGACTTACTCACAGCATAAAGCATCTAATACTTATTCCGGATGATTTTATATTGTATTTTCAACTCTATTTACACACTGTTTCTTCAAACAAACAACCGTTATATATTAATTACCCGTGATACGTAGTATAGGGTAAGTCTTGCAATCATTTTGAAAATCGGAAAACTTTTTTTGACGGATTTACACGCTTTCGATATTGAAGACTCCAAAAAACACATTTTTAAAAGAAAAAAGAAAAAAAGAAAAAAAAAACTTACCTTCCGTCCGTTTGTGTGTCTGTAAACGCTCCAGCTCCTGAAAAAATTGAGATAGAGACTTGAAATTTTGTATGTAATTAGTATGTAAGAATGGAACGAAGTCTATTTAATATCAGTAACCTCGATTATCCGGAACTATTTTTTCGGGCTCTCAAAAAATTCGTCCTTATAAGATTTTCGAAATTTTTATATGCATAAAATTTTCGAATTTTTTTTATTTTAAG
Organism: Maratus speculifer; assembly: GCA_964019185.1. NCBI lineage: Eukaryota > Metazoa > Arthropoda > Arachnida > Araneae > Salticidae > Maratus > Maratus speculifer. The sequence goes on from OZ025292.1 coordinate 227,687,050, forward strand.
GAATGGACGTAAAATGCGATAAATAACACGAATTTTGCATAAAGAACTAAGTTGATCGGATTTTTAGTTGTCTAGATATTTGTAATCCTGTTTTCCACATTCTTCGATTTTTCATGACCCTGAATTTCAATCAAATTTCAATTCAAAGATATATTTTAATTGGAAATGAGACGCTTCATCCGACGCAGTAAACTGTTAGTTAATATATTTTTTGAAGTCATAAGGATGTTTATTTTACGCAATTCAATACTACTTGAGTAGTTTAGCGTTTTATATAATTTGTCAAAATTGGTTCATCAGCAATTCATTAATGAAGCAATACTATGTATGTTAAAAATATTTAATTATACGTTTAAATTTTGTTTTGGAATTGCAATGCATTTTATAAATAGTTTACACTTGTTTTATTTTAATGCATTATATTATACATATTTATGATCGGTAAGTATTACGGTGGTCCCCAACGACTAGTTTACTAAAAAATAGTATTTCAGAAATACAAAGAACGGATAACATCGCAAGACTATATATGAGTAGTACACAACACAAAGGTAACAAGATCAGAAGTAATCGACCAATAGAATATCCTTTTCAAAAATAACTAGGTCTACACTCACGACATAGTACATTTTATATTGATTCGCGATGATTTTATATTGTATTTTATTTGTAATTGCTTAAATTTTTCCAAAGTAGATATGGAATCCTTTTGTTTAGTATAAAACAACATTTCGGAAAAACAAACACTTTTTATGAATTCTTCAGACTCATTTTTTAAACATTGTGAATGAAACAATGTTCATTTAGTTCTAATTTCCCTCTTTCTAAGAGATAAATATTTTATAAAGTAGTACATCACTTTGTGCTAATATAAAAACAATGATTTCTCTATAAATAAATATTCTAATTATTGTTAGTCTCAATAATTATTCTCCTCAAATTTATATCGAAAGAATCAAACGTTATGAAGTTGGTATAGACATTATTTTTATATAAGATGAAATACAAACATTTGTATATAAAACATTTTTAATGTATTATTAAGGTATGTAAAGGTATAATAATATAACATTAATATAGAAGAAATAACTCAAAATACAAAAAATGGTATACACATAGTTATAATGTTTAACTTATTATATCACAGGCTCATTATGATATTTCCATTGTTTTCACTATAAAAACAATGTTTGAATTAAGCATAAAATGCAAATAAGTTACATTGTATCTGTAAAAATAATCTTCAATGTTAGTTGTTAAAATAAATCAGCATCAAGCTAGTTTACGAAGTAAAGAGATTAAGATTTTTTTTTTTTTTGTAGGTTCTATAAATAGCTATATTCAGTAACTCTCGAGGCACTTTATTGTATTTATAAGCATCATATTAATATAATATAATAGTGTATCACCGGGACCAATTATTTAGAAAAAGCTTGGCTTTTACTGTATTTCGTGTTATTTAAAGTAAAATTTAAGTGTCAATAAAATCTACTTTCAAAATTTCAAAGTAATACTATCAGATAGAAAAAGAGATAATAATCTAAAGAAATTATAGAAGAAAAAATACTAGATATCAAAAACTGCAATATGTATATTTAAATATTGTAGTAGAATGCAGTTTATGCTAAAATTCATGTCTTAATTTGAATATCTTTACTGTATTATAATTAAAATCTTATTGGAATTTAAAAAATCTATCAAATATTAATTTTATTTGAAAATTTTATTATATAAGCTTGTTTAAATAAATAGAAATTGTGTTGAAAATAATGTATTGTTAGTTATAATGCTTGTATTTTTCTATCGCAGGCATTTTTGCCGATCCCACTGAAGCTAGCACAGGCAAGAAAATACGGGCTTCTGATTGGTTGAATAATTTAAAGAGCATATTGTTTTGATTCATTTTTGAGTTTACGTTTATTTAATCATCAATTTCTATTTGAAAAGCTTTTAAAAGATAGATTTTGAATTATTTCTTTCTGATTTTACATATTTACTGACAGATAAAGAGAAAAATTTTCTGAAATTTAGAATTAAAGTAGTTAATGATGATATTTCTCAATTGTTCTGTATTACTCATAAAACAGTATTAAAAATAAAATTGAAAGGCACAGATGTCATATACGCACCACATTTGCACATTCTTTTTTCCCTCGCCTACTTGGTGAAAATTTTGTTTTTGAACATAAATTAAAAATTGCATCCAGTAACAGAACATTATATTTTATTGCAATATAAAAATAAAATAACGTGGAAAAATGAAAGAGATTCTAGCATTTTAAAAAAAGAAATAAAAATAGTTAAATGATAATTTGACATTGATAATTATTCATATAGTTTACAATAAAAAATATTTTAGAGAATTAAAATAAAAAACAAATATAAATGAACATGAATTTAACAAAAAAGAAAACAATAAATAAACAGGTATAAGTAATAAACTTAATAAGTAACAAAACAGTAAATATAATTTTCTCAATAAGTCGTAAATATTAATACTTATAGCCACATTGAATGCATGCAGTTGTATCATTTAATCAGCACATTTCACTGATATCTTTAATTTTTCCAATTTTATTTCCCTAACAATTGTTATAAGCTTATTAAACGATCTCCTCCTTGGCACAGGTGTGCAATGCCAAGTTGGCAAGTGAAAAAAGCACTTGCAAATGTGGTATCTGTGCAAATTGAAATTTCTTCTTAATTATTTTAATGTGATAGAACAATTTATTTACAAACGATACTCATATTTCCTTTTTATGGCGTCAATTATGTAATATTTACAAAACCAATTGTTCTATATCGCTTTAAAAATCTTCTTCTTTTTATTATTATTATTAATTTATTATTATTTTAACGCGATATATCCCCTAATACGTACATCCACATTCAGAATAATTAATTTACAAACAACAATTGCTCTTTAAATTATTCAACCAATCAGAAGCCTGCATTTACTTCCGTATGCTAGCTTCGGTGGGATCGGCAAAAATGCCTATCGCAGGCACATTATGACATTTCCATTGCTTACACTTTTTAAACAATGTTTGAACTAAGTATAAAATGCAAATAAGTAATATTTTATCTCTAAAAATAACCTTCATTGTTTGCTTGTTAAAACAAATCTCACTTTGAAAAAGAGAACACAGAAACAAACAAGTTTACTAAATAAGGGGATTAAGATTATTTTTTTAATGTAGACTCTATAAATGGCTGTATTCAATAACTCTCGAGGCACTTTATTTTATTTATAACAAACGCGTAATATAATAGTGTACCACCGGGACCAATTGTTTAAGAAAAGGCTTCGTTTTTATTATACTGCGTCTTATTAAATGCATATTAAATGTAAATAAAATGTAATAACAAAATTTAAAAGTAACACTTCAGACAGAAAAAAGGTTAATAATCTAAAATAACTATAGATGAAGACTTTTAAAAATCAAAAATTTCATTATATATATTGAAATATTGTACTAAAATGCATTTTTTTTGTGCTAAAATTCATGACTTAATTTGAATGTCGTTAACGTATTATTATTAAAATCTTATTGTCATTAAAGAAACAAAATTTCAAATGTTAATTTTCTTTAAAAATTTTATAATATAAGCTTATATTATAATATAAATAGAAATTGTGTTTAAAATAATGCTTGACCTATTCTATAACAGGTACATTCTGGCATTTACATTGTTTACACTATAAAAACGATATTTGAATTAAGCATAAAATGCAAATAAGTTATATTCTGTCTCTAAAAATAATCTTCATTGTTAGCTTGTTAAAATAAATCCCATTTTAAAAAAGAGAAAATAGAAACAAATCTGTTTAATAAAACAGGATTTTAAGATGATATTTTTCTGTAATTTCTATAAATGGCTGTATTGAGTATCTCTCGAGGAACTTTATTGTATTCATAAAAATCGCATTAATATAATATAATAGTGTATATCACAGGGACCAATTGTTTAATAAAAGTCTCCGTTTTTTCACTTCTTTTTATTTAAAGTATATTAAATGTGAATAAAATAGACTAGGAAAATTTCAAAATAATGCTTCATATAGAAAAAGGGATAATAATCTAAAATAACTATAGAAGAAAAAAGATTAAAAATATAAAAAATTCCGGTGTGCATATCGAAATATGCACACACTAGAATGCAGTTTGTGCTAAAATTCATTTGCATATCTTTAATGAATTATTATTAGAATATTATTATCATTAAAAGGAAACTATCAAATGATAATTTACTTTGAAAATTTTATTATATAATCTTCATTAAATAAACAGAAATTGTGTTTATAATAATGCATAGTTACAATGCTTTATTTATCCCATAATAGGCACATTCTGACGCTTTAATTGATCACACTATAATAACAATGTTTCAATTAAGCATAAAATGCAAATAAGTTGTATTCTACCTCTAAAAATAACCTTCATTGTTAGCTTGTTAAAATAAATCTCATTTTTAGAAAAGAGAATACTGAAGCAAAGCAGTTCACTAAATAAGGCGATTACTGTTTTCTTCTGTAAGCTCTATAAATGGCTGTATTCAATAACTCTCGAGACACTTTATTGTATTTATAAACATCCCATCGATATAATATAATAGTGTATCACCGGGTCCAATTATTTATGAAAAGACTTCGATTTAACTGCACTTTGTGTTATTTAGAGTGTAATGTAAATGTGAATAAATATGATAACAAAATTTCAAAGTAATATTTCAGAGAAAAAAAGATAATAATCTAAAATAACTGTTGAAGAAAAAACTCAAAATATAAAAAAAAACTCCAGTAGGTATATTGAAATATTGTACTAGAATACATCTGTGTTAAAATTTGTGGCTTAATTTGAATATCTTTAATGTATTATTTTAAAAATCTTATTGTCGTTAAAAAGAAACTATGAAATGTTAACTTTCTTTGAAAATTTTATTATATAAGCTTCATTAAATAAATAGAAATTGTGTTTACAATATTGCTTGACTTATTCTATCTTATATCACAGGCACATTTTGACATTTACATTGTTTACACTACAAAAACAATGTTCGAATTAAGCAGAAAATGCAAATAAGTTATATTCTATCTATAAAAATAATTTTCATTGTTAGATTGTTAAAATAAATCTCATTTTATAGAAAATAGAACCAAAGTGGTCTACTAAATAAAGAGATTAGGAATATTTTTTTTTTTTCTGTAAGTTTTATTAATGGCTGTATTCAGTAACTCTCGATTCTCGACTGTATTAAGGAACTAACTTTAATGCATTTATAAAAATCGCCATTAATATAATATAATATCACAGTATATCACAGGGACCAAATATTTAAGAAAATGCCTCGTTTTAACTGTATTTCGTGCTATTTTAAGTATATTAAACCTGAATAAAATATAATAGAAAAATGTCAAAATAATGCTTCAGATAAAAAAAAAAGTGATAATAATCTAAAATAACTATAGAAGAAAAATTCAGATATCAAAAATTCCAATACGTACATTCAGATACTTTACTAAAATGCAATTTGTAGTAAAAATCAGGTGATAATTTGAATACATTTATTAAATGAAAGAAGAACGGAAAATCATATATCAAACATGTACTATTAAACCCTTTTTCACCTTTCAAGAATATTTTTTATAAAACTGCACCGTTTAATGAGATGAGAGGTAATGGACAAGTAAACAATTTGATAATCTCACAATATAAAACTAGATTTCAGGAAATACCATCTGTAGCCAAAAAAATGTATGATTTTTTTCAGTATTTCTGTATAAGATCTGTAAATATATATATATGTACTACGCATAGCATCGTAGCGAATACTTTCTTCAGCAATTTTCATCAATAAACAAAAATATACTCGATATCTATTGTACTGCCTTATGTATGATGTGTTCAGAACTGAACTGGATTGAGCCACTCTTGAGCTAAAATCCGATATCTGTTATTCTTGAACTGCATAAATTGTAATTTTTCAGCGGGTATTTAGATCCAATTCATAGTTGCGATGTTTCCTGATAGATTGCTAAAAAGTGTTGTCAAATTGAAAAATTATAATCAAGAATAAACTTTAACTCGATGTATCTCGAAAGTGTGAAAAACTAACTTGATCTATTCCAGTTCATACGATCTACAGAATTTCTACTTACTCAGTAATAGGAAAAGAAATATTTTAGTTAAAAAAGGCATAGCATAACTTAAAACTCGTTTTCCAGTAGATATTTACTTTAGATTGTGCAATAAATAATTTGATACGTTCTTCTAAATGAAAGAAGAGTGCCATGCAAACATATTCCACTGTAAATGCTCTTAAAGTACAGTTCAGTAATTTTTATCAATTTTAAATAATGTAACATCAAAAAATGCACCATAAACAATTTTTCTATAAAGACAGTAATGTAACAGAATCTTTTTAAAAGTCTTTTTAAGTGAACTAATAACGCATGATACCTCATTTTGAATATGGAACATATCATAATAAATCTCACGGACATAAATTGCATGGAAATCCGACAGTGTTTATGTGAGTAGAGAACGCACAGCCAAACAGTAAAACCGAATTTATATACATTTTTGAACTATGGTAAATGTGTTGAAAAACAATATTTTAAAATTTTCTCGATGAACGATGACTCAAAATCGGAATACACTGGGAGATGGCAGTACAGACAATTACATCATCAAGTTCACGACTAAAAATTATAGAATAAGTTAAAACTTGATTCGCAAATTAAAATCCAATCTGTTTGTGAAGACATATGTTGATGGAAAACACTTGGAAACCGATTTTAGCAGTTGACTCGTAAGTTTACATCGTATTTTTCTGCACACAAAGCATTTAAAGAGGGAGGACTTGCGGCCGGAAAATACAATGGTAAACTCCTTTCTGGAAGAAATAACTGACTGACTTTCCACGAAGAAATGACTGTCTGACAAATTGCCTTTTAATATGAATATAGTGAGAATATTATATCGAATTGAATAGAAAGAAAATTTTGACAAAGCTGCGCTTGTTTACATCCAATGGTAGCATTTAAATAACCTCTGATGTTGGCCGTGTGCTTTTGTTTAAAACTTTAAAAGTTCTAATTTGATTTTTATTGCATTTTAAAGTACTTTAATGTATGTATATATGCTTAAAAACAACTTTAGTGCATTTTACTTCTGTTGCATACAAATTTTAATTATTTACTCAAAGAGAATTTAACACTAGATTTTTAACTTTCAATTATTGTATTTTTTTTAATTTTAGAATATCAGGAAAATTAAAGATTCATTTAAAATTGATTTAAAATTCCATCTTTACAAGCAAAAATCTGGATGAGTGTAATATAAGACTACAAAAACAATATTTTAATTTTTGTCAATTGGTGATAACGCAAAATCAAAGAATAAGTAAGCAAATTTTGTGAAGTGCCGTTTAAGATTTAGCACGGAAGGAACAAAATTCTTTCGTTGGACATTCATTATTGTCTCGAAAATATTATTATCATTCTTTTTATTGAAAAGTCTTTTAAGCATTTAGAGTTAAAGAGATAACTTTCTTTTTGACTAAGGTATAGGTAAAGTGAAAGGATTCAGTCTTTGTCCCACGTGCTTGTTTTCTTTGGGCCGAATGAGGGCATTTAAATTCTAGCAATAACTGGCATCCAATAGCATTTTAATGGCATTTACTGCATTTTTATTCTTTGACTTTAATATGTGTACTTGAGCAGTAAATATCCTTACATTGATACGACACTCGGTCACCCGACCGGAGCACCAACTAAACAATGGCATAGGATTACAACGCTCCGGCGGAAAATCCCCACTGAAAATCTCTGATGCTGAAGATATAAAACACTGTAAAAAATGTCAGATGTTTCTGAATATATAAAAATGTACTGTAATCAAAAACTAAAATATATAGTAACCTCTTCTAACTCACCTAAGGTTTCGAAAACCGTTGCTTTATCTTTAAAAATTCCAAAAAACTATTTATTTTAGAAATTTAAATAAAAGTTTATAAAATTTTATTTTTATTAGATGCCCGTCCTTTTCGGAAACGTTTCTAAGTAGCTTTTACAGTACAATAATAACTTTTCTCAAATCAAAATATCACTTTTTCGGATGCTACCAACGAATATCGCTCTGAATATCATACGAAAATATTTTGATATTCAGAGAACATGTTTAATAGACAAACATATAATTTTAACAGTACTAAACATTAATATGAAAATTAACATTGTTTTGCTACAATTGCATGAAAAAAGCAGTTACGCAGCTAAAAATGTTAACTTGAGAATTGATAGAATCCAAAAAAGTGATATTTTGATTTGAGAAAAGTGATTATTGTACTGTAAAAGCTACTTAGAAACGTTTCCGAAAAGGACGGGCAGATACCAAAAATTAATTTTTATAAATTTATATATAAATTTCTAAAATAAATAGTTTTTGGGGATTTTTAAAGTTAAAGGAATGTTTTTCGAAACCGTAGGTGAGTTAGAAGATGTTGCTGTATATTTTCGTTTTTGATTACAATTGTTGTGGTTACTCTTAACCACTGCCATATTTTTATTTAATTTAATTTATCATCTATTTTTGTTTTAATCTTTATTCATTTATTATATATTTCGCATTCTAAAATTATCTTAATTCTCGCTTTTTTTAATCTCCCCTGTAAAGTTCTTTTTATTACCTAACTTTTTGTTGATTTCAAATGTTGAAATCAGTTAGAAATTTTGTTTCTTCCGGTTGTGGAATTTTCCTGTCTTTTCTCGAATGTTCGATGGGGTGTCTACTTCCGTTTTATGACTCCTCCTATTGTCCAATCAGGTACTATTCTTCTGATGCGTAATTTAAAAATAGGTGCGTCCTGTTATCCAGTTTTGGCTCCGCATCTTTCTGGTGATATAAAAGTTTATTCTTAAAAAGTAGTTTCCCGATTCGTGGTGATTCGATTGGCCTCTTTATTTTATCGCCACTTCCTTTTGCCCTGCCAGTTGGCGTATTTTTAATTTTATGGCAACCCCTGCCTGCTTTCCTGAGCTGCCGCTGTCGTTTCGTCAGAAGAAGAGAAGTGGTTTTCGAGTCAGTGCAGAGCAGACGTCGACAGAAGTACGGTAATGAACGCCTGCGGATATGATGTGTGGGATCCCAATTAAAATGGTTTGTTCGTTTGTACGATTAACGTTCAGCATTTTTAAATATGAAAGAATTGGAATTCTTTAAAAGGCAAGGAAAAACAGTTTTTCACTTCGTGGAGACGTATATGGATTTGTTCGCCCATGAAAAATACAACTTATGATCTCTAAGAAGAAAATTGCATATAAAAAAAAGTATGTTTCGATTTGAGAGAATACTTCATTTTCTTGAAAGAATGATTTTTTTTTCAAAATTATTGGAACATCGCTCATCTAGAATTACCGTTCGTGGTACATAGTATGCTCGATACAGAAAAGAGCACTCCTTCATTCTATTGCGTATGTTAATATGTTGCCCCTTATTCTCCAAGAGAAAGAAGAAAAGATATAATCTTTTTGAAAATAAGTTCTTCTATTATTTATAAATTTTTGTACTAGTCAAATGTGCCTTCCTTGCCCAGCTCTACAAATAAGAGAGCTGTGTCGACTAAAAGTTATAATATTCTCCAAGAATATATGTTCATTTATCTTCATAAAAAATAAATAAATAAACTTCTTAGCAAGAATATGTTCTGAGCCTATTCTTTTGTTTTATTTCTGCTTACATCATAATTCAAGTTTATGCAGGTAAGCTCTATTTTTATTATTCAATTATTTTTCCTGCAAATGATAAAAAAGTTGTTGAACTATGTCGCTTCATGTCTAGTGGTCTTTTGCGGCCAAATCAATGCAGTGTATTACTAAAAACGATCACGTACTTAATTTCCTTTTTCGGAACGTCGTTAGAAACGTTCCATCCCCCACGGGCCACCACATATTATTCCTGGTGCCCGTTCCATGTTCACAACAAAACACGACAACAATACATTTTTATATATTCAGAAACATCTGACTTTTTTTACAGTGAACGCAGCCAAAAGAGCAGACAGAAAATGACACATAGTCACATGTGCTAACATCAGTAAATCCCAATAATGTTGCAAAACAAATCATTTAGCTATCATCATTATAATAGTAAAAATATAAATATGTAAAACAATAATGAGTTTCTGTATACAACACAATGTCGGGCTTAGTTTTAACGCAATGTCAATAACCCAGAAAATGTCTGTAGTGAATAGCTGGTGAATATTTGCAGTATTATAAGAAAAATTATAGGAAAAATACGACACTTATTGAAACCAACCACCCACATTTTATTAACAAATAAAGAATCCTCTCACAGTAACTACGTGAAAATCATCACACAGATTTTCTGCGCACAGCCCGATAAAAAGAATGAAATCACCTATCTGTTCCAGAAGAAATGAAACTTATTGCATGTTAAGAAAAGAAAATCCCTCTCACATGGAGGTGAATATTAAACAGCTTTCTCTCCGTCCAAGAAAGGCAAACAAATCCCTTCCTGGATATAAAAAGAGTTTTCCTCTTTCCGTGCTTGATTTTATTTTAATTACATTTTCTGTCTAAATTCGAGTTTAGAATTTAGCTAAAATAAACACTTTTTGTAACATTTTGCTTAAAGGACCGTATTTTAACCGAGATATAATTTTATAAAAAGTAAATAGCAGGAGATAAATATGGTAGTAATTTCATTGGATTTTTTCTCCTGTACAATACAACGATAAAGCAGTCTCATGATAGAGAGAAATCTCATGTTAAATATACTCTAATGTACATAAAATCTTAATTAAACGATTTTCTAAGGCGAGGGATTGGCCACTTGAGGAACAAACAATGTCTCTGTAACATTGAATTATCACCGAAAAAATTGAAAAATTTTATTTTAAAATAAGGAAAAGAAATTTTTGAATAACTTGCTGTCAATGCTAAGAATATAAAATTTTGTTGAAAATTTTTGCTAGAAATCTCGGTTCAGTAAGGTGGGATAAAATTTATCCCATCGTACCTCAATTGGTTAAACGATTAAATGTTAAATTAGGGATTTGTAAAACACAGACGGTAATCTATGTTTGATACGCTGTTATAATCACCTTCAACATTTTTTTTTTCTTTAAAAGGGAGTATACAGCATTTATACGTATTGTAAAAGACTTCATGGAATAATTTTATTAAAATAGAGTATATAGGCGGATATTTCTGAAAATGCATTTTAGTTTCTTTACGTTATATGAAATACTAAGAAATTTAAAAATGATCTTAATTGAAACTATTAGATGTAAAATTTATAATTATTTTACAGGGTAACACAAGTAATAAAAATGCTTTACATTTTAACTGTATAATCGCCGTTTTAAAGATACAATTAGAGACAGCTGATTTAAAATACATCATTATTGGGTTATGACGCCTCCTGGGAAACATTTTTTTATAAATATTATTAATAGGGCTGTAAAATGTAAATAAAATTAATGCTCTCGCTTATTAACAGATTTTCTATACTTCTAAGAAGAAAAACAATGAGTCAACAGGCGAAACGATCCATTTTTTAAGACATATATATTTATATATATTACAAATTTAAAATTTTTTTTTCGCCAAAACTAACCTTTATACTATCTTAATTTTCTTATAATAATATTCCGTACTTACTTCAAATTATTAAATTAAAATCTTATTTCTAGATCTAATCTGTTAATCTGTATGCAGACGATATAAATTCTTAATTTTCCTTAAAAAACATTATTCCAGTATGCGTAAATTTAAAAAGATGGCTCTAAATTAAAAATATTCTTAATTAAAACTTTATTTCTTAATATTCCAAATAAAACTGATTTCTTCTATGTTTTTATCAACCCTTTTTAAGAAAGTCTTATTAAATTTATTCCAAACCCATACCTTTAAAAAATATCATTATTTTATTTTATCTATTTATTTATTTTTCCGCCGTCAACGATAATTTGCATATTAATAAATTCATTTCTTTTCTTTTTCTCTTAAAATTAATCATGTATAAAAATCGTCTGCCTAAGATATTTAAAATTCTGAGTCAATTATAAATTGGTTAAATAATATATTTTTTTTTAAAATAAATTTATCGTCTGTTTAAAATAATCTCGTAGCTGGACAAGAATTCTGTTTACATAAAATAATGATGGTTAGAGATTACAGAATGTTCCAGAACTTTCTTTTTAGTTTAAAAGGGGGAAGTCTCGAGATGAAGAGAAGATTCTGAAGATTTCTTGGGTTGCTTCTTCGATGAGGACAGCTCGCTGAAATAATGATGGAATTTTTGCAACAAGGAGCTTTTCCTTCCTCATTATCACGAATTTAATAAATGAATTTACAGCAGCCCATGATTAATTATTGGATCTTCTACATTTATTTATTATTTTTGTTTTTTCCCTCGCTTGCCATGACTGCGTGTTTCTGTTTAACCAGTGGAAATAATTCGAGTTCTCCTGAAATCGTCACATATATTTGTATCGATACATTGATGATATAATTTTAATTGCTACTGATAATAGTAATATTTCTCAATTCCCAGGTTATTTTCCTATTAATAATCATTATCGGAAAGTCTGACTTCTAAAATTAACATGAACGTATTAGGTTCTAAAATGATAGTAAAAGAAAACCAAGCGTTAATTGATATTTATGGTAAACGTAATTAATTTGAATTCAAGGTTTATGTATGTATTCATTTTAATGTACTTACCCATTTTAAATTCTGTCTTTATAATTATGTATATGGTAAAATACTCCTTAACCATTTATATAAAATAAAGAGTTTATGTTCTTCTCATTTCATTAACAACTATATCATAAAAACTAATTCATGATGCATTAAATCATGGTTTTCTTTAAAAAAAAATCGTGTATTCTTCAGTAATACATACATACATCTACATATTTACTGTCTTGTGTTGAATAAAGAAATGTACTTCATATTTATAGAAAAAGTATGCAACTTATATTGAAATAGATAGTTTAAATAGAAATATTAAATAGAAATATATTTCATGCTTTATAGCGCACATTGTTAAAATTTTCAGATAACTATCCAGTTATTTGAAAGTTTTTGTAGAAAACTGTTACATTTTAACTTTACTAAACCTATAATGTAATCAATATTATCCTAAGGAAATATTTTAATTATTGCTATGCAAACGTTTTGTATAAAAATGGTCCAATCATAGGACAGTGTTTTGCAAATTTTCAACTGTGCATTTGGTTTATTTCTTTGTCATTTTGTTACACATGCATCACGATAACGATTTTTCTTCAAATAAGATGCATCTATGGCTTTAAAAAATACTTCATTTTTCATATTAGCAATTCGATATCTCACAGTAATTGTCGAAAAAAAATATGGACACATATTTCTCAGTATTTAGGTGTGATGCGTTTATTCAAAACAGGAAACTAAAAATGCATTTTCAGCAAGAGGCTAATTAAACTAAATTAATTTAAATAAACACTGAAAAGCAATGAGACTTTTTTTTTGAAAGATGGGGGATTTATTTTTCCGTTACCGAAAGAATAGATCTAAGTGCGTTTTCTATTTATCTCCAAGTGAAAAAGAATCCGAATGGAAAAAAAATTCCTTCATTAAGATGCAATAAACATCGTTTCAAAGGTCTTCTGAAATTGAGAAATACTTAGATTTTCCATTTAATTTCAATTCTGAAAAAAAAATTAATAGTAAACATTGCTTAACAATAATGTAATATGAAAAAAATGTGGCATTGAAAAAAAAGTCATGCTTAAAATTTGTAGAGAAACTTATCATTCACATTACTGCTTTGAGTTTAAGATATATGTGCCAGATACATAAAACAACGAATGTGTAAAATATGTGCAAATTTTAAGCAAATAGCTAATTTTTAACAGTGAATTATAAATAATGTAGTTTATTTTAATACTAGTGTAAAAGCCGGTCCTAGGATGGTGGGTGAGAATCGTGGTTTCCCTTAAAATTTAAACTAACTGATAAAAATATTCATTGTACTATTAATCCGTAACTGAACTATTTGGATTAAACAGCATAAAAAGTCAGTAAAGTGAAAGCAGTTTTAAAACCCTATCTATTTGAAAGTACACATCCATGTTGAACTGTGCGAAATTTTAAATTAAGCGATGTTGCGATTTAAGTTTGCAATAAATAAATAAATAACGTATTTATTTATTTATACGTATTTCTCTTATTTCTTACGTAATAAATAAAATTAATTAATTAATTAATTAATTAATTAATTAATGAAAAAGAAATGAAAATGGATAAAAGATTTGTCAAATCAATTTTTCCTATATAATTTAAAATACAAGTCTGCAACAAATATACTAAAGAGTATGTTTATTACATTATTACTAAAAACGTAAAGTACTTTTATGTTATTTTGGCGATGTGATAGATTGACAAATATTGTTCTAATTGACATCATTGATATTGCTTTAATTTCATTTAAAATATAAACCTTTATTACAATTTATTTAAAATGTATATATGCATTTTTTTTTTGTTTAACTATGGAGCATCTAGTATTTGTGGAGAATTAAATAAAAACCATGCACACAAAACCATGCACACAGTCACAAAACGTGACATCATAATTCCCGTTTATATATTAACAGAATAATAAATTTATTGTAATTTTGACTCTTACTATAGCCAATGTACAGATCAGAACACATTGTCTTTATCATTATCATTTTACGGATGAAGGTTTGCTATGGTATTTCCTTGTGAAATTTTTAAAATTCGATTATTTGAAAAACGGATTAATCATTAGATTTGAAAATTTTCTTTAAAAAAATTAATTTTTACCCTTCTAATGCAGTTTGCTTTACATTTTTCTGACAAAAATGTTTCGAGCTATTAATTTTTCAGTAACTTCAAATGCTTCATTTTCTGATTTTAATCTGAGTCAATGATTACGGAAAAGCCAGTCGTCAGCAACATGTAGCTTTTTTTATGAAAGAAGATTCTAATGTAGTCACATCCAGTTTAGAAAAATTACTTTAATATCTGTTGAATTTGCAATTTCTCCTTATCATGTTTATAATATTATTCATAATATGAACGATAAAATAATCATATTAGAATTTAATTACGTTTCTACAACAGGTTTCTGTAATAAGAGTCGAATGATGATGCGGTTTTCTGTAAATTTTTAACGATGTATTTAACTAGTTGTTTGCCATTCTATTACACAATCATCACGTTAAGAATCTTTCTTTAAATAAAACACACTTATAGCATAAAGTTGATTTCTTTTTATCTTAGCAATTGCATATCTTACAGAAACTTTATGGAGAAAAATATGAACATATATTTCTCCATATTTAAGCATGGCGCATTTAATCAAAACGAGATGCTAAAAGAATTTTCAGCAGGAGGCTACTTAATTCAAATAAACCCCTAAAAACTTTTCTTCCGAGAGATGGGGATTTATTTTATAGTTACAAAAAGCGTATACTGTAAAATAAATAAATAAATAAATAAAAATTCATTAAATTTACGGCAAAAACTGTTGTTAGCAGTATTTGCCGTAAAAATTGCAGTAAAATTAGATATAATAGAAAAATGCACATCTATTTTTATTGCAACTTTTACGGAAAAACTGCTGGCAAACAGGATGGATTTTTAACCGATTATTTTACAGTGTAGATCTAAGTGTGTTTTCTATTTATCTCCAAGTGTGAAAGATCTAAGATAAAAAAAAAATACCTTCATTAGGATGGAATAGGTTTCGTTTCAAAGATATCTTTTGGGATTGAGGAACATTTAGATTTTTATTTAGTATCAAGAGAGAAAAATAATGAGAAGAAAACAAAGTACCGGGTGATCCAGAAGTTCCGGGAGTTTTCAAATGCTAATAATTAACAAACTATAAACAATAGAAGTATGTGGTTTTCACAGAAATGTTTAAAAACTTATGGGATTTGTATTTTTCATGAAACAAACAGATTATGTTCGTTACACTTTTTGCCAACAGGTGGCGCTAAAATTGACAGTATTATTTTTATGGTATGATATAGCTCGCTAAAAAGAAAGAATTAGTGTCCGAGAGTTACAAATTTTCATTATGACGCCCATAGCTTATAAGTACCGCTGTGAGCCGACGCAAAACAACGTGCACGGTATCCTCAAAGGAGAAAGAAATTCCAGATGAAATTTTAAATTTATCGTGATATTGCAAGTGTACTGATTCATTATGAGCTGATGATCTCCACCGAGTATTGGCATCGAATTCTACCTCATTTACGATTGCAACAGACATTTGGGATCTCCTGCTTCTATTACGATCTTTCAATTAGACTTTTTCTCAAACCTTTCTTGCCATGGCATTTCACATTTCTAATGGCCATCGAATCTTTTTCTATTTTAACTTTCATATTGTACGATAAGAACACAGCTCGACATGCAAAAAAAGCATGTCTAAACATAGCAGTTACTCATAAAATTTTGTATCAAAATTTCCTTTCAATGCAATTTCAACCACTTTAAAAAAAGTGATTGAACATAAACCACCCTTAAAACGAAATCTCATTAATAGCCAACAAAAGATGTTTCGCAATGAACTCATACTCATGTGTCTATAAAGCATATTTTATAGTTACATCCAGTGTTGTACAGCAGCGCCACCTGTTGCTAAAAATTGTAACTATATACATGTAAGAAAAATCATGCTAAACAAAATCCCACGTGTTTCTGAGCATATATCTGAAAACTTTGTATTGTACATAGTTTCCAAATTATTAACATTTCAAAACTCCCGAAACTTTTGGATCATTCGGTATAACAATAATGTAAAACGTAAAAATATTTGCATTATATGAGGCCTTTACTCCTTTACTGTATTTTAATTATTTATTTCTTATTATATTGCACGAGCAGCCATGTAATGATCTTTCTTTAAATAAAACGAATGCCCCTATTGCTTAAAAAAATCCTTCATTTTTCATCTTAGCAATTGCATATCACACAGAAAATGTTGAAAAAAAAAATACGAACACACATTTCTCCATCTTTAAGCGTAACGCATTTAACCAAAACAAGAAGCTAGAATAGATCTTTTAGCAAGAGGCTAATTAAATTCAAATAAACCCAGAAAAACATAGTGACTTTTCTTTCGGGAAATGAGGATTTATTTTATCGTTAAAGAAAGCATAGATCTAAGCGCGTTTTCTATTTATCTCCAAGCGTGAAAGATCCAAGATGAAAAAAAAAATCTTCATTAGGATGCAGTCGGCTTTCTTTCAAATGCGACTTCGGGGATTGAGGAATGCTTAGATTTCCATTTAATTTCAAGTGGGAGAAATAATGAGAAGAAAACAAACTATAACAATAATGTAATGAGAAAAAAATTGCCCACTCTTAAAAATTTGCGGCAATCTGTCCTTTCATTTGACCGTTTTCAACGAAAACGCTTACGCAACCGTCATTTGACACTATTCTGACAATATAATTTCCTATTTTATGGTCAAAATGCATTTAAACTATGGTTATGTTATCGTTTTGTTTTCAAAAAACGGTCAAATAATTGGACAGAATGCTGCAAATTTTTAACAGTGCATTAAAAAAATTCCTTGCTCAAAATTCGTAGATAAAGAAATTTATTAAGCGTATTTTTTGTCTTGAATTAATTTAAGATATATGTTCCAGATTTATGAAATAAATGTGTTAATTTTATGTTATTTATGAATATCTATCTATTAATTTATAATGAATAACATAATTTATTTTTATACTACGTTTTAATTATTCCTTTGATATTATATTACACGAGCAGCCTATAATGATTTTTCTTTAAATAAAAGGCATCTATAGCATAAACAAATTGCGAATATTTTTGATTTTAGCAATTTCATATCACACAGAATCTCTCAGAAAAAAAAAATATGAACCCATATTACCCCATATTTAAGCGCGGCGCATTTAATTGAAATATGAAGCTAAAAAAAGAAATTTCAGAGGAGACTAATTAAATTCAAATGGGGATTTATTTTATTGCTATCGAAAACATAGATCTAAGTGCGTTTGCTATTTATCCGCAAGTGTGAAAGATCTAAGATGAAAAAAATGCCTTCATTAGGATGCATAATAGGCTTCGTTTCAAAGGTATCTTCTGGGAATGAGGAAACTTAAATTTTCATTTAATATCAAATAAAAGAAATAATGAGAAGAAAACAAATGTGCAAATTTTATTTTAACTATGAATTTTTATCTATGATTTATGATCAATAATATAGTTTTTTTATATCCTAAGCTAGCCATATCCAGTTTACGAAATTTGCTTTGACCGCCGTCAGATCTTATTCTGTACTTTATACCACGCACTTTAAAAAATACAAGGTACAGTCCAATCATTTGCACATTTTTTAAAGAAAATTGTTACATAATCGTAATTTAACTCAGACTTCATATAATGACTTTATTCCTAATATGAATGATAAAATAATCGTATTAGAATTTAAGTACGTTTCTACAACAGGTTTCTGTAAAAAGAGTCGAATGATGATGCGATTTTCTGTAAATTTTTAACGAAGTATTTAACTAGTTGTTTGCCATTCTATTACACAACCATCACGTTAAAAATCTTTCTTTAAATAAAACGCACTTATAGCATAAGCTCTATTCGTTTTATCTTAGCAATTGCATATATTACAAAAACTTTAGGGGGAAAATATGAACATATATTTCTCCATATTTAAGCGTGGTGCAATTAATCAAAACGAGCGCTAAAAGAATTTTCAGCAGTAGGCTAATTAATTAATTCCGTAAAAACTTTCCTTCCGAGAGATGGGGATTTATTTTATCGTTACCGAAAGCATATACTGTAAAAAACAAATCCGTTACATTTACGGCGAAAACTGTTGTTAGCATAATTTTCCGTAAAAATTGCAGTAAAATTAGATATAATAATAATAAAAAAAATTGCATATCTAATTTTACTGCAATTTTTACGGCAAATACTGCTAACAACAGTTTTCGCCGTAAATGCGGATTTTTAAAGGATTTTTTTTCAGTGTAGATCTATAATAAGTGTGTTTTCTATTTATCTCCAAGTGTGAAAGATCTAAGATAAAAAATGTGCCTTCATTAGGATGGAATAGGTTTCCTTTCAAAGGTATCTTCTGGGATTAGGAAATACTTAGATTTTAATTTAATATCAAGTGAGAAAAATAATGAGAAGAAAAAAAAAGTATAACAATAATGTAATACGTAAAAAGTATTTGAATTATATCAGGCCATTACTCAAAATTCGTAGATAAAGAAACTTATTAAGCATATTTTTTGTCTTTAATTACATGTGTTAATTGAGATGTTCTTGTGAATTGAGATACATGTTCCAGATTTATGAAATAAATGTGTTACTTTTACGTTAACAATGAATATATATCTATGAAATTATAATGAATAATATAATTTATTTTTCTACTGGATTTTAATTATTTATTTGCTATTATATTACATCAGCAGCCATATAATAATTTTTCTTTAAATGAAACGCATCTATAGCATAAACTAACTGCGATTATTTTATATCTTAGCAATTGAATATCTCACGGAAACTCTCAGATAAAAAATACGGACACACATTTCTCCATATTTAAGTGCGTTGGATTTAACGAAAACAAGAAGCTAAAAAAAACTTTCAGCAGGAGGCTAATTAAATTCAAATAAACCCCGAAAAACACAGGGACTTTTCTTCTGGGAAATGGGGGTTTATTTTATCGTTAACGAAAGCATAGATCTAAGCGCATTTTCTATTTATGTCCATGTGTAAAAAAAAAACAAGATGAAAAAAATGCCTTCATTAGGATGCAATAGGCTTCGTTTCAAAGATATCTTTTGGGATTGAGGAACATTTAGATTTCCATTTAACTTCAAGTGGGAGAAATAATGAGAAGAAAACAAAGTATAACATTAATTTAACAAGAACAAAAATATTTGCATTAAAAAAGTCCTTTCTTAAAATTCGTTGCTAAAAAAAACTGTTCTATCTATTTAATTTCTTGAAATCAATCAAGATTACATGTTCGATATTTGTGATATAACTGTGCAAATTTTACGTTAACTATGAATTTTAACCCATTAATTTATATCTTAAGATCAGACTTGCACAAATTGCTATTACTTTAATATCCTTGGCTAAATAGGGTTTATTTACAAATGAGTGTTAGAAATACAGACGCAGTCGTGCTGCTTTCACACGACCGAATTCATTGCTGCAACAGAAGGAGTCTGATGCACATAACGAATATTACCAATGACTAAGCAAAATAATTACCGACTTTGCAACATTTTAATAAGGGAATTGCACAGAGTATCTAATTTTCTGGCACGCTAAAAAATGTTGACTCAGCTCCATTTCCATTACAAGAAAGTATCTGAATCAACTCCATTTAGTGCTAATTGTGTTTGTTGCTATGTATTTACTGTATTCAGCTTATTACTTTAATATTCTTGACTAAATAGGTGCTATTTTCAACTACGGGTTTCAATTACAGACGCATTCACACTGGTTTTGCGCTAATTCATAGCTACAACAGAAGGAGTCTGATGCACACAAAGGATTATACCAGAATTTAAATAAAATAATTGCTGACTCTGAAAGCTTTTGACATGAGAATTGTGCAGAGTAGCTAATTTTCTATCTCGCTAAAAAAATTTGACTAAGGTTCATTTTCTTTACGAGAAACTATCGCTGAATCAACACCTTTTTTTGTTGATTATGTTTGTTGCTATGCGTTTATTGCATTCAATTTTTATGCATCATCACTATCTGCCCGTGACCTCACCATATGACATTTATGATGAATAATGTAGTTTTTGTTTAACATCCAGTTTATAAGAACTGCTTTTAAAGCGCCATATTTTTTTCTGTACTTTGCACCACATATTGTTAAAAATTTGAAAGAAACAGTCCAGTCATTTGAAAGTTTTTGTAGAAAACGGTTCATAACTGAAATTTAATTCTATTTAGATTTTACATATTGACTGTTACAAATTTATAGCATATTTCCCAGTCATTTGATTGATTTTATAAAAAAAAACGAGTTATTTAGCCATAGTATGTAATCGTTTTTTAGAAAAACGGTCAAACGGCTGGACAGCTTGTTTTAAACATTTAACAGCGTATTCTTAATAGGAACAATAATATAATCATGCTAGAATTTAATTACGATGATAGAACAAGTATCTATAAAACATTCGATTTATGGGCAAGTTTGCTGCAATTTTTAACAGTGTATATCATTAGTTGTTTACTTTTATATTACACAATCGCATAATTTTTTTTTAATAAAGCTAAACTTAACTTAAAGGAAAATCTATATTTTCTCTCCTAATTAATTAAATATCTCACAGAAATTCATTAAAAAATTATTAACACTTTCTCCATATTTAAGTTGATGATGACGCATTTAAGATGACGATTTAATCAAAATAGTATTGGCATTATAAACAAGAGTCAATAAATGAATATTTCAAGATGGAAGCTAATTAAATTCAAATAAACTCCGAAAAATGAAGAAATTTTCCTTTCGAGGAAAGGAGATTTAGTTTTTCTTTGCCAAAAGCATAGATATTAATACTTCTTTCTCCATCTTTAACTGTGACGCATGCTATCAAAACAAGAACCTAAATATGAATTTTCAGCAGGAGGCTAATTAAATTATAATAAACCCTAAAAAGAGAAGCGACTTTTTTTCGGGAAATCGGGATTATCTTTTTCGGTACCAAAAGCTCAGATCTAAGTATGTTTTCTACTATTTATCTCCAAGTAAAAAAAGGTCTGGGATAAAAAATATTTCTTTAATTAGATTTATTTCCAAGGTATCTTGTAAAATTGAGGAATAGTTAGATTTCCATTTAAATTTAAGG
Source organism: Maratus speculifer (assembly GCA_964019185.1). Lineage (NCBI taxonomy): Eukaryota > Metazoa > Arthropoda > Arachnida > Araneae > Salticidae > Maratus > Maratus speculifer. Next base: position 227,708,979 of record OZ025292.1, read on the forward strand.
CATGAGGGAGGGGAGTAATGAGAAGAAAGACTAGTATAACATGAAATAAGAAAAAAAATATTTGCATCAAAAAAGCCATTCTTAAAAAAAATTTTATTTTATTGTTTAAGTTTGATAGATAAATTTAAAATAAATAACGTTTATAGTAGATTTATAAAGCAAATGTTACTAACAATTTTGTGAAATAATTACAACAGAAAGTGATTGCTACAGAAAGCTTAAATAAAGATCGTATAGGAAGCTTAGATTTTTTAAATTTGCAATGACCTATAAATATAATGCAAGGAAAATTTAATTTAAAATTTCAATATAAGCAAAACTTTCTTCAGAAAGAGACATGAAAACACTATCGAAATCTTAATTTACTTTTTAAATTATTTCATTGTGTATTTTTTTAAAGTAACTTTTTTTCAATTTAAACAGCATTTGTAAAAAATAAGATATTAATCATAATACAAATTATTTTTTATCTTTTGCTAATATCTTATCAATTATACATTTTTTTAGTATAAATATATAGGATAATTTATTGCTTTTGTTTAACACAAAAACACCTGAAAGCATGTAACGTATATAAGTTGTAAAACATTGTATAAAAAATATAAAATTTCAGATAGTTTTGTTTGCAAACAATCTTTTTATAAACATTTTTAAAAATCACACCTATTTCGAACAAAATTTCGCTACTAACATAAATTTACCTAAGCCTGTTTTTTTGGAAATTAAAAACTTTTAATTACACTTTATAAGAAGTATGAACAACCACATTTCTTCAGAATATTAGTTTCACTGTGTCCTTTTTAAGATATAACAATGTATGTAACATATAACTTTTTCCATAAGCTCATATTGTGATAATATAAATGTACAGCTCATTCCGGGAACTTGTTTATAAATTATGTTTAAACCCACAGTAAATGTTGCTGTGTAACAATTACCAATGAATGTTACATAGGTGTTCTAAGTTTGAAACTTTCATAATTCCTAAACTGTTCAGTATCCTAAGGTAAAATATACCGAAAAACTCATATACAAAACAAAAATAAGTTGCTCGTCTGGAAAATGGTTGCATTCTTCTTGGCTTTTTGCAAGAAATTCTGACATACTTGCTGAAAAATGTTCTAATGTATTTGTCAACGCATTCGATTTCAGCACGACGGAGCTCCTGCGCATTTCAATTGGCAAGTCAGGATTCACCAGTAGGCTCCTTTTCCTGGTTACTGAATTGGTGGAGGGGAAACAATTTTATGACCGCCACGTCACCCGATCTGCCTCCAAATTATTTTTCAGTCAGGGATTTTTTTAAGAACTTGTTTGAAGCACCTGAGTCACTATCAGAAATTCAGTTTTAAGAATTTTAATGCAGTGGGATATGTTTGAGGTACACCTGATATATCTTTGAGGAGGTACTTCGTTCAATGTAGTGTCGATGTCACACGTGTCTCTATGTACCTGGATAAAACTTTGAGAAACATTTGTAGCAAGTGACTAATAAAAATAAATAATCTGGAATGTTCCTTTCCTGTCTTTGCATTATGCATTATTTTAAACGCCCTCTACTATCTTCAGATAGCATTTGAAACCCTATGTTCAGAACTGACTTTTTATCTCACTTGAATGTTTCTTTTTCCATGTCATTTTGTAAAAAAAAAAATTAAATCACCTTGTACAGATTTAATTATTGGTCTGATGTCATATGCCACTTATATTAGAAAAACCAGTAATATTACTCATATTATTCAACACAAAAACACCTGTAGCATTAAAAAAATGCATCTTTCTTTTTTTCATCTTAGCAATTAGATGCCACACAGAAAGTACGATAAAAAAATTAAACATATAAATCTCGTACTTCAAGTGTGATGCAGTTTATCTACATAAGAAGGTAAAACTAGGCTTTCCACTCAGAGACTAATTAAATTCAAATAAAGATCGGAAAGCGAAGAATATTTTCTTTTGGGAAATGGTAATGTTATTTTTCGTTTCTAAAAACATAAATGAAATTGTGTTTTATATTCATCTTCGCGTAAGAAGGATCTCAGAAGAAAATGAAAAAAAATCACTCATTAAAATGCAGTAAGCTTTGTTTCGAAAGAATCTTCTGGGACTGAGGAATGTTTATATTTCCATTAATTTCAAGAGGAAAAAAACAGAATGAGAAGAAAATAAAATATAAAAAATAATGTAATCAAAATAGACAATAGGCTTCTATGGAGTCGTCTTAGATAAATTACAGTTATTTTATTATTGGTATTATATGATATGTTAATTATATCAGAAAAACACGTACTATTAGTAACTTTTTTAAAATTAAAGCACAAATGCAGCATTAATAAAAGTCTATCTTTCTCTTTTCAGCTTCTCAATTAGTGCATAATTATACGCAAAGATTTTGGAAAATAAATTTTTATTATCGAGAGAAAAGCTAAACTGAGTTGCCAACATTTTGAATAAATATCGTAAAAAGTATTTAAAATTAAAAATAAAATATAAAAATGGAAATAAATTAAAAAATAACTAAACTGGGCACAACTACAAATAAATGGCTTTCATTTAAAAAAATAATCATCAAAATAAAATATAAAATAATGTAATCAAAATAGACAACAGGCTTCTATGGAGTCGTCTTAGATAAATTACAGTTATTTTATTATTGGTATTATATATGTTAATTATATCAGAAAAACACGTCCTATTAGTAACTTTTTCAAAATTAAAGCACAAATGTAGCATTAATAAAAGTCTATCTTTCTCTTTTCAGCTTAGCAATTAGATTAAACATAGAAATCGCGATGCATAAAAAAAAATATTAAACAAGTTGAATGTAGATTCTGCCATTGCAGAATTCAGATTCGCCTCCAATAAAAAAAAAAAAAAAAAAAAAAAAAAAAAAAAAAAAATCGCCAAACTATAAGATTTCATTAATTTATTTAATAAAATTTTATATTCTGCCATTGCAGAATTCAGATTCGAAACCAATTAAAAAAAATAAAATCGCCAAACTATAAGATTAAATGCCAATAATGGATGATCGTGAATGTCACATTCAATGACATTAAATATGATTAATGTGCTTAAAATGTCATTAAGTGATTTTTATTTCGACTTTTTATTAATATTCTACTAATTATTTGTTTTTTCGTTATTTAAAATAAAAATTATGTCAATATGTATAATTTTGCTATTAGTTGGCGATTTGTATAATTTGGCGAAATTGGTCGACGGGATAACAGAGTAGTACCTAATATCGTTATGAGTAAAAATGCGATGTTTTAAATAGTGACGTCATTTTCTCTTCAAACGTTTTTTAAAAGTTGCTGTTATTAGTAATATGAAAAAGGCATCCGTAATAATATTGTAATTCCCATTTATCTGGTTGCTGAATGACATCATTTTCCTCATTCGAAATTTTTCTTATTTTGCTTTAGACATTAATTTTTATCATAAATTATCTTCGGTACTTCTACGTTTTCCCGTCGACCAAAAAATTATCGCCAAGCTATAAGATAATGCCAATAATGGATGATCGTGAATGTCACATTCAATGACATTAAATGCGATTCACGTGTTTAAAATGTCATTAAGTGATTTTTATTTCGACTTTTTATTACTATTCTACTAATTATTTGTTTTTTCGTTATTTAAAATAAAAATTATGTCACCATGTATAATTTGGCTATTAGTTTGGCGATTTGTATAATTTGGCGAAATTGGTCGACGGGATAACCTAGAAGTACCTTATTTTCTGTTATTTTATTTACATTATTAATATTATTTCTCAGTAAATATATATTTTCTCAATTAGTGCATAATTATAGGCAATCATTTTCGAAAATAAATTTTTATTATCGAGAGAAAAGCTAAACTGAGTTGCCAACATTTTGAATAAATATCGTAAAAAGCATTTAAAATTAAAAATAAAATATATAAATGGAAATAAATTAAAAAATAACTAAACTGGGCACAACTACAAATAAATGGCTTTCATTTAAAAAAAATAATTATCAAAATCGGTTGAGTAGAAAACTCAGAGCAGATGACACGACATTTTTTAGCTTGTCTGAAAGAAATAGCATTGGAGGCTAACAAATAAGTATCGTACTTCAAGTGTGATGCAGTTTATCTAAACAAGAAGGTAAAAATTCGTTTTCCGCATAATTAAATTCAAAAAAGACCAAAAAAGTAAGAAAATTTTCTTTTGGAAAATGGGAATATTCTTTTTCGTTTCTGAAAACAAAAATGAAATTATGTTTTATATTCATCTCATCGTAAGAAGGATCTCGAATGAAAAAAAAATCACTCATTGAGATTCAATAAGATTCGTTTCGATGGAATCTTTGGGACGGAGGAATGTTTATATTTCCATTACTTTCAAGGGAAAAAAACATAATAATAAGAAAACAAAATATGAAATAATGTAATCAAAAAGTGGCTTCTACGGAGTCGCCTTGCTTAATTTACATTAATTTTATTATTAATTCTTGAAATAGAGATAAAATATAAATAGTATTTTCATAATATTATTTAAAGTCAACCCTATTTAAATTTTGGGAAATAATATTAAAGGGAAAATATTTATACAGAAAGTTTAGGAAAATATCTAGTATATCTTATTGTAATTCTACCTAGAGGTTACAATATAACAAATGTTTATTTTAAAATTATACTATACGTTCAACCACATTTTTTCTTTTATATTGTTTTTACAAATTACACGTGAAAAGGAACTATTTAACTATATTACGGAGAATTATTAATTTTTATTAGAATATTATCTATATTTAAAACATTTTTATTTAATCATAAAAAGCAGTTTACTGCTGTGTGCTTGATTTTCCATGTCTTTATATATATATATATATATATATATATATATATTACAAAACCCTGGTACAGATTTGATTATTTGTTTGATATCATGCGCTACTTAAATCAGAAAAAACATGTACAATTACTATTTTTTTTCAACTAAAGAAAACACGTACCATTGATAAAAATGCATATTTATCTTTTCATCTGAGCAATTAAATGCATCACAGAAAGTGCGATAAAAAAATTTAACAAATAAGTCTCGTAATTCCAGCGTTATGCAGTTTATCTAAATAAGAATGTAAAACTTCATTTTCCGCACAGAGGTTAATTAAATTCAAATAAAGACAAAAAGGGAAAAACTTTTCTTTTGGGAAATGGGAATGTTATTTTTCGTTTCTGAAAATATAAATGAAATTGTGTTTTATATTCATCTCCGCATTAGAAGGATCTCGATGAAAACAGAAAAAAATTTATTCATTAAGATTCAATAAGCTTCTATTCGATGGAATCTTTGGTACTGAAGAATGTTTATATTTTCATTAATTAGAAGGGAAAAAACATAATATGAAGAAAACAAAATATGAAATAATGTAATCAAAAAAGAAAATTGGCATCTAAGGAGTCTTCTTGCTTAAATAACGTTTATTTTATTATTAGTCTGATATCATACGCTACTTATATCTGAAAAACAAGTACTATTAGCCATTTTATTTAACTTAAAAAGGCCTGTAGCATTAATAAAAATGTATATTTCTCTTTTCTTCTCAGCACTTACATGCCTCTCAGAAGGTGCGATAAGAAAAAAAGAATAAATATTAAACAAATTTATATATATTTCATGTTTGATGCAGTTTATCTAAATAAGAAGGAATAATTTCGTTTTCCGCAGAGAGGCTAATTAAATTAAAATAAAGACCGAAAAGCGAAGAAACTTTTTGGGGGGAAATGGGAATGTTGTTTTTCGTTTCTGAAAACGTAAATGAAATTATGTTTTATATTCATCTCCGCGTAAGAAGGATCTCTGATGAAAACAGAAAAAAAAAAATCACTCATTAAGATGCAACATGCAACAACCTTCGTTTCGAAGGCATCTGCTGGGACTAAGGAATGTTTATACTTCTATTAATTTCAGGGAAGAAACGGAATGAGAAGAAAACAAAAAATAAAATAATGTAATCAAAAAAGAAAATTGGCTTCTGTAGAGTAATCCTATATAAATTACGTTTCTATTATTATTGGTTTGATGCCATATGCTATTTATATTTGAAAAATACGTACAATTATTCATTTTTTTAATTAAAGCACACCTGTAGCATTAATAAAAATCTGTCATTGTCTTTTCATCTTCGCAATTAGATTTCTTACAGAAATTGCGATGCATAAAAAATAATATTAAACAAATAAGTCTCGTACTTCAAGTGTGATGCAGTTTTTCTAAATAAGAAGGTAAAAATTCGTTTACCCCACAGAAGCTAATTCAAATAAAGACGAGAAAGCAAAGAAACTTTTGTTTTGGGAAATGAGAATATTGTTTTTCGTTTCTGAAAACAAAAATAAAACTGTGTTTTATATTCATCTCCGCGTAAGGAAAAAAAAATTACCTTATTAATTTTTGCAATACTGATAAAATGTAAACAGCATTTACATAGAACTATTTTAATTACGCTCTACTAAAATTTTGGAAAATAAAGTTAAATGAAAAAGCTTTACACAAAAAATTAGTTTATCATACCCTTGAAAAAAGTTTAAGAAAATATCTAATTTCTCATACCCAAATGTAACAATAATGAATGTGTATTATAAGATTGCATTATACGCTGCATAACACCTTTCCTTTTACTTCTTTTTACGTATTACACATAAAAATGATCAGATCACGATGAATTATTGACTTTTTTAGAATATTATCTATAATTCAAACATTTGCATTTAATTATAAAGAGCTGTTTATTATTTTGTGATTGATTTTCCATGTAATTTTGTAAACTTTTTTGAAATTACTACGTAAAGATTTGATTGCTGGTCTAATATCATATGTTATTTATATCCAAAAAACACTTACTATTAACCATTTTATTCGACTTAGAAACGCCTGTAGCATTCATAAAATGTATCTTTCTCTTTTCATCTCAGCAATTTACATGCCTCTCAGAAGGTGCGATAAGAAAAAATAATATTAAACAAATAAGTCTCGTACTTCAAGTGTGATGCAGTTTATCTTAATAAGAAGGTAAAAATTCGTTTTCAGCACAGAAGCTAATTAAATTCAAATAAAGACCAAAAAGGTAAGAAACTTTTCTTTTGTTTGTTTTCGTTTCTGAAAACATAAATGAAATTGTTTTTTACATTCATCTCCACGTAAAAAAGGATCTCCGATGAAAAAAAAAAATCACTCATTAAGATGCAACAAGCTTCGTTTCGATGGAATCTTTGGGACTGAGAATTGTTTGTATTTCCATTAATTCCAAGGGGAAAAAACATAATAATAATAAAACAAAATATGAAATAATGTAATAAAAAAAGAATTGGCTTCTATCACGTCGTGCTGCTTAAATCATGTTTATTTTATTATTAATTTTTGCAATACAGATAAAATATAAGGACCATTTACATAATGCTATTTAAATGCAGCCCTATTAAAATTTTGAGAAATAAAGTCAAATGAAAAGTATTTGTATTGAAAGTTTAGGAAAATATATAGTTCTGATATTAAGTAGTTACAATTTAATAAACGTTTATGATAAAAATACTTTATACTCTGTAGCACATTTTTTTTTTCTTTTTTTACAAATTAAATTAAAAAATGAAGTATTTTCTAAGTCACTGTGAATTATTTACTTTTATTAGAATATATCTATAATTAAAACATATTTATTTAATTATAAAAAAGCTGTTTACTGAATTTTTTACTGTAACACTATGGGAACGATTAGAACGTATATGACTTGTACAGTATTGTTTACTCATAAATGATGCAAAATCCAATTTAATTTAATAATCTACATTGTCGTAAGACGTTCAGCTGCTCATTAAATATCTTAAAGTTTGTACCATACTTAATTGTTGCTTTATTCTTACATAATATATGTCTCTCAAAAATACTGACTAAAAATATTTGCTTGAATAAAGCGAATTTTTAACATTTACAAAGGATATTTTTCTTTTATTTTCATCTTAGCAGTTAGATGTCTCACAAAAACTTAATTATAATATTTTTTACATAATTGTAACTGTAATGGATGGATTTAATTAATGTCACTTGCTATTTAATTATTGTATATTTTTACATGTCCCATCTGTTACAAAAATACCGAGTAATAATATTTCCATGAACAAAGCGAACCTGTAAAATTAAGGGCCGTTACCTTGAAAAACAGAAAAAGAGCTATAGTTGAATTTTTTGATTTGCTTATATATATTATGTGTAGAAAGAAGTTTTAAAGCGTTTTTCAGAAAAATGAATATGCAATTAAGAGCTGAGAATAATATCTTTATTCATCAAAATAATCTCCATCATTATCTAACACCTTTTGCCATCGGTCGGGCAGTTGATGGATGCCAGCAGTGTAGAATAATTCGTCTTTTGACGTGATGAAGTCATCAACCCAATTTCGCCCTTCGTCCACTGTCCGGAAGTGTACAGAAGACAAGGCATTCTTGCATTGACCGAAACAAATGATAGTCCGAAGGGTCTATGTCGGGACTATACGCCGGGTGTTCCAAAACTTCCTAGCCAAGAGTTACTAACATGTCCTTGACTGGTTTTGCAACATGAGGCCTGGCATTGTCATGGAGCAATTTCACGGGGCGCAAATCTTTTCCAGTAAATGGACATTTTTGACCGATTTCCTGGTTCAATTGAAGCAGTTGTTGCTTTTAGCGTTCAGCTGTTACACTTATACCAGGCTCCAGCAGTTCGTAATAGAGCACATCCTTCATATCCCACCAGATGCAGAGGTGAATTTTTTTGCAGTGAAAGGATTGTTTTGGCGTTGATGTTGCTGCTTCGCTAAGGTTCAACCAATGTTTTTTGCGTTTCGAATTGTCATAACATATTCATTTTTCATCTCCCGTCACGATTTTCGACAAGAAAGATTTTCTCTGTTTAGCATATTCATGCACTTGATGAAACGCTCATCCTTGCTTTTCTGGCTCATTGCATGTGGCACCCATCTTCCTGTCTTCTGAATCTTTCCCATTGCCTGTAAACGATTACAAATAGTTTTTTCGGATATTCCTAATTGTTAGGCAAGTTCTTTTTGCGTTTGAGATGCATTTTCATCAAGTAGAGATTGCAAATCCTCATGACTAGACATCAGTGGAGCGCCGCTACGTTCTCAATCGCTAACATCAAAATCACCTTCTTTAAAACACCAGTAGAAGGAAAAAAAGAGTTTAAGGACAGCAGGTGGGACCGCGGGACCGTCCCGCCTGCGGTGCCACCTGCTCCCACCGTCCCACCTGAGCCCACTGTCCCTCCTGGTCCCGCCGCCACCACCGTCACTCAGGATTCCTCCTGCGCCCACCGTGCATCCCCCTCCACGAACGTCCCCTAGTGGAAAAAAGAACAATCTATTGTAACAGAGAGGTGAACAACATTGCCTATTCAAAAATTTTATCAATCACATCCCAACACAGAATCATACTATATGATGAAGATTAAATTTATATTTGAATTTTGAAGAACTATAATTTTAATGAGTATTATTAATCAAGCGAAACACTGGAAAATCTCAGTTTTTAACCATTTTATTTAGATTTCTTCAACTACAAGATGAGATTATCAATTTAACAGAAGAAAGTTAAACATATATTTGAATTTTGCTTGTGAGTAGTATTAATTAAGTAAAAACAATAGAAAATATCAAGCTTTATAGAAAAAGACTGATTTCTTACGATTTTTATCAACTACATGATCAGTGTATCGACTTAAAAGTTGAAAGTTAAACATACATCCCAGTTTTTCAACAGCTATAACCTTAATGAGTATTGATAATTAAGTAAAAATCAATGGAAAATATTAAGTTGCATAGAAAAAGACTGATTTCTTACGATTTTTATCAACTGCAAGATCAATGTATAAACTTAAAAGTTGAAACTTAAACATGCATCCTAGTTTTTCAACAGCTATAACCTTAATGAGTATCGTTAATTAAGTAAAAACAATGGAAAATATCAAGTTTTTCTGAAAAAAAATCAGATTTCTTACGATTTTTTCAACTCAAACTTCAGAATATCAATTTGAGAGAAAGAAACTTAAGCATGTATTCCAGTTTTGAATAACCATCTCCTTCATGAGCATTTTTAATTAAGTAAAACAACGGAAAATATTAAAATTAACCGATTTCTTTAGAATTTTTCAACTGTAATATCAACTTAAGAAAGGAAACTTAAACATTTATCTTCGTTTTTGAACAGCAATCCACTTAACCCTTTGGCGGTTAAAGCACTTCTATTCATAAAATACTAAAATGATTGATTGACACCGGAATTTAAAAACAAATCTATTTCATAATATATAAATGTTTATGTTACGTTCTTTGTAAAATTAAAATTTTCATTTAAAAATTCCGGTGTCAGTATGGCATTTCGCAATTCAAATTAAGTGGTATTCTGGGCGCGTATACGCGCTTATAACCACGAAAGGGTTAATGAACATTGTTAATTAAGCAAAAAACAATGGAAAATATAAATTTTTAATTTATTTCTTCAAATATATATGTATATATATATATATATATTAATATAACATCAGAATAAACATCTTCAAAATACACTTAACTTTTGCTCTAAATGGAAATTTCATCATACTTTTATACACCAACTAAGTAGAATTTTAATACATAAACGAATCAAAGAAATATTCAACACACACGCACATTTGAACCTACAGAGCATTTTTTATTACGTCATATCCAAACTAAAACTTTTTCCGCATCCCCTCCACCCATGCATTTCAGGTAGGGGAAAATAACAATAGAGTTCTGACGTCACAAGCAAACTGAAAATGTTTATCTTCAAGAAAAAATATGAACTCGTAATAAAAAAATGAAGGATTTAGGCTATACCTTAGTAAGGAAAATCATCATACTATATGAACATTAAATCTAGTTTTGGACAACTATCACATTAATTATAATTAATTAAGCAAAACAATAGAAAATATTAATTTTAAGAGGAAAAAGACGAATTTAAACAAATTTTATTAGTTTTATACTAGTTTAATAATTTTAAGAGAAAAAAGATGACTTTAAACAAATTTTATTAGTTTTACACTAGTTTAATAATTATTTTAAGACGAAAAAGACGACTTTAAACAAATTTTATTAGTTTTACACTATTTTTTCTCATCTCCAACAAGTATATATCAATTTTAACAGAAGAATTAAACGTATATTTTAGTTTTAACAACAAAAAAAGTAATAAACATCATTAATTAAACAAAAATAAATATAGATTTTCAAGAAAAGACATTTTTTACAAAAATTTTCAACTTTGAAATGCATTTGTTTACATATATTGTTACAATATATTATTAAACTTAAACTTTTTTTAAAGTTTGAATGGCTTTACAAAGGGTTCATATTTATATTTTTCACGTCTTGACTATAATCGACATCTTACAACCAATAGTATACATTTCTTTTTTATTCTAGAAACTGAAAAAGTCACTTCTTACTGCTTCAGACACTTGACATGTGAAAACTTCTCTGAGTTATTCGATTCACATTTTTAATCAAATTGACATGTTTCACCTCACCTTTTTGAAATTTCCATATTATCAAACATCAAATTATTTAAAATATAAATACTGTGCTTAGTGTTTAGATAGTATACATGACTAATTCTACTTATTCCTGTTCGTATTATTAATCAAATTAGCAATTTATTATAAAACTTATTTGTACGCATGCGCGAGTTGTCACGTGACATAACGATTAACAGTAATATGAATTTTCGAATAGTAATGCAAAATTCCTCATTTCTGCAGTTAGACTTGTGTTGGAAGGTAATTCGAAAAGCAGCACAGTATTTTGCATTCTCACTGTTAGACTTGAGAGGGAAGGTGACTGGTGCACAACTCTGATTAATTTCCAGATTTTAATATAAGTGAAAACCGTCTCCAATCTGATCCTTGACGGTTAAATACTTCAAATGATTTGTTAATTTTTGAATATCCATCATTGTAACTAAGCAATCTTCTTCATTTTTCTCAGGAAGAAATGTCACAATTTCAAACACTCCGAAAGCTGGTATTTCATGTTTTATTCTTTTAAACTGTACAATGGGTAAAGGCATTTCACTGTTAACAGGAACATGACGTTTTTTAGTATGGTGTGTACGTAAATGTTGATTTAAATTTAATTTATTACTAAATTTTTGTTTACACTGATCACATGTAGATTTTGATGTACTTTCAAATGGCGGTTTAGCTTATTTTCATTAGAAAATGTTTCGTTGCATTCATTACAATTGAATTGAGGTCGATTGTGAATATGCATATGCTGATTTAATCTATAACGATAGTTGAAGGATTTCTCACACTTGTCACGCTTAAACAGTGGACGATGTTGGACTTGATGAATTTCTAAATGGTGATTCAGCTTATTTTCACTTGAAAACGATTTCCCACATTCATAACAATGTAATAGTGGTCTATTGTGAATATGCATATGCTGATTTAATCTATAACGATAGCTGAAGGATTTCTCACAATTTTCACACTTAAACCGTGGACGATGTTGGACTTGATGAATTTTTAAATGTTTTTGATGAAAAATGGTATTCAGAATCTTAAATTTGAGATTTTCTACAAGTAGGGAAAATGTTTTCGGGGCTTTAAATCGAAATGCACAATATTCCTTAAAAATTAGCCACTTCGACATGAAAATATTAAGCTCATTTTCATCTAAATTTCAAAACTATGGCTATTAACAAAGATGTACCGCTCTTTTTCTTTTTAAGATGAATATAAATGGAAATAAGATGTCTCATAAAACCATAAATATCATAAACCTTATACTGTATTTCATTATTGCATACTTTTACATAAAGCATCTATTACAAAAACACCAAGTAATAATCTTTTCGCGAACAAAGCTAGCTTGTGAGACTAACAAATTTTTCTTTTTTTTCATCTCGGTAATTAGATGTGTCATTAATTATCAAAAACTTTATACTATTGTATATTTTATATGCCACATTTATTACAACAGCACTATAATAATTTTTGTTGAGCAAATCCTACTTATATCATTATTGAAGATGCATCTATTTTTCTCTACCTTGGTAATTAAATATCTCAGAAAACCGTAATTATCTTAATTTTTTTACTATATTTATCTATTTCCTAATTTTACATGCAACATCAATCACAAGAACACAGTGTTAATATCTTTCCTGGAAGAAAGCGAACCTGTAACATTAACAAAACATGCACCGTTTTTTCTTTTCCAAGCAATTAGATGTCTCACCAAAAAATGTAAGAAAGAAGAAAATTATACAAATAACCTTCCTTCTTGAAGTGTGATTTAAAATTCACTTTTCCACACAGATACTAATTAAATACAGATAAAGCCCGGAAAACTAAGAAACATTTCTTTTTGAAAATGGGGATTTATTTTTGTTTCTAAAAACATACACAGAATTCAGTTTAATTTTTTCTCCAAGTGCGAATGATGTGTAGTAAAAAAAATAAAATTAAATCTTTCATCTATATGAAATAAGCTTCATTTCAAATGTATCGTCTGGGACTGTGGGATACTTAGATTTACATAAAATTTCAAGAAGTAAAGAAAAAAACTGAATGAGAAGAAAACAGAACGTAAAACTTATGTAATAAGGACAAAATATTGGTTTTTCACATTTTTCAATCCGAAACGAAATTGTTTTCAGTTTTAAAATTTTGAAAATACTCTAATTAAGAAGAAAATATTATTTTATTTTATTACTAGCACCAAAATCAAATTTTGCAAACAAAGATGATCCCATGTAAATTGTTTTTTATGAATCAAAAATTCTTAAGGAGCGATTCAAGCTTTAAATTTGGTTAATTTTTTCCAACACTGATGATGTAGTGTGAAATCACCAGGAACTGACACCTTAAAACTCCTGTCTCTGCCGGCGAAGATACTCGTGATGTAATGCTATTCCTATGGGGAGGTTATTTTTTTATACCTCGTTTGCATTTCGACATTTTAAAGTATTTTTTTTTTCATTGGATAGTTGAGGTCCTTCCCAATATAGCTCCTTTTTATCCTTCTATCTATCTTTCTTCATTTTTGTAATTAGATATCTCAGAAGACCATAAATATTTAAAACTTTATACTATATTTATTTCTTTCATAATTTTACATGACACATCTATCACAAAAATACAGGTTAAAATCTGTCCTAGAAGAAAGCGACAACATCTATGATTATGTAACATGTAACATTAACAAAACATGTACCTTTTTCTTTTCCAGGCAATTAGATATCTCATCAAAAATGTAAGAAAGAAGAAAATTAAATAAATAACCTTCCTTCTTGAAGTGTGATCTAAAATTCAATTTTCCACACTGAGTCTAATTAAATACAGATAAACCCCGAAAAGCTAAGCAACATTTCTTTTCGAAAATCGGGATTTACTTTTTTGTTTCTGAAAACATACAACGGATTGAGTTTAATATTCTTCTCCATGTGCGAATGATGTGTGCTAAAAAAAGAAAAAAAAAGTTTCATTATGATGCAATAAACTTCGTTTCAAATGTATCACCTGGGACTGAGGGATACTTAGATTTACATAAAATTTCAAGAATTAAAGAAAAAACTGAATGAGAAGAAAACAGAACGTAACATTTATGTAATAAGGGCAAAATATTGGTTTTTCACCTTTTTCAATCTGAAACGAAATTATTTTCAATTTTAAAATTTTGAAAACTCTCTAATTAAATAAGAAAATTTTATTTTATTTTATTAATAGCACCAAAATCAAATTTTGCAAAGAAAAATGATCCGTGTAATTTTTTTTTATGAATCGCAACGTCTTAAGGAGCGGGTCAAGCTTTAAATTTGGTAATTTTTTTTTCAACACAGATAATGCAGTAGGAAAACACCAGAAACTGACACTTTAAAGCTCCTGTGTCTGCCGAGAAAAATACTCGCGATATAATGCTATTCCTACTGGGAGGTTGTTTTCTAATATCTTGTTTGCAATTCGACATTTTAAAATATTTTTTTTTCATTAGATAACCGAGGTCCTTCCCAATATAGCTCCTTTTTTACTTTTTCGATTTTCTTTGCAGGCATGCTTTATAAAGTTACTTTAACTTTCAAAGTCGGTTCCGAAAGTGAAAATAACTTTATTAAAAATACTATAATAATGCTTGTTGAACAAAGCTAATTTGTATCATTAATAAAAATGTATTTATCCTTTTTTTACATGCCAAATCTATCACAAAAATACTGTCACAAAAATATCTATCACAAAAATACTGGTTACAAGCTGTCCTAGGAGAAAGCGAACCGGTAACATTAACAAAACATGTATCTTTTTCTTTTCCAGGCAATAAAATATTCTCACAAAAATGCAAGAAAGAAGAAAATTAAACAAATAACCTACTTTCTTCATGTGTAAGCTAAAATTCAATTTTCCACGCAGAGACTAATTAAATACAGAGAAAGCCCGAAAAGCTAAGCAACATTTCTTTTTGAAAATGGGGATTTACTTTTTCGTTTCTGAAAACATACATAAAATTGACTTTAATATTCTTCTCCATGTGCCAATGATGTGTGCTAAAAAAAGAAAAAGAAATCTTATTTAGATGCAATAAGCTTGGTTTCAAATGTATCACCTGGGACTGAGGGATATTTAGATTTACATAAAATTTCAAGAATTAAAGAAAAAAAGGAATTAAAAGAAAATAGAATACAAAATTAATGTAATAAGGACAATATATTGGTATCACTCTTTTCGATTGTGTG
Source organism: Maratus speculifer (assembly GCA_964019185.1). Lineage (NCBI taxonomy): Eukaryota > Metazoa > Arthropoda > Arachnida > Araneae > Salticidae > Maratus > Maratus speculifer. The sequence goes on from OZ025292.1 coordinate 227,724,756, forward strand.
ACTGTTACAATTTTATATAATTGAAACCATATTTTTAAAGAAATTTTTTCAATAACAAAGTTTAAAAATGCTCTAATTAAATAAGGCAATTTTTTTGTGTTACTACTAGTGTCAAAAATAAATTTTGCAAAGAAAGATGATCCCGCGTCAATTTCTGTTATGAACCGCAAAGGGTTAAAGAGTCGATCATGCTTTCAATCTGGTTCATTTTTTTCAGAACAGACGATATAGTGTGAAACCACCAGTAACTGACACCTTAAGAGGATTCTTTTGTTTTGTTTGAGGAGCAAGTTGTTTTCGAATTTTTCTTATAAAATTAAATATTTTTAAGTGATTTGTTTTTGCATAGGATAGTTGGCTTCAATCTCTAATAAGGCCTTTTTTTAATTTAGACAGATTTTTAAATAAAGGTACATTCTTTTTAAAACCGCTCCCGAAAATGAAAGTACCGTTATAAAAAAAATATCCAACCTAACTCGAAAAAGTAAAGAATAGACATATTAGAGATTGACTTGCGCTATCCTAGTATGAAAAAAATTCATTTAAAAATATTCAAATTTAAACGAGATATTCAAAAATATCTTGCTCATAAGCTTTACGGTTTCAGCTACACGGTTGAAAATATGTTACATTTGTTGCCTAGTTACTCCAACACTTTTATAGAAAACGTTTACTTGACGATATTATGGATAATTTTCATTGGCCCGAATAGAGATATCCTGTAGAAACGATGAACTTTCTTTGAAACAAAAGTTGCAGATCTTTAACAGTGAAGGTGGGGAGACTTACCAAATGGCTTAAGCGAAACAAGCTCCCCCTACCAAGATATATCTACTACACTAAAAGCCCCAACCAAGGGCAAAGGCAGGGCTAGCTATTATTTCTTGTTCAAATCACTATAACAAACTTTTAAATCTTTTTTATACTTACCTCTGTTTTTGAATGTGTAGTAAAAACAGATTAAAATTTTATTATTAATAAAATTTTCAAAAATTATAATATTGTGTTTCTTTTAAAGCAAATATTGTCTTTGGCTCCAACAAGCTAAACTATCCCTATTTTTGAAAACCAATAACTAAATCATATGTTAGAACACTTAAGACAAATCTATAATCAATATATGGCATCACTTTGCAGAATTTTACAAGAAAACGCTTATTTAAGTTACATTTTTGTATCATACATACAGTTTTAGGTCGTAGTGTGAAACTCCAGAAAATAAATGTATGATTACTTGCGTAATTACGGATGGTAATAAATGCTTCAATAATGATTCTTTTGCATAAAAACAACGTAATTTTACTCTTGGTTATGCAGAAATTCTATGTAGAGGTCACATAACACTATATACAGGCAGTTATAAAGGGAAAAGGGGGGGGGGAGTGATTGGAGTGGACGCGGCATGTTTAACGATGTCCCCTTTCCCGAATCGAAGCTTTCACCGTCTTTCGGAACCGGACAGAGGTAGGTGCCCAACCTCAGCCAATGACAGAAAGTATCTTTTCTCATCTTAGATTTTGTTCCCAGCTGTGAATATAAACTTATCAAGTCATAAGCTTCATTGTGTTAAGTTTTTTTTCTTTTCGTTTGTTTTGGGAAAGTGTCCGCCTTAACGTCTAATAATTAATTACACATTTCAACGATTTTAAAAATTCATCCTCTAAGCGGGTTACAAGTGGGATGTCGAAATTTCAAAACATTTGGCATATTTTATGCAGCCATTTTAGGTAGCAGCATCAAATTACGGAAAAGAAATCTACTATCAATAGTTAAACATGTGTTTTAGCGCAAGAGACTGAAGAATAATTCATTTTTGAATACAAAGAAAATAGCAAGTGTATTTGGGCCATTTTCACCATTCGCTTACATTTCAGAATTTTATTTTTATTTTTCAAACTTGATAATTTCTTTTAAAAATGGAGACATGTATTTAAAGTAAATGTTTAAAGTACATGAAAAAAAGTGTTTGTGAACTTTGTCCTATAATATAATATGTAAATGCTATTTAAAGTTGCCTTGTAAGGCAAATTGTCAAGTCCGTTACCATACAAAACTGTTGAAAATACTCAGTTTTAGATTTATTAAATTTCCTAAAATCAACTTACTTTGAAGTGACTTACGTCCCTAAATTACAAAACATGATATTTATCAATAATACTTAAAATAAATTGAAATGAGAGACAATTTTAGCCACAATATTTTGATCACATAGAAATTATACAAGAACTTTTTCTAGTAATTACAGTATATATTCATGTAAATTATTAAATTTTAAGAAAATTATATATATTTGTTTCTTTGTTGAATAAAAAATAAAAGTAGAATGGTAAAAAAATAATAATCATTAAAAAACCATGCGTGACGTGACACTATGTTGAAATTTGTTTTTCCGATCTGTCTACATTTTTGTTTGTTCGTCTGCTCTCACAAAAGTTTCGATTAAAAACTATAGCTAGAAATGAATAAAACGAGAATGAGGGGGCTCGAGAAAATGCAATAGGCGACTTATATTTATTCTCTCTCTCTGGCACATGCGATCAAATGCAATCATATTCTTATTTTAGGCATTTTGTTTCTTATTAAACTGTTTATAATAACTTTATTTTATAATAAGGAGAGAGAAGGCAGAAAAATGAAAATTCCCCTTGCTTTCTGCAATGTTTATTAAATTTTTTCCTTTGCAGTTTTAATTCTTCTAGTGAATGTAAAAATTTTATATTTGTTATTGTCAACTTTATATGTAAATGTTCATTTCACCACTCTTCTAACATTAAAGTATTGACCTTTACATATGGAACATTTTCTCAAAAAGTTGGACTTTATGGAAATTAAAAAAAAAACTACTTATTTTCACTTGCATTTTTTATTGTCTTTATAAGTACTGAATGAAAATTGCAGTTGCAGCAACGTACGTATGGGGAAATTCTAGTCAAGATGTTTCTGCAATATTAGGCACCCCCTTTTCTATCGCTTATGACTGAAACGCCAAGATAACAATGACTGAAAATTTTAGAATCAGCTAAATTTGTATCACGAAATACCTTTAAAGTTAAATCTTTAAAGCAAAAAATTACATCCAAGTTATAACAAAGTTTTATTGCAATAATTGATTATTTAACATTTCCGTCCTCTACATATCAAAATCTTCCTCCTAATACAACATTGTCTCCAAAGTTATTTGTTTTGCCTTCTAAAATCGAAAATCAAGCAACATCAGCATTGTAAACATCATTTTATATAGCTTATGATACTATTTCACCAAGGATTTATACAGCGTCGTTTTGTATTTCAGGCAATGCGTATTTTGATTTAATTGGCGCAGCTTTGAGGCATTGCAAACTTCATGTTTGATATAAACTCGTTTCATTAAGTTCATCTACATAATAAGTATCAAGCACTGTAAGTTCATTTAGAACCAAAAGTTGTCCGATTTTAGTTGTTTATTCACTGTAAAAAAAATTGCAAATTTACGGTATTTCACCAGGAATTACCCAGTAAATTTACGGAATATGTCATTTTTTTCATAAACCATCAACTTTTGTAATTTTTTGTGTTTTACGGGCAAAAATCGCTAATGTAATGGCAAAGTCCATTGATATACCAATAAAGTCCGTTTTTTTTACGGACATTGTCTGGAATCTCTGCTGCAGCTTTTTTTACAGTGTTGAACATAATTTCAATTTTTTAAAAACATCATTATACACCATGAATGATACAGTTAAATTCACCTGTACATGTTTCATATTTTTCTGTCCACATGCTCATCGATATAACATGATTCTGTGACAAAGAATACTTTTAAAACTTTTGATAATACTTAATGCTTGTGTTTATATAAAATTAATTTTGTAAGCTATTTCCAGTGGCTTACTGAATTATTATGTTTTATCACACTTTAATTTAATTACGGTAGATAATAAATTTAGAATCTGTTTCATAAAGTTCCATGTTTAATTAAAAAATATTTCCATATATATTCTCCATTCATTTTGGTTTTCTGATTAGAATGCTTTTAGGAAAAAAAACATTACTTACTTTCTAAGACTTTTAGCCTCCTTAAAAAAAAAAAAAATAAATAAATAAATAAAAAAAATATAAAAAAAAAATCTTTTCCGAATAATCACCTAACTTATTGGAATGATGTAGAAAAATACAATCGTATTCTAATCAAATTTATAAAAACAGTATGTTAGAATAAACAAATATGCTTGAACAGTGTAAGAAGAGTAATTAAATTCAAATGATGCATAAAATGAGGGAAATATATCTTTCAGAAAAAAATGCGATTTTCTTTTCTAGGAAGTAACGAAAACTATTTAATATTCACCTTCACGTAAAATGGATTCTTTCTCTCTTTCCATACAATAAGTTTCATTTCAAACATGTCTCCCGGGACTAAAATCTGCGTTTATTTCTTTCTAAGTTTCAAAGAGCTATTAGTTTTATATAGAAAAGTTATGAATTAATAAAGAAACGTGAGAAACACATAATCCCACTAAAAAAAGAATTATCTCGCTATCATCTTATTGTTAATTTGTATTAATATGTAAAAAACGGAAGATAATACGAACAGTCTTAATTCGTATTGAAATTGTGATGTTTGTGGTAATTTTTTCTTTTAACTGAACACAAATGGGTATTAGTGATATATTTTCTTTGAAGTATTGAAAGTATTTTATTGATTTAATTTCTCTTTGAAGGTAATATGACTAATAATATTTCATTTTCATTGATTAAGGTATCCACACATCTTCAGTAGTGAGTTTTTGCAATTTTAACAATTTTCTCTTGTTATCTATTTTTTATAATGACATTTACTTTAAATCTTTGAAAAAAATTTGCAATTACCCAGAAATATTTTTTAAAGCGAAAACATTCAAGAGTATATCAAAAAATGACATTTCCGCAAAACGTAATAATTAAAAAATAAAACACTGAATTAGTATTTTGTAAATTGCATAATAAACAGAATAACTTTCTCTAGAGCTTAAACTACATACATTATAATTGCACCTCTGTCTAAGATGATATGGAAGTAAAAGTACTATCGGAATGAAAAATATGTTTTATTACACTTTAATTACAATAAAGAATAAATTTTGAATCAGTTTCATAAAAGTATCACCTTTAGTTCAAAAATATTTCCGTATACATTCTCCATTCTTTCTGATTTTCTAATTGCAACGCGTTTAGGAAAAAACAAAATTAATACTTACTTTCTAAGACATTTTGCTTTCTTTATTAAGAAAAATAAATCTTTAACGAGCAATCACATTACTTATTAAATCATGTAGAATAAACAATCGTATTCTGATCAAATTCATAAAAACAGTGTGTTATAATAAACAAATACGCTTAAACAGTGTAAGAAGGGTAATTAAATTCAAATGCTGCATAAAATGAGGGTAATATATATTTCAGAAAAGAATGCATTTTCCTTTCCTGGGAAGTAACGAAAACTATTTAATATTCAACTCCACGGGAAATGGATTTTTTCTCTCTTTGCATTCAATAAGTGATGAATTAATAAAAAAACGTGAGCAATAAATAATCACTTGGAAAAAACATCTCGCTAGCATCTTATTGTTAAGTTGTGTGAAATTTAAAAAATTGCAGATAATCCATCATAATCTTATTTCTTATTAAAATTGCTATGTTTGTGGTACCTTTTTTTAAAAAACTGAGAACACGGGGTTTTTAGCAATATATTTTCTTTAAAGTATTGATAGCAATTTATTGATAACTTTTGAGCTTCAGTAAATAAATAAATAGAATGCTAAACTCATCTTTAAAAAAGTAAACTTAAAAATTACATTGTGTGTAAATTCCTAAGTAAATGACAAAAAAATATTTAAAAAGGGAGTTAAATTACTTTAATACTTAAACTTTCAACATTAAACACAGCTCTCGTAAAATAATATAATAACACAAATATTATTATCTTAATTTTTAACTGTCACGTAATTTACGTCAAAAAGGAGTGAAAGTCAATTTTCAGATCCGGAAAAATTGGGGGGAAAATATAGATATTGAGGTATGTAGAATTTTACTTATATTACACAGTAAAAAATGAAGACCCAAATGGGGTTGAACGATTTCTGGGTACAGAATTGTTCCAATTTGGAAAATTCAGATTGTAGCACAAAATCGTTTTAAATAAGTCTGATTTTTAATGACATTAAAACAATTAAAATATCTTAGATAGTATGTACATTATACCTCAGAAAGTTTGATTAATTTAATGTTAATACAGATCTGCTCTGTTTTGAACCATTTTGGCTTATCTATTTTGGGAACAATACTCTACCATTTTGGAATCCTTACTGTACCATTTCAGGAAAATTACTGTACCCAAAAGTCTTTCAACCCAATTTGGGTCTTCATTTTTTACTGTGTATGTTTATTTACTTAAACGGATCCGAACTCTGGGTACGTTGCAGGATAAAACGACGATTTAGTCTTTACTAATAATTTCTGTTGATTCTCGGATAATTAATTCAAGGTAATTCTTCAATAGGTATATAATTTGTACCGAATTATTACGCTTTATAACATTTCATTTTGACTACGGTGGAACATAAATTAAGAATCTGTTTCATAAGATATCATGTTTAATTTAAATATATTTCCATATTCATTCTCGATACTTTCTGTTATTCGGAATCAAACTCGCATAGGAGAAAACTAAATTATTACTTACTTTCTGAGACAATTTTGCTTTCTTAATAAGAATAATAAATCTTTTCCGAATAATCACGTAGCTTACTGAAACCAGTGTATAAAAAACAACCGTATTCTAATCAAATTTATAAAAACAGTATGTTACTATAAACAAATATGCTTGGAACAGTGTAAGAAGAGTAATTAAATTCAAATGAAGCATAAAATGAGGGCAATATATCTTTCAGAAAAGGGTGCGTTTTTCTTTTCTGTGAAGTATCGAAAACTATTTAATATTCACATCCATGTAAAATGGATTTTTTCTCTCTCTGCAAGGAATAAGTTTCATTTCAAACATTTCTTCCGGGACTGAAATCTGCTTTTATTTCTTCCTAATTTTCAAAGAGCAATAATGCTTTATATACAAAATTAAAAAAAAAAAAAAAAAAAAAAAAAAAAAAAAAAAAAACGTGAACAACAAGTAATCCCAAGGGGAAAGAAGTACGTCGCTAACATTTTATTGTTAATTCATATGAATATTTAAAAAAACTGAAAATAATACGGCCAATCTTATTTTGTTTTGAAATTTCGATGTTTGTGGTAACTTTTTATTAGAATATCCAATTTTTTAGAACATAACGTCAATTTTGTAGAACATTATTACACGCAATAGATGATACATTAAAAATCATTTTTACTCCTTTCTTCTTTTCTGTCCGAATGCCCTTTCGTTAATATAACATGACCCTGTGACAAAGTATGCTTTTGAAAATTCGTGTATTTACTTAGTGCTTGTGTTTATATAAAACCAATTTTCTATGCAATTTCCAATTGCTTATGCATATATTTAATTTTATCGCACTTTAGTCACAGAAGACAATATAGTTTAAATTTGTTTAATAATGTTCCATGTTTAATTTAAAAATATTTTTATATACATTCTCCATTCATTTTGGTTTTCTAACTCAAACTCATTTAGAAGAAAACAAAATTATTACTTACTTTCTGAGATATATTTTGCCTCTTAATAAGAAAAATAAATCTTTTCCGAATAATCACGTAGCTTATTGAAACCATGAAAAAAAAGTATTTTAATGAAATTCATAAAAACAGTATGTTACTATAAACAAATACATTTGAACAGTGTGTGAAAGGTAATTAAATTCAAATGAAGCATAAAATGAGGGAAATCTTTCTTCTGAGGGAGGTCTTTCAGAAAAAGGTGCGTTTTTCCATTCTGGAAAGTAAAGAAAACTGTTTGATATTCACCTCCACGGCAATGTTTTTTTCTCTCTCTCTGCATATAGTAAGTTACATTTCAAACATTTCTTCCGGGACTGAAATCTGCATTCATTTCCTTCTAAGTTTCAAAGAGCAATTACGTTTTACATGCAAAAGTGATGAATCAGCAAAGAAACGTGAGAATTAAAGAATGCCATAGAAAAAGAAGTATTTGTTAGCATCTTGTTGTTAATTTGTATGAATATTTAAAAATTTGAAGATAATACGACCAATCTTATTTCTTATTGAAATTTTGATGGTTGTGGAATCTTTTTTTTTTAAATCGAAAACATGGCGGTGTTGCAATATCTTTTCTTTAAAGTATTGAAAACATGTCACTGCTAACTTTTGTATTCCACTTCTCTTTGAAGGTAATTCTCTTACGTAAAAAAGACACATGTCGCTGATGACTACTTTTTTCACTAATCAGTGCTACAGATTAATATCGGAAAATAAAACATTTGAAGTTACAGAAAAAAAATAGCTCGAAAAGTATTTGTCGGAAAATTGTTAAAGAATTTGCTCTATAAAAGTAAAAAAAAAAATGTTTATTTTATAAATATAAATTTCAAATCAAGTGATTAAGCTGTTTTTATAAATATTAAATTTCGAAAATTACCAAATTTCATAATGAAGTACGACAGCGAAGCCTTTGCGTGTCAAACGATAACGATAATTTAGAGATAACATTTCCATTTGCATTTTAAATTAAATGGGTTAAATGTTTATATTTTGAATGAAATTAAAGTAATATAAATGATGTCAATGAAAATAATATTCGGGGATTTATACCATCGTTAAGCTAACATAAAAATACTTTATTTTTTAGTATTAACGTAATAAATATAGTCTTTAGTTTGTTTGTTAGCATATTTGTATTTTAAATTATTTTGGTAAAAATTATTTGAGGAATTAATAAACCATTTTCCTTTATCCTGTTTTTTTTTCATGCTTAAATCACAACATCGTATAATTTAAAGTTTTACATGTTCAACAGGGAGAGTGTACATTCAAATGTAAAGTATTTGAAAACTGTATTTCATTTTACTGACATTTTATGATTTTTAAACCAAATAGCTTGGTTACGGAATAGTAGTACATAAATATTTTTATCAATTATTTAAAATTTTATAGGAAAACCACAATTCCTACGACCGTCCAAGGACGGTCGTTTGCACTAGACTGAGAAATATTATTTCATTGTTTTTAATTGCTTAAAAGCTCTATTGCCAATGCAGTGAAATGTTTTGAAACAAGGACTGTATCACCAATTGAAACACCTGAAACGATACCCAGCATGGAAATTCTTTCTATCATATGTTGGCAAGACTAAAACTGCAGCACAAGATGGAAGGTTTTTTTCCTCCCGTAAGTGCCGACTAAGATCGAAACACGAAACTAAAGAGTTCCAGTATAGATGAGATTGCATAAATCTATATAATTCTTAAAAATATTTCTGAAAAAAAATTAATACGTCTTGTATGCAATAATAATAATAATTTTTAATTGCTTAAAAATATATAATATGACTAATTAAAGACTGTTTTCAACTATCTTCCTAATGTTGCAAAATATATTTAATTTTATTTAATTTAAAATTCTTAAGCAAAAGGGCCAGTGAAAAAAAAAAAATACAACTACATTACAACTACTCTTTCTTTTTTCCCATTTGACAGAAATTTAATGCAAATTAAAGCATTAAGAAAAATCAAACAAAACATTCCATTTTTTTTTCTAAAATCTAAATGGTCGAAACATTTCAATATCTCTGCTGTATAGTAAATAACATTAACGTAAAAGTGCAATATGTGGTCAAATTTCACAATCTTAGTATATAAAAATGGTTTTACCTTCCTCCGTTTGTATTGAACGTTTTTTCTATAATTTTCAAAAAACTCTTTTAACTGAATTACAAAAAATTAATTTTTAGAAAATCATCACGAATCATTACGGAGCTATAAAAATCTAACTGATTCAACGGTGTCTCATCATTATCATTCAACACATCTCTTGCCCTTGCTCGTGGTTATAATTCCTCTTTGATTGACAAAGATCTGCATAAGTTTAGTAAGCTTAAACGTTCTCTTTCTGATGCAAATAATTCTCTTAATTTTAACTCTATGTTTTAACTTTGTTTTCTCTTCTCTGTTTTAAAATTGCTAAAATATTTTCTCGTTTCAATTTTAAAGTTATCTTCAAACTTATGAATAAAATTAAATTTTCTTTTTTGAAAGATCCTATTCCTACTGAGAACCCGTGGGGTATTTCTTTGATTCGTTGCTCTTGTAATTTAGGTTATATTGGTTAAACCAAGAGAGCTTTAAAGAAAAAATTAGGCGAGCATCAGAAGTATATTGAAAATCAGGAAATATCTAAATCCTCCATTGCTTCTCACTGTTGGACTTCTAGTCATACTTTCAATTTCTCATGACCAGAATTATTTCTTATCCTGCCTCTTCCTCTCATTTAAATGTTCATGAAGCCTATTTTATCTATAAAAACTCTTATAATCTTGTTAATAATCTCTCATCATCCTTCTTCCTTTCTCCTGTTCCGAAATTACATTTATAATTCTTTTCTCTCATCCCTTGTCTATTTTCTTTAAATAAAAAATGTTTTTATTTTATTTTATTATTTTATTTTTCATTTATTTTATTTTCGTTTTTTTCATTATTGTGATTTATTTTCATTTTTTCTTTATTTTTTAATTTTTTTAAAATTATTTATTTTATTTTATTTATTATTATTACTATTTATTTTCATTTTTCTTTCTTTTGTTTTATTTTTAATTTTCTTTATTATTTATTTAATTTTATTTATTTATTATTATTATTATTTTCCATTTTTTTGTTTATTTTATTTACATCCTTTTGATTTTGGCATCACTTTCTTCTTCCGAATTTGCTCTTTAAACTAGCGCTACCTATCACACACTTTGCTATCTCTACCATCTTTTTTTCAGTTCATCTTTGCCCTCGTGCCCTTACGAACACGTATTTCCTTCAGCTGATGAAGAGCGTTATTGTTTTAGCTCGTAACGCGTCATGCTTTGATTTATTATTTGTATGATAATTTTTTCAAAGTCTGTTTTTACTATTATTAGTGTCTCAATTTCTTTTAATTCAGAATGTACACAGATTCAGAGAAGCTCTTTAAAAGAAAATATTATTTAACATTTGAGGTATTAGCCCCAGTGTCACTCGGGTTGCCGTTTTTAGTGAATAGAAATAAGCCCGATAGTCTCTCTGGGTCAACTTCTCTGAGCTATAAAAGTACGTACTACGTATCAGAAATTATTTGCAAAACATTTGTTTAAAATATATATAGGACAGCACTAAACAAAAGTAACTACATAAGAATATCTAAAATCAGAACTAAATTCGAAGTTTAAATTTATTTATGAATGTTTAATAGCCTAAAAACGTATGCGGTCAGTAGCATTTTTTTGCTTAAACCAATTTGCACTTAACATATCATAGTTTATGAGTAAAATGGGTGCGGCAGACTGACAAATAGAAACAGGAGTGATCTGATAATGGTTCCATTTTTACTTTTAAAGTATGGAAACGCAAAAACAATATTTTACACGTTTTTAATGGAAATAATTAGACCACATTTCTGCACTTTTATAGGTATGTATACGCAAATAATATATAATCTAAAAGCTTTTTACAACGTTCAAACGAAGAAATATATATATTAGCATGAATTTATGCATTTGATTATTCTAAAAAGTTTGTAGCTTATTTATGTATAATTCGTACAAAGTAATTGATATATGGCTATTTATACAATATGTATGAAATAAATGAATAAATGTGTTCTGCTTACATTGCTGATTAGGCTATTGATCCATAATCAACATATTTTTTTCTTCAAATACCTTAAGAAAAATATAATCTTTCACTTAATTACTGTTATAATAACTCACTTTAGAAAGTTCCATACTTTAATTGACAAAGGTAATTGCAATTTATGCACTGAAATTATTGCTTTCCTTGACTAGTGAGGGAAAAAAAACTTTAATGACACGCAATTTAATATTATTAAGAGTAGAATCATTGTCAGTTGAAAGAAAAGAATCTTCAGTTTCTTTTTAATTTACGCTTATCACCTGTCACTTCTTTTTTTAGATATTTCTTTGTTTGCAAGACTTTATTTTGTCAGTTGTTCCAAAATGAAATGAACGGCTAATTACTAGAGCTTCCAAAGAAAAAAGAAATGAAGAAGAGAAATAACAAACCGATCGAGTCGAAATCACCTTAAAATGTAAATGAAGTAAATTTGTTTTTCTTTTTATCTATATTATTATATTTGATGTCATTTTTAGTAGATGTTTCATATATGTTATCGTAGAAACTTATTTGAGATATTTTTATGTGGATTATGAGATATTTTTTAAAAGATATTCAAATTAAATCAAAATGAAACACATAAGAATAATGTTGAAAGTCATTATATTGGTTTTATTAAACAAATAAGTTTATGTCTTTATGTTTAAAAAAGAGGTCGGACATATAATTGCCACGGCTGGTTGAAAAGGCGCAACCTGGAATTCCAATTTTCGACTATTATATCAAATAAATGGGCTTCTTATTAGCAGTAAAAAAACGAATGTCCATTTGGTCCAACGTCTGTGATTTATCGATGTAGACCAGTGACTTTACATATCCCAACAGAATATTATTCATTGGTGTGAGATCACATGACCGTCGAGAAAAGTTCGCTAATAAATTATGCGTAATTATGTACTGATCGAATGTCTTCCACAATAAACTGATGGTGTTTTGTACAATTCACAAGTGTTGTGCTAGAATGGGCTTATTACTGATGGAATGATGACAAGACAAATCAGTTATCAGCTGTCAATTTGACTATTACTTGAAACAATATAGCCGATTTTAAAAACCAGACTTCTAAAAAATATCGCCTTTATATACCTTTGAATAATTATTTGAAACCTATTTAAGATGCCTTTTAAAGTTTTTAATAATATATTATATGTATTTGTCTATCATTAAAAATCTACATTTTGTCAATCAATAAGTATAATAAATGCACTTCTAAAAATTTCAATGAATAGACAAGTGTAATTGATACCAATTGAGTTTTCTAACTGAGCTAGAACATGTCCAAGCTACATTTTAAATCCAGAACTTTCGCCTTGAATTGCCATTGCTCTACAGATTGATCTACATGTGATGCCATCCTTAGTGCATAACGAGCATCAAAGATGTTATCGGAACACTTGGTGAGTTATGTGTTTTCAATTGTCCATGATTATTATCTCGGGTTTTATTCTCTGTCAAATTTATCAACAAAAAACGTGACAAATCAAACAAATTTGATAGAAACCCTGATTATGGTCCGGTAACATAATGAATAATTAAAATGAAAAGCGTAAAATAATGCATATATAGCAGGTAAAGAGGAGTACAAATCGTAAAGGGAGGTTCGAAGAAATATTGAGAAATCTGTCTTGGAACACTTTTCTTCAGTTTTTTCATAATATATTTCTCCATTATGATCGAAATCTGTTTTTACTTATCGGTCCTTAAGTATTCAATCCACGTATACTGAAAGTAGTTTGACATTTCACTCTTAAACAGTAACAAAACAAAGCTTCATATTTCTCGCAATGTAAAGTTGAGGCGTGTAACTAATAATTTGGCCACCCTCTGTATTTATTGAAAAATAAGTGAAAGATTTACGAAAATCGTTTCTATCAATTAAAGTTTGCTTGACTTTTTTTTTAAAATTACTTAATGTTGGTTGGTTTTCAATGAAATTTATTTTCACGAAAAGAAAAAACTAAGTTGAATAAAAATTAAATACTCACATATAAAAGGACTTATTACACTGTATTTAGATGAACATGTTTGACAACGTCTAATCACTATATGTAAAATGTTTTTAATTTCATAAGTAAAATCATATAAAGTATTTACAATTTTATAAAACAGTTCAATTTCTACAGTTTAGGACAGCTAAAATTTGTCCATCCTCGGAGTTTCACTGCTGAGGAATTCTCTAATACGTTCTTATCTACACACATAAATACAATTACCCAATCTTTTAAGAATTTTAAGGTTGTGTCAGAATATAACTTCAGCAAATGAAAAAGATGAACTGTACAATGCTTAATTTAGACCTTAGATAAACTATGCAAAATAACTTATTTAAAGAAATGGAAGCGAGAAATTTAGGAAGAAAGTTTCGGTTGTATTAACATTTGTTTGAAATTATTTTAAACTAATTAATGCTTGTTGGTTTTTAACTAACAATGTTGTTTCCATTCAAAGAAGAACCAAAATTGAACAAAAATGAATTAAACTATATGTGCCACCTAATTACAAAAAAGTCCAACTCCTCAAAATTTAAAAATGTGTTTTTTCTGTTTTTTTTTAAATAAAAAAAATTCTGTCATGTTAAAACAATAAATTCTGCCAAAGCATGTGAAATCCTTGTGTTATATGCGTTTGAAAATACCGGTGTGCTGCAAAACCGGCCAAATCCTTTAATCTGTTATTTTCAAAACCGGCCATCGCCATATCCGCTAGTAGGGCTTCTGCCCCTCCCTATAACAACCTCTCACGTATTGATTAGGTTACCATTATCGTGTTTTCTCCCAACTCTGGCTATTTTTCCTTGGTTTAAAGAAAGTTTCAAATAATTTAGTTTCATGTTTTCTCCAACTACAGAAGTGATTGCGGAAGAATTGTCTCCTAATCAGTCAAGAAAGAGTAAAGTGACTATACGAAATGGAAACGAAACAAGCCAAAGTTCAAAATTATCTCGCACCTTACGATAACTAGGGGCAAATTAACATGTTTTGACGCACTAGGCCAAAAAACTTTTTTGCACCCCCTCTCTTTCTTCATAAAACTGTAAGAAAATTTTTCTGGAAAATTTAAGATTTATTATACTATATTTTTAATTAATAAAATATTCTTCCATTTAATCATTTTTTATAAATTTTAATACTTTGAAGATTGTAGATGTGAAAGGAATGGATTTTTGTTACACTTAAAATATTAAAGAATTTTCTATTGGTATATTGAAATGTAGAATAAATGTTATAAATGGAATTTTTACAAACTCGTTTTTTATATAACACTTTTCGCTAAAATTTTAAATAATCCTTATTTCATTAAATTTAAATGCATTAAAGTTCTTAATTTTACTCTCCTATCCTACTTTTATCCCTGTATCCCCTATCCCAAATCCTTAGGCCATAGGCTAGGTTGGCCTTATGAGTGTCTTTGGTGATAACGGAATACATAAATAATTGAAATTTTAATAGCTTTATATTTAGCACATTTTCATTAATTAATCAAAATGACGCCCATTATAATATGTTATTAATGTAATAAGATGCCTATTCAGCGCACGATACCGACATATTTATATAAGTTTGTTTACATGCCCAGTGATTTCCCAGTATTTTGAATCTCGTGATCCATGAATTTGGGATTTTGCGTTTCTGCTATATTTTCATAATTTCTGACATTATTATTTTGCAGGTACTGCCCTACAGGTAATCAAACAAAACCTAAATGAGGCACTTGTTCAAAAACTTATTTACACTCTTTTTTTCGCAATAATTTTTCATATAAAAAAAATTGTATATTTTCTGCCCTTAAAAAATATAATGTCACATTACAATTAGCGAAAATTAATTTATGCTTTGTTGCAAAATCGGCCAACTCGAAAGTAGGTTGCAAAGGTGACCAGATCCAGAACAAAAATCTAAATAACCCTCTTCCTTGATGTGTCCCTACAACCTTATTTCAATAAATTTTAAAGGGCCCCAATCCCTTTATTTATTCATTTTCGATCTACAAGGTACAAAGAGCACATGACAAACATAAAATACACGAAAACTACAACTTGGTCATTCCATGGTAACTTACGTTACATTAAGAGCAATTTATTGCAGTGTAGTATTATAACACTAAAAAATATTCAAATGTAAAATTAACATGATTTGTCAATGAAACCTATCTAAGGGTCAATTTGGACGAAAATTACCTAAATATGAAAATGAAAATTACAATGTATATAATAATTTACGTTCATACTATCATCATTATAATTTACCTGATAACTTACATTCATTTTTCAGTAATGACAGTTACCATAGTAAATTTAACTACAAAAATTTAAGAAATAACATTAAAATTAGGTATTTTTCATTTAACTGGCTTTGAATAAGTTTATTTAACACACCATGTCAAATTTACATTTTGAATATTTTTTTTGTGTTATACTATTAAAATTACTGAAAATAGTTCTAGATATAACGTAAGTTACCATGCAATGACCCAACCTTAGTCCATATATAAAGAAAGAACCTTTTCAAATTAAGTTTCAATATGTAGAACAATTAATCCATCAATATTTTATTTGAAATCCATTATCCGAACATCAAAAGAGATGTATTTATGCAGTGAGAATATATGCAAGGATTCAGATTCTATGGAGTATACTTAAATTCGGAAAGAGAGACTTAGTATTTAATAAAACAATAATATAACATAATTTACGTTCACAAAAATCCATTTTTAATATTACAATTAATTTCATTATGTTTATGTTCGCTTGATTTTTGTTTAATAGTTATTTTATTTTTCATTTTTTGATGAAATTATCCCGATTATTTTAATTTTTGAGAATATTGCTTTCGGATGCATTGAAATATGTTGAAGATGAAAAAATAAAGATATCTATTGCCTTTAAAATGTATTTGTATCACATATAACAAATATTAAATTACTTTCATAAATGATCAATAGTTGAACCCCGCTGTAGCAAAACCTGCATATAAGAAACTCACAGATATGACGTACGAAAATTTTGGTCCAGCCGATTTCAGAGGGAATTTAATGCTCATGTATCCTTTTATAGCGAACTCCTGAAATATTAAAAATCGGCAACAAAGAACAGAATTTTTTTCAGTCAATCGCTGTTTTTTTTTTTTTTTTTTTTTTTTTTTTTTTTTTTTTTTTTTTTAATAAACTTTTTCCCAGTTGTGAAAACAAACCTTCGATCCTAATTTCATAAGAAAATGTATACCGGACAGTGAAAATTAAATTAAAATGAATCATTCGGAAATAGAGAATTCTGCATCTAATCAGATTAGTACGTAAATGATGAAATTCTCACCATCTCAAATACGACAGCAGCTATTTTTGTAATTAATAAGATTTTATCTAAGCAATCAGCGGAAGAAAGAGTGTTGCAGTCATTTGATGTATTGGACAAAGAAATTCATAACATGTTTTTGAAATCGACATCACGTTAACAGAAGATTATTGATTATTTCATCAAAACTGTGAGTAACAATTAAAGATTTAAAAAAAACTTATTTTTTATTTGCCTTCATTTTTAGTTAATTTAATTAGTATTGTATCGGTTTAATATAATCGATTTCGGCAATTCGTTAATAATTGCATTAATAATTCATTGACGATAATTTATTAATGAAGATTTTAAATAGATTTTAACCTTTTTTAATGCATTCTTATTGAATGCAGGTAGTAACTAAAAAGTTATACATTTTATGATTTCTAACATTTTTCTTAACAATTTGGAAATAGCGATCAACCGGATATAGTGAACAAAATCTTTTGTCCCTAATAATCCTTATAACAGGGTTTGACTGTATTCAAATACAGTTATCAATTTGATTTCATAAAACTTTTTTACAGTTTTGATACGCATTGTACAAAGATTATTTGATATCTTAAAGTTGTTTTTAATAATGAATTATCTGAAATATTTGTTGAAAGTCGTGATAAAGCTACATTCTGCCATTAAATTGTATAATAGTACCTCTCTTTAAAATAAATCTTCCAGTCTCTATCTATACCGAAAGTTAATTTTCCTATTACTTTTTTCTTAAGAATTCAGCTAATTTTTTTCACACACGAGCAAAAGGCATATATCCCGATTATAAAGATCTTATTTTAGCTTTTGCCAATATTAAATTTGAAGGAGAATTTCGCTAAATTAGTCTGCTTCTTAGAACTGGGCTTCATTAATGGCACCTTAATTTTGACATCATATTGGATAATTTTTTTAAGCATTGTAGAATTTGGCGTAACTTGAAAAGCATCGCGAAACTTAGCTAAAATTTGACAACAGTCAATATGACTATAAAAATGTAACAGTTCAGAGGTGGTACCAATGGTTACGACAATGCATGTGAGAGAAACCTTAATTTTCTAAAGCTTATACGTATCATCTGATTATGAAAAAATCAGCCCCCTTGCAATTTCACACTGCTATATCTCACTTCTTTTATAAGATAGAGGCAAAATTAAAAGTTCTCCGAAATCCTCATATTTAGAGCAAAAAAATAATTATAAAAGTTATTTGATTTCTAATTTCTTTTTAATGGATTTCAAAATGATATATATCTTTTACTTTATAAGACAGGGGCAAACCAAAAATTGCTTCGAAATCATTATATGAAGATGAAAGACAAAGCTTTTAAAAGATGAAAACTTTTTGTACTTCTTCTTATTTATTTATTTATTATTTTTTTGTTATGAAAGTACCTAAATTTCAATATTTATATAGACAAAAATAATTAATAACATTTATTTATTGATGTTATTGATTTCTACAGATGAAAATAAAAACATTGCTTTTAACGACAATCTGTTTTATATTATTAAAGAAAGCATCATCGATTATTGAGATAAAAGCTATATCATTTCTTTTTAATTTCCCCTTACGGCTGTCAAATCATTTATTTGTTTCTTTGATTGTATTTCTTTATTTTGTAAACTATATCAAACTGGAATGGGCAGTTAATAATTGATGCTTCAAAAGAAGTTGAGAAAAAAAATAATACTAAATTTGTTTTGTTATAATAAAAGCAGTTGTTTGTTGTTAATGAAGCTCAAATCTTTCTATATTATAAGTCAAAAATATTTATTATAGGACAATAAGTACAAAGGTAGAAATAGTATTTTAAAGGAAAAACCCTCTTATATAGGTATGTATTGATTGTCTTAAAGATCACGACTGATTTTCTTTTACATCATTTTATTTTCTTCTCAAAAGAACTCTGTTGGAAAAGTTTTTTAAATGTCGCAAAAAGCTTTGAACTCTGAAAGCTTTTTGACTATTTATCAAAAACAAAAGTATTTGATTATTATAAAGAGTTTAAAAATGATAGCCAATCGGTCGTAGATAATCATTGATCTGACAGAACAACTACTTCAATTATCGATTGTTATTATTATTATGACAATGATTTTTATGACCAATATATTGATACGGTTAAAGAATTGGTGCTTATTGATTATCTTCTGACAATAAGACATATTGCTGAACAAGTTCCTATGTCATTAAACCTTGTTAAAAATATTAAAAGACATTTAGGGTTACCACGCGTCGCTTCTCGAATCGTACCAAAAGATTTAAATTTATAAGAAAAAAAGCAAACAGAAAAAACAACGTACTCCAGTTGTCCAAGAAATGCTTACTTAAGGCAGTTCCTTTTTGAAATGATTCCTTTGTGATGATGAAGCCTGAATGTACGCTTTCGTATATAAATAGCTTGGTACACAACTAAACAGAGCTAGAAAATAAAGTAAAACCGAAAAAAAAAATCAGTCTCATAAAAACGAAGGTAATGTTAATTTTTCTATTTTTATCGTAGAATTTTGCATTTTCGATTCTATCTCCTGCCAAGACACTCAATAAAAATTATTTCTTGAGTGTTTTACACCATTTGCATGTAGCAATATGTCCAAAACGGCTTGAAATGAAATGAGAAAAATGTGCTTTCTCGACGTGCAATTATTAGTTTTGAGTTTTTAAGAAAACGTTCAAAACATAAGGTTCCACAAGCTGCTTATTTGTCTAACATTTATCCATATAACTTATTTCCACCGTTAAAATTGCTTCTTCATGATCATCATTTTAAGTTCAATATTACGAGAAATAAAATTTCTCTACGAATTCTTAATCAATTTCACAAAAATTACTTTAAGACATGTCTTGATGATTAGAAAAAATGTTGTCAGAAGAACATTTCAGATGGAGGAGATGCAATAAATTGAAAACCTTTTCTTTTTTAAAGCTTTCCAGGTAGTAGATCACAGTAGTAGAGCACGTTTTGCTATTTTTAATAACTCGGAACAGGTTATTGTATATTTTCGTCGTGGTAATCACTCTCTGATGCTGTCAGGACATTCCTTACAGATATGGTCCATTTAGGAAGCACATGCATAAATTCCATTGCTCATGCTCTTCTGCTTGCGAATGTGACGATTTCGCAAATGCCTCTCATTACTACTACTCTTGCTTACTTAAATTACGCTGGTACATTCCGCACTTATTATAAATCCCTTAAAATTGATTTAACAGTATTTTATTCAATCCAGCACTTTGTCAAAATTACAAAAAAGCTTTCTAATGGACCTATCAAACAATTAGACTTATTCTTGGTACGTAAAGGAATATTCTATTTTTCTTCCTATCATATTAGATTGTGGTCTCTTACATTTGACGTTTACGACTTACTGTTACCGATCTCTCAATTTATGGCGATATGCTTTACGACCATTGTTTGTAAAATCTTAATGTATATTTTTATGTTTCCTAGAGTCATCTATGGTTCAGATTTTACTTTTTGGCAGCTTTAATCTATGGACTCATTGATGTAACCCGTTTTTCCGCTTTAAGACCTCAATAAATATGTCCGAGGAGAATATCTATTCTCTACAGACATGGTTCCCACATTTGAGCATTTTGTCTTTAGGTAGACAAAATGCATTTTGAAATTGCAGCAAATAATGCCGCAACTTATCATTTGCCCCCTGTAATAGTTGTGCTGAACTTTGACAGGAAGAATGGACGCGTAAAAGTAATTATTGCCTTCCGTCGTCATACGTCCTAAATAAGACTATTTGTAACGATAAATAATATACACCTGTTTTATTTTCAAACAATTCCAGAAAATCATTGAAAAAAATGTTTATTGAAAGCCATAATCGATCTTCTAAAATGTATTTTATTTTACTGAAAAAGTATTTAAATAAATACAGTTATTTACCTCTGTTCCACCATTCTGTTTTTCTAAGAACATTTCCAATAAGTTCTTACTAAAACGATTTTCAACCATAATAATATAGAGAAGTAAACATTATCCATTATAATAACTAAAAATCCTCTAATATTTTCTTGGCATAGACAAATTTGCTCTGCACTTGCACCTAAGTGACAGGATTAGAGACATCGAACTAAACTATTGGAAACTTCGCGTGACCTATAATCTTTCTCAATTCTTTTCTAAACAAGTTTTATTTCACTTTTTCCTAATAACCCATATCAAGTATAGAAAATAGAAATTTCCTTGCTTGAAAAAGTCTACAGTAAAGAGAAAATGCAGTATCATATCTATCTCGCTATATATATAGATATATACAGATATATATAAAGCACAACGCAATAGATTTTTTAGGCACGTGTTCTTCCTTCTGGTGCTAGGGTGGAATTCTGAACTGATAAATCAAGATAAAGTACGTGCTTGTAGAAAAATTTGATAAATACAGATGTCAAAAAGATTGTTACCAGAAAAATTTAGTTGCTTAAAGGATATTTTTCTATAATGATCCAATATAGATAATGCATTTTTTACTAAATGTATCATGACAACTGAAATATTAAAGGAGACTTTAGAGTAATATGGCTGTATTTTTTTCGGAATCAAAACACTGCCAGGAATTTGCTATTTTATTTGTTTTACTGCCCACGAAAAGAATATGTGTTATTTATTTTCAATTCATTATAATTTTCTACGGAATTGGACTCGGATTTTCGGGATTTGGAAAATCGGAGACAACTATTTTTTCTGCTGAGTGTAATAGAATGTTTACCTCCAACATGTTTCAATTATAGATTGCTGAAAAAGCATTTTTAATCAAAAAATCAATAATTTAAATAAAATCATGAAATTTATTAAATTTGATTCTTTGTATGTGTTGCATAACAAGAGTTAGCAGCGAGACAATCAAAGATAATTCTATTTACTGCAGTCTTTTTGATTCTGATGTTTTCAGCGGGATTTGGAAAATCGGAGACAACTATTTTTTCTGCTAAGTGTAATAGAATGTTTACCTCCAACATGTTTCAATTATAGATTGCTGAAAAAGCATTTTTAATCAAAAAATCAATAATTTAAATAAAATCATGAAATTTATTAAATTTGATTCTTTGTATGTGTTGCATAACAAGAGTTAGCAGCGAGACAATCAAAGATAATTCTATTTACTGCAGTATTTTTGATTCTGATGTTTTCAGCGGTTTAAGCGCATTGTTCTTTTACATGTATTTTAAATTTATGTTTTTTTTATATCATCATTTAATTATAAAATTTTAGTTTTGTTCTGGATTATAAGCCCGAAGCAAATACTAATATATTTATATTGTACATAAACTCAACGTTATGTTAAATATTTCTTTTTTATTAGAAGGTGACAAATAATAGTAATATAGATGTTAGAAGTTAAGAATATATATATTTGATTTTAATTTCCACGTGCTTTAGTCTTGTAGTCTCGAAGTCATCGTCAGAGAATATTATCAAGAAAATCTGTATCGTTTACTTAATATATAGAATTTTATGTAGAATATGTAGCTTAATATATAGCTTTATATATAGAATTTTACTTTAAAGACTTAAGAGGGAAAAAAGCACCTTTTATTATATTTTAAGGACACAGATGGCTTGTAATACATAAATACACGGGCAACATTTTCTATGCGCAATTCGTTTTCAAAGTTTAGATAGCAAATTTTAATGATATATTTGCGCATTGAAATGGCCAGTAGTAGTATGTCAGCAATAAACATTTAACTGACAAAAAGAAACTAAATTAAATAAAAGTTATAAATTACTATGAGATTCACCACTTTCCATTGATTGACTCTCTTATTATGCCATCCATGTCTTTAAAATATTTACTCCTGCGCCGATATTCATGTTTTTCGCTATGAGACAGTGCTCGATTTCATGTTCCGTTTCATCTGGAGGCGCAATAATATCACTAATTAATCATATTCTTGCCGGCACTTATATTCACGTTTTTCGCTATGAGACGGCACTTGAAATCACATTTTGCTTCATACAGCGGCACAGTACTGTTGTATATTCAGACACTGCATGTGATGTCTTCCTACCATGTCATATTTATTGAAATCGAATGCAGAAAATCGAGTGTCGAATTATCAGAGTTTATCATAAAAGTCTGTAATTTGATAAAAAGTAAACAAATTATTTGGATACAGGATTTTTTTTCTTTTTTTTTTTTACGATCCTGGTGACAGCTTTTTCTCCCCATAACACTTTTGTACTAATGTTGATACCTAGAAGAACTAAAAATCACTTCAACCTATTTTGCACAAATGTGTAAATAAGCTCTTTCATACTTTGCATACTCAGTAAACACACCGGCAGTATTTGCTTAAAACAAAACTATTACAAAGAGAAAAACTCTAATCGTCAAATTCATTCTTCTGCCAACGTATTAAAAGCATTTAACTCACCAATTACCTAAGTAAAAATTTACCGATTTGGCAAAATTGGAGTGGAAAAATCATAGAAAAAGTAAAGAAGATACGTATGATTGGCCGGGAATCGATCACATAATGACATTAAACTAGTTACAATGTATTATAACCGTTTTAAGGGGGGAAAACTTTGTTAGTAATCTGTTAGGAATAAATAATTATGTTAAGTTTATAATACTGAATTGTTTCGAAACTGAATTTTCAAATATTCAATGGTAACTCACGGGAAGTACATGTCGCCTGTGAGATAGTCAAGCATGAACCGATTTTGAACTGCCTATTGGGACAGTCAAGCGTGACCTACCTGCTATGCACGCCGCTCCCTGGAACAGTCGAGCGTGACCCACCAGCTGTGCAAGACAACCGATGGGAAAAACGAGAGTGATCCACCGGTAATGCTCACCGGCATGAACATGTTAAACGTTAATTAGAAACCTACCTAGAAAAACGTGGTACATACCAAGCCTCGACATTGCGAATCTATTTTAATCCCATAAACATTAGAGGGGAATTTGTTGTCAGCCTGATGCAAAGGCTGTGTTTTTTTCTGTAATGGATACACCATCTAGAAGGAACTGTAAAGAAATATGGCCTCCAATGTTTAGCAGAAAAAAATAATATTTTATAAAAAGTTCTGCATTTAGAATGTAAAATTTGTAAATAAATACCTAGAAAATTCATCAAAAACTTTTTTTTATTACAATCGGATTTAATTTATCTATGTTTTATCTTAAAAATAAATTGTTAAAGATTTTTCTTAAAAGAGCTACGACATTTTTATATTATTAATATCAACCTCAAAGATTACTTCTTTAGACTACAATTTGAAAACTTTGATAGCTTAGCTAAACAGATTTCGAAGGCAATTTGCTCTAAATTCTTGAAGACTAATGGTATATTATATATATCACTTAATTTTAATTCCAAGCTTCTAAGTGGCACTCAGAACTTTTCAATGAAACTTTTCTTTTATAAGTTATGTGCAGAAAATTATTTATTAGATTTCAAATAAATTCGAATTATGTAAAATGAGAGTAAAATGATGATGCTAGGTGCTGACCTCTCTGAAATTCTTATTCCTGGATTTTTCATGAAAAATATTTATGATTAATCATAATTTTTCATTTTCTGTTTTTTGATATGCGAATCACAACACGTTTATTTATTTATTTATTTATTTATTTTAAAGAAAAAACAATTTTGCCTTTTTAAAAAAAATAAAATTCCACGTAAAACAAATATGATGTAAAATAAATTTGAGACACTTTTTCAAGAATGTAAATGCATGGGAAGTAACACATAATTGTTTATCATGCGTTTTATTTTTTGAGTTTAATGCTGGTAAATGTATAAACATACAGGATACTAAGAAATAGTAAAGTCTTCAAATATTTATCGATGTTTATAAGGCGTATATGTAAAAACATAGTTGTATGTTTTTAAGTATACATTTATACAAGCGCATTTCTTAAAATTTTAATATTAACTAATAGTCTTTGCAATTTCTAAAAAATATCTTCATAGAAGACATCTAACATACTACATTATATATTATTACAAATAATTCGAAATGGTTTGAAACTTGATGCGGGAATTGATTATATTCAAGTTAAACTTGACACTAAACTAATTAGCCCCAGATGTAATTCTATAAGTGAACAGCGTGTATTATTCTGTACAGTGTGTTAAGCTCCCTGATGAATTCCAACTGATGAAATGTCATTTGATATAATCTCTAATTATTATTACCTAAACGCTAAGTAGCACGGTAATTATACCATTTTAGGAAATATCGGTTAAAGAAGTATCCAGAATGTTATACATTCTGAATGTCCCAAACAAATAAAACCTCTGCGGCTTGGCCTACAAGCGCAAATAGATTTCGAAGTTAAGTGCTCATTCTAACAACAAAAAATGAAATATGATTAGAGATAAACTCATTTTAACAACTTTATTTGGCCATTTTTGGAGAATTTTTATAAGAGCTGGTTTTATCAGACTCATCTTAAGTGAAATTCGGCTCAAAATGACCACTTTGACAGCATTTTAAAATATATATTCTTACTTTATGAAAAAATTGACTAATACGATGCATTACATAGTTTCTAAAAAAAGAAATTGCCAAATGAATGTGTTTGAGAGAAAAATTAATTTAAAAAATGAGTCAGGAAATAATTTGTTATTTGAATACATCCTGGATTCTTGAATCACTTTGGGAAATTCCATTTAAAATTCCCACTTTGACAGTATTTTGTGAAATATATTCTGCTTTTATCAGAAATCTGACAAATATGGCACATTAAGTAGTTCCTAAATAAGAGAACGTGAGAATTGGAAGCGTTTGAAAGCAAAAATGGATTTAAAAATGAGTAAGAAAATAAGCTATTAGTTATTTGAAATGTTCCCCAATTCTTCAATCACGATCGTTTCGGACAAAATGCCCCCTTTCACAGCATTTTTTGAAATATATACTGATTTTTTCCAAAAATTCGCCAATTCGTCATATTACATAGTACCAAAATATTAGAACCTGCCAAGCAGATGTGTTTATGAGTAAAATGTATTTAAAAATGCGGCAGAATGTAAGCAATTTGGATTTGCGAAAACATTTAATAGATTTTTTCTTCAACTCCTATTTTTGTTTAGTTTGTTTTTGTTAAAAGTATTGGTTCTGTCAAAAACTTGACCTAATAAAAGTTATAGATATTATTGAGAAGATGTATAATAGTATTGATCGGATTTGATATCTTAAGAATTGACGAAATTACATATTTTTTTTCTTTTTCCACCCCTCTTCTTGTTTTCTTTTACTTGTTTTAATTATTCATTTTTTGTGATAAGATTTGCTATTATAAAAATCTTGTAAGTAGAAAAAATTTAGATAATAGTAAGAAAATTTTGAATAAATTTAATTGGATTTGATATCTTGAGAATCGACGAAGTTATGAGTTTTTTCCTCTCAAAAATCCTATTTCTTTCCTTTTTTTGAGCTCATTTTTCACTTTATCAAAAAGCTGACATGCATAAACTTTCGGCCCATTTTTTAGAAGTAATATTAACTTTAAACTGATTTGATAAATATTTTAATTAAAAAGTTATTCTGTTATTACAAAAACCTCCCTATCCCCCTCCCCCCCCCCCTTCTGGTCAGATTTTGTCCATTAAGGAATCTGACCGAGATGTTATGTCCCTAGATTTTATGTATCAGTTCGGAAGAGATTTGAACAGAATTATAGCAGTTATCGTGTCCATAAAAAGTGATATATGTATAATACATATATATATAAAGTTTTTTACTGATGGTAGTTTTGGAGTCTAGGGTCATAATCAATGTATGTCTCCAATTTTTTTTTTCAGAAATTCAATCATAAGAGAGACAGAAATGGATAGTATTTCTTATGAAATCCATCTAATATGTGGCTTCCATTTCCATTTTACAAAGCCTCGTTAATACAACACAAATTTTGAAAAGACAACTGCAAGC
Organism: Maratus speculifer; assembly: GCA_964019185.1. Classification (NCBI taxonomy): domain Eukaryota; kingdom Metazoa; phylum Arthropoda; class Arachnida; order Araneae; family Salticidae; genus Maratus; species Maratus speculifer. Next base: position 227,751,769 of record OZ025292.1, read on the forward strand.
ATTTTTTTTAATCTGCAATCGTCAAACTTGCTTTCATTTACAACTTGAAATTAATTGACCATTTCATAAAAATATATCAGAAGTATATAGAATGCGCGTAAGTAAGAATGATGTAAGAACTTTTAGAAGAGATATTATTTCATTTTCAAGATGTTAAATAGTAAAAATATGTCACGCTGGATATAGTATAGAGTCATTAAAATGTAAATATTTCAACATTTTCTTATAATTTTTTTTAAGCATCTTGATATTTTTAACGGCACGACTAATTTGGTCCAAAAGATACGTGAAAGCGATTTCAAAACACCTATAAGGGCATTAACGAAATTTTGAAATGCATAAAAAACAAGATAAGTCAAGACATTTTATTAGGAGTATTTTGTTTTAAAAATGTAGCTAATCATTCTTATATGAGGACTATGTTGTTATTTAGACTTTTTTATTATCGAATAATTAGACTCACTAATTATTTCAAGTTCTTCCTCATCAGCTCGCAACAGAGCACGGCCTAAAAAATACTGATGCACACAGTTTTCTTTTTTAAATGTACACTGTTTTCGATTCAAATTATCATTTTTGAACCGCACAATTCTACTGAATAGAATACAAAAAAGAAATTTAGAAAATGTACAATAAATTCTTAACAATTTTCATCTTCATCATAATTCTCAACTACCCAGTTAATTTCTCGATATATTATTCTCTCAGATTTTTCCATTGATTTTGTTTAATAATTTCTCATCATATTAAAACTGCAGGTACTTTTTCTGATACAGATAAATTCTTTTCAGATACTGTTTTGGTATGAATTATCAAATTTACATCGGAAATTAAGCAATAGACTTTTAATAGTTAATATGTTCATCATCATTCTCATCCGTCCATTTCTTTAATAGATGCAGAGTCCCACAGAATTGTCCCACAGATTTTTTACATTGCTTTTTTCCTAGTTTTTTTCTTATCCAGATGTAACAGATCTGTATTTATCATAATTTTGATCATGATTCTCAACCTTTCATTTCATTGCTAGATATATGTTTCTGCCGGTTTTTTCAGTTGCTAGATACCAAATGATTTCTTATACAATTAAAATTGCAGATACTTTTCTGATGCAGATACATTCTTTACAGATACTATTTCGGTATCAAGCCTAAAATACAACTCAGATTTTCACAGGCTACTTGTTAAAATGTTAAGAAATAAATGAAAAATAAAATATTTCTTAAAGCTTTTTTTATATAGTTTTCGCTAGAGATACAAGTTATTATTATCTGTATAATAAGAAGTATAATAACTTGTTAATGTACAAGTTATTATTATCTGTATGATAAGAATTGGAGAAAAGTTTAGTTTTTTTTTTCAATATCTTACCAGAGAGCACAGTTTAGGAACTACCGATTTAATCTTTCAATAGTTTAAAATGATTCTGTCTGACACATTAGAAATACATAATTTTACCGAGCATAATTTAAAACATTGATATGAAAATAGGTTAAATAGAAACTTAAATAGTTTTTAATTTTATATAAATTTCAAAATTAAATAAGAAGTGAAAAAAATGCATTAAGAAAGGTTTTCATAAATAAATATTAAAAAATAATATTATTTATAGATTATTACAAGAAATTTATGATGCATTAATTATATATTTTATTTTTACTATTAACAAAAATGTACTAATTTTATATTACTTATTTAGTTACATTAACTATAATGCCTTCTCATGCAAATTTTGATACTAGTATTGAAATTTTTCTAAACACACTATTAATATAAAATATTCTTTCATTTTGTCACATTGATTGAACATTTAATTACTAAGCTCTGTTATATTGTCTTAATCATGATAATCCGCATTAGGCTATCGGATACTATTAACTGATCTCTATTAGATTTAGATTCAAAATTCTAGTTGATATTAAACTAATTAGACCTTGTCGTTCTTCCCAAAGAGAACATGTACATTGCTCTGGTAGCTTTTCAGCTGAGTGACGAACGTCCTCCGAATGTTCTCAATTCTGACAAAATAATATTGCTCACGAAAGGATTTAAAACCAAGTAAGATATTTTCAATACAAACACAGTCTGTTTTATGCATAAAAGAAAAGGTTCATATCATTGTCAAAAATTAAAATCATGCGAAAATCACATTTATTGTTAAAAGCTACATGCATGTTTAAAAATGACAAAGACAAAAAATCATATTTGCCATTTGTGTTGCAGTTGAAAAAAATCATAATTTTATTTTATCTTACATCAGCTTGATTTATTTTTTAGTTGTTTAGTTATACTAAAAATATTCATAATTATAGCTTTTTGTAGCATACAGTATACAAATAACTGATTTACATTGATATATTGAGATATTTAAAATGAATCTCGATATCATTCATAAAATATGTAATTTTGCTTAGCATAAATTAAAATATTTAAAGAAATGAATATATTTTGCATTTTAGATATAAACCCAGAATTTTTTTCAGTATTTCTGTAAATCTTTAAAATATATAATATATATACTATACATAAACTATATATATATATATACGTATACACATATATATGTTACAGGCCAAACCGGTCTATCCTAACGCCCATCGGATAAACTAATTTTTCCTAGGCCAAACCGGTTTATCCTAGCAGCCATCGGATAAACTAGTTTTTCCTAGGCCAAACTAGTCTATCCTAAGGCCCATAGAACAAACTAAATTTTCCTAGGCCAAACTAGTTTGGCCTAACTCTTATAGGATAAACTAGTTAAGACTGTTGTTTATTGGTCTGAAATAGTTTATCCTCGGCTTATCTAGTTTATCCTAGGCCAATTCAATTTGGCGTGATTTTATTAAATTCAATGACCGCCTCAATGCCAACTTTTTTGTTTGTCATAGGCTGATCTAGTTTATCCTAGGCCAATGTAGTTTTACGTGCTTTTAGCTCACGGGCGTCAAAGCCAAAGAAATAATGGGCTCACAGGTTCTGTATATATGTATGTACGCATGTATGTACGTATGTACGTACGTATAAGCGTAACGCGATAATTCTTGGTAGAAATAATGTAATTTGACGTGTTTTATCTCATCAGGCTACCAAAGCCTGAGAACTAATGTGCCTGTAAGTTCTGTATCTATCTATGTACGTAAGTACGTAACGCAATAATTTTTGATAGAAATACTCGATTTGCATCAAACATTCAATATAAATTTATTCCTTTGTGATTAATTTTGGGAGGTCATTTGAGAAGAATAAGGCGGGGGGGGGGAGAGAACGAGAGGCTGATTCGCCCTTTCCCTTAATTCAAATAAATGTGTTTCCATGCATTATTACCATATTTTATTCAATTTTAGATATAGTAGCATACTTTTGAGGCGCCTCCATGGTTTGTTGTGGGTATTCGTTGTTTAAGTATAGGGGGGAATAGGGGTAACGCCCCATAATTTATATAAATGCTTTTTTCATGCAGAATTTACTGATTTGCATCAACTTTTAGAAATAAGTTGATTCTGGTAAAGCGCTTCCCTAATTAGTTTTGGGGGTTAATTGAATAAGAACAACGGGAAGAACCGGGATACCCGTCTAATTTTGGCAGATGGATTTTTCATGCAGAATTAACCAATTTGCTGTAATTCTTGGATTTGTTCATCCTGATAAAGCGCTTTACTGATGAATTTTGGTGGTTCTTCAGTTAAATATAAGTTTCCCTTTCAATTACAATACTTTGAAGTTTCCCGTACAATTTATTTCCTTCTTTAAATTAGATAAATTGGTTATAATACAAAATTATCCAATTTGTTTAATCCCTTGAAAGGTGGTGGTATAAAATATATACCACCTTATTTTAATTGCGAAATGCTACATTGACACCAGAATTTTGAAATGAAAATTTTAATTATCTGAAGTACGTAAAGAAAAGCTTTTAGCTATTTCAAATAAATTTGATTTTATATTCTGGTGTCAATCCGTCATTTCATCATTTTAAGAATGCATGATCAGGCGCTTCTTTAATTAATTTGGGTTTTTTCCTTTGGTTAAGTATAATGAGGTTGTGGACATTTTGTCACCTTCCTTAAATTAGATAAATGGGGTTTTATGCAGATTTATCCGATTTGCCATAAATTTTGAATATAAATTTTTCTTTATGTTTTTTTTTTTTTTCTATTGCTCCATAGCTAACCTTGTGCAAAATGGTTTTGTCATCACCCTTATATAATGTATTTCATTCGAAGAGTTCTAGAATACTGTCATAGGTTTGCATGGGCCGGAATTTCGAGGCCCGCCCTTTCCAAAGGAAATTTATTTTGCCATGATTCGGTGTAAAAATTAAAAGTTCAGCCCGAGCCATGCCTGTGCAAAAATCAGAGAAAATGTCTCAGCCCGGCTCAATCTGGCCCTACTCAATTTCTGCAAAGAATTCAGATTTTACTTAGGTTACATTTAGGATTCCTTTAAAATTCCTTATACAGTTCCTTATACAGTTAGGATTCCTTTAAAAAATACTGCATACATATTTATTGGATAAATTTACAATATATTTTTAAATTACGATGTATTCACAGAATGGTAAATACATAATGTCTTATTGGTTATTTAGATTCTTAAACCTTTCAATATTCAAATAGGGATTCATTAAATAATTAATGTAGTTTAGAACAAAAGAAAAAAGGAGAATTATAAATATCATAACTATTGAATCTGTTCAGTAAAAAATAGATCCGTGAATATGTTTCTGTGACATTCTTTAAGGCTTTTTACAAATCCAAAAGAACTACATCCTAACACATTTAAGAACTAATTCACTATCGAAAATGCATAAGATTAACAGGCATTCTCACTCAGAATATATGTATTCGGATGGCTTTAACCATTTTTCATAAAAGTGATGTACCTTTCAGAAAATACTATTAAACTACGTTTTGAATCGAATTTCCGCTTATGACTTTACGGAAAAGAAAAACTTGACGCCGTGACAAGAATAGCTTATATGTCGACAGGTAATTATAATCTAAAAAATGGAAAACGCTGTTCGATTCCAAATTATGTTCAGCTCCGATCTGGCTCGAATATGCAATAATAATAATAATAATAATAAATGCAAGTCTGTTGGCTCGAGTCTGCAGAAGAAAAAAAATAAGCAAACACCATGTCGAATGCATCATGTCTGTACGATGGACATGTTAAATATCTGTATTGATGTTATAATCAATGACTCTTTACACACATTTACACTAATTCTTTCGAAAGACGTGTTTTTTAACGGTCAAACCCGATTTCGAGCCAAATTAGATTAGCCTAGGCCAAACTATTTTATCCTAACGCCAATTGGATAAACTAGTTTTTCCTACGCCAAACTTGTTTATCTAAATGTCCATAGGATAAAATAGTTTTTACTAGGTAAGAGGGTAATCCTTCATTTGTCCCTTTATACTTAACCATTAAATACCCAAAACTATTCAGGGAATCGCCTTATCAGAAAGAACCTATATCCAAAATTTGAATCAAATTCGTCAATTCTGCGTCAAAAACCATTTATCTAAATTATGTTGTGTTACCCACATTGCCCTTTCTTTTAGACGTAAACAAGAAACATCCACAACTAATGACAGAGGCGCCTTGTCACAATGATCCTATATCTAAAATTTTAAATCAAAACTGATAATTCTGCATGATAGACCCGTTTCTCTAAATTAACGGTGGGGGATTAGCCTCCCGTACGCCCCCCTTTATTCTTATCCCATGAATTCCCAAAATTAATCAGAAAGTACTTTATAAGAATGAACATACATCCAAAATATGAAGCAAATTGGATATCTCTATCAAGAGTTATCGCGTTACGTACATACATGCGTACATGCATATACAGAGCCTGTGAGCCAATTATTCCTCTGGCTTTCACGCCCGTGAGCTAAAAAGACGTAAAACTACATTGGCCTAGGATAAACTAGATCAGCCTAAGACAAACAAGAATGTTGGCGTTGAGGCGGTCATTAAATTCAATAAAATCACGTCAAATTGAATTGGCCTAGGATAAACTAGGTCGGCATAGGATAAACTAGTTCAGACCAATAAACAGAAGTCTAAACTAGTTTATCCTATAAGAGTTAGGCCAAACTAGTTCAGCCTAGGAAAAACTAGTTTACTCGATGGGCGTTAGGATAGACCGGTTTGGCCTAGGAAAAACTAGCTTATCCGATGGGCGTTAGGATAGACGGTTTGGCCTAGGCCAATCTAGTTTGGCCTAAATTCGGGTTTGGCCTGTAACATATATAAGTATGTTTAGATTCTTTCAAATCAATAGAATTTTAAAAAACTTAAAAACAGATTTAAAAATATTTAATAAGGCGATTGGGACTAGTTTCAGCATAAAATTCTATTTTATAAATGACTAGCGGACCCGACAGACGTTGTCCTGTCACCGACAGACGTTGTCCTGTCACCGACAGACGTTGTCCTTCCTGGCACCGACACCAGTAAATCAAATAAATGTACTTAAATATAGTAATACGCACGATAAACACTACGCTCTTAATTTAGTTTCTTACTACAATTATATAAGGAAATTATTTTTCACTCTTCAGTATTTTTTGAAGTCGGTTCAATTTTTGATAGAAAAGTTTATTTTTCTCTTTTTTGTTAAAAGTTAACGATTTTCTGAAGTCAGTTAATCAAAATTATAATACAGGCTATATTATTGGAAAACATATACGTTTGACAGGAGCGGAGTTCGAACACGCGATCTATTTCTTCGAGAAGCAGAGCTTATATCTGGCGCCTTAGACCGCTCGGGCATTCCGTCCGCACTCTATTCATCGAACTTATTCAACACTTTTAATTAGCGAAAAATCACTAACTATTAGTTTTTGCCTAATTACTAAAAAAGTACTGAATCAATTTCGATGAAATGTGAATCTAAACCATTCTCGAATCCACTGGAACGCACACACAAAATTTCATTAAAATCGGTCTAGTCGTTTAGGAGGAGTTCAGTTACATACACACGCACAGAAGATTTTTATATATAAAGATAAGCATTGAAAATTTCAGGTTTTTCGCCGAAGACATCGCCAAATTAGGAAAATGTGAATTATCTCACGAACTACTGGATTTAAACGAATTTGCTTAGTACAATTCGATTCAGAATGAAAAAATGCACTAAAATATGTTATCAGATGAAAAATATCTACAAAATCCGATTTTAAAGGAATTTTTTTAAAGCTCGCTCTTTTTTCTACTCCTCTTACGGGTGGAATTTTCGAAAATCCCTTTTTAGCGGCACTCAATGTTATAAGAAGTATTTTTACCCCAATTTTCAAGATTTTTGGTTCGGTAGATTTTTTTGTGCTGTGATTAATACGAAATCCTGACTTTCTTTTATGTATAGAGATAAGGATAGAAAATTTCAGGTTTTTGCGCCGAAGACATCGCCAAATTAGGAAAATGTGAATTATCTAACGAACTATTGGATTTAAACGAATTTGCTTAGTACCATTCGATTCAGAATAAAAAAATGCACTAAAATATGTTATGAGTTGAAAAATAACTACAAAAGCCGATTTTAAAGGAATTTTTTAAAAGTTCGTTCTTTTTTTTACCCTCCTGAGGGGGGGGGGAATTTTCGAAAATCCCTTCTTAGCCGCAATCGATGTTATAAGAAGTATTTTTACCCCAATTTTCAAGTTTTTTGACTCGGTATATTTTTTTTGTGCTGTGATTAATACGAAACCCAGACTTTCTTTTATATATATAGATAAGGATTGAAAATTTCAGGTTTTTGCGCCGAAGACATCGCCAAATTAGGGAAATGTGAATTATCTCACGAAATACTGGATTTAAACGAATTTGCTTATTACTATTCTACTAGCAGACCCGACAGACGTTGTCCTGTCACCGACAGAAGTTGTCCTTCCTGGCACCAAAACCAGAAAATCAAATAAATGTACTTAAATATAGTAATACGCACGATAAACACTACGCTCTTAATTTGATTTCTTATTACAATTATGTAAGGAAATTATTTTTCACTCTTCAGTATTTTTTGAAGTCGGTTCAATTTTTGATAGAAAAGTTTATTTTTCTCTTTTTTGTTAAAAGTTAACGATTTTCTGAAGTCAGTTAATCAAGATTACAGGCTATATTACTGTAAAGCATACACGTTTGACAGGAGCGGGGTTCGAACACGCGATCTCTTTCTTCGAGAAGCAGAGCTTATATCTGGCGCCTTAGACCGCTCAGGCATTCCGTCCGCACTCTATTCATCGAACTTATTCAACACTTTTAATTAGCGAAAAATCACTAACTATTAGTTTTTGCCTAATTTGACGAAATGAGAATCTAAACCATTCTCGAATCTACTGGAATGCACACACAAAATTTCATCAAAATCGGTCCAGTCGTTTAGGAGGAGTTCAATTACATACACACGCACAGAAGATTTTTATATATAAAGATAAGGATTGAAAACTTCAGGTTTTTTGCGCCGAAGACACCGCCAAATCAGGAAAATGTTAAGTATCTCGCGAACTACCGAACTTAAAAGAATTTGCTTGGTACCATTCGATTCAGCATAAAAAATACACTAAAACCAGTTATCAGTTGTAAAATAACTACAAAAGCCGATTTTTAAGGAATTTTTTAAAAGTTCGTTCCTTTTTTTAACCCCCTTACGGGTGGAATTTTCGAAAATCCCTTCCTAGCGGCACTCGATGTTATCAGAAGTATTTTTACCCCAATTTTCAAGATTTTAAGTTCGGCAGATTTTTTTGTGCTGTGATTAATACGAAATCCAGACATTCTTTTATATATATAGATAAGGTTTGAAAATTTCAGGTTTTTTGCACCGAAAACACCGCCAAATCAGGAAAATGTGAAGTATCTCGCGAACAACTGAACTTAAAAGAATTTGCTTGGTACCATTCGATTCAGCATGCAAAAATACACTAAAATATGTTATAAGTTGAAAAATAATTACAAAAGCCGATTTTTAAGGAATTTTTTGAAAGTTCGTTCCTTTTTTTAACCCCCTTAGGGGTGGAATTTTCAAAAATCTTTTCTTAGCGGCACTCGGTGTTATAAGAAGTATTTTTACCCCAATTTTCAATATTTTTGGTTCGGTAGATTTTTTTGTGCTGTGATTAATACGAAATCCAGACTTTCTTTTATATATATAGATAAGGATTGAAAATTTCAGGTTTTTGCGCCGAAGACACCGCCAAATCAGGAAAATGTGAAGTATCTCACGAACTACTGAATTTAAAAGAATTTGCTTGGTACCTTTCGATTCAGCATAAAAAATACACTAAAACCAGTTATCAGTTGAAAAATAAATACAAAAGCCGATTTTTAAGGAATTTTTTAAAAGTTCGTTCCTTTTTTTAACCCCCTTAGGGGTGGAATTTTCGAAAATCCCTTTTTAGCTGCACTCAATGTTATCAGACGTACTTTTACCCCTATTTTCAAGATTTTAGGTTTGGCAGATTTTTTTGTGCTGTTATTAATACGAAATTTAGACTTTCTGTTATATATATAGATAAGGATTGAAAATTTCAGGTTTTTTGCGCCGAAGACACCGCCAAATCAGGAAAATGTTAAGTATCTCGCGAACTACTGAACCTAAAAGAATTTGCTTGGTACCATTCGATTCAACATGAAAAGATACACTAAAATATGTTATCGGTTAAAAAATAACTACAAAAGCCGATTTTTATGGAAGTTTTTCAAAGTTCGTTCTTTTTTATACTCATCTTAGGGGTGGAATTTTCGAAAATCCATTTTTAGCGGCACTCGATGTTATCAGAAATATTTTTACCCCAATTTTCAAGATTTTTGGTATGGTAGATTTTTTTGTGCTATGATTAATACGAAATCCTGACTTTCTTTAATATATATATAGCACCTTTAATTAGCGAAAAATCACTAACTATTAGTTTCTGCCTAATTATTAAAAAAGTACTGAATCGATTTCGACGAAATGTGAATCTAAACCATTCTCGTATCTACTGGAACGCACAGACAAAATTTCTTCAAAATCGGTCCAGTCGTTTAGGAGGAGTTCAATTACATACACACGCACAGAAGATTTTTATATATAAAGATTGAGAATGAAAAAATACACTAAAATATGTTATCAGTTGAAAAATATCTACAAAAGACGATTTTAAAGGAATTTTTTTTAAGTTCGTTCTTTTTTTTACCCTCTTTAGGGGGGGTATTTTTCGAAAATCCCTTCTTAGCGGCACTCAATGTTATAAGAAGAATTTTTACCCCAATTTTCAAGATTTTTGATTCGGTAGATTTTTTTGTGCTGTGATTAATACGAAATACAGACTTTCTTTTATATTTATAGCACTTTTAATTAGCGAAAAATCACTAACTATTAGTTTTTGCCTAATCACTAAAAAAGTACTGAATCAATTTCGATGAAATGTGAATCTAAACCATTCTCGAATCAACTGGAACGCACACACAAAATTTCATTAAAATCGGTCCAGTCGTTTAGGAGGAGTTCAGTTACATACACACGCACAGAAGATTTTTATATATAAAGGTAAGCATTGAAAATTTCAGGCTTTTGCGCCGAAGACATCGCCAAATTAGGGAAATGTGAATTATCTCACGAATTACTGGATTTAAACGAATTTGCTTAGTACAATTCGATTCAGAATGAAAAAATGCACTAAAATATGTTATCAGATGAAAAATATCTACAAAAGCAGATTTTAAAGGAATTTTTTAAAAGTTCGTTCTTTTTTTTACCCTCCTTAGGGGGGGGGGGGATTTTCGAAAATCCCTTCTTAGCCGCAATCGATGTTATAAGAAGTATTTTTACCCCAATTTTCAAGTTTTTTGACTCGGTATATTTTTTTTTGTGCTGTGATTAATACGAAATCCAGACTTTCTTTTATATTTATAGCACTTTTAATTAGCGAAAAATCACTAACTATTAGTTTTTGCTAATCACTAAAAAAGTACTGAATCAATTTCGATGAAATGTGAATCTAAACAATTCTCGAATCCACTGGAACGCACACACAAAATTTCATTAAAATCGGTCCAGTCGTTTAGGAGGAGTTCAGTTACATACACACGCACAGAAGATTTTTATATATAAAGATAAGGATCAAAAATTTCAGGATTTTGCGCCGAAGACATCGCCAAATTAGGAAAATGTGAATTATCTAACGAACTATTGGATTTAAAGGAATTTGCTTAGTACCATTCGATTCAGAATAAAAAAATGCACTAAAATATGTTATCAGTTGAAAAATAACTACAAAAGCCGATTTTAAAGGAATTTTTTAAAAGTTCGTTCTTTTTTTTACCCTCCTTAGGGGGGGGGGGGATTTTCGAAAATCCCTTCTTAGCCGCAATCGATGTTATAAGAAGTATTTTTACCCCAATTTTCAAGTTTTTTGACTCGGTATATTTTTTTTTGTGCTGTGATTAATACGAAACCCAGACTTTCTTTTATATATATAGATAAGGATTGAAAATTTCAGGTTTTTGTGCCGAAGACATCGCCAAATTAGGGAAATGTGAATTACCTCACGAACTACTGGATTTAAACGAATTTGCTTATTACTATTCTATTGAGAATGAAAAAATACACTAAAATATGTTATCAGTTGAAAAATATCTACAAAAGACGATTTTAAAGGAATTTTTTTTAAGTTCGTTCTTTTTTTTACCCTCTTTAGGGGGGGGGGATTTTCGAATATCCCTTCTTAGCGGCTCTCAATGTTATAAGAAGTATTTTTACCACAATTTTCAAGATTTTTGGTTCGGTAGATTTTTTTTGTGCTGTGATTAATACGAAATCCAGACTTTCTTTTATATTTATAGCACTTTTAATTAGCGAAAAATCACTAACTATTAGTTTTTGCCTAATCACTAAAAAGTACTGATTCAATTTCGATGAAATGTGAATCTAAACCATTCTCGAATCAACTGGAACGCACACACAAAATTTCATTAAAATCGGTCCAGTCGTTTAGGAGGAGTTCAGTTACATACACACGCACAGAAGATTTTTATATATAAAGATAAGCATTGAAAATTTCAGGCTTTTGCGCCGAAGACATCGCCAAATTAGGGAAATGTGAATTATCTCACGAACTACTGGATTTAAACGACTTTGCTTAGTACAATTCGATTCAGAATGAAAAAATGCACTAAAATATGTTATCAGATGAAAAATATCTACAAAACAGATTTTAAAGGAATTTTTTAAAAAATCGTTTTTCTTTTACCCTCCTTAGGGGGGGGAATTTTCGAAAATCCCCTCTTGAGCGGCACTCGATGTTGTAAGAAGTATTTTTACCCCAATTTTCAAGATTTTTGGTTCGGTAGATTTTTTTGTGCTGTGATTAATACGAAATCCTGACTTTCTTTTATGTATAGAGATAAGGATAGAAAATTTCAGGTTTTTGCGCCGAAGACATCGCCAAATTAGGAAAATGTGAATTATCTAACGAACTATTGGATTTAAACGAATTTGCTTAGTACCATTCGATTCAGAATAAAAAAATGCACTAAAATATGTTATGAGTTGAAAAATAACTACAAAAGCCGATTTTAAAGGAATTTTTTAAAAGTTCGTTCTTTTTTTTACCCTCCTGAGGGGGGGGGGAATTTTCGAAAATCCCTTCTTAGCCGCAATCGATGTTATAAGAAGTATTTTTACCCCAATTTTCAAGTTTTTTGACTCGGTATATTTTTTTTGTGCTGTGATTAATACGAAACCCAGACTTTCTTTTATATATATAGATAAGGATTGAAAATTTCAGGTTTTTGCGCCGAAGACATCGCCAAATTAGGGAAATGTGAATTATCTCACGAAATACTGGATTTAAACGAATTTGCTTATTACTATTCTATTGAGAATGAAAAAATACACTAAAATATGTTATCAGTTGAAAAATATCTACAAAAGACGATTTTAAAGGAATTTTTTTTAAGTTCGTTCTTTTTTTTTACCCTCTTTAGGGGGGGTATTTTTCGAAAATCCCTTCTTAGCGGCACTCAATGTTATAAGAAGAATTTTTACCCCAATTTTCAAGATTTTTGATTCGGTAGATTTTTTTGTGCTGTGATTAATACGAAATACAGACTTTCTTTTATATTTATAGCACTTTTAATTAGCGAAAAATCACTAACTATTAGTTTTTGCCTAATCACTAAAAAAGTACTGAATCAATTTCGATGAAATGTGAATCTAAACCATTCTCGAATCAACTGGAACGCACACACAAAATTTCATTAAAATCGGTCCAGTCGTTTAGGAGGAGTTCAGTTACATACACACGCACAGAAGATTTTTATATATAAAGGTAAGCATTGAAAATTTCAGGCTTTTGCGCCGAAGACATCGCCAAATTAGGGAAATGTGAATTATCTCACGAATTACTGGATTTAAACGAATTTGCTTAGTACAATTCGATTCAGAATGAAAAAATGCACTAAAATATGTTATCAGATGAAAAATATCTACAAAAGCAGATTTTAAAGGAATTTTTTAAAAGTTCGTTCTTTTTTTTACCCTCCTTAGGGGGGGGGGGATTTTCGAAAATCCGTTCTTAGCCGCAATCGATGTTATAAGAAGTATTTTTACCCCAATTTTCAAGTTTTTTGACTCGGTATATTTTTTTTTGTGCTGTGATTAATACGAAATCCAGACTTTCTTTTATATTTATAGCACTTTTAATTAGCGAAAAATCACTAACTATTAGTTTTTGCTAATCACTAAAAAAGTACTGAATCAATTTCGATGAAATGTGAATCTAAACAATTCTCGAATCCACTGGAACGCACACACAAAATTTCATTAAAATCGGTCCAGTCGTTTAGGAGGAGTTCAGTTACATACACACGCACAGAAGATTTTTATATATAAAGATAAGGATCAAAAATTTCAGGTTTTTGCGCCGAAGACATCGCCAAATTAGGAAAATGTGAATTATCTAACGAACTATTGGATTTAAAGGAATTTGCTTAGTACCATTCGATTCAGAATAAAAAAATGCACTAAAATATGTTATCAGTTGAAAAATAACTACAAAAGCCGATTTTAAAGGAATTTTTTAAAAGTTCGTTCTTTTTTTTACCCTCCTTAGGGGGGGGGGAATTTTCGAAAATCCCTTCTTAGCCGCAATCGATGTTATAAGAAGTATTTTTACCCCAATTTTCAAGTTTTTTGACTCGGTATATTTTTTTTTGTGCTGTGATTAATACGAAACCCAGACTTTCTTTTATATATATAGATAAGGATTGAAAATTTCAGGTTTTTGTGCCGAAGACATCGCCAAATTAGGGAAATGTGAATTACCTCACGAACTACTGGATTTAAACGAATTTGCTTATTACTATTCTATTGAGAATGAAAAAATACACTAAAATATGTTATCAGTTGAAAAATATCTACAAAAGACGATTTTAAAGGAATTTTTTTTAAGTTCGTTCTTTTTTTTACCCTCTTTAGGGGGGGGGGGGATTTTCGAATATCCCTTCTTAGCGGCTCTCAATGTTATAAGAAGTATTTTTACCACAATTTTCAAGATTTTTGGTTCGGTAGATTTTTTTTGTGCTGTGATTAATACGAAATCCAGACTTTCTTTTATATTTATAGCACTTTTAATTAGCGAAAAATCACTAACTATTAGTTTTTGCCTAATCACTAAAAAGTACTGATTCAATTTCGATGAAATGTGAATCTAAACCATTCTCGAATCCACTGGAACTCACACACAAAATTTCATTAAAATCGGTCCAGTCGTTTAGGAGGAGTTCAGTTACATACACACGCACAGAAGATTTTTATATATAAAGATAAGCATTGAAAATTTCAGGCTTTTGCGCCGAAGACATCGCCAAATTAGGGAAATGTGAATTATCTCACGAACTACTGGATTTAAACGACTTTGCTTAGTACAATTCGATTCAGAATGAAAAAATGCACTAAAATATGTTATCAGATGAAAAATATCTACAAAATCCGATTTTAAAGGAATTTTTTTAAAGCTCGCTCTTTTTTCTACTCCTCTTACGGGTGGAATTTTCGAAAATCCCTTTTTAGCGGCACTCAATGTTATAAGAAGTATTTTTACCCCAATTTTCAAGATTTTTGGTTCGGTAGATTTTTTTGTGCTGTGATTAATACGAAATCCTGACTTTCTTTTATGTATAGAGATAAGGATAGAAAATTTCAGGTTTTTGCGCCGAAGACATCGCCAAATTAGGAAAATGTGAATTATCTAACGAACTATTGGATTTAAACGAATTTGCTTAGTACCATTCGATTCAGAATAAAAAAATGCACTAAAATATGTTATGAGTTGAAAAATAACTACAAAAGCCGATTTTAAAGGAATTTTTTAAAAGTTCGTTCTTTTTTTTACCCTCCTGAGGGGGGGGGGAATTTTCGAAAATCCCTTCTTAGCCGCAATCGATGTTATAAGAAGTATTTTTACCCCAATTTTCAAGTTTTTTGACTCGGTATATTTTTTTTGTGCTGTGATTAATACGAAACCCAGACTTTCTTTTATATATATAGATAAGGATTGAAAATTTCAGGTTTTTGCGCCGAAGACATCGCCAAATTAGGGAAATGTGAATTATCTCACGAAATACTGGATTTAAACGAATTTGCTTATTACTATTCTATTGAGAATGAAAAAATACACTAAAATATGTTATCAGTTGAAAAATATCTACAAAAGACGATTTTAAAGGAATTTTTTTTAAGTTCGTTCTTTTTTTTACCCTCTTTAGGGGGGGTATTTTTCGAAAATCCCTTCTTAGCGGCTCTCAATGTTATAAGAAGAATTTTTACCCCAATTTTCAAGATTTTTGATTCGGTAGATTTTTTTGTGCTGTGATTAATACGAAATACAGACTTTCTTTTATATTTATAGCACTTTTAATTAGCGAAAAATCACTAACTATTAGTTTTTGCCTAATCACTAAAAAAGTACTGAATCAATTTCGATGAAATGTGAATCTAAACCATTCTCGAATCAACTGGAACGCACACACAAAATTTCATTAAAATCGGTCCAGTCGTTTAGGAGGAGTTCAGTTACATACACACGCACAGAAGATTTTTATATATAAAGGTAAGCATTGAAAATTTCAGGCTTTTGCGCCGAAGACATCGCCAAATTAGGGAAATGTGAATTATCTCACGAATTACTGGATTTAAACGAATTTGCTTAGTACAATTCGATTCAGAATGAAAAAATGCACTAAAATATGTTATCAGATGAAAAATATCTACAAAAGCAGATTTTATAGGAATTTTTTAAAAGTTCGTTCTTTTTTTTACCCTCCTTAGGGGGGGGGGGAATTTTCGAAAATCCGTTCTTAGCCGCAATCGATGTTATAAGAAGTATTTTTACCCCAATTTTCAAGTTTTTTGACTCGGTATATTTTTTTTTGTGCTGTGATTAATACGAAATCCAGACTTTCTTTTATATTTATAGCACTTTTAATTAGCGAAAAATCACTAACTATTAGTTTTTGCTAATCACTAAAAAAGTACTGAATCAATTTCGATGAAATGTGAATCTAAACAATTCTCGAATCCACTGGAACGCACACACAAAATTTCATTAAAATCGGTCCAGTCGTTTAGGAGGAGTTCAGTTACATACACACGCACAGAAGATTTTTATATATAAAGATAAGGATCAAAAATTTCAGGTTTTTGCGCCGAAGACATCGCCAAATTAGGAAAATGTGAATTATCTAACGAACTATTGGATTTAAAGGAATTTGCTTAGTACCATTCGATTCAGAATAAAAAAATGCACTAAAATATGTTATCAGTTGAAAAATAACTACAAAAGCCGATTTTAAAGGAATTTTTTAAAAGTTCGTTCTTTTTTTTACCCTCCTTAGGGGGGGGGGGGAATTTTCGAAAATCCCTTCTTAGCCGCAATCGATGTTATAAAAAGTATTTTTACCCCAATTTTCAAGTTTTTTGACTCGGTATATTTTTTTTGTGCTGTGATTAATACGAAACCCAGACTTTCTTTTATATATATAGATAAGGATTGAAAATTTCAGGTTTTTGTGCCGAAGACATCGCCAAATTAGGGAAATGTGAATTACCTCACGAACTACTGGATTTAAACGAATTTGCTTATTACTATTCTATTGAGAATGAAAAAATACACTAAAATATGTTATCAGTTGAAAAATATCTACAAAAGACGATTTTAAAGGAATTTTTTTAAAGTTCGTTCTTTTTTTTACCCTCTTTAGGGGGGGGGGGGATTTTCGAAAATCCCTTCTTAGCGGCTCTCAATGTTATAAGAAGTATTTTTACCACAATTTTCAAGATTTTTGGTTCGGTAGATTTTTTTTGTGCTGTGATTAATACGAAATCCAGACTTTCTTTTATATTTATAGCACTTTTAATTAGCGAAAAATCACTAACTATTAGTTTTTGCCTAATCACTAAAAAGTACTGATTCAATTTCGATGAAATGTGAATCTAAACCATTCTCGAATCCACTGGAACTCACACACAAAATTTCATTAAAATCGGTCCAGTCGTTTAGGAGGAGTTCAGTTACATACACACGCACAGAAGATTTTTATATATAAAGATAAGCATTGAAAATTTCAGGCTTTTGCGCCGAAGACATCGCCAAATTAGGGAAATGTGAATTATCTCACGAACTACTGGATTTAAACGACTTTGCTTAGTACAATTCGATTCAGAATGAAAAAATGCACTAAAATATGTTATCAGATGAAAAATATCTACAAAACAGATTTTAAAGGAATTTTTTAAAAAATCGTTTTTCTTTTACCCTCCTTAGGGGGGGGGGGGAATTTTCGAAAATCCCCTCTTGAGCGGCACTCGATGTTGTAAGAAGTATTTTTACCCCAATTTTCAAGATTTTTCGTTCGGTAGATTTTTTTGTGCTGTGATTAATACGAAATCCAGACTTTCTTTTATATTTATAGCTTTTTTAATTAGCGAAAAATCACTAACTATTAGTTTTTGCCTAATCACTAAAAAAGTACTGAATCAATTTCGATGAAATGTGAATCTAAACCATTCTCGAATCCACTGGAACGCACACACAAAATTTCATTAAAATCGGTCCAGTCGTTTAGGAGGAGTTCAGTTACATACACACGCACAGAAGATTTTTATATATAAAGATAAACCAACAAAAATCATGATTTTTTTTTAAATTAAAGTATTTTTAGCTACATTAGTAATCTAGGTTCCTCAAAAGGTTTCTGTGACTCCTATAAGTTATATAGTACAGTAGAACCCCGCAAATTCGGACCCCGAAAATCCGGATCTCAGGATAATCCGGATGGATTTGGTCAATTTTTTTTTAAGTTTGAGAAGCGATTGGCAATTTCCATAACATTAACTTGTTTCATCATCATATTCTGAATAAAAAAATCTTTTTCTGAAATCTTTTCGGAAGAACTAAACAAAGAAAACATTTTTAAAGCCTGTAAAAATTCAATACGTTTAACATAATGGTGATTTTCTGTAAGTATGTTTTATTTTATTTCATTTTTTTCTAATTATCCGGATAATACGGATTTTCGATAAACCGGATTGGGTCTGGTCCCAATTAATCCGAATTATCGGGGTTTTACTGTACTTATAAATTTATTTTTTATTCAATCGAGGTGCTGACATCAAAAATTGTTTTTTTAGCACGGATAACTATGAAAATAATTATACAAATGTAATGTGTAACTAATGCGATTAATCTAAATATATTTTTACGCAAGTACATGAAAAAAAAAATGCTTTATTAGCTATGTGCGTCTTTTTTAATGAAATACAATATTCGAAATTCTTTGGAGTCCGCATGCACCCCATCTACAAACTAGAAGATTTTGTTTTACCTGTGGAGTTAAGGGGTAATATAATATACTTCCGTTGTATTAATTTATTGTTTAATTGAATTTCGTTGTCATAATAATACGGATGTTATTACTACATCCTGCCAGTTGAGCTTTATTGGACTCAGATGCAATATTCCACAATCTAATTATACCTTATGTCTATCTGTCTCAAAATTCACAACATGCAAGTAGCGAGCTCCGTAATGAATGTCTCCGAAATATTCTGCTATCTTCTGTCAAGATATTATTGCTTGTAACATTATTTAAATTAAATTTAAAATTCTTACAATAGTAACGCATTATAATTGTATAGAATAGAAGAAGATGTAAATCCGCATAAGCGTTATTATAATTAAATAGCCGTTACAAGCAAAGAATCACGATGTCAGATTATACCAAGATAAATTTCTAGATGAAACGTGAATAAAATATTGATTACAATTTTTAAATGCAAATCATGAATTATTTTCTCATAAAAGTTAGGCGCATTTTCAAACTCAAAACAATGTTTTATAAGTCTTTAGCAATACTATGTTTTTGTTATTTTATTAGCTGTCACATTTCAAGCATTTAATTTTGCTGTTATTTTTAGTATGATCTTTTTTTTCTGTTTTTTTTTTTTTTTTTTTTTTTTTTTTTTTTTTTTTATAAAATCATATGAAATGCAAAAAGGAAAGCCAACACAAAGATTCTGTTTCACACTATTTTTTTTTTTTTTGAAAATTGATATATAATTTAAAAATATAGTAATAAAAATTCTTTATCATGCTATTAAATTTATCATACGTAATTATTTCAATCATATTCCAAGATAGGTGGTGATTCTTTGTTGCCTTGGTGATTATATCCTATTTAAAATGGAATCATTATTTTTGCAATATTAAATATATATAACCGTAATAAATTTTGTATTCATAATTTTTTGTATAAGAGTACAACTATTATACCAAGACCTGAATATTTTTATAAAACTAATTATAATACGAAATCACCTCATTTACTACGTTTCTGTACAATTTTAGACTTGTTATTATTACTATCATCATGTAACTATAAATTAATACATAAATACCCCATTGTCATTATTTCAAAATTGTTAACATAGAAGTGAAAATGGTATTTATTTTTCAAACTGTGTTAACGTATAGGCAATTTTTGATTTATAGTACTTAAAGAGACAGTTTACCTTTTGAGCAGTTTTGTTTTTATAAAAATATGGCTCAAACGGTCAACCCACTGCGTTTTATTGCTCAGCTAAAATTCCATTAAAAAGTTTAACTGCATACATAATTACAAATTTTTAAAGTTTATAAGAATTTTAATTTTTTTAAATTCTTACTGCTTTTTTAGAAATTTATATTTTTGCGCAAAAATTTGTTTTAAAAATTTTAAATGTGTGTTACCTGCATATGGATTTTTAGATACATCTAAAATTATATTTTATACAATTTTTTATTGACATATATACTGCAATATGTCTAAATATAACACATCTTCATAAAGTTTTATGTTTAAAAATGGCAAAAAACCTGAAGGTTAATTCCATGCATGTATTTAGCATATACATTATAAAGATCGAGTACAAAAAAGTTTAAATCACTATTAAAAAAATAAATAAATAAATAAATAAATAAATAACATAAAAGTGAAGAATGTAAGAACATGTAGAAAAAAAATTTCAAGTTTTAATTTGTATGGGCAATTGCGCTGAATTTATTAATAAAAGTTAAGATATCTCGCAAAAAAATACCATATGGCTAAAAATAAGGCTACCAAAGGGTCGATTCGTTTGCGACTTTCGCAAAAATCATTCTTTATATCAAGATAAAAAAAATTATAAAGATTGCGTTCAAAAATTGTCCATAAAAAGCGCTTTAGACTTTAGAGTAACGAACAATTACTTTTTACCAGGGTATTGTGTTTAGTAAATAATTTTTTATTGCGCATGCGTCAACGATAAGCAAATTTCATTTGCATATTGTGTTAGCTAAATGTATAGAGCAACTTCTGTAAAAGTTTCAAAAACATAGCTTGAAAATTCTGAAAATGATGGTTTATAGAATCAACTCAAAATCCTTATTCCTAAAAAGAAGCAAAGAAATCAGGGGTTTTATCCAAATATTTAGCTGTACGTGCAATATTCTGTAGGCACTAAACAATGGAATATGGATACAGCCCCTCATCTTTTTGCTTCATTTAGGGAATAAAGGATTTTGATCTCATTCTATCAACAATAATTTTCAGAATTTTTAAGCTATGTTTTTGAGACTTTCACAGAAATCGCTCTATATATTTAACATAATATGCAAATGAAATTTTAATCGCGTTCACGCATGCGCAGTAAAAAATTATTTAGTAAACTTGCTCATTTGTCAAACAATTTTTATTATTTTAAAATTCTGATGACAGGGTATTGTGTACAATGATGTTCGTCATATTTTCAGAAAAGAACATTATTTTATATTAAGAACTCTGCAAATTATAAGCAAAAAAAATTAGGACTGTTTTTATTAAAACCTTAATTTCTCTACGAGTATCCATGCTATCCTTATAAAAATAAACACAGTACATTACAAGAAGCCACTTAATCATAATGTGCAGTTTGAACGCTTTTGCTACATTAGTTTTGACAGGGTTATCCAAAAGATCTTCGTTCTTTTTCAATTTGTTGACGGTCCCCTGTTCGATTTCGGGGAAAACTCTTCACGATAATATATGACGCGTACTATTTTGTTTACACACCTGGAGTTTCACCACATTTCGATTTATATTTCTTTCATTACTTAATTAATTAATAATTATGCTTAACTTTTGGACACCAGTGTATATATAGATAGATAGACAGATAGCCATTGCTATAGATAGTATTTAAAAGTATATTTAAAAAATCATCTTGTCATTTCTTAACTTTCCAAAAACGTGAGAAATATATATATAAAAGAAAATGAAAAAAATGTATTGCAAGTGATTAAATACAAGGTCAAGAAAGAACATGTTTGTAAAAAACGGATAAAAACAGATAACGTCAAATCATGGCATATATTTGTCTTCTAAGCAAGAAAAATAGGTGAAATTAACAAAATGTAATATATATTTCTTTGTCATCTGTTTGAAATATACGGCGATGTAAAGACACTGAGGAAATATTTATATAAACCTTAGAAACAAATCACATCTGATTTTTTCCCCTTTCTCATTTGTTTAATGTGTAATTTTTCCTAAGCTGAACACAATCTGTTGCCGAGATCAAAAATCTGTTAGATTAAAATTTTCGTGACTTGTTTCAATGTGTATGTATATGTTACAGGCCAAACCCGATTTTACGCCAAACTAGATTGGCCTAGGCCAAACCGGTCTATCCTAATGCCCATCGGATAAACTAGTTTTTCCTAGGCCAAACCGGTTTATCCTAACGCCTATCGGACAAACTAGTTTTTCCTAGGCCAAACTAGTCGATCCAAAGGCTCATAGGACAAACTAGTATTTCCTAGGCCAAACTAGTTTGGCCTAACTTTTATAGGATAAACTAGTTTAGCCTGCTGTTTATTGGTCTGAACTAATTTATCCTAGGCCGATCTAGCTTATCCTAGGCCAATTCAATTTGGCGTGATTTTATTGAATTCAATAACCGCCTCGGCGCCAACATTCTGATTTGTCCTAGGCTGATCTAGTTTATCCTAGGCCATCATAATTTTACGTGTTTTTAGCTCTAGGGCTTCAACGCCTGAGAAATAATGGGCTCGCAGGTTCTGCATGTATGTATGTACGCATCTATGTACGCATGTTTGTATGTATGTACGTGACGCAATAACTCTTGATAGAAATATCCGATTTGCTTCAAATTTTGTATGTATGTTTATTCTGATAAGGTACTTTTCTGATTAGTTTTGGAAATTCATTGGATGAGAATAAGCGGGGGAAAACGGTAGGCTAATCCCCCTCCGTAAATTTAGAGAAATGGATTTTTCATGCAGAATCATCAATTTTCATTTAAAATTTTAGGCATAGGATCACTCTGACAAGGAGTCTCCGTAATTAGTTGTGGATGTTTATTGTTTAAGTGTAAAAGAAAAGGTATGTAACCCCCCCCCCCCCCCATAATTTAGATAAATGGTTTTGGCGCAGAATTTACGGATTTACTTCAAATTTTGGATATAGGTTCTTCCTGGTATGGCAATTCCCTGAATCGTTCTAATGGTTAAGTATGAAGGGAAAAATGAAGGATTACCCTCCTACCTAGGAAAAAACTAGTTTATCTTATGGACATTTAGATAAACAAGTTTGGCGTAGGAAAAACTAGTTTATCCAATTGGCGTTAGGATCAAATATTTTGGCCTAGGCTAATCTTGGCTCAAAATCGGGTTTTCCGGTAAAAAAATGTATCTTTCACTAGAATAAGTATAAATGTGTATCAAGAGTCTTTGCTTGTAACATGAATACAGAAATTTAACATGTCCACCGTAAAGACACGATGTATTGGACATGGTGTTTGCTTTTTTTTCTGCAGACATGTGCCATGCTAAGATCAGATTTGCATTTATTATTATTATTATCATTATTATTATCATCATTACATATTCGAGCCAGATCGGAGCTGAACATAATTTGGAATCGAATAGCTTTTTCCATTTTTGAGAAATTAATTACCTATCGACCTATAAGCTATTCTTGTCACGGCATCAATTTTTTCTTTTCCGTGAAGTCTTAACCGGAAATTCGATTCAAAACATAGCTTTAATAGTATTTTCTCAAAGATACATTTATATAAATTATGAGGAATTACCCCTATTCTTTTCCCTTTATACTTAGACAATGAACACCCACAACTAATCATGGAGGTGCCTCATCAAAATGCTCCTATATCTAAAATTTCATGCTAATAATGCATGGAAACCTATTTATTTTAATTAAGGGAAGGGGCGAATCAGCCTCTCGTCTTCCCCCCCCCCCTTATTCTTCTCCAATGACTTCCCAAAATTAACTAGAAAAGTTCCTCATAAGAAGAAATCTGTATTGAAAGTTTGATGCAAATCGGGTATTTCTATCAAGATTTATTGCGTTGCATACTTACTTAAATACATAGATACAGAACCCATGGGCACATGACTCGTTCTCAGGCTTTGGTAGTCTGATGAGATAAAAACACGTCAAATTATTTCTATCAAGAGTTATCGCGTTACGTACATATGTACGTACATATATGCGTACGTATATGCGTACATACAGAACATGCGAACCCATTATTTCTCCTGACTCTTTATTTGACGCCTGTGAGGTTAAAACGCGTAAAATTACATTGGTCTAGGATAAACTAGATCAGCCTAGGACAAACTAGAACGTTGGCGCTGAGGCGGTCATTGAATTCAATAAAATCACGCCAAATTGAATTGGAATAGGATAAACTAGATCGGCCTAGGATAAACTAGTTCAGACCAATAAACAGCAGGCTAAACTAGTTTATCCTATAAAAGTTAGTCCAAACTAGTTTGGCCTTGGAAATACTAGTTTGTCCTATGGGGCTTCGGATAGACTAGTTTGGCCTAGGAAAAACTAGTTTGTCCGATGGGCGTTAGGATAAACCGGTTTGGCCTCGGAAAAACTAGTTTGTCCGATGGGCGTTAGGACAGACCGGTTTGGCCTAGGAAAAACTAGTTTATCCGATGGGCGTTAGGATAAACCGGTTTGGCCTAGGCCAATCTAGTTTGGCCTAAAATCGGGTTTGGCCTGTAACATAAATAAAAAAATAAGATTTTAGTTAAGGTTTTTAAAGCTGAAAAAGATATTTTTTTATGTATGTAGGATTGCTTAAAAAAAAAAAAATATGGCTCTAATGACATAGAAAATGTTTAATGGCATAAAAGTATAAATAGCAAAAAAAAAAAAAAAAAAAAAAAATCAAATTATAAAATTTCACAACTATCATAAAAATATTTTTTTTTGCACCTGTTATTTCAACCTATATCCTACCTGAGTACACTCTTTTCCTCATGTAAAGCCAATTGTTTGATAAGAAACCTTCTTCGGGTGTCGAAAAGCATTATCCACATAATTTATTTTTAATGTGTGGGAATAAAAAAACGTTATTGGGTGACAAATCAGGGCTCTATGGCTGATGATCCATCAATTCCATCTTTTGGCCTTTCAGAAATTCCTTTGTTTTTAGCCGATGTGTGATATTTCACATTGTCATGATAAAAATTTCTTCGCCAGTTATTCTTCCTCTTTCAAATTTCTTCGAAGACTTCTCTCAAATAAATTGTCGAGTACCATTCAGAACTGGCTGTACTGCATTGTTCTAATGCCACTGTCACCACGTGACTGATAATATCGAAGAAACAGGCAACCATTTGCTTTGATGTGCTTTTTCCTCGAACAACTTTTGTTCAATTTGGCTCATCTTGGAAGACCCATACAGTCGAGTGCTGTTTTATTCCGGCTCATGTGCATAGATCCATAATTTCTCACCTACGTAGATGTTAATCATAACTTTTATAAACATTGAACGCATTTGTTTAACATTTCCTTACCCCAATCTACACAAGCTTTCTTTTGAGCGTTTGTTAGATTATGCGGGCTCCAACGCGAATAAATATTTTTACTGCCAATTGTTCAAGCAATATCTTAATTGATGCCTGTCATACTAACGTCCGACGATTTCTGAATCTCACGATATGTCACATTACGATCTTGTTTTCTCAGTTCCGGCACAACGTCTATATTTTGTAGCACCACAACCGATTTTGGTAGACCTTCACGGAATGCGTCCTTGAGCGAATATGGAACAAGAAGGAATTCGTTATACCAGTTTTCTACAGTGCTTTAAAATGGTGCTTTATCGTTGTATAAAAATTAAATTTTTGGAAGTACTTTTATCTTGACAATCCACGTTGAAAGTTATCAAAAATGAACGTACGAAAATGTTCAAGCATCAATTTCACTTTATACATAAGATGAATTTTTCAATTTACTGCAAATAACACAAATCAAGTTAAAATGGCAAGTCGTTCTGGAGAATTTATGGTTAAAAATGTCAAATTTTCAATTGAAATCGTCAGCGGTAGCTTAATGACACTCCTTGTTGCCAAGGCTAAAAATATAAATAGCAGCCCTCGTATATATTATATTTCTTAATATTTTTTAATATTTTTTAATATTTTTAACACTTTATTATACTTTTTTCAAATTCTGTTATAGGTAAACAGTTGAAATTTCCCAAAATTGTATAACTAACTTTTTTCGTTCAAAATATCTAACGTTATAAGGTTCAGTTAAAAAGGTTATTAGTAAAATACCGGGTGGCCCAGCGAGTAATGTTTGAAAAAAAGTCCAATAGATGGCGCTAGGTGCACGTGAGTGAAGCCAAACTTGGTGTGCATGCTCCGGTGAGTGGGCAATTGTAAATGTGATGTTCCTTCCGTCTGTGGTGCGCTTTAGCGGGTGATTCTCGTTAGTAAACATGGGCAAATATTCGACGGATGTTCGCGTTTTTATTGAGCTACAAATGGCCAGATGTGATGAAAATGTGAAGGCAGTTCAACGAGCATGGCAGGAGAAGTTCCACAACAAGATTTGGCCAAACAAAAGGACTATGGCAAGCTGAGTCACTTTGTGTATTTTACGGTACAAATGTTTTCCTTTTTGCTTCCATGTTTGTTCTGAAAAATGTGTTTCAGTCCTCTTCCCTGTAGACTGTATGCCAAGTTTCCAAGTTCAAACGTACTGGATCGGTGGGAGACGATAAAAAAGCTATTGCTACAACCACTGCTACAGTGGACACAGACGGTGCAAAACATGTCGTCGGCGACTTTTTCGCTGCCGATCCGACCCGACCTGTAAGGAGAGCAGCAGAAATGTTGGGAATAAAACGTACATCACTTCAGCGACTAATGAAAGAGCTCGAATTGTCGCCTTACAAAATTCAAGTAACCTAACCTCTCAACGAAGACCATACACAAAGACGATCTGAGTTTTCACAGCTTATGCTTGAAAAACTTCAAACAGGTGAAATCGATGTAAAGAAAATTTGGTTTTCAGATGAGGCCTACTTCACTTCGGATGGCCATTTGAACAAACAGAATTATCGCTACTGGGGCAGAGAAAAGCCGGAGATCATGTTGTCCGAAGCCTCCACCCGAAAAAATTTCTTGTGTTGTGTGCAATACCCTCGCATGGTGTGTTTGGCCCTGTTTTCATCGATGGAACTCTAAGAGCGGCGAATTACAGAAAGTTCCTGGACGAGCAGTTCATCCCTTTTCTTCATGGTCATGACTTGGTCCAAGGTCATTGGTTTATGCCGGATGGTGCAAGACCACATCGTACATCTGTCCTTGTTAAATATGGCGGGCACTTCGAACCTCTTTATCATTAATTGCCTAATATGTCCATTCAATAAACGTCATTAAAGTCTTCTCATGTCTCTTATTTGTTTTTTTTTCATTTGTTTCATACATTACCCGCTGGGCCACCCGGTATTTTTCTCATTTCTTTTAAAGAAAAATAAAAATCGCTTCTCATTATTCTCAGACAGTGAATTTTCTGACACCACAGCAAATTTTAAGGTGATACATTCAACAGTTTTTAAAAAAGTATACCAAACAGAGGTATTGTTAAATAAAATGTGTATAAAGTTAATTAGTTCCTGAAAATTAATTTATACATGAAATTTATTTCTTTTGATTTATGTATGGGCTATGATGTGAATATTTTACTTTAAAAAATTCATTTCTATCTTTATTGATTTTTATCTTTATGCTAAGTCTATGGGAGCGTTGTTTTAAAATATCTCGTTCAAATTATGATATTTTTACATGCTTTTTTTAATAGGATAGATCAGGGCGATCTACAACCGTGATAGGTTTTGATTTTTGTTTCAGTTGCTATCCTATTAAAAAAATAAAAATAAAAAATCATGTAAAAATAATAAAATTTGTGCGAAGATTTTTGAAAATAACACCCACATAGACTTAACATTATCATACGGGTCTTATTTATCGACTATTATAGGCTCTTAAGGGGAGAGATCAGGTCGAGCAGCCGGAAAATGACAATAATTTGGCTATTACTAAAATCTAAGTAGTTTCAAAACCTAATAGAATGCAACAATTTTTTTCTATACTTTCATAAAATACTAATGATTAAAAAAAACATTCAAATACATATATTTAGTAATGTTAATTAGTTAAATTTCAACGACAAAATTAATGTTTTAAAAATAAAAATTTTCAAATATGCATTTTACGCACAAGATATTAAAAATTCTTTTGCAGATAAATATGTAATATTGCATTTATATTTTCTTATACTACTATATTTAACACTAAACTTCAATTTTGCCTCAGTTTAATCATAGAAATGTTTTTATTGAATAAATAAGCGTAGGTTTTTTTTACTAAATTTAATAAATATAAGTTTTAAAGCTATTATTAAATTTTGTATCAGTATTAAGTACAGTATAAGTAAATATGTATGCAATATTAAATATACATCTGCAATAGAATTTTCAAAATCTTCCGCGCAAAATTTATACTTAAAAATTCATAATTTTAAAATGTCAATTTTGTTATTAAAATTTAATTAATTAATATTGCAAAATATATGAATCTAATTAAGCTAATATGAATCTAATTAAGATTAGTTAGCAGATTCATCCTTAACATGAAACATTTTCATCCTTAATGGATTCATCCTTTCATGGATGAACACAGTTTCATCCTTAATATTATGGTTAAGAAAAGGGCATATACTAATTAAATGGTAATTTAGTATGACCAAGTATAAAAAAAAAAATTAACAGTATACTTATCAAAAATTAAATAAATGGTGTTTGTAAATAACAATAAAGATTACTTACATATATGTAAGGAGACAATTTACCTTTATATTTAACTTTTATATTTACATGCAGTACTATATTTTACTCAGAACCTCAATTTAGCCTGAATTTAGTCATATGAAAATTTTTATTGAATAAATAGATGTAATTTTTTTACTAAATTTAATAAATATGAATTTTAAAGCGATTAATTATGCAAATGAATTTAAAATACACTTTTAAATTTAGGTTCAATGTTAAATATAGTAGTGTAAGTAAATATAAATGCAATATTAAGTATATATCTGCTGTAGAATTTTTAAAATCTTGCACGCAAAATGCATATTTGAAAATTCATATTTTTAAAACTTCAGTTTTGTTATAAAAATTTAACTATTAATGCTGCTGTCGGACGTTCCCCTCAGTCCACACAACTTTGAAGAATGTCCGTGGTAGATATAGCTGCCACCACCGATATTACTAGGTGATATCGGTTACCCACTGTGAGATTGGTGTAAATGAAGACTTACGCTAGTAACCGAATTATCAGTTTATTAAGAATATATGTACACACAAAATACGCTATTTACAAATATATACAACTACAACTCGGATATAGGTGATCCGGTTCAACATTAAATTGGATACCGTAAAGATTGGTTGTGTACTATTCCAATTACACTTTCCACCTCACACTCAATACACGTTAAATTCACTTTTTTGGAGCTCAACCTTGAGTCTCCCAACACAAGTATACTGGGCCTGCACTTCTTAGCCCAGAGCACTAAACACCAAGACGTCTGTGTCCTTTGCGCACCAGAAAACGCACACTTTACGCTCTTCCACACAGAGCAACCTCTAGGTACGACACCTAGGTACGGAATGAATCCTCCGAGACAAACTTGCCCTTTCCAAATCACTGCTTTCCCCAACATAAACCCCTTTGGAACTTCCTCATTGGACACATACTCCATTCTTTTCTTGCCTAGTGACATGCTTCTAATCTGCTCATCATCCGCATACTTCACTGACAGATGGACATGCCTCTCAGCTATCTCCTTTCTCTAACACTCCACCTGCAAAGGATTATCTGGCAATTCCCCTTTCCACAAAGAAGGAATGTCACCTTGGAAATTCTGTACACAACCATACAATACAAAATATTCAAATAGAGAAAGTGTAGACATAACATTCTTTAGCACAGGTGCTATCAGATCCTGACACCCCCCACCTTAGCGGAAAATATGCCTTTTAGGGGCTAATTTTCCCCAAACATATAGTAATATCGCAGAAGAGTTCAATAGTCTCTTTACAGATGCTGATGGGCTAACAACTGGTTGTTCTTCCCAGCTCTTTCTATGTAGCCTGGAAATTGCGTCAGCATTTAAATGTTGGGCTCCTGGACGATGAGAAATACTCAGGTTCCAGCGTTGCAAGGCAAGAGCCCATCTAGTGAGTTTGGGTGATCTTGGGGTTGTTTCGGTGAGAAATTTTAATGGATATGATCTCATATGATAATCCGTAATGATCTCAATTTGAGATCCATAGGTCCATTTTTCAAACTTTCGCAACCCAAAGAGCACACTCCAAGCCTCTTTCTCTATACCTGGCCAAGCACGCTGAGTCCCTGACAATTTCTGACTGGCAAAAGCTATTGGTTTAAACTGACCCTTTTCATCTTTTTGAGTAAGGCAACATCCTACTGCCAGGTCGGAAGCATCTGCGTGGAGCTGATATTCCCGGCCTACGATAGGTGTAGCCAAACTCGTCACTTTACATAACTCATCTTTAAGAGTAATTAATGCTTTTTCTGCCCTTTCATCCCATGGTACCGTATTTTTAACCTTCCCTTTTGTCAATTCGGTTAAAGGTATAGCAATTTCGGCATAATTTGGAATATAAGATCAGTAAAATCCCATTAATCCCAAAACAGATCTAACTTCCTTTCTAGTTTTTGGTCTCTTTAGATCCCTTATTGCTCCTATTTTTTCCTCATCAGGTGCATGCGTTCCATCTCCAATTACATGACCTTAAAACTTAGTTAATTTCTCTCCAAATTTTCATTTATCCAGCCTAATCGTAAAATTTCTCTTTTTCAACTCTTCAATGACAGCCCTAACATGTTCACAATGCTCTTCCCAGGTGTCGGAGAAAATGATGACATCATCAATATATGCTTCCGCATACCTCCGATGACCTTGAAGAACCTCATTCATATCTTTCTGAAACGTGGCAGCCGCCCTGATAATCCAAAAGGCATGGTACGCCACTGATAAGTTCCATTATGCGTTGTAAAAGCTGTCAAATGTTTACACTCCTCTGCCATTTTAATCTGCCAATAACCCCTCAATAAATCAATTGATGATAAATACTTAGCCGCCCCTGCGGTATACATGATTTCTTGAGAATCTTTCATCGGAAAAGTTGGGACCTGAGTTACCGAATTTAAGGCTCTATAGTCTATACAAAGCCTGACAGTTGCGTCTTTTTTCGCCACACAAACAATTGGATGACTAATTTCAGCGTTTGACACTTCGATTAGATTTAATTCTAATAACTCCTGAATCTGTCTATCTACTTCCTCCTTGTAAGCTACCGGTACACTATATATCTTTGGCTTTTTCCTTTCCACCCCCGGTTTAAGATCAATACGATGCTCCCCTACATCAGCTGGTCGTACAGGACCCATAAATACCTCTTTATTCTCCCTCAAAATAGACTTTATATCTTTAACTTGATTGTTTGATAACCCTTTTATTTCGAACCTCTCTATATCTCGTTCTACTTCCTGATCCCGGTTCAAAATAGGAATTTCCCCAACTTCTCCGAATTCCTCATCACCCCCAAAAAGAATATTAACTATATTACATTTAGCAATAAATTCTCGTATTTTATTTTGGTGTACATGCTTCCTACTCCCGTCAGCTAACTCAACTATAAACGAATGCTGATTTCGTTTCTCGACTATGGTTGCCGGCCCTTGCCACCTAGAATATAACTTATTAGTTGAATCGGGGATTAACATTATTACTTTATCACCTACTTCAAACGTTTTTTCTTTTGACCTTAAATTATAATGATACGCCATCCTATTTTGTTGCACCTCGGCCGATAATTTTGCCTCATTTGCGGCTCTTTCTAAACGTCCCCTAAGTTTATTCAGATACTCATGAATCGGCGTAGTATCTAACTGCGCCCCCTTATTTTCTCCTACCCAGGATGACTTGAGAATCGATAAAGGACCCTCCGGCGCTCTACCATATAATAATTGGAAAGGTGCGATTCCCGTCGTAGAATTTGGGACTTCCCTATACGCCCATAATACAAATGGTATTTGTTCATGCCATCTTTTACCTTCTTCTCGAATAGCATGATGTAACATACGTTTAAGAGTCTGATTAAATCGTTCCACAAGCCCGTTAGATTGTGGATAATGTGGGGTCGAAAATCTTGGACTAGCACCTAAACTTTTCTCAAATTCTTTCGTTAAGTCGGCGGTGAAATTGGTTCCATTATCACAAGCAATTATATTCGGAACTCCTGTCCTCATAAATATTTGAAGCAACGCATCACACGCGGTTTTAGCAGTTAAACTTTTTAAAGGGATCGCATCCGCCCACCTGGTATGCTGATCAATTAAGGTTAGTATATATTGATGCCCTTGTGAACTTTTGGGATCAATAGGCCCAATTAAATCAACATTAACTACTTGAAATGGAAGTTCCGGACGTGACACTGGGGAAATAGGAGCTCTATCATTTACTTTAACACCTCTAGTCAATTGGCACTCTAAACACGACTCACAAAATTGTTTAGTTTCTTTCGCCATCCCCTCCCAATAAAATGAATACCTGATTCTCTGTAAAGTTTTCTTAGCTGCATGATGCCCTCCAAATACCGAACTATGCGCTAATTTTAAGATTTCTTCCTTTCTGACTTTGAGTACTACTAATTGCGCTATATTTTCGCCTAACAATTTCTCTTTATGATATAATAAGCCATTTACAATATAATAATCCCCCTTATCCATTTTAGCTAACTCCCAAGCTTTCTCTAATTCTTTACATTCTAATTGGGATTCCTTAAACATATCGGAATTGCTAACAATAGTTTTATTACCTTTCTCCACTTCCGTTTTTTCCGTATTCTGAGTTTGTACATTTTGCGAACTCGCTTCTATTGCGTAAACATTACAACTATCGTTATTCATACCTTCCTTTTCATTCAAGTTATCAACCATAATTTCTGAACTTTCTAATTCTTGGGCCTCTAGCAATGGCTCCTCGCGGTTGACCCCTGACAACTCATTAATCACTTCGGGATGTAAAATCACTTGCTCATTAATATTATCAGTCACTGCGCAAAGTACTTCCTGATGAATTATATTAGTTTGTCCGAATTGCGGAATAGCTAACGGTAGTTTAACCAACGGCGATTTAACTGCTTCACCGAATAACCCTTGTAAATAAATACTACCCGCTCCTTTTAATTTCTCTTCCGGTACCAAATCTTTATGAACAACACTAATTTCACATCCAGAATCAACCAATCCCTTTGCTTTTTGCCCATTCACACTAACTTCAATTTTCTCAAGTTTATTTAATTTCTCACCAATAACGTTAGTTCTCTGTTCGGCCTTTGCCGATATTCTCGCCACAATAGCTCCATTAGGTAACTCTTTGCTTTCTTTTACCACAACCTTATGTACACCCGCTTTCGGATCTCGTCCTTTATTACCATTATTTCCCTCATTACCCACTTTATTACAAAAACGTTGGTAATGACCTCTCAAACCACATTTAAAGCATTTAGGCGCTGAAGCATCACTAGGTTTCTTAAAATCTATTTTCCTATCTGAAGAAGAATGAGTCTCATTACTCCCGTTTTGCCTCTAATTACCACTAACTTTGCTATCCTCTCTCGGTCTCATTTTTTCATTGTTTACATACTTATCTTTGCCTTTAAAACTTTTATACGTAACGGCGTAAGACTTATGTTTAACGTCAAAATAATTGTCACATTCTTTAGCAATTTTAGAAGTTTCTAACCATTTACCTTGATGAGTTAACCCAATATATGATGCAGTATCCTCATCTAACGTACTCACTAACTTATCCGTAACTATTAACTGGTTGACCTTTTCATAAGAGTCAGCACCTCTAATCTTACAATAATTTTCCCATGTCGCTATTAAACGCGATACAAATAATACATGAGTTTCGTTCTGGTTTCTCCTAGCCTTCTTAAAATTTTCCAAACATGCCTTTGGTGTCGGCTCATGTTCCTTTAGAACTAACTCCTTTAATTCCTCATAATTCTCCATTTGTTCCGTAGTCGTATAAATTAACAAATTATCCGCCTTATCTCCTAACATATTTAGTAGAATTTCAGCCTGCTGGTTTTCCGGTACATTTTTAGTTTTGAATGCCCTTTCTAAGCTGTTAAAAAATAAATTCCATCCCTCAGTCCCTTCCGGTACTTTGATACATAGAGTTTTCACACTTTTGATCAATTTTTCTATATTACTTTCATTATTAGATTCACTAGAGACATTAGAATTATTTGCCGATCCTTGAACCCTTAATCTCTCCATTTCTAATTCATGTTCCATCCTTAATTTTTCAACCCTTTCTTCTCTTTCTAATTTTTCGCGTTTTTCTTCGCGCTCCAATTTTGCCTGTTTTTCTTCGCGCTCTAATCTTTCCTGTTTTTCTAACTTTTCGCGCTCTAATTTTTCCTGTTCTAATCGTTCTGCAACAATAGCGTCAGATAATTCCTTAATAACCCCCTCGTCATACTCATCACTGTCCATTATCTTTTTCTTAAGCTGGATTCTGGTATCATCTTCCGCGAATTCAACGCCCAATTCTTCAGCTATCACCTGAAGATCAACCTTTTTTAGTTTCAATAAGAAAGCCATACCTTCACCGATTGTTATTACTACCCTACAATAATATTTAAACCTACCAAATTAATATTTCCTAAATTTTTAACTTAGTACAGTTATATCCCACATATTATACTAAATAATACCCTTCAGATAATCAATACATTTCATTTCTAATTAACCTACTGAATACTCTTATTTTCCTCAACCATTGCTATCACACAATACACTTCCAATAAAACAAAAGGTAAAACAGTAATTCGATTTGATTACTATGCAATACAGATTTCAATTTATACACTTAGATAACAACATACAATTTATATAATAATACTGATACGTTGAAATTGAATAGAAGTATTGATGTCAATAAAAAAAAATCACATAAAGAAAAATTGTAAAACATGCATATATAAATTTCTACAATTATCCTCACTAAAATTTTTCCGAATTCACTATTGGTTCTCACACTTAAAACAAATATACCGAAAATCTTTACTTTTATTTTTCCTCACTATGGCTCTCTTTTGAGCCTTTCTTTTTATGGCTCTCTTTTGGGCCTTTTTTTTCCAATATGGCTCTCTTTTGAGCCTTTTTTTTCTTTCTCTACTACTGGCCAATTAAAATTCTAAGCAAATGTTATTATACACTCTTCAAACTTAAAAAAATGTTGCTTCATTTAAATATTACTTTAACAATAATTTAACTTTAAGTAAATTTAATTATTCCATCCAACTACTATTACCACAATTAGTAAACAAAAATTATAGACAATCAATACTAGCTCAAGTTATTATGACCTTTCCTTAAAACAATAGCCAATATGGTTATTACCACTTTATGGGTAGGGAGTATTGATAAAACACATAAATCATACAGACAATTTACTTAAATTACTATTAATTATACAACAACAAATTTTGGTTCGAGATGTCAGCAGAAAGATATGATCAAAACACCTTACCTTATACTTTCTTTGCTGGGGTACTTTTCTAATCACAGGTAGTTCCACGATGTAGCGGTAATATGGCACAACAGTTCAGTTTTTTTCTAATACTGATACAGCACAGGCACAACACTTTAGCACATACTCGACAATACGGCACGACACTTTACACACATTCGACGATACGGCACGACACTTTAGCATACAGTCGACGATCCGGCACGATACTTTAGCACACACTCGACGATATGGCACGACCACACAAGAATTCCACTGGATACTCCGGCATTAACAGACTGCAACATGGCTCGCTGGTCACTGGTTTCAGGCGATTCTATCCCGACGCTGCCACCAATTTGTCGGACGTTCCCCTCAGTCCACACAACTTTGAAGAATGTCCGTGGTAGATATAGCTGCCACCACCGATATTACTAGGTGATATCGGTCACCCACTGTGAGATTGGTGTAAATGAAGATTTACGCTAGTAACCGAATTATCAGTTTATTAAGAATATATGTACACACAAAATACGCTATTTACAAATATATACAACTACAACTCGGATATAGGTGATCCGGTTCAACTTTAAATTAGATACCGTAAAGATTGGTTGTGTACTATTCCAATTACACTTTCCACCTCACACTCAATACACGTTAAATTCACTTTTTTGGAGCTCAACCTTGAGTCTCCCAACACAAGTATACTGGGCCTGGACTTCTTAGCCCAGAGCACTAAACACCAGGACGTCTGTGTCCTTTGCGCACCAGAAAACGCACACTTTACGCTCTTCCACACAGAGCAACCTCTAGGTACGACACCTAGGTACGGAATGAATCCTCTGAGACAAACTTGCCCTTTCCAAATCACTGCTTTCCCCAACATAAACCCCTTTGGAACTTCCTCATTGGACACATACTCCATTCTTTTCTTGCCTAGTGACATGCTTCTAATCTGCTCATCATCCGCATACTTCACTGACAGATGGACATGCCTCTCAGCTATCTCCTTTCTCTAACACTCCACCTGCAAAAGATTATCTGGCAATTCCCCTTTCCACAAAGAAGGAATGTCACCTTGGAAATTCTGTACACAACCATACAATACAAAATATTCAAATAGAGAAAGAGTAGACATTACATTCTTTAGCACAGGTGCTATCAGATCCTGACACCCCCCACCTTAGTGGAAAATATGCCTTTTAGGGGCTAATTTTCTCCAAACATATAGTAATATCGCAGAAGAGTTCAATAGTCTCTTTACAGATTTTTTCATTATGCTTATTACATAGGTATTTCCAGGTGTCTGAACACTATCTACTTGCATCTCCACTGAACCTTTACTAATATTATTATTACATAAACAATGCACATGTTAATACAATATTATAAACAAAAAAATCAAAAAATATTTACACACACACAGAAAAAAAAATTAAATGTGTGACGACATCCCTTTAAGGTTGTCCCCTATTGGGTCGTTGATGCTGATGGGCTAACAACTGGTTGTTCTTCCCAGCTCTTTCTATGTAGCCTGGATATTGCGTCAGCATTTAAATGTTGGGCTCCTGGATGATGAGAAATACTCAGGTTCCAGCGTTGCAATGCAAGAGCCCATCTAGTGAGTTTGGGTGATCTTGGGGTTGTTTCGGTGAGAAATTTTAATGGATTATGATCCGTAATGATCTCAATTTGAGATCCATAGGTCCATTTTTCAAACTTTCGCAACCCAAAGAGCACACTCCAAGCCTCTTTCTCTATACCTGGCCAAGCACGCTGAGTCCCTGACAATTTCTGACTGGCAAAAGCTATTGGTTTAAACTGACCCTTTTCATCTTTTTGAGTAAGGCAACATCCTACTGCCAGGTCGGAAGCATCTGCGTGGAGCTGATATTCCCGGCCTACGATAGGTGTAGCTAAACTCGTCACTTTACATAACTCATCTTTAAGAGTAATTAATGCTTTTTCTGCCCTTTCATCCCATGGTACCGTATTTTTAACCTTCCCTTTTGTCAATTCGGTTAAAGGTATAGCAATTTCGGCATAATTTGGAATATAAGATCGGTAAAATCCCATTAATCCCAAAACAGATCTAACTTCCTTTCTAGTTTTTGGTCTCTTTAGATCCCTTATTGCTCCTATTTTTTCCTCATCAGGTGCATGCGTTCCATCTCCAATTACATGACCTAAAAACTTAGTTAATTTCTCTCCAAATTTTCATTTATCCAGCCTAATCGTAAAATTTCTCTTTTTCAACTCTTCAATGACAGCCCTAACATGTTCACAATGCTCTTCCCAGGTGTCGGAGAAAATGATGACATCATCAATATATGCTTCCGCATACCTCCGATGACCTTGAAGAACCTCATTCATATCTTTCTGAAACGTGGCAGCCGCCCTGATAATCCAAAAGGCATGGTACGCCACTGATAAGTTCCATTATGCGTTGTAAAAGCTGTCAAATGTTTACACTCCTCTGCCATTTTAATCTGCCAATAACCCCTCAATAAATCAATTGATGATAAATACTTAGCCGCCCCTGCGGTATACATGATTTCTTGAGAATCTTTCATCGGAAAAGTTGGGACCTGAGTTACCGAATTTAAGGCTCTATAGTCTATACAAAGCCTGACAGTTGCGTCTTTTTTCGCCACACAAACAATTGGATGACTAATTTCAGCGTTTGACACTTCGATTAGATTTAATTCTAATAACTCCTGAATCTGTCTATCTACTTCCTCCTTGTAAGCTACCGGTACACTATATATCTTTGGCTTTTTCCTTTCCACCCCCGGTTTAAGATCAATACGATGCTCCCCTACATCAGCTGGTCGTACAGGACCCATAAATACCTCTTTATTCTCCCTCAAAATAGACTTTATATCTTTAACTTGATTGTTAGATAACCCTTTTATTTCGAACCTCTCTATATCTCGTTCTACTTTCTGATCCCGGTTCAAAATAGGAATTTCCCCAACTTCTCCGAATTCCTCATCACCCTCAAAAAGAATATTAACTATATTACATTTAGCAATAAATTCTCGTATTTTATTTTGGTGTACATGCTTCCTACTCCCGTCAGCTAACTCAACTATAAACGAATGCTGATTTCGTTTCTCGACTATGGTTGCCGGCCCTTGCCACCTAGAATATAACTTATTAGTTGAATCGGGGATTAACAGTATTACTTTATCACCTACTTCAAACGTTTTTTCTTTTGACCTTAAATTATAATGATACGCCATCCTATTTTGTTGCACCTCGGCCGATAATTTTGCCTCTTTGCGGCTCTTTCTAAACGTCCCCTAAGTTTATTCAGATACTCATGAATCGGCGTAGTATCTAACTGCGCCCCCTTATTTTCTCCTACCCAGGATGACTTGAGAATCGATAAAGGACCCTCCGGCGCTCTACCATATAATAATTGGAAAGGTGCGATTCCCGTCGTAGAATTTGGGACTTCCCTATACGCCCATAATACAAATGGTATTTGTTCATGCCATCTTTTACCTTCTTCTCGAATAGCATGATGTAACATACGTTTAAGGGTCTGATTAAATCGTTCCACAAGCCCGTTAGATTGTGGATAATGTGGGGTCGAAAATCTTGGACTAGCACCTAACCTTTTCTCAAATTCTTTCGTTAAGTCGGCGGTGAAATTGGTTCCATTATCACAAGCAATTATATTCGGAACTCCTGTCCTCATAAATATTTGAAGCAACGCATCACACGCGGTTTTAGCAGTTAAACTTTTTAAAGGGATCGCATCCGTCCACCTGGTATGCTGATCAATTAAGGTTAGTATATATTGCTGCCCTTGTGAACTTTTGGGATCAATAGGCCCAATTAAATCAACATTAACTACCTGAAATGGAAGTTCCGGACGTGACACTGTGGAAATAGGAGCTCTATCATTTACTTTAACCCCTCTAGTCAATTGGCAGTCTAAACATGACTCACAAAATTGTTTAGTTTCTTTCGCCATCCCCTCCCAATAAAATGAATACCTGATTCTCTGTAAAGTTTTCTTAGCTGCATGATGCCCTCCAAATACCGAACTATGCGCTAATTTTAAGATTTCTTCCTTTCTGACTTTGGGTACTACTAATTGCGCTATATTTTCGCCTAACAATTTCTCTTTATGATATAATAAGCCATTTACAATATAACAATCCCCCTTATCCATTTTAGCTAACTCCCAAGCTTTCTCTATTTCTTTACATTGTAATTGGGATTCCTTAAACATATCGGAATTGCTAACAATAGTTTTATTACTTTTCTCCACTTCCGTTTTTTCCGTATTCTGAGTTTGTACATTTTGCGAACTCGTTTCTATTGCGTAAACATTACAACTATCGTTATTCATACCTTCCTTTTCATTCAAGTTATCAACCATAATTTCTGAACTTTCTAATTCTTGGGCCTCTAGCAATGGCTCCTCGCGGTTGACCCCCGACAACTCATTAATCACTTCGGGATGTAAAATCACTTGCTCATTAATATTATCAGTCACTGCGCAAAGTACTTCCTGATGAATTATATTAGTTTGTCCGAATTGCGGAATAGCTAACGGTAGTTTAACCAACGGCGATTTAACTGCTTCACCGAATAACCCTTGTAAATAAATACTACCCGCTCCTTTTAATTTCTCTTCCGGTACCAAATCTTTATGAACAACACTAATTTCACATCCAGAATCAACCAATCCCTTTGCTTTTTGCCCATTCACACTAACTTCAATTTTCTCAAGTTTATTTAATTTCTCACCAATAACGTTAGTTCTCTGTTCGGCCTTTGCCGATATTCTCGCCACAATAGCTCCATTAGGGAACTCTTTGCTTTCTTTTACCACAACCTTATGTACACCCGCTTTCGGATCTCGTCCTTTATTACCATTATTTCCCTCATTACCCACTTTATTACAAAAACGTTGGTAATGACCTCTCAAACCACATTTAAAGCATTTAGGCGCTGAAGCATCACTAGGTTTCTTAAAATCTATTTTCCTATCTGAAGAAGAATGGGTCTCATTACTCCCGTTTTGCCTCCAATTACCACTAACTTTGCTATCCTCTCTCGGTCTCATTTTTTCATTGTTTACATACTTATCTTTGCCTTTAAAACTTTTATACGTAACGGCGTAAGACTTATGTTTAACGTCAAAATAATTGTCACATTCTTTAGCAATTTTAGAAGTTTCTAACCATTTACCTTGATGAGTTAACCCAATATATGATGCAGTATCCTCATCTAACGTACTCACTAACTTATCCGTAACTATTAACTGGTTGACCTTTTCATAAGAGTCAGCACCTCTAATCTTACAATAATTTTCCCATGTCGCTATTAAACGCGATACAAATAATACATGAGTTTCGTTCTGGTTTCTCCTAGCCTTCTTAAAATTTTCCAAACATGCCTTTGGTGTCGGCTCATGTTCCCTTAGAACTAACTCCTTTAATTCCTCATAATTCTCCATTTGTTCCGTAGTCGTATTAATTAACAAATTATCCGCCTTATCTCCTAACATATTTAGTAGAATTTCAGCCTGCTGGTTTTCCGGTACATTTTTAGTTTTGAATGCCCTTTCTAAGCTGTTAAAAAATAAATTCCATCCCTCAGTCCCTTCCGGTACTTTGATAGATAGAGTTTTCACACTTTTGATCAATTTTTCTATATTACTTTCATTATTAGATTCCCTAGAGACATTAGAATTATTTGCCGATCCTTGAACCCTTAATCTCTCCATTTCTAATTCATGTTCCATCCTTAATTTTTCAACCCTTTCTTCTCTTTCTAATTTTTCGCGTTTTTCTTCGCGCTCCAATTTTGCCTGTTTTTCTTCGCGCTCTAATCTTTCCTGTTTTTCTAACTTTTCGCGCTCTAATTTTTCCTGTTCTAATCGTTCTGCAACAATAGCGTCAGATAATTCCTTAATAACCCCCTCGTCATACTCATCACTGTCCATTATCTTTTTCTTAAGCTGGATTCTGGTATCATCTTCCGCGAATTCAACGCCCAATTCTTCAGCTATCACCTGAAGATCAACCTTTTTTAGTTTCAATAAGAAAGCCATACCTTCACCGATTGTTATTACTACCCTACAATAATATTTAAACCTACCAAATTAATATTTCCTAAATTTTTAACTTAGTACAGTTATATCCCACATATTATACTAAATAATACCCTTCAGATAATCAATAAATTTCATTTCTAATTAACCTACTGAATACTCTTATTTTCCTCAACCATTGCTATCACACAATACACTTCCAATAAAACAAAAGGTAAAACAGTAATTCGATTTGATTACTATGCAATACAGATTTCAATTTATACACTTAGATAACAACATACAATTTATATAATAATACTGATACGTTGAAATTGAATAGAAGTATTGATGTCAATAAAAAAAAATCACATAAAGAAAAATTGTAAAACATGCATATATAAATTTCTACAATTATCCTCACTAAAATATTTCCGAATTCACTATTGGTTCTCACACTTAAAACAAATATACCGAAAATCTTCACTTTTATTTTTCCTCACTATGGCTCTCTTTTGAGCCTTTCTTTTTATGGCTCTCTTTTGGGCCTTTTTTTTCCACTATGGCTCTCTTTTGAGCCTTTTTTTTCTTTCTCTGCTTCTGGCCAATTAAAATTCTAAGCAAATGTTATTATACACTCTTCAAACTTAAAAAAATGTTGCTTCATTTAAATATTACTTTAACAATAATTTAACTTTAAGTAAATTTAATTATTCCTTCCAACTACTATTACCACAATTAGTAAACAAAAATTATAGACAATCAATACTAGCTCAAGTTATTATGACCTTTCCTTAAAACAATAGCCAATATGGTTATTACCACTTTATAGGTAGGGAGTATTGATAAAACACATAAATGATACAGACAATTTACTTAAATTACTATTAATTATACAACAACAAATTTTGGTTCGAGATGTCAGCAGAAAGATATGATCAAAACACCTTACCTTATACTTTCTTTGCTGGGGTACTTTTCTAATCACAGGTAGTTCCACGATGTAGCGGTAATATGGCACAATAGTTCAGTTTTTTTCTAATACTGATACAGCACAGGCACAACACTTTAGCACATACTCGACAATACGGCACGACACTTTACACACATTCGACGATACGGCACGACACTTTAGCATACAGTCGACGATCCGGCACGATACTTTAGCACACACTCGACGATATGGCACGACCACACAAGAATTCCACTGGATACTCCGGCATTAACAGACTGCAACATGGCTCGCTGGTCACTGGTTTCAGGCGATTCTATCCCGACGCTGCCACCAATTTGTCGGACGTTCCCCTCAGTCCACACAACTTTGAAGAATGTCCGTGGTAGATATAGCTGCCACCACCGATATTACTAGGTGATATCGGTCACCCACTGTGAGATTGGTGTAAATGAAGATTTACGCTAGTAACCGAATTATCAGTTTATTAAGAATATATGTACACACAAAATACGCTATTTACAAATATATACAACTACAACTCGGATATAGGTGATCCGGTTCAACATTAAATTAGATACCGTAAAGATTGGTTGTGTACTATTCCAATTACACTTTCCACCTCACACTCAATACACGTTAAATTCACTTTTTTGGAGCTCAACCTCGAGTCTCCCAACACAAGTATACTGGGCCTGCACTTCTTAGCCCAGAGCACTAAACACCAGGACGTCTGTGTCCTTTGCGCACCAGAAAACGCACACTTTACGCTCTTCCACACAGAGCAACCTCTAGGTACGACACCTAGGTACGGAATGAATCTTCTGAGACAAACTTGCCCTTTCCAAATCACTGCTTTCCCCAACATAAACCCCTTTGGAGCTTCCTCATTGGACACATACTCCATTCTTTTCTTGCCTAGTGACATGCTGCTAATATGCTCATCATCCGCATACTTCACTGACAGATGGACATGCCTCTCAGCTATCTCCTTTCTCTAACACTCCACCTGCAAAGGATTATCTGGCAATTCCCCTTTCCACAAAGAAGGAATGTCACCCTTGAAATTCTGTACACAACCATACAATACAAAATATTCAAATAGAGAAAGAGTAGACATTACATTCTTTAGCACAGGTGCTATCAGATCCTGACAACTGCTAAATATATATATTTCATTGTCATATTCATTTTATTGTCAAATTATTGTCGTTTCCCGCCTTTATATTTTTTAAATACTCTAATATTGTAAATAATAAAAAGCAAATTGAATTATTTCCATAGCAATAATGTTTTGACTGAGAATGTTTGAAGTTTGAATGTTTGAAGTGACTAATGTTTGAAGAGAGAATGATATTTCATAGGCATTCGTCACTGAGTTACAAACCTGCCCAGAGTAATATCTGATGTTCATTTCAGGAAGATCGACAAGGTGTAATTTGTTTAATTTCAACCGGAATTTGGGATCTGAATCTAATCAAGTTCAGTTAGCAGTATTAAACCCTAATATTATGGTTAAGAAAATGGCATTGACTAATTAAATAGTATTTTAATGCGACCAAGTAAAAAAAATAACAGTACAAAAATTGAATAAAAGATATTTGTAAATACAGGTTAGTTCGCTACCAGACCGACAAACTTTGAGGGGTGATAGTAGACATGAAAACAAACATTATTAAATAGGAAACCATGGGGCGCAAACGTCATCCAAAGGAGCTAGGGGCCATTAAATTTTAATGTCCAAAACTTCAAACGATGATAAAAAAAAATAGAAAAAAAAGGTCGATTGCGGTTTTCGATAAAATTATTCTTTATATCATGATTTGTTTGTAAAAAAAAATTAAAGGTTACGTTTAAAAATTGTCGATAGCTTTAGATTTTAGAATAACGAACGACTAATTTTTTCTGTTATTTTGTGCACGGGATCGATATTATTTTAAAGTTTAGAATTTAACTTAAATTTTAAGCCCAAAATCGGAAGTATTGTTATTGTGGTAACTAGCGAAAATTGAACTGATCAGTGATCTACCTTTCTTTTAAAAGTTTTAATTCTTTCTGTAAATTGATCATTGAGAAACCACTGGCATGGAAGCTTGTATCCAGATTTCGGTAACTTTTTCACCTACTATTTTAATAACATCATCTACTGACTGACATTGAATTTCTCGATTTTCTCCCATTCTGAACCTGTAGCTGCGGCGCATGTTATTAGTATAAGTTGGCAATTGAAAATCTTTCAATAAGCATGGTGCCCCAAAAAGGATACTTTTCATGCTGCCGTGTGTCTTTTACATTGCCATGAACCTTCATACTAGCCATTTCTGAGCTCGTCGTAATAAAACGCACAAAACA
Organism: Maratus speculifer; assembly: GCA_964019185.1. Taxonomy (NCBI): domain Eukaryota; kingdom Metazoa; phylum Arthropoda; class Arachnida; order Araneae; family Salticidae; genus Maratus; species Maratus speculifer. The sequence goes on from OZ025292.1 coordinate 227,796,645, forward strand.
CTGTAATCGCTCATCAAACGATCCAAAAAGTACTGAATCTCACGAGGAAAAGGTTTCACGTACCCAACAATAAACACATGTCTCATGTTTTGAGTATGGTAAAATAAGAACAATTTCTTATCGCATTTTATCCTCTCTTTTATTTCCTCCTTCACTCCTTCAACATTACGATGAGGCATTGAGGACGCTTAGAGTTCTGCTTACCCCCCTTCTCACCTTTCTGATTTGGTTTTGAGTTATATTGCTGTCCGTTGCCCAAATATATGACCTTTGACACATAGAAAAAATATAAAGACCAAGTGACATAAATAGGAGAGAAATTAACGAACGATTCAAACCAATACAATTTTTGCCTGTTATACTCGAAAAAGCTATGAAAATCGGCTAATTAAAAATACACTTAGTAGCTAAATAATGCATTATCAGAAATTATTTAAGCATTTGGTACGTTTAAGCTGCCTTTTCAAGTAAATACAGCCAATATAATTTTAATTTAACATTTTTAACTTTTTAGCTAAAAAAGCTCAAAAATCAGCATTTTTGCAAATTTTCAAGCCATTTGCGGCAGGGTAAGGAAAAGTCCAAAAAATCTCAAATTTTTTGTGTGAACTGAGTGCCACCAGTGGCCACTTTTCCGCACCCGTCATCATTGAAAATTGAAAAAAAGTTTTTTTCGGCCCACCCTACTGTACACAACATTGAGGATAATTTCAGAAAATGTACATAAAACATGATAACGATACAGCATCTTTAATACCGGACAATGACGTAAGTCATTTTCTGCATATGTATAAAAAAAGCCCTAAATCAAAAGTTATGTAGTTTAAGGTATGGAAATCCTCGAAGCCATGAATGTCTAAAAGAGTGATTCAAAACAAGGTTATCTAATAATATAAATCTAAGGCTTGTCGTTTCTTGATCAGCAATAGGTGGAAACATTCTGCATACCTACTGTGAAATGGAGTACTTACTTCTGCTGCTGGTGAGAGATGGCTTTATTCCTTTAATGTACTGTATACCATCCCTCTTTAAATATCTCTGAGAATTGTTTTAAGTATGTCAATATTGTTTTCTTCAAATATAAATAGTTCAATGATAAGAAAATCACTGAACAAGCATTAAGCGCTGCCGATTTTAGTTCATAAAGTGGTTCTTCTACAACTATTCTCCATTGAAATGTATCATATTCTCCTCATCATACTGACTCCTATACGGCAATGTTCCGTAGTGACATAAGCACTTGGTGAAAAGTATGTCTGTTTTTCAGAAAAGACATTTAGAACTCAGTCTATAATACCTTTCATATGCAAGAAGACCTAATTTATAAAATTCTGACGCGCTTATTGCATCACAACTTTCAACAAATTTAAGATTTTTGACGCGTGCAAACTAACTGGATTCTTTTCTCTCATAGATTATTTCCTGTAAGAGTTTCTTATTTCTATTTCTTACATTTTCTATTTCTTAAATTGCATCTGGATTTCATTCTTCATGTGCACACGATGTCGGTATTGTGTTTCATCTGATTTGCAACAGCAATAGATGTTTAATATTCTTTTCCTCTAGGACGATTCTTTAATGACTCCTTTTATTCAAGACTTTTTATCATACATTTATGTGTTGTAAAAGTTGTCGGTTCTTTTGCACTTTTATAGGGTGAATATAAAAAAATACAGAAATAACAGTCCGCACAATAAAATTCCTATTTAGCATGTACTTTTCTTAACTTGTGTCTTATTTAATCTCAGAAAATTATTTTGCTTTGTTAATACTTAATTTCTTAAACATAAACTATTTATTCTTACTGATTTATTTATTTAATTCGTGTTAATACAATCGTGCAAAATGTAATGCTATATATATATATATATATATATATATATATATATATATATATATTTGAGTTGCAATACAGTCTGAACAAGTACTCAAAAAAGTCTATATTTATTGAAGACTCAAAACAACCCTCAATAAAATTTTATTTTTATCATCATTGTATCTTTACAAGTTCTTGTATTGTTCTTTACTTTTCTGGAGATCATTAAAGTAGTTGAAAAAACATCCTTTACAATAGAAGATAATACTGAAACTTAAGGAAACATAAAAAAAAAATCCATTAGATCATCTGCTAAACATTGAAAAATCAGTTAAAAAGAAAAAAAAAAGAAAACACTTACGAAAAAGAGGCAATCATTTAGCGAATCAGCTGATCGAAAGGAAAGTTTTTGTTTCTTTTGGGAAGGATATTTAATAGTTAAGAAAGTTATGGTTAAGAAAATACTAAATAGCGATCTGGAAAGAAAAGAATGTTTTATGCTAATTTTTCTGTGTTATAGAATTCAGATAATTTTTACATTATAAAAACAATATTGCTTCAAGATGTTTTGATAGAAACATAAATCATAGTATCTTTGAACATTAATATAAATTTGACGTTCTGTTAAAAGATAAAATGTATTTATCGCCTGTATATCGTAAAAAAGACGTATGTTTCTTAATCTAAAATAATATACTATAAACACGAATGCAAATATGCAATTTGATCGTCAATAAAAGAAAAAGGTAATATAGGTTGACTTTATGTATTAGTATTTTTAGACAATAAATTCCATAAAAATCAATAGTTCAAAGATATTGGAATCTGGAGTAGAATATTTTCAGAAAGCTTTATTTGGCAAGGATATATACATCAAATAGTAAAACAAAATACATTGTGTTATTCTGGTTCACTTCAGTAAGCGATACTGATAAGCTCTGATGTATTTGGACTAATATTTAAATAGTCACTAAAAATAAAGATGTATTGCAGCTGTGCAGCTATAGACGTCGATATAAATTAAGCCTTGCGTGGAGTAAAAATTTAATATTCAGAATATTTTACACACATGGATAAAAAGCACTAAGTTAACAGAACTTGGCTACGAATAAAAACAGAGTATATGACTAAGGTTCATTCTGGTGTTCTTTGACATCGTTCGTAAGCCACAAAAAAAGAAAATAATTAAAAAATCAAACCATTAAATAGAAAATCAAGCCTATACTTACGAGTGTGAAAGATATGGTCTTACATGTCCCACACGCCAAATCACATATGTAAGAACATTGGTAATAGGAAAATCACAAAGAATTGTGGATGGTCGTTGAGAAAAAGGTAGTTTAAGCTTTCTTTTCAAAGACAACACTGTCGTTCTGGGCTCTGGAGATAAATATTTTAAGCTTTGGTGATTTCCAAACAATCCCTAAATATTTATAAAACGTACGGAAACTGAGCTGCAATGTAAATTAGGGTGTAAGTTTAGGATTTATGAAGATTTAAAGTTTGAAATTTCTAATGTGAAATGCAGTTAATATTTTTGACAAAATTCACAAAATTCAAAAATTTCTTAGTCAAATAAGTTGTAATTTTTAATTTCCATCTCTTGAATGGTCCGAAAACCATTTTCTATGTAACAACAAATTCATATTCTTCTAAAAAGAAAATCTGGAAAAATTTTAGACAAAAATTTCAATTTTAATTTATAAACTTTTAAATAGAAATCGATTTCTTGAAATCTTCAAATATGTTAATATAAAATTACAGATCATTATGTTAAGTAGCTTTTTATTTATAAATAAAAAATTGTCCACAATGCTGTATGCTTGTCAATGATTTAATATAAGTATAACAACACGTGTTTAAAACTTTCACCATTATAATTTATGAATAAAATCATGTTTGACATATTAAAGTAAAAGTTACCAAAACACCCAATATGATGTGTGATTTCCAAAATTAAGTTTTCGTATTGAATTTTTTTAATTTTGGTGAAATTTTAGTATAAAGACGAACTTACTAACTAAAATAGAGGCTATCTCCGTGAGATTTTATTTATTTATACAGTTTTTCGTGCACATTTTAAAACAAGAAAGTATGGCGAGTTTTCTTGCTCAGTCTTTTTTTCTTTTGTTTTGTTTGAGGGAGGATTTTAGAATATTTCGACCATCGAAACCGTATCGAATATTATTTATATTTGGAATAAAGAATTGTTTAATTTAGTGTTGTTCCCTGGTGTCCAGTTTTCAGTACTGTCATGATCGAGCAATATCTCTCGTAGATTCCTGTGTTTGATCTATTCATTTTTTATAGTTGATCTTTTTTGAAATGATATTAAATTGATATTCGTTTTACTGTTTGATTTCAATATTTAATTCTTCGCTTTGTAATATTACCACTGAAATTCAGCTTAAATTTTTAGATGAAATAACATTCTTTAGTGAAATACCGATTTTGAGATACCGGCTAAAGGTAATTTCGCTATAAAAAGCACAGGACCTTACACCGTGACTTGGAGCTCGAATTACTTTAATACATCTTTTAACTGATTTCTTACTGACAGACAATATCAGGTGTAAAAGTTTCACCCCTTGGGGATTGGGAGACCATATAAAAAGATAGATTTGGTAATTTTATGAAAACTATTTTTTACTTTAAACAATGCTTCACCATGATTTTTTACTTATTTGAACTCTTTTATAACTGGAATTACATGTCTACGACCAACGGTTGAGAAATTAAAAGTCGACGAATGATAACATATTGCACAGTTGAATTTTTCTGACTCGGAAAGACCTACTAAATCTACTATTTTCTGAATCATCAACAGTTATACAGAAAGACAATTATTTAAAATTAAAAACAGAAGTTATTTGATCAGATACAGTTAAAAAAATAGAAACAATATTTAACCCTTTTAGTGTTGTAACCGTGTTTTTCCGTCACAAAATCTTTGAAATCAAGGGCTGATTAATTACAAAACTGACATTAATGTTATTTTTTTGCAGCGCATAAGATAAATAAATGTGTAAGGTAGTCATATAGAAATTCTCATAAAAATATTTTTCATAGGTAATATGTTAGGAATCGCTAAACATAAAGGAAAAAATAGGCCAGACGCTTAAAGGTTTAAAAATCATAAATAATTTTAAAAGCAACTTTATTGTTGACGAAAGTTGTTATACGAGTTATACTTTGTGGTACGTTTAAAACCGGTAGGATTTATATTTATAAAATATTATTGAACTAGATTTTAATTTTTTCTATACAATACATAAAAATGTGATTTATAGTTTAAAAGCTTTAAAAATGCATTTCTTTATTTACGTTTTTTACTTCGCAAACGCATTACATTCAAGAAAAACTTTGTACTTTTTCCAAAGAAATAAGTATCAAGAATTCAATTTGGGTCCCATTCATATTAATGGGGGTAAACACGACTCCCGTATATATTTCTTTATCGAAAAGAACTTGTAACATTTTCCTTAATGAGATGGAAAATTGTTTCTGAAATTGAAACATATGACGGAAGTTTCAGAAATATCTTACTGCACAAAATAATTTTCTTTCTTTTTTACATGCGTAGAAAAATTTTCTTGAATTTTTTTTTAATATAACAATTAAAACGACTGAAAAAACTTAAAAAATTCTTTTCACAAATTTACATTGCATCAACACTTTCAAATTTCTTTACAAAATAAAGCTGAATGATTTAATTTAAAAATATGTATTCTGTGCAATCAAATCAAGGAAACATTGATAATTTATTAATTTCTGTTAGCTAATCAGTATGTTTTACTTGTCACTTATGGCTTTTATAGGTTTAAAGCTTTACATAAACTTATAATAATTTAATAGTTTTTCTATCTGTGCTTTAATGTTTAACAGACTCCTCCTTCATTTTAAAAGCAATACGCTCTTAACTGGGAATATGTTATTAGTTTTTTGAAACATAAATTAACTTAAAAATATCGACATGAGGCATTTGTACTTCTAGATGGTGTTTGCTGTTCCGTAATCGGTTAATCGTAAACCTACCTTTTTTACATAGTTTAATCGTCCCGTTCAATTTCTGAAACGGTATAAATGTTTTTCAATGATCAAGCTCATTGCTCCTTCTTTTCGCTATGAATTTAAAACATTTAAGTTTTGAGATTAATTTGCAATAAGATATTTATCTTTTAGTTATTTTTATGATGTTTTCAATGAGAATTTTACTTATTATTGAAGTAGTTTTAAAAAGTTCCTTGTGTAATGAAGTTTAAACCTTTAAAAAAATATTTTAATGATCCACTTAATCATTTTTAAACAAAGTTTGCTCTAAATATTAATTGAAAGCTGTTTTAAAAAGTATTTTAAAAGAAGTTTACCTTGATTAAAATGAAATTTAAATAAACAAACTGTTGTCATCAAATCTTCACTTTTTGATGTCTTAAAGTTTAACACACAGTTTATAGGTATCTTTTAAAGCGTGTTTATATAACTCTGCTCATAGCAGTATAAGTGAGTTTTAGACCTGTATTGATACAGATTAAGAGTTTCAAAACAAATTCAAAATTACTTTAGTTGATAAAACAAAGTTTACCTTCTGGCATTTAGAAAACTCGCCCTATACATACTTGCAATGGGATTTTAACTTTTTAAAGGGTTTTACATTTTGTTAAAAGGAAAGCACCTTGATTTTTTTTTCTGTGCACATCTGAAATTTTGACATCTGTAGGTAGAATTTGTTGTCATTGGCTCAAAAGATTTCAAATTTGGTCTATTTACTATGAAAGCATGGATTCAGAATATTTCGTATAATGCACTCGGCTGAACTTGAGTTTCTCAAAATTTCAACTCATACCGGAGAGCAGAGTTACCGTTAACGTCACCCAACGGCTTGTTCAGCATATTGACAACAAGAAGATATCTACAATAGCTCTGATAAGTCTTTGCTGTTTGCAACGTCTATAAATCAAAGACACTCAAATAAACAAGATCACAAACCGCGTCACCAGAATCTTTCATAGTCACGAAGTTCTATGGCAACGTCTTAATTATCTTAAATCAAAATAAAGTTTGAAAAATCTTAAATTAAAACTCTGAAACAATTTTAAGCTAAATCTATGAAATTTTATGATTTTTTAAAAATATTGAAAAAGTTTACATTGTAATCAGTGTCCTTTTGTTTCAATATACGTTTACAATACATGTATTCTATAATTATTCTGGAACGACATGATTTGTTTCATTGACATGATTGAAACAATTGACTTCAATGACATAAGTTTTATTATAAGAAATTATACTTGTATAACTAATTCAAAAATTAACATTCAGAAAAAGGGGGAATTTTTAATTCAGGCAGGAACGAAAACGCACAAATTTTTAAGTGTGTCAATATGGAGTATTTTTATTACGTAGATTTTAATTCTAAATGGAGTAACTCGATTCGCAAGGCGATACGATAATTTGTTACAAAGTTATGGCACACCTTTTCAATATAATGTCGAAAATTATGTTTTAGTCAAGGTGAAATAGGATTTTACTGGAACATCTGATGGCCATACACGAAATCTTTCCTTTGTTTTGGCACTAGATACAAACATCCTATAAACCCCTTTCCCCCCCCTCTCAAAAAAAGTCTCTTTATCTTTTTTATGCAGGTTTTATTAAAAGATCAGTTTTAAATCTGGCCAATATTAAAGTCAATTTAAAATCAATAAAAGCACGAACATTGACTGATAAATCAATATTTATACTTCGAATACTCGGAAATCGTGATTTCTAAAAACATTTTAAAACTTCGTTATTTTTTACTATAAATTTTGATGATGGCCACAGAAGAGCGTTAAAATCATCGATTTACATATGTTTAATTTACGTTTAATATTTATAACGTAACATCGTTTAACAATGTGTATTTTATCGCATTTTATTCGGTTATTAAAAGTGATCATGGTGTAATGGTCCATGCATTTATAATACGTTAACTCAATTATTATAATAAATATTTCATTTTCTCAGCAATATTTTAATATATTTTTAATTTAAAATTTCTAGAAGAATATCACTATTTGCTTACTTATTTCGTTTTACGATTGAATTCAAATCAAGAAACAAACACATTTAGTATTGTTTCAAAGTAGCAAGAATCAGAAATTCAATTTTCGCCCAATTCATATTGATGGGAACGAACACAACTTTCGTAAATATATTTTTCTTTTTTTTAATAGAAAAAACTTGTAAAATTTCCCTTAATGAGATTGAAAATGGTTTCCAAGATTGAAACAACACATTGAAATTTCACAAAAGGTCATTGGATAAAAAAAGCTATCTTTTTTATGTTAGTTTAAAAAGTGTTCTAAAAAAACTACGAAAATAACAAACGAATCGATACAATGTTTTAAATTCAGGAAATACTTTCTGAGATTTAGCCTGTAAAATTTAAAACTAAAATGTTTGCTTTATTTTACAATATCTTCTAAAATATTGATGACAACGAAATCTATTTATTTTCAATTTGTTGCCTTCAACGTTTTAATTATGTGATTCAATTTCCTAATTTATGCATTAAATGCCCTAATTTGAAAAGAGTTATAAACGACAGAGTTAAGTATTTCTTCTCTTTTTTCATGTAGGCTTTAAAAATGTTCACAAAAAACTACAAAAATAACAATCGAAGCGATGCTACGGTTTGTATTTAGGAAATACTTTCGGAGATTTGGGTTGTAAAATTTAAAAATAAAGTAGTTACTTTCTTTTACAATATGTGCTAAAATATTAATGACAACAAAATCTATTGATTCTCAATTTGTTCTTTTCAATGTTTCAATATGGATATTCCATTTTATAAAATATGTGTTAAATACTCTAATTTTAAAAAGTATGACAAGCATTTTTAAGCGACAGAGTTAAATGTTTATTTCTATAGCTAGAAAATTTGTCATAGTGTACAATTGTTTTAGGGGAATAAATTACTTCAAAATTGATATAATTTCTATTTTTGTTTTTACATATTAAATGAAATCTTGTTCAATTATGAATATTTTAACACTTCGTTTTTATCCCAATGGCAAATATATTGTGAGATATTTTAAATTTTGTTAATGCACACAACGCTTACTCACACAAATTAAAACTTTAATCCCCATCTTCGTATTTTTTTTCATTTTCCTCTTTTGAAAATTCTAAAGTCAATTTGTATTTGAGATAGAGATTTGAATTTGTTTTTGTTCAGGCACTTTATTATAAATGCGCATCAAAATAGCCTCCAAGTTTTAAATACATCAAGATGTTTTGGACTTCATCGTTTTACACTATATATATAAGTAAAAAAATACATTAAATGTAATACTATAAGTATGTAAGTATGTTTATAAATATCTATTCTCAGCCTTAGATTTTTAAAACACATTTAAAAATCTAAAAAAGTGGGCAAAATTATAGATATTTGAAAAAAATATTGGGGATTTTAAAATACTGAAATTTTAGTTAACTTAAAAAATTAACTAAATATGCAATTAATTTGTTTCAAAAAGCATATTTAGTTGAACTTTGAAATGCAGAAAATGCTATTTTAAAAAATAAACAATATTGTCGAAAAAGCAAACTGTCTCTTTAAGTGCTTTTAAAATACACAACATCATACTTGTTTTATAAAAAAAACTATTTATATTCTTAAAAAGTATTTTTAAAATGACTATTTAAAAATACCATTAATTCATTGATTGTCATTAAAAAAAGATTATTAAAAAAATTACTCCCGGCGTTGCACGTTTCCGTGATAATAATATTAAAGGAACAGCAAATTTGTGATTTTATCTCTAACTCGAAATACGTGAAATTACATTGTCTGAAGTACACGGCCACTGACTGTGTAAAAAATTGGTTTTAAAAAATGAACAAGTAATATTTAGCGGTAAAAATGTTAAAAAAGACTGCAACGGAAAACGGGAGAGGAACTTACATGCAATTCAAGAATAGATAAGATCATAATGCATACATAAATCTATAATTTTGACAAAAATAAAAAAAATCACTACTAAACGCACAAAAAATCAAAAAATCGTTAAACATCACATCTAAAATCATATTGAAAATCGCATTGAAAATCACTGAAATTGAAAAATAATACCAGACAAAGTTTAGTTAATTAGGATGAAAGTTGGAAACAAATTTATTTTTATGATTCTGAAAAAACTGACCCAAAATGGGAAGAAATACTAAAAATCGCAATAAAAAATTCCTTAAAAGTTCCAAAAATCACCGCACGAATTCCGAATAAACTTTATTGAAAAGAAAAAAAAAATACTATATTGAGTGAAAAGAACGAAACCGCATTCCTTTCACTAATATGGAAATATCGCCTCGAAACATAAAAAGAACGCTAAAAATCGCCAAAAAATTAAACCAAAAAATTCTAATTAAAAAAATCCAAAATCGGGCTTTGAGGTGCAAAACTACATACAGGGGCGCACAACCTCTGACCCGCGGGCCAAAATGATACCACTATTTTTATGCAGAATAATTTTCCTTATAGTAATGACAGAAACTTCGGATTTAAAGAAAAGAAACTCCGCTTTTCAAATATTCTGGTGGCAAACGATTTTCTGGTAAAAAGGTTGTGCATCACTGACTACATGTATAGAGGTACTTTCCCTCCAAATTTTGTAACTCTACATGCAGCGGTCTCTTCAAAACAGCGCTGACGCACACACGAACTTGTCTCTTTATTATTATAGATTACTGTGAATATCCTAATTAATAACTTTATTGTGGATTCATTAATTTTTTGCTTTTTGCTTTTCTCACATGCAATTCAAGAATAGATAAAATCATGATGCATACAAAAAACTGTAATTTAGACAAAAATTACAAAAAATCGATGCTAAACGCACGAAAAACCCAAAAATCGCTAAAAATCACATCGAAAATCGCATTGAAAATCGCATTAAAAATCACTGAAATTGAAAAATCATAGCAGAAAAAATTTAGTTCATTAGGCCGAAAGTTTCAATCAATTTTTTTTTTATCATTGTCAAAAAATAGCCGCAAAATGCGAAAGAACAATAAAAATCGCATTAAAAAAATTCACAAAAAATCAAAAATCTCAGCACGAATTCCGAATAAACTTTATTGAAAAGAGAAAAAAAATACTGTATTGAGTGAGAAGAATGAAACCGCATTCCTTTCACTAATATGGAAAAATGCCTCGAAACATAAAAAGAAGGCTAAAAATCGCCTAAAAAATTAAACAAAAAATTCTAATAAAAAAATCAGAAATCAGGCTTCGAGGTTCACAACTACATGAATAGAGGTACCTTCTCTCCAAATTTTGTAACTCTACATGCAGCGGTCTTTTGAGAACAGCGCTGACACACTCACAAACTTGTCTCTTTATTATTATAGATTACTATCTAGAACTACCTACTTAATCTTATTACTTTTAAAACATTTCGACCTTAATTGGGAAACAATTTCCGTGAAAATATAAAAAATGGATTGGTATAGGCAATTCGATTTTTTTTTTCACAGTGTGCAACAACGTTTTTATAAAATCAATCTTCAATTAGCAAATTAAATGTGAAATGCCCAATATTAATCTAAAAGTTATTTAATTAAGATTATTTCGTAACTTAACAATAAAAATTGTTTGAAGTAACTCTGACGTAAACAAAAAGTGTATATAGTGTCATTTATGCCCATGCATAGTAATAAAATTATTATTTCAATCAAATTCTAAATAAGAATTATTTTTATGATGAAGATTATGCAGAAAGTATAAGTAAAGGGCAAATGACACGAATCTTCTCAAACAATTTCTCAGTAATGTAAATTTTATCCCCATTATTGAAATACAAAATGACTCTATTTTACGCCAAATAGGGGTTCTAATTACTTCATTTATTGCATGATACAGTCATCGCGTATTTTGATGACTATTCGATAAGCACTAAAACGGCTTCGAAACTGGCAATTTACTGAACAATTTGCTACATCAAATGAGCCTCCCATATCGATTTATCATTATATTCAAGTCATTTTGTCTTTTCCGAATTAGATTACGACTTACACTTCAATTCTTTTATCTTAATGTAATGATAACTTAACAAGAACACATTACGATATATATATATATATATATACAGGGTGTCCCCTCTCAACGGTGGCCAATGGCTAATTTCTAAACCGTTAGTCATAGACATATAGTTCCAATTGCAAAAATGCTTTTAAAAAGGTAAAGAATTGTTTTTTAAGCGATTTAGGTCAAAAAAAGTTTTTATTAAAAAATTACGAAAATTAAATTTTTATACGGTCCCCCGGTCCTATAAGTGATATTTAGTAAAAGTTTTCCAACACTCTAATAAGCAATACAAAAAAGGTCCCATTCATCTAACATTAAAATTGATCGAGTTATGCAAAATTAAATTTCATGACTTAAACCACTTTTCTGTTATTAAAAACGGATGAGTTGAACTAAGCTTTAAGGGAACGTACACTAAGTGCTTAAAGTATTTTAAAGGGCGTTCATTTCCAACGGTGTTCAATGGCTTATTCCTAAACCATTTGTCACAGACATATAGTTCCAATTACAAAAATGTTTTAAAGAGGTAAAGAAATATTTTTAAAGTAATTTAACTGAAGATGCTGCCACTGTATAAGTTTTACGGTAGCATTAATTTTTATCACTTAACTTCCAGATTGGTTAAGGTAATTGGAGACGTGAGTTTCATAATTCTTTATATCGAGAAAATCAAATTTTAGAAAATCGCGAAAAACCTTTAAATGTGTCCATTGGTTTTCATTGTAAATTTGAAGATTGTAGAGTTACATTAGTGCAGATTGATATAGGTTGTCAGAGAAAACGAAGATGATAAGGTGAGTTTTGAAATTCACATCCTTGTATTTTTACATGTGTTTTATTTTGTAAAGAAATGAACTTGTCTCTTTTCATGATTTTATTTTAAAAATGAGTCTTATTTTGATAATGTTTATTTAACTTCTAATGTTAATATGTATGATTTCTTTCTTCAAAATTTCTATTAAAATTTTAACATACTTTCAAATATCCGATCGAGGTTCAATTCTGGATACTTATTTATACCCCAATAACAATATAATATTAATACGATTTTAGGTGGGTTCCACTTATCTGTTTTATAGGACTATACAAAAAATATTTACTGCCTACAAACAGAAATTTCGAATCATAAAACTGAATTAAAAATACTTAAAACTACAAAAGCAAAATATTGTTACAAAAGAAATATTTAATTACATCTATAAAGGTTATTTTATTTTAAAAAAATCTGACCTATTTGTCAATTTGTAATTATATTAAGTAAACAATCATTCCCCTCTGTATCATCTCCAGATATTTACACGTTTCCCTATCCGATTATCTTTTGTGGGCTTCGTCATCACACAAGATACATACGAATTGTAATTTTCTAACTGGTTTATGTGCATTTTTCTTTAATATTTTGATTTACTTATTATTTTATAGTAATTATAAATAAATATTTTTCGACAACACGCCCCTTCCCCTGCCTTCCCTGATTTTGATGTTAAAAAAGTCTATGGAATCGCAGTCGATTTCTACCCCCCCCCCCCTCCTGCTGATTCAGATAATACAGATTATCCTTTTTTTTGTTCGGGAAAGGAGGGTGATATTTGCACATTAAAAGATAAACAACGCAGATTAGTATTTAGAATTTGTTTATTGGATAAAAAAGAACCAAATAGAAAACCAAATTAACAGACTTCTATTAATTTTAAAATAGTTTAGTTTTCGAATTCTCTTGGTCCTCATAGAAATAACTTTTTCATTCGAAACTCTCTGCTCTGATGGCTTTCGCCAAGTGCGATTCCCACGAAGAATTGTCACTTTGATTTTGAAATTGACCAATCAGGTTGCGAGATACATCATAAATGTCAATATATGGATAGGAAAAAAATATATACATTTGAACTACCTAAAATATGTTAGTAGTATTTTTACGCTTTTTGTTTAAAAATATAATCCAATTATAATGCGAAAATTTCATTGGACTAAAAATATTTTGTACTCTGATTTATGGAAAAGGTTTTGTATTTTGGCTCTGTGCCAACAGATACTTCTTCACTTTTTTGAGTCCTGCGCTTTAAGCAGTTTCAAAGCATTCGTTAAATTTTGACGTAAAAAAAATGTTTACGAACAATCAGTATTGTGAAATGGTATTACTTTATGGTCAGAGCAATCGGAATAAGCGAGAGGCTGCAAGGCTGTATGCAATGAAATTTCCAGATGAAAAAAACCCACATCCAAACACCATAGTTAAAACTGTTGAACGTTTAAGAGAAACAGGTTGTTTTAAGAAGCATCCACGATTAAGTCGTTTCACTGATTTTACAATACCTCCGGAGGATGTACTAGGATATACACTTGCTCATCCTGAATGCAGCGTACGAGATATCAGCCAAGCGTGTGGATATTCAAAAAGTCAAGTGTGGAGAATTCTAAAAAGGTATGGTGCATATCCATACCGGCCAATAATAGGGCAAGAATTAATGCCAGGCGACACAGAACGTCGTTATGATTTTTGTAATTTTATTCTAAACAAACAAGAAGAAAACCCAAATTTTGCAAATGAAATTATGTGGACTGATGAATGTCAATTTACAAGACAGGGCGTTGTAAATACTCAAAATATTCATTACTGGGTCCCTGGGAAATCCCCATATTATTCGTCCTAACAAGCACCAGATAAGATGGTCTGTAAATGTTTGGTGCGGTATATGGAAAACGACCTTAATTGGGCCCTTCATATTCGATGATACTTTAACAGCAGAAAAATACTCTGACATCTTATCTGGACCTGTAACCGATTTTTTAGATGAATACGTTTCCTTACAAGACTTGTCAAAAATGTGGTTTCAGCATGATGGTGCTCCAGCACATAGATCGCAAATGGCACGCACTTTTTTAACAAGTACTTTCGGAAATAATATCATCGGATATGGAGGTCCTATTGAGTGGTCTCCCAGGTCGCCAGATTTAAATCCCTTAGATTTCTTTCTTTGGGGATTTCTGAAAGATAAAGTATACGAAAGAGAATCCACGAGTCGAGCAGACTTGTGGAATCGTATTGCTTTGGCATGCAGATCTGTCACAATTACAATGTTGAAAAAAGTAGAAGATTTTATTTCACGTGTACATTTCTGTATTGCAGCCGAAGGCAGTCACTTCGAGCAAGTTTTAAGATAAGCTTAGTTTTTAGTTTTACATTAGGTTAACTAACACAATATTAAAAATGCACAATTTTCTAATGAATTGTGATTGTTCCTTTTTATAATTTAATTTAACAAAATTTCTGTTATTTTTTTACTTATATTTATAGTACAAGTTGTATATTTTACTTTAATATGTAAACATCAACATAAATTTATAAATAATAATATAAAAAGTATTTTACTCTCAATGTTTAATGTTAATTTTTATATCTGACGACTATTTTTTATTTCTAGTAAATTTGTGACTGACCCCTATTTTGCATCAAAAAAGATGCTTCAATTTGAAACAGTAATTACTCGGTCAGTTTTAATCGCAAAGAAATGGGACTTTTTTGTGATACTTGTTAGATTAATGGGAAAAAATTACTAAATATCACTTATAGGACCGGGGGACCGTATAAAAATTTAATTTTCGTAATTTTTTAAAAAATATGTTTTTTGACCTAAATCGCTTAAAAAATAATTCTTTACCTTTTTTAAAGCATTTTTGCAATTGGAACTATATGTCTATGACTAACGGTTTAGAAATTAGCCATTGGCCACCGTTGAGAGGGGACACCCTGTATATACACACACACACATATATATATACACGCATATGGTGTAAATTGGAAAAAGATTTCCTGATTTTAAAGTTCAGGAATTAAAAATTATTCAGGAGAAAACTTTTATTGGAACACTATGTTGATATGCAAAAACTCAATTAAAATACTGTTACGAATTTTGTAAATAGTTAGTGTTTGTACTGTAAAAAAATGTAAATAATCTTATTAAGCTCCATTTCTTTACTAATATTAGTTTTTGTTACATTGTCTCTGTTATCAAGCACTTGTCTATTATTTTCAGTGTATGTCTACGGCAGATTAACGAAATATTAGCGATATCGCCAAGTTGGCGTCACTTTTGGCGACTAATTTTGGTCGCCAAATTTGGCGATATATCGCCAAGTTGGCGACAAACTTGGCGATTGTTGGCGATGGTAACCCTACCCTCTTAATGGTAACCCCCCTTAGATATACTGATACATTGTTTGTTGTTCCGTGGATTTTTCGAGTAGTTTCTACGAGCCTAGCATGCTACGAGCCTATATATAAGGAGAGCGATACGAGCTGTTGTTGTTATTATTTACCAGTCAGTCATTGAGTGAGCTACTAGAGATTGTCCAAGCAAGTTTGCTTGATGTATTGAGTTTTATCTACGTTGTTTTGAATGTGATATAGTGTTGAGACATTGTATAAAGAGTCTCTGCGACCTATATTTGTACTTGTTCGATAGATTTAAACAGTTATTTTGGAATATCTTGTAATATTTGTGAGTTTCGAAGACTCTGTTGTTCTGAAGATCTGTAAATAAATTATTTTCTACTTTTCTAAGAGAAAAGAGTTTGAAGTTGTCTAACCATAAGATCGAAAGAACCCTATATACGCTGCAACAATACATATATTTAGCTATATTAGTTGCAAGTTTTGCGGGTAAATTCTTTTGCAGTATATAATATGAAAAATTTTATGAAAATTTTCTTACAAAAATATAGTGCATATCTCCATGAATAAGCCAATAATTTTTGTTACATTCATTTGGATTCGAAGTAGTGTGTGTGAGGGGGTGGGGGGGGGGAGGGTGTATCGCCTTATACACGAATCTAAGTAAATGTCCAAAATTGATGTTTTAAAACAAAAAATGTGGTAAACATGAAAACGATAAAAAATACTTAAATACTTCTTTTTTTTCACAACGCAAAAATCACCAATCATCATTTGCAGTGGAAATTAGTTTACAAACAACGTCTTTAAATTGATTTTTTTTCTTGGTACATCAAGATGAATTTCATTGCTGAATAATTCATCCCTATCGTAATTAACGTCATCATGTTCAAAAGACAAAATTTTTGCTCGAATGGGCAGCTTTCGTTACTTTTGAAACATTTGAAATTGCGTCTTTTTTCGTTCGGAATTTTTGCGTTTTTCATTGAATGCCAAATGACGAGCAGCCACTGAGTTACTCGACTGTTCAGCAAAATTAATGACTTTTAATTAAAACCCCTCATTATAAATTGTTTTTTTTCTAGCTATCTTTTCTTAAGCCAAAGTAACAGTTAGCAGTCATAAGTGAAGTAGAGAAATGTTTTAAATTAAAAAAAAATATATAAAGTTTGGTTTTTATGAACAACTAATAAGTCATAAACAAATATAGTGGAACAAAATTAAAGACATTTGGCTGCGCGACAAAACAAAATAGATGACATCAATAGCATAGCTGCAAACTCTTCTGATTTTTTGGCCCGGAAAAATTCAATAGAAATTTTCGTCTTATTTAAAAGGTAAATTAGGGCAATTTATTATGGTAAAATTTTCTATAAATTTTTTCTGGGTTAAAAAAAGCGTAAGATGTTGGCAGCTATGCAATAGTATCAAAGATAACAATATTTTCTATTAACGGCGCTTAAAAAAATTGCTAAGTTTTTGTTCCATGGATTTTCCATCATTGTTTTGAGATCGGATTATGTACTGGTTTCCAATTTTTTGGATGATTTTTTTTTACTGAAAAGTTGTTTGTTCGGCTTATGCACGGAAATATTCTGTACCTTAATCTTGCTTGCTAGTCCGTCTTTAGCAAAGACGGTTAGCAAAGACGCTTTCACAAAGCGTCTTTTTTAAAGATAATACATTAATTTAAACACACAGTTCAAAATTTTAACAAGAGAAACACACACCCATAATATTTTTTTTTAAACTGTTTACATTCGAATTTGTGTTAGTTTGAATGTAACATTTGGATAAATCCAGAGTATGAGACAATCTAGTTTCCTCGAACTATTCAATGTTTGTGGTCGTTTCGTGGGGTGCATCTGAACCTCTGTATTAGAGATCTCTTTAAAACTATTCATAATTCTTGTATATTGTTAAAGAATAAGTGTTCTCATACACGCATGTCGTTCATATTATTTCTAAAAGAGTAACGAAAAATATATCTTCTATTAAAACGCTAATTAGAAATTTACAGTACTCCCTGTCATTTAAAAGCTGCAACTAATTTCATTTAATATTTTCTCAGAAAATCTTACAACAGCTCACTGTAATCATAACAGGAACAATGATATTTTATAGGTATTTTCACCAAATTCGTTTCGTCATTTGTGTCAATCTTGATTTTGCTTATGATGATTCTTATATTTTGTCATTAAAATCATTTTATGACTGTTCGATTCGTAATTATAAATTTTCTTTCTTTCCGAGACCTTTGTTGTGACGCTATTGCTATAAATGTGCAAAACTAAAATGCCACAAACAACAGGCAAAACATTCTTTTTCGTTTGTTTGTAACATAGATAACAGCATTCTACAATATTTTAACAATAGCTTGAAATCGAAAAAAGCTCACAGATTTGCTTTGCGTTTTTTGGTGCATGAGAGATATGTCATCATGCCCCCTTCCCCCATCCACATACATTCCCCTCTTTTTGTGAAAAGCAAGTACGAAACATTTACTTACGTTATTGTACTTTTATTGAAAAATATCGAGTTAAAACAACTCTCGAAATAAATAAAAAATGCAATTATTTTGTTGGAATCAGTGATGAACCAGCATGGGAATTCTAAATATAAAAATTTGTATATCAAAAGTTTCAATTATGTCTGAACTAAATTGGTGCTAATTAATTATACTGAGTATTTGGGAAAAGTCGAAGCGTATCAAAGTTTTACTTTGAAAAGCAGTGGCAATACGAACTAAAAACGCGTCTTTGGTCACAAATGACCCACGTCGATAATTCTAGTGTTTAATTGTTTCTCATAAAAACAACTGTCACCGAAAAATTAAACTCGTCAAAATTGGACACTTAAAATTCTTAAACTGGTTTTATCTCTAATCTTGAATTAGATTTTACCTTGAAATTAGGACTTAATTTCGAAATCTATTCGTGTGCGGATAGTGTGTGCTGTGCTGAGCGATAAGCTGTGCTGGCCAAGCCAGCAAAGCTTTTTTTTTTTTTTTGTGTGTGTGTGTACGAGTATCAGTCATTAAGTTAATTGCATTGCTTGAGAAACCAACCTAGGATAAGACTTTTACAATAACTTTATTTGTATCCTAATTTTAATGCAAAATGAAGTTTTCGATTTCATTATCTCGTTATTCTATAAAATAGCACTAAATCGAAAGTTACGCTGCCGAAGCCTGTGGGTCCCTCAGTATTAGAACAATTTAGAATATTTTTTAAAAAGTGATTAAGCTCGTTCAGCATTCATCTTTGGTATTAGACTACGCCAGGCGGATCAGTTTGTACATCATAAATTCAGCTAAATGTAAATTTATATATATATATACATATATACACATGTATATATACATCATAAATTAAGCTAAATGTCAAATGTTTGTTAAAAGCATTAAATTTTAGGCCGGCAAAGTGATAGAGCATACAATTTCCATTCTTAAGAAATACAAAACAGTTTCATAATTTCGAAATAATTCTTAGCCTAAATTATGCAGCTTATGAAAATTTTATTCGAAAATAATGGATGTCTGCCTATTTAAAATCACAGAATTTCTTCAAAGGCAATAAAACTAACTAGCAACGTGACCAACAAAAAAAAAAAGTAAATCTTTTTTTTGTTTTGTTTTTCCTCATCTGAACAAAATCTGATATAGAAGAACGGAATGAAAGAAATAAAAACTCATAAAACCTCAGCAGAAAAAAAAATGCAGTTAACTCCAGAATCGGAAAAATAAGGTTGTCGATAAACACAGAAATTACAAAATCAACATTTGCACAAGTTTGCAAAAAAGTATTAGCCTCAGAGGATTCGAACGCTGATTTTGGATTGCAATGGAGTAATATTGATTAAGCATTTAGTTTGTGTAATGTTTCGAAAAAGTGTATTGGGACTATTCTTTAACAAAAATATTTTTAAGCAGTGATAAAAAAATCTGCAAAAAATTTTATGCATTTTATTTCACATAAGAAATAAATTTATAAATTTCATTTTCTGAAACTTAATAAAAATAACTCATTTGTTACATTACGATTTTTTTTCAAAGTGCACATACACATTAAATACGTTTTTGGATTACTTTAAGAATTTGGCATATGACCCCTTAAAGCACGGCGAAAGCTATTTATATTTAGATGCAGACAAGTGGTATAAGTCATTATTTTTTTTTAACTTCAAACTCGGTCAATTTTAATGTTATATAAGGGGGAGTTGTTTGTCTTGTTTGTCAATATAATAAGAAAACATTAATAAATGTAACTTATAGAACCGGAAAACCATCTAAAGATTTAAATTTTGAATTTTTTTGGAAATCTTTTTATTGACCCAAATCGTTTTTAAACTATTACTTTACCTTATTTACAACATTTTTGTAATTGAAACTACACGTCTATGACTAATGATTTAGGAATTAGCTACTGGAGACCGTTTGGAGTGGACACCCTGTGTAATTAAAAACCCTGTAAACTATTTTGTTATTTAACTCAGGGATGGCATTATATCCAAATGAAACAGAAATATGTTTATTTACTGTTTTTTTTATAATTTAAAAAAATAGACAATAATACAATTTTCCCCCAGGAAAATAATAAATCATGCATTAAAGGTTTAAGGGAAAGTTCTACCATCCTTATGTCGAAATTTACAAATTTTCTCATTTTGTTATTTTTTCAATAATGAAATTTTTACATTATTGTTTTAAAGAGGTTTCATGGTATTCCAATTCCTTTCCATTTATAATAATTATTGTGCATTAAGTTGCTTGTTAAATGTAACTTTATTGTAAAATTTTAAAATTGTTTTTTTTCCAAAATCATTCTTTTAAAACTGGACGACACTTTTCAAGAAAGTTATTCGATGGATTCCCTTCTTTTTGTTTAATTTTTTAAAAAAGTAATCAATTTATTTGGAGTTTATAACACCGAAAATCATAATTTTCATTGATTAAGTATTTTTTAAAGCTGGTAAAATTAAAAATATCTAATCAGTTGTGGTAATCTCAAAACATTCTCCAACCTCATGCATGTTAATAAATTCTGAAAAATATAGAGAGTAGTGATTAGGTGATTTACACGAAAATATAATCAGATTTTTGTGTAATTCAAGAAATTTCAATTCCTAACTTAAATTTTAAATTTGATGAAAATCCATCCATTAGTTTTTGAGATAAAGGTATTGCAAAAATCGAGAAAAAGAAACAAAAAATGCATAACAGGACCACTTGTTGGCTGATTTACACCCAAAGCAAATCAGGACCAATTTACATCAGATGTTAACTAAATCTCAAGTTTGATGAAACTTTATGCATTAGTTCTTGAGATATAGTTATTGCGGAAATCATTAATAATGCAGCATAGTAACGCTATCTGTAGAGTGATTTACAACATAAATTAAACAGCATTAATTTATAACAGGGATTAACTGAATCTGAAATTTGAATAAAACATTTCCCTTAATTATTGAGATAGAACTATTACGATAATCATGAATAATGCAGCATTGCACCTCAATCTGTTGAGCGAATTGCACGAAAAATGTAATCAGCTACAAATTATACCAATAAATTACTGAATCTGAAGTTTTCTGAAAATTCATACATTACTTCTTGAGATAGAAATATTGTGGAAATCATGAAAAAAAAGTAGCATTGCAGTGCCACCAGTTGGGCGATTTATGCCAAAAAGTTATCAGAACCAATTTAAACCAAAGCTAACTTCATCCAAAATTTTATTAAATTCCTTTACAGACAGATATTCTACAAAAACATATTTTTTGGTGTCTCTGACCCATGAAACATGTAAATTCGATGAAAATCGAAACTAAGAAATTTTACGAATTCCATACTTCTTCTTGTAAAAGATATAAAAAATTAAAATTGATGGGTCAAGTGCAAGTATTATTCGCGCACAGAGGATTTTCTACAAAGAATATTTAATTAGTAACTGTATATTACTACGAAAAATTCGTTCCAAAAAGAATAATAAAACTTATTAAAATTTTACAACGTAGGGTCAGGCATAACTGTATATATTAGTAAAATATAAATGTATGTACCATGGGAATTAAAAGTGATATGCGTAGCCTAAATAATATCAAAATTTCTATTCTGTATAACTCTTTTTTTCCTTTCATCTACTTTTACTAAAAGAAGATAACGGATTTGACTTCAGGTTTTCCGTGCATTTAAATGTTTTAGTAGGTCCTGAACCCGATTTGATGGTTTTTAGGAAATGTCTGTCTGTCTCTCTATAGGACTATGAGACTGTATGTGATAAAAAAAATCTGGGGGTTCTATCCCTCAAGAACTAATAATGGAATTTAACAAATCTGTATATCTAGTTAGACCTTGATATAAATTTATGCTGATTATTTTTTGGTGTCTGTCACGCAACAGATGGCGCTGCTATGCAAAATTTTTAACGATTTTTGCATTAATTGTATCTCAAACACTAATATATGAATTTTCATAAGACTTCAGATACGAGTGATATGAGTTCGTACTGATTAGGTTTAGATCAAATCATTGGTAAATCGCCCAACAAGTGGCGCTGATATACTGCATTTTTTTACGAACTCCGCAATAGCTCTATCACAAGATCTAAAGCACGAATGTTCATTTATCTTCAGATTCGGTTTGACGTTGTCATAGGTTGTTACTGATTAGGTTTCCGTGTCAATCGCCAAATAGGTGGCACTGCTATATTCGATTTTTCTTGATTTCCGCATCTCAAAAACTAATGAAAGGATTTTCATCAAACATCAGATTTAATTAGATGATGACATAACTTAGCGGCGATTTGGTGTAAAAAGCCTAACAATTGGCATTGCTGTGCTTAATTTTGCAGGATTTACACGAGTTTAGAGATAGCCATATCTGAAGATCTAATGAATGTAATTTTATATCTTTAGAATTTTCCTGATGGGCATAGATTGCAAGTTCTTTTTGGCGATAACGAATTTTGAGATATAAATGCGCGTGAGATTTGAGATTAGCAAATTCAACTAGTTTTTCTTTTGGTGTCGATTTATTCATTACTAGTATGTCAAGAACATGTTCAAAAGAGCAGAAACTTTTAAACGAGTAAAAACCACCATTTTTGAGGTATAAATCTTCTTCCTAAAACTGAAGTAATGCTTTTTTTAAAAATCAATTTATAATGAAACCATTCTAAACATTTTTTTACAGTTATACTTGTTGAAAGTTAACTATAATACTTTAAAATCATGATTTTCTATTTTATAGTTTTTTAATTTAACTTAATGAGTAGTTCCAGTTACTGGATCTAGTAATATTATTTCACTTGTCTCTTATATAAATGTTAAATATTTGTAATATTAAAGAAAGTTGAAATTTATTATTTGAAATGTTTAAAAAGATATCATAATAAATTAAATTTACATTGCTATCGAAAATTTTAAATTACAAGATTCTTCTATTTTCTTAATAGTCTAAAACATCTAAAGAAAACACATACATCTGTAGTTTGGTATCAAATATAAATAAAATTTAATTATTTAGTTTTTTATTACAAAGATTAAAATTTTTAACTCATTAATTCTTTGAAGCATTATATTTTTTATCTTTGGAAGCAAACTGTCACAAAATGCTTTCCTTTGTCTCATAGTTTTTTCAAAATGGGGTTGGTGTCAGTTATTGGAATTCTGAACATATTTATTACAAAAGGTATTTTTTAATAATAAGATGTATCTTTTTTTTAAATTTTCTCATCTGTAACTTTTTAATGTATCTCTACTATGTATTCAAAAATTAAAATGAGCTTAAAATTCATTTAAAATTTTGTAATGCTGATTCGAACAATACGATTCATTAACCTGTGTGTAACTACTTGTCAAATCATTTTTACTTCTTACAAGTAACCAATATGTATTTTCTCTTTAACTGAACAAGAAATGCGGTGTCTTTTTTGTACATTTGAAATAAAAACTTCAATAGATGGCTTAAAAATTGCATTATTTGTAATAAATTGAAGACATTTTATTTCTATACTGCACAAATGCTGATTTTTTTACGTTGTGTTTAAATTTTAACGGAATTTCAATGGCATATTAAGATATATTTAACAAAACCAACTTAAGATTTATGTGTATATTTACTCTAAATGTTCTGTGTAAATAAATAATTCCAAGCCAGCAAAATTAATACAATCTAATGAATAATTTATTTGTGAATGTCTTCAAAATAAAATCAGTTTTAAAGCACTAAATTTGGATATTCTTTCCAAACGAAAGAAATTTTGTAAATAACTGTGCTGTTTCTCTTTGTACCATAATTTTATCAAAAATGTTATGAAAGTTTTCTTTCAGCTAATTAAATGGAATATGAAAACCACATCCAAACAGCTGTACAAATCTGTCACGAAATGCTGTAAAATTCTGAAGGAAAGTTTTGAAATATTGCTTTCGAGTTTCAAAATTATTCCGAATGTTCAAAAAGAATCTGCTTACGTCTTCCTTCCTTGCTAATGAAAATTTCTCTTATTTTCGTTGATGTATCGTTCAATGCTCTTTCACTATAAATTTTAAGTTTCACGATAAAATTTAACAGAAGATTTGTTCAGAGCATATTTCGAGTCATAAATTATGGCCGACGGAGAGAAGTTAAAATTTTATTCCCGTTATATGGGTTTAGAGTAATTCGTATCTGCAATTCATTAGCTTCTAACAAAAATAGGAAATGCAGGTTGACAGTGATTTATGTCTACTAATTGAATATTCTCATCAGAATTAATTTTAATTTTCTTCTATGATAAGTTGAACTAGTACAGTAATTTCCGGGAATTTACAAGTAATTCTATTAATAGTTATCCTAAACTTTGTAACGCATTACTTGATAAATGAACAAAGATTCTATTACAAAATAATAAAGTATACACATTACCTGCAAAAAATAATCATTACGGTAGGTAGTATGATTAAATAAGGTACTGGTAGCCTATATAAGACTGAAATTGGCCAAAATAGATTACTGATTAGTAAGAGTGAAACTAGTCTTATATAGGTTATATATAAGCTACATAATATATTGGTAGGCTAAAGTGATTGAAACAAGCCTAAATGAAGTATAATTTGCGTAAATAGTGTTCTGGTAGCCTAACAAATGTATAATTGGGATAAATAAGGCACGGTCAGCTTAAAAAGGTATAGTTTGAATAAACAGACTACTGGTAGATTAAAAAGACTGACATTATATTATTTTTTAAAACAATTATTCAATTGGTAAATAAATCATACAACTTCAATTTTCCAAATGCGTGAAATAAATCCGGGTCAGGATTCGAACCAGGGATGTCTTCGTTGGAGCAACCAATGCTCTACCAACTGAGCCATTGCGGACAAATCGAAAGAAAAGTGAGTAATTCACTAACAAGGAAGGTCTCCATACTAGGCATACTCGGATTTTTTTGAAAAAAAATTGCAATTAAACTACTCATGTATGTAATAAAGGATCAGTGAAAATTAGCGGCGGAATTACAGAAAAAAAAAACGTGTAAAAAATAAAATACTTTCGAATATTTGGCGTGAAAAGAAAAAAGTGTCACACGATTTGGCGAGCCGCACTTTTCTCCGACAAAAGCAAACGATTTTAATGCAACTCAAAACTTTTGGATATTTAGCATCCGTGTAAATGAATTTAAACATAAACAATAAGCGAGTTTAATTTATTACATACATATATATATATATAATAAATTGCGTATATACATATATATCTCATTTGTTGCTGTTGCTATTTAATTTACCTCTGGAATAAATATTTTCATATATAAAAAACTCTTATTCAGTAAAATTTTTTTAATTTATTAAGCGTATTCAAAAATAAAAGCAAGATGTTTCCATAGCAACAAAATCGAACTGACAATGCTCAAATGAACTTTGAACTTGAGACAATATTAATGAATTTAAATTTGAATTTCGTTTCAAATCTGAAATTTTGATGGTTAATTTCGAATATAATACATATAAATGTAAATATAGCAAAATTATATTAAAAACAAACTAAAGCTGACAAAACAAAGAGATATAATTTATCTAAACAGGTTGAACATGAAACTTTTTTCCTTTAAAATGAATTTGACATAAAAAAAACATTTTTTAAATTTGCTTTTTATCGCCAACAGATGATAAATCGCCAAATAATGAAAATTTCAATAATTTTTTACGGACAGGGTTCGGAGGTTCCGCCGAAATTTATTTATAAATGTATATATCCTCATGAGAAGAACATTCTGTAATTTTTTCAGATTTTTCGGAGTATGCCCGTATGGAGACCTTCCTTGTAAGCTAACTTTTGACGTTCATAGCAGCTAGTCTGAAATCTAAATCAGCTCAACATAATAAATTGTGGCTTTTTTTCTTCTGTTTTTAAAATTGCAGTATACTCTGCACGAATAATTATTTTATATTAATTAGAGTGAAATTAATTGACTGAAATCAATAGGCTGAAACTAGCCTAAATAGTGTATTAGTACCTTAAACATACTGGAACTAAAATAGAGTGTTGGTTGGCTAAATAGTTCAAACTAGCTTGTATAGATTATACACTAGGCTAAATGTGACAAAGGAAAAAAAGACTGAAATCAGCCTAAATAGATTTTTGGTAGGCTATAGAGATTGAAACTTAACTATATAGGGTACTGGTAGGTAATCAGACTGAAACTACCGTAAGCTAAGTACTGGTAGGAAACTAGCAGAGAAACTAATCAATATAATGACATTTTATTTATCCTGCATTTTGCAGCATTTTTTCTGCTACTTCACCACATTTTAGTCGGTAAAGTTCACTTTTAAAGTAAATTATTTCTTAAATTTTATCCTCTGTGTTTCCTGGGTTTTCATTTGGAGACCTCTGCTCTTTTACATATAAAAACTAAAATGTCTGATTTTTGTTTTACATTTTTACATAACTTCTTAATAGCTGAATGTTTTTTGCGTTGAAAGCAAACGAATAAATGCCTGCATGTATGCTGAATCCCTCATAAAATACATTTTATTTTCATCTGAGTGGCCGACAGTCCATAATACCTAAAACGACCAAAAGACAGCGTGACCAAGAAAGCGAATAATTTTAATACATATTTAACTTGAATCTTTTTTAAATACATTTTGTTCAGAATTTGTAGACTATTCATTTGTTTAAAGCTCTTATTTAAAAGAAGTTAAAAAATTAATCTCGACAACATGTAACAATATTTCGTTACATGTAACGTAAAATTTTATTCATGTAATAAGTTAATTTTAATTTCGTTTTCCGAATTACCTTTTGAAATTTGTACATCAAATATAGGAATGCTTGATTTTATAATTCTAGGTTTTAATTAAATCGTAATTTCTTTCAGCCGTCTCGCAGACGGCTGTTTTTTCACATTTTTACTTGTAATTTGCAGTAATAGTGTTAGATATCATTCTTAAAGTGAAATTAGGAAGACTTCATAAAGAGGCTTTATAATAGAAATATAATCCCACTTTATACTTATTCATAAATTTAAATTATATTTTTTGTACTGTTGTTCATTTTTCTGCTGTCCACCCCCTCCTCTTAATTTAAAGAACAGTAGATTAACCTTCAGTAGAATCTAAAAACTATTTCGAATTCATTTAATATGTAACATAAAATATAATGCATGTAATTAAGATAATTCTAAATTCGTATCCTGAGTTATTTTTACATTTTGCACATCGAATATAAGTATGCCTTATTTTACCCTAAATTATTTTAGCCGTCTCATATCTTGTAACCTTTTATCCATTTCAAAGTTTAACTTGTAATTTTAGTTTAACTTTAGTTCGCAGTACAATTTATGGTCCTGTTCACGAATTACTTCGATCTCGAGTTAAAAGCGAATCTAGCAACGAAACCTAAAATCCTAATCATGGTTGACTTGGCTTCATCAGGTTTAAGTTCAAAACTAATGGTGGGTCCAGTTGAATGCTAGTGCTAGCGTTGAGAAAAAGATAGAAGTTATTCTCCTATAAAATGTAAGGTATCTAATCTCATACGTTCGTGTTACCTTGAATTCTTTTTATCTGATTTGTTTATATTTATGTATAAATATATGTGCTATATGTTGGATTGTTTTTTTACATGTAAGAAATTTTTACACGAATAAAAAAATGTCAACATTACCTAACTCCTGATAAATGTCTATTAAAATAACAACTGTTGTACCTAAAGTTATTTATTTCTTGAAAAATTTTCATTTCTTAAAATAAATTTATGAATGTATACAATGAACAGTAGCAAAATAAACGTTAACATCTTTTTTTTTTTTGGGGGGGGGGGGGGTACGGTATTAAGTTTGGGTCGGTTCTGTGAAAGCTATTATAGTTTATTTAAAAACTACTATACAAATGTATATCATACCTATAAATTATATATTCTGATTTATAAGTTAAACAGTTCATCTGAGTTTTATTTATTTATTGAAATTTCTTTGTAAGTTTTTTTTAATTATAAAACATATAATGTTAACTAAGTTATTCATCGATTAAAACTATAAGGTTGTTTTTAGTTTCTACGCTACATTTTCCAATTTTGAGAAATTTGGAATATTTATTTATCTTAATTACATGTAATTTTCAGCTGTGTTTTAATTTGAAAAATGTTACATCAGAAGAACTATGTTCTATTAAAATAGTCATAGTAAAGAATACATAATTTTTGCTTGTTAATTATAGATTTCATAAAAAAAAACAGAAGTAAATTGCAAAAGGACAGAAATACGTTGATTTAAAATAACCTTAGACTAAAAATTCTGAGGAATTAAAGTAATGGCTTTTTATTCAAAAAAATATTTTTCCATTACCATTTTGCTTATTATTACAGAATGTATATGACCTAAAATATATGATTGTATGTATATAAAAAAAATATAACAGTTGTGTCATAATGAATATTCGAAATCGAACATATTAACCCCCTCCCCTACATAAATATCCCTCGCTGGGTGAGTTTTATGTACTTAAGACACAAATGTAATTGCCAAATAAATTCTACGAGCATTAATTTCGAAAATGTATAAGAGTCAATTGATATTTGGATATAATCACAGTAATTCTTATTTTATTTTTTACTATAGCTGATAAACAAAAATACTCATTAGTTTGATATCTAAAATTTTAATTAGAATATCTGAAATTTTCATTTATGAAAACACGAGTCATTTCATTAATGTTAAAATATATTTGTATTTTTTTTTTAAAGACACAAATTTCTAAATATAGTCTTAAATACAAAAGATGTTATTTTAATGATTCAACAGCCTTTTTGATAATCTTGATAATTTTTTAAGGTAAATTCATTGTAATGATAAATATTTTTAATAAGAAAATAGTTCAACATATAATATAGGTGATTTATGTATATATAAACAAATCAGCTAAAATTTTTGCAGGTAATATGTGTATGTGTGTGTGTAGAGATGAAGATTGCATACCTTTTTCTACTTTTTATAGTATTTAAAATTTTACTTTTTTAACTGTATGTCACACAGTACCTTGAGTATAATTGACTTTGTATCTTGAGTCTGAAAAATAAAAAATGAAAATTTGACTCTGAACTCTGAAAATAAAAAGTGTGGAGGTTGCAAGTTTACCAACTATAATTATTCCATCTGATTAGTCTAAAATCTATCATTAATTAATTATTTCTTTTTCTTTTTCTTTATCTTAATTTTTAATTGCATGTACTGAATAATATCTAAATGAGGGGGTAAATATAAAAATAAGAAGCAAGGAAGAATATAGAAAATAAAACAGCAATTTTTATGTGTATATTTAGAGGAGAGTGGGGAAGAATGGGCACTTTTTAAAAAAATAATAAAATCAACTTTATTTGACACAAATACAAAAATTTTGATTGTTAGAATACAAAATGAAACAGGTTTCTAATGTCCTTGAACAATATAGTAACATAGTTTGAAGAATCAATTTTAAAATGTGTCCATACTTTACCATTAACAGAGAAGTAGTATTTGTACTACGATGGTTGATGAGGAATATCAAAAAGAATGTCTTAAATGGCTATATGCTGAATTTTAGATCCGTAGCTGCTACAGCAACATAGTTTTAAAGGGAGGAGTAAAGTTCTAAAATCTATTTATAGGGAGTTTTTAAGAGGTGGGGGTGAGAATGATAGGCTGATTTGGAGCTTATGAGGCTACACTTGTGATAGTGGATGAGATGTGGGTACATCACTATGATCCCGAGTCCAAACAACAATACTTTTATCTCATCTACTGTCATAAATCTAGCCCCCATAAACTAAAAATCAGGCTTTCAACTACACCCCACCCCATTTTACTCCTCCATACAAAACTATATGAATATTGCAGCTACGGTTCTGAAACTAACATTAAATCAACTAAGACATCAGACTTCGATATTATACATCAACCCATTGCAGTACAGATATTTCATATGCACAAGAATGTGTAATATTCTATATACAAAATAGTTATTGAACCTCCATCAAATATGCGTATTTTACATATTACGCAAACAACTGTGTAAGTTACAATAACATAATAATGTGTGTTTTTTGCTTAATACACAATTATACATATAATCACAGAAGATTACACAGATAAATGAATAAGAATATTTCACAGATATATGTGTATTCTTGCTCAATTTACACATTAATGTGGGTATTTCATGAGTGATCATTATAACTATTATCCACTTAGTGTTATCATCAAATTACACACTGAAATGTGTATTTTGAAATTTACACATTAGGCGTGTACTTTGGCAATTTACACAGAAATTTACATGTATAAACAAATCGTTTTTATATCATCGATTTACATTTTTTTGTGTAAATTTACACTTTTATTTTTCAGAGTGTATGTTAAAGATGAATCTTTCCCTGGCCTGCCTATCGTTGAAAAAGTCGATTAAATTAAAAAAAAATCTAGGCAGACTGACATATTTCTTCCCGCGACATTGCTACAGAACTAAACATCGACCATAAACCACTTTTGAACAATTTACATAAAACTGGATACCAAAAGAAACTCGATACATGGATTTCTATGAACTTACAGTTAAAATTTTAATGAACAGAGTTTCCATTTGTGAATTGCTACTGAAACGGAACGAAATCAAGCCATTCTTAAAACAAATGATTACGGGTGATCAAAAGTGAATCACGTACGACAACAATGTGCGAAAAAGATCGTGGTCGAAGCTTCACAAACGATGGCAAAGCCCGGGTTGACGCCAAGGAAGGTAGTGTTTGGTGGCAATGAAATGGTATTGTTCATATTGAGCTGCTCGAACTTGGCCAAACCATTAATTCAACTTTCTACTGTTAACAACTAATGCGACTGAAGCAGACGATTAAAAAACCTGTCGTAAATTGATCAATTGGAAAGGCGTTCCCTTCCATCACGACAACACTAAACCACACACATCTTTAATCACTCGGCAAAAACTGAGAGAGCATGGCTGGAAGGTTTTGATGCACCCACCGTATAGTATGGACATGGATCCAACCGATTACCGTTTGTTCCGCCCACTGTGGAACTCTCTTAATGGTGTTAAGCTGGCTTCAAAAGAGGCTTGTGAAAATCCCCTTGTTCAATTTTTTGCCCAGAACTCTCGGAAGTTCTACAGTGATGGGATTATGGTTTTACCTGAAAAATGGAAAAAGTCATCAAATAAAACAGCACATATATTACTGATTAGTTGTTTAATTTATGCAAATAAATTCAGTTTGAAAAAAACGGAAAAAGCGAAATTACTTTTTCCCCAACCCAATATATATATATTAGGCTAACGTATGTGGCACAAAAATCAGGATTATTTGTTAATTGTCTAATGGCAACAATTAAATGAAACACATGTGACGGATTACTACGTAAAAGTCATTTGGTAAGATTTATGCTGTGGTAAATTGGATTTATTTGTTTTCTTCCGTCCCTGAAATTATGGAGTTTCAAAATATCATTCTTTTTACTTACAAAAAGTAAATAAAAGTCATGAATTTAAAACTTTTCTGTTTCAAATTAAAATTATGTACTATAAATGAAATGAGTGACAGTATTATCTATATTAATAAAATAACAAATCGCTCTGTGTGTGTATGTGTGTGTGTGTGTGTCTGCGATAGTTAGCGAAAACTACGGTACGTACGAAGCTCAAAATTTTTCTGAGAGTATCCCAATATCTCTCCTGATGCACCTGACGCTCAGAATTTCAAAATTCTATTTATTAACTGAATAATTAATTAAATTCCAAACCTCACTCTCATAAAAAATCGCTTTTTTTTAGCTTTTTTCCTTTTCATTCTCTTATGGTTGGTTGGTTGCATAAAATTTTCGCAGAAATAATTTTAAAAACTGAGACTGACCTTTAAAATTCATAGACTGGCAAACTGTCAGTTTAAATGAGGATTTTTTTTTTTTTAATCACAGCTGCTGTACGCCATGGAGGAAAAAGATAGGTGGTGGCGAAGTAAACTGAAAAAAAGAAAGGTTTGCAAGAGGAAACCATTTATCGCTGAAATTTTAATGTCTCAAAATAAAGCACGAGGAAGAAATTTTGTATTAATAAGACGGATTGGAAGAAATGAATTACAACTGAAGCATATTTTACGAAGAAATCGGAATTTTTTTAAATGTTTTTTTCTATTATATTATTTATTAAAATAAATGTTTGCTTTTAAAATAATTGAAATTGGAAAATTAAAAATAATT
The DNA here is from genome assembly GCA_964019185.1 of Maratus speculifer. Lineage (NCBI taxonomy): Eukaryota > Metazoa > Arthropoda > Arachnida > Araneae > Salticidae > Maratus > Maratus speculifer. The sequence goes on from OZ025292.1 coordinate 227,829,422, forward strand.
AAATGTCAAAAAAAAAAAAAAATTAAATTAAATATTGAAAACATATGATTTGAAGTAAAAAATTTTATTACTAAAAGTTTTCTCTTTTTTTTCAGAAATTTTTAATACTTTATAACGTAGATGAAAAATGTTTATGATTTAACAACATATTTATAATTCCATGTCAATATAGTGATGAAAAGATTCTTTTAAAATCATGCCTGAACACTTAAATAATAATATTAATCTAAAATTTAGATTTCAGAGTGCAGACGAATTTAAGACATTAACGAAAGAATGTTGATTTTTCAAGCAAAGTCTTAAATGATGCTTCTATATTGATATTTCAAAGTCATACGATAAAAATAATCAAATAATTCTTGCCTATGATTGATCTAATGTTATCTTTCATGCATTCTGATCGTGTATTACAGGCAATAATGGCACAAAACGTTATTTTATTTTTTAAACGAAATTTTAGTCATCTATTCAATAACAGTTTAAAAGGTAAAAAACAAAAACAAACAAATACTGGTTTAAACCAGTTTGAATTGATCGGAGTTTCAAAGCACATGGTTTTGTTGGTGCTTATTTGGACTTAATGTCGCGGATTTCAGAGTTACATTTTTTGCGTCACCCCAAGACATTATACTGCCACTCTATTAATTTCTTTTTACTATATGTTGTACGCATATTTTTGGCATTTCGAACATTAGAATGCATGAGTCATTAGCTGTGTTGCAGTAAAAAACATTACACAACACTTTTCTATGAGTTTATTTTTTTAATCATTGATTAAATTTAAATGTGTTCTATTAAATTTAAAATTGTAATATGGCTTTAATTTGTTTTTAAAACAAAAATAAAATAGCTGTTTGGCGTACAATTGTTTGTATCCGCAAACGATTCATTCACCATAATAAATTATCAAACAGCTAAGTAAATTACCTATCAGAAATAGCCATAAAAAGAATAGTAGCAAAACTGATTATAACCTTAATGTTTAGACTAATTTAAACATAACCCGATTCCAACCAGAAAAAAAAACAGACCACAGTCCGATCCGTGATACACAAAATTTCCGTGAGTATAAACCCGACCTTGACCTAAAAATTCTGTTTGGGAAAAACTATGGATTTAATAACTGATCCGAACCAAATCTGAATCCCGCAAAAATGTTCAAGTGAAGCATAACCCGATTCAAACAAGGAAAAATAATTTTCGTGGGCATGAAATCTGACCCGAACCTAAATATTTTCTTTAAAAAAAACCAGAAATATAACTCGAACGAAATCTGAAACCGATAAAAATATTCCAGAGAACTATAACCCGATCCCAGCAACACAAAATACTTTCCATGGTCATAAACACGACTCAAACCTAAAAAACTTCGTTTGAAAAATCCTGAACTTTGATCCAAACCACATCTAAATCTGACCAAAGTATTCGAAAGAACCATAACCGGATTCGAGTAAGACAAAATAATTTCCGTGGTTTTTTAGGAACCCGATACGAACCTAAAACTCCCATTCAAAAATACACCTGAAATTTGAATCGAACCAAATCTGAATCTGACAAAACTATTTCAAACAAACGCAACCGGATCCAAACAAGACAAAATATTTCCATGGACATGAACACAATCCGAACCCAAAAAATTTTTTTGAAAAAATCGCGAACTGAACGAAATCTGAACTTGGCAGAAATATTCCAGTGAAGCGTGTCCTTATTCGAACAAGACAGAATTATTTCCGTGAACATGCAAGAAGACCCGAACTCAACAGTTATATTTGAAGAAAAAACTCGAAATCTGAATTGAACCAAATCTGGACCTGACAAAAATATTCCAAAGAACTATAACCCAATCCAAGCAAGACGAAATAATTTCTATGGACATAAACCCAACTCGAACCTAAAAAACTCGATTTGTAAAAAACTGAAATTTGACCCAAACCACATCTAAATTCGACCAAAATATTTGAAAGAATCATAACTGGATTCGTGTATGACATAATAATTTGCGTGGACATGAACGAGATCAGAACCTAAAAATTCTATTTGAAAAAATACCTGAAATTTGAATCGAGCAAAATCGGAACCTGATAAAAAATATTCCAAAGAACCGTAACCGGATCTAATTAAGACAAAAAATTTCCATTCATCTGAACCGAATCTGAACCTAAAAAAATTCTTTAAAAAAAATCACGAAATCTGAACTGAACCAAATCTGAACTTGAAAAAAAAAAAATCCAGTGAAGCATGTTCTTATTCGAACAAGGCAGCATAATTTCCGTGAACACGCAAGAAAACCCGAACCCAAAAATTTCATTTGAAGAAAAAGCCGAAATCTGAATTGAAAGAAATCTGTTCCCGACAAAAATATTCCAAAGAACCATAATTGTATCCGAGCAAGGCAAAATAATTTCCATGGACATGAATACGACCCGAACATTATAACTCAATATCAAAAAATACCTAAAATCTGAACCCGACAAAAATGTTCTAATGAATCATAACCAGATCCAAACAAGACAAAATAATTTCCATGGACATGAAACCAATATATGGTTTGGTAACATTTAGGTTGCAATTACATTACGGTAAGTCTTTGATTATATTTAATATCCCGTTAGGTTACAGTTAGGTCACGGTTAAGTTGAAGTTAGGTTAATGTTAAATCGCATTTGCTTTATGGTTAGAATAAGAATATGTTACAATAAAGTGAAGGCTAGGTTACATTTATGTTATATTTAATTTACGGTAAGGTACTGTTAAGTCAAAGTTAGTTTACAGACAGGTTATGGTTACGGTAAAAAAATTTACGGTTAGGAATTTACCTAAAGAGTGGACATTATGCATGATTTGATATAAAATAACACTTACTTTTATTAAATGGTTCTGAAATTATAATACTACATACCAGCACTTTAGCTACGAGCGAGTATCGATTTCATTCATGGTATAGTCGGATTTAAGAGTGATATAATTAGTTTGAAATTCAAAATATTTCACTTGGGATTTCTATGTGAAAAAACAATAATTAGTTACGTGACTTAACAGTGATTTTTGATAAATATCAACACTTTAACACGAAAATCACGCATCGTTGGATACATATTCCCTCCCACATTTCTCATCGCTCATTTTGAGTATTTTTAGAGCTTAACATTAGCTGTTTTTTAAACCAATTTTTCACACAGTCAGTGGCCACGTATTTCAGACAATGCATTTCTGCATGTTTCGAGTTAATGATAAAATCATACATATTTCAAGTTCGTTTAATATTGTTAATACGGACCCGGGCAACGCCGGGCGGGTCAGCTAGTATTATTATATTTTAAATAATTAATGAAATACGAAAAAGTGCCATTGGTACAATATTTAGCGATTCATTATCTGCGTGTGCTAACATAAGAATACTGATTTTTTTATTTATCAGCACAGGTGTAATTTATGTGCCACATTGGCGCGTCTTTTTTCTGACGCCGATTTCAGACGCCGAAAAATTCAGTTTTCAAATACCTGTTACATACATATTTTTAAATTAATTTCTATTATTTTAAAAATATGATGAATATATTATTATTATACATTATATATATACATTAAAATATGATTTAAATAAATGAAATGATAATTTAAAGAAAAGTTTAGTTAATAATAATAGAATAAAACATTTTATATCATTTTAAAAAAGAAAATAAAAGCAGGTAAACAATTTATTAATAAATAAATAACAATAGCCCGGTTGCCATGTGCGGCACATATAATTGGCATTCTGTTGCATTCGAGCCAATTTGTTGTGCATGTGCATGTGACAAGAGCCAGACTTGGTAACTATTTTGTTAAAACGTAAAGAAAATACGTAGTAAAACATACAGTTGTAGTACACAGTGAAACATATCTCAATATATGTCATTTTACCACATAATATTGTGATGTACTGCTTTCTCCAAAAATAAACTTTTCAACAAAGACTTTTTTTGAAAGGGGTGGAGGGTGGGGTAATAATTTTTGCGTTTAAGGTATCCGCACACCTTTGGAAGTGATTTTTTGAAAATTTAAAAAGTCTCTTTGTTATCCGTTTCTTTACAACGACATTTACTTTAAGACTTAGAAAAAAATATAGACAATTTAGTAATTACCCAGAAAAAGTTTTTTAATGGGAAAAATAGTAAAACATTATGTAAAAAATTGACATTCCCGCAAAACATGATAACTAAAATATAAACAATTTGACATTTTGTAAGTTACATAATAAACAGAGTAACTATCTCCAGGACTTCATGCGTTGTAATCGCATTAGTTTCTCAAATGATATGGCAGTTAAAGCGATGTTTACAAAATTTGTCTCAAGTTTCTCATTTATACCAGTGTAAAAATAAAACTACTAAATATATTATCATGAGTCTAGTCTATTCCCTCAAAAGTACAAAACAAAAATTCAGAAGCCCCTAAAATTTCGTGGAATTTGTTTTAGGATGTTTTACGTACAGTAAAAATTTGAAAAACTTCATTTTGAAAAAAAGCTAATTATAACTTTTAAGCACAATTCAAAAGCTGTAATAGCTACAACTTTAAACGGCTTTAACTTTGGTTAGAATTAAGATACAGACATAATTTAAGCAGAATTCGACAGATAAAAGAGTCAATTTTAATATTATTGCATGAATGAAAAATGGATATTTTGATAAAAAATTATGTTTCAAAGGTGTTCGGATACCTTAACTTACGTAAATTTCTATGTCGTATTCAAGAAATAACTGTTTAGTGCACATAATTCGCTATTTTTGTTTTTGTTCTACATTTTTTTAAACCTAATGCGTTATATTTTGTCCAATTATAGCTAGATTTCTGATTATAATTTTGTTAACAGAAAGTATCATTTAAAAAATGATAACAAATACTATAGAAAATCTATACTTATGAAAAAAGACACTGTAATATGGGAAATATTATAATTTAGAATAGATAACGCTTAGGTTACAAAAAAGATTTTTTCAGACAAAACAAAAAATTGTTTTAATTATCTGGATCCTTCTAAACAATGACTATAAAGGCCATTAAAACCTTGTTTGTGTATCAGAATTCGATAATGGCTGGCATTTAAGTTCAGGAAATATTATTCAAAACATGGCATAAATCGCTTTAGAAATTGAGCAGTTACTAGAACAAAGTTATTCATTGAACTTCGATTTGAACAAGTATCATCGTGTTACCGAAATACTTCATTACAAAGAAAATTTGTTAAATATAATTAGCTCAAATTTATGAAATTTTGATTAAAAAATATACATGAATAAAATTAAAAAAAATATGTATAAAATGAAAATATTGAAAAAGTTTATTTTATTTTTTATTTTTTAAAAAAAAATAATGTGGATATATGAAAAAAATAACTAGAATAATGGCTGTAAAAAACACATAATAAAAAGAGATAAACAAAAACTGAAACGTAGCTCTTCTCTATATTTTTCTCATAATTGTAATTCCGTAACTTTAGAAAAGTCTGCATAGTCACAATGTGCACCTTCCTTATAAAAAAATACGTTGTTCATAAAAATTTGCACCTTTTCCCGAATAATTCATCTTTAACATTATTGGTAAACTCAAATCCTATTTTTATTATATCGAATGCTTTTATCATTTCTTCGTTTGAATGGATATGATTAAATAAATGGGCCTTTGTGACCGAGTGGTTATGACAACACGCTGCCAATCGCTTGTGAGTGTAAGGGGTTGTGGGTTCAAGTTCCGCTGGCTCTATTGCACACACTTTTGTGTGCAGTTCCCGGTTGTACTTCTCTTTTGTTGTAAAATTTCCTTCTGCTATCTCCTCCCCGTACATTGACGATGACTAATAAGCAGGCTTTCATGTCGAGCACACAAGTCGGATGTATGTTGTTCAATAGAAATAGATTAAATAAATAATTTCATTTTCAAACAATTGATACATCTATCGCAAGAGCAACCTCTCCGCATGAAAATTGAATAAACTTCTTTTTTTTAAATATATATTTTTTTGCATCATGAAGATTAATTTGCATGTTAACAGTGTTCAAAGTAAAGCATCAACAGAATATTTCGCAAAGCAAGAAGCTCCATAAAATAGGCACTTCGTCAAAAGGAAGTTCAGCAGTGTACATATTTTGATGAATAACACAGTTATTATTTAGACTCAAAAACATACTATATACACGAAAATACTCTTTTAAAATATTAAGCAGAATCCAAATTTATTGTAAAATATGCAATTAACTGTAATTAAAAAACGGTAAAAGAAACACCATTTCATTTTTAACTTAAATTAGTATATTATTATTAATTATTATTATCGACAACATTTTGAATTTTATAAAATTTCCGAACGTTCTTTTGAAATAAATAAGAAAATATATTTACCAAGTTGGAAACATTTTTATTTTATCTTTAGCTGGCACTATCAATCGGGCGACTGATGGCACTAATGCAAATCATTTGCATTATCAGTATTTTACACTTTTTATAATTTTTTAGAATGTTCTTCAATTCCATACATTTGTATTAGATAACGCATTTATAACTAAAAAATATTAATCGTGATACCTTGCAATGATGGTAATGTATATGAATATAACTTTTAAAACCGTTTTGCTTACAAACATGATTAAAAACTTAAAAAAAATATTTTTGACAAGTGCTAACACAATTAATAATGCTGAGTTACAAAATCTTACTTTACAAAGGACTAATTTCGGACAAATAATATTGGTGATGTTATTATAATAATTCTAAACAGTGGAGATGGTAAAAGCTTGTATGGATATATTCGATAACAGGTGACAAGAATGTTTAGTAAATACTGTGCAAAAGATAGTATCCATGCTTTTGTTATCTGAACTACTTTTATTTGTTATAAAAAGTAGGTTATGGAAATATTCTGTTATTATCTGTATTTTTTTCTCTCATCAATAAACATGCTCTGCAGCAATGCAGCTGCTATAATATCAAAAAATACTAAATTCATTCCAAAATATAATTTTTCAAATTTAAATAAATGTGACAATAAATTTTGTGAAATACTGTACAGTTGAATATCCCTTGCCACATGCCAAATCATAAGATTTTGAAATAGTCCATTATTTTAATCAAATTAATTTTCTCAATGTCATCTGTTCATATTTACGATTTAAAATTTTAAAGATAACCTTAATTTCAATTCTTTTCGTGTAGGCATTATAGCTTTGAAGTAAAGCGTCTCGCTATTAAACTAAGATTTCTTAGTTCGAACTCCGATGCTTGAACTTAAAATTTTCATATTAGGATGGATTTATTATGCAAAAATTTCGTCTTTTTGGCCAATTTAAGGGTTTATATTTTTAGGGTTTTATTCATCTGTCATTCATAATATTTTTTCAAATTCAATTTTCTTTTTATTTTAAAATTTTTTGGAATTTATTAATGAATTAGCATTTAAAATTTAATTTTAAATATTTTTTTTCGCATTTCGAAACTAAATTTTTTTTTATATATCCGCTATTTTCTTTTAATTTCCTATTTTGAAAAATTTTGAGTTTTAGATATTATTTAAATAATTTGATTTGAGCATTTTTAAAATGATTAAAATAAATAAATTCCTTTTATAATTATCTTTAAATTAAATTTGTAGGTGCTTCCCTCTATGTAAGAATTTAATAATGATAAATTAGCAATTTGGATTTATTAATTAAAGGATAAGTTGTTTTGAAAGAAATATTAAACGAAACCCTCTGTGCGATATGCGATCACACTTACCCTGTTGTTTTTAAGTTTACAAAAAAAAAAAAAAAAAAAAAAAAAAAATATTACCTTAATTTTTTTAATCTTTAACAAGCATATTAAATCTAGTTAACTTTGAAGTACATTAAAAGTAAATTAAATCTAATTAATTATTCCTTAACAAGTATATTAAATCTAGTTAAAAAAACATTTACATATTATTCCTTAACTTTATCACATTTTTTATTTTGCAGTTTTTTGTTATCTAACTTGCGCATGACAAAATTAATTTCATTCATATGCGTCATCTAAAGATGACAATAGATATGAATAAAAATTTAAATAAAAATTAGAATAAATTTTATCAAATGCTGCCTGTTTGTTTTAAGTTTACTAAGTAATATTACTTTAAAGTCTTTGCATTTTATAAATTTTCATGCTATAAGTGTAAAGTAAAAACGAATTTAACATTTGACAAAAATGCAACACTTATTTTATGTTTAGTAGGTATATTAAACTTAGTTACGAAAAAAAAAATTGCATATCATTTTTTTTTATTTCATGATTTTTTTTTATTTCTGTATTAGCTAATTTCGCATAACAAACGGAATTTTATTCAGATATGCCATCCAAAGATGACAATGGTTATGAATATAAATTTTTCAACAAAAATTTATATGCATGAAGATATGATCAAATACTTCAGATTTGATGTTCCTGAAAAGCATTGTTAATATTAACAGAGTTAAAACTGTGTACAGCTGACGCTTACTTTACAAAAGGGTATTTTCCGACAAAATATCGTAGATTATGTTATTCAGATCGCCCTAAACAATGGTGATGCAGATCGTAAAAGCTTGTTGGAATGATGGAATTTGATAACAGCTGGCAGGTACATTTAATAAATTCTATGCAAAACATTTTATACACGCTTTTGGAAAATGAGCATTCACTAGAACAAAGCTATAGAAATATTCTGCGAGATTTATCTATTTATTTTTTCACTGATAAAGCATAACATGTTATGGAATCACAGGGATATGTAAAGTAGAACTCATACTGTAAAAATAAAAACTGTGATTTCATAAGAATTAACATCAAATAAACATCAAATAAAAAATAATGAAATATTGTTTTTTTTAGTTTATTGAATAAATTCTAAATAATCATTTTTTCATTAGTTTAAATTTGTATGTCGTAATTATAAAATAAAGAAACACACACAAATATACACGCAAAAAGTTTGGCTTAATTCTATACATAAATTCATACGTTTAATGCTGGTACAATAATGAAACAAACATGGCTATTTCAGCGTGCGATTCCGGCGGAATATTTCAAAGTTGAAAGAGTACTTGATGCTCATAGCAAAAAGCATTCACAAAAATTTGGTTCAATTCTATGAACAACTTTATACACTTTTCGATGATATAATAAAAAAAATGGAACAAAAATCAATATAACAGAACTTGCTTCCAGCAGAATTTTTTCAAATTCAGGAAGAATCTGCGGACGATAACCAAAAACATGCTCGAAAAATTTTATTTAATTCTATGCCAAACTTCAGACACTTTTCAAAAAGTCCATGCAATATTGAAAATAGCTAAGTTATCTCTATTACAGCACCATTATTTGGCGGAATATTTTCAACTTCATGACTTATTGAAAATAGCACAGACATCTCTATTACAGAGTCCCATTTTGGCGGAATATTATTCAATTCTCGAAGAACCAAATGACCATAGACAAAAACATAAAAAAAGGTAATTTTTTATAGATAATTTATCCGCTTTTCGAAGGTACAATAACGAGAATGGCAGAAAAATTGTTCTTACAGTCTCACCTCCCGGCAGAATACTTCTAAACTAAAGAAGGACCTGCTATCTACATCCAAATGTATACACAAACAATTTGGTTCAATTATTTGCATAACTTCATAAATTTTTCAATGTACAATTTTTCAATGTATGGTGACAAAGGGACATACGGAGAGACGGACTCACGAATAAGCAGTTAAAATTTCTTTTTAATTTCGTTTTCAAAATACATGTTTTATTTGACATTTGACCCGTAAAACGTGAAAATCCGTCAAATGCGAAAAAAATTTCAATTACGATACTTTTTTCTATTGAAAAAATAAGAAAAAAATGAAAGAATTAAAAATGTAAAAAAAAATACAATTATTAAAAATGAAATAAAAAAAATTATTATTATGAGGTTAATAAAATTTTTTTTTATAGCAATTTGAAAAATATGACACAATAAACAAAAACAAAAAATTCACAGGGTTCGCACGCTTCAGGCAATTTTCAAAGAAATATCTTTTTTTTTTTTTTTTTTTTTTTTTTTTTTTTTTTAAATCGAAAAATGAGTCTAAGTTAAACGCCCGAATTTTTGGTTTATTTATTCAGGAATTTTGCATAAGTAAGTACTAGTATCGAAAAATTACCTGGTCGGAAAATTCCAGGAGGTGTATGAACCCGGATTTCATTCGAATTTTTCATTTGCAGCTTGTTAATTAGTTCGAAATTTTTTAACCTTGATTTGTAAATTTTTTATGATGTTCCTGTTAGCTGCGGTAATTGAAATAATTTGCAATCTATCTTATTATAAACAAAGCTTCGAAATTAATGTATTGTATAAGTTTTATTTTTTAAACTAAATTTTTTAATTTAATTTTTTCATTAAATAAACAGCATATCACTCCATAGGATGGAAAGAAACTAAAGCATTCTGATGGAAAAAGCTCGAAGACCCCTACTACATTAGAATAAGCACTACTAAATAGATTTAAGGAGGAAATTTTAAATATCTGATTCAAACACAATTTTATTAATATGTATGCAATAAAGGATTTATAGAATATGCATTTTTAAAAGATGTATTAATCTAAATTATTAATCAGGTAGGGGAAAGTTGGATAAAACCGGGTAGGTGGATAAAACAGGGAACCAGGCTTTATGGCTTTATTTGCGGCGCTATCTAGCCGAAACTTTTAGAATAACTTTTAGGCGAGCGGCATGCCAGCTTCCAATAACTAGAAGTCGTGTAAACGAACTCATTTCGCAGTGGTGATTTTTAAAAATTTTACGTGAAATTGTTCAAAATTCGTCTGCAACATTACGTTACCAATCCTAAAGACCTGAGAATTTAGATTAAGTAAGTATAACGTATGATAGTCTATTATTTACTCGTTAGTTTAACATTTTGTATTGGTGTCTACGAGTTATATGAACAATGCTTCACTCTAAAAAAATGTGTAAATTAGACAAATTTACATATATAATGTGTGTAAATTCCTAAAATTACACACCTGACATGAAAATTACCCACTTTTTGCAAAGTTTTACCTGTTTTTATGTGCATTTTAGCTTATAAAACTAAGTACCGTAAAATGGGGTGAATCGGAACACTTTTAAACTTTAATGTTAAAAAAAGCAACAACTGATTTTTTAATTTTTTCTTTTTTCTACTAGAAACTTTGGTCTTGTTTTGTTCTTTACTTTTTAAGCAAAAACGAAACATTTTTATTGTTTGTATACATATTATGTATTCTTTTAATGGTGTTCTGAATCACTTCACAGTTAGGGGTGAATCGGAACAAATGCTATAATCTTTATTTATTCCGATTCAAACTATAATAGGGTTATTAAAAACAAGTAATAATGATAAAGGAGGAATAGGAAAACGTAATTACTGTGAAACCAAGTCTTAATTTTATATATATTACAAATTTAAAATTTTTTCGCCAAAACTAACCTTTATACTACCTTAATTTTCTTATAATAATGTTCCGTACTTACTTCAAATTATTAAATTAAAATCTTGTTTCTAGATCTAATCTGTTAATCTGTATGCAGACGATATAAATTCTTAATTTTCCTTAAAAAACATTATTCCAGTATGCGTAAATTTAAAAAGATGGCTCTAAATTAAAAATATTCTTAATTAAAACTTTATTTCTTAATATTCCAAATAAAACTGATTTCTTCTATGTTTTTATCAACCCTTTTTAAGAAAATCTTATTAAATTTATTCCAAAACCATACCTTTCAAAAAATATCATTATTTTATTTTATCTATTTATTTATTTTTCCGCCGTCAACCTTTGATGTGTGCATTAATAAATTCATTTCTTTTCTTTTTCTCTTAAAATTAATCATTTATAAAAATCGTCTGCCTAAGAAATTATGAGTCAATTATAAATTGGTTAAATAATATTTTTTTAAAAATAAATTTATCGTCTGTGTAAAATAGTCTCGTATCTGGACAAGAATTCTGTTTACATAAAAGGATGATGGTTTGAGATTACAGAAAGTTCTAGAATTTTCTTTTCAGTTTTAAAAGGGGGAAGTCTCGAGATGAGAAGGGGGAGAGATTCTGGAGTTCTTTCGTCGATGAGTACGGCTGGTTGAAGTAAATGATGGAATATTTTTTGGACATTTCGGTAAAAGATCGTTTGCAAAAAGGGGTTTTTCCCTCTATAATGACTACAGTTGAATAAATAAACTTACAGCCACCAATGAGTGATTTATTGGATATTCTACATTTATTTATTTTTTATTTTTTCCCTCGCTGGCCATGACTTCTGTGCAAAGAACGGAGACCCTGGTGATGATGTTTCTAGCTCCTAACTTTAAAATGTCACATATACAAGTAAAGATATGCTTTTTTTTAAAATAGAAAACAGTTTTTAAATCAAGAAAAATTAAAATTTATTTTAAGAAATTATATTTGAATTGCAGAAGTAGAACTTAATATAAATTTAGCCCTGTTCGGTGAAATCCTTTAATAGTAGTCATTGGGTAAGTGAATCTATAGAGTTGCCTCAATCGCTGCATGTATTAATACGATCTACTAATATGCCTTCTTTCCCAACCCTTAATACTATTTGCATCCCCCTCTTTTTAATTGGTTTTTCATTTTGAGATGCTTGTGTAATGTTGTGGATGTTAGAGAATAATTCTGTGCAGTTTTTATAAGCAATTTGCTATTTTTAATTTCTTTTATTTTGTGTTCCCATGTCTGTTGGATTAGGCGTTGACTTTTTTTGTTTAACTAAGTAATTTCTTCGAACTTTAAACTCTTCAAGTAATTATAACAAACAAAATACTGTGACAATACATTTTCTACATACATTTTCATATATTACATGAAACTATTACTGTATAGAAAAATAAACCATGAGAGAAAACGTGTTCCAATTCACCCCGTAAATCTTAAACCTCTAATGTTAAAAGCCATTTTTCATTTTTAGGTAGATTTCGTAAGAAATACTACCTATTGCAATCGCACGAGTTTTTATATATATATATCTATCTATCTATATATCTCACTTTTTTATGGACACGATAACTTCTATAATTCTTCACCAATCTCCACCAAACTTGTACATAAAATCAAAGAGTATAAAATCTTGGCTAAGTTCGTTAATGGGCAAAATCGGACCAAGGGGGGCGGAAGAGGGGGCGTTTTTGTGAAAACCAAAAAAACGCCATAACTTCTTAATTAAAGTAGATATCGAATCGGTTTAAAGTTTAAAAATGGGCCAAAGGTATATGGATGACAGATTTTTGATAAATTTAGAAGTGGGCTCAAGAGGCGAAAAAAACAGGGATTTTGAGAGAAAAAAATTCATAACTTCGTCAATTTTCAAGATATCAAGTCCAACTAAATTTTTTGTAAATGTTCTTAACATTATCTAAAACTTTTGAATTTACAAGTTTTTGATAGGACCAACTTTTACCGATGAAAAAAATTAAAAACGAAAAGAAAAAGGGCGCTGAAAAAAGAGAAAAATCCATAACTCCGTCAATTTTCAAGATATCAAATCTGATTAAATTTATTTTACATCTTCTCAAAAATATCTACAACTTTTATATTGACAAGTTTTTCATAGGACCAATTCGTACAGCAAAAATAAATTAAACAAAAATAGGAGTTGGAAAAAACACCCTCAAATCCAAACTGCTTATATTCTGACTCTTTTTTAAATTCATTTTTGATTTTAAACGCATCCAAATGGTAGATCCTCTTATTTAGAAACTGTATAAAGTGATGCATTGGTCAATTTTCTGATAAAGACAGAATTTATTTCAAAAATGGCTACCAAAAAGGGTATTTTGAACAGAATTTCCGAAAGTCATCGGTACTGAAAATTGAAGGAAGTACTCAAATAAGAAATTGCGTTTTTTTCTGACTCGTTTTTAAATCCATTTTTGTTCTCAAACGCATCCAATTTACAGATCCTCTTATTTAGGAACTATATAATGTGATGCATTGATCGGTTTTTTGATAAAGACAGAATATGTTTTGAAAAAGGCTACCAAAAAGGATATTTTGAACAGAATTTCCCGAAGTCTTTGTGATTTGAAAATTTAAGGAAGTTTTCACATTGCAAATTGCGTTTTTTATGACTCGTTTTAAAATCCATTTTCGCTCTTAAACGCATCCAATTTACAGATCCTCTTATTTAGGAACTATATAATGTGACGCATTGACCAGTTTTTTTGATAAAGATAGAATATATTTTTTAAAATGCTGTCAAAGTGAGTATTTTGCACAAAATTTTCCGAAGCAATAATGATTATAAAATTAAGGATGTATTCAAACAACAAATCGGTTATTTTATGACTCATTTTTAAATTCAATTTTTTTTTCTCAAATGCATTCAACTGACAGTTTTTTGTTATTTAGGAGCTGTATAATGTACTGTTTTGGTCGATTTTTTTAATAAATTCAGAATCTATTTCAAAATATGTTGTCAAAATGGGCATTTGAGCTGAATTTTTCTTAAGATGATTCTGATAAAACCAGTTTTTTCAGAAAAATGAAATTAAAAATTTTTCATAAACGGCCAAATGAAGTTATTAAACTGGGTTTATCTCTAATCATATATATATATATATATATATATATATATATATATATATATATATATATTGGTTGAAATGAGCAATCTTCGAAATCTACCTCCGCCTATAGGCCCAGCCGACAGGGATTTTTCATTATGTAGTTTAGAAATAAGAAGAATTTAATACAGAATATCGTTTACAGGTCTATCATTTATTAAAAATCCCCTCTTTTAGGTTTAGAATACTAAAATACTGTTGTTGCATACAAAGTTTTGAAGACGTTGAAAAAAATGAGGTTTTTGAGGATCCTCTTGAAGTTTTTTTATGTACCTCAGTAATTGTGCAAACATGTCGAAATTGAATTTCCCAACTCTTAATGTTATAACCTTCTCATAAAAAATTGGCAACTAAAAATATCATCGCATATATTTATAATAAATTTATTTGTATGACCGGGAAGTTTCGTTCCTATTCACCCCGCTGTTCCTATTCACCCTATTTTACGGTATGCATTTTGTTATCACTTGAAAAACACAAGTAAATGTGTAAATGCTGAAAAATGCCTGAATATACACAAATTGGTATGTTATTGTAATTTATACATAATGATATATACATAGGTAAGTGTGTAAATTTCTAAAATCACCACACTTGTCATAAAAAATACACTTTTCATACAAAAAATACCCATTTTAATGTGTGTTTAGTAATGTGCATTAAGTTTGCAAGTTGTTATCAGTTCATAAACTTAGAAAAATGTGTAAATGTAGATAACACCTGAAATAACACAAATTAGTGTGTTACAAAAATTATAAATGTGTGAATTTTAAAGTAGACGTTACGAAAGGGATGGGAGGCTTAGATATTATTCAGAGCTACACTTTTTTTTTCAGTAATCCCATTCCATAAATAACATGATGTCATTGCATTGCTGTAACAGCATTTTTAAATAATAAACTAATATATTTATTTATTCTTATAAGATACTCTGACCGCCTCGATAACCCTCCCCGTTTCAGGAGAATGTAAACATTTAAAAGATGTTAAAAAAATTAATCTCGACACATGTGTCAATATTTCGTTACATGTAACGTAAAATTTTATTCATTTAATTAGTTAATTTTAATTTTGTTTTTCAAATTATCTTTTGAAATTTGTACATTAAATTTTATTAATGCTTGATTTTATAATTCTAGATTTTGATTAAATCGTAAACTCTTTCTGCTGTTTCGTAGACCGCTGTTTTTTCACAATTTTCAGTAATAGTGTTAGATTTCATTTTTAAAGCGAAATTAGAAACACTTCCTAAAGAGGCATTATAATTAGAGATATAATCCCACTTTATGCTTATTCATAAATTTAAATTATATTTTTTGTACTGTTGGTAATTTTTCTGCTGCCCCCCCCCCCTTTGATTTAAAGAACAGTAGTCTAACCTTCAGTAGAATCTAAAAACTATTTCGAATTCATTTAATTTTAACATAAAATATAATTTACGCAATTAAGATAATTCTTAATTCGCATCCTGAGTTATTTTTACATTTTGCATGTCGAATATAAGTATGCATTATTGCTAGTGCTCGCGTTGAAAAAAATATAGAGGTTATTCTCCTATAAAATGTAAGGTATGTAATCTCATACGTTCGTATTACCTTCAAATCTTTTAATCTGATTTGTTTATATTTATGTATAAATGTATATGCTATATGTTGGATTGTTTTTTTACATATAAGAATTTTTTACACGAATAATTTACTTGCCTTAAAAAATGTCAGCTTTACCTAACTCCTGATAAATGTCTATTAATATAACAACTGTTGTATCTAAGGTTATTTATTTCTTGAAAAATTTTCATCCTAAAAAGAATTTATGAATGTATTTTAACAGTAGCAAAATAAACGTTAACATAATTTTTTTTTTTTGGGGGGGGGGGGAAGTGCGGTATTAAATTTTGGGTCGGTTGTCTGAAAGATATTATAGTTTATTTATAAACTATTATACAAATGTATATCATATCTATAAATTATATATTCTAATTTATGAGTTAAAAAGTTCATCTGAGTTTTATTTATTGATTGAAATTTATTTGTAAGTTTTTTTTTTCAAAAATTATGAAACTTATAATGTTAAGTAAGTTTATCATCGATTAAAACTATAGCGTTGTTTGTGAGCTTCTACGCAACATTTTCCAATTTTGAGAAATTTGGATTGATTGATTGATTGATTTTTTTCGTCCGATTATCTACACTAGGGATATAGGATCAGGGGGGGGTGCCCTTCGTGGGGGTCTTTCAAAGTGAACCTAACCCGTATTTACGGAAGGTTCGAAGGAAACCACGAAAACTCCGAACGGTTAGGCCGACAGCCACGATTGGGTTTGAACCATGCCGTCTACCAGTTGAGAGGTCCGAACCTCTGAGAAATTTGGAACATTTATTTATATTAATTACATTTATTTTTCAGCTGTATTTTAATTTGAAATTATTACACCAGAAGAACTATTTTTCACTGAAATAATTATAGTAAAGAACACATAATTTATGTTTGTTAATTATAGATTTAATAAAAATATACAGAAGTAAATTGCTAAAGGACACAAATACGTTGATTTAAAATAACCTTAGACCAAAAATTTAGATTAAAGTAATGGATTTTTCTTCAAATAAACATTTTTCTATTGCAATTTTGCCTATTATTATAGAATTTATATGACCTAAAATATATGATTTATGTATGAAATAAATAAATAAATAAATAAAAATTATAACGGTGGTGTCATAATGAATATTGAAAATCGAACTTATTAGCCCCCCTCCCCGTTTTACATAAATATCCCCCGCCGGGTGAGTTTTATACACTTAAGACACAAATGTAATTGTCAAATAAGTTCTACGAGCATTAATTTCGAAAATGTATAAGAGTCAATTGATATTTGGATATAATCACAGTATTTCTTATTTTATTTTTTACTATAGCTGATAAATAAAAATACTCATTTTTTGTATCTAAAATTTTAATTAGAATATCTGAAATTTTCATTTTTGAAAATAAGAGTCAATTCATTAATGTTAAAATATATTTGTATTCGTATTTGTATTTGTATTTGTATTTGTATTTGTATTTTTTTTTATGAGACACAAATTTTTAAATATAATTTTAGATGAAAAATATGTTATTTTACTGATTCATAAGCCTTTTTGATTATCTTGATAATTATTTAAGGTAAATTCTTTGTAATGATGAATATTTATAAAATGAAAACAATTCAACATATAATGTAGGTGATTTATGTATATATAAACAAATCAGCTAAAATTTTTGCAGGTAATATGTGTATGTGTGTGTGAGATGAAGATTACATACCTTTTTCTAATTTTTATGGTATTTTAAATTTTATTTTTATAACAGTATGTAACACAGTATCTTGAGTATAATTGATTTTGTATCTTGAGTCTGAGAAATAAAAAATGAAAAATTGAGTCTGAACTCTGAAAAAAAAAAAAAAAAAAAAAAGTGTGGCGATTTCAAGTTTACCAGCTATCATTATTCCATCTGACTAGTCTAACATCTATCATCAATTAATTATTTTTGTTTCTTTATGTTAATTTTTAATTTTATGTACTAAATAATATCTATATGAGGGGAAAATATAAAATTAAGAAGATAGGAAAAATATAGAAAATAAAACAGCAGTTTTTATGTGTATATTTAGAGGAGATTGGGGAAGAATGGGACACTTTTTACAAAAATAATAAAATCAACTTTATTTGACACAAATACAAAAATTTTGATTTATAGAATACAAAATGGAACACTTTCTAATGTCCTTGAACAATATAGAAACATAATTTGAAGAATCAATTTTATAATTAAAGAAATTGTAAATTTCAAAATGTGCCCCATACTTCCCCATCAACAGAGAAGTAATATTTGCACTACGATGATTGATGAGGAATATCAAAAAGTAATGTTTTAACTAGCAATATACTGAATTTTAGAACCGTAGCTGCTATAGTAACATAGTTTTAAAGGGAGGGGTGAAGTTCTAAAAAGTCCTTCCGGCAATGCCGGGAAGAGCCGAAACTGAAAACTGAATATTAATAGGAATTTTGTTAAAACTGAATATTAATAGGAATATTTAGAAATTAGTCATATTTTATTCAAACTGGTTTCATTTTCAGCAATTTAGAGAGTTGCCAAATTCCACGATAAAATAAAGTGTATTCCATTTCAAAGCAACATGATGGATGAAACAAACCATTGAGCTTGGTCGAAATTTTAATTCATGTGCACATGCCACTCATATCGAAATCGATTAATATACAGGGTGTATCTAAACTACTGGGCAAAACTTTAAGGGTTGATAGTACACATAAAGACAAATAATATTAAATGGGAAACTAAGGGTCCCAAACGTCTTCCGAAGGAGATAGGCGCCATCAAAGTTTAGGGTAAAAATTTGAAATGATTATAAAAAACAGAAAAAATGGCCGATTCGTTTGTGGTTTTCACGAAAACTATTCTTTATGTTAGTATTGTCTTAAAAAAATTACAAAGATAAATTTTAAAAAAATGCCAATAGAGGGCGCTTTAAACTTTGGAGTAACGAACAACTTTTTTTTACCGTTATTTTTTGCATCTCATTAAATTTTTTTAGAAGTTTAGACATAAACTTAAATTTTGAACTCAAAATCTGTGGTTAAGTAGCGCAAACTGAACTGTATTCAATGGGAGTGGGTAGGTTCAAACTTCAAATGATTATAAAAAACAGAATGATTGGTCAATTGATTTGCGGCTTTCACTAAAACTGTTCTTTATGTCAGTATTGTCTTGAAAAGAAATTGTAAACATAAATTTCAAAAAATGTCGATAGAGGGCGCTTTAGACTTTGAAGTAACGTAAAACTGTATTTTACCGTTATTTTTTGCATATCATTAAATTTTTTTTAAAGCTTAGACATGAACTTAAATTTTGTGCTGAAAATCTGAATCGTTGAGAGTAGTTAAGTAGAGCTAACTGAACTGTGTTCGATGGGGGTGGGAAGGTTCAAATTTCAAATGATTATACAAAACGAAAAAATTGGTCGATTCGTTTGCGGTTTTTTCTAAAATTATTCTTTATGTCAGTATTTCCTTGAAAATAAATTTTAAAGATAAATTTCAAGCAATTCCGTTAGAGGGCGCCTTAGATTTTAGAGTGACCTACAACAATTTTTAACTGTTACTTTTTGTATCTAATTAAATGCTTGAGAAAGCTTAGACTTAAATTTTGAGCTCAAATTCTGAATCGTTGGGAGGGGTTAAGAAGCGTAAACTGAACTGTGTTCAGGAGTTCAAATGTTACCCTGCCCACCCTGTGAACACAGTTTAGTTTTTCGCTACTTAATTACTCACAACGATTCATATTTTGAGCTCTAAATTAAAGTCTAAGATTTTAAAACTTTTATTTAGATTTAAAAAAATAACGGTTAAAAATAGTTGTGGGTTACTCTAATGTTTAAGGCGCCCTCTAACGGAATTTTTTGAAATATATCTTTAAAATTTATTTTCAAGGAAATACTGACATAAAGAATGATTTTAGAGAAAATCGCAAAAGAATCGACCAATTTTTCCGTTTTTTATAATCATTTGATATTTCGACCTCCCCACCACCATTGAACACAGTTAAGTTTGCGCTACTTAACCACTCTCAACGATTTAAATTTTGTGCTCAAAATTTAAGTTTATGTCTAAACTTCTAAAAAAATTTAAAGCGATGCAAAAAGTAACGATAAAAAATAGTTGTACTTACTCCAAAGTCTAAAGCGCCCTCTATCGGCATTTTTTGAAATTTATCTGTATAATTTATTTTCAAGACAATACTGACATAAAGAATAATTTTAATGAAAACCGCAAATCAATTGACCAATTTTTCTGTTTTTTATAATCATTTGAATTTTGAACCTACCCACTCCCGTTGAACACAGTTCAGTTTGCGCTACTTAACCACATATTTTGATTCAAAATTTATGTTTATGTCTAAACTTCTAAAAAAATTAAAAGGGATGCAAAAAATAACGGTAAAAAATAGTTGTTCGTTACTCCAAAGTCTAAAACGCCCTCTATCGGCATTTTTTGAAATTTATGTTTATAATTTATTTTCAAGACAATACTGACATAAAGAATAATTTTCGTGAAAACCGCAAACGAATCGACCAATTTCTCCGTTTTTTAGAATCATTTCAAAGTTTGGACCCTAAGCTTTGATGGCGCCTATCTCCTTCGGAAGACGTTTGGGACCCTTAGTTTCCCATTTAATATTATTTGTCTTGATGTGTACTATCACCCCTTAAAGTTTTGCATAGTAGTTTAGATACACCCTGTAAACTGATATTAAAACAACCTGCACTAGTTCAAAAAATTATAGACTGTATAACATTATTGGAAAGAAATCAAGGGCTTTTTCAAATGCCACCATTGGATTTAATAGATGATGAAGACATTTAGAATATCATAAGAACATTTTTAAATAGAACTTTAACCTACTAAATTATCATTAGCAAAATTAACAAGTTTTACATTATCATCTTTTTGTTCTTAATTTATTACCCTTACTTTTATTATTCTGTTTATTTTATTTATTCCATTCAACTACCTCTAAATTGTCTTAACCTATTGCTATTTTTTTTTTTTTTTTTTTTTTTTTTTTGAGAGAGCTAAGAAAAT
Organism: Maratus speculifer; assembly: GCA_964019185.1. Lineage (NCBI taxonomy): Eukaryota > Metazoa > Arthropoda > Arachnida > Araneae > Salticidae > Maratus > Maratus speculifer. The sequence continues at coordinate 227,850,696 of OZ025292.1, forward strand.
TTATCATCATTAAGTATTATTTAAGTTAGAAATATGATTATTGCAACTTCTGGTTACGAATATGCTCATAGGTTTATCTTAATTATTTATATTGTACATATAATTTTGTATTTATCACTGTGAAGAATTCTTCAATTATCTTTACTTTTTGAGCACGCACTGAATAGCTAGGGTTACGCGTTGTCATTGTGTTTAAATAATATTCTTTCATTTGTTTTCTAATATATCTTTGACGGCGGTCTGGGGGCCATTCAATAGTGTCCCTGGTCTCTCCTGAGTCCGTATACTACGGAGATTCTCCTTTCCTTTTGGTATTTCTGTCTTAGTCCATTTTGGGCTTTTAGCATAGTTATTTCACCCTGCTAGGTGGGGCTTGTTGAGCTTAAGCCATTTGGTAGGCCTCCCCACCTAGCTGAAACTGAAACTGAACTTTACGAGTGTTGTTGCGGTTAAATTGATTTTTTTAAAATGTCACCCACAATAGAAATTCAAACTGCTATATCTCAGGCGTTTTTTTTATAAAGACAAAGCAAAAAATACTCCGGAATTCAATATTAAGGTAAATACTTTAGAAAGAACCTTTTTTCAATTTCAAATTTTTTGTCTGTACATCATTATACATTTAAACGATTTTTGACAAACTTAAATGAAGTTGGACAGTGAACTCGGTCAAGACATTGATGTACTATGTACACACGGAGTTATATCCAAATCAGCTTGTAAATATGCGTATTATTGCGTGATAAATGTCAGACCGTTTCAAAATATTAACCACACTGGAAATTGAAAGTGCTATAACTCAGCCATTTTTTAAGATATAGATGAAACAAAAAATGCTCTGGAATCTTTGTATGAAGGTCAAACACACAAAAGAAAAATATTTTTCAATTTCTTAATTTTTGAACTTAATTTTAAAATTTATTTAAAAAATAATATTCCGTCATTTTGAAACAAGATGGCGGATGGAACTGGCCAACAAACTCGGTCCAGCCATTGGTATGTACAATGAACGCACCAAGTTTCGCCGAAATCGGTTTATAAATACACATGTTATCACGTGACGAAAATTAGATAATTTTAAAATGTCAGCAACACTAAAAATTAAAAGTGCTGTAACTCGGCCATTTTTTAAGATACAAACAAAACAAAAAGGCTCTGGAATCTTTGTATCAAGCTTAAATGCATAAAAAATAAATCTTTTCTAATTTCTCACTTTTTTGTACCTAATTTTAAATTTTAAATTAAAAAAAAATGGCCGCCATTTTGAAACAAGATGGCGGATGGAACTGGCTAACGAACTCGGTCAAGGCCTCATTACTTACTATGTACACACCAAGTTACATCCAAATCGATTGATAAATACGATTGTTTTCACGTGACAAAAATCAGATCGTTTCAAAATGTCAACCATAAGAAAATATCAAAGTGCTATAACTCAATCATTTTTTAAGATACAGACAAAATAAAAAAGTGTTCTGGAATCGTTGTTTTAAGTTCTAACGCATAAAAGAAAATATTTTTCAACATTTAATTTTTTCGCATTTAATTTTAAATTTTAAATTAAAAAAAAATGTTAAATGGCCGCCATTTTGAAACAAGATGGAAGATGATGCTGGCTAACGAACTCGGTCGAGACATTTGTATGTACTATGTACATACCAAGTTTAATTCAAATCGATTCATAAATACGCGTGTTACCACGCGACAAAATCAGATCGTTTCAAAATGTCAACCATAAGAAAAATTCAAAGTGCTGTAACTCAATCATTTTTAAAGATATAGACAAAATAAAAAGTGTTCTGAAATCGTTGTTTTAAGTTCTAACACATAAAAGAAAAATATTTTTCAATTTTTAATTGTTTCGCATTTAATTTCAAATTTTAAATTTTTAAAAAAAAATTAAAAGGCTGCCATTTTGAAACAAGATGGCGAATGATGCTGCTAACGAACTCGGTCGAGACATTTGTATGTACTATGTACATACAAATGTACATAGGTACACACTTGGTATGTACTATGTACGTACCAAGTTTCATTCAAATCGGTTCATAAATACGATAGTTATTGCATGACAAAAACCAGATATATATATATATATATATATATATATATATATATATATATATATGTCAACTTTTGGACGGAGGGTGGTTTTGGGGTCTGGGAGTCATGATCGGTGAAAATATACCAAAATTTTCTGGAAGTGCTTTCCTCCGGACGGCTGCAATAGGTAGCTTTTTACTTTTTGTAATGAAAGCTACCTAAAACCTATTTAGGGGGCGTTTTTAAGAAGGGGGGGGGTGAGTTTGATAGGCTGATTTGAATCTTATGAGGCTACACTTGTGACAGTGGATGAGAAGTAGATACATCACTATGATCCCGAGACCAAACAGCAGTACTTTTATCTCCTTCACTGTCAAAAATCAAGCCTCATAAGCTAAAAATCAGACTTTCAACTACACCCCCCCCTCTCCATTTCACTTCTCCATTCAAAACTATATGAATATTGCAGCTACTGTTCTAAAACTAAGCATAAAATCATACTAAGACATTAGACTTCGATATTATACATGAACCCATTGCAGTGCAGATATTCTATATACACTAGACACAATAGTTATTGAACCTCCATCGAATATGCGTATTTTACTTATTACGCAAAGAATTGTGAATATTACGATAATACAATAATGTGTGTTTTTTGCGTAATACACATTTATCCGTGTAATCACAGGAGATTGCACAGATAAATGGGTGAGAATATTACACAGATATATGTGTATTCTTGCACAATTTACACATTAATGTGGGTATTTCATGAGTGATCATTATAACTTTTACACACTTAATGTTATCATCAAATTACATACTAAAATGTGTATTTTGAAATTTAGGTATTAGGCGTGTATTTTGGCAATTTACACACAAATTTACACATATAAACAAATCGTTTTTGTATCATCAATTTACACATTTTTGTGTGTAAACTTACACTTTTATTTTTTAGAGTGTAGAGTAAAATTTTTATCAAAATGGCGTGGTCGGACATAACCGGGAAGTTTCTGGTTTTGGAAAACTCATTTATTTGCATGATTGCAATAGAATGAGCTTGTTTATGTAATGTTTGACGATCTATAAATATTTAAAAGCTATACAAAATTATTATTTAAATTAAGTTGTTATAAAGAAGATTGTTTTTAATCATTTCTGTTGCAATATCTATCCTTATTTCAATCCCTTAAAAATCAGAACTCGACAAGAAGAAAAAGGAAAGATGGAGAAACAAGACAATAAGAATTTAACCCTGAAGCGAAGTTTTCCATGATGACAGAAAAAAGCAGAAAAATTGATGCGAAAAAGAAAAGTCCTAAGGAAAAAACCACTTGACATCAAACGAGGATTAATTTGAATGTGAAGCATGCATCTTTTGCAACAGCTTACATGAACAATCTAAGCCTAAGAAGAGTTGGATACAGTGCCGTCACTCAAACGGTGGGCACATGAAGCATGCATCAATGCAACAAGATCAAACTTTCTTTGTGATTTTTGTGCCTAACAAATTTAACTCTTAAAGCATAACTTAACTAATTTTTATTTTATGTAGATTTGATATAGATTCACGTTCTATAAGTATAATGTGTCAATTTTCCTTTAATAAATAGTATTAATTCAAAATTACAATGTGCTTTTAATTCTTTTTTTCAGTTCCCGGTTTTATCCTCCCTGGTCGGACAAAACCGGGACATAGCACACTTCAAAAAAAAGTGTTATTATGATCTCAATTTCTGTTTTTCGTGACTGAATGAATACTTTTTTCTTCCTAAGGATTCAATTTATCGTTTTAATACAAATTTTGACTATTTTGTTCACATAGTGCAGAATAATAAAAAGAAAAACATTATTGCCCCGGTTTTATCCGACTTTCTTCTACATACAAAATTTGCTGACAATACAACAGGAACTGATAAAGTCTAACATTATATATTATGTATTTTTTTCAGACAACAAAACATGTTATTGACGTAATGCTATGAAAAACAAGAACAAAAAATTATGCCTCAGTTTTAGGTTATGATACACCTTCCAACTGGTTTAAAATATTTTTTTAATTTTATTTTTATAATGTAGTGAGAAGGAATATATAAATAAACAATTTAAAATCTTATTTATACATTATAATTTTTGGTAACTGATATACAGTAGGGTGGGCCGAAAAAAACTTTTTTTCGATTTTTGATTATGGCGGGTGCGGAAAAGTGGCCACTGGTGGCACTCAGTTCATACAAAAAATTTGAGATTTTTTGGACATTTCCTTACCCTGCCGCAAACGGCTTGAAGTTTTGCAAAAATGTTCATTTTTGAACTTTTTTCAAAAAAAATTAAAAAATGTTAAATTAAATTTATTTTGGTTGTATTTACCTGAAAAGGCATATTTAATGTACCAAATATTTAAATAAGATCTGATCATGCATTATTTAATATCTATGTGTATTATAACTTAGGCTATTTTTATAGCTTTTTCGCGTATAATAGGCAAAAGTTGTATTTGTTTGAATCGATCGTTAGTTTCTGTATTATTTATGTCCCTTGGTCTTCATTATATATTTTCCATGTGTCAAACGTCATATATTTGGGGAAAAGACAGCAGTATACTTCAAAAACAAATCTGGAAGGTGAGAAAGTGGTGAAGCAGGACTCTAAGCGCGCGCAATGATTCTTCGAGATACTCAGGGAGTGAAGGACGAAATAGTTGAGAGCCAAAATTCAGTAAAGGATTCTTATTATTTATCCTTGCTCAGTTACCTGTGAAATTTGTTCAGTATTAACGTGAAACCCTTTTGTATTGATATGCAGTGCTTTTTGGGTCGTTTAATGTGCCATTATAGTGTTTTGTGCGTTTTATTACAACGAGCTTAGAAATGGTTAGTATAAAGGGCCATGACAATGCAAAGACACGTGATAGCGTGAAAAGTAATTCTTTAGAAGCATCATGCATATTGAAAGGATTGCAATTGCCAACCTATGCTGATAATCATGCGCCACTACTACTGGTTGCTTCACCATGTAGAAGTTGTGACAGCAGAGGATACGAATCTCGTCATCGATAGAAACAAAGTCAGAAGAGAGAAATATAAACTTGGAAAGAAGATACAGGCAGAAGAAATTATTGAAAGAAGGAAAATTAAAAGCATATTTTTTGATGGTAGAAAGGATAAAAGTATATTCAGAGGAAGAAAAATAACAAGCAGCACCGTCGAGAGAAAGGCGTGGAACACATCACCGTGTTGTTTGAACCTGGTTAGGAATACTTGTGTCACTTGATACCTCGTTCCGTTACCTTGATACTTCGAGTTCAGAAAAGTCTAACTTGTAGTGACTTGGAAGATTGTATAATGATTTTGCTATTTCTTTCCCGTGACCGGAACAAGGTATCAAGTGACCTAAGTATTCCTAACCAGGTTCAAACAACACGGTGATGTGTTCCTCTCCTTTCCTTCGACAGTGCCGCTTGTTCTTTTTTTCCTCTGAATATACTTTTATCCTTTCTACCATCAAAAAATATGCTTTTATTTTTTCTTCTTTCAATAACTTCTTCTGCCTGTATCTTCTTTTTAAGTTTCTATTTCTCTCTTCTGACTTTGTTTTTATCGATGACCAGATTCGTATTCTCTGCTGTCACAACTTCTACTTGGTGAAGCAACCAGTATTAATGGCGCATGATTTTCAGCATAAGTTGGCAATTGCAATTCTTTCAATATGCATGATGACCCCAAAGAGTTACTTTTCACGCTATCGCGTGTCTTTGCATTGTCATGGCCTTTTATACTAGCCATTTCTAAGCTCGTTGTAATAAAACGCACAAAACACTATAATGGCACATTAAACGACCTAAAAAGCACTGTATATCACCACAAAAGGGTTTCACGTAAACACTGAACAAATGTCGCAGGTAATTTAGCAAGGATAAATAATAAGAATCCTTTATCTCATTTCGGCTCTCAACTATTTCGTCCTTCACTCCCTGAGTATTACGACGAATCATTGCGCGCGCTTAGGGTCCTGCTACACCACTTTCTCGCCTTCCAGATTTGTTTTTGAAGTATACTGCTGTCTTTTCCTCAAATATATGACGTTTGACACATAGAAAATATATAAAGAAGACCAAGGGACATAAATAATACAGAAACTAACGATCGATTCAAACAAATACAACTTTTGCCTATTATACGCGAAAAAGCTATAAAAATAGCCTAAGTTATAATACACATAGATATTAAATAATGCATGATCAGATCTTATTTAAACATTTGGTACATTAAATATGCCTTTTTAAGTAAATACAACCAAAATAATTTTAATTTAACATTTTTTAATTTTTTTTGAAAAAAGTTCAAAAATGAACATTTTTGCAAAACTTCAAGCCGTTTGCGGCAGGGTAAGGAAATGTCCAAAAAATCTCAAATTTTTTGTATGAACTGAGTGCCACCAGTGGCCACTTTTCCGCACCCGCCATAATCGAAAATCGAAAAAAAGTTTTTTTCGGCCCACCCTAATATACAGCCGTTAATGTGAGAAAGTTGTTTTGTACAGCCATATATATATATATATATATATATATATACATATATATACATATATATATATATATATATATATACGATTTGGAATACTTTAATACATCACGCAATTCTAAAATTTCACTGAATTTTAAAATTAAAAACAAATTGAAAAACATACAGCTAACGACTTTCAACCACAATCAAACCTGTACCCGAACTCGTATGTGTTTCTCTGTAAAATAACAATAAATACAATGCAATCCATCATCTACATCTAACACCTTCTAACGAATCTCTCAAACTAATTTCATTTATTAAAAGTTCTGTAACATAAATAAAAGCACTAGTTTTCCTCTTAAAACATAATTTTCCTCTTAAACTTAATAATACAACTTAGTCTACAATTTTAAAAATCATGTTTTGATTTCATAAAATGAAAGTTTTTTTAACTTCCGTTATGAATTCAAATTTTTTAAAGAGTTAAAGAGGTTAACGGATATTTTGGTTTGGTTTGAAGAAATTTAAATTGTGATGCTTACAAAATTTACTACTTTGATTTATAGGAGCATCCCAAATCTTCACAGAAATCTGTAATGTTTTAGGAATTTTATAGTCTTTTGTAAACTAACTGTAAGTCCTACGTTCTTCATTTTCATTAATGAGAATTTTAAGGTAAATTCTCAGTAACATATATCCATTATATGGAAATATTTATGAATATTTACAATCTTAGTATACCTAATATATATATAAATTACGAGCAGACGATGGACAGATACACCGAAATCACAAAAGTTTTGTAATTATATTTCAAAATGTTACTAATAACAATTTACCTTGTCTACAAATATGCTTTTCATTGACTAACAGTGTCTTCATTGATTTAGAAACTATGTCTGTAGAGCATATTGTCCCTCTAGGTCTTCTTTATTAAGATTTTAAAAACAATAAAATATTCAACTACAGTTTAATTCACCAGTAAACGCGATAGCGGGCGGAGTAGAAAATAAAAACAAATGATATGTTATTAGGAAAATAAATAGAGATATTGACTCTTAATACACAACATCTCACTAGTCAGAAGAGGGTGTGGCTTATAAGGAAAAAAAAGGAAAAGAAATTAAAAATAAATAAATAAATATCTGAAAAATCCGAAAGAATAATAAGTAACAAGAAAAAGTTAAAACTAATGGAAGCAATTCTTTTAGGTCAAGACCCAATTAATTACAAAATTTTATTAGTCTTTAATTGCCAAAACGTTAGTGAAGGCTTACTTTCGAGACACGAAATTTTTTGGTTTCTGTCTGTCTTTCAGTCTGTCGGTCTGTACCGCGATAACTGACGCAAAAAGCAAAACGATTGGCTTGAAATTAAGTGGGTATGTTAGTGAGGCACTGGGATTAAGCTGTATAGTTTTTTGTTAGATTTGATTCATTCGTTCGGAAAATATAGAATATTTAATTTTGTGCAATAATGCTTTTCTATGGCAAATCCAATGATTTTAATTTTTTTTTTCTTGAGAGAAAATGACGCATTTCATTAATGGAATTCAACGATAAATGGATACTAAAATTTACAAGTTAAATTATTCGTATTGTTTTGAAATTTTGTCTACGCATTTGTCAGATTTTAAAAATTATTACTGTAAATTTTGGAGATTTTTTATAAATTTGTTTCAGAGATTTACTTATTTCAAATGTATTTATTTCGCTTTCTTTATTTTCTCTTAATGGTTGCTAAGCAACCATTCATCCTAATCCTTATTTTTATAATGTTATAAATTTGAATGCGTGTACAAAAATTTAAATGAAGTCAATGTCAAAACAGATGAATTAATTAATGTCTTTGTATTTTTGCGTATAAATATAACATAGCCCAAAAAAGAACATTGGGTATATTTTATTAATTTTATTCAAATATTTTCTTTAATAATTCAAAATTTACTTCTTTTTCATACAGATTCAATAGCTATTTTTTTAGATAAAATTTAACCAATTTCCTTTATGGTTGCCAAAAAAAAATCAAAATATGGAATAGTTTTTCAACGGCAATAAGTTTCAATTGAATAATTTTCATTCGAAAAATTTAACTAAGAAAAAATAAAAATGACGTCAGAATTAACATAAAAAAAATAGTATTTTGTTAAATATTAAACACAGAAATTTGTTTTGTTAATAAGAATTTTTCTGACAAAAATGGTGGCATAATTAGAAGTAAAAGAAATAAAAAAGAATTCTATTTTTAACAAATTTTTCACTTGGTAAAATCTGACGTCATAATTGAAATAAAACAGGTATTTTATAGTATCCGTTAAAAATACAAGAAACATGGATAGCAAATAACTCATGAATAATGACGTCATTGCCGAAACTTCAGTGAAGGCTTTTTTTGGCGACACAAAATTTATTGTTTTCCGTCTGTCTGTCTGTTTGTCAATCCCCGATAACTGCCACAAAATGCAATCAAAACTTCTTTTTTGGAAACAAAATTGTAAAACCCTAGATTACTGAGTTTACACTTCCAAAAGTTCCTGATACATCAGATTTATGTGTTTGTGGTGGGCAGGTATGTAGAAGTATGAGAATAATGAAAAATGCTTATTAAAACTGTTACTTGTCCTTATAAATCAAATGTATAAAGAAATACAAGATATACGAGAACCATTAGCAGATTGATAGAAAGTTACAAATTTAAATTTAATGAGACTACAGGGGGTTCAGGGGAGCGGAGGGGAACTTTTCCTGTAACGGTAACAACAAAAACTCAAGTTTTAGAATCGGTTACATGGATTTTTCCTGTTATCGTTACATGAAAAGTTTTTGGAATCCCAGTTTCCTAGAAAATGTTTAGTAAATTAACAGATTTTTTTTTTTACAGTGTACGTTTTTACAGTTTTTACAGTGTAATTGTTTGATTGTAATTAGTAGATTACTGAGTTTACGCTTACAAACGTTCCTGAAACAATAGATTTAGGTGTTTGTGGTTGGCAGGCATGTAGTAGTATGAGGATAATGAAAAATGCTGTTTCAAACTATTACTTATCCTTTTAAATCAAAATGTATAAAGAAATCGAAGATATACGATAACCACTAGCACAATTAATAGAAAGTTACAAATTTAAACTTAATGAGACTACGAGGGGTCTACTGAAAAAATTTACTATGTTATAATAAAAAAAAATAGAAACAAAATATTATGAAAATTTCAGAATACTCTAACATATCTAATTTTTTAATTTAAAGCTTTTGATGGCTGAAAACTTCTTATTCTTATTTTATTCTTATAAATAATTGCTAAGTTTGAAAATTTTAAATTACAGTTTGGGGGAAGTTGAATATTACCCAAAAAGTGTTTAAAAATATGATGTGGAAAGCTGACGTTGAGGCTCCTGATCTGCAGATTTATTGGTTATATCCTAAAAGATAAAGAAATTAGATCTGAAAATAAAAATAAAGAAGGTGGATTTGAAGATGAAGAAGTTGGAACATTTATTTATATCGCCCCATTGATAGTTACTATAACTCATTTATCGACTGAAAAAATTACATAACCTAGATCATTTAACGCGGTATGCTGTTTGTTAGATGCTACATTGTAATTCCTAAGATTCTTGATTGGTAACTAATTTTGTTTTATATTTAGAAAGAAGCGAAGTACAAAATATATATTTTGTAGATTTTTTTTAATCCATTACTGAGGTGTTTTCCTTCTGAGTTTTCACATTATACTGAGTTAGTGTATAATTTCTTAGTGTATCCGAGAGATTTAATTTTCCTACATTTCATAAACGTTATTTGTGAAAGTATTTTGCAAAGTCTGGAGCTCATAATGATTACACTATTGCTAACAGTAACATTTGTGATTGTTTTGCTCATTGAAAAGTAATGTAAACTGGTTCAGCAACTTCTGGAACATTCATAAATACCAATTTTTTGAAAACGTTTGATTTTGATATAGAGGGGAAAATATATGATGCAAAGAATATATAATATTTATTTAAACGGCCACATGAAAGAATTTCGTCACGTAATGGCATAGGGTGAAACATTGTTTGCGGCGTATTTTAATTAAATATTCCATTTCATATACAATGAAATTGATATGCCTTACTGAATATTGCCATGGGTTATTTCCTGTATTATAGAAAATAAATAGTATTTACAGCGACATACAAAATATTTCGGATACTATACTGCATCCTCAGTACTGTATTTTAGTGTTAACTACTGGAATAGCACTTTCGAACAGGGCTTCATGTAAGAATTTGTAAGGAATATAAGCGTTAGTAAATATAAACAAAACTAGTTAAAGATGGTTCTTAAAATAATAACACATTTTTATGCAGAACTATTTATAGTATTCTAAGAACTGCTTGTCGAATGCAGGGCCACGCAAAGAATTGGATACTTGACCGTCTGTAGATGATAGATTCTAGAAATGTGATATCAATAGTTCTAAGCACGTTATAATCCTAATTGAAATTAGAAGAACAGAAGCGTGCACATATGTATAGCAGATAAAGTACAAGTCTATACAAAAGTATTCATGTATGTTTCTATCTATTGGTAGAAATTGTTAAAAAGAAAATTTCAACCTATTATGTATTTTCAATTCTTTCCGAGATAGATGAAATTTTTTTTATGAATTTGATTTGCCTGTCCATCTGTCTGCATGTCTGTTTTTCCAACTCTAACTTTCATTAATACAGCTAGATTGTTCTTTAATATATATACATATATATATATATGTTATAAAATAATTGATATAATATTATAAAATAATATTATTGAAAATAAAATGCTTAGCGTTTATAGTTTCTATACACAGACACTCAAAAATATTCCATCACAGTAAGGTCATGAAGAAATTTCGCAAATATGTAGCGCCTATAGTAGTCAACTTTTCAGTCCATATGTCTGTCCGTCCGTTCTCATGTGACAGCGCAAAAACTACTCATCCAAATGATTTGATATATAATAGATATAATTGTCATAATGTTGCCTAATCATTTAAATTTTTTTGAAAATCGAGTTGAAATTCAAAACAATATTGATAAAAAAATTCTTCAATTTATTAACTCTTATTATATGTAATTAATTCCATTATATTTGATATCCCACGATACCAATGGTTCAAGGTTACCACTGTAAGACGCTCTATTTAAGATAGGCTCATATTATTTCCGTATTACTGAGTTTATATCTATATATATATATAATCGTAATAAATTTTTTATTAAGGATTTATTTTTGAAGAAAGGTGCAACAGATTTCGTAGCATGATCTGACTATTTATATAACTAGTTATAATACAAACGAACTTGTTTAACTGCACATGAATAACAAAACGTCAAAATATGAGTAGAAAAATTTAAAAAATGTCTGCATGTTTTCCAGATTCAAAATTAAATGTTGCATTATTGTCAATTGTTTTTATTTCTTAAAAAGTTGTTTATGAAAACAAACATTTTCTATTATAGATTCAATATATAAAATTATTTATTGACTGCATCTTGTTATTCCTTGCTAGTACATATTCGTTTTTACATTTTCCAGTTTATAAAATTTAGTAAATGTGAATAAATAATATAAAAAGAATTTACTTGTATAAAATAAAAAGGGCAAAATGGCCATAAAATCTTCTTATGGAAAAAAAGTTATTATTTTATTTACAAATGTTTGATTGATTGGTTATTATATCAACAGCGCTACTAAGCCATCTGTGAGTTTCTCTGTGAACGTGTGTATCTTAAAAGTAAAAAAATGTGCCAAAAGAACATTTGTTCTGAAATTCCGTTTCATAAAACTTTTTCTTTTAACACGCGCTCTAGTTTACGACATCATATTTTATCAAAATTCTATTATCGTCGAAACTAAAAGCTCATAATTTTTCAAAGTAAACGTTACTTTGAACTTACCTTTAAAGATAAAATGTATAGAGGAAAACACAGAACTGTGGTATAAAACATTTCTATAACAATTCTAACTATTGGAAATGGAAACATAAAAAATGTAATTTATAAAGTTATTAAACAAAAGAAAAGTGAGAAAAAAATATATATATTAAACATTTTCTAACAAAGTTGAAAATTGTTTATGAATCCGGTTTAATTGTCTGTCTGTGCAGAGTCTAATTAAAGTAAATATAGATGGATTGCCGAGAAATTGACGTATATAATATATAATTGAGACTTGCAATGGCACTTTCAGTATTAAAGGTACAGTTTGTAGCATTAGTTTTAGAGAGATAAAAAAATATCCGTCATTTTACGACTTATGGAAAAATTAATCACGAATAATTTAATGATGGTTTTTTTTTCAAACACTTTGAAATATTACCCAAATCTCTGACATGTATTACAAGATGCTTACTATAGAATATATCACGCACAGCATTCATTGTTCATTCATTTCGGCATTAGAAAAAAACAAGTAAGAAAAATTATGCGTTAAGCATAGATTATGAAACACTTTCCAACGCCTCCTGAAATCTTTAAAAAACTTTGTTATGCAGGGAAATAAGGTGTTCCCATAACCAAATATGTATTCAAATACTTTTGAACAGCCCTGTATTCGATTTATCGTTTGATATATATTTTGTTTATTAAAGAAATTTAGTTTAGCAAGAAAACGCCTAGCTGGTTAAAAATTTTCTTTTAGAAATTTATATTATTGATAGAAACAAGCTTCAATACTTTTGTTGAGCCCTGTAGTTTACCTTTATTACACGAAAGCATTTTGCTAAAATTTAGTTTAAAAATACTTTTTAAACTACTTAAATCACCTTTCAAGAAATTATCATCCTTAAGAGACCTTGTATCTAGTTCTTTGCATGAACCTGTATATCATTTTATCTGTATTCTCTAAACATTTCACAGTAAACTGAATGCAATTCAACGTAAAAATGAAAAACACACCATTTAAGCAAATTACGCTCATATTCAGTAACCTTTCCGAGCTCTTTTATGTAAGCCTGTGTATCTAAATTGCGTAAGTATTAAAATTCATACACACCATAATTAACATTCAAACACACCATATAATGTGAATACATTTAGAGAAACTTAAAACCGTAAAAAGGCATTTAAAAATGCATTTCATCCGTCGAACAATTATTTTCTATAGTATACATTATACATGTCTTCGGATAGAATATACTTTTGAATGTCCCAATAAAGGCTCTGCACTTCATTTTATACGTGAAATAGCTCATATTAAATCTCTGCGACGTATATCAATTAGATTGCATATGAAATCGTTTACCATAATTAAAATATGTCGAAAAAATGTCCTCATTTATTATTATGTATTAGAATTCTTTTGTGTGGCTCTGTAAATGAATAATAAATATTCTTTTAACTGTGTATTTTACAAAATGCATATTTTAGTGCACTCCGTAGAGGCATATAAATTTGAAAACCTTTGACGGGATGTAACGCCTTTAGAATGAATTTGAAACGATTTTTCCCCATAGGCCCTAATATAACGGAAAACTTTTGACTATCGCTGTAAATAAACCAATCATGGTAGAAATTTCATTTACAATAGGGCTCGTGCTAGTGTAAACGTCAATATCGTCCAAACATTTTATGGCAATCCGAGAATATTTACGCGAGTTAGAGCATGGACAGACAGACGGCCAGACGGACAAACAAAAAGAATGCAAAAACACTTTTCAACTTTGTAGGAAAATGTTAAAAAATATTGCATCATGATTTATAAGAAATAATCGTTTGAAATTTCTTTTATTCATGCTACAATAATTCAAACATATTAAAATTGATATAAATATCTGAGGTAGGGTTCAAGATGCCCACTATTGAATATGGTATGCATAGCATTCATCATTCATATACAGGGATTTTCAAAGGATTTTTTACATTACTGTTTATGAACAATAACTGTTGGATATAAATGTTACGTTGTATTATGCTTTTTAAAATGCAACATTTTTAATGATAATCGGCTTGTAAAATTATAAAGATTATTCACAGGACTGCACAAAATATCTATAGTACATTTTCATTTTATAAAGGTCATTAATGAAGGGACATTTAAAACTGTTGTATGAGTAAATTTTAACATACTATGTATTGTAAGACAAATTCATAGATCGCATACAGATGTAGAAAATTTTAAGATATTCCTCCGACTGTTGATAGAAATTGCTGAAATTATGTTTTCATATGTGTTTATGTAATCTACATTTTTTTAAAATTTAAACACAATTTTTCACTTTATTAACGTCATAAGTTTTGGTGTAGCTTTTTGAATGTCTTGAAAAGTATTTCATAATTTATACTTAACGCATGGGTTTACGTTCTTGTTTAATGTATGTAGAGTGCTCAAAAACTATTAAAACTGCAATATGAAATTGTAAGAGGGGATTTAAGTAACAAAATTAAACACCCATTGCCATAGAACGGACGTCCGAGAAATAGACATTTAACGATTTTAACTACCCCTTAGATCGTTGAGTTTATGTCTTTCGATTCTTCTCACAGCGTTAGCTTCTTTCTTCCTTTCTTTTTTTTCCTTTTTATTTATTTATTTATTATTTTTTAAGTGAATTTTGAAAGCACATTTTCAGAAAAGACCAGCTATCAACGGAATAAATAATCCAGTAAAAATCAATACAATTTTATTTTTTATTAATAACAATAACTTTGTGCGGATATACCGTTTAAATAAAGTAAAAATTTCAATTAAAACTTGATCATGGATGTTTGCCACTTAAATTACACAGGCCTACAAAAAAAAATATTTTTTTGGTGCCTGAGATTTTACAACTGATTTTGGATATTTTTTGGGCGCTGATTCCAAATATGCAATCAGTTTTTCTCTATCAGCTCTACTTTTTTAGATATGCAAAGCGAACTAAAGATTTTTTACAACTAAAGTGACCTTGAACACTTAAACTGACCTTATGATACATAGCCCTGTAACGACGTTCAAGGCGATTAGAAGGACGCTGAAATACCACAAGATCTTGAAAAAAACAAATGTGCAAGCAAAACTGAGGATCTGCGCATGCTTATGATTTCGCGCCGCTGATCCATAAAGCCAAATGCAAAAGCCTCCAAGAGATAAGGCTAGTTTCAGAGTTCGCTCCATGGAAACAAAACTGGCTTTCTTTGACTTTCTAAAGTTTTTGAACTTCCATGATATTTGTGTTTAAAGTAAAATTCGTATCAATTTAACGTAAAACTCGTAGTGTTGTAGCTTGTTGTGTTTGCGTTTTAGAATGGAATTTAAATGAGTTCAAGTAGAAAAAGTTGTATAAATCATTCAGATAAGTTTTGCTGCATATGTGGAGAATAAAAGTTGAAAGTACACGGAAAATATGTTACTGACTTTGTAAAGAGAGCTTATCTTGGATACTTTGGGGTTAGACTTGGTGATCAGGATAAAATCTGCCCACCGCAACAGGTCTGTAAAACTTGTACAGAATATTTATGACAGTGAGCTGACGGAAAAGAATAAGTCTCAAATTCGGCTTACCAATGGTTTGGAGAGAACTCCAAAACCATTTCTATGACTATTATTTCTACCTAGCACTGGAATACTATTTGAATTAATCGAAACAATTGTAATAAGAAAACTTATCCTGATTTAGTGTCTTCAAGACCCCCACTTTCTCACTCAGAGGAACTACCGATCCCAACGTTTCATCAGCTACCAGAGCTTAGTGAGGATGAATATTGTCCTTCTGATCATCTTTTAGATAGATGTGAAGGTAACAGTGATTATGAGGAGACGTCATCAATGCCTAAATTTTTCTTTAAATGATTTCAAAAGAGATTTCAATGTTTTAAAAGAAGCTTCTGAATTACTGGTTGGTTTCAAGATTAAAAGACAAATATTTATTAGAACAAAGAGCCAAACTTACATTTTATCACACAAGTCAAAATTGTCTACTACCCTTCTTCTCTTAAAAAAACAATCTTGTATTTTGTCATGAATTTAGAGGACTGTTAGAAAAATTGGCTCTTCCTAAATATTTTCCAGATGATTGTCCTTGGACAGCAAAGAAGTTACACAAAATACTATTGTTTTTATATTTTTGGGATAGCAGGGATAAAACACACCACTAGATTAGAAAAGAGAGGCCTAAGAAAGAAAACATGGATGTTGGAGAAAGGAATGTCATTAATAACACTTTAGTTGGGCGAAAGAAAATCATACTTTCGGCACTGCATATCAAGCTCTGTCCTATGAAGCAGTTTGTGTAAATTATCCATAAGAACGGGTTATGATTTTCATATATAAGGTAAAAACACCCGAATTGAGTTATGAAAATATTAAAGCAGGAATATTTAACGGACAACAAATAAGTCAACTGATTAAGGATCCTGCTTTCGTAAATTCAACGAATGAGGCTAAATAAAAAGCCTGGACTTTTGTGGCAGTTCACAAAAATATTCCGGGCAAATGCAAAGGAGAAATCTATGTAGAACTGGTAAATGAAAAGCATAATAGTTTTAAATCTCTTGGGTGTACTAGAAACATTAAAGTACACTATTTACATTGCCACTTAGAGCATTTTCTTGAAAATAAATAAGGCACAAGTGATAAACAGCCCGAAAGATTTCACCACAATATTAAGACTATGGAGGACCGATATAAAAAAAGATGAGATATGCAAAGGGTTTCAGATTACAGTTTGAGTTTAAAAAGACTGTTCTAAAATATATTCCCGAAAAGAAGCTTCCGAAGCATTCAATGAGTATCAGTTTCATCAGTGACGTTTTTCTCTATTTTTGTGAGTAAAAATATTTGTATAATATAATTAAAAAATTATTATTTGAATATGTGATATCATAATAATAAAAACTAGCATTTGTGTATTATAAAAAATAAAAATCCTGTATTTATTTTATTTTTACATACATTTTTTAATACATGGATTTACCTTAAAATAATGAAACATATATTTCACAAAAAGCTGTTTATCTTACAAAACTGAGCTGATAGAGAAAAACTAAGGCCATATTTGAATTCAAGACATCAAATTCATATAAAATCAGCTAAAAATACCCCGGCACCAAAACAGGTGTTGACCAGTGTTATCAGTCTTCGAAATTCACATAGAGCGTGCAATCCGCTCGTAATGGCGTGGACAGACACAGGTGGAACACACGCAGCGCTTCTTAACGGCTTACGGGTTAAGACAAATGAAAAAAATGAAATGAAAGAATTTCACTTAAAATACAACAATAATTTTATTTCATTCTGTTGTTAGAAATGATTATTAAAGGAGCACTAGGAAATAAACATTCACATTTTGCTTTATTTGATTACTCTTAAATTCTGTTAATGTGTTAGCAGTACAGAATGTTCGTGGCAGGTACAAAGCATGCAGCGCATCCGTAATGTCGGTTATAGACAGAGATGTACGCTCTAAGCGCGTTCGTAGTGACATACGGGTTAAAACAAATGAAAAAGGGGAAATGAAAGAAATGTCACCTAAACTATAACATTAAAATTATTTTGTTGTGTTTCTGCAAAAGATTTTCAAATACGCACTTGGAAATAAATGTTCATATTTTGGTTTCTTTTATTATTCTTAGATCCTGTTAACCTGTAAGACGAAGAAAATGTTCTGGGTAGGCACAGCTCTTGCAGCAAGTCCGTAATACACTGTAAAAAAAAATCTGCAAACATACAAAATTATTTTTTGTAAAGCCACAGAAATCTGCAAGTTTACTAAAATTGCATCTGTAACCAGGGTATTATATTTACCAGCGCATAGCACAAATACATGAAATATCTTAGTTTCACCTGTCAGCCAATCAGAAAGGGCTTCAGTAGTGACGTGATCATTGTTTACGCGGCCACAAGGGCGTAAAAGTCTTCCATCTTGAATCCGTTATTGAGAAGGATTTCTAGTTAAAAAGTAAGTAAATATTTATTCTTAATGTGTTAAAGTTTGTTTTAACCACTTCAGTCCTGACTTCGCCCCCAGGAAATACTTATGAACACTCTTTAATTTTTTTAAAATGCTTCTAGAATTGTTAAGATTACTTTTAGACCTCTTTTAATGAATGCGTGCTTATTATAAGCATCGATAACTCAGATAAGGGTATTTGATTTTTTGTTATAATGTAGCATGATCTAGCAAGTAAATCTTTCTGTTATTTCCTGTTAATTACATGTATTATTGTCAGATAACTATTCTTTACGTAGGTATTTATTAGAAATGCGAAATTTCTAATGTTTAATGTAACAAATAAAACTTCCCTTCTATTTTTCTCAAATTTCCCTTCTGCTTTTTTGCCTCCTTCTCCAAAGTACAAAAAATTAAAGTATTTAAAACTTATTTCTACACTTTTTGTTACTTTATAGTGAATAATCAATCCTAAATTTCATTAGCAATTGATAACATCACTTTCATTTCATTAAAAATTTCATCTGAATTTCACCCTCAAAATATTCGTTTCCGAATTTTGTCAATCCCACACATTAACAGCATTTAAAATTTAAAAAAATCTGTAAAACTTTTTAATTTAAAATAAATAAAATCTGCTCTATGTGTTACTTTATTTTCACAATCAATTGCCAAATAAGATTTTTCTTACCGCTCGAAATTTTCCTTTTCCTTTGATCCCTCATCCCTTCATTTTGCGCTCTATGCTATATATTCTATGCGCTCCTCATAAAAAAAAGCATAGAATTTTAAACTATTTAAAATTCTTTAGAGCCCGGTGGTGGGGGGAGCCGAAATCTAAATTAATTAGAGGAAAGTTGAAATTGTTTCAATCCTTGTAGGTCTAGAATGAATATACTAAGTTTTCCCGTTTCTTACTAGGTTAGCGTTACAAAATGTGTATTGATTTATAATCGAAAAGAAAACTTTTATTAATTACCATAAAAATATCTATAAAAACTATTTTTATCAAAATCATTGTCAATTCATTATTTTTGATATTTGAAATATGTGTACATAGTTATCTATTGTGTATATATTAAATGGATATCTATTAGAATTAAGGAAATTGAAAAAAAAGTGCGAGAATTTGGGGGGGGGGACAAATGAGTGTGCAGAAACCTTTTCGCTAGAAGAAATTTAAAGTCAACAAGTAGCATGGTTCTAAACTTCGATATTTTACATAAAGGACAAAAATGGTTTTTAAAAAAAGGATTTTCGATTAGTACGAACATCTTAAATTAACCTTTAACTAATGTTACTGATCTCACAGACCGCTGCTCCCCCCCTCCATTTTTACACTTTAGCTACACACACTATCGAAGTTTTCATTCATTTGAAACTTTTGTACTATCATCAGAGACTTTTGAATAGGTGAATTTTAATTATAAGAGATTTAAACAAAACGTTTACTACAAAAAATCTTTCCTTTGAGTTAATCGGGCCTCTTATTCATCTTTCGGCAGAAACTGCTTCACAGTAGTTATATGATAATTTCTGTCAGGTTAAATTTATAAAAGTGTAAAGTCTTCGGAATAATAAAAAATGTAGTCTTAACATAAAAAAAATTATCTTTAAATTATGGTTTAAGATTAGCGGTATCAGTTGCGACATGTAAAACAGCTATCATTCATGCACCTTTTTTAACGATAATTACAAAATTATAATCCTCAAAATTCATAAAATAAATCCCTAGCATAGTTACATAAACATCGTGAAGGCTTCAACAACTTAAAACATATAAAACAAATGAAGGCTGGGCAGATTGATAACTTGGTCTCTCCTTGCATCAATATTCTGTTAGAGATTAAGGAAAAATTTTGAAATAGAATACGACAAAAATATACTCGTTTTATTTTTAATTTCAAATTATAAAACATTTGTCTTGACAATGTTTTCGATAGAATCAGTTCTTTTGAGATATTGCTCAGATAAATAAAAAAATGGTTTTTCGACTATAAATGTGTACTTATTTTTTATGACGTTGACCACAAACGAGGGAGGGAAGGGACTCAGTACTTTCATTCTAGATCTAAACTGAAGGGTTTAAAACAATGTAGTTTTCTCCTAATTAATTTTGAGTTATACCTCTGACCTCTGATTTATTTAGACATTAATGTTCAACAAAAAATTTAAGTGTAGATGCTCATTTTACTTAGAATTTAAAGCCATACATCATTTGTTTTAACAATGTTTTTGACAATTGTTTTGAGATATTATTATGTCATTAAAAAGGTGGGTTTTATTTTATTTATTTTTATTGTAAATCTACATATATTTTCTAATGCTCGTCTTGTACGGTAAAGAAAACTTAATATATTCATTGTAGACATAAACTGATGGGATTAAACCAATTTCCTGTTTCCCTCTAATAATGAATTCTACCAGCTAACCACTGGCCTATTAGTATTTTTCTTATTTGTAAATTTTTAGTAATGTAAGTCAGTCATCTAATAAATCTCCCCTCTTCTAAAAAAATTACTTATATTTTTGGCCCTTTAATATATAAAGTTTAAAACTTAAAAAACCCTTTGCTTTTTAAAAACCTTTTCCTGATCTATTTGTGACTTTATTATAACAAAAAATAAACAATAAAAAAGTCTTAACTTGTTTACTTTTCATTTTTTGCGTATTTGTAAAACTTTAATAAGGTAGATTATAAATTGTTTCATAAGCCCTTCCCCCTTCAATAATTAATAAAATATGATTATTTTTGTCTCCTATTTCTACTCGTAAAATTTAAATTTTTAAAATGCCTTCATATTTTTTTCACCTGTATTTATTACTTTATTATAACAGCAGTTATTTTCCTGAAAACTCCCCTCAACCCAAGATTTTTATACTTAGTACATCTTTTATATTTTGATAATTTGAAAGATTTAAGTGCGTAGCTCAATTAAATATCTGTTAAATTTGTGTTTTAGATATATAATTTAATTATTTTTAGAGGACGTTTTATCTCTTTTTATGGAATATTAACTGTAAGAAAATGATGATGAAACCTTTGTTTTAAGAGCAAGATATAACATGAAATATTTTTTTATTCATCTCTTCAAGTTTTTCTTCAAATCATGCACAATCAGTGAACCCAAATGTACTTTGCAAATAAATTCCATTAAGGATTATAAAGGGGGGGGGGGGGGGTAGAAGAGAAAAATCACAGCTTCGTCAATTCTCAAGATATCGCATTTATTTATTTATTTATTTATTTATTGGATAGAAGTTTATTATCTAAAACTTTTATATTTACAAGTTTTAATAGAATTAACTTATACTGAAAAAAAAAAAAAAAAAAAAAAAAAAAAACCGAAAACATAAAGGGGGGGGGGAGGAAATATCCATACTTCGTCAATTCTTAATATATCAAATCCAATTAAATTTATTTTACATATTCTCAGTAATATCTATTTTTTTTATACTGACGAGTTTTAGGACCAATTCTTATAGTAAAAATAAAATTAACAAAAATATGAGTTGAAGAAAAGAATCTCAAATCCAAACTGCTTATATTCTGACTCGTTTTAAATTCATTTTTGCTTTTAAACGCATCCAAATGATAAGCTCTCTTATATAGAAACTGCATAATGTGCCACGTTGGTCAATTTTTCGATAAAGATAGAATATACATATATATTTTAAATGCTGTCAAATTAGGCATTTATAACTGCATTTCTCATGATTGAAAAATTGAAGGTGTATTCAAATGACAAACTCCTTATTTTCTGACTCGTTTTTATATTAATTTTTCCTCTCAATTGTGTGCAATTGGCATTTTCTTTTATTTATAATGTGCCATATTGGCCAAATTTTTGATGTTGTATGTAATTAAATATAATTATTTGAGTAGAGATACAATTTGGGAACGATAGAACAGGTCCCAATTTTTTTTTTAAACATTGTGTCCCATTCCTCCCTTGAAGTAGCACTAAAAGAAATATGTTTCCAAAAGAAACATTGCCTTTTAGATTTTACTTAACTGTTCATTTATAAAAACATATTGTTGAGTTTATAAAGTGTTAAAATCAATTAAATTAGCAACAAAAGATGAGATGGAGAATTTACATTAAAAATCTGAATAGTTAGTTACTTTTTCTATTGTGAAATGGACTTTTTAAGTGACAAACTCATAATTACTTGCAACTCCAAATATTTATAACAATAAGTATAATACATTGATTATTTCATCTGGTGGAAATTTCATAAATTAAAAATAAAGCATATTTTAAGAATTATTGCAAATGTCCCATCCCTCCCAGTGTTCCACTCTTCCTTCATCACCCCATCATTTTTAATCCATATGTATGTAATGTGAAACCTCAATAAAATACGCAGATAAAAATGAAAAAGTGACTTTGGACAATGAATTTTTTAAACGATATTTTTTGTATTTTTACTTTATCAATCTTTATAAGAAGAAAATATTAGATTCGTAAAACGTTTAGACAGATTTGCACGCTTTAGGGGGCAGAGACCCCGCTTTTTCAAAATGTGAATCTGTGATTTTATTTGTATATGACACGCATTTTCTAGATACTCTATCTCAAGAACCAATGCACAGAGTTTAATATTTTAAATATATAGGTTTAATACAGAAATTATGTTCAATCAGTTACTGATGTAAATTAGTGATGGGTAGTTTTCGATGTAAATTCCAGTTCTCGACTGAGTTAAGTTTTGAGTCAGATATACTAAAACCATGTTTTTACAAAATGTCTGTCTGTAACTTTGTGTGTTTGTATGTTATGTGACACAAATTTTAAGTTGCACTCTATCTCGAAAACTAATGCACTCCATATAATAAAAGTTCATATTCAGTTAATTCGTAATGTAAATTTGTGCCGATTAACTTTTTGTTTAAATTGCTCAACATGCGATGTTCCTTCGCTATTTTCTCAGATTTCTGCAATAACTCTACCTTAATACTTATTAATCGGATTTTCATCAAACTTGAGATTCTGTTAGATACTGTCCTGTTACATATTCGGTTCCGGCCCAACTCACCAAACAAGAGGCGCTGTTTTCTTGAATTTTGCAAAATTTAGGTGATTTTAGCGATGTTCATACCTCAAAAAATAATGCATAACATTTCGTATCCTTAGAAATCCCAAGATGGGCATATATTTTTCGTATTGGGACGGCAAATTTTAAAGTATTAACATGTATATAGATAAATGAAAGTTTCGGTATTGCCACATTCAACTAGTTTGAAACGTTTTACAGTATTTCAAAGGGTAATTTTAAGTGCTGTCGAAAAGGGGAGGGGGTAGGGAACAAAGCTCTTCTGGTATTTAACATGTACTCAAAAAAAAATGTCATCATTCAAACTCTGAATTTTTTTGCCGTTAAAACATAAAGTTTGCGTATCCTGGGTGAAAAAGTGATATTTAGTAATTATTTTCAATAATTATTAATTTTTAGCAGAGGTAAACAATTTAACGATAAAAGAAATTCCTAATTGTAATACATCTAAATATCAGGGTTATTTAATGATTTTACAATAATGTCAAATATTAATGTATATAACATTGTATACATCTAACTAAAGAAAGTGATCGCAATATTTGTAATTCCTATAATTAATATTAATTAATAAAAGTTTAAAACCATTCATTATATTACAAATTAATGTTTTAGAAAAATTAAATTATTGGTTGTTATGCCGCATTTTAACTCTGGGGGATGGGGGGTAAATAATAAAAATTTGATTTTTTAAAAACTATAGTTTTCATCAAGAAAAGATGGAAAGTTAATTTTATACTATCTGAAAGGTTTTTAATA
Source organism: Maratus speculifer (assembly GCA_964019185.1). Classification (NCBI taxonomy): domain Eukaryota; kingdom Metazoa; phylum Arthropoda; class Arachnida; order Araneae; family Salticidae; genus Maratus; species Maratus speculifer. Next base: position 227,874,959 of record OZ025292.1, read on the forward strand.
ATTTTTTTTTAATTTAAAAATAACTTTGACTTAAAAAGTGTTAGTATTTTTTTAGTGCATAAAGATAGAATTGAATTACACACAATTCAAATGAAGCACTTAGCAATTATGAAAACTTTTAAGTACCAAATTCACAAAGAGATGGATATATCAATTTGTATTTATTTATACATATTGAAAGCTTAAGCATTTGTATTACAATGCAAATTTACTACCATTATTTATTGGAAATGAAGTTGGATTGTGTCTGAGTATTAGTTATTTATCTAGACATGCCGGCACAGGAAAATTGCTCCATGTAACGTTGACGATTTTTTTAATCCACAACTTCAACATTGTAAATACCTTCAGGACATCATTTTTACACCAGTTGAACTGTTTTAGTGCTATATATTTAACATTTATAAAGCATATTCAATGTTTTTAGTGTTATTGGTGCTACCTTATGACGGATATTTGTATTTTTATTTCCCTTTTTTAAGGATTGACATGCTTTATGAACTTTTCAGTTTCATATGGTTTTACTAATGTATTTTACATGAAAACTTACATTATATAACTTACATATAGTATATAACTTACTGTCATTATTTTAATAAATAATGACAACAATTTACGATTTATTGATGTTCTGTCAGTAAATGAAAAACCTCAGATATGAAAACTCCTATGACTACATGAATGAATGTACCACTGACAATTACCAATCATTGATTTAAAATTAAATTGCATGGTTTTTCAAATTATTTATAATTCTTATTGTTTTATTTTTCAACATTTATTCATTTAAATAAACTTTTATTTCTTTGATACCATTAAGATATTTACCGTCAAATTTTGACGGTTCAATAGAAATAATTTTGAAGTAGTTGTAAAATTCATTTATTCAATACGAAGATGAATATAGATTTTTTTTATTACATAATATTCATTATAATTTTTTTTAAATGTTTCTTTACTTTTTATGTTAACATATAACTTTCTTCTATAGATGCGTAAGAAAACTGAAGTCCAATTTAAAAACAGTGTGAGCTTCCCGGATGATGAAAGTTTGATAAAGTCAGACGAGGAAAAAGAACTATTATCTATAAGAAAAATCCCTCCCCATACCTCAGTCGGGCTTTCTAATATATTCTACAGCGCTGAAGTTTTCAAATATTTTACCATAATATTATTTTATCAATCATTTTCCAATAGTATCTTAATAAGTATATAAGCTTGATTATTCAAATTTGGAGAAAACATGTTTCCAAAAATACTATCGATGAAGCATGAATTTAATAGATATTTGTATGAACTCTAGTTATGTAATATTTGTAAAATATGAGTCATGTTAAAAATATATATGTAAATTATTTTTATTGTATAGAATATAATAAATCATTATTTAGAAATAAACTTCATTCATATTTTCATTGTATTTTGTCATTTAATCACATTACATTTATTGGTTGTACAGGTATGTACATTGCATTTATAATAAAAATGACTACTCATAATATTTTTCAAAGTATTATACCTTTCTATTTGTTTCAATTCATGTTTTCATACATTTTCTGTTTTTAGAAATTCTTCTTAGTCACGTCTGGTGATTATAACATACTGATAAGCACTAAAACGTGTGAAATAATGACTGTTGATATATCCAATATGCATTTTTGAGTACATATGTTAAGGTGTGTATATCATCTGTCTTATATGCAACTTTTTGAATTGGAATTTCTATTCCAGAGCTGATTCAACAACAGTTCAGTCTTACTAAATTCATGAATGTTAGATCCTTTCTTCTAGAACTTTAAGCCAGTTTAGAGTTTGAAAATTGTGGTTCTATGACTAATTAAATTTTCCTCTTAACTATTTCAATTTGAAACATAACTCTCAAGCAAATAAAATATAAATAATGTCAGGTGTATTTAATGTAGACAGTGCAACAAATTTGTGAAGAGAAAGTCGAGGAAAGAAACGAGAAAATAAATAAAAGGAAGAAAGTTTCTAGTGATCAGTGACAACTATACGGGATATTCAGCAGAAATAAGAATAACAGATATTAAAAAAACACATTTTCTTATATATGGAATTCATGTAAAGACGTTAATTTTATTATATATATTACAGATGTCACATTTTTTTTTTGCATTTTTTTGAACCGCGTATTGTATAGTCTTTAAAATATATGTACCATAATACACTTATGACTGAAATTCTGATAATCTTGGAATTGTACAAAACTCCATTTTTAAAAAATCGCAAGACTACTTTTTTCCATTTCTAGTTCAGATGCATATTTACATAAGATAAACCGATGGTGTTCCTCATAATATGCAGGTTTTCAAATCGTATATTGGATTAGATGATGCACAGTGCTTACTCATACAAATAGAATCGTCTTTAAAAATTGTAAATTTAATTTGTCTCAATAATAACCATATATATATTTTTTTATCATAGGCATATTTTATAAACTTACTAATGATATATTTTTTTTACATTACTGTTTTTATTGACCCTTTTTTAGCTTAACTGAAAACCGTAAGATCTCCTTCAGCTTCTCTGCTCAGTTATTGTTGTTGTTACAATGCTCATTTAATATCAAGCATGGTTTAGTACCTATTTAATTATCTATAGTGAAGCTTCAGTCAGTATTCTCATGCGTAACATATAAATATTTATGGTAATTGCTGTGATTATATTGAAACACATGTCAAGCTAATATTACTTATTTTTTAAAGAAATATATTGATACATAAGGAAAACTCCACTGTGGATATTTAAAATTGTTAAAATTCAAATTCATATTGAAAGAATACTATAACAACAACTTCAATTAATATAAGTATTACTATACAAAAAAAAAAAAAAATTAATAATCTTTTTGGAATACTGCTGAAAAACCATTGGTAATACTACTGCAAAAGTTTTGTACAGTTAGAAATATTTTTTGGTAAGTGTAAATATTTTAGATACAATACTAAGAAATCATAGCTCTTGCACTGTTAGAAAAAATTTTCTGGTGATAATGCAAAAACTATTTTAAATACAATATTAAATTATTATTTGTAATTTTTCTCACTATATCTTAATAAAGTTACATTTCTAATGATTTTTATACAGTTAAAAGGTTTTTTTTAGCATATTTGCTAAGAATTTTTTGTGGATTTGTGAAGGACTTTATAATACACTTACTCTTATTTTTAAGAATGCGCACTAAGTATTTTATCTACTTTATCAAAATATTTAACTTTTTTAAGGGTATTCGATAAAGTAAATAAAATACTTAGTGTGCATTACAAATGAAAATTAGTAAATATACTTAAAGACCTTCACAAATCTACAGAAAATTCTTCAGCAAATGTACAAAAAAACATCCCTTGTAAGTGTACTAAAAATCATAAGAAAATTTACAGAATATTTTTTAGGAAACACCCTAAAAGTTTGTTTGCACGTTTACTACGTAATCCTTAGTAAATTTACCAAGAAGTATTTATAAAACTCCCTAAGAAATTCCTAGTAAGTATACTAAACAATATTTAGTTTATTTACAAAACTAATTTGAGAAATTCCCTTAAAAATCATAAGTAAATTTACTAAACAATCCGTAGTAATTTTACAAAGAGTTTTTTGGAAAACTCCCTACAAAATCTTTACTACGTTCACAACGTAATTATTAGTAAATTTTATCGATATTCTTTACTAAAATCCCTAAACGATCGTTAGTAACGTTACAAAAAATTATTTAGTAAACTTACAGAAGTTTCTTTGGAAACCTCCCTAAGAAATCGTTAGTACGTTTACTAAACAAAATTTAGTCACAGTTACTAAAGAAACTTTTGTTATTTTATGTGATTTTCTTTTGTTGCGGTTACATAAAAAGTACTAGGCATCCCAGTTTCCTAGAAAATTCTTAGTAACCTTACAGAATTTTTTTTACAGTGTATCGGAGATAGACACAGATGAATGCGCTAAACAGGATCATAAGGGAAAAAAGGGAAAAAAGTGAAATGTAAGACATTTCACTTGAAATTTAACTATAATTTTATTTTGTTCTGTTCTGATAAATGATTTTCAAGAGGAGCACTTTGAATTAAATGTTTATAGTTTTGTTTCTTTCATTATTCTTAGATCCTGTTAACCTGTTAAGGTAGGGAATGTTATTGGTAAGCAAAACACATGTAGCTTGTACATAATGTTGGAGACAAACAGAGATAAATGCGAACGTGCTAAGCGCGTTCGTAACGTCATAATGATAAAGTCAAAGAAAAAATGTGAAATGTAAGAAATTTGATTTGAAATACAACAATAATTTTATTTCGTTCTATTTTTTGAAACAATTTTCAAGGGAGTAATAGGAAATAAATAACTTTTTTATTGTTTCTTTTATTACCCTTAGATATTGTTAACCTGTTAGAAGTAGAGAATATTCTTGGTAGATACATAAAGGGCAAGAGGCAGTATCACAAAATTAGGAAAAAAATAGCATCGCTGAATTTTATGCACTGTAAAAAAATGGACAATTTTACGGAAGTACTACTGGTAATCTTGACGCCAGTACAATATACTGTTTTTTAACAGAAGAATTGTTGGGAATTCCAGAAAATTTTGCGTATTTTTCTGAAATTTATGGGAATTTTTCCGTTATTAAACAATAAAATGTACTGGCGTCCAGATTACCAGTAGCATTTTCGTAAAATCGCCCGTTTTTTATAGTGTACATCCATAGCGGAATCTCATGAAAAAATGTCTATTTACGGAAGCTATTGGTTTATTACGGACCTTTTGATGAGCACGTTTTCTAACTATAGCCCTTATAGAGTTGTATGATTTTACCAAGACCGTTTTCAAAGATTTTACAGTATATGATAGATTAAAAAGTGTAGATAGCGATAATACTAGCCAGCTTGATGCTCCAGTTGCGTGTGTACCGTCGAAAACTAGTTTAAAATGATATGAATTGTATTACTATTAAAGAGGACTGTACACTAGCTTGAATAATATTAGCAATCGATATTTTATTAATTTCACTTTACAGCGAACAGTGCAATATTGTATGCCACTGCCCATTCCTATCCCTCTTGCTGCTGGTGTGCTAGCTTAATGGGTGATTTTTTAGTTGTACAATCTAATCTGTTATACATACCAATCAACGGTGTAGAATTGGTTTCGATAAAATTATGCACCAATTATATATTTTTAATTTCAAACAATTCAGTTGAGTAGTTTTTGCTGTGTTATATGCGGACAGACGGAAGGTCTGAACGACGATTATAGGTGCTACGTATTTACGTAATTAAGAACGTACATAAAAAAGAAACCATTATTTAGAAACCATCCTGTGTCTGTCACAGCTATTTTACTCGTAAACTATTGAACATGGAAAGTTCAAATTGAGGAAAGTAATAAAGACTATTGACTTACATACTTACAAAGTATTTAACACTCACAAATATGTTTATGAAAAATGGAAAAGAAGCTTACTAAATGACATAAAAAAATTGTATATCATGTGAAATGTTTCGCTGAACTGAAAAATACATTTCCTTTAATTTTAAAAGAGATATCATCGAAAATTTAGCGCAAAAATATGTACCCCCTATGAATTTCCGAATTTACTGAAAGTAAAATTCTGAAAAAATTAAAAATAGTGGACATTAATTTAAAACTGTCAGGTAAAATATAGACATTACTTTAGGCCACGCAGTTTTGAGAAAAGTGCCTTAAAGACACGGATGGTTTAGACACATATAATGGCAGAGTCGGCGTACTCTATGTACTACCAGCCTCGATAACAACTTTAAATGATATATTTGTTTGATGCAATGCCCATTAGTAAGATAAAGCAATAAATACCAAATTGTTAAAAACATAATAATTAGAATTAATCTTAAAAGATCTACGGGATTAGTCACTTGTTTACATTAAATGGATTTCTAAACACGCGTAACTTTGAATGCGGATTTTGTTTAGCTACACTGTAAAGAGATACGTTTATTACTACGCTGAATTTAGTTTTGTGAAAAGCCAAATGAACGCTAAATATGCACGACTTTTGTTGTAATTATCGAATTAAGTTCATCATAAACAAATTATCGTTGAAGATTAAAAAAAGAATTATACAGAATAGGAATATTTGATAGTTTTAAGGTTCATATCTCTTTAAACGTTTCTGGTATACCAATTTATATTTTTCTAGTATATACAGCAATACTCAACCCTACGTTATGCCATTTTCATGAAGTCTTTTAATTCATTTAGCAACGATTTTTTTAGTAACACAATTAATAGTTCATATATTTGTCCCACGGAATCTTTTGGGTGCGAATAATATTTGCATTTAGCTGTTTAATTAAATCTAATGTATGTTTCATCATCAAAAGTTTTCTTCATTTTATAATATACTTATTTAACCACTTTCATTTAAGAAGTGTTTCGATGCATTACTAAATAAGAATTTCATAATGTCTGGCAAAAATAGATGTGAGGTAAATGTCTATCTACACGAAGGACTAACTGAATCTGAAGTTTCATGAAAAACTCTGCGTTAGCTTTTGAGATACAGTTGTTGCAGAATTCGTTAAAACGTCTGCATAGCAGTGCCACTTTGTAGCGATTTACATCAAAAGCTAAATAACACCAAATTACGCGACAAACTAACTGAATCTAAAGCATTAAAGTCTACTGGTTAGTTCTTGAGATAGAGCACCCACAATATTTGTAACTTATACAGACAGACAGACAGATTCACAGAGTCATTCATAGACAAAAATTTTGTAAAAACATGTTTTTCGGGATATTTGCCATTAAAACGTGTAAATCTTGAGGTAGAGCACCCATAATATTTGTGTCACATATAGACAAACAGACAGATTCACAGAGTCATTTATAGACAAACATTTTGTAAAAACATGTTTTTCGAGATATTTGCCACTAAAACGTGTAGATCCGTTGAAAACAAAAATTCGAAAATATTCACGAATCCAAATTTTTTTTCTAGTAAAGAGTGGAGAAAGTAAAAATTGTATGGAGTATTTCTATAAAGAACAGTATTAGTCTGAAGAACTTAAAATTGAATGTGTTACCAATGTAACATCTAAAGTAAAAATATAGATGATAACAGATTATTACAATCTATGCATCTAATTAAACAAAGATACATGCTAGGCATAAGTTCCAATGAGTCACTAAAAGTACCTGTGTAACAAATGTGTTTTACATCATCAAGAGGTTTAAATAACAAAATTGGTATTAGATTGGGCCCATTGTAAAAAGATTAGATAATACATGGTGTGCAAATACCCCAAGATGTCTTGCAGACATACATTGATCAAAAGGACAGCCTCAATTTAAATGGAGCGACGAAATTAGAAAAAGAACTGGTATGATTGAATAATCAAAAACACCAATAGACTCAATAGAAAAATCTGCGAAAGATCTGTATTCTGCAGTGTGTGTAAAATGTTTGGTGTCGATGATGATGATGATTATAATGCATTTTAATAAACCTGCGTATAAAAATATTAAATTATCAGTTCATGTTGTATGATTGATGCTTATGTATCATAGTTGCAATTTAGCTATCCATATATATCATAGTTACTCAAAGATCATAATTTAAGGCACAAAAAGCATAAAGGAAAAATGGTTAATATTCATGACAACGCATTAATTCAAGCAGAATATTTCATACAACTCATGCTTCATGAAGTCTTTACAAATGCTTATCATTAAGTAAAGATGGCCATTATTAAGAACACTCTTGCTGTCACACAAATACAATCTGGCTTTTATATATAATTTCCTTACACCCAAGATTTTCTCGTCTATTATTCGTATGTAAGGAGGACATACATAATGCCGAGATGAATGGGATAAACGTAAGGAGCAGTGTCATTCATTGCCTTATTTAACAATAGAGCACTCAGTGAATCTCTTGATGTATATGTATGAGGTGATCATCGGAGAAAATAGTGGCTTTGTAGGCGATTGTATAAATCGTATGCTTTTTCTTGAGACTTTTAATGACATCCCATTTTCTTCTTTTTATATTACTGCTGAAATATTAATGACAAGGACTATCAGAAATCAGAGTTATTAAATATCTGGTGCTTCATTATTTAACATAGAATGGGGTTAACTATGCCAGTCAGTCTTAAAGTATTCCACAGTTTTTTCTTTTAATTGGATGTTTTATTTAACACATGCTGAAACTGTTGTATGTATTTATGTATCGCCTTATAAAAGTATGGCTACGCTTATTAAAATTCTGCTATTTAAATTAAAATAATAAAGCTGTTCTACTGTTCATTTGTGTGTTTAGTAATATTTTTTATTACAAATGTTTCTTTGTGTTTTGTTCATATGGAATTCATTTTATCTGACAACCGTACTAATATCAGTTCTAATAGAGATATACCATGAAGTATAGGACTTACGACAATGAATTGATTGCTTTTAAAATCGTGTGACAAATGAATACTTTTGAAGTTATTCCTCCAAAAGTACATGTAGGATGTAATTAATGCAAAAAGTCAATATTTTCTTTACATCTTTATTTTCATATATTACCGATAGATGTCGATGTACTGTTTGAAATTGTAATATTACTCAAAATAGTAAACTATCACAATATGGAACACAAACTATTTTATACTGTGATCTGAACTGTGAACAAAGACAAAAATAAACCTTATCATTTTTTTTTGTTGTTGTTAATTCGAGATTTGCATCAGTTTTAAACAGTGAATTGTCATCTATTAGTAATATTCGAACATTAAACAATACGAGGAAATCGTGTTTGTATGGGTGTGAACGGAAATTTTATTTAAAAAAGGCCTTGATAATTTTGTGTAAATTTTCTATCCGATCGTTTTAAAATTAGAAAAGAACATCACACTAGGTCACTTGGTCGAGAAAATTCGATTAGTCTGTCGTTTTCGGTTTACTCACAGGTGAATGCATTTCAGTGTGATTGAAAATTAAAACAATAATTACGTTGTTATCAAGGTGACAGCAGAAGACTTCGCAAAATTGTTCATATTTCTCTAAAGATTGATAATATTCTGCGAAATATTAGTGCGATTGTGTGATTTGGTGGTAAAATAGGCTTTCAAAATTTCCAATATAAAAATACATGATTATTACTAAATGAAATAATGTCACCAAATTTTCTGTAACATTTTGTGAAAAAATTTGCTTTAAAATCTGAAGGCATTCTCAAAAAATTCCTAATAGAAGTCGAGATAAGATTTAGTTAGTCAAAATCCAGAGAACGTTCTTGAAAACAGAATTCAACAAAATAACGAGCCTATTAAAAATAAAGAATGTAAAAACAATAGTGATAATCTTTGCTCCAGCATAGGCTATATCTTACCCCAAAGGTGATGCAGGATCAAAAAACATTCTAAAAATACATCTTTTATGCTACTGAAGGACCTAGAAACATAAAATTTGCATGTAATTACTTATAAGATATAAATGATCTCTAACAATATTTTCTCAAAAATTCGAAACTTAAAAAAGGTAAAAATACGCGAAAGGTTTTCTAAAAACATTCTAAATAGCGATTTGTAAGTAATCTCCGCAAGCACCAAATTTCAAAAGTAATTGTTGGTGATAGAACATATTAAAACATAACTAACATAAGCTATATTTTACGTCAGTTATACTGTAAACAAAGGGTTACAGGAGCAAAAAAAATTAAAATGTCGATTTCTATTGTACTAAAGTGCCTAGAAGCTTTAAATTATTTCAAATCAGTAATGACATTCTCTGATCATACATCTCTATATTCCATGCCGGTGCCATTACCACCTGCAGTATGCAGAATAAAGAAATGTTCTAAATAAAAAAAGCTTTTAGAAGTTTCTATGGAATATAAAAAAGTACCAAAATGATTCTTTAAAAATGTGGCAAATTAATGATGAGAATCCCTTTTTTAACATAGGAATTTTACGTTAATGTCACTGCCCTTAAAGAGATGTTAGACCCTTAGAAAAGAAACTTAAGATGTAAATGCGTATTAAGAAAATAGTTTCTAAAAAATTAAATAATTCGAATAAATACTCGAAGGAGCTGAACTGAACCTAAAAGTTTCAAAATGCTTTTTAATATTTATAATATTTAGAATTATTTTCAGTTGTTATTATTATTTTAGGTCTTCTTTTGGAATAACTCAATGTAATAACACCATATTTCGTTTAATTGTGGCTTAAATCGAAATTTTTGAGTTATTCCTAAATATATCAATATTTTTAATGACAGGATATATTTAATCAGGCATAGAAATATCGATTGGCATATTTCAACTGCTACGCGATCAAAGCCTAGAAAAAGTTTGCTAATATGTAATGTTTAACAAAATGTTTCTAAAATTTCTAAATTTTCTAAAGAAGACATCATTTTTATTCAGATTTAGTTGTTATAAGTTAATTTTAATATTTCTGAAGATGTTGAATAAATTGGATCTGTCATTCAATTTTTTCAAAAATACGATGAATCGAGGCGAGGGAGTCCTCCCAGGGTCCATAGTTAGCAGCATTAAGAGTAAGAGTGAATGTGACAGAATATATCGATAAACTGTCGCCGATAAGTTCGCTAAAAATGTTACTGGTTAGCGGGCAATGTTTTTCGAACATCGTAGTTCGGAAAGATTGGTTTGTGTATCGCCATAGTCTTGAATTTATTTAAAGTAACTTTACGAATTTTAAATCGTTATGCTTTTTATTATATTACTGAGGCTCAAAAAGTATGCCTAGATTGACATAATGCGATACATGAAAATCTTCATACTTCTGCCAACGCGAAAAAAAAAAAAAATGCGCGTGAGCAAAAAGCATTGTTGTGAGGCTCTATAGGCCTAGGATGGGAAATCAAAATAATGAATTCTGATAGTTGACAAAAAGAAATGGTTTAGTAGTTTATACGAACACATTAATAAAATAAGCATGAAATAATTCGACTCTTAAATGGAGATAAAGCATTTGGAGGATCCTTATTGCACCTTTTCTTTATTTTTCCTTTTTTTTATTTATTTCTTATTTATTTTTCTAATAGAAAGCGGTGTATCTCGGAACGAGGTGACTTACATATTAAAGGATTATAAAGAGTGAGAAGTATAAGAATAAAGAGCTTTTATTATTAGACTATAACCTAAGGAATTATATGATATGGTGTATACAAATATGGATTAAATTAAACCAGAAGGATGTTTTTATGAAGTTTAGACACAGGGGAAAATGTTACTTATATATGACTCATATGTCACAAGTCTGTTATAAAAGGAGATGAGAAGGAAAGGTTGAAGAGGAAATTTCACTAATATGTCCCAAAATTGCTAGATCTATTGAATATGCCATACCGTATGTATCATCTTATAATCTATTGAGGATCTGGTATGGCATACTTAATATATCTTGTGATCTTGGACCATAATTATCATAGTATCAATTCCCTCTTCTCATCTCTTTCTTTTGAAATAGATTCGTCTTCTGCTTTAAGCTATAAACAATTATTAACAAATTTCTCATTTCAGAACATTTCCACTGGTGATGACTATTTTAGAACTGTTGAAAACGTTGTGTTTTAACATCATTTGACGGTTCTTATGTTCTAAAATTTTTTTATATATTTTTGAACCTTGTTTAGTTATATAAATCAGTTTCAAATCGCATATTTTTCATTTAATAATCAAAGCGAACTTGACGGCCGAAAATTACAGTGTGAAATACAATTTATAATACTTTGTTTAAATTGATATATTTAAAATGTCATTTCTTTTTTCCGTTTGATATGAGATAGATGATGTGGAAATCACAATTTCATTGCTTTTAAACTTGCTTAGGAATAAATGTGGCCAGGAATAAATGTGGATAAAGTCACTCATCTTAAAATAGAGCTGTAACGAAATGAAAAATAAGTGTCATAAACAGACATGAAGGTTTATCATTTCTATTTATCATTGCATTATATAGGAATTAGAATTTGGTTGGTGCTATAAAAATAGTCTTAGTATGTAGATTGTTTTTAAAAAAAGTATGCAATTTAAACTATGTATATGATACAAAATAATTGGCATATTTACGATTTACTATTTACGAGTTTTTGAAATTATTTTATGTCATAAATTTTTTTCGAAAATATTTTGTCTCTGTTTTGAGGTCACATAGAACAAACATCTCGGCAATCTAAATAAACCAGTTTTTGAAAAATAATTAATATCATATATGTTATTTAAAAGTTAGAGATATAATTGATTTTTTTTTCATAATAAATAAACACAGTACAGCACATATAAAAATCAAAAGAAATTAAGTCCATGCATAAATTGGTTTTCAAGAACTAAAAGACTTTTAGATATCTGTATGGAATGTTTTGAACAATATGATTGTTCAATTACACTTTTCAAAACACTATTGAATCTATCAACTTATACTTTTAAAAGTAGAAAACATACTGTTTGAAAATAATAATAAGCGATTTTCATTTTATGTTAAAAGAAATAAAATTGCTTTAGTAAAAATTTAGTAATAAGGTTTTTTTAGTAAAAAATATTTTAATCTAATTAGCATTTACAATCACTTTGAAACAATTTGATCTAATAATTTTTTTGCAGATAAATTTTTCAATCTTTTGCTTATGTAAATTCTATTTCTTTTGTTAAAAACTCTGTGAAACACATACACAAATAAAAATAAATCTTTCTTTATGTCGTCTATTTGCAATATCGACCATCGCCAAAAATAAAAACTTGGGAGAAAGCTCAATTTTTACAACATTTACCCAAAATTACATGGAAACCAAAACTTTTTACTTTTATACGGTAGTATTTTTGAAAACATGAAATAAGCTGTCAAAGGCCAATGAAAGGAGCATTTAAGTTTTAGTGTAGTATTTAAAGCAGTATTTAAGTTTTAGTTTTGGATTTCACTTTCTTTGCAATATACTTTGGAGTTGGTCGGCTTTACAGCAAACCAGAAATTAAATTTCTCTAAATTTAATGACACTTTGAGTTTTAGGAGCAGATAAATGCACAAAAATATTTTGCTCAATTAAATTTTTTTTCAGAAAAAGAAGCATTGATAAGCTTTTGAAAAGTGCCCAGGACTTGGATTTTTTTAATAACTAGTAGGACAGTACCTGCGAAAAAAATATATGAAAATGTATCGCAAATGACCCCATATTGATGAACCACTAGCTTCAAAATACTGGTAAATTAAGGGAGTTGTGAAAACAGTAACTTAAACTCATCGTTATAACGTGGTAAATCATCATAGGCATGTTATTGCATTAATAATTTAGTAATTCCTGTAATAATTATATTCATTAATAAATCTTATTTAGATGGACGTCAATGATTATTTAATCAAACTATGATAACTAGAATAAGAACTATATCACAAGAAATTTCCATTTGTTAAATTAAATAAAATGTATTTTTGAAAGTTTAATTTCAAATGCTAATGGAATTTTTAATATTAATTTTTAAAAAAATTATTTCATTTCATGATCATAAAAAACATAATAAAAATCAACAAAGGAGAAAAACAAACCCCAATTCGGAAAAATAAATTTGTTTTCTTATCTCTTCTTCCTTAAATTTAAATTTTTAATAATTATCCCTTTTTAGTACATAGTATTTTTTTTACATAAATTTGGAAGGAAAAATGTTTGCATGAAAACTTTCCTAATATTCCAAGCACACCTAAGAATATAATCCCTAGACTTAAAAGATAGGTGTAATAAAATGAGAAATGAAGCGTCAAAAACAGATCTGAAGACTTATTATTTCCATTTATCATAGCATTTTATAAGGAAAAGATAATGCCTGCTACAAAAAATATTCTTCGCATAGATATTACTTTCTGTAAAACCATGCAATTTTAACTTTGTATATTATATACAGGAAATAATACTTTGTATCAAACTTAGTTACTCTGTTGACATATCCTTTTATGTTGTTGTTTTTTCTTATTTTTTTCTTTGTTCTATTTCTCAGCACTTTTCTAAAAAGATTTTTAAAACTTATTTTCTTTTTTACAAACCTAAATTAAGTTTCTACTTTTTGAAGGAATATACAAATGTAATGAAATTTTGAATCACATTAAAAATAAGATAGAAAATTGTTACATTTTTTGTTAAATAAAATTTTTGATAGTCTATATATATAAGCATTTAAATTTGGTTTATTAACACTTTTTTTTAATTTTATTAAAAAATTATTTGAAATCTATACATCGGTATAATAAAATAAAAAATATAAAAAAAAATTAGTTTTAAAATTTTCAACTAAAATTTGATACTTTATAGTGTATACCCAATATTCAGAAATTAGGGTTTTTAAATATTAAATTGATATATTTTGATATAATTGCTATATTTACACTCAGAAACTTCCTTTTTATTAACATTTTTAAGTATTCATAAAAATACATTTTTCATTACCAACTTGATCAATTTTTTTTTTTTTTTTGGCTGAAGAACAAATTTTAATTTTTTGTCAAATGCAGCCATCTGATACGTATAATATAAGTGCTATTTCCTTCTTTGGTCTGTTTTAGATCAAGTATAGCGATCATATTGGCCTAATTAATGGCGCATACGCAGAATTATAGTATAGTTAGGTATGTGCCAGTTGTGGTCCACGGTATAGTGAAGAGTTAAACATTTTAATGACATGTTTATACGCAAATTAAAATAGTAATTAAGTATAGCTGTTATATTAAATGGTTATAAAATAAATGTGCTTTGTATTAGAAAAGTAACCATTTAGACGAATATTTTCGTTACAGAAGGTTATACTGTTTGAGAGTGGATTTTGGAAGAGTTTAATGAAGGATAGATCTAATCCAATAAAAAATGATGACTCATTATTTTTAGTCATAAAATTTATGGGCACATAGGCCATAGGGAAAGTTAAATAGGATATTTTTGCGAAATATTTAACATCGTGTATTTTACTTAAAAATTAGAGATAAAAAAGAATATTTTTTACAGTAAATATTCACATTATATCCTTAGACCTAAAGAATAGGTGTAGTAAATTAAGAAATGAAGCGCCAAATACAGATCTAGGGACTTCCATTTATCATAAAAATTGATAAGAAAAAGATATTGCCTGCTACAGAAAAATATTTTTCGCATATGCACTGTTTTTTGTAAAACCATATAGATTTAGCTTTGTATATTTTATACATAAAAGAATACTTTGTATTAAATTTACTTACTCTATTGATCATATCATTTTATTTCGTTGGGTTTTTTTCCTTAATTTCTTTTTGGTGCATTTCTTAGAACTTTTCTAAAAAGACTTAAATAATTTTCTTTTTTACAAACCTGAATTAAAATTTCTACTTTTCAAAGGAATATACAAATACAATGAAACTTTGAATCATATTAAAATTAAGATAATAGTAAATTGTTACATTTTTTGTTACATAAAATTTTTGATAGGCTATATATAAACATTCAGATTTGGTTTATTAAAAAGTTTTAGTGACGTGTTTATACGCAAATAAATACAGCAATTTTGTGTAGTTCTTATATTAAATGGTGATAAAAAAATGTATATATTGTATTAAAGATGAAGAGCTATGTAGAAAAGTAATTTATTTCCACGAATATTTTTGTAACAGAATATACTGTTATAGGAAATACCACTGTTTAAAGAAGGCTTTTGCAACAGCTTTATGTGGTCAGAGCTGTAACCAAAAGTACTAAAGTTTTTTTAACATGAAAAAGTTAAAATCGCCAGTTCCTGTTGCACTTAATATGAAATCTAAAACTAATGGCACGGAATACCAAGTTTTCATTACTTTGTGAATTACCTGTATTACTTCAAGTAAATCTAAGAATAAGCGTAAAAGACAGATTTAACTCATGAAAAATGATGGATTATTATTTTTAGCATCATTGAATTAAGGATGTATAGATTTAAGTGCTTTGATAATGAGATTTTATTTAAATTTAATCAGAATAAATCTGGGCAGTACCTGTGGAATATTTTGCTTCATTCGACGATCTCTTCAATTATTACGGATTTGTTCCGATGTCTATCTTAATTTCATAAATTGTTGAATGTTTATTAGCATTTTAGATTCTTCGCTTTACTACTGATGCATAACAGTCTTATTTATATAAGACTAATGACTCAAAATAAATATGATTAAATTGATGGCTTTGAGATTTTAATAGAATACTTACTTGGAATTGAGATATGAGAATTTTCGGAATCAAAATATTAGATTCGAATGCCAGTTCTGCAATCAGATTGCAGAAAAAAAGAGTACATTATGTAAATAAAGGAATAACAGATAGTTAATATGCGAAATATAAAGGTAAAACATAATAGGAATTTAAAATACATATGAATTAGAAAATAATAAGAAATACTAAATAATTAAAGAGCTCAGTCATTAATAATTTATATCAGATGTAGATTGCTGCCAAATAGAGTCTACTGAAAGAATTATACATAGGGCACATGAACATGTGGAAAAGTTAAATAGGAAGTTTATGCAAAAGATTTAACATAATATACTTTACTTAAAAAGAGAGATAGAAATGAAATTCTTTTTACAGTAAAAATTCACATTATGGCCCATATAGAAATCAAAATAAATTATTTTCATGCATAAATTAGTTTTAAAGAACTTATCAACTTTATGTATATATATTTAACCATGTCTGTTCGCTACATTTTTCTAAAACACTGTTGAATTTATCTTCTTAAAATTTCTTGCGGTGTCAGAAAACATATTTTTTGAGAATAATAAAATACAATTTTCATTTTGGCTTAAAAGGAATAAAAAAATAATTTATAAAAATCTTTAAAAAAAAAAAAAAAAAAAAAAAAAAAAAAAAAAAAAAACGCAATGTTTTAAGAGATTTTTATTTAGACTTATAACGTTAGATATTTTGAAAAAAAAAGCTAGTTGCACAATTTTGTAATGTTTCAACTGTTTACATAAAATGAATTTTTTAAAAGTGCACAAAAGCATAAAAAACACATTTCTTACGTGCTTTCCACACCTCGTGCAGATTATTTGTAATTTTTATTTTGAGGTAAAGGCATAATTCAATGAAAAAATGCAAATATATTTTGTTTATATTAGCAGATATAAAATATAATATCTTTTACCATTTGGTATCTGGCTACTTATGACGAAATTCTTACGTCATTGCTATTGAATATGCGTAAAATTGTATACATATCTGCGTATGAAATCCCTTAACTTATAAGTGAGGTGTAAGTGAAATTAAAAATGAGGTGTCAGAAACAAATTATCTTTTTCATTTATCATTGTAAGCAAATAAAAGTAGGAAGGAGATGTTAAATGCTCCAAAAACAGGCTCTACTTAAAAGTTTCATGTAATAAAATGAAAAATTCAGTGCAAAAGTAGATTTGAAGACTTTTTATTTACATTATCATTTTCTTATACAGGAAAGAGAATTAGGCTGCTCGAGAAAACATTTTTTTGGCATATTTTTAACATTTTGTACAGTTGTCTTCTAACATCTAATTGTATCCTGACATAAAAAGCATAGTTCTATTTAAAAATGAATTAAGCTTTGTTTTAAAAAATTGCATTTAAATTTATTAGTAATTAGAGGAAAATTTATTAAGGCTTTTCATTTTCATTTATAATTACATTATGTAGGACACAGACATATGTCTGGCTAAAAATGCACAATGCTTAAAAGGTACCTTCAGAAAAATGAAAAATTAAGTTTGAATGCCTTAAAGAATCCTTCCTTTTCATTTGTCATTTCATTACATAGGAAGATGATGTTGGCTTCACTAAAAATATATTACTTTCATATAAATTAGTTACATAAAATCACTTTATTTTAACATGATGGTCTGTTTATTTGAAGCACAAGTATGTCACCCGAGGTACAAGATATACGTATATCTTATATTTATATTAGTGCTTAGTAAATATATGCATATTTTAGTTCTATATAAAACTATAAGTAGCTTTTGCCCGCTATGCTGGGTGGTTTCTTTGAAGGAATCGTGAATCAAACGAAATGCATCTGAGATAGATTTAAATAATAATAATATTAATTAATATAATATCTAATAAAATAGCAACAATAGTTGTTCTGGACCTATAATCTCACATTATCCGGTTCAAAATCAATGCTAACGACATAATAGACAAAATAGCTCTAAAATTACCAAGTTTAAGTAATTTTTAATAAATCTGCCAGCTTGAATTTTGTGCTTTTACCTAAAACTGCTCCAGAGATATGACGAAATGTTCTAAAAGTACGACCACTCACTAAACCTTTTTATGTGGGAATATCTAAAATAGATAAAATGCAGATTTAAGTTTGTTTTTGTAGATTAATTAATCTGAAATTCATGCTTCTATCTAAAACTGCTGTTGAGGTATCGTGGAATGACCTAAACGTTTCGTACCTCTCGGTAATCATTTTGGAGAAGAAAATATCTGAAATTGATGAAATAAATGTTTTATAATATTTTAAAGAAATTTGTTATCGTGAATTTCACGCTTTACCTAAAGTTGCTGCTGAGATATTCCCAGTGATGGACGATTCTCGAAAATTTACCAATAAAAAAAATCGTCATCGTAAAAAGCACAATTGATAAAGTCATCGATTACTTCCGGGAATCTACAATCGTTTATAAAAATCATTGATTTCGAAATCTTATGAAGTCGTTTTTAATCAAGACATGGAAACTAAAAACAGAGGAAATTAAAAAAAACACCAAACCAAAAGAAGGCTATAAAGGGGGCGCAATAGTGGAAAAATCATGTGAAGGCATAGTCTGGTTTCAAAAAGTGAAAAAGTGTGCGAGTAAATATAAAAATATAAGGGAGCTTAAGTATTAAAAATTAGAATTTTTTGGCAATAAGCAACAAAATACCCAAAGAAATAAGAATTAAAAGCACCCTTCTGGGAAAAACTGGAATTGAAAGGATTGTGAACGAAATCTGTATTTTTTATTGATCTTCTCTATGTTATTGAAGTTTAGTTCCGTAAATTTTCCACTATTTGAAGACTTTTTTCTGGAATACGTTAAACGTACCCCTTGGAAGGGCGAAATGAGGGGAGGGGAAAGGTATGGACTAATATCAATAAGTGGTCACAGAGCTTACTAATGATATATCACATGAATGGGATCATCTAAACTTAGAACAATTCCTCCTGTGGTTGCAAAGTGGGGGAGGGGCTCATAAAGTGTATAACAGGAAGTAATAGTCACAGAACTTTCCAATGATGTGTCACATCAAGAGTGTTGGCAATATTTGAAAAACTGCATCCCAGAATTCACGCTATCGTGTCCCCGAAAACAATACCTGCCTCCTGTTTAACCTCCTTAAGAAAGGAATTTCCAAAAATTCCGTCTTAGTGCACGCTTATATCATAAAAAACACATTTCCCCCATTTTGCATGCTTCTAAGTTCAGTAGTTTGGGTTGTGCGTTGAATAACAGTCACTCAGGACAAACCATTTTATATATGTACAGACGATTAATATAGCAACTATGCGACAATGCTTTCATACTTAGTTATTTATTACCCGTGACATATCTGTGAATAATTTCACTCAGTTTAATAATGAACAAGTAGGAAATTGCACGCCATACGCAGCAAATGAGCTGCGTTCGTAATTATAACGAAGCATGAGCTCCTTTAAAAATTCCGATTTAAAGTGATAAAAACACTGCGATATCAAAAAAGTTAGAAATTTGCCCCCGACTGGGAGAAGGTCTTGTGTAGGAGGGAAGAAGGATCCATTATATGAAAGAGTGGTTCGAGGACTTTAACATGATATATCACATGAAGAGTCGAAAAAAGTTCGAAAAATTTTGACTCCCCACATTTTCACTTTAGGGGTGTAAATTTTAAAATCTCTGAAACACATATTTAATTATTTTTTAATAGATTTATTTTCTGCAATTTACCGTTCCTACTTAAAACGGCTGCTGAGATGTGCCAAACGTTCCAAAATTTTCGATTCCATTTTAAACCCTTTGGGCGGAGAGATTTGTAAAATTTCTGAAATACATGTTTAATTATTTTTTAGTAGATTTATAATCTGGAATTTTACGCTCCTACCTATAAGGGCAGCTGAGATATAACAAGATGTTCTAAAATTGTAGCCTCCTGTTTAACTTTTTTTTAAAGAGGAATTTCCAAAAATTTCGTCTTCCTGCATGTTTACATCATAAAAAACAAATCCCCTCAATTTTCATACTTCTACGTTCAGTAGTTTGGGCTGTGCGTTGATTAACAGTCACTCAGGACAAACCATTTTATATATGTATAGACGATCAATATCGCAACTATGCGACAATGCTTTCCTACTTAGTTATTTATTACCCGTGACATATTTGTGAATAATTTCACTCTGTTTAATAACGAACAAGTAGGAAATTGCACGTCATACGCAGCAAATGAGTTGCGTTCGTAACTATAACGAAGTAACACATACTCAGATCATGCTGTACAATATAGTATCCCAAAACGTTTTAGAGCTCCTGTAAGCACCACCCGCTTTTTATTATACAGGAAGTAACTTGTAGTAAACCGCAGCAACATATATCCGTTTCGTGAAATATGAAATAGTTTAATGCAATTAAAAAGTGCTTCAAACATTGTTTTCCCCTACACCCATTTTGTAATGCAGTATCTTTGTGTGGTTCTGTACAAGAATAGGGAATATTCATTGTGCTGCATACAATACAAAATGTATACTTTAATGTCCTTCTTAAATGCATATCAATTTCGTTATGTTTTGACTGGGTGTAACATCAATAAAACGCAATTGCAATTATTTTATCTCATCTGCCGTACTATAAGGGAATATTTTTCAGTGTCCCTGTAATTAAACTATACATCCAATTTTCATAAAATTTGAAATGACTCGACAAAATTAAGTAACAATTATATATTTTTAATTCTAACTAATTTGGTTGGGTAGAATTTGCGTTGTTATATGCAGACGAACGGACTGAACCACGATTATAGGTTCAACTTATATTTGCGTAAATACAAACGCTTATCACTTTCATGCACTATTACATAATGTAGGGATCGTTTCATGTCACGGTGGGACACGATTTAAACTTTTTGTTGTTTTAACAATGTCATTATATCCACAAATTAAAACAACCACGCTAAAATGAGAACCTATATATATATATTTTTTTTTTTTTTTTTTTTTTTTTTTTTTTTTTACTGCATAGTCTATGTTTTAACAACTTATAAATTATTAGATATAGGTAGTTTTGTAAGTGCGACTCGTAGGACATTATATCGTATTTTCATGGAATGGCCCTGGATCGGGAAGAATATTTATGTATCTTATGTAAAGTTAGGAGATTTTTATTTTTTATTTATTACTGAAATCGAATTATTAGCAATTTTGGAGCATAATTATAATATTAATTTATTCTCTTTTCTTTCGTGTCTTTTGCTATAAAATAGACGCGTCTCTAGCTTTAGTATATACATATGCCTTCCATTTTATGACTTAATTTATATTTAGTAATATAGTAATACAAATAATAATAAAGCTTTACTAAATTCTCTTTGCACCATTTGAGATTCCGTAATTTTATACATATATTTCACTTTTTAAATTAAAATATAATTTGATTTTCTGAATCAATCATCTGTGATAAAAAGTTAAAAACATTAGAAATTTGTAGTGCCCTCTCAAATCCTGTTGTAATACTTCATTTTTCAAACGTCTTCAAGAAACACTTCCTTAATCTTTTATCCTATAAATACAAATAGAATAGTGCACAAAATAAGTACATTAGTTTGATTTTAGACAATGAGGTATTCTTTAAATTTGGGTATGTCTATTTTGGGTAGCTAAAATTATCATTATTAAAATAAAAGTATTTTTGCTTTAAAAATAAAAAAAATAACCCGAAAGGGTTAAACGATGAAAACTAGTCATTTGTAAAGTGTTAATAAATGCATTTTTTAAATGCCAATCAATGAGCATAATTCTCAGAACCTGACATTGCAAAACCCAATTTTAATTCCTATTTCTTTTTCATTCTTTTTTTTATGAACAATTATAAAAAATATCTTGAAAAAAATAAACTCAGTTTTGACAGAGAAATAAATGAAAAAATAAAACACAATCCTGCAAGTTCATATAAGTTTTTCTCTATCAATACTATCGATTTTCTCTTTTAAAAAAGTAACTCGATCTTTTTTTTATTTTTGTGATTCACCAATAGTTCTCTGTTTATTGTATCGTAAATGAAGTAACCTTATTTTATACTGAACTCAAAAGAACTGGGATGAATTCGTTTTATTTGTCTTTCCTTTCTATCTACTACGAAATATAATATAAACGCAGATAAGATGTAATTGAAAGTAATTTTTTCCCAATGGAACTTGTTTTTTTTTCAATCGATAATCTATTCTTGGCAAAAATATAATCACAGAAGGTGTATAATATAACTTTTCTGTTTCTTTTTATCTCAAAATTCAATTATGGTGTGGTCATGTAAGGAAAAACATCATATCTAAAAACAGACACAGTTAGATTATTTCAGTAAGAAATACGTATGTAAATAAAAATACAGTTTTGCAGATTACATATAAAACAGATGTTAGAAAATTTTTATTTTATTTTCATGCACTGATTAAAAGAATTCCCGCTTGTAACACGAAAAGGTGCAAACCTAGTTTTAATGAGAGAAAATTAATAACAAATATAAATTATAAGAACAGTTTTAATATAATTTAAAAAAATTCTACATTTTTCTCATAAACTTTGTATAAAATATTTTTGTATATGACTATTTATTATCCGAAATGCTGCTACTTCTACTACTGTCTAGCGAGATCATTTAAAATGACTGTGACGTGTATGAAAATAAGTGACTCAATATAATAAATAGAACAGCACTTAAACATTTTTCTCTGTATAAATTTAATCCAACGCACTGCTAATTCTACTTTCAGCTAACACAGTTAGATTATCTCAGTAAGAAATACAATACCAATGTAAATAAAAATACAATTTTTCAGTTTAAATATAAAATAGAGGGTAGAAGATTTTACTTTGTAATCATGCATTTATTGAATGAATTCCCGCTTGCAACACAAAAATATGCACACCTACTTTTAATATGAGAAAATTAATAATATATGCAAATTATAAGAAAAAGTGGATTACATTTTCCCCATAAATTTTGTATATTAATATTTTTATGGACCTTTCATGACCATTCATCATCCAGAATACTTCTACTTCTATTGCTGGCTAGCTAGCAAATTTAATATGAATGTAATGTATGTGAACAAAGTGAAAAAACATAATAAATAGAATAGAAGTTAAATATTTTTCTTTGCATATGTTTAATCCAAGGCACTGCTAATTCTAATTCCAGCTACTTTAATCATTATAAACGTTTTCATTTCAAACGAAGTGACATATTTTAATAAATGAAAAAACAATTAATAAAAACACTCCCTGATGAACACACGAATTCAAGCCGAAAGTACCAGAAAATATAAATGAAATGTATATTTTTAACTTTTAACACCTATATTTTAATTTTCTTTGTTGTCTTTTAAGTTAGACAGTAAGCTTTTAAAAGTTAATATTGCATATTTTGTGATAATTTGTAATTTTTATTTACTTATAACATAAAATTAGGTCTGTTTTTTTAGATAGTAAATTTTAAAGCTAATTAAAGAAAATGATATAATAGTGGCAATCTTTGTAACACCGTGTAAAAATATTTTTCAAAAGATATTTTGCGTTACCACGTTGTACCAATTAAAAAGAAACTTAGTTAGTCAGAAATTAATGTCACAAAGTTACTTGAAAATTATTTATTAGAATAAAAAAACCCCAAATGATCCAACTGAGACTTCCCGTGTTGCTGAACCTAGGTTAAAACCATTTTTTCTCGACTATACTAAATTGTTCACAAATTTGTATATAGATGCCATGGTGTGATAACGCAACATTTAGGTTCAACCAAATTTCACGGCCTTAGATTTATTTATTTTAGATTCATCATTCGGATTAGATTTCAACACTAATATATATCAGGGACTAACTGAGTCAGAAGTTTTAGAAATTTTGTGCATTAGTTCTTGAGATATAGTTGTTGCGATAGTCACGAATAATGCACCATGGCAACGCCACCTGTTGAGGTGATCCGCACCAAAACGTATTTAGCACCATGTTATATCAAGGAACAACTAAATATAAAGTTTTATGAAAATCCATGCACTAGTTCTTGAGAAAGGCTATTGTCGAAGTTGTAAATAATGCAGCGTAGCAGCGCCACCTGTTGAGCGATATACACTAAGCTCTATTCAGATTTAGTTTATATCAACCGCTCACAGAATCTAAAGTTTTCTGAAATTTCACGAGCTAGTTCTTGAGATCGAGTTACTGCGATAATCACGATTAATGCACCTTGCAGCATCATCTGGTGAGCGATTTGCACCAAAACATAATCAGCATTATGGAATATCAAGAAATAACTATATCTAATGTTTTATGAAGATCTATGCATTAGTTTTTGAGATATGGCTACTGTGGAAACTATGAATAATGTAGCATAACAACGCTACATGTTGAGCGATATACACCAAAATCTATTCCGATCTTAGGTTACATCAAGGTCTAACAGAATCTAAAGTTTTGTGAATTTCCGTGCATTAGTTCTTGAGATAGACTGAACTCAAATATTTTGTCTCATACATACAGACAGACTCCCAGACAAACATTTTGAAAAAACATGTTTTTCGGGTTCTCTCATCTCTGAATCATATAAATCCATCGAGAACCGGATTTCGAAAATTTTCATGAATCCAATATTTTCTTGTTAAGATAGAAAAAAATAAAAATATTTTAAAAAGTTAGAATATTTTATTTTATTTTATTTTATTTATTTATTTATGTATTTATTATTTTTGAAAGATAAAAGAAATGCTCAATTAAAATCCAATTGCAAACCAATATTTACAAACTTGTTTCTAAATATACTTGGAACTCCCTATAATTAATTACGATATTGACAGGGGGAAATAATATTAAATTCACGGAATCAAATCAAGTTCAGATTTTAAGTTCGTAAATACATTTCGTAAAATAATGTTTATTCATATTTTCTGAACGGAGCATGTTTAAAAACTAACATTCATCCTTTCTTCCCTTCAGTCGAGTTACCTTTTACTTTTTAAGAATGATAGAAATTAATTTTCATTTAACATGACGCCATAAATGTCACATGTGTAACTTTGCGATACAAATTATTAACATTTTCTATCCATTTTCTTTTTAACTTTTTTTAACTTATTACATTTTAAAATTTAAAAAATAAATCATTATGTTAACTGTGCGCAGATGATAAACATGACATTTTCAGTTAAATAATAATATTTGATATCATAAATCAATCTCAATTTATTTCAACATCAAATCATATCCATTTTATTTTTTATATAGACTGGTGTGCAAAATTTAAATACGAAGGGATTTTCAAGCGATAATTTTCACGCGAATATTCAAAAGGAAGTATTATAATTCGAATAATTACTATCCCTGCATAACAGCTAGTCCATATAACATCTCATTCATGTCATATATGGCCACAAGATGCAGAGTCACTACGGCGAAACACAAAATAGGAAATTCCATGCGTCTCTTTTATGAGTCTCAAATGACTACTATATGTGACTCCACTGTCAGGTCACTGCGACTGCTGCTTTGTGACGAGTCACCAGATGACTTTACAGTGTCGTTTTATTGAGACTCTCATGTGACTATCATTTGGAGGCTCAATTTCAAAGTCATTGTGAATGTCGCATTATTATAAATAACCAAATGACACATTAAAGTCATTTGGTGACTTTCTGTCACAAGACTTTATCAAATGGTATCAGAAACCCTACTGTGAAGTAACCACTGTGAAAAGTGTTGAAAACTCACCATATGACTTTAATGGGACATTGTTTGGTGATTTACCATAATGCAACATTCATAATGACTTTGAAATTGAGCCTCCAAATGACAATCACAGGAGAGTCTCAATAAAACGACACTGTAAAGTCACATGGTTACTCGTCACAAAGCAGCAATCGCAGTAACCTGACAGTGGAGTCACATATACACAGTAAAAAAAAAATCTGCAAATGTACTAAACCTTTTCTAGGAAACTGGGATTCCAAGAACTTTTCTTGTAACGGTAACAGCAAAAATTCAAGTTTCAGAATCGATTACATGAATTTTTCCTGTTATCGTTACATGAAAAGTTCTTGGAATCCCAGTTTCCTAGAAAATATTTAGTACCTTCACAGATTTTTTTTACAGTGTAGTAGTCATTTGAGACTCATAAAAGAGACGTATGTAATTTCCTATTTTTTTGTTTCGCCGTAGTAATTGTGACTCTTGCGACCATGTGTGACCTGAATGAGAGGTTATATTGACTAGCTGTTATACAGGGATATTAGTTATTCAAATTATATTACTTCCTTTTGAATATTCGCGTGAAAATTATCGCTTAAAAATCCCTTGAAATTGGCATTTTGGGACTCCGTCCTTAAATTTTGCACACCAGTGTATTTATATTGCAAAAATCATGTCCAAAAGGTTTCGAAATTCACATTCTGAAGATGATTTTGTCATCTTCGTTTAAGAGCCCACAATAGTCACAGAAAAAGTACACAAAAAGACCCGGATGATCATGTAAATTCTACGGGAGCGTTCTTTTCTAATATCTCGCTCAAATTTTAATATTTTTGCATGATTATTTTGCACAAGATAGCTGAGGGCAATCCACAGCCGAGCTAGTTTTTACTTTTTCAATTTTTGTTTCAGATTTTTTTAAAAAAATTACTTTAACTTTCGAAACCGGTTTAAACCGGTTCTGAAACTGAAACTATCGTAATATAAAAAATATATAACCAAAATCGAAAAAGTAAAAACTAGCCCGGTTGTGCATTGCCCTCAGCTATCTTGTGCAAAAAACCATGCAAAAATATTAAAATTTGAGCGAGATATTAGAAAAGAACGCTCCCGTAGAATTTACATGATCATCCGGGTCTTTTTGTGTACTTTTTCTGTGACTATTGTGGGCTCTTAAGTTTTTATATCGGTAATGGGGCCTATTTAAAATGGGATCCTTTTCTTTATGTTTGTTTGTAGAACTCGGCCCGTTACAAAAAAATCCCAACTCTACTGGCCTTGCCCAACTCGCGGACTGAGCCAAAGCAGAACTCTATGATGTATATTCTACGGACACACGTCATTATACAGGATGATTTTATAACAGATGCATGCATATACAACTTGTTTGATGAAATACAAAAATAAAATAAATACAAAAATCAAAGAATGATACAAAACTCATAGCACCATGACTCGCTTATAGAAATCCTTGATTTTAACTCCCGGGAAAAACAAAGGAACTAATTGGGAAAATAACTGAAACGTGTTGAACTAAACATGTGAAACTAAAGTGTTGAATTTAGCAACATAATTGCATTTTGATTACTTTCAGGGATCTATTCATAAGTGTGTGTCGTCAGTAAGATGTGTCATTCCTATAGTACATTGTAGACTCACTTCCTCAATGACTTCAGTCAGGTATCAAGGCAAGAGGCAGGCTTGTATTGAAGAGATATCGTGAAGGGGTGACTAATGTTTTGTCTGGTGTGCTTACAAATCAGAACAGTGAATCGGAACAATGGAGGCACTTTTCCACGAAATAGTGTTCGTTCTTCAGAATTTTGCCGCTCAACCTTTCTCCGATACAATAAACTAAAAATTAAATGTTAGCATATTGGCTGATTATCTAGTTTTCTTTATTTTTTATCGGCATATTAAAATGGTGTGTTAATAACTTAAATGTGTTACAAACTATTTCATTACAACATGCGGCCAATAATTTCCAAGACTGAACTAATATCTCCACAAAATATTACATAAAATACATATACATTATCACATTACATGTAATACAGATATTCATACAATGGATATGATCATATGAATATCTATTGTGATAAAAAAAGAAAGAATTCCGAATTCCAAGGGAGAGGTATATTTTGCTACAACTATTTCGAAATAACAATTTTTGTGTAAAATTTTTAATGGACATGCTAAATACAAGGTGTGGCCATTATTATCATAATACCCAGCACTGATGTAATTTCTCCACAAAATATTACATATAATACATATCCATTTCATATCATTTCGAAGTAAATTCTAACTGCTGTAATACATTTCTGTACTTATCATATAAGTTTCGAAAATATTTTCTAAAGCCACCTTTCGAAATGCTCTTTAATGTGCATGTCAACGTTTTTTTTTTTTTTTTTTTTTTTTTTTTTTTTTTTTTTATGTTTTTGACATTATCAAATCTTGTTCAAATAGGTGTGAAGACATTTTGGAAACCTTTCAAATGTTCAGTTCAATGGAGAGTATTCAACAGTCAGTAAGTAATCCGAAGGGATATGCTCATGAACTTTCTTACTTCTTTCTGCCATGTACATGTAAAGCAGGCATGTAGAGTGAGCTTCATCTCCCATGAATTCGAAACTATCCAGAAATCGGATAAATTATTCAAAATTGCGTGAACGTACACTGGTTTCAGCATTTCATCGGGTTTTGCAGCGGTTTTGTTCAATATGACGCAGAAGTTTATGTTAATTCTCGGCTCCTTATCGATTTCAACAACAAAAACTTATCAGATATGTTTTAATGTGTATTAACCACTTTCTTCTAAATGGCGCCGTTGTCATTGTAGATGAGCAGATAAGGAAACTTCCAAATTAATGCATTATTGCATCCTAACGATTTCCGGTTCTCGTACAGTTACATCATTCCTGAAATTAATGGCCACACCTTGAAAGTATACCCTCAAAAGTTAACGTTTTACTTGTAAGGCTATCAAAATAATCATGTCGATGGAAACCCTATAAATGAATTCTTGCAAACAATAGTTAAATAATATTCTGTCAGTATGCGAAAGTTACACGAAAGATTGATTTAAGAACTTTTGAAAAATGTATCGATATTTTTGTATGAATATATTGATTAATGTAATATATTTGTTATAGAGTTTATTTCGGCTGAATTGTTTTATTTTTTAATGTAGTAATTATACATTAATTTTGCCTGAAATATCTGACATTATAAGATATTCGTATTTTATTTTATGTATATGATTGAGGCTAAATGCAATTTAAAACCAACCAAACATTTTTTTTATTTAATTGAAGGTATTATCAGAAATAAACTTTAATCAAAAAGGGAAAAGTTCAAAGAAATCACAATATATATCTATTTCTATGAGACTATGCGAAGAAAAATAAAGTAAATACACGTCCCAGATTTTCCACCAATTGACCAAAAACTCCGATTTTTTCGTGGATGATCGCTCAAATAATCAAAGAACAGAAAAACTCATGGGCAAAAATATAATCGCAATGCTGTTAATTTGGCTGCTGGAGTCTAACTTGAGATGAAATGGATCCCCTGTCTTATAAGATTACGAATGTATTCATATGTCAAATGTGAGCTGTTTAGAACCTATATGTGTCAAATGAAGACAATCACAACGTAATGTAAATACAGACTGCTTCTAATAATTATGTATTGTATTTCAACTTAAAAAAATGCATAAAATATTAGAAATTGATGACATGTTAAATTTTATTGGTTGCAGTTCGTATCCTAAGAGGTTATTTTGACCCTCAGAATCTGTTCCAAAATAATGATGATAATAATAAATCCTCTAATAAAATTAAATCTCAGACAAAATCGAGAAAATAAAAAAAGAACCAGTTTATTGATGGATCTTAAATATCCCAAAGATGAATATTTTTAAAATATTGAAGTAAAAATAAGAAAGTTTAAAAGGTCCCTTTCGTTGATTTTTATTAGTTTGTGAATCTCTTTCCTTGTCTAGCGTAGGCTTCTAATAGAGCTAAAATATGATACAGACATCCATTGAAATGACAAATTTATAAAAAACTGATATTTATAAAAATACAACTTCAATTTTATGTTTCAAGAAAATGGCAAAAGTACTGTTTTTATGTTTAAAAAATATGACTTTTCCAAGGGAAAGAAAGGAAACAATAAACCAAAACTTTGTAACTGCATATAAAGTTTGCTCATTCAATATTATCGATTTTCTTTAAAAAACATAACGATACGATTTTTTACGTCTATGGTTCTCTAATAGATTTCTCCTTTTATTGTATCGTAAATGAGGTAGCGTTATTTCACATTCAACTCAAAAGAACCAGAAAGATAGAAGATTCCGTTTTATTTATCTTTCCTTTTCTATATACTATGAAACATAATATGAACGCAGATAAGATGTAATTGAAAGTAATTTTTTCCCAATGGAAATCCTTTTCAATCGATAATCTATTCTGGGCTGGAATTTAATCACTGAAGGTGTATATTAAAGGGTGGCTATTCCTTTTTTACCTCAAAATTCAATTACTTTGTGGTCGTTCAAGAAAAACTTCATGATCTCAAAATAACTGCAATTTCTTTCTTTATTTTTGTTTCCTTTGCTAAGAAATGTCATAGTTTATGGAAATAATCAAAAATTTTTAATGTCTCTAACACATATATCAGGATATTTTGTAACTGTTTAATGATTGCGGAAATGTCTAATACCTGCATACCTAGTATTCATATATAAAAATAGTTAGTTATTTTTTGCGAAAAAAAAATTGCATTAGACTACTCGAGTAAAATCTAAATAGGATAAATTTTTTAAACGTATTTTTTTTTAACAATAGGCAATATTTTTCCAAATTAATAACAAATGCCTTTTAGAATAAATATTTGATACATTATTTAACCCCTAGGGGAAGAGCAACCGGTCTACGTGCCGCATAAGACACTGAGAATCCTTGTTTGTATTATCCTTCTTTATCCCTACCAATAAAATTTTATCGTAAATATTAATTTATTTATTTTGCGCATTTTCTTTATTTAATCATGCAAGAATTTCTGTTTTTAAAAACCAGTGTACTGATCTCTAAACTGGTAGACGGCAGGTGCCCCCCACGAAGGGCACCCCCCCCCCATCCAAACTATGGTAACCTACATTACATTTTGAACTATTTTCAGTAATTTTAGTAATATAACGCAATTTTTTTTCAAAATGTAAATTTGACATGGTTTGCTAATTAAACTTATTCAAAGCCCAATTTAGATAAAAATTACCCAATGTTAATGTTATTTTTTAAATTTTGGTGGTTTTATTTACAATGGTAACTGCCATTACTGAAAAAGGAACGTAAGTTACATCATAAAATGTAATTTTCATTTTTATTGCCGAAACGTCAGTGAAGGTTTTCTTTGGAGACACGAAATTTTTTGGATTCTGTCTGTCTGTCTGTCAGTCTGTCAGTCTGTCAGTCTGCCAGTCTGTTCCGCGATAACTGACGTAAAAAGCATTCGATTGGCTTGAAATTAAGTGGGTATGTTAGTGAGACACTGGGATTAAGCTGTATAGTTTTTTGTTAGATTTGATTCATTCGTTCGGAAGATATAGAATATTTTATTTCGCGCAATAATGCTTTTCTATGGCAAATCCAATGATTTTCATTTTTTTCCCCTGAGAGAAAATGACACATTTGATTAATGGAATTCAATGATAAATGAATACTAAAATTTACCAGTTAAATTATTCGTATTATTTTTAAATTTTGTCAACGCATTTGTCAGATTTTTAAAATATTACTGTAAATTTTGGAGATTTTTTATAAATGTGTTCCAATAATATAAACTAATTTGTTTAAGAGATTTACTTATTTGAAATGTATTTATTTCATTTTCTTTTGTTTCTTTTAATGGTTGCTAAGCAACCATTCATCTTAATCCTTATCCTTATCTATATATATAAAAGAAAGTTTGGATTTCGTATTAATCACAGCACAAAAAATTCTGCCGAATCTAAAATCTTGAAAATTGGGTTAAAAATACTTCTGATAACATCGAGTGCCGCTAAGAAGGGATTTTCGAAAATTCCACCCCTAAGGGGGTTAAAAAAAGGAACGAACTTTTAAAAAATTCCTTAAAAATCAGCTTTTGTAGTTATTTTTCAACTAATAACATATTTTAATGTATTTTTTCATTCTGAATCGAATGATACCAGGCAAATTCTTTTAAGTTCAGTAGTTCGCGAGATACTTCACATTTTCCTGATTTGGCGGTGTTTTCGGCTCAAAAACCGGAAATTTTCAATCCTTATCTATATATATAAAAGAAAGTCTGGATTTCGTGTTAATCACAGCACAAAAAAATCTGCCGAACCTAAAATCTTGAAAATTGGGTTAGAAATACTTTTGATAACATCGAGTGCCGCTAAGAAGGGATTTTCGAAAATTCCACCCCTAAAGGGGTTAAAAAAAGGAACGAACTTTAAAAAAATTCCTTAAAAATCGGCTTTTGTAGTTATTTTTCAACTGATAACATATTTTCATGTATTTTTTCAAGCTGAATCGAATGGTACCAAGCAAATTCTTTTAAGTTCAGTAGTTCGCGAGATACTTCACATTTTCCTGATTTGGCGGTGTTTTCGGCTCTAAAACCTGAAATTTTCAATTCTTATCTATATATATATAAAAGAAAGTTTGGATTTCGTATTAATCATAGCACAAAAAAATCTGCCGAATCTAAAATCTTGAAAATTGGTTAAAAATACTTCTGATAACATCGAGTGCCGCTAAGAAGGGATTTTCGAAGATTCCACCCCTAAAGGGGTTAAAAAAAGGAACGAACTTTTAAAAAATTTCTTAAAAATCGGCTTTTGTAGTTATTTTTCAACTAATAACATATTTTAATGTATTTTTTCATTCTGAATCGAATGATACCAGGCAAAATCTTTTAAGTTCAGTAGTTCACGAGATACTTCACATTTTCCTGATTTGGCGGTGTTTTCGGCTCAAAAACCTAAAATTTTCAATCCTTATCTATATATATAAAAGAAAGTCTGGATTTCGTGTTAATCACAGCACAAAAAAATCTATTGAACCTAAAATTTTGAAAGAGAGTTCTATAATCAGGTTAAGATGATTATGTAAGCTTATATTTAATTATCTCAATATATATAAAATGCAAAGTGAAATTTCATTGCGGCCGCTTATAACTTAAGTTCTACAAGATAGATTTTAATGGATTTTACATTTTTAGTTGGATAATTTTTCAGAAATTTTGTAACAAATGAAATATAGCATTCTACGTTGTTTAATTGAATACTTAGGAGATGTTTTTTATCAGATGAACCCAATTCCAAAAGTTTGGCTTTATTTTAAAAGTTCTGCTGAATGGATTTTTATGTAATTAAAATTGTTAACTTGTTGAGTGCTACGTCATTCTTTGGTGACTAACACTGAACTTTCCATTTAGATGACTGATTTTTCGCCGATGACAACAGTCTAAAGTACGATATAAAACTAAAAATTACTATGATAAAAAAATTTCGTTTAATTCAAAGTTTCTTAAAAAAAAACCCTGACCAGCGTAGTGGGCGACGGCATGGTAATCTTATAAATTTGAAAGCGTGTACGAAAATTTAAATGAAGTCAACATCAAAACTTATGAATTAATTAATGTCTTTGTATCTTTGCGTATAAATATAGCTTAGACCAGAAAAAAAAAAAAAAAAAAAAAAAAAAAAAAAAAACATAGGCTATGTTTTATAAATTTTATTCAAATATTTTCCTTAATAATTCAAAATTTCCTTCTTTTTCATACAGAATCAATAGGGATTTTTAAAATAAAATTTAACCAATTTCCTTTATCGTTGCCAAAAAAAAAAAAAATCAAAATTTGGAATAATAATTTTTTAATAGCAATAAGTTTCAATTGAGCAATTTCCTGACAAAATTCAACTATGAAAAAAAAAATAAATATGACGTCAGAATTAAAATAACTACAGATATAGTACTGTTTGTTAAATATTAAACACGGATATTCGTTTCGTTAATAAGAATTTTTCTGACAAAAATGGGGACATAATTAGAAGTAAAAGAAATAAAAAAGAATTATATTTTTAATAAATATTTCACTTAGTAAAATATGACGTCATAGTTGAACAAAATCAGGTATTTTATAGTAGTCGTTAAAAATAGAAGAAACATGAATATCAATAACTCATGAATAATGACGTCATTGCTGAAACTTCAGTGAAGGCTTACTTTGGAGACACGAAATTTATTGTTTTTCATATATCAGTCTCTTCTTCTGTATGTCTGTCTATCCCGCTATAACTGCAGCAAAATGCAATCAAAACTTTTTTTTCCCGGAAACAAAATTGTAAAACTCTAGATTACTGAGTTTACACTTACAAAAGTTCCTGGTGCATCAGGTTTAGGTGTTTGTGGTTGGCAGGTATGTAGAAGTATGAGGATAATGAAAAATATTTGCCCAAACTGTTACTTATTCTTATAAATCAAAATGTATAAAGATATGCAAGATATACGATAACCATTAGCACAATTATTAGAAAGTGACAAATTTAAATTAAGTGAGGCTAGGGGGGGGGGAGGGTTCAGGGGTTCGGAGCCCCCCTGAAGAAATCTACTATGTTATAATAAAGAAAACAAAAATAATAGATCATGAAAATTTCAGAAGAGCCTAACATAGCTAAATTTTTAATTTACCGCTTTTGATGGCTGAAAACTTCTAATTCATATTTTATTCTTATAAACTAGATAAGTACCCGTCACGATTTGGCGGTAAATAACTTAAGTGTTTCGTTGGAATTTTTTTTTTTAATTACCTGTTTTTAAATTAACCAGCTGCACCCGTCGAAACTCGACGGAAAAGAATATATATTAGGTATGATATATATCAATCTTATATAGACAGTGAAATACTGAGCGAAATAAACAATTGCCACCTCTTAAAATAGGGATAACATAGCTTTTCATGATGAAGATAGACAAACTTCAGAAAATAACAAAAAATAAGGAAAACAACTCTTAAATTATTATGTTGTACTTAACTTCAGCTACAAATCTTTTTTTAATGCGGTTTCTAAACCTTAAATATTATTTAAATGCCAAATTATTTAGGAAGTTAATATTATACCCCGGAAGACGATTTCAAAAATATCTGCATAGTTTATTTTTTCTCCGTTTAAATATCGCTTGATAACTGTACAGTAATTATAATATCAATGAAACATTTTATAATAGAAACAGGGACTTATTAAACTGCCTAACCAACCCTTTACATATTTACAGCACTTGCAATAAATTTAATTTGTTTATTAATTTGTATCCTCCATGAATTTGTAAAAGTTAATTTTATTGTTATGGCAACGAAAAAAAAAAAAAAGATGATAACCCTGTTATTAAAAAGAATAAAATTTTTGTATTTGTTGCTGAAATGCAGAATTTTTTTATTTTATTTTAAACAATAACTTAATACAATGAAATGATTTTAATTATTTTTTGATATTATATAAGATAGAAATATAATAATACCGGCATATCACAGATTCTTTTTTTTTTATATATGACATCATTTACACCTTTAGAAATACTCACCTTTTCTTAAACAAAAGCGTGATTTATGCAGTTATTTAAGAATTCTTTAGTTTGATAAAATATTCATTATAATTAAGTAGAAATGGCGCAGTTTATAGAAATATTTTCAAGTGTGCACACCACGGACCTTTAAATTAATAGAAGTTCACTTTATTTAGATGTAGGAATTAAAGTCAGTGAATATGACATCATCACTGACACAGCTATAACAATGTATGTTATATTCATGGAATAAATTTATCTGGTTTTTGTATGACGACATTTTCTCCATCGACAAAATTTCACTTTAGATATTTTATAAAAGTTTATCTTCTGTAATTTTACTTACATAATACTTAATAATATTACTCAGTAAATAATCTGTGTATTGCAGGGAATAACTATGTGCAATCATTTTATTCTGATTAAATTTTACGAAAACCTTTATTTATTTATTTATTTTTTTCGAAATGCGATTATACATTCCCCGATGAGATCAAGCTCCTGATTGGAGGAAAATAATGAAAGAAAATAAATTATGAGAAAAGCTTAACCTGTTGCCACTGTTTTGAAGAAATGTCATGAAAAGCTTTTAAAATTAAAAATAAAATATAAAAATTGAAATAAATTAAAATTTAGCCAGAATGGGCACATCTACACATAAACAGCTTTCATTAAAAAAAATAATTATCAAAATTGGGCCAGTAGAAAGCTCAGGGCTGATGACCAAAAAAACAGCGAGGTGTTTTAAATATATAGACTAGCTGCACCCGTCAAAATTCCACGGAAAAGAATATATATATTAGGTATGATGTATATCAGTCTTATAAACACAGTGAGATACTGAGCGAAATAAACAATTGCTACCTCTTAAAATAGAGATAAGATAACTTTTCATGGTGAAGATACACAAACTTCAGAAAATAACAAAAAATAAGGAAAACAACTCATAAATGATTATGTTGGACTTAACTTCAGCTATAAATCTTTTGGTAATGCGCTTTCTAAACCTTAAACATTATTTAAATGCCAAATTATTTAGGAAGTTAATATGCCTCAGAAGACGAATTCAAAAACATCTGCAAAGTTTATTTTTTCCTCGTTTAAATATTGCTTGGTAACTGTACAATAATTATAATATCAATAAAACATTTTAATTATAATAAAAACATGGAGTTATTAAATTGCATAACCATCCCTCTACACATTTACAGCACTTGCAATAAATTTAATTTATTTATTGGCTTGTAGCCTCCATGAACTTCTCAAAATTAATTTTATTGCTATGGCAACGAAAAGAAAAACGCTATCTTTGTTATTAAAAAGAATAAAATTTTTGTGTTTATTGCTGCTATTCAAAAAACATTTCATTTATTTATATTTTAAATAATAACTTAATACAACGATTTTTATTAATTTTTGATATTATGTAAATTAGAAATATCGTAATACCGGCATATCACAGGTTTTCTTTTCTTTTCTTTCTTTCTTTCTTTTTTTTTTCTTCTAAAATGACATCATTTACACCTTCAGAAACACTCATCTTTTCCGAAATAAAAGCGTGATTTATGCAGTTATTTAAAAATTATTTAGTTTCATAAAATATTTATTATATTAAAATAAAAAATGGCGCAATTTATAGAAATATTTTCATTTGTGCACACCACGGACCTTTAAATAAAAATATGTTCAGTTTATGTATATGCAGGAATAAAAGTCAGTGAATATGACATTATCAGCTATGACAATGTATATATTATATTCATGGAATAAATTTATCTGATTTCTGAATGACGAAATTTTCTCCATCGACAAAATTTCGCTTTAGATATTACATTTTATTAAAGTTTATTTTCTGTTATTTTATTTACATAATACTTAATAATATTACTCAGTAAATACTCTGTCTATTGTACCGCGATTGGTGAATAATCATGTGCAATTATTTTATTAGGATTAAATTTCACAAAAACCATTATTTTTTTTCCTTTGAAATGCGATTACACATTCACCGATGAGATCAAGCTCCTGATTGGTCGAAAGTAAAAAAGCAAATTAAATTTTTATTATAGTGAGAAAAGCTTCAGTTGTTGCCACTGTTTTGAAGAAATGTCACGAAAAAGCTTTTAAAATTAAAAATAAAATATAAAAATTGAAATAAATTTAAAATAAGCCAGAATGGGCACATCTACACATAAACAGCTTTCATTTAAAAAAATAATTATCAAAATCGGGCCAGTAGAAAACTCAGGGCTGATGACTAAAAAATCAGCCAGGTGTTTTAAATATATAGATAATTACGCAATTTGAAAATTTTAAATTACAGTTTCCAGGAAGTTGAATATTGCCCAAAGTGTGTTTAAAAAAAATATGAACAAAGCTGATGTTGAGGCTCCTGATCTGCAGATTTACTAGTTTTTTGAGTAATTTTCATCCAAATTGACCCTTAGATAGGTTTCATCGACAAATCATGTTAATTTTACATTTGGATATTTTTAGTGTTATATTACTAAAATTACTGCAATAAACTTCATGTACTTTCGAAATGATGTGTAAGATTTTTTTATGTGTCCGTGAGGTGGTTTGTAGTTTAAAATATCCGGTGCAATAAATACACCGGGGAATAACGTCATCCCGTGGCGTTATTATTCCGGTTGAGTATTTTCGTTGCTAAAACTACATCCGAATGGGCTCAGTTTTTATTTTCCACCCGTGAAAGCGTTATTGTCATTGTCGAAAAGAGAAAAGTTTGAAGAGAAATTTGTATGTTCTAGGTGGTGCTAATTTTTTTTTTATGTTAGAAGAATAAAATATCGAATGAATATTACTGAATCCTGATATTCAACAAATGGTAATTAAAATACATTTGCAAATTTCTGGGGTTGCCAAGAGTTTATATCTTTACTACTCGACAATTTACATGACATTATTCCATTTTATTTTATAGCTTTGTTTGTATGGTGTTATCACCTACATAAATAGGTAATAACGCCAAACAACATTGGTCCAGAAATCCCGCTATTGCATTTTATTAATATTTATCTGTAAAAATATTCTTTCCTGTATACATAGTCAATAAGTTGTTATATGAAGTACTATATTTTACAAAAAAATAATCTAAAACTAAATATTATTTTAACACAATCAAACTGATTGGTAAATTTATCATACAAATTTTAATATTTTCCAACTAACTGAAAAATGCCCCCTGGTTGTCGCACAGTTAGTTTAAGCGGTAAAGCATTGGTCTAGAAGCCAAGGATCTGGTTTCGATTTCCGGCCTGTGCAATTTTTCGCTCATTTGGAAAAAATTAGAATTCGTAACTAAAAATAAGCATTAAAAATTGGCGGAAGCTTAATGTGGCGTTATTTAATTTAGTTTTCACTTTCCAATAACACTTCAAAAATAATTTTGTATTTCAGTAATGAAATGCCTGATGTTAAGATTTCTTATAACTTTTTGTATGCTATTTAGTAAATAATTTCGTAAAATATTATAAGTAGAAACATGTACCACAAAAAATAAAACTTTTAAAATGCTTTTAAATATTGTTAAATATTAAAAAAAAAGAATGTATAAGTACAGAACTTCTCATTTATTTTGCAACTAAAAAAAAAATCACTTTACAAACATTAATTTTTATTTTACAAAAGTGCTTAAACGACTACAAAAAGTGTTTAAAGTGACCTCCGTCTTCATATATCTGGGCCTGTGCGAGAGGTTTCGAGACACATTTTGTAATGCATTTGGTGTGACGGTGTTTATCTCTTTCGTAATACGAATTTCCAGTTCAGTAATCAAGGCGTCCGGTTCAAGGAATACGTGGTATTAGAAATAGCTCCACAAGAAAAAAACGTGCGGTGACAGGTCTTGACCGCATGAAGGCTATAGTCCTTTTGTAATATTGCCACTTACTAAAAAAAATCTTGGAGAATTGACAGAGTGTTGTTGGCCATATGCACAGGAGCGACATCATGTTGAAATTAAACAAAACATTCATCTGCTAATTTTCTTAATGATGTGGCCGATTTGTACTTGATCTTAGTTTCATTCCTTTCATTTTGTGATTAGTTAGGACAAAAGACGGACGATTCTTACTTTTCGGTTCAACAGTCCATTTTGTTTAAAAATGGTTTAAGATTCGCTTAATTGTGATTCTATTCGGCACCACCGAATCTCGAAACTTGTTTTCACATCGTTCCTGGACATTTTTTGTAAGAAGACTTTCGAAAATAATGTTCAATAATAAACGCACGTTTTTCTGCACATAGCACCATGACGCAAAACTACATTTCACTCGTTCTCCGTTGCATTGAAGTGTCTCGTGCGGTTTTCTAGCATGTTGGTAGTGATGTTCACACGCGCCTCCACGCCGCTACCTACTGTAAGGATGTGCACGTACACCCGTGTTGTTCATTTGTTTCGCGTTTACGCGGGTTGCAAAATAAATGAGACACTCTGTATATGGATAAAATGACGACGAAATAATGATTATATTTTTCCTTCTTTTAATATCACTGAGTTTAAAATCTCTGTAAAGAAAGAATGGGAAATATAAAAGACAATTTTTAGTATGGAAATGGAACTTTTACTAGGTAATCAAGTAACAGGATGTGATATGCGATGGGAGCATGCCAAAAATGTCTCAAGCAGCTGATTGTTCATGTTATTTATAGACGTTTGCGGAAGGTTTGTAAATAATGCAGCACTATTCGTTATTTAAGTAGAATGTGATGGATGATGGATTTCACGAAGTGCTTCGGGTAATGAAGGTAGTGTACGAGGAACATGGACTAATATTGACTCGTGTGCTACAAGGACATCAGCATTTTCAGCAAGGAATCTGGTGAAGTTTCGGTGGACAGGCTTGAAATTCCTACCACATAGCCCGGATCTTTCTCCATTTGACTTTCTTATCTTTGTTTCTGAGAAAAAGACATTGCAGGTTCCTTGTTTTAACTCGCAAAATGAAGTCATAGACAATGTTCTAACGTGGTTCCATAATCAGCAAAAGAACTTTTATAAATAAGATATTAATCGCTTGGTAAATAAGTTAAATAACTGCTTATATGGATTTAGAGATTATGTTTGAAATAAACTTTGTTATTTCCTTTTAGTGCTGCATGTTCGTCTTTTAGGATGAACTCGGGACTCACTACACCCTGAAAAGGCGAACATAGAATTCCAAGACCTATTCCCTATACCTCACACCAGTCACAGAGATTCTGACAAAGACGTGGAGAGGAGTGCGGCCGTCCCACATGATGCCTGCTCAGACCATTACACCGCCATCGCCATAAATGTTGATTTCGCGGACATTGAAGGGTAGGTAACGGACCCCTGGTTTTTTCCATATGGAAGTACGATGAGAATCGGTGTTTAGGCCATTAAAATTGGACTCGTTTTAGCCTAACACTAAGGTCGCCCATTACCCTATATTCCAATCCCTATGCTGCCTGCACCATGATAATCGGACTCTCCTGTTAGTAGATGTGAGCGGGACGCAAACAGCTGATCTTCTAGCAAACAACCCTCTCTCTTTCAGTCTTTTGGAAACAGTCACTGTTGTTACACGTGTTCCTGTGGCTGCATACAGGTCCAGAGAGAGCTGAGAAGCTATAGACCCTCTGTTACCTATCTCTAAAATGGACAAATGGCGATATTGTCTGGCCGTCGTGGCACTTGGGCGACCCTGCCCAGATTTTTGTCTCGATGGAACCAATCCTGGAACTGTTTCCATAGGTTACAAACGACGCTGAGCGTTACATCAAACTTTCCGCATATCTGGACTTGACATTGGCATGCCTCTAGCCTTCCCACAATTGATCACCTCATTCCATCATCTAAACGTTGGTGGTTAATCATTTTTAATGTTCCGATATAAATTTAACCGATTGCTGCAAGATAACTCCATGAAATTCGCTGAGGTGTCCTAGCGAACGCAATTCGTCTTGCCTTCCCGTGCTTATAAAGCCTGTTTTTCTGCTGGCTCCTCCTACACACACATGTAGGCTTACGTTGCTGTACAAGATTTGCATTTTTATCTAGAAGCAGTGGTTTTTCCTTCAGTTCAGTTCTTTTCATGCAATTTGATAAAATATGCAAATTGTCTTAATTTATTTCATCAGTGTAGAAAGGTGCATTAGTTCACGTGTTGTTTACATTTATTCTGTTCATGTTCGCTACTTTCCGGAGGAAAATATAGTCGAATTAACTAATAATTTTATTAACATAAGATTTCTAGTTGATATGAAATATTTTTTTTCTTAATTCTGATTTTCGTGACCTACTCCTGTTTCCATTTTGTCATTTAGTTCCAAAATCATGACTCAGTTTTAATACATTGCGTGAAAAGTCCTTCTCTGTATCTACGTTTATGCCCAACAATTAACACAGACTCAAAACTCGCATTCGTGAATACGGGTGTAGTCTTTTCAAAGTTCATAATAAATAAATAAATCAATGAATAAAAAATCGCACTTCGTTATTGTTCGGTTAATCGAAGTTCGACCGTACTGTTTACATTATAAACAGAAGAAAGTAAAAATATTTGACAGTAAAAATGTTTGCAAAATTTCGCCTATGCATTCTGTATCTGCTGTAGGATAACATCATGACGTCTCCTTTTTCTTTATCTAGTTTTTTGTTATAATAAATGGAAAATTCCGCTTTTCAAAGATTGGCGTAAAAGATAAACAAAAAAGAATGAATATGAATATAGTTGGAATATTATTTTTAGAAAAAATCTGAGTAAATATTTTCTCTATTTCTTTAAAGTTACAGTTAAAGACTGTTTTGAGTTTTCACGAAAAAATAACGATGAAATAGAATTTTATATCTTGCAGAAAAAGATTTTGTATAGAAAAATCTTTCCATACGCAATATCTATTCACAGATATATTTCTCTATAAGAATATATTTCTAACGTTAAATAAAAAATACGCCTTTAAAAAGTTTTCTTGTAAAAAAAATGTTCGTAAAATCTTATACGTTAAAAAAAGGTGATAATTGTCCATCAGGCGAAACAAATGAGCTGTGTTCTTTCTAAAAGGAAGTTTTAAAAGTATTCAGATCTTTGTGTAACAGTACTTCGGGTACAGTGCGGTATCCAAATTTTTTTGTGTATAACTGTAAATGATATCTGCTTTTTAATATATAGGAAGTAGATTGTAGTAAACTTCAGCAACGTATATAAATTCCATAAAATGTGAAATAGTATATCTTATTAAAACTTGCCCCAAACAATGATTCCTTTTATATCATTATGTAATGGAATTCTTTTTTGTCACCCAGTAAATGAATAACAAACATTCTTCGCAAATTGCACAGAATGTATATTTTAGTATACATTTTACAGATGTATATCATTTTTATTATGTTCGAAAGAGCGTAAAATCATTAAAATGCATTTGAAACTATTTTTTCCAGTGGGTGCAATGTAACGGAATAGATTTGATTGTCCCTGTAATTGAACTATGCATAGGATTTTCATAGATTTTGAAATGACTCGACAAAATTACAGAAAAATTTTATATTTTAAACTTAAAACGATTCGGTTGGGTAGTCTTTGCTTTGTTATATGCGGACTGACACATTGGCAGACCGACTAAATGATGCTACGCTTTTATGTAATTACGAGTGCACCTAAAATGGATTCAAATCTATGCATAACTCATTTTTCGATGAAAGAATGAGGGCACACCCTTGCAGACAGACAGTTTCTAAAGCATCATTTTTCAGGGTCTGTGACTCCTAAAAAGTGTAAATCTGTCTAAAACCTTCATTTTTT
Source organism: Maratus speculifer (assembly GCA_964019185.1). Lineage (NCBI taxonomy): Eukaryota > Metazoa > Arthropoda > Arachnida > Araneae > Salticidae > Maratus > Maratus speculifer. The sequence goes on from OZ025292.1 coordinate 227,918,272, forward strand.
CAATTACAATACTTTCCACTATTATAGAGAGAAGGAAATAAAAATATTTAGCAGATTGCAATGTTCCTCCTATGTATGCAGTATCTGCTGCAGAATAACATCATGACGTAACCTTCTTCTTTATCTAGTCTTTTGTTATAATAAATGGAAAATTTCACTTTTCAAGCATTGGCGTAAAAGGTAAACAAAAAGAACGGATATGAATACAGTTGGAGTAAAATTATTTTTAGGAAAAATCTGAATACATATTTTCTCTATTCCTTTAAAGTTACAGTAAAAGACTGTTTCGAAGTTCTGTATCATTTCACGAAATAATAACGATGAAATATAATTTTATATCTTGCAGAAAAAGATTTTGTATAGAAAAGTCATTCCATACGCTATATCTATTCACAGATATTCTTTGGTAGAAAAATAAAATTTAAAAATAAATAAGAACTGCGCCTTTAAAAAACTTTCCTGGAAAAAAAGTCATAATTTGTTCTATGGTTTAAAGAAAGTTAAAAAAATTATCTGGCCTCATTTTGAAATATTATATAGCGAAACTTCTTTTTAACGAAGTCTCTATTCAACGAAGTTTTCTATTTAACGAAATTTTCTACTTAACGAAATTTTCTACTGAACTTTGAACAATACTGTTTGTTATCCGGAAGAAAAATGTTCAATAGTCCTTAAAGGCGTTAATTATAATGAATTCGTCAGCAAAAGAACCTACTCATATTGGAATATCTGAAATAGCACGTCAGACATAGCAAAAGAGATGCATTAGTACTATAATGAAGTTTTTAATATGTACAGTACTTTGGATACAATACAGTATACGAAATCTTTTGTGTGTCTCTGTAAATACTAAATGTTTTCTATTATACATGAATTATAGCATATCATTTCATAAAATGTGAAATAGTTTAACATAATTAAAACGTACCCCAAAAATGTTCCCTCTATAACATTATGTAATAGAATACTTTTGTGTGGCCTCGTATAGTTTAAAAGTTTCTCGTTCTAATTCGTCTGAAAACTGTATTCTACCTTCCATCAAAGTAGCTTAGAGCAGCAACCATTACTTCCAGAAGTATACATTCGCTCTAAAATAATTCCCGAAACCTCTTAGCAATATTTAAATATCATTACCGCCCGACCATGTGCCATGCACGTCATCAAGTTGAGTTCATTGCAGAATGTGGCGATGGTCATTGTTTTGGCCCTTAAGTTTATACATATTACATATTTGTATATTACATATATATACAGATTATATATGTTATACAGACAGAACAATACATATTCATTTCTCGGAAAATAAATCGATTTTATTTGTCCAAGATAAAATTTTATACAGCGGAAACCTGAAACATTTTTTCTTGGAAACAAGAAAATGTTATTTTTGCTTTATAACACGCACATGATTTAAGCAATAAGAAATAAAAGAAAAATCTTGTATTTTATTGAAACAATTTGCTGAAATTGTTTTTAAATTCTTCATTTAACCCAGAAACATTCAAAAACAATTTCCACAAAAATTTAGATTGTGTAAAACAGACAATGTAAAGGTTAAAGACAGTTTTAAAGAAAAAGAAAAAATTTGTTCTTCTTTTTCAATCAGATAGAAAGCTAAATATTTTTTCATTGCATAATAGTTTGAAAAGGAAATGGAATTGTGTAATGTATGTAAGTTTACATAATATTGCGAACTAAATTCCTGATAAAAAGATTTCAATATCGACCAAAAATATTAAAAGAATTTTGATTGTAGATAAGGCTTATAATACGAAAGGGTGAATATAGATTATTTATGCATGCGTAAAATATTTCAGAGTAAATGAACAAAATTTATGAGATAATAACTTACCACAAACAAATTTCTTTGGAAGATCATAATTACAATGCATTTATTTAATCATAAATATTGCTTACGTAGAATATGGATTTTCCTTCATAGCTACTAAATGAGATATTGTAACAATATTTTCAAAAGATATAATTTGTTTCCAGTGATATATCAGTAGTATGGGGTGCCATATATGGAGCCATGTACGTCAGGTGATGCTATCGAAATTTTTCATGATGCCATGAGCTATAGCTGTTCTACCTGACGACCGCCTTAGCCATTCTTTTTTGAAAAAAATAATGACTAAAAACTAAAAGAATGGCTAATGACGCTTTGAAGTCATTTCGAATATTTCTTCTTACTAGTTTTTTATATAAATATAAAATCCATTTTTAAATATGAATATATTTTTAGAAAATTTTCAGCTGATTGATCTTGTTTTGAATGAAATTTAAAGGTCACATAAGTTTCTTTAGTAACATTAGCTGCATCCAAATAGATTTTACACATGATCTCGATGTTTCAGAATGTTTTTAACATATTTAATACTACACATGATCTCACTGGCAGATGCATTGTACGTTTACAGATTGTTTTGTGATTCTATCGCATTTTACACGAAGAGAAGATTAGTCTTTTAAATTTCAGTTTTTGTTGGGATTATTATTCAAATTCTGGATTTGATTTGGATTAATATTTGTTGTGTGTTTGAATGAATACATAGACTTGAACTCGTGTTTCCTTACCAAGAATTACATTTCCTTGCGTTTATAGTCACCCATAAACTTGTCTAGACATTTTGAAAGAAATAAGTACAAAATAATTTAATTACTATAGAATAAATGTGAAAATTTAATAGCGTTTTGAGTATTAAATAGTTCAGCTATAATAAGAAACCGTACTCTAAAACAGTGTATTATACATAAAAAAGTTTCATTGTAAACGACTCACGTAAAATTTCTGAGATGTTTCGCGATTCTCTTAATATAAATCTATGTATTAACACATTGTTATTTATTACCTTTTAACCTAAAATCTTCGTATTAACCCTTTCAGCTCTGGGGTGTAAATTTCTACAAAACTCTAAATGTCACATTGGCACTAATATTTTGCAAAGAAAAAAACCGGTTAATGATAAACAAGGAAAAATGCATTAAACCTTTTTGAAGTAAATTTGGTCACATTTTCTCGTGTCATTGTGACGTTTTGCAATAAAAATTATGTGGTAAAAAATTCTACCAGCAGAGCTCAAGGGGCTAAAGGTATAGTTACAAATTTAAAAGTATTTCAAAACTGTAAAAAAAAAAAAAAAAAAAAAAAAAAAAAAAAGAAAAAGAAAAAGAAATCGGTAAATTCACTGCAAAAAATGCTGGCAGAAATGTTGCCAGGAGTTTTTACCGTAAAAAATGCAGAAAAATTAGAATTAATTTTTGAATTATACCCGATTTTACTGCAATTTTTACGCCAAAAACTGCTGGCAACCTTGCTGTCAGCAGTTTTTGCCGTAAATTTAACGACATTTTTTACAATGAAATATTTATCATATGAAAATTAATTTATGTCAGAATAGACTGTTAAAAATTTCTCTGAAAACACATTAAAAAAAGATAGACTTTCTGTAAATGTTCACTAGATCTTGATTCAATGCATTCAATCTAGTTTTTCGGTCATCCTTTTATCGACATTTCCCTTATAATATATTTCCTTGAAGACATCTTTATTTAAAAATATTTTTATTTTTTTAAACTTATAATTAATAATGCAGACTTATATCACCTTTTTATAATTTTGTTAGAAAAATTAAAAAAAAAAGTTTTAGTTTAAAAATTGTTTTTTTATAGTTGTTTTTTTCGAATAATATAGAATAACTTGAAAAATATTCTCTTCGTTGTTAGTGGGGATTTATGTCGTTTTTTACCCCACTGAATCATAAAAAACATATTTTGAACGAAATAACAATACATCCTATAGTTCAGTCAGTTGGATTTTCTTGCCTTGTCAATGGGTCTCGGATTCCAACCACAGGACGGCTAGAATCGAATTATGTAAAAAAGAAATGATAGAGCAGTTGAAATTTACTCGAAAATTTTAAATTCTATCATGCTGAGTGAAGATTGAGGGATTTACAGATTTTGAAAATTAAGTTATTATCATTAAAAATAAATTTACAGAGTCGTGTGTATTTTTAACGATATTAATTTACAGAGCATAATTAATATATCGAATAATTTGTCTGTTATTTAACAGAATCTGTTTTTCTAATCTCTGTAACTTTACATAAAATTGATATATCTCTGTTTTTAAAACTGTCTGCAATTTTACGGAAATTTTTTTAACAATGCAGTTAATTTAAAAACTGATTACATTAAAACTTTTATACGGTTTCTGTTCTAAATATAAAAAAAAAACATTCTCTGTGCACGAATCAATAAAACAGTAAAATATATCGTTATTTATCAATGGAAACTTACTGAGTTATACGACACATTCAGTTTCATGAATTTCCATTGTTTTGTAGCAGCCTTTTTTTGCAGTCTTTTTCTTTCAGTGATAGAAAAGCTATCTATCTATCTATCTATCTACACACACACATATATATACATACATATATATCATTCTTTTATGGACACGATAACTTCTCTAATTCTGCTCAAATCTCTTCCAAACAGATACATAAAATCAAGAGGAATAAAATCTCGGTCAGTTTAGTTAATGGGCAAAATCGTACCAAGGACATAGAAATAGAGATAGTTTTTGTAAAAATCCCAAAACAAAACAAAACTTCTTAATTAAAATACGTATCGAATCAGTTTAAAGTTTATATTATTTCTAAAAAATGGGCTAAAAGTTTATGCGTGACAGATTATTGATAAAATTAAATATGGGTTCCATAAGGGGAAAAATAGGGTGTTTGGTGGAAAAATATTCATAACTTCGTCAATTCTCAAGATATCAAATCCAATTAAATTTATTATAAATTCATTTAATATTATCTAAAACTTTTGCAACGAAAAGTTTTTGATAGGACCATTTCTTATAGCAAAGACAAGTTAAACAAAAATAGGTGTTGAAGAAAAATCGTATTTAGGATCTACTCAAATCCAAACTGCTTATATTCTGATTCATTTTTTTTTTTCATTTTGCTCTCAAACGCATCCATTGCGAGGTACTCCATAGGGACTACATAAGGTGCCATATTGGTCAATTTTTTGATAAAAGCTAAATATATTACAAAAAATGCTGTCAAAGTGGGCATTTTGAACAGATTTTCTTGGAGCGATCGGGATTGAAAAATTGAGGATGTACTCAAATTACAAATTACTTATTTTCTGACTCATTTTTAATATAATTTTTTCCTATACTCATGCAATTGGCTGTTTCTAGGACCTACATAATTTACAGTAGTATTAGTCAATACTTTCGTAAAGACAGAATAAACTTCAAAAAATGCTGTCAAAATGGGCATTTTGAGCCAAATTTTCCTTAAAATGATTTTGATAAAACCAGCTCTTACAGAAAAGCGAAATTAAAAACTTTTTAAAAGAGGCCAAATTAAAGTTGTAAACTGGGTTTATCTCTAGTCATATTTTGCTTTTTGTTAGCGAGCTGAGAAGTTATCTTCAAAATCTACCTGCGAATTTCGGCAGAGCCGACAGAGATTCTATTTTATTTCAGTAATAAAAAGCGGTGAATTTTTATTTATTTATTTATTTATTTATTTATTTTTTACTTAAAGCTAGTAAATTGGTATGTTTTGGTCATCGAAATTTTTATTGTTTTATGTGGTATAGAAAATAGTTTTTTTTATTGGTATAACATGTAGAGGGCAAGGACTTAAAAAATATATTTTTTTTCATAGCATTAAAAAATCTTTTTATTTAAATAAAAAATCCATGCCCTTTCATACGATTATAATTATTCGACTTCAAAAAATTAATAAATGGCGTTGAATACCGTTTACTTAGGTCGCCTTAGTAAAAGTAAGCTTTCATTTTGATACCAAACTTTTAGTATTTAGCAGATTTATTTGTTCTTAGCTCCATTTCATACAGGCGCCCCTGTTTTACACATGATGTAAATATTTTTATTTTTTCTTTATTTTGTTTTATTGATCTATTAGTATTTATCGGATAATAATTATCAGATTATTCACTTCTTTTAATGTTTTCCAACTCTAAAATTCAGATAGTAAGAAAAATCATGTGTTCAGCAGATTATGGAACACTTTCCAAAACTTCCTGAAATCTTTTGTTATTTAGGGAAATAAGGTGTACCTGTTCATAGCCAAAAATGTACTCCATTCTTTTGAACAGACTTGTATTTGATCTGTCGGTTGATATATACATTATATAATGGGAAAATTTAGTTTAGCAAAAAAACACCTAAATGGTTGAAAATTTTTTTCAGCAATTTATACTAATAGATGGAAACATACTTGAATACTTCTCTAAAATAAATTATAACATTTATTAACTAGCTGTACGGTTTTTTTTTATATAAGGTACCCTGGGGTAATAACGCCATGTTAAGGTTCTACCAATTTTTACGGCTCAGTTTTAGTTTGTATTTTTCAAACAAATACATGATTCGACACAGCAACTCATTGACTAACTATATAAAAAAAGAATTTAACAGATATGTATTCATAAAATGTAATGGCGTGATTTCTTGACCAATGCTATTCGGCGTTATTACCCACCTATATGGGTAATAACGCCATGTAAACAAAACTATGAAAGAAGATGGAATAATTGCATGTAGATTGCCCAATTCTAAAAATACACACCCTACAAACTTAGAAATTGACAAATTGCATTCTAAGATATTGAAAATGTTCAATTTTTTGTGAAAGTATAAGAAAAATAAAGGTGTGGTGGGGGAGGGGGGAGGCTGAGGCAAAAGAATACCAGACCATGAGCTTCTTTTTGCTTAAAAAGGACCGCTTAAATAGAATTATTAGAAACATTGCACAGTTTTAACTGTGTTTATTTGAATCAGTATTTAGGATGTAGCTCGGCCACTGTAGGGAATCAACCGGATAATTATGCCAAGGATTGGCGTTATTACCCCGTTATAGTTTTTGCGCTGTACATTTTAAATTACAAATTATCTCGAGAAGACATCCAAAATCTTCAACAACATTTTGAAAGTCCATGAAATGTACTACAAATTTATGTAATTAACAAAGTATTTCCGGATAAAAAAAAAAATAGTCTTCACATCACAAAACCTATCTCTCAAATTTTAGATCAAGCGTTAATTTTAGTTGCTTGTAAAAGCAATAAGACCTAAAAACGAAACAAATTAACTTGAAGCTGTTTTTTGCGATTTATATGACTCAAAACCCTTCTGCGCAGAGCACATGGGTGTCATTTACCAGATTATTTCATAATTATGCAAAATATTAACACTTGGCGTTATTACCCCAGGGTACCTTATATGTAAATGGGTTACGGGACACATTTTAAAATAATTTTATTTATGAAATAAAATATTTTTGTGATGATTAACCACATTATTTGTAAACAAAATCATAATATAAAAGCCTCATTTTTTTAATTAAAATTTAAAATTTATTTAAGAAGTAGGGGTAATTTAAAATTGTTATAACTCAAAATGTTATTTGTAGAATTTCAATTTTTTTTTTTACATTTAAATAAACAAAAAATATCTAAATGTTAATTATGTTAATCTTGATTCATCATTTTAAACAATATTAATTAAAAATATTAAAAATATTTAATCTAAACATTTAAAAATAGATGATGTAATTTTTTTAATCATATTTTCAAAAGTAATGTATTTTTCTTTCAAATTTGCTTAATTAAATTAAAGTAAAAAAAAAAAAAAAATGCACGATACAAGTTTGCATCATGCATCTTTAACGGTTTTTTAGTTATAATAATTTAAATCTGAAAAATTATTAAAAAACCCAACATGGAGAAAAATGCATCTTCACAAGATGTTCATTTCCATGCCAATCATTGTTTGAAAAGTTAGATTATGAAAACAAACTGAAATGAAAAAAAAAATATTTCCTCTTATAATAAGGATAGAAATATAATTTATACGTCGTTATAAGTATTAAAAAAAAAAAAAAAAAAAAACTGGAAAAGTTTAACTGCAATAAAAGTTTCTTAGAAAATTTGAATATTTTTTTGTACTGGACTTCCTTAAACATTTTTTACAGGTATTATTACCGATTTCCTATAACACTAAAAACACATCTATCAGGCTGTTGACCAATTTTCTTATTATTTCAATAAATAAATAAAATTACTTTCGAGCAAAGTAATATTTAATGCTCTTCATCAATTGCATGTTTCATATAAATGAATTCAGTATTCTGTTGCATATTATAAAACGCAATTTAAAGTGTTGATAACGTCGTAAACAAATGCGTTTTCCTTTATATATCAAAAGATTTAAAAAATTACATGAATAACATCTTTAAGACTTCTTTTGAAAAAAAAAACGAGTTTTGAGAAAGATAAAACTTTTATGACGTAGGCCAAAAAGTATACGGAAAGAGCTTTTTACTTATTTAAGAGAATGAGAGTTACTGGGAATGTCCTCGTAATGTCCTCGTAAAATTCTTTCATCGTGCAAGTTTAATTTTTCATTTCTTTCTCAACTGCATAAGAAATTAATATCAGTAGATACTCTAATCAAGTTACAGAAAGGAAAATACAGTAGAGAAGATAAAATTATTTATATATGTTTTTAGATAGATAATAATTTAGTTAATAACATATAACAAATAACTTGAAATTGTATAGATTGATGAAATTAAGGCACACGACACAATGTAATATTAAAAATTACAACATAAAATTGTATATCTATTATGTACAATGTTTATGTATATGCTTAAATGTAGATATACTGTTATATAAATAATATTATGCACATGAAAATAAAACGAATATAATTTGTCTATATGTATAATTATCTATTCTATTTCTTCTTCTATCTTATATTAAGATGCTGAGTTTAGGTTAATATTCTTAAACTAAGTGATTTTTTGCTACATCATTTTATGGATAACTATAGTGTGTGGTATGTTATTTTCTTTTCTATCCAATTTAATAACGTCATTAAGCTATATTTTTGATGTTTTTCTCCATTTTATTTTGTTTTTATATGTGTTAGTAGTCACAAATTCGTATCATTTTGCCTTCTCATGGCTAATACGTGATAAAACCATACATTTTATTTGCAGTTCCAACGTATATGTGAGCCTGAGGTTCTGCTTTGGTTCTGAAAATTTCAATTGCATTCACTTTCATTTTTTTCATATATAAATGTGATAATTGTGTATTTAATTCAATAGTTTATGTATTGTTTTGCAATTAATGGTTATATATAAATATATATATATATATATGAATTATAATATTATATAACATTGCCATTATATATTGTTTGAATATTGTGATGTGTCTACAAGACTATCTAGATGCTAATTTTGGTCACATGTTTGTATTTTGGAGAGATCTATCTCAGAATTTATTCTACATACTAGATGTGCGAAGAAAGTATTCATTAAATCATACAAATATTTTAAGGTTAAAATGATAAACATTAAAAAAATTAATGACTCACATATTGTAAAAAAAAATCTGCTTACGAATGAGAAATTTATTCAACTCTTTATCGTAATCAGATCTATTTTAAACCCCTTTGTAGAGTTCATATTGAAAAATCCTTATAGAATATCATAAATTTCCAAAATAATTTTTTGAAAATGTTGAACACTTTGATGAAAACAACATTAATACTCTCTAAGATATTTCGTAAACGCTGCAATTAACACGAAAAATCATCACTCATTCATTTTTGTTTTCGTTAATTTTTCAATAGTTGTGCAGTATGAAATTTTTCCCCAAATCTCATAGGTAATCGTTAAAAAGGGAAAAACAGCGAAGATCGTTTGGATAACCCTGTCAAATCTAATGTTTCAAAAGCGTTCAAACTGCAGATTATGATTCAGTGGCTTTATTTAATAAACTGTTTTCATTTTTATAAATACAGCACGTATACTCGAAGAGAAATTAAGGTTTTTATAAAAACAGTCCCAAATTTTGCAAAGTTTTTGGCTAATAATTTTCAGAGTTCTTCATAAAAGAACAAGATTCTTTTCAGAAAATGTGACAAACAACATTGTGCATAACATCCTGTAATCAAAATTAAAAGTAATAATAATTGTAGTAAAAATGAACAGGTTTGCTAAATAAGGTTTCAGAGTGCATGCGTGAACTCATTCAATATATAATTTACACAATGCGTTTGTTAAATGTATAAAGCAACTTTTCTAAAAGTCTCAAAACATAGTTTTAAAATTCTGAAAATTACCGTCGGTAGAATCAGATCAAAATCCGTTATTTCCAATATGAAGCAAAAATATAAGGGGCTGCATCCATATTCCATTGATTAGTGTGCACACAATATTGCACGTACTACTATATTTGGATGCAGCTCCTAATCTTTTTGCATCAGTTTGGGAGTAACAGACTTTGATCTTTTTATATCGACGATAATTTTCAGAATCTTCAAGCTATGTTTTTTAGACTTTCATAACAGTTTCTATATACATTAAACTAATACATTATGTAAATTATATTTTGATTAGGTCACGCAGGCGTACTGAAATCTTATTTAGTAAACCCGTTCAATTTTTATACAATTATTATTTTTTTTTTTAATTTTGATTATAGGGTGTTATTTACGATGTTGTTTCTCATATTTTCTTAAAAGAACATTGTTTTTTACTAAGAACTTTGAAAATTATAAGCAAAAAACTTGGCAAAATTTAGGACCGTTTTTATAAAAACCTTATTACAGATATTTAACAAAACGTTTAAAATCGCAAGTGTCAAAATTTCTCTTGCTGACACTGTCAGATACTGAAATCTCGTACCAAAATTTTGAGCTTTCCATTTCAACCTCGTTCTACCTGTTGGAACTATACTTCAACAGGAGCTCCAAATATTGGTTCAGGATTTCATCATGTAACAGTGCAGCTATTCAACACCAAAATTTGGTTCAAACTAGTGCAAAACTTTTAACAGTGTATAACCATTGCTTTGCATAGAAATGGCAAGAAAATATCTAACATCCATTTCTGAAACAAAGGATGTTCATTAAAATTCAATGTATAATATAGAAATAAAAATTGTAGGAAACTCATTTAGGGTACACAAACTTTAATTTACCTTTTTTTTCATATAACAATAAAAATGAAAGTCATCAGAAATCTAATTTTTTTCTATTTCATTTTTGTAATTATTTTGTTTAATAATAATGTTTTACTGCTTTAAAATGCAATAACAGTTGAGAATAAAGAATTGTCGTAAACTAATTAAAAATACAGCTTTTTATAAACACATTTTTCTCCAACCCCGGTTTCCACGATACTCCGCTTATGATGATATTTTTTCTGGTCCTAAAAGTGTCGGGGTAGCGAGATTCGACTGTAATCATCTGAAAAATCAATTGTATAAAGCAAACCTTAAATGCAAATGTTTACTTATCTTATTAATTTAAAATTATTTGGTACTTATTTCTTTTCAAAATTTAGTTATTGGAAATTAATTTCAAAAAATTAATTTTGCTAAAAATCTATTTTTGTAAGATTCTCTCTTAAGTCATGACTTTCTTTGAGACTGATTTTCAATGAAGAAAAAAGTAAATAATGTCATACAAATGCGTGTAGTATGATATATTATTTGGGATTTAACTAGTAGCGTAACAAGAAAAAAATCAGTGAATGACAGTCGAAATAAGATTAGGAATCGAAATTACCGAAAAGCTGCTGGATTATTGATATTTGGAGATGCTGATGAGAAGTAAAACTTTTCGTGTTATCAAAAATAATCAATTTCAATCATTCGCCAGATCGCACTTTTTTTATCTATACCAGATAAGCCATTTCTCGTATATCATGGATCGAGTTTTTTGTATTCGTATATCATCAATTTATATTTATATACTTTCTGAGTCAAAAATATAATATAATTAATGTTGCAAATATTAAATTTTTATGTAAAGTATCTTCTTGGATTAATTTCAATGTATGAATAGTTTTGTCACGAATTTTTTGGGAACTAATTTTCAATAAAGAAAAAAGTAAGTAATATCATAGAAATCCGTATAATAGAGTATACCTAGATTTTTACATTTTTACATATTTTTATTTCCTTTTTAATACAAAATTTATAATTATTTTACTCGATGGTAAAGAAATTACTGTTAAACGTTTACAATTTGCACCATTATTATAAATATTCATCTGAAAAATCAATTTCATGAAAGGAAATTTTAATGCAAAAGTTTACTGTAAATTAATAATATTTCATGCCTATCGCTTTTGTTTCAAAGTTTAATAATTAAAAATTTACTTGAAAAAATGTATTTTACTAAAAATTCCTTTTTGAAAGTTTCTCTCTTAAGTCATGAATTTTTTGAGAACTGGTTTTCAATAAAGAAAAAAGTAAATAATGTCATACAAATCCCTATAGCATCCCAGCAAACACATACCTTTCGACACACGATCGGCAGTGTCGGTTATCTGTCGGCATGGACACAGTGGTTTCGGTAAAGTGTCGGCAGCATGTCGTCAACTGAAACATAACAATCTGCTTTTACAGCTGCCGGTTATCGTAAACGGTCCTTTTATTATTTTATATCGGCAAGCGACTTATACCGGCAAGTGATTCAGGACCGATACGTGATTGCTGATGGTGGTCTGATTAGATTTGCCAACATTGGACGGAATTAAGAATTTTTACTCTTAACCGGAATTTATTTTTATTTTCTAAATTTTGTTTGAGTTATTTTCACAAGATATCTAAATTTCATATAAAATGCTAACAGGCATTAACAGAATTTTTTTTTCAAAGATAGCCAATATTTATTTATATATTTATTTTAATTCATTTAAAAAAGGACTTACAATTATTTGAATTAGGAAAAGACATATTTTAATCGCTCCTTAAAATTATTTTCTAATTATTTATTCACTTTTAAAAAATGGTGTTTTTTTTTTCTTACAAATTATTAAATAATATTTAAAATTATTTTACAAGCTATAAAAATATAAGAATTCTACCCAGTTTTTTAGCCTTAAATTTAAATGAAAGATTCTGAATCCCCCCCCCCCCCTCTAAAAAATTACCAAACGAAAATAAATAATATTGATATATATTCATAAAAATATGTCTACAGTAAATCATCAATAGTTACATAAAATAATTTTTTTCAATAAAAAGTGATTAATTACAAACTTATTTTCTTCTTATTATTTTTTCTTTGTTACAAATACACATTCTTAAGTCTAACACGTTTAATTATATTATAATTCCTAAAACAAAAATTGTATCAACGAAAAAAATTCGGAATTTACCGATTTTTGTAAATACTAAAGTATTTTTAAACTTACAGATATATACAGAAATAACCTCGATTATAAAAATTATTAGGATGAGCGAAGCGAATCCTCTACTAGGCCACTCAAATTACAATTTGTCGTACACTTTACAAAAAAACTATTCAATATTTTGACTTCAAATTAAACACAAAAATAAAATATGATCTGTAGATTTGCAGAATATAATTTTTTTTACAGTAAAACGTTAAAAAAATATTATTTTAATTAATTTATTTTACATGCATTTCCAATACGGACGCATTTTAGCAAATAAATAAAAAATGAAACGCGTATATTTTCAGAAAAAAAAATATATAAATCATGGAGTAAGTGATTATAGATAGAATCACGATTAATTTAATAAATAAAATATGTTTTCATTATTCAGCAAAATCGTTTGCACAAATGACACTTAAACATTTAAAAAAAATTGTATTATGGATTTTTTTTTTTTTTTTTTTTGTAAAGTGGCAACAAAAGAATTGTAAACAAATAAAATGAATTGTTAAATTTGTTATATAAATGAAAAATTAAAAGAATTGCGTGAACTTGTTGCCTCGATTCAAGCTCTTTATAAATGTACTAAAGGAAAAGTTGGCCGATTCAGAAATGACAAGTGGACTTCAACCATTTCTTACTTTATCATTTGTATTGAAAGTAATGCTACGTTCTTATTTGTGTACCGAAAAAGGTTTAGTGAACGGGACTTTAGACTTTGTTGCACGTATTAAAGAAAATCACAAGCCACCAGACTAGATACCGCGAATAATCATGGATAAATTTGAATACTACAATAATTTAACTTAAAAGAATTGGTGCGTACCAACTCCCCCAATACAGTAGACTCCCTCAAATCCGCACAGCTTGGGACCAGAGATTTTGTGGATTTTAGAATTTTGCGGATTTCTGGTCATTGCTTTGTTTACATTTTTTAAACAGTAATTTGAATGCAATTAATAATCCAATTGAAATTATAATGTATGCTTACAATATAATAAAATATTAAAGTAAGTAATAAACTAAAATAATAAAAAAATAGATCATTTTTAAAATGATTAAAATATTAAAAACAAAGGTCTAATTAATAATGTATGATTAAGTGTTCATTATAAAGATGAAATGTGTTTTGAATAAATTATTCAATGAAACTTGCCTCATAAATAATGTACAATACTAATTCAGATCAAAATAATAAAGTAAGGAGGTTTTATTCCAGGTTTAGCCACACTTAGTGACAAAAAAAAAAAAAAAAAAAAGCTTGATTAAGACATATACATTTGGTAAGATTATGATTATCATTGATAACAGGAATATCTTGAATTTTTTCAGAAATAAATTTATTTTTCCTTCAAGAGAAAACATTAAGACAGTAATAGTAATAAAAATTATAAATTAAAATATATTTGGAATTGATATAAAACAAAAAAAGTAAAATTTTGTCCTTATATCTGAACTGAATGCTTCATTGTTTACATCCGTAAATTATGTGCGGATTTTAGGTTTGCGGATTTGAGGAAGTCTACTGTAATTGAATTCTGGAAATATAGAAGCATAAATTGCTCAAGGAAAGAATTTCTTCTGCAGTTAGCTTTTGTTGTTACAATTCATAAATCCCAAGGTTTAACATTAGATGAAGCAGTTGTAGATATTGAGGATATATAGGCACCAGTTGGCTTAAAAACGTACGTAACGCTGTCAAGAGTGAAAATCCTTCAAAATTAAGCATTCAATAGAAATCTTCCTTGCGAAAAATTCTTTAATATCAAAAATTCTCATGCACTAACATGTATAAAAACGAAGAAATTAGACTAAAAAGTTTTACAGTTAAAAATTCATAGTATCGACGAGAGCAGATTTCAAATGTTTTTCCAGAAAATAGGATTTTGAAGAAGTAACTTTCTTCAAGCTTTCTTCAAATATATTATTCTAAAATAGCTATCAAAGCTTATTTGATGTTAATTACAAAGATTGGAAACATGCATATTTCAAACAACTTTAAAAAACACCAGTGGCTACTAGAAATTGTAAAAAAAATCTTTAAAAGAATTTTTAGTTGAAAATTTAAAAATATTTTGTAAAAGTTTGCTTCGAAAATATTTTTTTTTTATGCCAGTCTTACATCATAAATAGAAAATTCCTAGGAAATTGATAGTTATTTGGCTGAACTTACATTTGTAGAATTAAAATGCGCCAAAACATAAAATAACGTTTTTGTTTAATAAAGATGCACAAATAATATTAAAAAATATTGTTACTTTCAAATATATGCTTTATAAAAAAATGCTTCGCGAATCCAAACAAAGCATGGCTTTTGCTAGTCTACCTAAAGAAAAAAATAATGATATAAATTAATATTTTTGTTTTATTTTTAAATTAAAAATATTAATAAATAACAAATGACATAAAATCAATTCTTAATCTAATTAAAATTTAAAAATTACCAACTTACTCTTTATGAAAATAAGTTTTTCCATGTTAAAAATATATGATTTATAAATTAATGCAATGCATGTAGTTACATTATAAATCCTACTGAAAAAATATTACGTAATACAAAACCTCTAAAAGTAATTCATTTTATTAAGTACATAATTCTTAAATTTGAAAGAAAAATAATTCCGTTTGCTTTAATTAATTTGCTATGATAATTATTTCATTCATTTTAATACTAAATTAAATTTAAAATTAGCTTATTTTAGCATGAGACAATTACAAAATAAATAAATAAATAAATAAATAATACTACATTAATTAATAATGCACAAATAAAAAATAATATAAAAACATTTCAAAGATGCACCTTTTCCATAGGCTGTTTACCTTCAACGACAAACGCATGAATTAACGAAATGTTTTCTTCTTATTACTCCATAAAATGACCCTCAACGAGGCTCCGTGGTGTATTGGTTAAAGCACTCACCTTACGTCCTTCAGAACCTGAGGTCGAACCCTACGTAATCCTACTCTGAAGTACATTTTTGGGGATTTTTAACAAATATAGTTCCAAGATGAGTCATAGATGGCTTAAGCAACACTGAATTTTTTTTTCATTTTATGCTGGGGATACGATAGCGGACCGGCTGTGCGCCTAACAGTCGGGCGGCAGTCTCCCGGCGCTTCAAAAAAGTGCTGGAACCGATACGGCGTAACAGCATCGTGCCGATACCGTCAGTAACGGCAAAGCGGCTGTGGACCGATTGTTTAACGATAGCTCTGTGTTTGCTGGGAGTGTATTGTTTGGGATTTAAGCAGTAGAGTAATAAAGAAATGAATAAATGACAGTCGAATAAAGATTACGAATCGAAATCATCGAAAAGCTGCTGGATTGTTGATATTTGAAGATGTTGATGAGAAGCAATCCTTTTCGTGTTATCAAAAATAATCAATTTCAATCATTCGCCAGATCGCACCTTTTTTTATCTATACCAGATAAGTCACTTCTGATATATCATGGACCGATTTTTTTGTTTTCGTATGTCATTAATTTAGATGTACATGCTTTCTGAGTAATAATTATATTCTGTTTAAAATTCACTGTATAATATAGAAATAGAATTGTAGGAAGCCCATCTTGGATACACAAACCTTAATTTATCAATATTTCATATAACAATGAAAATTTAAGTTATCAGAAATTTGATTTTTTCCATTTAATTTTTTTGTGTATTTTGTTTAATAATAATGTTTTATTACTTTAAAATGCAATAAAAATTGAGAATTTAGATTTGTCGTAAATAAATTTAAAATATAGCTTTTTAAAAACATATTTTTCTCCAACTCCGGTTTTCAAGACATTCCGCTTATGATGATACATTTTTCTGGTCCTAAAAGCATCGGGATAACAAGATTCGACTGTATTCATCGGAAAAATCAATTGTATAAAGCAAACCTTAAATACAAATGTTTACTTATTCTTATAATTTAAAACTATTTCGTACCTATTTCTTTTGTTTCAAAATTTACTTATTGAAAATTAATTTCAAAAAATTAATTTTTCTAAAAATTAATTTTTCTAAAAATCCATTTTTGAAAGTTTCTCTTTTAAGTCATGACCTTCTTTGAGAACTGATTTTCAATAAAGAAAAAAGTAAATAATGTCATACAAATCCGTATATTATGATATATTATTTGGGATTTAACTAGTAGAGTAACAAAAAAAAAATGAGTGAATGACAGTCGAATAAAGATTAGGAATAGAAATCATCGAAAAGCTGCTGTATTATTGATATTTGGAGATGTTGATGAGAAGCAATCCTTTCGATGTTATCAAAAATAATCAATTTCAATCATTGCTCTTTTTTATCTGTACCAGATAACTCATTTTTCATGTATCATGGACCGAGTTTTTTTGTTTTCGTATATCATTAATTTAGATCTACATACTTTCTGAGTAAAAAAATATAATATAGTGAATGTTGCAGATATTAAATTTTTCTGTAGAATATTTTCTTAGATTAATTTCAATGTATAGATAGTGTTGTAGTTTCATGTACATTCAGAATTTTGTACATAGGAATACTGTAGTTTTACACCGGTTAAATTTTAAATTTAATGTGACATAAGAACAAAATTGGTTGTTATTAAAATACACTATATTGCCATTGATTATGGGACACTTGCAATTTTAGACATTTTACTAAATATCTAGAAAAATACATGAGGAATCATCTCGAAACTCTTAGTGTATAAATATAATAGTATAGGCCATACATCTGCGTGAAGATATTTTACCGAAACTCCTTAGGGGACCGTCAACAAATTAAAAAAGAATGAATATCTTTTGAATAACCCTGTCAAAACTAATGTAGCAAAAGCGCTCAAACTCTAGATTATGATTGAATGCCTTATTGTAATAAACTGTGTTCATTTTTATGCAAATAGCATGCATACTCGCAGAGTAATTAAGGTTTTTATAAAAATGGTCCCAAATTTTTCCAAGTTTTTTCCTTATAATTTTCAGAGTTCTTAATATAAAATAATATTTTTTTCAGAAAATATGTCAAACAACATTGTACACAGTACCCTGTAATCAGAAATAAAAAATAATGAAAATTGTATACAAAATGAGTTGGTTTACTAAATAATTTTTTACTGCGCATGCGTCAACGATATCAAAATTTCATTTGCATATTATGTTAGCTAAATGTATAGAGCAACTTTTGTGAAAGTCACAAAATCGTAACTTGAAAATTCTGAAAATAATCGTCAATTGAATAAGTTGAAAATCCGTTATTCTCAAAATGAAGCAAAAACAAGAGGGGTTGTATCCATATATTCATTGATTAGTGTCAATATAGAATACACAATACGGGATGTTTCGACTACTTTTGGATAAAATCCCTCATTTTTTTGCTTCATTTTGGAAACAACGGATTTTGTCCTTTTTCTATAGACAATTACTTTCAGAATTTTCAAGCTATAATTTTGAGACTTTTACAAAAGTTGCTCTATACATTTAACTAACATAATATGCAAATGAAATTTTGATATATTTGACGCATGCGCAGTAAAAAATTATTTAGTAAACCTACTCATTTTTCATACAATTTTTATTATTTTTTAATTCTGATTACAGGGTACTGTGTGCAATGTTGTTTGCAATATTTTCTGAAAAAAATATTATTTTATATTAAGAACTCTGAAAATTATAAGGAAAAAACTTAGAAAAATTTGGGGCCATTTTTATAAAAACCTTAATTACTCTGCGAGTATGCATGCTATTTGCATAAAAATGAACACAGTGTATTACAATAAGGCATTCAATCATAATCTAGAGTTTGAGCGCTTTTGCTACATTAGTTTTGACAGGGTTATTCAAAAGATATCCATTCTTTTTTAATTTGTTGACGGTCCCCTATGGAGTTTCGGTAAAAAATCTTCACGGAGATGTATGACGTATACTATTATATTTATACACTAAGAGTTTCGAGATGATTCCTCATGTATTTTTCTAGATATTTAGTAAAATGTCTAAAATCGCAAGTGTCCCATAATCAATGGCAATATAGTGTATTACTTTTATGTTCTTAAGTTATCCGTAAATGGTCTCTCATAATGTTAACGAGTCACAAATTTTATCACAGAATTAAAATGAAAACTATGCATAGTACTGTAGCATTAACATTTCACTTTTGTTTTAAACTAACAACTCACCTGCTACTTTACACTTCTGGTACTTAGTAGCTAAGTTGTGAGCTTTTTTAATAATTAATTTGAAGTTACACTGAAATTTATTTCATCGATGCTTATTTTTTCCGCATTCATTCAGTTTTAGATGTAAAGTATCACGATGACGTCACTCCGGATATATCGGTCATATTACCAGTTTTCTTAACTACTTTTTATTTCAAAATTGAGCAAAAGGAGAAGAAATCGGCAATTTAATAATGTCATCCTCATAATTTTCTTGATATGATAATCTATGGTATATTTTTTAATTTAATAATATGTATAAATTGATAGCCATAGGCATGACATCACCCGTATCGATTTCATATCCAGAGAAATGAGTAGACCGTGGTTTACTAGAAAAGGAAAATCTCACTAAACACTTATAAAAATGCTTGAAGTCGCTTTTTTTTTAATATCTCTATAATGTGTAAGAAACGAATGATTTTACAATTATTCTCATTTCTAATAACAATCAAAAACAAATAAACACAGTTTTTAAAAAACAAATCAAACTTTACTCTCCCATAACTATATCATTTACACATTTGAAACCAACTAAAGTATAGGATTGGAATACTTTAATTTCTTATGCTCAAAATACTTGTTATAAACTAAAAATATTAACACTCACCGAGTGCATTAAAAAAACCTTTTATCAAAATAACATCCAGTACTATTAGCCACAAAAAACGTTCAATTGGGTTTATAGTAACAGCATTTAAATCAAGTACAATAGGATTTATTTTTTATCCTGTGAATGCATAACTTTTGAACTACTCCACAAGGGAAGGTCTAAAGACGTTTCATTCAACTGTTTTCAACTGCCATCGTCTGTTTTTAGGTAGATTTCTTATGAAATACTATCTATTACGGTCGCTCCTATGTTGGAATTTCTGACAAGTTTTTGCAGATTTACGCCGATCATGACCCTTAGACTCCAAAAATACTATCAGTAAAAAGGTTTATTTCTATCTATCTATTTATCTATCGATCTGTATTACTTTTTTATGGACACGATAACTTCTCTAATTCTGCTCAAATCTCTTTAAAACTGATAGATAAAATCAAGGGGCATAAAATCTCGATCAAGCTTAAAAGAGATTCTTCTTAAATAAAATAGATACAGAATCAGTTTAAAGTTTATTATACTTCTAAGAAATGGGCAAAAAGTTTATGCATGACAGATATTTTATAAAATTAAAAATAGGTTCAAGAGGCGAAAACAAAACAGGGTTTTGGAGAGAATTTTTTTTTAACTTCATCAATTATCAATTATCAAGCTATCAAATCCATCTAAATATTTTCTATATATTCTAAAATTGATCTAAAACTGTTGTATTTTGCAAGTGTTTGATAGGACCAACTTTCACCTTGAAAAAAAAAATAAAACCAAAAGAGAAAAAGGGAAGGGGGGGGGGTTGGACAAAGAAAAAATCCATTACTTCGTCAATTCTGAAACTATCAAATCCGATTAAATTTAATTTACATCTACTCAAGAATCTATATAACTTTTATACTGACAGTTTTTTGGACCAATTCTTATAGCAAAAATAAACTAAACAAAAGTCGCAGTTCAAGAAAAAAAACGGCCAAATCCAAACTGCCTACATTCTGACTCATTTTAAAATTCATTTTTGATCCTAACCGCACCCAAAAGGCAGGTTCTCATATTTAAAAAATATATAATGTGATGTTTTGGCTAATATCTTGATAAAGACAGAATGAATTTCAAAAAAGGTATTTTGATCTGAATTTTACGAAGTAATCGTGATTGAAAATTGAGGAAGTATTCAAATAACAAATTGCTCATTTTCTGACTCATTTTTAAAACCATTTTTGCTCTCAAATGCATCCAACTGACAGGTTCTCTTATTTAAAAGCTGTATAATGTGCCGTATTAGTCAATTTTTTGATAAAGGAAGAATATATTTCAAAAAATGCTGATAAAGTAGACATTTTGAACAAAATTTCCTGAAGCAATCATGATTGAAGGTTTGAGGATGAATTCAAATACAAATTGCTAATTTTATGACTAACTCTTAAATTCAATTTTGCTCTCTAATGCATTCAGAAGGCAGTTTTTGTTATTTAGGAACTATATAATGTGCCGCATTGGTCAATTTTTTCATACAGTCAGAATGTATTTCAAAAAATGCTGTCAAAGTGGGCATTTGAGCCAAATTTATCTTAAGATTATTCTAACAAAACTGGCTCAAAAAATCTTCAAAAGTATCCAAATAAAATTGTTAAACTGGGTTTTTCTCTAAATATATTTTATTTTTTAATTGTCGATATGAGCACTTAACGAAATGTACCTCTGCTTATAGGCGAAGCCGACAGGACTTTTTGTGTTTAGACCATACTTTACCCTTTTTTCTGTTTGTGAAGTGTTCATTCAGAAGAACGGAATTCTTTCCTTTAATTCCATTGCCGTCTCTTTCAATTCTCCTTTTTTTGTCGACAACCATAAAACGATTGTTGAAGAAAGGACGTTAATTTTTCTTGAAGCAGAATATTTGAAGGAAGTAGTAAACCGCAACTAACAGTTTAGAGTTTCTGCCATTTCGTTCCATTCTGTACATCTCACATCCAGTAAATGCCAGGACGTAGCCAGGATGGAGGATCCAAACCCTCTGGATACCACTAATTTTGTAAAATTCTGCTCACCTTATATAATCGGAGAATTTTTTGCCATTAAAGAAAACGTTTCGATATGACTTGTATCAAGAGCATTTGAAACCCATCCCTGGCTACGTTTCTGCTCACATCATGTGATAGATATTCAACTGCACTCAGTTGTATTGTACGAGAAAGAAGAAGGAGACGGTTCTACGTTAACTTCCGCCTCATCCCAACTAGATGAGTTACATTGAAATAGAGATGGAGTTCGTAAGCAAGCGACTACATGAAAATAGTCAATGGGCATTACTCTATGTGTAGAATTTAATCAATTTAATGGCAATCAAAGCATTGATTACATCAAAATAATCACTGATTATTAGTCTATGAGTTGGATTGCAACTAAGCTTAATCGTTCAGTCTTTAATCATGATTATTAATTGTTAATTTTCAATCGCTAATTTAATTAAAATTTTGCACACTCATGTTCGTAATTCATCTAGTTGAATGATTTTCTGGTTTTTTTCATCGCCTCCACAATCTTCTCCCAAATTCCCTCCATTTTCTTTAAACTAATCTAAATAATTTCAAGAATTATCAACATTATTACGACTGTAATTAAAATGACTATTTCATCATTACTATACACAATTCGATCGAAATTTATTAACTCTTTACTTTTCGCTCGGAGAGCTTCCATTATTCTCATTTTTAAATTAACATGAGATGAAAGAATGAAATTCCGCATTGTGAGTAGCTCTAGTCTGTTCCAGGATACCTGATACTTCACTACGACCAGTGTAATTTCAACTTTCATATTTTAATGATACTAAAAGAAGCTTAGCAGACTTAACAGGTTTAAACCTTTCAAGATAGTCTTATGTTATCACAAGACATAATGGTAAAAAAAAAAGTCCAGAGCATCATCAAAAGTTAAATGTGGCTTCAATTTGTTACTTTAGTTTTTTTTTTTTTTTTTTTTTTTTTTTTTGCTATTTTAATCAGAAGTGCGTATGCAAAGTTTTAAAAATTATGCAGAAAGCGAAAATGGGTGAACATATTTATGTAGTTTTGAAAGGGTTTATCTTTCTCTTATCAGTATGTGCCTTAAAAGGCATTTAATGGAAAAGGTTAAATCAATGAGTGGATATCTTTTGCTTTCTAATATTTCCAAGA
This sequence comes from Maratus speculifer, assembly GCA_964019185.1. Classification (NCBI taxonomy): domain Eukaryota; kingdom Metazoa; phylum Arthropoda; class Arachnida; order Araneae; family Salticidae; genus Maratus; species Maratus speculifer. Next base: position 227,941,497 of record OZ025292.1, read on the forward strand.
AGAGGCATTATGTGATTGTGTAAATAGGGGAAAATAACAGATAAAACAGTCATATATATAAGGATTGTTTTGAAAAGATAAATATTTTGTTTCAATCAATAACACTGTTTGAAAAGAAATACGTGCGACGTTTAAGGTTATATTATTCATTTTTTAGTCGATGCGAAATCACTAAATTCAGCAAAGGTTTTTCCCGTCTCTACTTCTCTAGTTCCGAACTTTAGAAATCATTACGATTGATGGCGGCACGAGATCGTTGTGGTCTTTAGCTCAAAGGCTATCATAGCCTGAGAGCTTATGTGCCCGCCCGATCTATATGTACGTATGTTCGTGCGTGCGTGCGTACGTGCGTAACGCGATAACTCATGCTAAAAATATCCGATCCGCTTGAAATTTTGTATATAGGTATATCCTGACAAAGCGCTTCTTTGATTAGTTTTTGGAGTTCAATCGATATGTGTAAGAGGGGAAACGGGGGACTCATGCCCCTCCCCTTATTGATATAAATGGGTTTTTCATACAGAATTAAGTTTTCATTCAAAATTTAGATATAGGATCATTCTGATGAGGCGATTCTTTATTATTAGGTTTTCATTGAATAATTATAAACAGGCTAAACGGGGGTTCTAGTGCCCCTCCCCTTAATTTATATAAATGGATTTTTCAAGCAGAATTGTCAGATTTCGTTCCAATCTCTGAACAGTTTTGGAAGTTTAATGGTTAAGTATAAAAGAGGGAGATAACTCCTCTTAAATTATATAAATGCTAAATGGGTTTTTATTATTAAGAATTATCCGATTTGCTCTCAATTTTGGATATAGATTTTTTATATGATAAAGCATGACCTTGATAGTTTAGGAGGTTCAATGATTAAGTATAGAAAAGGGGAAAGGGGAGAGCTGTTTCTCCTTCTTAAATTTTTTTCGAACGGAATTAACCCTGGAAAATATAAGACTGTATTGTACAATTAGTACGCATAGCCTGTGAACTCAATGCCATCAGTCTAGCTGGGCAATATTCTTTTTATTAATTATTTGTTAGTTAGTTAATACAAAATAAAAAGTCTAAGCATCCTAGTCTAAGAGCCGACCGCACAAAACCATACGCCATCGAGCACAAGAAAAAACCCTTTATTTTATGGAAGGGCAATAATAGGGGAATTTAATCATCCATATCTGCCGAAAGCGAAGTGGTGCATAATTCAAGAATTAATAATACTACAATAAATTAATACCACTACTAAATTAATACTGCGGTTGCTTCGTAGGCTTAGCAACAGTGTATTTTCTTGCACCCAGTTTTTCATGTTTTCATACTTTTGTTTGTAAAACAAACACAATGCTAAACCCACGAGTCAACCATTAGTAGTATCAATTTTTAGCTTATGCACCACTTCACTTCCAGAAAACATGGATCATTAGATTCCTCAATTTCTACTCCATTATAAAATAAAAGATTTTTTCTTGCGCTAAATGACATAGGGTTTTGTGTGGTCGGCTCTTGGACTATCCGGTACATTAAAATTTATTTTGGCGTACTTCATCGAAATTTTCAGAACTCTATGTACGGTACATTTTCAAATATCAACACACACACACAGAGACGCAAATATAATTGCAAACATCTTTCTTATATTACTGTTAATTGAGATAATATCAGAAATTTATAATAAAATTTTTGAATAAATTTCTATTAAGAAATTGAAATCTACTACATAAATAAAATGCTAGAGAAGTTTCATTCTAGCTGCTTATAACTTGAGTTGTAGCAAATGGGTTCTGAAGAAACTTGTAATTTTATACAGATAAACTTTCAAGGAAGACTTTTATTACAAAAAATAATATACATTTTAAGTAGATTAATTATGGCATTGTGGGGGATGGTCTATAATCTGATGAACCAAATTATAAAATATAAGTTTTTTTTAAAAAATAAAATTCTGATAAACGGATATTGGTTGAACTTGCTGTCTTAGATTTTCTGGGTGGATGGTTTTAAACTTCATTCTATCATTCTTTGCAGAGTCGTATTGTTAATGATATACTAAAAGTGTTTATCCATAATAGCCCAACTGTTGTCTGACACATTATATAATGCAATACCTTAGTGTTATTTCTATTATTGTTAGCAATGCAGATGCACATTTAAAGTAAATGTCTATATTGATGAGAGCTGGTGGTTGCAGCAACTGAGAATTACAAAGTTGCCCGATGCATATTTGAGCTCTGTTTTGTCGTGTGTTCAAAAATAAAAACAGCAAAAAATTGATGTCAATCGGTCTTATTTTTTGGTACGCCATTTTTCATCAAACATTTTTGAGCCGCAATTGAAAAAATATGTATGATAATTAAAATTTGCATAAAATATAAATTAAATGTACATTTTGTCGCTTGTAAGAAATTTTTAACAAAGAAATTTTACATATTTAAATATGTAATAAAAAGTAAATAATAATAACTAAAAAAACAAACCAATAAAAAAATATAAAAAATACAAATATTTATGACTGTATACTAGAATTTTTTTTTAGTTATATAAAATTGTTTATAGATATTTCAATGCCTAATCAACTATTAAAAAAAAAGAAATGAATTTTCGTTTCGAAAAAAATGGCGACAGGGATACGAACTCAAATAAAAAAATTTCAAATACCGTATCTAACTGACCATGATACACAGCTGCTTGCAAACGAGGGAAATTTATCCGATTATAAAATGTAACACTGTTTATATTCGATATCGATATTCAAGCAAATAGTAAATCAGAGCTCAATTGCGCATGCGGCAACTTTGTAACTCTAAGTTGCTGGAACGACTGTTTCATTATATTCATTGAAAGCGTGATGTCAAATTCAGCAATGTGTTTCGTAATTTAAATAAAATTTATGTGGAGAAATTGACCAGGGTAGCGGGCATGTCCTACTAGTTCATTTATAAATATTTGAATTGCTTTTTTAACGTGTAAGTTATACAGGGTGTCCCAAAAGGTCGTTTACAAACTTAACATGCTGGTCTGTCATATCATGATGAACAATATTAAATAGGAAACTAAGGGTCCCAAACGTCTTCCAAAGGAGATATGCGCCATTAAAGTTTAAGGTCCAAAAATTCAAATGATTTTAAAAAACAGAAAAATTGGTCGATTTGTTTGCGGTTTTCACTAAAACTATTCTTTATGTCAGTATTTTCTTGAAAATAAATTATAAAGATAAATTTCAAAAAATGTCGATAGAGGGCGCTTTAGACTTTGGAGTAAGGATAAACTAGTTTTTACCATTATTTTTTGCATCTCATTAATTTTTTTTAGAAGCTTAGACATAAACTTAAATTTTGAGCTCAAAATCTAAATCGTTGGAAGTGGTTAAGTAGCGCAAACTGAGTTGCGGGGGGAGGTTAAAATTTCAAATGATTATAAAAACGGAAAAATTGGTCATTTGATTTGCGATTTTCACTAAAATTATTCTTTATGTCAGTATTATCTTGAAAATAATTTATAAAGATAAAATTCAAAAAATGCCGATAGAGGGCGCTTTAGACTTTGGAGTAACGTACAACTATTTTTTCCGTTATTTCTTGCATCTCATAAATTTTTTTTAGAAGCTTAGACATAAACTTAAATTTTGAGATAAAAATCTGAATCGTTGGGAGTGGTTAAGTAGCGCAAACTGAGCTGTGTTCAATGGGGTTGGGGAGGTTAAAATTTCAAATGATTATAAAAAACGGAAAAATTGGTCGGTTTTCGCTAAAACTATTCTTTATATCAATATTTTCTTGAAAATAAATTTTACAGATATCTTTCAAAAAATTCCGTAAGAGGGAGCCTTAATCTTTATAGTAACCAACAACTATTTTTAACCGTTATTTTTTTTTATCTAATAAAATGCTTGTAAAAGTTCAAACTTAAATTTTGTGCTCAAAATCTGCATCGTTGTGAGTAACTAAGCGGCCAAAAATTGAACTGCGTACGAGGGGTGGGGAAGGTAACATTTCAACTCCTGAACACAGTTCAGTTTGCGCTTCTTAACCCCTCCTATCCATTTAGATTTTGGGCACAAAATTTAAGTCTAAACTTTTGCAAGCATTTAATAATAAAAAAAAAAAAAAAAAAAAAACAGTTAATAATAACTGTTGGTTATTCTACAGTTTAAGGTGCCCTCTAACGGATTTTTTTTAATTTATCTTTAAAATTTATTTTCAAGGAAATATTGACATAAAGAATAATTTTAGCGAAAACCAACCAATTTTTACGTTTTTTATAATCATTTGAAAATTGAACCTCCCCACCCCCATTGAACACAGTTCAGTTTGCGTTACTTTACAACTCCCAACGATTCAGATTTTCATCTCAAAATTTAAGTTTATGTCTAAGCTTCTAAAAAAAATCTATAAGATGCAGAAAATAACGGAAAAAATAGTTGTACGTTACTCCAAAGTCTAAAGCGCCCTCTATCGGCATTTTTTGAATTTTATCTTTATAAATTATTTTCAAGATAATACTGACATAAAGAATAATTTTAGTGAAAATCGCAAATCAATTGACCAATTTTTCCGTTTTTTATAATCATTTGAAATTTGAGCCTCCCCCCGCAATTCAGTTTGCGCTACTTAACTACTTCCAACGATTTAGATTTTGAGCTCAAAATTTAAGTTTATATCTAAGCTTCTAAAAAAATTTAATGAGATGCAAAAAATAATGGTAAAAACTAGTTTATCGTTACTCCAAAGTCTAAAGCGCCCTCTATCGACATTTTTTGAAATTTATCTTTATAATTTATTTTCAAGAAAATACTGACATAAAGAATAGTTTTAGTGAAAACCGCAAACGAATCGACCAATATTTCTGTTTTTTAGAATCATTTGAATTTTTGGACCCTAAACTTTAATGACGCATATCTCCTTTGGAAGACGTTTGGGACCCTTAGTTTCCTATTTAATATTGTTCGTCATGATATCATAGACCAGCATGTTAAGTTTGTAAACGACCTTTTGGGACACCCTGTACATTTTTCTTTTTTCACTTTTGATGACTGATATTAATTTTGGAAATTGAAGAATTTTTAGAAATCGACATCAGAAAGAACCTATGTTGGGAAATTAAATAATAATACGAAAATTCTACATAAAGATTTCGGATTTAATGCATTTATTTTAATATTTTATCTTCGCTCATACATATAAAATAATCTTGGAAAATGAATCGGTGTTTTTTATCGTATAAAGAATTATATATCTTCGTAATGAGATTTCGAGAAACATACAATGTCTGCGGGAGATTTAGCAGTATACGATATATCATATGATATTATCAGGGAATTGTACAATGTACCTACTTTCTTTTAGTATTTCTGAAATAAGATAAAAATCCTTTTATTTATGATTTTCCTTTATTCAATTATTTTTCAGGATGAAAAACATTTGTATTATGAATCGTGGTTATTATTTTTGTATTCATCAAATGTAAGGATTGCAGTCTGATTCGTGACTTTCTTTTTTACTACTTTAAGCTAAAGATATAATTTTCTCAAATACACTTAGAGCAGGAATAAGTGATTTTTTTTTGTTGTTATATTATTAAGATCAAGTATCGACAGATAAAAATGCAGTTCAAATTTAAAAGCACACGGTAAATAGCAGAAAATAATTTTCCTGTTTCTCCTAAGTTTTAAATTTTTTATTTTCTCAAATCTATAATCTGTAATCTATTTATTAAAAAAAACTTAAAATATGGGCCGAGTGCAAAAGTTCTACCCGTTTGAAACAAATGCAAAAGCGAAGCGGAATGCGACAGCGCAATAGACACTTTAAGGACAGAAAATTGGCGAATAAGGGGCTGTACAAATATATCGTTATGCATCTTTTGATGCTTTTGGGCCTCATCCCCACCCCAACTTCCTTTATCATACTTTAGCATTCTTTGAATACCCTCTCCCCCGGTAATGATATCGTTATAAAAGTATAATTTTTTATTGAATTTTAGAATTTTTTTTTTTTTTTTTTTTTTTTTTTTTGGCGTGATATATAAGATTGTTTACATTTATTTTTCACATACTTTATTGATTAAAAATAAGAGAAATCAGTAAAATATCACCTGATAACAAATTAAAAGTAATAGTTACTGATTAAAAATATTTTATAATATATTTTGTTAAATAATGCATTAAACAGTTAGAATGTCTTTTTGCATTTGACCCGAACAAAAGAAGGATGGGTGTAGATAAAAATTCTTACCACAGAAGCAAGCGGAAGATATTCTTACATTTTATATTTAATTTATTAGTAAATACAAGCTTCATTTCAAATATATTTCACACATGGTTTGTCTAATTGTGATTATAAATGTATACATATATGAGAAAGAATATTCATGCAAACTGTCAAGGCAATGAGATTTTAGAATTAAATAATTTTATAATGATTTAGTGATTTTAATAAGAACTTTGGATTTTCACAAAAATAGATATTGTTCATTTCCAAGTTTTATGTTTTTAACTGTGTTTTTTTTTAATTTGAGCTAACTTTTTAAAATAAAAAGGTATAATTATTTCAAACGTATTAACTGTTATTAGTGTTCTATATTAATGAAAAAAATTACAAAAGATATTTTCTTTAAGAAATTACCAGAAATCTTTTGTCCCTCCCTTTTTGTCAAGTCCGTTACCTTGTGATTATTTTAGTCAAAATAGGTTTTGAATGCTGCCTAAAGTTAGCAGCAAATATTAGACGATATAGTTAAACTATTTTCGCAACTACTACTTGTCATTTTTTACTCATCAATTGTGAAACAATTTAATAGTGGCAAGAATAAGCTTTTATCAAGGTTGGTATTTTTTTTTCACTGTCAAGTCTGTTACCGTAAATTTTAATATTAAAATAATGAATTTTGCACTTTTGTAATTAAATATTGTTTACTAAATAGTTTCAGAAGGTATGCGTGTTATTATCTAAGTTAAAAAATTATACGAGATAGTTCATTTCGAATAGTTTTATTTGAAATGTCAAGTCCGTTACCATGAAATGTAAGAGATGAAATGTAAGCTGCTAAGTAAGTTTACTAAATAGTTTTAGAAGGTATGTAAATTATTATCTAAGTTAGGAAATATAGAAGCTAGTTCATTTCAATAGTTTATTTTTTATTTCATTTGAAATGTCAAATCCGTTACTTGTCAAGTCCGTTACCATGAAATGTAAGCGAATGGTGAAAATGGCCCGCATAGTCCCTAACGCATGAAGATATAAAATATTATAAGTACAAAGTTTGTCGGAAGAACTCTTGCAAAACGAGGGAAACATAGGAAGCAATAAAAATCACATCAGGCATTGTTTTTTGCACGAGTATGATAAAGGCGTTATAGAAGCTTTTGCGTGCAGAACATTTCTCAAATTTATGTGAAGATGCCGTGGATGATAGTACCTGCCGATATTGGTTTAGGGAGTTCAAGAAACATGAGTTGTTTAGATCACGCCCCTTCAAAGTGCCTTCCAGTGGTTTCTAAATTCTAACAAGGATCTGGACACAAGCAAATATATAACACATTTTTTACTACCAAACAACTGTCGAAAGATATATGCACGCGTTAAGCAAACAGTAATTTCTTCAGAAATAGCACAACAGGTTTGATTTAGATATCAATAGTTTTAAATCAGAAAACGCATGAAATGCTGCACGATATATATGTATATTTCTGTCCAAAATCTAGTAATAACGGAGAAAATATTTTTGTAAAAATGTTTCAATCCCTTTATGCATCATATCTAAATTCTTAAAACTATTTACGGTTATTAATATAATTTGAAGATCCATACATTATGTAAAATAAGCAAACAGTACTCAGATAGATAGATAATTTTATAGTTAACTATGCACTTTTAATCTGGAATACGCGCATTATGTTTTTTAAAATACTAGAATAATATTTAGCGAACAAGAGAATTTTCATTCTTTAGTGCTAATTTAGTGTTGATTACTTTGTTATAATAATTCATTCATTTTGTTATGTATGTGTGTGTTTTATTTATGAATTTAGAAAACAGTTTTATTTATAAATTCTGAATTAAAGTGAATAAATCCATAAAAGAACCAAGTAGCAGTTTTGTAGCTAGGTAGCTAGCTACTGCACAAGAAGTGCCGTCATTGAGTCCCAATCTGACTCCAATTTAAATAAGGTTCTGGCTGTTTAGTGCTCATATACTACAGATGACTATAAGCTCCTTAATAGACGAATCAATCAACCAACCAATTCCACAATATATTTTCCAGAGATTTTTGGAGTACATTGACACTGTAATCTAAGTCGAACAAGTGACATCAGGCTGGTCATTTCATAGCAAAGCAAGTAATTTTCTTGCATGAGACGTAAAGTAGAATTATCTGTGCCTTTTTAATGTAATTAATAAATTTAATGTTGTCTCGTGATTTTCATTCAGAAATATTGTTGATTAGTGTGATCTGTTTTTCACATTTTTAATCCAGGATGGTTTGATGGCCTAGGTAAAGCAGCATAAACTGATCAGAGATACAACATAGATTTATTTACACTCCACACGGGAGCCTCCTCAATTAACACCGTCTCGATATATAAGACAAGCCTTTTGACGGTCATAAAATTTCGGCCGTGACGTCACAGATGTAATTCTAAAATTTTCTCCCCCCCCCCAAATCCAGTGGAAATTACCCAAGTCCACGCTCGTTATGAATCTCTTCCGTTGTCTGTGACGCTATTGGGAATGAATTATGAATATACTTGATTGTTTGTGTGTAAAATATTTTATTACTTACTAGCCGCACTTCGCGACCAGTTCGGTTTCCCTGGAAATGCATACTAAGCATTAAATCATATTGCTTTTATTCATGATTTATTGTAATTGCTCAATTTTTTTCCAAATTAGAAACTACTGCTAAAGAATTAGGCACAGATGTCATATACGCACCACATTCGCGCAACTGCAACAAAAAGGCAAATACACTATATTGCCATTGATTACTGGACACTTGCGATTTTAGACATTTTACTAAATATCTAGAAAAATACATGAGGAATCATCTCGAAACTCTTAGTGTATAAATATAATAGTATATGTCATGCATCTCCGTGAAGATTTTTTACCGAAACTCCATAGGGGACCGTCAACAAATTAAAAAAGAATGAATATCTTTTGAATAACCCTGTCAAAACTAATGTAGCAAAAGAGCTCAAACTCTAGATTATGATTGAATGCCTTATTGTAATACACTATGTTCATTTTTATGCAAATAGCATGCATACTCGCAGAGTAATTAAGGTTTTTATAAAAATGGCCCCAAATTTTTCTAAGTTTTTTCCTTATAATTTTCAGAGTTCTTAATATAAAATAATATTTTTTTCAGAAAATATGACAAACAACATTGCACACAGTACCCTGTAATCAGAATTAAAAAATAATAAAAATTGTATGAAAAATGAGTAGGTTTACTAAATAATTTTTTACTTCGCATGCGTCAAACATATCAAAATTTCATTTGCATATTATGTTAGCTAAATGTATAGAGCAACTTTTGTAAAAGTCTCAAAATTATGGCTTGAAAATTCTGAAAGTAATCGTATATAGAAAAAGGACAAAATCCGTTGTTTCCAAAATGAAGCAAAAAAATGAGGGATTTTATCCAAAAGTAGTCGTAACATCCGTATTGTGTATTCTATATTGACACTAATCAATGAATATATGGATACAACCCCTCTTGTTTTTGCTTCATTTTGAGAATAACGGATTTTCAACTTATTCAATTGACGATTATTTTCAGAATTTTCAAGTTATGATTTTGTGACTTTCACAAAAGTTGCTCTATACATTTAGCTAAAATAATATGCAAATGAAATTTTGATATCGTTGACGCATGCGCAGTAAAAAATTATTTAGTAAACCAACTCATTTTGTATACAATTTTTATTATTTTTTAATTCTGATTACAGGGTACTGTGTGCAATGTTGTTTGTCATATTTTCTGAAAAAAATATTATTTTATATTAAGAACTCTGAAAATTATAAGGAAAAAACTTGGAAAAATTTGGGACCATTTTTATATAAACCTTAATTACTCTGCGAGTATGCATGCTATTTGCATAAAAATGAACACAGTGTATTAAAATAAAGCATTCAATCATAATCTAGAGTTTGAGCGCTTTTGCTACATTAGTTTTGACAGGGTTATTCAAAAGATATTCATTCTTTTTTAATTTGTTGACGGTCTCCTATGGAGTTTCGGTAAAAAATCTTCACGGATATGTATGACGTATACTGTTATATTTATACACTAACAGTTTCGAGATGATTCCTTATGTATTTTTCTAGATATTTAGTAAAATGTCTAAAATCGCAAGTGTCCAATAATCAATGGCAATATAGTGTATATGCTTCATAGGATAACGCAGCAATTGTTATTTATTTTTTAATAAACAGTTTATTTACTTTTATTTTCTTTTTTAAAATGATATAAATTGTTTTGTTCTACAATTATTAATTAAACTTTTTTTTATTTATTGTTATTTTCATTTTAAAATAATAGAAAAGAGTTCAAAATATATAAATGTAACTGGTATTGAAAATGAAGTTTTCGCCAAATTTGCATCAGAAAAAAAAATCACACCAATATGGTGAGCATATGACATTTGTGCCGATAGAACAAGCACTCGGTATTTTTATGCTAATTTGGCGCATCGCCAAATATTATGCCCGTGGCATTTTTTTTGTATTTTTTTTAAAATATATTTAATAATATAATTCTTTCTTTTATTTCATTTATAATTACATAACTTTAATTTGAAACTGAAATATTTAAAATTCGTGATTTTATTTATTTTTTAAGCCAATAGAAGAAAAAAACAAATAAAAAATAAAGATATTTTGAAGCTCCATAATTGCAACGAAATAACAAAATGTAAATAAACCAATTTACTACGGCTTAGATGCGTTTAATTTGAGCTTGTCATTAAATAATTAACAAATAACCGCGTTTTTTGTGTCACATACGTTAGCGTAATATATATGCAGATTATAAATCAAAACAACTTTGTAAGGATTAGATATAGTTTAATATGTTTTAAAAATTATACAAACTGTATAATATTATATAAAAATTAAGACTGAGAAAATAAATAAAGTTATATCATTTTTAGGGAGCTTCAAAGCGCCACTTTCTGTATGGTCGCATAGGGTGCCGCGACACTTTATGTGTGTCTGGCGGGATGTTTGGCCCATGCAATTGGTCTGGCTGCTTACATATATTATTGAAATAGTTTCCTGAGCATCATTATATAAAAATAAAGACTGAGAATATAAGAAAAGTTCGCAGCGTTTTTACCTACCTATGGTACCTGGTACCCGTAAATTGGCCGTCGGTCCAAGCTAGCAGGTATCACTACGCTCACAGCACGTACTAACACTACTTTATCCAATGCAATTTACTTGTGAGAAAATAAGTAACGTCTGTGGGCCCTGGGATCTTGGTCTATAACAAACGAATGATATTTATAAATATATTCAATTTACTTCTGAGTTCAACGATAAGATTCAGCTGCTTGCAATTAGTATTCTTAGTGTTTGTAAATTCAAAAGTTCTGTACAAAAAATAAATAAATAAAAATAAAAATAAAATAAAATAAATAAATAAAAATAAATATGAAATAAAATAAATAAGTAAAAATAAATATGGAATAAAATACAGGGTGAGCAAAAAGTCCGTAAAAACTTTAAAAATTCATAAAAACCGAAAAAATAACCGAAATGAAAAATGGTTTGCAGGGTTAGTATCTATAGGTCACGGGGATTTTTTAAGACAGAAATAAAAAATAATTCAAAAAACAGCCGACAGATGGCGCTGGTGCTTGCGATTTCCGCGGAAATATGCAAATGAACCGGTTATAAGAGCTTGCGCTCCTAATCCACAACTAGTTCACCGTTGTGAGCCGTGAACTTGATCAAGGATGCTCACTGCGAAGGACAAAGCTTTGTTGGTGAAGTTATTTTACATGAACAAGGAATCAGCGACTATTGCTTTGCGTAAATTCCGATTTCAAAAGGATTTGAGGACGGGAAAGGGGCCTTTAACAGCGGCAGGCCTCATAAAGCTTGTTCGGCGGTTTGAGGAAACATTCTGTTCTTTATTTGGGTATCTTTTCTTTGATTTGGGTACGTCAGCACCACCTATTGGCTCTTTTTTGAATTATTTTTTTTTATGTCTTAAAAAATCCCCGTGACCTATAGATACTAACCCTGCAAACCGTTTTTCATTTCGGTTATTTTTTCGGTTTTTATGAATTTTTAAAGTTCTTACGGACTTTTTGCTCACCCTGTAAATAAATAAAAAATTGCCAGTCACTGAACAACAGATTGATATTTTTCTGTACTTGATATTTTGTTAATCGATATTTCGAATGCCAACAGATTTAATGTACACATTTTTCGGGTCTATCAAAAGACTAAATATTAATGAAATAAGTTAATTTTAATATTTACTGTACAATTTAATATTTTCTGTACATAATGTTTGAACACTAGTAAATGGACACTATTTTTGAAAAATAGATGCGGTTTGTTTTGACTCTAAAGAAAGAATTGTTTCTATACAGCAAGAATCCGTCTTAACTCAGTTAAGTGGACGAAAAAATTGATTTACTTTGATTTTAAATGGATAATTTATTTTTGCGTACAACGATAAATGAACTCAGGCGCTTTAAATTAATATTCTTAGTGTTGATAGATTTTATAATTTCTGCACAAAAACAATTTGCCAGTAATTTAACAACAAATTGATAATTTACTGTAAGTATTTTTGAATGACAACAGATTTAATGTAAAAAATTTTCGGGTCTATCAATATACTAAATATTAGTGGAATAAGTTGATTCTTATATTTACCACACAATTTAATATTTTCTGTACAAATATAGACATAACTTTTTAACACTGGTAAATAGACACAAAATTTTTGAAAATTAGATGTGGTTTGTTTCGACACCAAAGAAGTTATTATTTCTGTAAAGCAAAAATTCATCTTAAATTCGGTTAGCTGAAAAAAGTGATTATTTTGGCTCTAAACACATATTATTAGTGAATTAATGAAATTATAGTATTAGTAAATCATATTATTAATGAAATATTAGTATAAAAACATTCCAAATAAAGTTTTAATTAAAAACTACATGAACACGTTGGCTGCCCCTCACGCGATATGGCGCCAACGTTAAGGGGCCACTCACGCGCCAGCTCGTGATGTGAGGTGACTTCCAATAACCAGTTACGCGCTGGCGCGGGAAAATCTTTCACTGATTTTTTGTTATAAAAAGTAGATGAGCTTCTGGGAAAAACTCACTTCTACAGTGCGGCATTAACTATCATCACATCTTCATAAAAGCGGATGCGAACGTGTTAAAATAGCTTTCATGTATGCAGTCCCTATTTTTTTTATAAGTGAAATCTAATACAAAAAATTTCAAACCAATTTTTCAAGTCTATCAATGCACTAAATATGAGTGGAATAAGTTGATTCTTACAATTACGGTACAATTTAATATCTTCTGCACAAGTATGGACATAATTTTTGAACACTAGTCAATAGACACACTTAAAAAAATAGATGTGATTTGTTTCGATACTAAAAAAATAATTATATCTGTAAAGCAAGAATTCATCTTAAATTCGGTTGACTGAAAAAAAAAGTGATTCATTTTGGCTCTATACATTATATAATGAAATATTAGTATAAAAACATTTAAAATAAAATTTTAATTAAAAACTACATTAAATAAGCTTTCATGTATGCAGACCTTTTTTTTTAATAAATGAAATCTAATGCAAAAACTTTCAAGCAATTTTTCGTTAATTACAAAACTTTCCGTTTACGCTTTCTAGTAATTTTGTTTACTTTCTTGTTTCCCTCTTTCTAAATTACAAAGAGATATAGCATTATCACACCTGCTAGCTAATTATTTTGGTATTCAACCATACAACCACGGAAAATTGTTTAATTACATGCCGACTTCAGCATTTAAAGGCTACTCTATAATTAACTCTGAAAACTGCTGCATATTTATTTTAACTAAAAGCAAAATGTTTTTCTTTGAGTCAGGAATTTTCTATTTTTCACTTTAATTGTGAAATGTGTAAAAAATGTGGAAAGTTTTCCAAAATATACATTACTGCGAATAACAAAAGATTTAAAGAGTGATTTTTTAAAAGAAAACTTGCTTTGAAGTTATTGTTTGTTTAATATAAAAAAAACCTTATTTGTTACATTTGGATATTTTTCAATGACTTCACGCAAAATAAAGTATAGAATTTATGTTCTTGTTTTATTTTCTATTAAATAACAAAACTTTGTATAAATTACTATAAAACCATACAGGATTCGTTTCGAGCTAGAAATTTTAACAATCCTCTATCAGCCGAAGTAAATATGTATCCGTAAAAGAACAAGATTACAAATAATCTGAAAGGCATATTTTATCATTACAGATACATGTTTATTTCAGCTGATGACGGGATATTAATATTTCAAGCTGAAAACCCATTCTATGTGTTCTTATATTAATTTGGTGACTTATGCAAGGTTTTATTGTTTAATTGTGTTTTATTGACAGATATTTTGGAGTTGTTTTATCTAGCAATTTTTATGTACTATTTTTTATATTCATTAAAATATTGAATTTGTGAAAAATTTCGACTTCCACTTTTCGAAAAAGTTATACGTATCAGAAAGCTCCGAACATTTGACTATTTTTAATAATATATGTCTGTATATTTATCTCTGTGTTTCTCCTTATGTTTGTAAGAGACACAGTTTTTATTTATTTATTTATTTATTTTTTTTTTTTGGGGGGGGGGGGGGGTTGGGATGCTGCAACTCATTGAACCACTGGACAAAATTCAACAAAACTTCACAATCATTTAGACATTAACATCAATTGGTGCTGATTAGATTTTAGTATATATCGGCTACACATGGAACAGCTATACTGCATTTTACTCGATTTTTAAAGTAGCTATATCTCAAGAAATAATGCAAAGAATTTAATGAAGCTTCCTAATACTTTCGACATTTACATAAATAGATGTTGAATGTTTTGATGTATATTTTCACTCACAATCTGGCCGAGGCCATGTTGTGTTTTTCACGATTTCTGCAATGTCTATATCACAAAAAGTAATGCATTGAATATCATTAAACTTCATTCTCTGTTAAAGCATGACATAAATAGATGCAAATTGAATTTTGTCTTTGATCAATCAACAGGGGACAATTGTGTTATACTCTTGAGAATAACTCACTGTCTTGTTCACAATTACTTGTTGAAATTTAGTGAGTGTAGGTTTTTCAATTATTATTCAACCATCTCTGTAATTGTATTGCAATATTTTTTTTCTACTTCTAAAACTGAACTTTCTGTGATATTGTTGAGATTAGAAATTTCGAATTCAGTGTGGTAAGCTACATTTAATATTCCATGAATGGTTTTTAAAAAGTTCGAAATTTAATAAAATCAAACAAGAAAAAAACTTGCAAAAAATATTCTAAATTAGAATTTCCATGGAATTGTTAATAATATATATTTTTTAATGTAACGTGGTGCAATTTTTAAAAAGCAAATACATAGAGAAGGCAGGTTTTATAGAAATTTTTCAATTTAAAAGGATGAAATGCTAGAAAAGCATTCTATAAACATTCTAAAGTGCCATTTCTTGTTAAAAGTTAAAAAAAAAGTTTTGAAATTTATTATGACTGCAATCTTTAAGACGAAAATGCACACACAATTTTTTCACTGTTGATTCAATACTTTAAAGGATGAAAAGAAAAAATCGTTCTAAACATAAGACTTTCCTGATACTGAACATATTAGAAACTTGAAATCTTGCATGTCAGTTAATTTTAGGATTCAAATGTTCACATAGATAACTTTAAAAAGTCAAAAGTAGATAATAAAGTTCTAAATTATGATTTCTATGGAATTATTAGAGATAGAAATTCGAAATTTGACATATCTGTTACATTTAAGATACAAATGCTCACTAATTACATTTTAAAAGTATTTGAAATTTGGATGAAATAAAAAGAAAGTACTGTAAAAATGTTATCAATTACGATTTTCCCGTATAAGGATAGGTTGATTTCAACTTTTTTTTATTGCGGGTCGGGTTCGGGTTAGCTTTTTGACTTTTGTGGGTCGGATTCAGATTGTCCCGATTTTTAAAAACAATGTACGATACATTTTTCTTTTATGCTTAAAGTTTCTATAAATTTCAGATCAAAGTTTCCCAAAAGCAAAATGTGTGCCTGTCTGTTTTGTCAGGTCTTGTAATTCGTTTTTGAAAGTTAAGATAAACATACTTTTTCAACAAACTGGTTTGATAAAATTTCTAACGAATATTTTGCACTGATAAATCATTTTTACTGAATTGCTAGCGTCCTAGTCTAAATACTTTTAGCTTTGTCATGACAATTAAAAAAAATGTGTAATAGACTGGAAACATTATTTTACGTTTTGCACGCAATGCATTGTTAAAATACAATCGAAAAGAATACAGTACGTAATTTTTGAAGAATCGTAAAATTAAGACAAATACTTCTAGAAATCCTGTTAAAAATGTATCAAGTGAATAGTTTAATTGTGATGATATACGATACGAAATATTAGATAGAAAGAATTTCAAATTACCTGCTTCATAATAGCTATTGGTAATGTTGATAAACTAAAGGTAGAATGCCAATTGTGTATAGGGAACTTGTATATAGGGAATTGAGTATAAGGAATTGTCTAAAACAAGGTGTGCCGTTATAAGAGAAATTTTGGAAGCCTGTACTAATTTTAAAGCATATTTATAGATAGTATTTTTAGGTGTAACCGTTTAAAGAAAAATTTTGAAAGGGTGTATCCATATATCCGTTGATTCAATATAGCAATATAGTCAATATAGCATACACAAGACCTTTATCATTTTGCTTCCTTTTAGGAACAACGGGCTTTGTGCTAATTCTATCCACGATAATTTTCTGAATTTTAAACTATGTTATTGAGTATTCCCCAAAAGTTGTTCTTTACATTTAGCTAACACATTCAGCACATTATAGTTTGATTGAATTCATTCATGCGTAGGGAAACTTTATTTAGTAAATCTGCCCAATATTCATACAATTATTATTTTTTTTAATTGTGATTGCAGGGTATTATGCAACATGTTCTTTGTCAAGTTTTTTGTAAATAATGTTTTTTATACTAAGAATTTTGCAAATTATAAGCAAAAAACTTGGTAAAATATTGAACTTTTTTTATGAAAAAAACTAATTTTGCTACGCATGTACATTCTATACTCATACAAATGAACATAGTTTATTGCAATGTGCCCCCTAGTCATTATCTACAGTTTGAACGCTTTTGTTGCATTAGCAAAAACTCTGCATTTACAAATATATTTAAAAGATATTTGTAATTTTTCAATTTGTTGACGGTCCTATATGGAGTTTCAGGAAAAAATACTGGTTGAAAGATCTGACCTGTACTATTTTATTTAAGCATCTGGAGTTTCATTATAATTCCTCTAATAACAAAACGTCTAAAATCGCATGTGGCCGGTAATTTTTAGTCATGTACTGTATTTTATAGCTCAGTTTAAACCCATATTTTGTAATTTTGTTCTTTTCAGAATTACACATTTTCCTTACGATCGGCAAACTGACGTTAATAGTCTCATCAAAATTATCGAATATGGGGCAAATAAAGGTTTTTTTTCAACATTTAGCTCGTTTAACCAATTATTTCTGATCAATTTTATAAAACGAGCGGAATAGAACATAAGACATAACTACGTCGTTTCGTCAACAAGATTCATTCCACATGATTAGCTGAAATTATTTGAAGGGAAATATTGAAGGATAATCCGGTTAAGTCCATTATTGCCTACTGTTAAGTGAAAAAAAATCAAATTCTATTACATTTAACTTTGAATGAGCTTGTTTTGATAGTTCATAGAAGTCCTCTGTAGCTAAATTGCATACATGAAGAACTGTCTCCTTATATTTTGAAATAAAGATGAATCAAAGTATTGGCTACAGCCAAAGAATCTTTATTTGTTGCAACATTTTATAATTGATTACCTTTATAGTTTTTTTCCTTGTGTGGATTTCATCTATCAACAAATTAACTAATTTTTCTTGGGGGATAATTTTTTGACGTTCTTGTTGTAAATAACATTCAACGTATCTGTTGTCGACTGGTGCAGTGTCAGGATTTTTGCAGCCTTTTTAAATATCTAATTGAAGGCATAATGGTCAGTTGACTTTCAATTAGTGTTCCGTTACTTGATGCAGATTTTATAGGTAAAGAAAAAGCAAATATAGAAACAAAACAACCGTATCTTCTTTCCTTTTCACTTTTTCTCTATAACTGCATCTGTTCATAGATAAATTGCGCCCAATCATATACATCGCTAATCTGTTTGCCTACGAAAGTCTTCCAACAATGCAATGCTGTTTCAATATCATTCTCTTTGGGCAAATTTTCTTTATTCATATTTTTAAAAATACCACGATATCTTCAAGATGTCACCAAAGATAAATTTTGAAGTTGTTTACAATAAAAGAAACATGATTTCAATCCACTTGATTAGCGTCAAGATAAATACTTATGTCTATATTAAAATCGACTTCTAAGCCCTTTTCTAAGGTAGTGCAGACAAAAATTTAATAAATAATAAGAATAATTTTTCATTTTGTTAATAAACTATGATGCAAGTTAAATCACTTAATATTCATAAGCAAAACTTTAAAATCTATTATTTTACCACTCTTCATGAATTTATAAAATATATTTTTCCTTCGATTGTAATCTGCTTTTTTTAAATTTAGGTGCCGTTTCTGTTAAATAAGATGGGTTTTCTTCGAATATGCATGGATATGCTCATTTTTCAATATAACTCGTTTCCTTGGTATCCGTATTATATCACTTTAACTATCTGTGAATTTATCTTCTTTTAATATCATATCTCACTTCTGAAATATTTCTCGCAAAAGACAGCATATTTACCAGGCGTATATTTATCTCGATTTATTATTTCACCATAATTTGCTACTTTCTATATTTTTGTGATTAATACACGTTAACGCATTCATTAGTTTCAATGTCATTCGAACGAAAATTTAGCGCAATGCAGCGATATGGCATATTTATATTAAAAAAACACAGAAAAAATAACTTTTATTTTCACTCTATGTTTCATATGAATACTGACCAGAGATGTTTACTAGAAATTATGAAGAAAAAGGAAAAGAAAAAAAAAAGAATGGACAATGACGGAAATACTGTCTCCCTCGCTGTCTTTTAGGGAGTGTCACGACCTTAGATATGTTGAGGGTTGCGGTCTAACATGAATCACCAAGCACGCAATTTGTTCCTCCATATAGCACCCTTCTACAGTACAATAGTCAAAAAAGATATCTCATGTACCGCGTTGCACATTCTGTGGTAGTGATTCGGATTAAACAAGAATCAACATCACAATATTTTCCTCAATAAAGCCAGAGAGATTAAGACCGTAAAAATAATTTAATTTTACAACGCCTAAAAAATACTCACAGTACATACCGTTCATCACATATACACATAATAGCAGGTGAATATCATTCATATTAATTATCAATGTTAATAAGATAACTTCCCGAATGGGTATAAAGTGTTTAGTGACGCAAATTCACACGAAAATTTCATTTAATAAGAGACATTTAATAAGTTAGCCATTTGATTGACTCTATAGCGATTATATATTATTAAGGGTCTGTGGTCCGATCGCAAACATTACTGACACATTGCTTTGTACAACCTATAGCGTTAACAAGTTGGTAATTGTTATCGCAGATCACATTGATTATTTAGTTTAATATATTTTTAAAACACTTTATCCTTAAAATAATGATCAAAAATGCTAATTTATAAGTATTAAAATCTTATAAAAAATGGCTGCACCATTGTATTTCTATTTATAATTAATAACGTCACTTTACGTTTAACATTTCTATACGTTACATGTATTACTATTAGATAGCAGCACCACAAAATTTTTCAAAAGTATTTTCTAAGTAATACCTAAATATATTCCAAAATCACACGTTATTGCTAATAAATAAAAATATCTTGAATTCCCATTTCAATTATTAGAGCTATTTGAGAAATCTATTTAAAAATTAAGTATAAAGATGTTTTAAAAACAAAACAAAATAAATGTGTTATACAAGTAATTTATTTAATTAACAATAAAAATAACATAAACCCTTAAGTTGGAGAAAAATGCGAAAGATCTTTTGATTAAATTGATCTTAATATAAAATTTCAACTTTCAGCACCAGCAATTGAACTAAGAGCCTTCTGTTTACTAACGACATGCTATAGCTATGAACAATTGATAATAAAAACGCTGAAAGTAAAGTTCTATTTTAAAAATTAAATCAGAAAAATGTACGGATGGTACTGGAAAAATTAATTTAATTAAAAGTATAGATTTTTCAAAATTTTATGATTTATCGTGTGACACGAGGTATTCGGTTGTAACCACATAAAATTTGAAGTCACTTACTACTTGTATAGTTTTTGTGTACGGACTGTATGACAAACAGGCAGACAGAGGAGTGAGACGAATATATTTTCATCAGATTGACGAAACCTTAAGAATAATAATACTACAGTTCATTTAGTATCTGTTTTCCGTCATATTTTCACTTTATTAGCAGAGACAATAAAAACACATATATTACGTAATTTTCATTCAATTAAAAATGTTTCTCTGATGATTTTAATATAAAAAAACGTTTATAATATAACCTTCTTTAAAGTTTTACTCCCACAAGGTTCATGAATGCCAATAGAAGTGTTTCAAATACTTTCTTTCTAAAAAAGAACTAAATGTAAAATACATTTGTGAGCGTGGGTTATTTCTCCTGTCCCTTTCCTTATTTTGTTTTTCGTAATGCCATCGGAATAAATGGGCAAGAAACTATCTTGTTAATGTTTTTATCACACAAAGGTGCAGTCGAAGATATCGGATCTTCAATTTAAGAGGATCTCAATTTCAAAATGTTTCTAATGGTATTCTATTGTTAATCGTCTTATTATAGATTTTATTTTTATTAAAGCACTCTCAAACAAGCTATGATGAGGGAAGTTTTTCTCATACTCTTTATTTAGTTTCAGAAGTACAGTATGCAAGTAACGTTACATAGAACTTAAGAGGCCACTCGACACACTCCAAAAGACCCGGATGATAATGTTAAGTCTATAGGAGCGTTATTTTCAAATACCTTGCTGAAATTTTAAAATTTTCACATGATTTTTTTTTTTTTTGATAGGATAGCTGAGAACGATGTACTACCGTGTTAGTTTTTACTTTTTTGATTTTGGTTTCTCATTTCTTTGAATTACTTTAACTTTCGGAATCGGTTGAAACTGGTTCTGAAATTGCAACTACCATAATATTAAAAATATGTAACCAAAATCAAAAAAGTAAAAACTAGCCCGGTTATAGATTGTCTTCAGATATCCAAGGAAAAAAAAATCCTGGAAGCATATTAAAATTTGAGCGAGATATTTGAAAATGGCATATTCAAAGGGTTTTTAAAGGGGACAGTATATTTTACAGTTTATGGGGCTAGATTTAGAACAGTGAATGAGATGTGGCTACATCACTATGGTACCATGTCTAAACGGCAATACCCACGTCATATTCTCTGTCTCAAATTTAGCCCCATAATCTTCAAATCAGCCCTTCATCTGCAAAAACCCCTTACAATTTCACCCCTTTCTCCAAAAGTAGGCTAATATAACATCTACGTTTCAAAAATTGAACATATATATATTTAAGAATTAGGCTTTGATATTTCACATCAACCATCGCAGTTTAAATATTTTATATACACAAGGGAAAATTGTTATTAAACTACCTTCGCATCTACAAAGGAGTGTTTCCAATGTCAAAACAACATTTTAATATTTATACAACATAATTATAAATTAATACACTAGTTTTAAGGCATTTTTTCAATTAGTACGTTGCACGTATGAATCTGCATACATTTTCTGAAACTGTACGGAAGTTGAGAAAATAATAGATTTATTATGCGCCATTTAACAACTACTAAAGTACGTCAAATCGCTGTAAAACTGTAATAATAATAAAAATAAGTAAAGATTAAAAGATCAAAAGGTGAAAAATTAATCAAAAATAAAATTGAAGAGTGTAATACTTAAATATATGTATGCTTTTATAAATTAATTGTTCAGTTATAACTAATTTCCTATTATTCAATTTAGAAATCCTAATAAGATGTAAATAATGATTCAGAATTTTTCTTGTTGCCTTATGGTATAAAAAAATCAACAAAAGATACACCTATTTTAATTAATGCCTGCTAACCCTTTCTACCTAAGCCTAAAAAATCAATGCATTTTTTTAATTTACTTAGGTGTTCAAGAAAAATTGGTGTTCACTGCAAAAAAAGCTGCTTCATTTAAGAAAAGTTAGTACAATTAGGTACAATATTATGCAATAATCTCATTCGAGACACCAAAGATTCCGAAAAGTGCTACTTTTTCTTTAGAAGCCTCACAAAATACTTCATTGTTGAAATTTCAAGAGGGATTTATTTAATGAAAAAAATACCAGCTGCCCGTAATTTTCAAAACATTTTCGTGTAGCTGTTACAGCGGATTAATCAGTTCTCTTTATTTTCCATTATCGTTTTTTTAATGCTATTAAGTCCCAAGTAAATATTGTCATGTTCAGCACTAATTTATGTTAAATTTAAAACATGTAGAATTAAGCGCATACGCATTAACAGTTTTCTGTTACAATTACATGCACACTTTCAGTTATGCAACTTAAAATATTTATTTATGGCCTGATGATATTGAAAAAACTGCCCTTTTTTTTTGGGGGGGGGGGGTAGAGAGAACTGATTATTGTATTATAAAAACTATTTGAAAACATTCCCGAAAATTATGGCCAGCTAATAAAAATTTATTTTTAGAAATTCTCCTTTAAATTTCTAAAATAAATTGTTTTCTAAAATTTTAAAAGATAAAGGAATGCTTTTCGAAATATTGGCTTATTTGAAAGCATTTATCGAATATTTTCCGTCTTGATTACAATAAATGTGCTTAGATTAAGATATATCTGTCATTTTTTACAATGGGTTGAAACGACAATATTTGAGGAAAAAAATGAAATGCATTCAAAAATTTAAGCAAAAATGTTTTCATGAATATTGAAGGATTTCGAAAAAATGTTTAAGAGCCATTGGGCATCCCTATATTTACCATGTTAAAATAATGTACGTTTTCTCGGATTTGTAATGTACGTTTTCTCAGTACGATTTTCTCTTGAAATTTTTATGTTCACAGTATTTATAATTCTTAATAAATTGAAGACAGCTTTATAAACAAATATTCTATAGTTATTTCTAGTAATATGAATAAAAAATCACTCTTAAATAACAAAATCTTGAATTTTTCTGAAGAAAATTTTTTATACAATTTTGTTTAAATGTTTGTACACAAACATTGTTACAAACAAACATATTTCATACATATCACAGATTAATCATAAGAAAACTTTGTCAAGAAATTTCACTTAAGATTCATCAGTGATATGTATGAGATATTGCGGTAGGACTGCAAACAATAATATGTAGAAGATTCTGTAAAAAGGTACATTGAAGTTAAGAAAGCAACTTTTTTAGAAAACTGAATTTAATGAATAAACATAAAATATATGACTGGATGAAAATTTCGCCTTACTTTTAGCATGAAATGTATAATATGAACTATAAAATGTTCAGCTTTACTTAAAAGGCAATTAAAATAATCAACTATAGATGTTAATAGGTTCTTTTATTTAAAAACAACTTAATACTTTCAAACCTTTAATCAGACTTTTCCTCAAAGAATATTTTCTTTTATAAATACAAATATATGATTCCGTTTTGAACATGGGGGTTTCAAAAAATCTTCAAAACGGAATCATATATTTGAATTTATAAAAGAAAATATTCTCTGAGGAAGAGCCTGATTAAAGGCTTGAAAATACTAAGATGTCTTTAAATAAAATTAAGTGTTAATATCTATTGTTCATTATTTTAATCGCCTTTGAAGTAAAACCTGAACATTTTAAAGTTCATATTATACATTTGAGTTTAATGTTTACGTATGTAGTCTTTATGTATTATAAGAAATTGAATTGCTTGAAAACTTTTAATTTCTCTTTGCCATAGAAACGAAAGTAACATACCATTCGAAAGGATAAAATTAAAATATCTAAATACTATCTTAATATAAGCTTTGTCCTTTTATTAGCTTATTTCATTTATTTTTACATTTCGTAAATCGCGGCCCAATATGCAAAACCTAGCTAACCCCAATTGAAAAGCTTTGGCTAATGTTTGCAAGGTACTAGGTTGCAAATAGACTGCGCAATTTGAGTCACTTTTGCCTCCAAAGGCATCTTTGGAGATGATCTTTCTATAGAAATATGCCGAAACTGGCTAAAGCTTAACAAATAACCTTTCGGATTTATCAGCGACTGATATCAGAAACTCTGCATTCTAACTATTAGATAAAGGAAGAAGGATGGGAAAGGCGTAAAATAACGTGCTTGGACTTGTCTGACGGAGTGTGAATAGGTTGCAACAGATTTATGTAAGTGACTTAGCTCACTCTCGTATATAAAGATATAGCAATGAGTGAAGCAGGACGCACTTTTAAAAAATATTTTAAGTAATAAATGTTTGAAGGTTGGATTATATTGCAATATGCATGTATATACCGGCTCATGAATAGAATTTTAAGGGATCGTTTTGATTTGTTATTAGTAATTGTAAAAATTGCACGAGTTACTATAAGGACGATCAAAATGTTTTCGGTTTAGGCCGCATTTGCAGAATATATGCAATGCGCTGTCACGCAATGCAACACATGCATCTCTACAGCGGCTGTATCATACAGCACGATAGTGCTGTATAGTAAAGCTCAGATGCATCTCTAATGTTAAAGTCCAAAGTTTGTCTCTTTATAACTTTCGAACTAATCATCGGATCGCGACGAAATTGAAAAGGGGAAGTGTCCTACTCTAGATCTCAAAGTTTACAAAAATTCATCCAGATCCACCGATTAGCTTCGGCGATTCAGAACCCCTGTTTTGTCATTTTTTGCTCGTGAAACAAGAAAAAAAGACAAACAACTCAATTATAACCTGAACCAAGAAACATTCAGCGACGGATAATAGCTTATTCGAAAGCTTTTAATTTAGGGATGTGCCTTTCGAAGGTCCGGTAAAAAATATCAAAAATTTAGGAAATGACACGCGTTTAAAATTTACTTAACGCTATACCTTCCATATTTAACATTATAGTAATCTTTCTTTTTAGGTGCGTTCGTAATTATGTAAATACGTAGCACCTATAGTGGTCGTTCAGTCCGTCTGTCTGTCCGCATATAACAACGCAAAAACTACCCAACCGCGAATCGTTTTAAATTTAAAATACATAAATATTACATAATTTTGTCGAGTCATTTCAAATTTCATGAAAATCGGATGCATAGATCAATTACAGGGACAATCAAAAGTATCCCATTACATTACGGTCAATGGGGGAAAAATTTCAAATGCATTTTAGTCGTTTGAAATTTAAAATACATGATTATTATATAACTTTGTTGAGTTATTTCAAATTTTTTGATAATCGGGTGTATAGATCCAGTAGATATAGGGGCAATCAAAAGTATTCAATTACATTATGGTCAATAGGGAAAAAGTTTCAAATGTATTTTATAAGTTTGAAAATTAAAATGCATAATTATTGCATAATTTTGTCAAGTTATTTCACATTTTATGAAAATCGGATGCATAGATCACTTACAGGGACAATCAAAAGTATTCCGTTACATTACGGTCAATGGGGAAAAATGTTTCAAATGCGTTTTAATGGTGTTACACTCATTCGAACTTAATAATATTTATTTGAAATTATAAAGTACATATTATAATATACATTTTACATAATTTGTGGTGCAAAGAATATTTTTTATTTATTTACAAGGCCACACAAAGGTATTCCATTACATAATGGTATAGAGAGAACATTGTTTGATGAGCGTTTTAATTGTAATTCACTATTTACAATTTTATGAAATTGATATATGAGAGTAATATTTTTAAAACTTCGTTATCGTACGAACGCACCTCATTTGCTACGCTTCACGTGCAATTTACAACTTGTTTAATTGCTAATTTAATTATTTCTTTCCAGTTGCCACCAACTAAAAAACAGTTCAATAACTTAAAAAAAGAAATAATAGCACGTGTACTTTTTTATAGTTCAATAAAAATCCTGATTCTCTGATCTAGGCTTTTGCATGCTTAAAATTGACGATATTCGAAACAGAAACTACATATTTTTCGTAAACATATATATAAACTGCAACTAAATATGTGTTAAAATAACATCGTAACAACAATTACTACAATACAGATATTTGAATTTTAGAATTTAAACTATTAATTTTAATTTTAATTATTATTCAATTTTAGAATTTTAGAATTTAGAATTTAGGATAATTTAGAAAAAAATTCTTCTATACATAAAAAAACGATCTGAAAATGAAGCAATGAAAATCTGTGTAAATACATATGATCATAAGAAAATCTGCGTATATACCGCGAAACTGCAGTGGGACTAGAATCGGGAAAGAAACAGTTCTGTCGCCAAATGTCGCCAACTTGGCGATATATCACCAAATTTGGCGTTCAAAATTACTCGCCAAAATTGACGCCAACTTGGCGTTATTTCTGGTATTTCGCCAAACTAATATGTCTAATAATAACTTTAAACTAATACTAATAATAATTTAGATTTGTTAGTTGAAATGATTGATAAAGTTCCTGAAAGGATCTGAAAAAGCTATGAAATCATATAAAAACTGGTGAAACCAGAGAGAAAAATAGAGCTCGATCTAAAAAAATGTTACAATAAAAATTGGGAAATATTTTTAATCTAAAAATGTGCGTAGAAAAGATACCAGTACAAAAAACCCTGAACGGGTTAAAAGCTTGTGACGCAGCACTTTATCTTATATCTCTAAGAATTTTAAATTTGGGACTTAAAATTAATGAAATCAAAATTTATGTGACGCTATGCTATTAATTAATATATACATATATTAAAATTTATTCATTAAGGTTTTATCAATTACATCTTTCATAAATTCAAAATATGAATCTTAAAAAGATATGATATCAAAATTTAAGTGACGCCTTGACGAGGCTTTAAACGATGTTTTAAAATTCCATTTATTTATTTATTGTCTAAATACAATTTCATATCTAAACAATACTTTTCATTTTCCAATACACTGTTAAATACATCACTTTCACTGAATATATATAATGCACTGAAATGTATTTATATGAATAAATAGATTTATCTTATGGGCTACGCTATCCAAAATCAAAAATAACATTTAAATAAATAGTTTTTGCGTCATTGTATCTATTTGCATCTATTTAACTTACTTTGGATACAATGACACAAAAACTATTTATTTAAATGTTATTTTTGATTTTGGATAGCATAGCCCAAAAGGTAAATCTATTTATTCAAATAAATACATTTCAGTGCATTATATATATTCAGTGAAAGTGATGTATTTAACAGTGTATTGGAAAATGAAAAGTATTGTTTAGATATGAAAATGTAATTAGACAATAAATAAATAAATGGAATTTTAAAACATCGTTTAAAGCCTCGTCAAGGCGTCACTTAAATTTTGATATCATATCTTTTTAAGATTCATATTTTGAATTTATGAAAGATGTAATTCATAAAACCTTAATGAATAAATTTTAATATATGTATATATTAATTAATAGCATAGCGTCACATAAATTTTGATGTCATTAATTTTAAGTCCCAAATTTAAAATTCTTAGAGATATAAGATAAAGTGCTGCGTCACAAGCTTTTAACCCGTTCAGGGTTTTTTGTACTGATATCAGTGCTTTTTTTAGGTTAATAATAAAAAGATAAAAACAAAAAATTAAAGACTAATGCAAAGAATCCATATTCATGATTTCTGATCACCTTTAATTACCCTTCCTCCACCCACTTAAAAAAAGATATTTCATATTTTATTATTAATATATGCTGTGCTACTTGATTTCGTTAAAAACAACTCTGTAGTAAAGTACGTTAGTATAAGATAAGAAAGTAATGTACATTCAGCACCGTATTTCCAAGAAAGGACTTCATAATCTATGCTGTATATATCATTTCTCATTCTAGTTAACTATGTTTATTCTTTACACATCATGATACATATATTGCAGATGGATTAAAATGATCAGGAATACAATATTCAGAATGTGCTGGAAAGTATATCATAATCTATGCTGCGTGCATGATTCTTGTTAATTATGTTTCAACCTTTGTATAGGTTGGTAATATTGCAGATTGATTAAGACTATATCCGTAACAATATTCAGAATATGCTGGAAAGTGTTTCATAATCTATGTTGTACACAGGTTTTTCTTTCTTGTTAATTATGATTTGTTCTTTATATAGAGTGGTAAAATTACTGCAAATGGATTAAAATGATAGGCTTACAATAATGAAAATGTGTTGGAAAGTGTTTCATAATCTACACTGTATGTGTAACTTTTCATTCTTGTTGGTTTATTTATGTTTTGCTGTTTGCACAAAGCATATATAAACTAACAGGGGAGGGGGATTTGGATGGGAAGATTACTGTACAAAGATGAAACTGATAGGTTTAAAGTATTCAGAATAAAATGGAAAGTATATAAACATGTTTAATGGAAATTTTTTTACTCTCGTTAATTATGCTTTGTTTTTTGCACAGAATGGTAAAA
Organism: Maratus speculifer; assembly: GCA_964019185.1. Lineage (NCBI taxonomy): Eukaryota > Metazoa > Arthropoda > Arachnida > Araneae > Salticidae > Maratus > Maratus speculifer. The sequence goes on from OZ025292.1 coordinate 227,970,428, forward strand.
TTATTGTACATGAATGAAAATAAGTTTACAATATTCAGATTGAGTCAGAAAATGCATCATAATCGATGCAGTATGCGTGACTCTTCGTTCTTGTTAGTTATGTTTTGTTCTTTGCACAAGGTGGGAAAATTACTGCATATGGATGAAAATAGTAGGTTAACAGTATTTAGAATATGTTAGAAGTTGCATCATAATCTATGCTGCACGCATGATTTTTCGTTCTTGTTAGTTTTCCCCCTACACAAAGATAAAATTATTGCAGATGAATGAAGGTATTAACGTATTCAAAAATGTGTAGTAAAGTATTTCATAATCTATGATGTGCGTGATTTTTCATTCTTGAGGGGTTTGGTAAAAATGCCCTTAAGGAGGCACATTAAGCAGATGGGAAAGGCAAGTGCATTATATGAAAGAGTGAAGAAATGGCTGTATAATGATATAGTGCTTTAAAATGTTATAAAAAGTTCTACCGAGAAATTTGGATGTAATTTCAAAATCAATAAAAACAGTAAATTAAGTATGCTTATTTCTTCTTGATAACATCTATAAACATATAATTAAATCAGGTTTGCATTAAAATTGATAATATATATTCTAAATTGATCAATGTACTTATCATTTGTACAAAGAATGTCCTGATTGGTAATTGCCCTGGGGTGATCAATAATTACAATGTTCCCAGGGTAGTTTCCGATCATCGAAATTTTTTTATTAAACAAACTTTAAATATTTTATTCAAAGTCTATATTTTATTGAATAGACTCATAGCAAATCATTAACTATTCAAAATTTGGTCACATCAATTGTAAACATTAAAAAGATATTTAGATGTTAGTGTTTTTTTTATCAGGAATTATCCCGGTCCACCCTATAAGTTTCATACTTCAATTAGTAAAATATTTAACCGACAAAGAAAAGAAAATAAGGACTCTATTATTTATTATATTTTTTCATTTCATATGAAACTTTCCATTCTTGGGCGATTTAACTTTCAAAATAAAAATAATATACTTTTATCGAACATTTCAGTCACTAAGCATAAAACTTGCAAATTATGGAAATTTACACATTTAACATTGTACGAAATATTTTGAAATTGACGACTTGAAAAATTTTAATTTTTTTCTCATAAATCATGTAAAATAATATTAATCCATTAAGAACCAACTTTGATTTACTAAACAGCTATAAATAAAATAAACAACTCAGAAAGCATCACAAGAATTTATGAAAAGAATTTGTGTGTACAGTGTACATATTTAAGCATTATACAGATTTAGTTCTAAAACCAAATTAACAAATCTAGTAAAAATTTTAATTGTTAACACTATAGATCACTAAAAAGCATCATTAAAAAAATATTATTTATCTATGTGAAACCTTTTTATACAATATTTCAGTTGCTAAGCATAAACAAGCATCATTTGGAAATTTTAGCGTTGCTAAAATATATATATAGCTTGAGATGAAGAATTTTGCAAATAGAATACTGCAGACTTCTGTTCTGGATATTGTTTACATTTTAAAAGCAGTAATTTGAATGTAATAATGGACTAGAAATCATAATGAATGCTTAAAATAATGTATAATACAGTCAACACTGTAAAATCCGCAAAATATATTGTATGCAATGTTTGTTAGAATGTAAATATTGAAAAATGTCCTAACATTTAAACTTATAGTTGAAGTTATGTCATACTTCTTTTTCATGAAATAACAATATTTTAATGAAATAATCAAAGATGTATGAAAATTCATGTATTTTGTACCTTGCATTTAAAAATAATTTATGAAAAGAACTTATGTGTACATATTTAAGCATTATTTGATTCTGTTAACTTAAACCAAATTAACGAATCTAGTAAAAATTTTAATTGTTAACATTATAGATCACTAAAAAGCATCCATAAAAATATTAATTATCTATGTGAAATCTTTTTAATCCAACATTTCAGTCGCTATGTATGAAGCAAGCAAAATTTAAAAAGTATAAAGCAGCTGAAATCTGTATAGCTTGGGATAAATATTATGCAAATAGAATGATATAGACTTCTGGGTTTATTTACATTTTAAAAACAGTCATTTGAATGTAATAATGGGCTAAAAATCATAATGAATGCTTACAATAATGTATAATACAGTCAACACTGTGAAATACACAAAATGTATTATATGCAATGCATGTTAGAATGTAAACATTGAAAAGGATCTCAATAAAAGCGCATGGATGAAGTTAAGTGATACTTTTTTTCATGGAATAAAAATTTTTTAATGAAATAAACTAGGATGCAAGAAAATGCAAGTATTTTTTATTCAGCATTTAAAAATAATAATTTGAGCGAGGAAGTGATGTGTAAGAGAGCCCGGTATTGCGCTTATTTCTATTTACGCGTATCAAAAAATCAATTGATTAAAATCATTATATTTTACTTAATATCAAAAAACTGATTAAAATAATTTTACTATATTAAATTACTTGTAAAATAATAATAAATAGAACGCCTTCAGCATATTAACAACAAACAACATTTTTATTCTTTTTTTAACAACGATATCGTCTGCTTTTTTGTTGCCAACAAATAAACAGAATCTTTACAAGTTCATGGAGGCTACATTACTCCCTACCCAGTAACATAGTTACGATACAAATATAATATATACAGAAATATAAAATAGAAATATACAAATAAAATTATAAAAAAGTACATAATTAGTCTCTGTAACGTTTCGGAAACCTTATTTGTCTACCAGAGCGTGTAGTTTTCTCACGAACATTTTTATCAGGCAAATCTGAATGTTCATTTTTGATTATTGATGGCACAGGCAGAGGTAGTTGGTTATCCGGTAAATCGTGATAAGGAGTGTTCTCATCATTTGTTAATAAATAAGCAGGTTTCAATCTATCTATGGATATGTTGATATCTCTTTCCTTAATTTTTACTGTGTAATACTTTTCATGTGTTTTGACAACTGGAAAGGGTCCATCATAAGCAGGTTCGAGTGGTTTTTTAACCCGATCAATGCGTATGAATACATGGCTAGAATTGTGCAAGTCCTTATGAACAAAAATTTTTTGAGAAGGCTGTCGGCGATTTTTAAAAGGTTTTAATTCTTCCATTTGTTTCTGCAATTCTTTACCAAAAGTTTCTGTGTCCATAATAGTTTTCGGTTGTTCAAAAAATTCTCCTGGTAGCCTGAGAGGTTTTCCGTAGACCATTTGATCAATGGTAAAATTTGTATCACCACGTAAAGCTGATCTCAATCCCAATAGTACTGTAGGTAATGATTGAGTCCACTTAATTGTATTTTGCGCTCTAATTGCCTCTTTTAAAGTACGATGGATTCGTTCTATCTTCCCATTACATTGTGGATGATAGGCTGTTGTTGGGCTCAATTTAAAACCACAAATAGTACTTAAATTGTGGAATAATTCTGATCTAAATTGTTTTCCTCGATCCGTGATTACACGGTGTGGAATGCCAAAGCGAGAAATCCATTGATCATAAAATGCTCGAGCAACTGTTGGAGCCGTCACATTTTCTAGAGGAACTACTTCTATCCAACATGTGAAGCGGTCAATACAGGTTAGGCAGTATAATTTTCCTTCAGACGGTGTTAGTGGACCTATGATGTCAATATGAACGACACTAAATCCTTCATCTGTTTCTTCAAAAGTGGCAAATGGAGAATGCGTATGTCTGCTAATTTTGTTTTTCTGACAATCAATGCAGGATTTTGTCCACTGATTAACATCTTTCCTAATGTTTGTCCAAATAAACCTTGAAGCTACTTGTTTTACTGTATTTTTCACTCCAGGATGAGCTGAATTGTGGATTTTCTTAAAAATTTGTTCTCTAAAAGCTTCAGGAATAAATGGTCGTATTTTGGAAGTTGAAATATCGCACCAAAGAAGTTTACCTGAATCCAAAGGATATTGTTTGAAATTTAAAGATGGATTTAAACGTAATTTTGTAAGTTCTTCATTATTAATCTGCCCATCAGAAATTTTTTCATAAACTATTGTAGAAATCGATTCTATTCTGGATAATGTGTCTGCAACTGTATTTTCCACTCCACTAATATGTCGAATATCTGTTGAAAACTGTGATATATATTGTAAATGACGCAACTGTCTAGGGGAAGCTTTTTCATTTTTTTGCTGAAAGGCGAATGTTAAGGGTTTATGGTCTGTATAAATAATAAATTGTCTTCCATGTAACATATGTTTAAATTGCTTTACAGAAAGATATATTCCCAGTAATTCTCGGTCATAGGTACTATAATTTTTCTGAGCATTACTTAATTTTTTTGAAAAAAAGGCTAATGGTTTCCAGCAGCCTGCTTCAAATTGTTGTAAAACTGCACCAATGGCAAAATCAGAAGCATCACAAAAGAGAGATAATGGAAGATCAGGATTAGGATAGGTCAATAAAGCAGCATTTGCTAGGTCTTCTTTACATTTTTCAAATTTTTCTTTTGTTTCATCTGTCCACGGAATTTTTCTTTTGTCTTTCTTTTTCGCCCCTTTTAAATACTCATGAAGTGGTGCTTGATTTTCAGCAGCATTTTTTTTTTGTATCTTCTATAAAAATTCACCAGACCAAGGAAAGTTCGAAATTCGTGGATTGTTTCCAGTAATTTATAATTTTTAATTACTTCTACTTTTTCTGGAAGGGGTTTTGAACCTTCAGGAGTAATCGTGTATCCTAAAAATTGTAGCTGGTTTACTCCAAAAACTGATTTTGCAATATTTAAACGAAGGCCATATTGATCCAATCTTGAAAAAACTAATTTTAGATGTTCTGTGTGTTCATCTTCCGTTGAAGAAGCTATTAAAATATCATCTAAATATGGGAAAACGAAGTCCAATCCGAAAAATACTTCATTAATGAAAGGCTGAAACGTAGATGGAGCATTCCGTAATCCAAAATTCATCACATTATATTCAAATAATCCAAATGGCGTTATTATCGCTGTTTTTTCCTTATCTTCTTCTGCAATAGGTATCTGAAAATAGACCTTAAATAAGTCAATTTTTGAAAATATTTTCTTTCCTTTTAATATATGCTGAAAATCTTCTATTCTGGGAATAGGGTAACGGTCGGGAATTTTTCGAGCATTAAGGCGTCTGTAAACCCCGCACGGTCTTAAACTTCCATCTTTTTTGTTAACTAAATGGAGTGGACTAGCCCATGGTGATTTGGATGGTCTAATTATATCATTATCCAACATAAACTTGAATTCTTGTTTTGCTAAATTTAATTTTTTTTAGTCTAATGGGCGAAGTTTTGAATAGACAGGAGAACCTTTCGTATCAATATAATGCTTTACATTCTGTTTGCAATTGCATATTAAAAGATTTGGCTTCGTTAAATTAGGATATTGTAATAACAGATGTGCATATTGAGAATTTTTGTCAGTTGTACTTATGCTATCAGCACTTGATACACACATAACATCGCTTTTAACAAAAAGGTTAGTAACACCATCCATTAATTTTTTATTATGTATATCAATAAGCAATTTAAATTTATTAAGGAAATCTGCACCTAAAATTGCTTTGTCTACTTTTGCTATTACAAAAGGAAATTGATATTGTCTACGTAATCCCAAATCTAGTGTTAAAATTTTGAAACCAAATGTAGGAATTATTGAACCATTTGCTGCATACAATATGAAAGAATTACATATTTTATGTTTGGATGAGGCAGGAATAATTGATAAATCAGCTCCACTATCAACAAGAAAGCGTAAACCGGTTGTTTTGTCTTTAACAAATAAACGGTAATTACACCAATCTTTAAATTCTTCAGCAGCAGACTTTGCCGCTAAAACTACTGCTGATCGGAGTTTTCCGATTTTTTCCAGCTGCACGGACTTTTACATTTGTTAGGATAACACTGATTACCAAATTTAAAATGGTAGTAACAATATTTCCCATTTGGATTAAATCGTTTTCTCGATTGACTTCTACTTTCATTTCGTTTAGTACCAGATTTCCGAATTTTACTTCTGGATTGCCTCTCAATTTTTAATGCCGAAATCTGGTTTTCCAACATAGAAATTTTCTCAAGTATTTTACTCATAACAGAAGAATCTGAACTCGCAGAATAAATTTCTGTTGAAGAGCTCATTTCAAAAATTTTATCTGGCATTAGTGATAAATTATCTAAATTTTCACTGCTTACTATTAGAATATTTTTTATTAACTCTGGTAATTTATCAAGAAATAAAATTTTCAAAACCTTTTCCGGTATGTTATTTCCACTGAGCGATTTCATTTTAAGCAGTAGTTGGCTTGGCTTCATATCACCCAATGAAATTCCCGTAAGCAATTTCTTTAGTGATTTTTCCTCACTTTCTTTAAATGTATTTAAAAATCTTTCTTTAGCGGCAGTATATTTATCATCCCGATTACTTTGGATAATATCCCATATATTTTCAATGTATTTAGGGTCTAACTGAGCCACTAGATGATTGAATTTTGTTTCTTCATTTATAAAATTTACAAGGGAAAACTAAGTATCAATTTGAAAAAACCATATTTCAGGAAATTGGATGCTTACCTTGTTTGCTTCAAGAACCTTGTTTACTTCAAGAATCGAATTTGTAGAAGTTTTCGTTGATTCTTGGGTCATCTTTCAATGCCTTAAAATGTCCAAAGGCGGGTCACCCGAATTTGTAAGAGAGCCCGGTATTGCGCTTATTTCTATTTACGCGTATCAAATAATCAATTGATTAAAATCATTATATTTTACTTAATATCAAAAAACTAATTAAAATAATTTTACTACATTAAATTACTTGTAAAATAATAATAAATAGAAAGCCTTCAGCATATTAACAACAAACAACATTTTTATTCTTTTTTTAACAACGATATCGTCTGCCTTTTTGTTGCCAACAAATAAACGGAATCTTTACAAGTTCATAGAGGCTATAGATGTATGATCGATTGTTTATGCTTAATGCAAACCTATTCTTCGTTAAAACAGTGATAAAACATTAACAATAAGTGATTTTATCCCTATTAACTTTTTGTTTATTTCACAATATACATGAATATTTCCTTCAGTAAATTTTCTTGAACCAGAAATTTTTATATTGGTTCAAGGAGTAATTTGTGTTCATAAACTAGAGGAAAAAAATTACTGACAATAAACCAAAATAAAATACAGTACAGAGCTTTTACCTGGCAATCTCACAAAATTTGGAATATACTCCCTCCCCCTCCTTCTCTAATCCATAAGTTTTCAAAAACACAAACATAGCAAAATTTTAACAATGATATGTAGAGTATGAACAAATTCATCTTTTTGCAATTATTTAAACAAAAATTCCTACATTATTCAATGGTAGTAATCAAAAGATTAAAATATATAATTGTACATAAGTAGTATTGTTTTATCCTTTCTACACAAGTTTTGATTGGTATAATTAGAAAAACCTGAAATTTTAGGGATTATGAAATTAATTAGTGTGACATTATTCAAATTTACTTTCCAAATTTGTGCTTTTTACTAAACAAATCGATAAAATTTGCAATTCTTAGATGCTGATAGCGAAAGTTTGCAATTTTTCTTCACATAATAGATGAAATTTTCTATTTTTTCCTGCACCAGATCAAGAAAATTTTTAATTTTCGGTGCCTAATCTATGATATTTTCTATTTTTCGGCACCTGATCGACGAAATTTCGTGATATTTCTGAACCTGAACAACCAAATTTCCTATTTTTACAAAGTTGATCAAGGAAAGTAGCGACTTTTATGAACCTGGTCTATGAAATTTGCGATTTTTTCTAAGCCGATCAATGCATTTCGCGATATTTACGAAGCCAATCCATGAAATTTGCGATGTTTCTTTGCATGATCGACGAAATTTGCGATTTTCCTCCACATTATCGACGAAACTCATGATTTTTCATCACAGGATCAACGAAATTCGGAATTTTTACGTGCGTGATCAACGAATTTTGCGATTTTTTCGCGCTTGATCCACGGAATTCACGATTTTCATGAATCCGATTGACCAAATTCTCGAATTTTACAAACCCGCTCGACGAAATTTGTGATTTTTAAAAAGCTAATCGACAAAATTCACTATTTATCTTCGCATGATCGACAAATTTTGTGATTTTTTTTTATCCCAATCGACGAAATTCGTGATTTAACGAGAATCTGATCGCCGTAATTAGCGATTTTTCCGTGTGTGATCGCCAAAATTCGCAATATCTCGGTCTCACATCAATAAAATTGTCATTTTTCGGAATCCGATCAATTCGCAATTGTTTTGTGTCCAATCGACGAAATGTGTGCTTTTTCCATTCTTAATTGACGAAATACGCATTTTCCGCTCTCGACCAAAGAAATTCGCAATTTTTGTATCAACACTGATGAAATCTAATTTTTTTACACGGCAAGATGAAACTAGTGGTTTCTTTCTCTTTATAAACTGATGAAATTCACGATTGTTTTGCAGCCGACCAACGAAATTTTTAATTTTCCGCGTGTCATCTCTAAATTCGCTATTTTTCTGTGCCTTATCAACGAAGTTTGCAATTTTTTTTCTTTCTTGATCGACGCTTTTTTCTCTCTAAATCAACGAAATCTGTGATTTTTTGCACCCGGACGACATAATTCGTGATTTTTCCATGCCTGATCGACGAAACACTTCCGTGCCTAATCGAGGAAATTTGCTATTTTTTTCCGAGACTCATGTGCAAAATTCGCGATTTTTCCATATAAGATGAGCGAAACTTGCGACTTTTCCGGTCCACATCGACAAAATTCGCTTTTTTCCCACACTTCATTAATGGAATTGGCGATTTTTCCCGTACCGATGAACGAAATTTGCGATTCTTAAGTGATGAAATTTTATATTTTCTCGCAGTAAATTGACGATTTTTCTTCCGACAAATGCACAAAAATTGCAATTTTTTCCAATTGTAAATTGATGAAACTCGCGGGCCACAGGTTGTGCATCCCTATTTTAGAGGTTTTTTAAATTTTCAAATTTGAGAGTTTTTTAATGTTTTTTTATGTGATAGTTATATTCTTAATTCATTCTATAGATAATGATGTTATATGCATGCAAAAAAAAAAAATAAGCCATTTCATCAAATAGTTTGTTTTTTTTAATCTTGGTGTTAGTCGTCAAAAATAAAGTTTTGAGAAAACGCGACTTAAAGTTGAAATTCTGTGGGTGCGACTATGAATGTATTCATACATAAAAGCTTATAACTCCGTTAAAAATGCAAATATTTGTGAAATCCACAAAATGCATTATCTGCAAAATATGCTAAAATGTAAACATTGAAAAGTGTTTTAACATTAAAACTCAAAGCTAAAGATATGCAATACTTTTTATTTTCACGAAATGACAAAATTTTTAATGAAATAAACTGGGGATTTAAGAAAATTCATGTAATTTGCACCCTGTATTTTTTAATAATATTACTTTAAGAAAGTCAGTATGTTTCAGTTGATTGGATATGATTAATGCACACCTATTCTTTGCTCAAGCAGCAAAAAAATTTTAAAAATACATAATTTTATCTCTAATACATATATATATATATATATTTTAAATCAAACAAAACTCATACATATTTCCTTCAGTAAATATTCTTGAACAAGACAATTTTATGTTGGTGCAAGGAGTAATTTATTCATAGACATGAGAAAAAAAATTATTGTAAACAAACCAAAAAAAAGTACAGTACAGGATTTTTGCCTGGCATTCTCGTAAAATTTTGAATATACCCTGCCTCCCCTCTCTAATCCATAAGTTTTCATGCATTCTATATTATATTCTATATTAACAAGGTGCCACTTGTCTAGTTTTGTTTTCAATCAGAACGCGGCAAGTTATGGAAATTAGTGTTAGCATTTTTCATTCAGGTAGAATTTATTTATTTAGAATAAAATTGATAAAGAAAATGCAAAAATTGAAAAACATTGAACAGACATGATAGAATCATTAAGTAATTTTCATGGTTTTAATAATCCACATGGCCGTTTCTTGTTATGCCGATTCAGTCTTTCAATGTCTTAATATATAATGAATAAAGTCTGCAATAAGGTTAACTGAAGAATTTTGCAATGGATTTTTGTCGCCGCTTATTCATATTTACTTAATTAAGAGGGATGGAGTTAATGAAATATTTTATAAATTTTACTTGTTAACTCTATAGGTTACTAGGTGCTACTAGGTTATCCTATCGACCAAAAAATTATCACCAAACTTTAAGATTAAATGCCAATAATGGATGATCGTGAATGTCACATTCAATGACATTAAATACGATTTGTGTGTTTAAAATGTCATTAAGTGATTTTTATTTCGACTTTTTATTAATATTTTACTAATTATTTGTTTTTTCGTTATTTGAAATAAAAATTATGTCATGTATAATTTGGCTATTAGTTTGGTGATTGTATAATTTGGCGAAATTGGTCGACGGGATAACAGAGTAGTACCGATTAATAAAATATTTCATAATAGAAATAATTTATGTAACTGAAAATGTTTTATCCAACATTTCACTTAAGTTTAAAACAAGCAATATATAGAAATTGTAAAGTCCCTCAAGTGTGTGTAACTTGGGACCAGACATTGTGCAAATATAATGTGCTCATCTTTTGTTTACATCTTTAAAAAGAGTAATTTGAATGTAATACTGGACTAGAAATCATAATGAATGCTTATAATAGAGTATAATACAGTCAACTCTGTGAAATCCACAAAATGTATTATCTGCAAAACATGCTAAAATATAAACATTGAAAAGTGTTTTAACATTTAAACTCAAAGATAAAGATATGCAATACTTTTTATTTTCATGAAATGACAAATTTTTTAATGAAATAAACTGGGATTTAGGAAAATTCATGTATTTTGCACCCTGTATTTAAAAACAATACTTTAAGCAAATCAGTAAGTTTCAGTTGATTGGGTGCAAACCTATTCTTTGCTCAAGCAGCAAAAAAATTTAAGAAATAAATAATTTTATCTCTAAATATTTTTTGCAGGATTTTTACCTGGCATTCTCGTAAAATTTTAAATATATCCTGCCTCCTCAGTCTAATCCATAAGTTTTAATATATTCTATATTAAAAATCCATTGCAAGATTCTCGGGTTAACTTTATTCATTGTATATTAAGACATTGCAAGATTGAATTGGCATAACAAGAAACAGCCATGTGGATTATTCAAACCATGAAAATTACTTAATGATTCTATCATGTCTGTTCGATGTTTTTCAATTTGTGCATTTTCTTTATCAAATTCTATTCTAAATAAATAAATCCTACCTCAATGAAAAATGCTAACACCAATTTCCATAGCTTGCCGCGTTCGGATTCAAAACAAAACTAAAATGGCGCCACTACGCGTATGAATACATGACTCTCCAACAACAAATAATTTAAAATAATTGTTGTTTGAAAACTTTAAAAAAAATCGTACGTCGAAAGTATATTGAATATGTATAATTAAAAAATATTTTCCTATTTTAAAAAAGGATTCAAAATATTTTTTCCACAAAATGCAAAAATATCCAATGTAAGAAACGTAATATTTTCTTCTTTACGATAAATAAAGGCAATATAAATAGAAATTTGATTTAGTATATATTTATTGAATGTTTAAAAGCACATGATAAGATGTTTTTGTAGTTTAAAAAACATTTATTGCTTCGATTCGGGTGTTTTAACTGTGACCTTAACTACATAAGCCTTGTCACATCGGCCTTTTCTGCTAACCCATAGAATAACATGTAATCCGCGAGCTAATATAGTCCAATTTTCCAAGACCAATATATAACAAACAAGAGTTTTCCTAGAAACTAGGCAAGTCTTATTCACTCTATCTTAAAGAGATTCATATTATATATAAGTTTTAATAAAATCTCCCAGCCCGTTTTCTAGATCTCATTACCAGGAACAAACACCATCGATTTCGGTTTAAAAATGGGCATCGAGATCTAAAATATACAGCACGTAGAAATGTAAAAATTATAGGATAGGATTAGACTGGGAATATAAGACTATATTAAAAAAATTGGACCATTCTGACCAATATTTGCTGAGTTATTAGATGGCGGCTTTTCAGATTTCCTTTGATGTTGAGTTAGCTGTATATATGAAGTTCCGCATCTACTTTACGTGGATACCTTATGACGATGGTAGGATTAAAGCTGCGTTACTTGAAGGCTGCCGCCTTCTATGATGGAATCATATGATCTCTAAAGCTCATGAAATAACCCAAATTTTTGTTACCTGAATATGTTTGGACTGAGCTTTACTGGTGCCTTATATTCAGAATTATACTATTATCCATTCAAAATGACTACTGAGCAAAGTAGTCAATAGAATATATTGTTATGTTGTTTCAAATCAGTTGAGCTCCATAACGCTAAACGAATATAAACCATGAAGTAATAATTAAAGTAAAACATTAATATAATAGGTTGTTGAGGAATTGATGTAGATAAATGTCTGAACACAAATATTTAGTATATGGTTGAATCGTATTTGATAAAGATTTTGTTTTTACTTGGGGCTTTGATCTTGCACTTATTAAAACATTTGAAATGGAATTAAATCCACTGTACTGAACGGACCGTTCTCATACTTCATTATATCAGCCTGTAAATTTGGGTTATTTCAGGAGCTTTAGAGATCATCTGATTCCATATCTTTTCTACGCACATTTTTAGATTGAAAATATTTCCCAATTTTTACTGTAACATTTTTTTAGATTCAGCTCTACTTTTCTCTCTGGCTCCACCAGTTTTTTATATAATATTGTATAAGCAAGAAAATAAAGAGAAAATGTTATTGTTGTATTCGCTTATTTACGAAGCATGTTTGGAAAATGTTGACACATGAAAAATGGCGACGTTAATACTAAATGCCATCAAAGAGGACCAATGTTATGTTATTCTTTTTTGGCGGTCAAAGAGAGAAAAAAAACAATTTTAAAGAAGAATGTGTTTTTCATCGGTGTTATGAGAATGTGTATGGAGATATATTTCTGTCAAAAACAACTGTAGTAGTATGTTGCTCGACTACGGATCGATCTGAAACGTCATCGTCATCCAACACCAATAACGATACTCAGTCATTTCATATCATTATGATATGATTAAAACAAAATATAGTATATCGATTCGTGCACTTTCAAAAAAACTAAAGTCATCAGTAAAAAGTCCCTGAAAGATCGATGTTTCCAGTCGTATGAAAAAGTTCAGTAAGGAATTTACATCTTCAAGCAACAGGAAGAGGTATTTATCCAAATGCGTATATTTAACCTGGTAAATCAGTAGATTGTCCTGCTGAAATGCTGAAGGCGATTTCGCTTGACTACGATACCAAATATGGACTTTACTGTCTTCGAACGAAAAATTTTTGATCATCTCCCTTATAGATTGCATTAAATTTTACTAATGAATGAATTAGAAATGCACATTTTGAGACTGGAAATAGAATCCACATCTCATATTTTCGCAAAAGTTTTCAGGAGAAGCAGTGTTGTACCAGTCGTCACAATTTTCAGTATGACGTCACACTCTTCAGTCGTCAAAAAGCTGTAATTTACGGAATTGCGAATGAGTTTTTTAAACATTTTACTGATTTTGAATTAAACTGCTTATTTAAATTAATTAACTTGATTTAAATTGCTTAAAAGCAACTCGATTACTCGAGTTGTTTGAATTCTTTACGAATCTGACTTTGAAATCGTGCGATGAGTGGGTTTTGGCTCAATTTGAGTTATTTTTGGCTTATGTTTTGAGAGAGCACCACAAATCTTTGAAAGAATGTCATGACATGCTGAAACATGTTTGAAGAGATTAAGCCTTGCTTTAAAGTATATTTATGAATGACATAAACTCAATGACTCTGAAAGATCAGCAGCTTTCGGATATAGCCGGTATACAAAATCATGATACAAGAGTTATCCATACTACATAAAATCAGTCTTTTAGAAATTATACTCTCCTTGTCGAAAGATTACAATCGATAGGCATTACATCAAATAAATGTGAAAGTTTTCTTATTTAGGTCATAATTTTTGTTCATGAACATATGCTCCGTATTTTGTTCTCATATCTCAAATCTTTACATAATCTTAACTTATCATGTAAAAAAAATTCAATACCTAACAGCAAAATGCTTGCATAAGTAAGTAAAACTTATAAAACGAATACCTTTTTTAATAGCTGATTCAAGAGATACTCAGAAAAACAAATCGATAAAAATACGATTAACTAAAGAATGCCATTAAATACATTCTGGAATTGAGATATTCCGCTTCAGTTGAAGTATTTGGTATCTTCGATTGCATTATGCTATATCGATAAAAAAAATAAGCAAAGAAGTTTCTTGAACATTTATTCAGATTCCATTTTGAAAAAAAAAAATAAATAAAAAATAAGAAAAATGAAATAGAAATACTAAAGTTATATTGTCTTTGTTCTTTCTTGGAGAGAATACATTTTAAACATATTGTCAGATGAGATTATATTTTTATATAATCAAAAAAACATTTTTATTTGTATTAAATTGCACAATGTATACGTTTTAACTGTGCCTCTGAATTTTTTTAATGTATTAAGAGATGAATTTAGAATTTGCATTATTATTTCTTTATTTTACTAACAGTTTGATTTAAATAGAAAAGAAAAACGAAAAAAAGAATGAAGAAATAACTTAAACATTGATACAAATTGAAATTACAACTCATTTGTTGAATGAAATATTAAATACAAATCATAAATTAGACATAATTTATAATTGCTTGGTCAGATAGAATCAGAAAAAGCGTAAAATGATAAGATTACACATACATGATTATAATACAAATAAATGCATTTGAATACACATCGTACAAGTAAACGTATTCTAAATTTGTTTTCGCTTTTGTAAAAATATTTAGTACGAATGCATGATGGTCTATCGGTATAAAGAATCGACGAGAAATTTCTTGTATATTTTTTACGATAGTTTTTGAAAAAACAAAAGAAATTATCCAAAAGTGCTAAAAGTTACATTGCATTTAGTTATTGTTTTGGAAGAATGTATTTAAAACATTTATAAGGCCATTCATGAAATATACGAATATGAAATTCCTAAGATGATAGAAATTATGTAATTTATGAGGGGCTCTGTCGTTGTTTGTCATCAAAGGAATATTTTTAATTATGGATAATTTAAATAACATACGTTTTTATTGTTTCTGCTCGTGCGCTAACTACGTTGACTAAGTTTATTAAACTAAATGTTATTATTTCAATGTTTCTTCAAACAAAATTTTATTTTGAAAATTTAAAACAAATACTTTTTAAAGGAAACAGAAATAAAATACATCATTTAGTAGATTCTTTAATCTATATATAAAAACCGATTTTAAATACAAGACTGACAAGAAATAAATATTCCATTTGAGGGGGATCTAGAATGCATTCTATTTCTCTAAATTACATAAGATTTAAACTCCAGATATTTCAAGTGATGGGCTTGACAATTATTAAATATATATATATTACAAATTTAAAATTTTTTTGAAAAAACTAACCTTTATACTACCTTAATTTTCTTATAATAATGTTCCGTACTTACTTCAAATTATTAAATTAAAATCTTGTTTCTAGATCTAATCTGTTAATCTGTATGCAGACGATATAAATTCTTAATTTGCCTTAAAAAACATTATTCCAGTATGCGTAAATTTAAAAAGATGGCTCTAAATTAAAAATATTCTTAATTAAAACTTTATTTCTTAATATTCCAAATAAAACTGATTTCTTCTATGTTTTTATCAACCCTTTTTAAGAAAATCTTATTAAATTTATTCCAAAACCATACCTTTCAAAAAATATCATTATTTTATTTTATCTATTTATTTATTTTTCCGCCGTCAACCTTTGATGTGTGCATTAATAAATTCATTTCTTTTCTTTTTCTCTTAAAATTAATCATTTATAAAAATCGTCTGCCTAAGAAATTATGAGTCGATTATAAATTGGTTAAATAATATTTTTTTAAAAATAAATTTATCGTCTGTGTAAAATAGTCTCGTATCTGGACAAGAATTCTGTTTACATAAAAGGATGATGGTTTGAGATTACAGAAAGTTCTAGAATTTTCTTTTTAGTTTTAAAAGGTGGAAGTCTCGAGATGAGAAGGGGAGAGATTCTGGAGTTCTTTCGTCGATGAGTACGGCTGGTTGAAGTAAATGATGGAATATTTTTTGGGCATTTCGGTAAAAGATCGTTTGCAAAAAGGAGTTTTTCCCTCTATAATGACTACAGTTGAATAAATAAACTTACAGCCACCAATGAGTGATTCATTGGATATTCTACATTTATTTATTTTTTATTTTTTCCCTCGCTGGCCATGACTTCTGTGCAAAGAACGGGGACCCTGGCGATGATGTTTCTGGCTCCTAACTTTAAAATGTCACAGTCATATATATATATATATATATATGTATGTGTGTGTGTGTGTATGTAGTAAGAAGATTGTACAAGAGGCGTCGATGATTGATATGTTATTATTTATCACATCTGCAAAAATATTATTTCTCATTTGTTAATGGCTGAAGAATCTTAATTGTAGTAAGAAGAGGTTACAAGAGGCGTAGATGATTGATAGGTGAAACTGGTAGTTTAGTGGTTTCTTCAACTAATTGAAAAACACAAGAGAAAAGGAACATCACATTTTATTACCGTGCACTTTCACTGTCACTCCACACATCCTTCAATCTCCATCAGTCGATAATAAATCCAGAATTGTTCTTGATTCAAACATTTCCAGCAGAAAAAATGCATCACAACAGACAAGACATCCTTTCTGAGCCCATATCACCATAAATAATAAAAGAATAAAAAGGGGTCTGTGTAAAGCCGTCTCTGAAAAAACATCGAAACTCCGGAAAAATTCTAAAAATAATCAGAGAAGAACCGTGAGTACTTTAACAGTGGGAAGGTCAGTAGATTCTAATCGCTGCGAACAAACCAAATGACTCTCTCAAAAATTCTCAGATAAATTGGCCCCTCCCCTCTGACGTATTGCTTTTCAAAATACACTAATATTGATTCGAATGTAGTTGTAATTCGCGCAATTCCATTGGTTTATGGGTGGAGCTAGGCGTAAGAATTCTTTACCAATTGGCGTATTATGCAAGAGGAAATTGCCGCATGCGGATGAGTCCAGCGCGATTATTAAATAAATAAAACAAAATTAAAGTTTTCGATAAATGTTTTATTCTAAAAAGGAAAATAGATTAATGGAATAATTTTAATATTTCGAAATAGGATATTGACATTTAAGTAATACAGTTTAGTTCTTTTTAGGAAAATAAATAATATATTATGCTGAGTTAAAGAAAAAAACAAAGAGGGAACGTTAGCCGATAATTAAATATTAGTATATAACGGAAAATAATAATGAAAATATGTTCTTATAAGAATTTAGAACGAAATCAAAATGAGAAAATGGCGATTTTTTTTTATTATTACATATGAGGACCTCAGAAGCCAAAGGGTACAAGTGACAAATTTTAGATTTCGAGTAAATTGAGTTCAAAGTTAAACAACAATTGTAATTCAATGAAATGAGATATGAAACTTTTGCTTATATCTTAATGATCTTTGAACTCTTATTTCAATAAGTGTTTTAAAAAAAAATGGAATACAATTTTTCTTTTTAGTTATAACCAAGCAATGTTTATCATCATTCGGCACTTGTACCCTTTGGCTTCCAAGCAGTAATGAAAAGTGCTTGAAAGCTAAAGGGTACAAGTGCCGAATGAGCACATGAAATGAAAAATTATGAAATAAAAAATTGTATTTATGAAAAACTTAAGAACAATGTTGATACAAATAAATGAAAGGACGAAATTTTGTTTTAATATAAATTCTAAAAAAGAAAAAAATATGAAATAAAAATGAATTTACGAAAAAAAGTATCAACGATGTTGATATAAATGAATAAAAGGAAAATGTTTTGTTCTAATATAAGTTTTAAAATTTTATTATAAATTTTGAAACATTGAAATTTTCTATTTTTTACCACTTTTCAAGAAAGTTGAAAAGTTGATATGATTTTAGTTTGTCTGTCCGTCTGTCTGCGCCCTAACTGTCGTAAATATGTTCGGATTGCCCTAAAATTTTGGGGAATTATTCATGTTTGTCTTAACACATACCTATTGCAAATGAAGTTTCTAACACGATTAGTTTATTTACAGGGACAATCAAAAGTTTTCCATTACATTAAGGGTTAATTGGAAAAATCGTTTCAAATGAATTTTAAAGATGTTACAATCTGTCAAACATATTAAAATTTATATGCATTTACAAATTCCCTTAAAATAAACATTCTGTAAAATATGAGGTGAAAAAAATAGATATTTTTTACTTACAGGGCTACACAAAATATTTACATTACCTAATGATAAGGAGGGAATTTTTTACAACATATTACAGTTTTCATGTATAATAAAATTGATATACATTGCTGAGGCTTTATATAAATTATTTCGCTCATAATACGAAGTACACAGTATTTACAGGGACACAAAAAATATTTCAAATAGTACATTCTATCCGAAGTACTGTATATTGTCGCTGATGATTAATGGATGGACGAAGAGCCTTTTTGATTATGATTTGCGCTTTTAAGTTTCACTAAATTTATACATATTAATATGTATGCTATAGTTCATATAAATGCTATAGTTCATATACAGGGCTATACAAAAGATTTCCTAAATGTTACTGAATATGAGCGTAATTTACTTAAAGATTCCTTTTAAATAAGTCATATTTCTGTGCTGAACTGCATTCAGTTTACTAAGAAATGCTTGTAAAATATAAATTCATATACAGGGTCACGCACAAAGTTTTACAGATGGTCATATATGGAAAATAATTTCTGGAAATGTGATTTCAGTACTTTTAAGAGTATTTTAGTTTGAACTAAATTTTAGCTAAATACTGGCGTATAATAAAGGTTCAAGGTAAACTACAGGATAAACAAAAGTATACAAGTGTGTTTCCATCTATTAGTATAAACTGTTGAAAGAGAAATTTCAAACTTATGTGTTTTCTTGCTAAACTAAATTTCCCCATTATGCAGTATAAGTATATATCAACCGACAGATAAAACATAAGGCTGTTCAAAATTATTAGAATACACATTTGGCTATGGGCAGTAACATTCTATTACCCTAAATAGCAAAGATATTTAAAGATTTCAGATAGTGTTAGAAAGTGTTTCATAATCTACGCTTAATACATAATTATCTTACATGTTAACAGTTAAAATGCATTTATTTAATGCATAGAAAAGCAAATGGCCTTGTATGTCGTTGGTCGCGCTTCTGCTGTAGACGTTAACGGATACAGGTGTAGTTATACACTTTGGCCTCCAAGCGTTCCACAGTTTTGGGAAAGAGGTTAAGTAACTGACCCCTAAAACGCAGCATATAATTAAAAAATAACGCATAACTTCTTACCTACAAATAAATAGACTTATTTCCAGATAGTCTGCGCACTTAACTCATTTTTTTTTTTTTAATTTTGTCACTTATATCCTTTGGCTTCTGGGCTCCCCATATATATTATTAAATTTTAATAAAAGACTAACCCAAATTATATTAATTATCGCCGCAAAATGTTCTTTCCATTTTTTTTTTCAAATGATTGCAAGATTTACCCTATTCTATGTATGATAGATAAATAATATATCACTTGCATTATGTTCTCAACCAATACAATTAAAAAACGGCGTTTGTCAAGTAACAGTATTAAATTTGTATTTGTTGTTTAAATTAGTCAAATTAACAATATTGCTTTGTTTTATTATCCAAAATACACTTTTATTAAAAACACCATTTTCATTGTTTAAATATGTGTGAATGTTTGACATTTGGTAATTTATGATTCACCTAACGCAATAAAAGTCTGTCGTCATAAAATATTTCTAAAAACTACAGTATTAATTTTTTAAATCCCCTTATTCCACAAAAAATCATTTTTAAATTATACAAAATCGTCAAAAATCGATTGAAATTTATATAAATAACAATAGAATTTATTTTTACATATATAAAAAAAATGCCTTCAGTTTATCATATCTCAAGTAACTTTATATTTTTACTTTTACCTTATTTACTTGTGCCAATTTTTTTTTAATAAAAACAGATAACTCGCTCCTAAAACTAAATCAAAAGCATATAACACAACATAATAAGAATTGATTCAAGAGAGATTAAGGGAGAAAAAAAAGATAAAGATATGTTTAAGTATAGTTTGTCATTAAACACATCCTGGAATTGAGATATTCCACTTCAGTTGGCGCAATTGCTATCTTCGATTGCATCATGATGTATCGATAAAAAACATTGACAAGTAAGTTTCTTGTATATTTATTCGCAGTTCATTCAAAGGAACAAAAGAAAAAAAAAGAAAAAAAAGCAACGATCGAAAAACACAAAAAGGTTTTTTTTTTTTTTTTTTTTTTTTTTTTTTTTTGTAAAGAACGCATTTGGAGCATTCGTATAGACATTTGCGAGCCACACGGCCATTAAGTTTTAAAGAAATTGAAAGTACTGTCTTTCATTTCCAGTCATCCAAATACATCAGTTTCTCAAAAACATTTTTTGTATAAAAAAAATCTATTTGTGCAGAATTTAAGGATAGGTACCATTTTTATTATTTAATTATGTGCAAATGATTGACAGTTAGTTATTTTTTACACACCTAGCACAATTAAAGATTGCCATCACAATATAGTTTTAAAAATTTCAGTATTAATTTTTTAAATCCATTTATTCGAAAAAAAAACACTTTTAAATTATAAAAAAAATCGTCAAAAATTGATAAAAATTTACAAAAATGACAAAAAAAGTTAATTTCATGTTTATAAGAATCCCTTCAATTTATTATGATATCTCAAGTACTTTTATATATTTACTTTTATATTATTTACTTTTAACAAAATTTTCTAATAAAAAATGTTAACTCGCTCCTAAAGCTAAATCAAAAGCATAAAACACAACATAACAAAAATTGGTTCAAGAGGGATTCAAAAAAAAAAAAAAAAAAAGATAATGATATGTTTGTGCATAGATTGCCATTAAACACATCCTGGAATTGAGATATTCCACTTCAGTTAGTGCAATTTCTATCTTCGATTGCATTATGAAAATAAAAGGAAAAAAGAAATGATCGAAAAACACAAAATTTACTTTTTGTTACTTTGTAAAGAATACATTTGGAACTTTGATATGGACATTCGTGAACCATGTGGTCATAAAATTCTAAAGAAATTGAATATACTGTCTTTCATTTCAATTCATAAAAATACATAATTTTATTTAAAAAAATATTTTATAAAAAAAAAACAAAGATAAAAATCTATTTTTCGAGAGTTTAAGGACAAGAACCATTTTCTTTATTTAATTAGGTGTACTACAGATTCACTCGTAGTTATTTTTTTTCATCTAATGCAATAAAAGTCTGTCTTGATAATATATTTTAAATAATTAGAGTATTAATTTTTTAATCCTTTTTTAAATAAAAAATACCTTTAAATTATAAAAAAAAAATGGTCAAAAAATCGATAAAAATTTACAAATATCACAAAAAAAAAAAAACTTAATTTTACATTTATAAGAATGTCTTCAGTTTATAAGATATCTGAAGTAGCTTTATATTTTTTGCTTCTATTTTATTTACTTTTAACAAAATTTACCTTCCAAAAAAAAGATAAATCGTTTTTAAAACTAAATCAAAAGCATAAAGCATAATATAACGAAAATTTGTTCAAGAGATTAAGAGGGGGAAAAGATAAAGATATGTTTAAGTATAGTTTGCCATTAAACACATCTTCGAATTGAGAAATTCCACTTCAGTTGAAGCAATTGCTATCTACGATTGCATCTTGATGTATCGATAGAAAACATTGACAAGGAAGTTTCTTGTACATTTATTCGGAGAGCATTCAAAGAAACAAAAGAAATAAAAGGAAAAAGGAAACGCTCGGAAAACACTAAATGTACTTTTTGTTAATTTGTAACGAAAACATTTGGAACATTTATATGGACATTCGTGAACCATATGGTCATAAAATTCTAAAGAAATTGAATATACTGTCTTTTATTTCAAGCCATCAAAATACATCATTTTATTAAAAACTTTTTTTTACTAAAAAAAAAAATATTAAAAAATCTATTTTTCAAGAATTTAAGGTCAAGTACCATTTTCTTTATTTAATTGGGTGTAAATGATTCATATGTAGTTATTTCCCCCCCTAATGCAATAACAGTCTGTCCTGATAATACATTTTTTATAATTTGAGTATTAATTTTTTTAATCCTTTTATTCAACAAAAAACTACCTTTAAATTATTTTTAAAAAATCGTCAAATATCGATAAAAATTTACAAATATGACAAAAAAACTTAATTTTACATTTATAAGAATGACTTCAGTTTATAAGATATCTGAAGTAGTTTTACATTTTTTGTTTTTATTTTATTTACTTTTAACAAAATTTTCCAAAAAAAAAAAAAGGATAAATCTTTTTAAAAATTAAATCAAAAGCATAAAATATAATATAACAAAAATTGGTTCAAGAGAGATTAAGAGGGGAAAAAAATAAAGATATGTTTAAGTATAATTTGCCATTAAATACATCTCCGAATTGAGATATCCCAGTTCAGTTGACGCAATCGCTATCTTCGATTGAATCCTGATGTATCGCTAAAAACATTGACAAGGAAGTTTCTTGTACATTTATTCGGAGAGCATTCAAAGAGATAAAAAAAATAATAAGGAAAAGAAAAACGATCGGAAAACACTCAATGTTCTTTTTGTTTCTTTGTAAAGAGAGCATTTGGAACATTTATATAAACATTTGTGAGCCATATGGGCATTAAATTCTAAAGAAATTGAATGGACGTGTTTCATTTCAAGTCTTCAAAATGCGTATATTTTTTAAGATATTTTTCTTTAAAAATATAAGATAAATCTATCTGTGCAGAATTTAAGGTCAAGTACCATTTTCATTATGTAACCATGTGTAAAGGTTTCACATTTATTTTTTTATGATTAATCTAATTCATTAAAAGTCTGTCATCATAATATATTTTTAAAAATTACATTATTAATTTTTAAAATCCTTTTATTTGACAAAAATACTTTTAAATTGTAAAAAGTCGACAAAAATCGATAAAAATTTACAAAAATGACAAAACATTATTTTTATGTTCATAAGAAAATGTCTTCAGTTTATCATGATAGATTAAATTGTTTTATATTTTGACTTTTATCTTACTTTCCTATAACAAAATTTTGTAATTAAAAGAAACGTTGCTCCTAAAACTAAAAAAGAAAAATTGAAAGCACTGTCTTTCATTTCAAGTTATCAAAATACATCATTTTCTTAAAAATATTATTAAAAAAAAGATTTTTGCAGAATTTACAGACGAGTATATATTTATCCGCTTTTTTATACTTTTTATTTTCGAATTCGGATAAAATTGAGGCTACCCTCTTAACCCTTAAATGGTCGTGTATTCAAGGTCTTGCTATTTTGAAGTTTGGTCAGTGGTGGGACTGAGCCACCACTATAATTTCTTGGGTAGGGGCGAAGCGTGCTTAGCTGAATGTTCAATTTCATGCGATCTGAAACCTTTGAGATAGTAACTTAATTATTCAACTGAACCCTGTCCTCAACGCGACCTATTGGTAAGTACTTTTTGCTCAGTTAATTTTAATTTTTGCGTCTATTTTTAGTTAATTTTTAAATATTTTGAACTTCACGAGATAATATTTGCGCATGAAATAGATTTATTTTTTCTGTTTTCTCCTATTTGGCACGTATCATCGACGAGTTTTTTGGTGTAAATATTTTGGTCTTCCTATTGTTCTTTATTTTTCTTTCTAGACAAAATATATTCGAAAAAAAAGAAAGAATGGAGGAAGTAGAATACACAATGGACACAACGTGAGAAAAAGAGAAAAATTAAAACACTGAGCTCAAGCATTCTTGCAAGCACACCCATCAAACAAATGTTAGAAGGTGGAAATCTGAAGGTAGAAAAGGAATGTTTAAAAAAAACAGAGAACAGAAACTCTTGAAGCTAAAAAATGAGTAAAAATCTCAAACTACGTTCCTGTTAGCCTAAGACTATTAAATCCAGGCCAAACAATCCAGTTTCACCAGCTTCAAAGGGTGGTGTTTTCAGGTGTTCTGCTTGTGCCGAAGAATATTCTGAACCACCAACAGAGGAATGGATCCAGTGCTGTAAATGCCAAGAGTGGTTGGCATGAAAAATGTTCCAATTATGAAAATTGCATTTTAATTTATAACTATTTTTATCTGCACAACCAAATACTTCAACATAACGTTAGAATGCATTTTGATTAGTTTGATACTTTGTAAGATGTAAAAACACAGTTATTATAAGCAAACGATATATTCAAAATTTAACAAATCCAAAAGATAAAATATGTTCAACCCTTTTCAATGTTGTCATCTTGCCCCAAAGCCAAAGTCATCTAGCCTCAGAACTGAGGCAAGATGATGATTTGTTAATGGTATGAAAAAATAAAATTATCCTTTTTTTATTTGAAAAATTAAATGGTAACATATTTAATATTACAAAAGACTACTCTAACAGTTGATGTGAAATCAATTTTACTACACTTAAAAATAAATTAATAAACAACAAAAATTATTAACATAGTCATCTTGCCCCTATCTCCCTTATATACGGATAAAATGGGATTACATTCCTTATGAGTTTTCGAACGATAGCATATGGAATATCTAAATTTTGAGCAACTTCAGGTGGACTAGGACCCATTTCCGGAGTCTCTGATTTCTCCACAATCAAATTGGAATTTTTTCTTTTATGTGGAGAAATACTGGTTTCCTCCCCCTTCAATATTTTAAAGTAAACGAACTAGTCTCTTCGAATTTTTTTAACATTCTTCTCTGTGCACAAGGTGTCAAAATACCTTTTTCTTTTTCTCACGTCTAAATTTACGTAACGCAGCTGCACGCC
The DNA here is from genome assembly GCA_964019185.1 of Maratus speculifer. Taxonomy (NCBI): domain Eukaryota; kingdom Metazoa; phylum Arthropoda; class Arachnida; order Araneae; family Salticidae; genus Maratus; species Maratus speculifer. The sequence goes on from OZ025292.1 coordinate 227,995,507, forward strand.
TTCAGATGTTAACATAAGACAGTTTTAAATTTACAGCGCCATCTTAGAAACTGAGAGGCATCTCATTACTAGCAAAAAGGATCGCGTTCTTATTTTTCTGGTGATTAGTGCGGCATTTACGCCGACAGTAGCGCCATCTATTGATGGTTATTGCAACTATTTATTTTTCCTGTTCTAATTTAATTTGGATTAAACCTTTAAGCTACAGACAGCTTCAAATAGAGATAATTACATTATAGCCACCCAGTATCTTATTGAAGTTCATTGTGACCAGTTAACTACTAAAAATGAAGCTTATTGCATTTTTAGTTTATTTACAGTGACATTCAATAAAACTCCGCTGCATTACGGTCTATAGGGAAAAATCTAATGCATTGTATTTTAATCATTTTATGCTATTTCATCACAGTTAAGTGAATAAATATCACTGTAATGCACTACAAAATGCATGCTGTAGAATTTCTTGAGTATAACATTTATTGTTCTTTTACATAGACGAATAAACAAATCGAATTACTTTCTGTCAACAGTTATTAAAGGATGTGCGTTTTCACTTTTTGTATGCGTTCTTGCATACTATTTAGTGTTTAAAAATTCAATAGATCATATACAGGATTACGTTTCGATTCATTGATGGAAATTTTTAGCTGTGTGAGCTATGAACTTCCTAACTGAACTAATTTTTTGAAGAACATAATGTATTGTAATGGAACAGCAGGTAGACTTGACTAAATAATGCAGAAGTTGTCACAAGAAAACTCATTCTCTTGTCCTTTTTAAATTTATTTCACACATTTAACACTCACGATGACGATCACAGCACAAAATAACAAAAAATGAATAGCATTTCTATATAACATATTCCACAAACAAAGGAAAGATGCTACCCCATTCTCACTACACAAAATCCCAGCTGACGCAAAACCAAACTAAGAATTGTCGTTTTTCTGGAAAAACAAATTATTTTTTTTTCAGTTTTTTTTCAGTCTAGGTCGAGTAGCGCCATCTGTTCGTAGGTTTGGGAATTAAGTTCATTACAGTATACATAAAAATCTGCAGGTCATTTGCAGTGGTTAGAAATAATTCGAATATGTAGGTTACTCCACTTGTTAATTTATCAAATTGGATTTACAAATGCCTTATCCTTTTTAAATATCTTTTATTTCGATATCCTCTTTAACTTATCAATTGGTGAGGATTTTGTTACTTTATTCTGAATGTGTTGGAGAGTTTTTTTTTAATAAAATATGGTTAATGATTGGTTTTTCTTTGTTATTTTAGATTTTGATTTATTGAGTTTAAGTTTTAAAACAAAAGTTTTCTTTTATAAAATTATGAGGTAAAATAAATTTCAGCAAACATTTAGCAGAATTCTTTACGCACACACACACACACACACATATATATATATATATATATATATATATTGCCATAGTCAGGAAAATTAAAATATGGCAATTTATCGTTTTAGTGAAGGTCATGTATTGTTATGAAATATTTGTGTTCGTTTAGGCGCGATCTGTTATTCTTTAAATTTAATATTACAACTTTTGAAATATTCTGTATATACATACTTCGGACGACTCATAAGACTTTTTAAAACTGAATATACTTTTTTCTGCTACACAAACATGGTACTCCAATTTATTTCTTAAATTATTTGAAGACAAAAATAAAAATAGTTTAAAGATTTTTTTATTTTAACTATAAGAAAGGGAATTTTTTTATGTATTAATTTTGGATTACGTTTACTTTTAAATGTTTAAAAAAATTAATTAGTATGTTATGACTAAATAAAGTTTAAAAGTAAGATAAAGATTTTCTATTTAAATATTTATAACTTAAAAAGAATTTTATACATTCCAAACATTTTTAAAATAGTAAAAGAAGTTTTTGAAAAATGTTTTTGGCATATTTTATTTTAGAAATTACGGATATATATATTTATATATACAAAAAGAAAAAAGAAAATGCTTTCCAATATTAATTAAAAGGAAATTCGCTTAATTTAAAATAATTTTTAAGTGTTTTTTTTTTTTTTAGTACTAGATTTATTTATGTTTCTGAAGCAGCTCTTATTAAGATTGAAACTTGCAAAAAAAAAAAAATACACAAAAGTAATTTATTGCAGCAAGAAAATTAAATTTGAATTATAGAGTACTTTGGCCAATAAGTCATCAGCCCCAAGTGATGGAATAATTCATAAATATTCTACTAGAGTAATATTTGAAAAGCTTCCGAGTAGATGGGGTTACTACGGAAATCACATTATTTTACTGAAAATGGTGCAGTATTCATTTTCGAGGGACACATTTTTTCTAAGTTGAAATAATAAAGTATGTGCTATATAATTTCATATATTTGATAAGAATTTAATGTTTTTATTTACATTTTGCACTAATTTTACTCTATTTATGTTAAACGTACGTATTATAGCTGTATTTTTAATTGTTTTAATCATTGTAAAAAGTTAAAACAAGTCCTTATAGATTCTTCTTTCCATACAGGAAAATGTATAAGCAATCAAATTATGAAACAACTAACATATAAAGCTTGCAAAACGGTATATTTTGATCGGCATTAAACGTTAAAAAATTTACTAAGAATGTCGTCTTCGGTGAATATTTTATACTTCAGTTTTTTTTATAATATTTGCATAAATGTAGCACTAAATGCCGTTTTAAGCGATGATATAAAAAGACAGGTAATTTGATGACTTATTCAAGTAATACTTCTATATTGCCTTATTTTCTGTGATTTATAATGTTAATTATTTAGTTTCAATAAATTTAAAATGCGATATTTATTAAACAGTGGCGAGATATTTCTTACAAATTGGATTTTTTTGACATTGTAATTAAATGCATGCTTAAAAATTAACTAGTTAAGTTTGACATAATTTAATATTATTGTTTAGGATATTTTTGTAAGACAGAAAATAAAAATTTTAATAACGAAATCAGGGCCGGTGTCAACATGGTGTAACGGGGTGGCTACTCAGGGCCATGCGCCACTTGGAATCTTGTTAGAAGACTGGAACATCTCTATCCATTTCAAAATAACATGTAAAATAAAAATATTAATGCTTTAAATTTGTCTTTGAATGTTTTTTTTAAACAAAAATGCTGTTAATTTTATTGCTTTCAGTGGAAGTTGATATAAATGAGAACATATCGATATGTTGATCAAATAATGGAACGATAAGCGCAAAGTCAAAGCTTTCAAAATATTCTAAAGGATAAAAATTTATTAGAAATAAATGTAACCAAAATTAATGTTTTTTATGCTTTCAATAAATTATATTATAAATTAATCTGTTATGTATAAAAATAAATTAAATGATTTTTAATTGGCAAATATTACAATAAGAGTCCTTAGGCACAAATAAATGATTCGCCAAGGTCCAGCGCGACAATCCGCCGGCTTTGGGAGGAATCCATAATTTCTATATAGTATATAGCATTTGGACATTTAGTAATTTTAAAGCTGTTTCAATTCTAATGTTCACTGCATAACTCCATTTAATCCAAAAAGTAAATAATCAATAATTTGATAATTTTGACTTTGGAAAGCTGCTTTGTATACAGAAATATAAAAATAATGCAATAAAGTCTTTGATTAGAAAAAAAAATACTGTCACCCTATACTTTAAATTTATTACTACCAGAGCACGCATTAGTTTTCGCAACCAGTTTTTAATAATAAAATATCAGGTGTAAAAATGGATTACAAAATGATGAGATGTAACTTCTTATTCAGAAGTAATAACTGTTATTTAAGGCATAATATTATACAAGGCTACTGTAAAGATTCATTCATTTTCTGGAGGTTGTGTAATCAGATAAAAAGGAATGTTGCCTAGTCAAACAATGGCATTGAGCTCAGAGACTACTCATACAAGTTGTACATTACAGCCTTATATTTTCAAGGGTTAATTCCGTTCGCAAAACAAATTAAGGAGGGGAAACAGCTCACTCCTCTTTTTATACTTAATCATTGAACCTTCTTAACTATACATGCATTATAAAATTAAAAGCAAATCGGACAATTCTGCATAAAAACTCATTTATCAAATTTAAGGAAAGGGGAGTAATCGCAAGTACCCCTTAAACAAGAACAATATAAATTAAGGGGAGAAGCATAAGCCCCCCTTTGCCCCTGTTTATACTTATGCAATGAACACCTAATACAAATCACGGAAGCGCCTCATTCAAATGATTATATATCTAAATTTTAAACGAAAATTGATAATTCTGCATGAAAAGCCCATTTATATCAACTAAGGGAGGGGCAATAGCCACCAATTTTCTCTGTTTATATTTATCCAATGAACACCTAATACCGATAACAGAGGTGCCTCATCAGAATAATTCTATATCTAAATTTTGAACGAAAACTGATAATTCTGCATGAAAAACACATTCATATCAATTAAGGGGAGGGGCATGACCCCCCCCCGTTCCACCTCTTATACATATCGAATGAACTCAAAAAACTAATCAGGGAAGCGCTTTATCAGAATACACTTATATACAAAATTCCAAGTGCATCGGATATTTTTATCACGAGTTATCATGTTACGCACGTACGCACGCACCAACGTACATACATACAGAACGAGCGGTCACAAAAGCTCTCATGCTTTGATAGCCTGTGAACAAAAAATACTACAAATACAAATTTCAGTGATGTATGAAAGTAAAAGCGACCTTACCATGTTTTCTGCACACTTTCCAAATATCCTATTTGCATCACTTGGGTCACACGGCACACATCCAGGCAGTAGTTGATCTCATTCAACGAATTTTTTAGCGTCGTCCTGTCAATCGCCATCATTGTAGCAATTATCCGTTCTCTAAACTCTCCTAATGTTTTTAGTAATAGAAGTACATAAGCAAAGTCCTTAATGGGTTGAATAATGTGTCGAATAGATAAGTGCAAACACGATAAATCAGGTTACATAGTGGAATGGCAAAGGAACAAAGCCGTCCTCACAAACATGTATCGCAAAATCCAGCGATGTTGACATTCATGGCTGAGATTCTTATGAGGAGCTCCCTAACCTGTTGGAAGACAAAATCCCTGGAATCATCAGCCATGATTAATGATGGAATAAAGGATGAAACGAACAAATTTTTTATAGAAAGACTGTATTAAGGGCTGACATTTTTTTTCATACTTAATTTTAAATCAATGGAAGCGTTCTCTACAAATTTCTCATTTGGATTTTAATACTATTAGACGATTCCTTTTGAAAACGATATATGATTACGTAGACTAATGTGGTAGCTTCGGATTTTTTCGATTTATGTTCCAGTTTCATTCTGAAAAATATAAAATTTCGGAAATAGCTAGAATTCAGATATTATTTTCTGTATAAACTGCAAAATCCAAACCAGCAAAATTTGAAAATATTTCATTAAAAAAAAAAGCTTTCGATCGATTATATTTATTGAAAGGCGAACCAAAAATCTGTATATAACACTTGTATTATTTAACATTAGATTGAAAATGTTAAATACTGATGAATGTATGCTCTTAAATAATTTTGATATTTGTTAAGTAAAGATATGTTTTTGGGTGGTATTTTTCAAAAATGTTACTGAGAATGATAGTCCGTGATATTTTTTGACTTCATATACACTATATTGCCATTGATTATGGGACACTTGCGATTTTAGACATTTTACTAAATATCTAGAAAAATACATGAGGAATCATCTCGAAACTCTTAGTGTATAAATATAATAGTATAAGTCATACATCTCCGTGAAGATTTTTTCCCGAAACTCCAAAGGGGACGTCAACAAATTAAAAAAGAATGAATATCTTTTGAATAACCCTGTCAAAACTAAGGTAGCAAAAGCGCTCAAACTCTAGATTGTGATTGAATGCCTTATTGTTATAAGCCTTGTTCATTTTTATGCAAATAGCATGCATACTCGCAGAGTAATTAAGGTTTTTATAAAAAATTATCCCGAATTTTTCCAAGTTTTTTCCTTATAATTTTTAGAGTTCTTAATATAAAATAATATTTTTTTCACAAAATATGACAAACAACATTGCACACAGTACCCTGTAATCAGAATTAAAAAATAATGAAAATTGTATAAAAAATGAGTTGGTTTACTAAATAATTTTTTACTGCGCATGCGTCAACGATATCAAAATTTCATTTGCACATTATGTTAGCTAAATGTATAGAGCAACGTTTGTGAATGTCACAAAATCATAACTTGAAAATTCTGACAATAATCGTCAATTGAAAAAGTCGAAAATCCGTTATTCTCAAAATGAAGCAAAAACAAGAGGGATTGTATCCATATATTCATTGATTAGTGTCAATATAGAATACACAATATGGGATATACTACTGCATTTGGATAAAATCCCTCATTTTTTTGCTTCATTTTGGAAACAACGGATTTTGTCCTTTTTCTATAGACGATTACTTTCAGAATTTTCAGGCTATGATTTTGAGACTTTTACAAAAGTTGCTCTATACATTTAGCTAACATAATATGCAAATGAAATTTTGATATCTTTGACGCATGCGCAGTAAAAAATTATATAGTAAACCCACTCATTTTTCATACAATTTTTATTATTTTTAAATTCTGATTACAGGGTACTGTGTGCAATGTTGTTTGTCATATTTTCTGAAAAAAATATTATTTTATATTAAGAAATTTGAAAATTATAATGGAAAAACTTGGAAAAATTTGGGGACATTTTTATAAAAACCTTAATTACTCTGCGAGTGCGCATGCTATTTGCATAAAAATGAACAAAGTGTATTAAAATAAGGCATTCAATCATAATCTAGAGTTTGAGCGCTTTTGCTACATTAGTTTTGACAGGGTTATTCAAAAGATATTCATTCTTTTTTAATTTGTTGACGGTCCCTTATGGCGTTTCGGTAAAAAATTTTCACGGAGATGTATGACGTATACTATTATATTTATACACTAAGAGTTTCGAGATGATTCCTCATGTATTTTTCTAGATATTTAGTAAAATGTCTAAAATCGCAAGTGTCCCATAATCAATGGCAATATAGTGTATTGTATCATCATTTACAAGATGTCATATTAGGGATTTGAATAGTTATATATTAGGAAAGAATAAAACTCCAGACTTAATTAAACCTGACTTAATTAAACCTGCATCAATGACTACTCAGTTTGTGATTTCCCGCTGTGAAAAGAAGTAAAAACTATAAAAAGTTCAATCATGCCGTTTGTGACATTCCTTAATACTAAATTCTACATTTAGAATTTCTTGCTACACTCAATGTTTTAACAAATAAACATGAATGGGAAAACTACAGCGCCATCTATTGGTCATGAACATAAGATTATGCTGTTAATTTTAAATCTTAATAAATAAAGAGAGTTTAATTTTTATATTTTGATAAATTCTGTATTTGATAACATCTTTATTATGTTATTACTATTTAATCGTGAGAAATACTTAAACTGATTTCAATTTCTTGTTGTAAAATTTAAATGTCTGTGTAGAAGATAAGTAACACGTACTTTTTACTTAACTCTATCTTCAATAGAAGAAAATATAGTAATCGAAATTTTTTCATCTTCCGGTTTTCGATGGATTTACACGTTTTAGGGGTCAGAGATTCCAAAAAACATGTTTTTACAAAGTGCCTGTTTGACCGTGTATCTGTGTGTGTGTGTGCCCGTATGTCGCCATTCTACCATCAAAAACTGTATGACGTTATGCATAGAATTGAACCAATTTTTTTAGATGTTTTTGGCTGTGGCAAGCAGATCCTCCTTCAGTTTTGAAATAGTCCGTCGAAAGGGGGCGCTGCAATCGCGATGTTTGCGCCATTTTCAATATTGTACCGATCAAAAGTATATGAAGTTATGCATCGAATTGAACCAAATTTTTTGTGTAAGTGTATGGCTCGGAGCGAACAGCACTATTTATTACACTAAAGGAGCAATCAATCAATCGTTGTTGACCAAACGACACAAGGGTAAAATCTCTTTAAATGATTTTTGAGGCTGGCCCTCCCAAATTTACAAAGGAAGGGGAACTTTTATCTCCCCACATCTACAGTCATAAAACTGTCAACTGACTTCTTGCTGGATTTCTCTCTTGAAGTTCGGATTCAGTGCACTAAAAGAACAAAAGCGCCGACACGAAAGATCAAAGATAGCGCAAGAAGTTAGTGCTATGTGCCTAGACCTTATGACTATAACTAGTCGGTCTTCCCTGAATTTGAAAAAAAAATGCCGGAAGGGGGCGCTGCAATCGCGATTTTTATGCCATTTTCAATACTGTAACCGACCAAAAGTATGTGAAATTATGCATCAATTCAAATTTTTTGTGTAAGTGTATGGCTATGGCTAGTTGGTCCTCCCTGAATTTGAAAAAAAGCCGCATACTTAAATTTGAAAAAAAAAATTGAATAATAAATATAATTAATGCTATACAACTACATTATTGATGTAGAAAGCATAAAGTTGTTTTACATATTTAAAAGGTTTCGCTGATAATGATGTGTTCAGTTGTCAAAAATAATAATTTTATAATACTACAATAATTACTCCGTTATATTATTCATTATTATAAGCATAAATATACTTTTTTATGTATGTTGTATTTTATGTTAATGTGTCTAGGCGTCTATCATTGATTGTTTCTAATGTGCTTTGCATGTATACATTTCAGAATTGCATAAGATATAAATATAAACTATATAGGCTCATATTATTGGAAAATTTAGTAAAATTTATGAAGAAAGCATAATTTGATTTCATATTATTTTGAAATGTTACGTGAGGTTATGCATATTTATTCCTTTGTTTAATAAACTTTCATTAAATATAGCGTAAAGATAATCATTTTATCATTAATAAACATTTTAAAAAATCTCGAAAGTCTTCCTCATTTAAAATGATGCAGTTTTAATGCAGATGACTGTTTTAAGTAAAAAAATCATTTACACTGACGGAAAAAGAAATCTTAACACCAAGAAAAACTTATTGTAGAGTAATGAAATTTGGACAGTGGATTTTTCTAGTTAACATGTTTAATTGATTAAATTTTCAAGATTTTAAGGTCAATAAAATGCATTTCAAATGTGAAATTCTGTTACATTAATAGTCGCTATAATCTCCAGAATTTTGAATGCAAGCCTAAACACGTGCATGCATTGTGTCATAAAGGTGCCGAACGTCACTTTTTGGTATGGAGTTCCATGCTTGTTGTACTTGCTTTGTCAATACTGTGATGGTCAGTGCTGTCTGGGAATGACACCGGAGTTCTCATCCAATGTTATCCAAACGTGCTCAATGGGAGATAGATCTGGTGATCGCGCTGGCCAAAGTAACATGTCGACATTCTGTAGAGCACATTGCGTTTCAACAGCGGCATGAGGGCGAGCGTTATCCTGTTGAAAAACTCCCCTTGATTGCTTTTATTGAATGGCAGCACTAAAGGTTGAATTACCAGACTGACGTACAGATTTGACGTCAGTGCGTTTGGGGGAACCACGAGAGTGCTTATTTTGTCATAGGAAATTTCTCCCCAGACCATGACCCCAGATTGTAAGTCCAGTGTGTTTAGGCCGCAGACAGTTTGGTTGCAGATGTTCCCCTGGCCTCCTTCTGACCAGCACACGGCCGTTATTTGCACCAAGACAGAACTTACTTTCATCAGAAAACACAACAAATCTCCACTCCATCCTCCAATGAGCTCTGGCTTGAAACCATTGACGTTGCAAACAGCAATGACTTGGAGTCAATGGAATGCATGCAACATCGCACCTTGCTCGGAGCTGTCTTTGAAGTAACCGATTTCTAACAGTTCATTGTGTCACTGTGGTAACAACTGCAGCTCAAATTTCTGTCGCAGACGCAGTACGATGCGCCACAGCCGTAAGCCGAATACGGCGGTTTTCCCTCTCAGTAGAGCCACGTGGTCATCCGGAGCATGTTCTTCTTGAGGCAGTACCATCCCTTGACCACTGCTCCCAACAATCATGCATAGTTGATACATTCCGTCCAAGTCTTTCTGCAAAATCGCGGGGAGAAAATCCACTTTCTCGTAGCCCTACTTTACGACATCTTTCTAACTCGGGGAGCTGATGATAATGGTTTCTTCGTCTTTTTAAAGGCATTCATGATAAACCTCAACTCAATTCGTCAAATTTTGAAGATAAATAATGCTCACGAACTTTACAGCATGCATTTAAAGCAAACCTGACTTTAAAATTGTGAGTGGCGCTACTAGCGCCACACTTATGCGCGACGCATGAAATTTGAATCAATGTCATCTTTTAGGTGCATAAACACGCCTTCAAAATTTGGTTCAGCTAGCACAAGTCTTTATTGGTGGTGGGATTTTTTTCCATCCAGTGTATTAAAAATGTCTTTCGTTAAATACTTAATATATTAAGCCACTTATTTGATTCTCAAACGCAATTCTTATGAGTCTTTGTTATTACATTTTCTTGTATATAAAATTTAAGGAATGAAAATAAATCAATTTTTTTTCACTTATCCAACGAAAAGCACTGTGGCCATAAAACCGTGTTAGGGATGGAATGTTATTTTTTATTTATAAATGGTTGATTGATTGCTTACAATATCAGCAACGCCCCTAACAGATCTGGAAGTTTCCTTGTGAACATTTCTTCCTTAGAAAATAAAAAATATCCTGAACGAACATTTGTTGCAAAATTTCGTTTCATGAAATATTTTCTTAAAGCACGCGTTAAACTACTTATTTTTTACGACACCATATTTTATCAAAATTCTGTTATCATTGAAACTGAAAGTTTACATAACTTTACAAAATAATTTTTTTTTAATTTAAAGTTATTGGAAAACTATATTAAATAAAATATAGCATTAAAGAAATGTACTGTCAACATTTTAGGATGACTGCATAAGATATATAAGTAAACTTTATATGCCCACAATAATTGAAAATCAGTATAATTTATGTGGAAGGCATAATTTGTTTTCATTTTATCAGTACTTTTTACGTGATTATGGGTGATTCCATAGTTATGAGTGTAAATTTTGGATTTTTTTTTCAATATGAGACAAATTTGAAAGTGATGTTACATGGATAGTGTTTATTTTTTTTATTAGAATGCTCATAGGAGAATCATTTTTGTAGTGACATCTTTAGCCTATGGTAATTACAGTAACAAAAATGTAAACTTGTTGTTACGCGTGTGAACTTTCTGATTCACAAACGTAGCAACAAGATTAATATTCTTTAAGAAAACATGTTATTACTCTAGACAAAAAAGGTCAGTACAAAAATTATACTTTATGTGTCTTTTAATAAAAATAAAAATACTATTTAAAGTTTATCATTAACAAATTTGTCTCATTTCGAAAAAAAAAAAAAAAAAAAAAACACTTTTTAAAAGTTTTACACGTAATAGTGGAATCGCACTTATTCAGATTTATGTCTTTATCTTATCAATTTTCATTAAATTTATCGTAAATAGAAACATTTTTAAAAATCTGCAAAGATTTCCATTTATTACTTAAATGCAATTTTGAAGCAGATGACTGATTTAAGTTAAAAAATCATTTACTAAAAATGGCTTCTGTTGCATATTCAATATTGTTTCTCAAAGGCAGTTCTTGCTAGCCATTGTTATTACCTTTTCTTATATATAAAATTTAACGAATGAAAATAAATCAAACTTTTTTTACTTATCCAACGAAAAGCAATGTGGCCATAAAATCGTGTTAGGAAAGGAATCTTATTTTTTATTTATAAATGGTTGATTGATTGCTTACAATATCAGCAACGCCCCTAAGACATCTGGAAGCTTCCTTGTGAACATTTGCTCCTTAGAAAATAAAAATACTCTTGAAGAACATTTGTTGCAAAATTTCGTTACATGAGATATTTTCTTAAGGCACGCACTACACTACTTATTTTATATGACGCCACATTTTATCAAAATTCTGTTATTATTGAAATAAAAAGCTTACATAACTTTACAAAGTAAGTGTTTTTTTAAACTTAACGTTATAGAAAAACTATATTAAAGAAAAAGATGGCATTAAAAAGATGTATTGTAAACTAGAAGAAAAGAACATCAATAAAACTCATTGTAATTCATGACGGAATTTATTTAAAAATAAATCGCGTAATTAATTAGGAACTATTATTATAATTTTCATTCTAGAAATAATTTATTTTAACCGCATTAAAACTTTTAACGGATTGATTCTTATTAAATGATGAGATTTGTTTAAAATATATATGAATTGGAGATTCATGAAACACTTTTATAACACTAAGTGAATATAATGATTAGTACTTCTACCTAAAATCGTTTTTGATTGTATTATGAACACGGTTCGCACAGTCCTACCAGTAAATTTTAAGAATATTTTCAAAGTGTATTACTGCAGAAAAGTATCGTAAAATATGTGAATTAAGATGGAGATTGCGAATCTTGTGGTTTAAAAATTAAATGTAAATTTTCTTATTTTTTATAGTGGTGTCAGAGTCCTTGAAAATCCAAGAAATGTGCGAACCTTGTATGAATTTCCTGTACCAAGAAAAAGATTGTGCAAAAAGTGTTGTTAAAAATTACATAATTTTTTCCGAAATTGCAGTTATGGGTCTTTCCGTGGTAACTTACGTTACACTTTGAACTATTGTCAGTAATTTTAATAAAATAATAAGGTATTTGTACCCTATATGGACAGGGCTCTCAATATGGACACCCCTAATATTTTTAAAGGTAATAATTTTGATTGAGAGATGGCTAAACATTTTCGCGAAGAAAAGCAGTTGAAAAGAGAATTAAGTCTAGAAAGTGTAAAAAAGCGCGCTGTTCGCCATACAGGAGGAAACTATTTATATCGAGATATGCTGATCTTAATTATTTGTAACCTTAAATTCTTATTAGATATGGTAAAATTACATTAAATGTTGAAAAGTGGAGTATTTTAGAAAGCTAATAAAACATATTTTCGATTGCTATTGCATATTTTGCTTAAAACAATTTTCCTTATTCATTTGGTACAATATTTAGTAAAACTATGCTCGGTTCCCAATATGGACAGTTTATGTCTCCATCGACCACAACTGTAAGAAAGAAGAAACTTCAACGTTGCCAAGCAATAACTTGAAAAGTCATCAAAGTGATAAAATCTTTGTTCAACAAGATGCTATTTGAACAATCCCCCCAACCTTCCCCCAAAAAACCCTTGCAGAAAAATAAAAAGAACCCCCCCCCAGTAGGATATCTGTTGGCGAAATCGCATGTACCAATGGTATGACTTCCTCAACAAAGGAGAGCAGGTACTGCTTCGTTTGCAGTATTTATGCTTTTTCAAACATGTGGCCATGCATCACATGTGGCAGATATGCTCATTAGGATTATGTGGGACTTACTGCCCATTATGAAAAAGTTTCTAATTGTCCATGCTGTGAGCACTGAGTAATAACAGATGTAAATTCGCAGACAGATGCAATAAAGCTAAGCAAAACCAACAATATTACTTCATAATATTTACTAGAAACTAAGGGGCTTTGCATGAGTCTTCGAAGGGTAAAAACCGAGAATTCCCCCCTTTCTAAAATGCATGTTCTGAAGATATTTACTGTCCTCCCTCCTCCTCGGAATACTTTAAGATACATTTTTTTTATTTCCTTTCCCCTAAAATCCCTTGAAAAAGTGGCTCTTCCATACACACTGTGTAGAAAGTCAATAGGGAAACACCTGTCCATAATAGGGACAGGTGTTTCCTTATCGATGACGGCCATTGAAGGCCAGTTCGACGCTTCACTCAGCACTGATCACCTGGCCTTCAATCGCCGTCAGCGCCACCTATTGTTTGAGATGCGAACTAAAATAAAAAATTACGATAAGAAAACTCCTGACATTATACATAACCGTCCTGCAAATTTTTTTTAAATAGCTGTCACCGTTTGCAAGTTATTGAATTTTAAAATCCATCAGTTATTTTTGGGACACCCGGTGTGTATCAAACGTAAGCATTTTATGTTTTAAGAGTAAATTTGTGAATTAAAATTCGAAAAATCCAAAAGAATAAACACGTTTTTTTATTTTAATAATAAAAAAAATATGTTGGATTACTTCAGTTTTAATTCACAAAAGTTATTCTAAAATGATGGAATGTTTGCCTCTAAATGCTTCCCACATGAGTTTTTTTTCTTTTTTTAAATTTTAATTTAATTTATTTATTTATTCATTTTTTTGAAGAAATGAATAAATAAAACCTATTTTTAGAAGCTATTGTGTTTGATATTTTTAATCTTAAAAATTAATTAATTTTATAATTCATTTTTCAATTAAATTTTATCTAATTAATTTAAAGCATACGGATGGAATCTGTCTTAAAAATTGCATTTTCTGCACTCTCACTTGAAGATATTTTCTTTAATGATATGGGAGAATTTTCTGATGAATATGACGAAAAGTTTCCGATTGTGTAGCTGAAATAGAAATGTGTTATAGTGGGTAAAATAGGTTATTAGATTGATACTGGACACTTATACGGAAGACACTAAAAACAACACAAAAAGAAAATATCAAAGAAATTACATTTTTCATGATAGATTTTATGCATTTTTTTAATTCATGTAATACGAAAAAAATATTTTCATGTTTCTATTGTTTTGTAGCGTTGTTCATAAATACATTAATTTTTCATTTGGTACTGTACTTTGTATTATTTAAAATCTGCCTCAATTTAAGACGTTAAGTGATGGAGAAATTTGGATGACATATTTAGAATCAGGAAGAATAGATTAAATTTTTTTTTTCTCCAGATTAGTGTTATTTTTATGCTTTTCAAGCACTTTGTTAGACTCTTTAATTTAACATGTTACTTTTCTTAATTTGCATGCAACTTTACCAAATTCTAAATTTAAATAAAAAAAACTTTAACCAAATTTTTTGTAATGCACAAGCATTTTACTAAATTAATACATTTACAATTTTTTTATTCTTTGCTAATATGCGATCAACGCTTACATTTTAATCATGAGAAAGAGAGGGAAAAATATTATTAATACAAAAACGTTGAGTTTGATAAATATCTTTATTTGAGTCAGTACTATTTCTTCCTCTAAAAATATGGCAGCAGTTCGTCAACTGAGAATTACAAGGTTCTATCTGTGTTTGTGAAAAAATTGACTTGTCCATATAGAAAGGTTCTATTTGTATTTATGAAGACATGTTTGCATCAAAAAGATGTTATATATGACGACCTCAGAAGCCAAGGGGTACAAGTGACAAAATGTCGATTTGGAGTAAATTGAGTTTAAAGATAATTGATGTTAAATTGGAACATCAATAACAATTGACTAAATTGAAATAGAAAACATCTGCTTGTTGCATTCTAATCTTTGAACTCTCATTTCAATAACTGTTAAAAAATAGAGTACAATTTTCTTTAAATGTATAATTAATCAATATTGATTGTTTTTCGAAAAAAGTGGTTTATCTCTATAACTCCCCAAAGAATCAGAAAATGACCTATATTTCTTTACCTGAAATGAAAAAAGCCTATTTCTAGATACCCTGTGCACTTAACTCAATTTTTTCAATTTTGTCACTTATACCCCTTGGCTTCTCGGGTCCTCATATAATTTACATATGGCATTACAATTATATTATGACATTATTTTAATCCAGAAATGCCTCCATCGATTCAAAAAGAACTTTTCTATGTGTATAAATCATTTTTTTTTCAAAAACACAGACTGTACCTTATTATTC
Source organism: Maratus speculifer (assembly GCA_964019185.1). Classification (NCBI taxonomy): domain Eukaryota; kingdom Metazoa; phylum Arthropoda; class Arachnida; order Araneae; family Salticidae; genus Maratus; species Maratus speculifer. Next base: position 228,011,267 of record OZ025292.1, read on the forward strand.
TCTGGTGACGAGCTGCTAATCTGTTGTAGAAGTGATAATTCGACATAGTCAAACACATATGACAAGTTCATATTTTAATGTCTTTTTAGATGATATGTTTAGATTAGAATGTAGTTGTAGTCTTATGCGTAAAGTAAGGAAGTAGCAGATGAGTCACAAACACAATAGAAAGATTGTAATCGCCCAGGTACTTCCTGGTAACAGACGTGGTTTGTAAAATATATAGATTTCTACTATGAAGTATAAAATTTTCTATAGCTTTCGCAAACATTACGTTGGCATTATTCTTTACAATTCCATAATACCATTTATATTTCCAACTAAGATAAGCTGATTACTTCAGGGGTTTTTTAATGTTAATTGCGGCATTGGGAAGGAGCGTTGAAGCATTGGATCTAGTATGCATATCACTCTAACTTCTTATCAAGTTACTTACACAGTAGGCTCATTTTCTGCAAATTCTGACACGTTCAACTAAACAGAGTGACCTACCAAAAAGAAATGTGCTATGTACGATAACTAAACTCAAAAAACTTCTGCAAACGAATACCTGCTCCCAACTGAACACATTTCTTCTGGCTCTGCCAAGTACAGAAACTGTGTGAAATACCTTATCTTCGACGAGATGATTTTTGACAAATTTTCATTACACTCATGTTGTTTTACAGTGGCTATAAGTAAATAGAGCGCAAACAGAGTAATAAAAATAAATAAATATTCCACATCATGTTGTACTGAAACTCAAGAAAGTTTGTTTAAACATAATAACAAATGGAATCGATTAGAATCGAATGCTGGACCTCCAGTTTCTAAAGTGGAGACCCTATATTTTCACTACGTTTCTATAATACATAGACGCAATATTTATGATTTATAATAAGATGCATTATTTTGGCGATTTTTGCAATAGAATTTGTTACTTAATGGTTTTAAATTGGCTTAAAAATATATAAAATGAGTGATTCGACGCTGATTTGCAGGGTAATTTACACAATTCTAGTGACATGTCATTTATAACATATTGTCATATTATGCTCAATCATGTTTTCAGCTAAATATTAACTTACAGAAACACACACATATAAATGATGATTGGAATATTTTCCTTATACTATACTTACAAAAAAGTAAAAACGGTTACTTCAACTCCATTTTTTTCTTTGGACGACATGTGCAATAATGGTTTAAAAATTAAATATTTTCCGTTTAATATAACTTTTGACATAAATGTAATATTTTTAACTTTTAACTTTTAATTATTTAGTATTAATATATAGTCTGTTCACGAAAATTACTTGTCACCCTCTTAACTTCTGAACGGTTGCTGCAATTGATGTATAGGTATCGTAAAATAGCTATACATTACTGAATGACGCCTACATTGGCGGAACTTTGTGCAGAACTGTGGACTTAGCATTCTCTAATCGAAAACGGAGAGAGATAAGTAAAAAAGTGAATAACAAAAATGTAAAGCATCGTCAGTTTAATATAAGAAGTACATCTTGTTGACATTATTGCAAAGAAGAGAAAAGATAAAACGCGCCTTTTTTTTCGTGGTTTAATACACTGTGACCTAACGATACTTGAACAGTCGTAAAAGGATTAACTTTCAGACAAATGTGCATCAAAATACCCATTGCAGTTGTCAATGAGATTTTTGAACATTTCAAATAAAGGTATAATTTTTATAATTGGCTTTTGTCACGTCACAGTGTAGGAAATCACGAAAAAACAAATGCTCGTTTTCATCATTCTATTCTTCGCATTCATTTACACAAGATGTCTTTTCGTACTAAATCAGTGATGCTTTACAACTTTCTAAATCACATTTTTTCACTATGTCTTTCCGCATTCGAGATAGGGATGCTAGGAAAATAGAAGTTTTATTCAATATCACATTTCTGCTTTATTATATCTAGACACCACCGCAATGAACATAGCAGCGTTTGTTTGGAAGATAAGAGGGTGATAAGGAATTTCAGTGAGCATAATGTATATATCATATAGGGGAGAGTTGCGGTGATGTGGGGCACTTTTTGAAAAGCAAGAAAATCAATTTTGTTTGGCACAAAAACAAAAGTTTCATTTTATAGAGTAACAGTATATTTAACTTGAAATACTATTTAATCTTTCTGAACAATATATAAAAACATAACTTAAAACACCTATTTTAAAATTAAAGAAATTGTAAGTTTCAAAATGTGTCCATACCTCAGGTATGAGACACTAATAAAACAAAGCTGTAAAGACACAAATAGTCTAGTGTCGGTTAGATATGCAATCAAACGAAAAATTGTAGGTTGATAATGTTTGTGCCACAATATAAATTTCAGTATCTTCATGACTGGAATGAAAATTCAGGATTGTCTGTCATAGATGACATTTAAAAAATTATCAATTCAATTTATTTACATTTCGAAGTAAATCAGAAATTATTAATGTTATAATTAATACATAATCATCTAAAAATGCTTGCATATTAGCAATTTATATTCCTCTTATTTGAAAAAATAATTGTACTTGTCCCATTTCTCCCCACGTCTTTGTTTTGTGGTAAAATTTCTGCATAAACAAAAACGCTGCTTTTTGGCTTAGTTTAAATTATCGATAATAGTATGATATTCCATAAATATTGAATCTATTACATTTATGCATAAACAATAGGGTGGGCCGAAAAAAACTTTTTTTTCGTTTTTCGATGATGGCGGGTGCGGAAAAGTGGCCACTGGTGGCACTCAGTTCATACAAAAAATTTGAGATTTTTTGGACATTTCCTTACCCTACTTCAAACGGCTTGAAGTTTTGCAAAAATGCTCATTACTGAACTTTTTCGAAAAAAATTAAAAAAAGTTAAATTAAATTTATTTTGTTTGTATTTACTTGAAAAAGGCATATTTAATGTACCAAATGTTTAAATACGATCTGATCATGCATTATTTAATATCTATGTGCATTATAACTTAACCCAATTTTATAGCTTTTTCTCGTATAACAGGCAAAAGTTGTATTTGTTTGAATAGATCGTTAATTTCGGTCTTATTTCTGTCCCTTGGTCTTCTTTATATTTTTTCTATGTGACAAAGGTCATATATTTGGGCAACGAACAGCAGTATACTTCAAAAACAAATCTGGAAGGTGAGAAGAGGGTGAGGCAGGATTCTAAGCGAGTGCAATGACTCTTCGTAACTGAGAGAGCATGGAAGGACGAAATGGGTGAGAGCCAAAATGCGATAAAGGATTCTTATTATTTTTCCATGATCAGTTACCTGCGACATTTGTTCAGTGTGAACGTGAAATTTTTTCTAGTGAGATACAGTGCTTTTTGGATCGTTTAATGTTCCATTTTAGTGTTTTGTGAGTTTTAGAAATGGCTAGTATGAAGAACTATGGTAATGTAAAGCCTTGCGATAGCGTGAAAAAAAGCCTTTTGGAGGCATCATGCATATTGAAAGTATTGCAATTGCCAACTTATGCCGATAATCATGCACCACTACTACAGGTTGCTTCAACATGTAGAAGTTGTGACAGCAGAGGATACGAATCTCGTCATCGATAAAAACAAAGTCAAAAGAGAGAAATAGGGATTTGGAAAGAAGATACAGGCAGAAGTACTTGACAGAAGGAAAATTAAAAGCATATTTTTTAATGGTAGAAAGGATAAAAGTATATTCAGAGGAAAAAAAAGAACAAGCGGCACTGTCGAGAGAAAGGCGAGGAACACATCACCGTGTTGTTTGAACCTGATTAGAAATACTTGGGTCACTTGATACCTCGTTCCTGTCACGGAAAAGAAATAGTAAAATCATTATATAATCTTCCAAGTCACCACAAGTTAGATTTTTCTGAACTGACAGCACTTGGGTGTGATGGCACCACTGTTAATACAGGAAAACGCAATGGTGTCGTTGCCTGTCTTGAAAAAAAACTAGGAAGAGAGCTGCAACATTTGATATGTATTCTTCATATGAACGATATCCCACTTCGACATCTATTCTCTAAACTTCATGGTAAAACCATGGGACCTAAGACCTTTGCCAAACCAATCGGTGCTAGACTAATGGGATGTGAAAAATCTACGTGTCACTTTGTTCGAGTCTATTGCTGTTTCATGGGTATCAGAAATGGAAAATACTGAAGATTTAAGTAGCGTTCAAAATTGATTATTTGATTTTTATGCAGCAGTTTCAACCGGAGTATGTCCTCGTGAAATGGAAAACAGATAACCTGGTCCAACTGTGAAATCGAAATGGATCACAACTACTTGAAAAATTTTACACTCATGCGTTAGTAGTTTAAATCCATATAAAGCGTTAAAATATCTCGCTCAGGTACATGAAACGAGTTTATGCATCGGTGTGGTTTTCTGTAAGGAAAAGGCTAGGTTACACGGACGGACCTAGACATATGTGGCAGATAGTTAAACTTTCAATGTTTTTACCTGATGACCTAGAGGAAGTGATTTCAGTCATCCAAACAAATGGATAGTATGGTCATCCCGAGGATTTATTGATAGCAACGACAACCGATGATAGACAATATATTAGAAGAATGGCATGGAAAGAAAAAAGTATGCCGCAATTTAAATAACATAAAAACCAACATAGTGCGAGAGTTTCAAGTTCCAAAGCTAAACTTTAAAGCAACAGAACATTATGAGCGTATCGAGTGGGTCGCCACCGAAATCAGCGAACCTCTTGTAACAAAAACCTTTTCACTAGAAAAAAAGTAGAGAAAATGTAATTTCAGGATCCATGTTGGATGAATCAATAGTCTGTTTTCCAAGTTACTCCGGCTATGGTAACAGACTGTGGAAAGAGTCGTTAAAATTGTGACAAAAGCTGCAACAAAGGTATGCATGAGTAAAGGAAGACATACCTTCATTAGAGCAAAACTGCCAGCATGGAAAAAGATACCAAAGTTCATTTCTAAAAATGACTTTGTAGCGTAAATGCGATTCAGTGCATTTTGAATGTGGCATTCTGTGGGTAGGAGGGCGGGTAAAACTCGGTATGCAGCTACCTCCTCGTATGAGTTGTTTCGCGTTGGTACCGAACGCAAAACAAACTAAAGCTGTACATTTTTAAAGAACATAGCATTAAAATAATGCATAGTTAGAGGTATTATAAACATTTGACTTATTAAATATATCTTTTTAATTCAATACAACCAAAATAAACTTAATTTAATATTTTTACATTTTTTGCTAAAAAAGTTCAAAAATCAGCATTTTTTTTAAACTTCAAGCCATTTGCGGTTGGGTAACGAATTGTCCAAAAAATCTCAATTTTTTTGTGTGAACTGAGTGCCACCAGTGGCCACTTTTCCGCACCCGCCATCATAGAAAATCAAAAAAAAAGTTTTTTTCGGCCCACCCTAATAAACAAGTCATTAATATATTGATAACATAAAAAGTATATCAAGCAAACTTTCTTTTTATTTTTGAAATAAAAAGGAACTTTTCCTTCTTACACTTGTAAGGTTATACAGATCAAAAATTTTTTCAAATGAATATTAGGTTACTACTACTTCAACTTGTGTGTGATTTATAAAATATTTAGAATGAAAGATGAAGAGAAAAATGTACTGTCCCTCTCCACCTCCCACTCCCCTACATATATTTTGATGTACATGGATTTAAAAAGACCTGTTGTATTTTCTTTTGTTGATATTAATACACGTATCATGTCATTTCCTTTTACACTTGATGTGAGATAAATTTAAGACTAATCCCAAATGCATTATTTTAAAATTTACTATCATTCGAGGCATATCTAAAAATAAAATCACTCAACTTTGAAAAGAGGTACAGTGAAATGAAAAATGAAGTGTCAGAAACAGATATAAAGGCTTATCATTTCCATTTTTCATTGCATTATAGACGACGGGGACTTTAGCTACTCTAGAAATGCATTCTTCACATATACATTTCTATCTATAAAAGCACGTAATTTTAATGCCGTGTATGATACATGATAGAAGTTTGAAAATATAATTTAATATATATCTTTGACAGATTATTTTTTTACTTATATTTCTTCAATGAATTCATTTATTTTCTGAAAGCTTAACTAGGAATCAATATATTTTTAACCTTTGCTATATAAATGCATTTTTTATTGTATAATAAGAATGTATGTATGTTTTCACTTAAAATTATAATGCAAACGTTAAATGCTTAAAGAGGCTTAAATGCTTAAAAACTTTAAATCATTATAAACATTTTTCCTCTTTTAATGTCATGTATAAAATCTATGTATATTTATTAAAATACAGAAGAGTCTATGTTTTCAAATCAAGCGTTTTAAAAGGTTGTAACCCAAGAGAATTTTCAAATTTCCATCTGGATATTTTTAGAGATAAGATGCTTTCATTTTCTTATTCTAATAAAAAAACAGATTCAATTCTGAAACCGAAACATTAGCAGCTTTTTAAGAACAAAAATATCTTAGCAAAATAAAAGAAAGAAAAACTAGGAAACAGGAACTCTTTTTTTCAGAATTTAGTGTTGCCCTGAAAAGTAAAAAAAAAGTTTATAAATATAGATAGCACAAAACATGTTGCAGTTTTAACTCTTGAAATACGAACTTTTTTTTATATAAAAGGACATCATTCGCATACGCTGTAGAATTCCATATTTACTATTCAATCTTAAAGAACATCTTCAGAAAAGTATGCGTGTGATGTCACTATCGCAGAATATTACAAAATTCCAGGAAAAAGTGATTGTGTTTTTATTTTCAAGAACCTCAAAAAAAGTCTATATAATGATCTGTATGTCTTTGTTTGTAACATTGAAATACATACATAAATATTGTTTATAATAGCTCCATATTTTAACAAAATCATTCATTTAATTTCTTTTCAAAACAGCACCTATTTTAATTACATTTTTCCAGTTGTAATAAGAAAACAGCACCTAAAAGACATAATAATCCATTATTTTTTAAACTATTTTTTCCTTTATGTTTTATAGAAATGGAGTAATTTATGTGGAAACATTATATAAATTTTATTAAAAACTAGAAAAATAAAGAAAAAAAATTAAAAAGAAGAATGAATGAATGAAAAGAAAATGAAATAAATAAATAAAAATAAAAATATCTCAAAAATATATTGAAATGCTGTTTTCAAACAAATTGTATTTATCATTTTTCCCTATATGACGGTATAAAGATTTAAAACGTGCAGTGTTTAGAAATTCAAAATTTGCAGGATAAAATATCGGTAATTAATCGTAATTTTTAATCCTTTATCAACGGTTTTCAAAATGGAATATTCTTGTTGATTGCATTGAGAAAATGCTCAGATTAAATAAGCCAAAATTTACAATAAATGTTTACTGATCAAACATTCTATGCACCTTATCCGGCAGGTATATCGGTCCAGGGGTTAAGAAAAATTGTATTGATTACATGTTTTACCTAATTACTTTACTCAAGTAAAATAAACTGTTAAATGTGGGCCTGAATATTTTAAAAATGAAATTTTGCACAATTTATAATAAATCGATTTCTTCTACTTTACGGCTGATAGGAAAATAATGTTTTTTGTCCATCTTGGATTCTTGATCCTCATGATCCTCATAGCAACGAGAGTGAGCGTATCATTCTTTATTAATGAGTCAACCTATATCTATTTTATAAAGGCCAAACGTACGTAACGCATACGTCATTTTGCGAATGCCAACACTTTCTAATTTTAAATGAAATTTTGCTGCTACAAATTTTTATATTTCTAAATATCGCACACTTTCATTTTTTACATCATCGTGTAGAGAAAAAAATGTACTTTTAAAAGCAATTTGTTTGCAAGCCGTATCTTAATTTGATTTTAAGATATTAATTTTTTTGTAGTTTTTAACACTGCTTTTCTAATTGTGGCAACAGGAGTACTCCTTTTCTATTAAAAGCAAAGGAAAGAAAGGGAAAAAAATCATTACTGTATCTTTATGTTGCCATTTTCTCATTAATAGGAATATATTGAAGTTGAAATATCTTCTGTTATAAAACCCGGTGAATTTTGATTTCATTTACAAATTTTGATTTACATGTAAAAGAATATCAAGTTTAATATATGTTTCAGCTAATAGCATTGAGACTTCAAGTTTTAAATCAAAATGATCTAATTAAAATGCCATTTTTTTTGAAAAGCTGAATACAGATACGAAATGTGCATTTGTAAATTTTGATATGGTGAAAATGATGCCAGGTGTAGATTTTACGGGGGAAAAAATTCTCTAATTGAGTCTAAATGGAAAAAAATTTGCTTTTTCATTTTAGAATACTAGCATAAGAACCTTAATTGATAACTTTATCATAATAACAGATCTTTATTATTTTTTACTGCTTACATGTACGATTAATGTATAATTTTAACGATTTCTACAACTGAGTATTATAGAAATAATATTTTGTTAATTTGATGTTAAATATCGTTTTTTTTAAGAGTTAGAATTACCAGTATAAAATGTGTTTTTTACTATAACTAATTTCGTAGGTTTATTATAAGTCAATAAAACAGTTCCTTTTTGAACATTTTCATTCGTCAAAATTTGACGGGTTCTACCTTGTGTCTATAAACGTGATAAAATTGCTAGAGAAGCAAGGAAATATGTAATGAAATACAATTTAAAAAGTCTATAGGAACTTAAGGAATTTTATATTTTCACGATAAAATATTAAAAAATTGCTTTTTCTTATTTTAAAATAAAATTTTTCGATTTTTCCAAGAATTCTATATTACAGAGACATTATTGTTTGCCCTTCAAAAGGTTAAACAGTATTCATAATATGTAAATAGATGCACTAATAAAAATTTCGGTCCAATGTTTCACCCCCTCCCCTCCCCCCCAAAAAAGTAAAAGTATAGCTGCCACTATAGAGTGGTAAATACTTTCTCCCCCCCCCCTTTGGTTCTTTGTTTGAACCATAGTTTGACAAAAGGCTGAACCATGGTTTATTAAAGTTGGATCATGGTTTGATAACAAATTAAACCGTTTGAATTATTAATAGAATTTGGGTTAAACTACGAAATAGGTTTGACCATAAACTGAATTTTGGTTGAACCATACTTTGAAAATAGTTGGAATCATAATTTAAATTCATGACGTTGCTCATACACTTTTATGAGGCATTTGTTTCGAAACTGAAATAAAATAATTTATGGCTTTATTTTTTTTTAAACTATTGATAAACTCACATATGTGTATAACGAAATTAAATCCTTTTGCAAACAGTAATATAATTTGAAAAATTCTATTTAAGACATTTTATCTGCTAACAATTTAACTATTTTTACTCACCTTAAAATTTTATAACTTTGAATTTTATTTAAAAAAAACATATTATTTCTAAATTCATAATAAATGTTTTACATTTATTTTTATTAAAATATTAGGACATTGCTTATATTTAAATGTTTAAAATATTCATTGCAATGTTTCAAAATTAAATGACTGGCTATCATAACTCCCAAACTGTAATATTATTGTACACCATTTAAAAATACTTATCAAATTGAAACATTACATTCTGTTTAGTAATTTATGTTTGTGCATTTTTATTACTTTTGATCATTAAACTTTTTTCGATAATTAAACTTTTTTGAATAACTAATATTTGTTAATTTTTAAAATCCTGCATGTTTGGTCGAACAAATCTATTTTCTAAACCGAAATTATTATTTAAAAAGAAATTAGAAATTTAGTAGGGGGAACTGGGGCACTTTGATACTTGGGGCACATTGATACACCCCCTGTACAGCACACAGGGTCATTACAGGAAGTTTCACAACAGCTCCAAAAGGTGATACTAGTGAAATTAACTACACACAGAAAGTTTTGAAATGATTCAGTAGTTTGATGAAATGGGAAGGGTGATTAATTGTTTTTATAGGTCAAAAGTAAATTGGAGTTGTACAATTGAAATGGTATTATACAACTGTTCCAGTATTTTCAACCGAAAATAATACCCTCCCTGGCTAGTAAAGTTACTCTTTATCAGTGCCTCATTCTTTACTGTTAGATAAATTATGAAGTGTTGGATTTGTGACTCATTTTATTCAAAATGGCTGTATGGGGCATATTAATACAGTCTTTGTCGGGGCACATTGATACAACCTAAATTCTTTTACTAGTTCATTTTTTCATTACCTTTTATTTCTTTTTTACCATACACTTCTTAATTCAACCATTTTTCGTTAAAAATTTCTACTATTAGTTTTTATTAAAGTGAAATAGCTCTAATTTCTTTATATTAGAACATTTTATAGTATTTTTGCAAAAAAAGACGTACAAATTTACACAATATCTAGTGCTAGCATAATTAACAAAAGAAATGAACGGCAGCCTGGCAAATTTCTAATTTAAATCGATTCTCTAGAGATAAACGTATTATCCACATGAGAATTGTTAAGTAAGAGAAACAAGCTGCAGAACAATACAGGATAATTACATTATAAACATAATTTATAATACATAATTTAATTATTCTTTACTTTCTGTTTTTAAGCCGATTTATAAACAAAAAACATGGTAATTCTTTCACCTTTCCTAAGTAAGGGGATAATTGAAGGTTTAAAGTGCCAGATATGACAGAGTTACCACAGTTAACAAACATACAAGGAACAGACAGAACATCAGGTCATTATACATTTCATTTTGATTGCTTTAATATCGTTTAGAAATAAATTGTGTGCGATTTTAATGTCTATAAATATATATAAAATGGTTTGCTAACAATTTTTTATGAAAAATATGAATTGGTATTATTTTGTCTCCATTTTTCCCAGACGTGTGAAAGTGTATCAATCTGCCCCGGGGATGGGGCACATTGATACAAATTACTTTTTATGATTTTTTTTAAATTACATGCAAAAATAATGTATAAAACAACGATTGTACATGTTTATAACACACTACACAGGTTTTGCTGATATCACATAAAAAAATAACTTGAAATTTTTGCTTTCTAGACACCAAAATTTTTTTTTGAAAAAACTGTATCAATGTCCCCCAGTTCCCCTTACTCAAATTTCAAATGAAAATTAAATTTCTTCCATTTGTAAAGCAGTAAGTATATATATCTGCTTTCCTCCTCCTACGTAACAATTTTCAAAGACGCGCATTATTTCAATGCCTTTTTCAACGTAAGTATTACTCAGATCTCTCCATCACCCCATTACATTGTTTGCCAAAAAAAAAAAAAAAAAAAGCTTAATCCCCTTTCCCTTTAATATTTGCATAATAGTTGTATGCAATGATTGTATTAATATTCATTAAATTAAATACTAAATTATATTTTCATTAGCATGTTTTGTTATATATTATTTTAGTTTACGCTAGAGATGAGCGAAAATCATTTTTGTCTCATTTTAACACTTACTAGCTTACATGTTTGTTCAAAGAGCATGCTAATATACTATATTTAAAATGCATGTTTAATTTTAAATTGCATTCTAATTCTTCACAAATTCAAATAATACCTTGACAGTACTATCAGTTACAGCTACTTAGTAAAGCTTAATTCACAATATCCGTGCCTAAGCCAGAAAAGAAATACTAAAGTTAATACACAATACGTAAAATATAAGAAATGAAAATAAATAAATCCAACCACATATCACTCAAGTAGCCCTAGTACACACAGACACATTGCAAAACTACATTTTATCAAAATAAGACAAAAATTAAATATAGTTAAGGATTAATAAGGAAGCATACTTTATTCACGAATTGCAGTTAAAAATATAAATATATCCTTATCGCTAAGTTAAAATGTGACAAAATAAAAACGCCTTGTTATTACCGTTATCCTACACGCACGCGGAAGATTTCCATGGCGGACAATCTATGATTTGCTAGAATGGTTTACCATAGGATGTTAAAATGTTGAACCATATTCCAGGATCCACCAAAAACAGAATTTGTTAAATTGGACCACAGTCTAAAATGGAAACTACTAGAAAGGATGAAAGCAGCACAACTTAAAAAATGTTAAGTGTTCATGACACAACATTGATCAAAATACTTTAAGAAGGTATGTTGACAGATTTCAGGTATGTAAACAAATTAAGATGACCAGAATGAGTGAAAACGAAACAATAATGCAAGTAGTGTTGTCAGGTCGATTATTAAAAAAAGCAGATGTTTAAAACGGAATTTTTCTCTTGTGCCTAAAATACTGTTTAAGTAGGTTTAATTAGACATCATATATTCACAAACCATGTTAAATAGTAATTAAAACATGTAGTGTAAATTTATCAGTATTTTAAACTGATATTATTTCCCTTAACAATATTTCAATTGATACTAAAGTGTGTCAAATTTCCCATGTATGATAAACATTAATCCATCATTTTTTCATGATTCAAATCAATAATTTTTCAAGTTTCTTATGTATTACACTTATATCAAAATTTTATTTTGGTAAGCGATTTTATAATGAATAAAATTATACACGAAACTTTAAGCTAAATATATAAATAATAAAAAGGAATTTTATAAAAAGGGGATCAGTTTACCCCAATCTTTCGTACATTATTTAGAAGTAGATTTTATTTTCATACATTTGATATCAATATTTCTTCCTTCTAATATTTTAATTAGTTGCAGCATTACTATGGAATTATTATTTTTTCCCACGACCTTGTGTATTACTATCATTATTGTTTGTGTTACTAGTGTATTTATGAAAGCAAATCATCATTATAAAATCGAAACTTTTTAACGTGTTCTTTAAACGTACCTTCAGAACTGTGTTTTCATTCACATCAGTATTTCTGTATAAAAGAAAAATAATTATAGAGTATGAGTTTTTTCTTGCATGACCGTAAAGTAATGGAATTTTAAGCAAGAAAAATTCGTCGGGTTATAATGTAGTGTAGTTCTTCAGAAATTATATTTTAGCTTAGAATAGATTTCCGATTGAAAATAAGTTCCATTACAATAAAAAAAAAAAAACTTTCAATTACAAATTTTCTAAGTTTCTATCTACTATTATGTATTTCATACTATATATAAAAAAGAATGACAAATAAATACCGACTGATTCAATCATTTCTTCTCTTTTCAACTACGTGTGAAATAATGTAACCACATTTACGACAGGTTATAATAAAGAATCTATTAAGAAATTTTACGTATACATAATTTTGAGATATATGTAAAATAATAATTATTATTATTTTTATTACAAATAAAGCTTCATATAACATGCTAAGATTTTTTTAAACGTGTTTTTTGCAACTTTTGTATTTACGTGTTTTAAGGGAATGAAATTTAAATCTAGTTTTACGAGTGAAACATTTTGGAAATTTTTCTCATAAGAAAATTCTAAAGCATTGGAGCTTTAAGTATATATATTTAAAAAAAAGAAAATAAATTTTTGAAGCAATAACTTTTAAAAGACTTTATTCGAATATTTTCTTCAAATTTTAACTACAACTAATAAATCACAATACTTTGAGAATTAAGATGAAAATAAAAAGTGTAAAAACTTTTATTTTATGTGATCTTGGAGGTTTAAATAAACTTTTTGTACTTAAAAATAAAAATAAGTTTATTAATTTCTATATTATTTATCATTTTGATCCCTTAAAAAATTATTACAAAAAAAAAAATCGAGTACTATGAACAAATTCCTTCTAGTATTAATTTAAGACAAGAAAAAGATTGCTTGGATTAAAAAAAGAAGCTTAATTTTATTTAATCACCAAGATATTAAAATAGATCGGATGGCAGCAGCACAAACAATTACCTCAACATGTTCACGGCTGAAATTCCAAAATTATTTAAAACTTGATTCATATATTAAATCGTAATTCGTTGGCCAATTCACATAATGGTGGTAAATACCTGAAATCCCGAATTTAGTTTTTAGACTCTCAGTTTAACCACATTGTCTTTCTGCTCCCCGTCATCATGTTTTCATATGTTTAGGTTCAAGAAAACATAATGATAAACTTACGAAAATTGGGTTTTCAGATAATTTCTACCAAGATATAACCTTGCAGACCAATTGCGTTTTAATATGAGAATCAAGTTTTAACTAATTTTGAAATTTCAGCCGTGAACTCGATGAGGTGATTGTCTGTGCTGCCGCCTCATGGTCTAATATGTGTGTCACAACTCTTATTGATGTTTAAAATACCCTGTTGAAAAAAATGTGTATTCTGCACATGAAAGAGATATTTTTTAGCTTTCTTCACATATTCATTGGTTTCTTATTACCCTTTTTGGTCAGCAATTTCCATTGCCAGAAAAATATGGAAGTTACTTGGCTTTAACTGAGGTCTGAAGCGAGGATAACAATGACAACCCTCTGACAGTCTTGCAAATGGGCAAAATTGTAATGTTGTTTTCTCAGCATTTTGTTTTAATTGCTAAAAATATATGATTCTTTCAAAATTATAGAAAAATCTTATTTACGAATATGAATGTTATCCTTGAGTGTGTTAATCATTGCACAATGTATTAAAAATCCATTAAATCAACTGAGTTATATCATTTTAATTATTGCTTGCATTGCAGTTAAATCTGGACCTTAGGGAACGTCTATAGACGGGCTTGTCAGTGAGAGGGTTAGATCACACACATTACCGTACAGAAAGAGCCTTTACTGACGTCACCATCTTTCATACTCTTTACATTTCTCATTTCCTCCTTTGTTTTTAATAGCATAAGAAGCCATTTTTCCATATTTCGGGACCACATCCTCAGCAGCTTTTTGTAGGCTTCTGCTAGCAGGAGGATAGAGCTTTCTGAAGTATCAAGGTGGTGCATAATTAAATGATGTATGGATGTCGTTCAAATTAAACAAAAAAATTATGTGTTGCCATTGCTTTAAGTTTTCTTGAATTTAAGAGGGAGAAACATTCATTTTAAATTTCTCTTCGTAAAACAGGATAAAAATTGCGTATCATCTTAGAAATGCTGCTTATATGACTCTTTTTTTTAAAATTATAACTGGCACCAGTTTTTCTAAACAGAAATCCTTAACACACATACTTTAGCATCATTTTCGAAAAAAAATATATATACTTAAAAATTTATACTGGTGGCAACAAAATATAAAATTATTTGTCCGTGGCAGCTTTGCCTTAAGGAAAAAAATAAAGGACTACCGTATTTATGATACCTAAATAAAAAAATGATTTTTAAATTCAAAATTAAATTCTTTCTAATATTTCTGTTTTTTATATTATGTTTTACCAAATATTATTTAAAGTTAAGTATTCAATTGTTTAGGAGTAAAAAAAAAAAAAAAAGCCAAAGTATGGTGTACCAAACCACTCTTGCCAAAATATGACAACTGTTTCTGAAACTGCAAGAGAGAAATATTTTAAACGCAAAAAAGATGAAAATATAAATAAAAAAATAGCGTAATATTTTTTTTTAAATACAGATTTAGCATTTATTAGTTTTAAATATTTGAATGCTGAATATATCAGGCTAAAATATTAAGACATTCTAAAGAGATTTAAAAAAAATTCTTTTCTTGTTTCCATACCTTAAAAAGAAATCAATGGTGTATTTTAATATTTTTAATGTATCCATTGAATTATGCTTTCAAGTGTAAATAAAAGCGGCGAATTTTCAATAATCAGTGATCACACCAAATTAATATATTGTAACAGACTTTTTTTACGATCTGAAAAATGGACGTTGATATAGATCTTCTGATGTCTGTTTTTAGGTACTTTCGTAATTATGTAAATACGTTGCACCTATTGTTGTCATTCAGTCCGTCCGTCTGTCCGTCTGTCTGTCTGTCCGTATATCACAAATCAAAAACTACCCAACTGAATCGTTTGAAATTTAAAATACATAATTATTACATAATTTTGTCGAGTCATTTCAAATTTTATGAAAATCGGATGCATAGATCAATTATAGGGACAATCAAAAGGATTCCGTTACATTACGGTCAATGGGGAAAAAAGTTTCAAATGCATTTTAATCGTTTGAAATTTTAAATACATAATTATTACATAATTTTTTCAAGTTATTTCAAATTTGATCAAAATCGGATGCATAGTTCAATTACAGGGACAATCAAAATATTCCGTTACATTACGGTTAATTGGGAAAAATGTTTCAAATGCATTTTAATGGTGTTGCACTCATTCGAGCGTAATAAAATTAATATGCATCTATAAAGTACATATTATTATATACATTTTGCATAATCTGTGGCGCAAAGAATACTTGTTATTGATTTACAAGACCACACAAAAGTATTCCATTGCATAATGGTATAGTGAAAACATTGTTTGGCGCGCATTTTAGTTGTAATTATTTACAATTTTATGAGATTGATATATGAGAGTGATATTTTTAAAACTTCGTTATTGTACGAACGCACCTCATTTGCTACGCTTCACGTGCAATTTCCAACTTTTTTATTTACTATTTCTAACGTTCGTGATTCTTTAGCTTTTCTTGTTTTAACGCCTGTGATCCTCTACCTTTTCTTCTCTTATTGCGATTCTCTAGCAGAAACCAGACTCAAAGATCCAACCCAAGTCCCGAATAACCGAGTCTCTACCGGAAACCCTGTTGAAAAAAAAATTAAAAATTGAAACCGGGCAAAATTAAAAGAAAATTTAATTAAATCAAAGACGCTGTAAAGGAGTAAAGGTGGGCTCAGGGCTCCAAAACTACCACACGACAGCAGCTGCGTCGGGCTTATTATTATTAAACTGTAAGCTGGCCATTTGTATTGGATAATATCGAATCCGAATCCATTAAACTTTAGTAAATTTTCTTCATCTGAATCTGATTCTAACATGTAAAATCGATTTCAAATGGTTGTTATTTGCTAAATTGCATTTTATTTTAACAACGTGAATTACAATCGTAGAGTTAAGGGAGATTTTGAAGATCAGCATTGAATGAGGAGATTTATAAAAAAAAAAAATCTATATTTACTTTTATTAAAAGGCAAACGTAAATAACATCCTATATGATAAAAAAATATTTTCGTAATTTTAATAAAGCCATCTATTATTTTAACAGGGATTTTAAATTGCACCGAGAGAACATTAACACCATTCTGTGAAATTTAAATTTGCTTTTTCTCAACATTTATAAAATATTGCCCAAATAAAAATGAGCATCTCCCATAGACAGCTCTATATAGTTTTTTCCCCTAGAATGATGAATATTTCAGCATAGATTTAAAATCTAAAAACTCGGTAAATATTTAAGAATACTAAGGCTTAGCTAAGAAAAATGTTTTTCAAAGCTTGTATGCTTCAATAAATCCATCAGCTTACTTTAAAAACTTGTAACAAACAAAAAGTAACGTTTTCACAGAAAAAACTAAAAATACCGAGTACATTATGAAGCAGAACACATGTTTTTGCATCATATGTTTTATATATATTATTAACAAAGTTTCATTTTCTTTTGAAAATATTTTTAGCATTTAGGAGAATTTTTCATACATGAATAACAAGTCTTACAAACTGTGCATAGGTGTTTGAAATGTTTTAGATATTTTATTTTACCTCAAGAAAACGGAACAGTATTTTCGAAACTATCAAATAAATTAAATATCCGAAAATATTTATATTTATCAATATTTTTGTTTTGCGATTTTGTATCTACTTTTTTATTAGGCGTGTTAAAATTTATGGAATGATCTAAAGACTAATAATTAAATTTACCAGAAAAGTAACAAGAAATCTTTACAGTTAATTTTCTCGTAACTGGAAACTTTTCACAAAGGTATTAGTATGAATTAAAATTGCGAGAATTAAGTTAATTTTTACTTAATTTAAGTAAAATTTCATGATCTGAATCTGAATCTAGTATGTCAAATCGATTCTAATTTCATTTTCCACGCGATTGTTGTAGTTTGCTAAATTACAAAGGGATTTTCTTTTTTAACAACATGAGTTGCATTCTTAGAATTAAGAGAGATTTTGAAGATCAGCCTTTAATGGTGAGCTTTTTTTAAGAAAAATCTATGTTTAATTTTATTAAATTGCAAACGTAAAAAAAATTCCTGTATGACAATAAATTATTTTTCTGATTTTAATGAAATCTTCTATTAATTTAGCAGGGATTTAAAGCTGCACTTAGAAAGCATTTAGAGTACTCTGTATAATTTTCATTTACGTTTTGTCAGCGTTTTAAAAAATCCCCGAAATAAAAGAAATGTCTCCTATACACAGCATTAAATATTTTTTCCTAGTATAATGGATATTTCAGCACACATTTAAAATCTAAAAACTCTGTAAATATTTTAGAATATAAAGGCTTAGCTATGAAAAATATTTTTCAAAGCTTTTGTGCTTCAATAATTTCACCAGATTTACTTTACAAACATGTAACAAATAACAAGTAACGTTTTCACAGAAAAACTAAGATTATCGAGTAAATTATGTAGCAGAACATATGTTTTTGCATCATATATTTTATATATATTATTTACAATGACTCATTTTCTTTTGAAAATGTCTTTGGGATTTAGGAGAATTTTTCATACAAGAATAACAAGGCGTACAAACTGTGTGCAGGTGTCTGAAATATTTTAGATATTTATTTTCTCTCAAGAAAACAAAACAATATTTCCAAAACTATCAAATAAACAAACTATCAAATTTGTCAATATTTTTGCTTTGCGATTTTGTATGTAATATTTTACTAGACGTGTTAAAATTTAGTCTATGATCTAAAACTAATAATTAAAGTTACGGGGAAATTAACTGGAAAGAATTGACAAAAGTATTATATTAATGTAAATTAAAGTTGATAGAATTAAGTTAAATTTTACTTAATTTAATTAATATTTCGTCATCTGTATCTCAATCTAGCATGTCAAATCGATTCAAATTTCATTTTCCAAACGGTTGTTATTATTTGTTAAATTACAACTTGTTTTTCTTTTTTAACAATGTGAATTACAATCTTAGAATTAAGAGAGATTTTGAATATCAACATTGAATGTTGAGCTTTTTAAAGAAAAAAATATATTTAATTTTATTACATTGCAAACGTAAAAAATAATCCTACATAACAATACATTATTCTGCTGATTTTAATAAAGTCTTCTATTAATTTAACAGGAATTTTAAGTTGCACTTGGAGAGCATTAACAACACTTTGCGTAATTTACATTTTCGCCTTTCCAACATTAAAAAGATTTCCAAAATAAAAAAGTCGTCTCCCATACACAGAATTATGTAGTTTTTTAAATTATAATGGGTATTTCAGCACACATTTAAAATCTAAAAACTCTGTAAATATTTAAGAATATAAAGGCTTAGCTAAGAAAAATGTTTTTCAAAGCTTTTATGCTTCAATAAATCCACCAGCTTATTTTAAAAAATTGTAACAAATAACAAGCAACGTTTTCACTGAAAAACTAAAAATTCCGAGTAAATTATGAAGCAGAACACATGCTTTGTATCATACGTTTTATATATTATTTACAAAGTTTTATTTTCTTTTGAAAGTATTTTTTGGATTTAGGAGAATTTATCATACAAGAATAACAAGACTTACAAACTGTGCTTAGGTGTTATGCTTAATTATTTTAGATATTTTATTTTACCTTGAGAAAATGACTGAATTAAAACTGAGCTAACTTCGCTCATTTTTGCTTTTTCTGGCTCGTTGAATTTTGCACTGTTTAAGAATCTAGGTAGTAGATTCGAAACAGCTGTTTGCTACCTTTTCATACATTATTTGTACATTTATAATAGTTGTTCTTCTATCTTTAAACATTTTTGCACAAAGGCTTTATTTGCTATTTTAATGACGTTTTATTTTTGAGTGTGTACAGGCTTTCAGAAATAAGTATATGCATGTTTTTACATAAGTATATGGAAAAAGGTAATTTTATTGATACGGTGAAAGCAAGATAGAGCCTTAACAATAATTATTCATATCACATGTTTTAATTTATTAGAGTGGTGAATCTGCTGTCATAAGTAAGTTTTTAACATAATTCTATAAATACAATTAGATCATACATCTTAGTCTATCTGACAAAAAAAAGAATTTTGTCGTCGCTTTCCATCTTATTTTATTGTTAAAGCAAAGTGTTATACAAGCTGTCATATTTATCTTCACAAAAATCTCGTGAAGAGTGCGTTGTATTTAGCCTTTTAAAAAATGCAACTCGTTTTTGTAAGATTTGAAATGTTGGTGAAAAACTTTTGGAAACTACATTTTTTTATTGTTTAACACAAGAATCGTTTTAAGATTCTCATTTTTATCAATTTTAAGTAGTCAATATTCCCATCACAACACAATTTCTCTGTTTTCCCTTTCCAAATATCTTTAAATTTTTGCATGTATTATCTGATGTTATAGTGTAAAATGAATATGCCATCATGACATTTATTTACTGTGTAGTATGCTTGAAATAGCATTGTAGATATTTACTGTCTATGTGTTTCCTACGTACACCTAATGCTATTTCAAATTTATAAATTTAAAAAAATTGGTAATACCTCTCTTAGATGTTTTATTTAAATTAAATATGTTCAAGACTCTGAAAATTTAAACATTATTTTATACAATTTAACATATAAAAGATTTTTTGTTTGAGCATACAGCAGATCGAATAATAAAATTCATTTAATAAACAATTGGAAATGTTGCAAAAAATTGTAAAATAGAATATTGTCCAGAAAATTATTCAGATTTTTAGTCATAAATAAAAAAATGTTAACTTTGATAGAATATTCTCATAATTATCCTTGTATAGTTTATATTTTAAACTTTTGATTGAGAATATTTTTAAAATTTTATTAAAAAAACTGATTTTTTTAGATTTTATATGTAATCCATTTATTTTTAATGTGCAAGAATACTTTTTCATTTAAAAAAAATTGCATAGCAAATGATTGAGTAATAAGATTGGAATTACCCCTATAAAAAAGGAAAATGCACCCGTTGTAGCGTATGCACCACTTTCGGAACCACTTTTTAAGGGTTAATATCTCGGCTTATTATCGACGATTTTTTTCGAAAATCAAGAATGCATTTTTTCAAGAATTCTTTGGCATTTTTTCAAAAATTCTTTCACATTTCTTCTACGATAGGTACTCTCAGCGCTTTATAAAAACTTTGCTGAATGCCCGTAAATCGAAATTAATGAGAAATGGAAGAATACAATTTTTTCAAAAACTATGTGACCTAAGGTAATCGCTATAGTTTTCATGGAAGGTTTAAATTAATGTCTACTATGCCTAATTTTTTCATAATTCTACTTTCAGTAGATTCGGAAACAGATGGAATGGGGGGGGGGATACATTTTTTTCTCTGTATTTTCGACGAAATCTCAGGACAGATAATACCTAAAATTTAAAACAAAATATATTTTTGAGTTCAGCGTCACGAAAGCTTTCTGATCAGGAGGAAGCTCAGGAAAGAACAATGGTTCATAATCCCCATCATAGGACATAATCGAACGGTTTGGCACTGCTGTGAAATATCGAGGATCACGAATTAAAGAAACGGATTAACAATTTTAATTTCAATGAAGAAATCTGTGAAAAAGTAATGTCAACAAAAAATTATATGATTAATTTTGTGTTATATGTAATATAAAACATCACTTTAAAATATCAAGTTATTTATAAATACTTTAAGTGATCTATTAAAATAAAATATTATTATTATAAATATTATTAAGGTATTATTTTTCATATTTTATTTTAATAGATCGCTTAAAGCATTTATAAATAATTTAATATTTTGTTTATTTAATTTTTGAGAGGATGTGCAAAGTTCATGCTTAGAAGGAAAGTTTGGTAAAATATTATATATATATATATATATATATATATATATATATATATATATATATATATATATAATTATAAAAACAATTCTAAAGATTAAACAAATAAGCAGTTATATCGATAAACGCAGTTAAAAGCTTTCAAGCACGCACCAGTGCCACGGCAGACGGTGTAAATGAAAACATTCTTGTATACTCTTTTTCCCTTTTTTTTTCTTTTATTATTTAAGATAGATACTTAAAATTTTTTATATGTGTTCTTTAATATATATGTGATAAATATGCGCATGAAATTAGCTTTAGTGTCATTATTATTATTTAAAAATAAAAGTATATGAATATGTGTATGATCGTTTTACGCTATACATGTATCAGTATAAAAATTATGTTAAATGCAAAATAAAGTGTTTAAAAATGCACGAGAAGTCTTGTGCTGTCAACATTTGAAAATATAAATTAAATAAATAAAAATAACTGGGAAAAGGTGTTAACAAAGAAGAAGAGAAATTTTAGAAAATTTTTTAGAAACATTTTAGAAAATTCAAATTTTCTTTAAATTTTAAATTTTGTTTTAAGTATGCAGTTAAATTTTTTTTCATCAAAATGCACTTTAAGATGAACATTGAAATGCATTGAATTCACCATTTCAACTATATTAATTTTAAATAAAAAATACATGCATTAACAAGATAAACTGTTTCCTTAAACCGAAATCACATTTTGATTAAAAGCTTTTAAGCAAAACAATCCATAAAAATAAGCTAAATATGATCCACAGGAAGCTGAGAAATGGACAATGGTTTGCAATCTCCATCATAGGACTTAATAGAATGGTTTGACACAGCTGTGTGGTAACGGGGATCATGAAATGAAGAAACGGTTTAAAGATTTTAATTTTAATGAAGAAATCTGTGAAACATTAATTTCAACAAATAATTGATCGTAAATAGATTTTTTTAAACATCTTTAAAAGATTAATTTCAACAAAAAAGTACAAAAAACATAGAATTTATTTGATTGTAAATACATTTTTAAAACATCTTAAAAAAAAAAAAACAATTTATTACTAAAACAACTATTTCAACAAAAAGTTACATTACTGGTATTTTTGTTATTTAAATTTTTAATGGAAGTTCAAAATTCATGCATAGAAGCCAAGTTTGGTAAAACAAAACAAAACAAAAAAGGTACATATATATATATATATATATGTGTGTGTGTGTGTAATAAAATAAAAAAGATTGCGCCATTTTGTTCTCTCTTAGCTTCAATTCTAAATTTGTGGAACATATTTCAATCTTAGTTTCGTAATGTATTATCTTGTAACAGCTAAAATTCTTTTTCTTATTTTATTTATTAATAATTTATTGCTTGCTTCTCAAAAAGGCGGGAAGTATTTCGTAACCTTTTTGCTTTCTGGAATATTCTCGGGATTTTAATTTTATTTTTTATTTAACATCGCGTGATCTGTGTTAATGCGCGTATGTTAAAGGGCGTGTTATTTGATGGGAATATATAGTCCCTACCCGAGGCCACGCCTGCTAAGACCAATCAGAGGTGATCATTTTTTGACGTGTAGACTCGAGTTAATCCTGGTTGGATTTTTAAAATGATTGACGCGGAGTAGGAGGGGATGGTTTGTCGTGAAAAAGTGGATTTCTCATTTGGTTTTTTAGGAGCGTCAGAATGCGATTGACTTTTCAAATATTCGGATGCTGTTTCTGTCCCCCCAAAAAATTCTAATATCTTGGGATGTAGCTTAATCACGCCGTTTTGGAATAGTTGATGAGAGTGTCTAGGTGACTGCGTGGAATAGCTTATTGATTTTATGAGTTCATAAATAAACAATCTGAAGACTGAAAAAAAGTGTCTTCAGATTATTTTTTTGAGAAAAAATTTTTCTTTATCGATAGCACCTCCTTCAACACCAGTAGCATCACCTTGATGACTCATGTTAGTTTACTGTGAGAACAAACAAAAGCAGAAATTCCACTAATTAGTTTCAAGCTCGACGAAAATGGCGCGCGCACAAGCATCATTGCGTCGAACAGGTTTCTCTAAAAAGGTTCAGTTTTCAGTTGGCAAGGCATAATAGTTTAAATTTCTCCAGAGATGCACACCGGCTCATTTCAAAAATCCTGCCGGCTTAAATGTAATAATAATTCGACGAAATAACTATGTTCCATAAACTCTAGGAATTCGCAGCAGCACGAGCAGAGCGGTCGCTCCGGCAGTTGGCGAGCAGTGGAAGAGTTGCATTGGGGTATTTCCCCATTATAAAAACAAAAACCATCAGTCTTCAAATTCTTTATTTACGAACAAAATCAATAAGCTATTCCCCGCAGTCACCTAGACACTGTCATCAAATATTCCAAAACGGCGTGATTAAGCTGCATCCCAAGATATTAGAATTTTTGGAGGGAACAGAAACAGCATCCGAATATTTGAAAAGTCAATCGCATTCTGACGCTCCTAAAAAACCAAATGGGAAATCCACATTTTCACGACAAACTAGACCTTCGTACTCCGCGTCAATCATTTTAAAAATCCAATTAGGATTAACTCGATTCTACACGTCAAAAAATGATCACCTCTGATTGGTCTTAGCAGCTGTAGTCTCGGGTAGGGACTATATTTTGCCTCGCAAATAATACGCGCATTAACACAGATCACGCGATGTTAAATAAAAAATAAAATTAAAATCCCGAGAATATTCCAGAAAGTAAAAAGGTTACGAAATACTTCCCGCCTTTTTGAGAAGCAAGCAATAAATTATTAATAAATAAAATAAGAAAAAGTATTTTATCTGTTACAAGATAATACATTACGAAACTAAGATGGAAAAATGTTCCACAAATTTAGAATTGAAGCTAAGAGAGAACAAAATGGCGCATTTTTTTTCATTACATATACATACATATATATATATATATATATATATATATATATATATATATATATATATATATATATATATATATATATATATATATATATATATATATATATATATATATATATATAATAATTAAAACAAATAAAGAGTTGTGTCTTCACCCCAAAATTTTATAACTTAATAACAGATACTTCCACAATGACAAAAATTTTAACTAGCAATGTATTGAGATAAAACTAATTGAAAGTTTTCAAGTATGTATTAGTGCCACGAAACAGCGTAAACGAAAACATTCTTATATACTCTTTTTTTTTAATGGAACTCTTAACAAAATGACATTGAAAATTGAAAGAAACGTGCAATATTTTAAACTAAAAAACAGAAAAAAATCTTTTATTGATAAATTTTCTCTGATATTCCATCTTCTTAAGTAATCGTATTTCAAGCACATCCTTTACAACTCTTAGAAGATAGTATGTACATTTTATTTCTTGAAAAATGCATGGTTCGAGGTAATAATTCTTCTGAATATATCTGACACTTACAACAGCTCCCTAATAAGTCTGAACATTAATAATGATTAATTACGTTGAATCTTAATCTTAAAAAATTACTCCTAGTGTTTCGAAGGCGTAATGTTCTTATCTAAGAATACCATTGTTTAATAAGAATATGAATGTAACTATAGTACTAGGATATCTCTAGTAAAAAGTAAATTATTATACTGAGACCTTGTCAATATAATACAGAAATACTATTTGGTTCACAATAATGACACATATTAGAAAAAGTTCAACGTATTCATAAACTAAATCGTAAGCATAGACTAACTTTAAATAAAGAGTTCATTTTTTTCAAAATAAGGAAGATGTCTAAGATTGAACATTCTCCTAATTTTGAAACACAAAACATATATAGATAATTTTAATAAATATATTGTACGCAGAAATAATTGCGTGAAACACACACAAAAACATGTATTTTATTGTATATAGATTCTTTTACATATTTACGTAAAAATTAAAATTTAAAAGTTAAGTAGCAATTTTAGAATTTTATTTTGTACTAAAAAATCGTCAAATCCTCCACGGGATAATCCGTTGAAGTTCACATTATTTGACTGTGAAAATTTTATTAATTTCTGTGCTTTAAGTTTAAAAGAATCAAAACAGAGAATGGAAGCGATATATCTATATTAAAAAGCAAAAATAAATCCGTAGGTGACTCATATGAACGTTGTCAATGACTTGACCAATTGATTTACGTTTTATTCCAGATTTATTAATTTCTAAACAATTTGACAATAGAAAACGATACGTACTTTTTAATGCAGTCTGTTTAAAAAATGTATCTCAATTTAGTGATTTTAGGGTTTTAGAAATACCTTTTAAGCGATTATCTATATTAAAATATATAGATATATATATCGTAAACGAAGTTTAACTATAGGAAATTAGCTATTGCATTTAGCGCAGTTAAAATAGTTCAGCATTTGTTTCCAGCTAATATTCCATAAAATTATTACATATTCAGCAAAATTAAATAAATTAAGAAACGAAACACAATTTTTACAGATGTATTATTGGATGACATGCATGCTGAAATAACAAGAGTGAAAATGTTTCAATAAAAAAAGGAAATCTTTGACAAATTATCTGACAATTGACCATTGGAATTAAACTAATAAGAAAGTACAATCTTCGATAAATGTCAAAACCTTATTTGGATAAATAATTAGTATATAATAAAATACTTCCTGATATTTTTTCTGGGCAATGTAAAATATTTTTTTTGTGGGCAATAGATATTTATTGTAAAATAAATATTTAAAATTCTAAGTAAAAGCGATTTTTACATGTATTCTGTATAATTGACGCGTTCTATTATACAATATAATTGTGTTGGACTACTCGGTTTCATAAGAAAGAAACTCGTTTTTAAATATTGTTATTTTTAGAAATTTATCCCTAACCCCAAATTTGCTGTAAAAAAATTTATTACATTAGGTTGAAAATATTACGGTCGAAATAATTAATGTAAATTTAATACGATTGTACTTACAATAATTTAAATAATTAAGCATTTGTATGTTTTCGTGTAATAATTCCTAACTAAATTTCCAAACAAAATTAAAACTTCATAAATGAATAAAACATAAATTTAACACATATCTAACCGAACTACTGTTTTAGACACTGAAATACTAAGATCAAAAAGGTTATTATAAATAACAGATGTTTTATGTTTAGCCATTGAGATGCAGCTAATACGAAAGTGACAAAAATGTTTTTTGTATTCACTAGACAATCTAAAAAAAATACACTAAATGTAAAAAAATTATTGGAGTTTTTAATTAAAAAAAAACCTTTTGGTTCATATCTGGTATACCGTGAACGCCAGAATATCATTTTTCGGTTACATTCCAATTAAAAACTTTTTTCCTAATTTTTCAGGTAAAAGCTTAAATCAATAATTTACATTTCAACAACAAAACAGAAAAAACGATAAAAACTGAGTAAAATTTAACCTTTGACACGAGGCTGAAATCTGACACATTCCTGAAATTCCCGAATAAGGACGATTTTTTTATCTTTCTAAAAACATAGAATTCTTAAACATACGCACTGTGAAGATTAATGTTTGGACAGAATAGCAGACAAAATAATACAAACATTAACTACACCTCTGAAAACCTTCCCTCACATTTTCACACGAACCGCATCAGTGGACGAACAATAACACACGAAATTGACAGGATCTTTAAACTAAATATTAAAAAATATTTCATTTTTTATGCTTTAGCTTTTTATTTTTTTATCAGGGCGCAGCACCATTTCTTTATAATATTCGAAACTAAAACGAGGAACCATGATGAATAAATTCCTGAATGTATGTATTATTTATTCTCTTGAAATAGTAATTTCGACAGTTGTTTGTGGCCGAGAGGTTCTGCCTCCGAAATTGGTTAGACGGCAGGAGCAGGGTTCGATCCCGATCGCGACAGTCGGCTTAACCGTTTGGAGTTTTCCATATTTCTTCGAACCTTGGATTTCCTTGCGTAAATACGGGTTAGGCTCCCTTAGAAAGATCCCCACGGACGGCATCCCCCTTTAGGGTCTATTTTACAACTATAGGTAATTGGCCGTCATAAACAAAAACAAACACTCAAACAATCAATAGCTGTAACCGTTTATTGTCCATTTAACTTTAAATCCCTTCTAAAGATCCTATGAAATCCCGTACATAAATATTGAAAATATATTTAATAAAACTTACGAAAATGTGCAAAAAATTAAGAAAAAAAATTGAGGATAAACACTTTGTTTATTGTCTGCCTTACCATATACGTATGGTATAATCTTGATAAATGATTCTCTGTTCTTTTATCGCTTTATAAAGTATTTTATACCGTTCTGGTGAGATTTCGACATACACATAACATCTGCGAGAGGCTTAGTGTCCTTTTATATATCGTGTGATATTATCAGAAAATTGTGCGATGTACATCATGTTATAGTATTTACCAAACAGCTAAAAATCCTTTTATGTATTAGTTTGTTTTTCATTTTCTGTTATTTGTTCGCTTTTTTAAGACAGAGCAGCGTTTAGATAATGATTTCTTCTATTATTATTGCATTTATCTGATCACGGATTCCAATATGATTTTTTGCTTTTACTCATATAACTTTGATCTAAACATAAAATTTTCTTAGATGTGCCGAGGATAAATGGATTACTGAAGTTTGTTTTCTGCTGTGTTATTGATATTATTAGTATTGCAGACTTTTTTTTATTTTAAACAACTTTTTAAAGAATCTTTTATATTTTATTTTCGCAGCAAATTATATTCATTGGTAATCTTTCTATAAAGTCATATTTTTTTTTTAGCAAAAAGTTAAGGAAAACAAAAACCATGACAGTCATTTCCATTGACATCATTACGTTAACCCAAGGCCTTTAATAGGATCGGTTAGGAAAAAAGTATGTAAAAATACAATAGTATATTTATTGAAATATTCAAGTATAGTACTTATGCAGAATAACATTTACTGTAAATATACATACACAAAAAAATTTAAACGCGTCAAATCGTTGCCAATAGTGGTGATACTTGGCGAGATTTCACAAAGTTTGAGTATATAAATCACCATATTGCTTAGTTTGTAGAAAATTCTGTACAAATCAGAGTTAAATAAAACAAAAAATCTTAAGTAATAGGAAGTACATGGAGATAAGATATTACATAAAATAAGATATTTTAACTGTTTTAAAATGAAAAGCTAATTCTTTTGCAATTCTGTATGAATTTTTGTAGAAGATATTCATTATTTTCCAAATTATAAATGAATGAAATCCCATTCACTTATCATTCTTTATACTGTTTACTGCTTAAGTTGTTTAATAAAGTCTTTTTATACAATTTGTGTATCTTCTGGATTGAGGAAGCAAAAATCCTCCTTTTAGGAAAAAGTTAAACTAGAGTTCT
Source organism: Maratus speculifer (assembly GCA_964019185.1). Lineage (NCBI taxonomy): Eukaryota > Metazoa > Arthropoda > Arachnida > Araneae > Salticidae > Maratus > Maratus speculifer. The sequence continues at coordinate 228,040,407 of OZ025292.1, forward strand.
ATACTAAAAAGTATAAACGGAATCATTATAAGATCACTCTTGAGTCAGTCACGGTCATTTCACTCGTAAATTATGTAAAAAGGAACGTTCAAATTAGTTGAAGTAATAAAGGCATTGACAAATATATTTAATAAATTATTAATTATTCACAAATATATTTCGGAAAAAAGTTCAGGGGATAATTAACTTACTTGAAAAAATAATCTTTTCCTTGTTTATCGTGAAGGATATTGTGCAAAAGCTGTCGTAATGCCGAACTTAAAAATGTATTTCTTTTAAGTATAGTTCCCGAAATATCTTCGAAAATGTAGTGTAAAAATTTGTTTTCCCCACCTCTTTTTTCCGAAACTACTGAAATTAAAATTCTGAAAAGAAAAAAAAATTGATTTAGTAGAAGTTTATTTCTGTGGCTTCCGGTAATAACCAGGTAAGGCATATTTTTAATATTTTGCGTAATTAACGTTTAAAGTTTTCAAAAATGTCTTTTTATCATCACTTTTATAAAATAAATTAGGACTTAATAATTTTCACTACATTCATTTACGATATAAGAACCTCTTTTTTTACCAAAATAGTTATATATTAATGGTTTTTATTGATTCAGAACCAATTAAAAATGTAATTCTTATCTGGTTATTACCGTTTTACATTTATTTTTAATAAGTGTAAATAAAATTAGATATTTATTTACATTCTAAACATTAATTTCACAACTATTAAATACATTGTCAATTTTTTACTTTTTTATGTTATTTTATTTTTATATTATTTTTAGAATTATAGGCGATTAAAGGAACAACGAAACAACGAAATAAATAGAAATCTTATCTGGTTATTACCATTAATTTATGTACTTACCCGATTATTACTCTTTTTTTCAATTTTTAACGACGAAACGACGAAATAAATAGAAATCTTATCTGCTTATTACCGTTAATTTATACATTTAACCGATTATTACTCTTTTTTCAATTTTTAAATGAAAATTTATAGTCGGCCTATAACGGAAAGTATTAGATTTTATTTTTCAGTACTATGGCAGGATCAGGATCACCCTGCCAGGGAACCAACCAAAAATGCCATAGGCAAGAACCCCTGACAGAAAAGTACCCTCTGCGACGAGCAAAATCATGGACAGGGGAAACACCACAAAAATACAAAGTCAAATAACAAAATAAAATACTGAAAAAGCACTCTTGCACCAAAAAAAAATAAAAGTTAAAATAAAGCAAAGTATTAAAAGCCAAATACACTAATATAGATGACTGAAAGTGGCAAAAGAAACAAGAAATATCACTACTATGTATATCAGTACTATGGCAGATGAATGTACTCTTTTAAAGGTATATTTTCCCAAATTATCTCAATTTTTTCAAAAATGTGCCTTACCTGGTTATTACCGGAAGCCGCAGATTTGATTTTGCAAGAAAAATATAGCGATTACCCTAGAACACATAATTTCTGAAAAATCGCATTTTTCCGTTACACATAAATTTCAATTTGCGGGTGTGCATTAGAGGAGTTGAGAATCCTATCGTCGCAGAAATATAAAGAAATGTTTATGATGATTTTCGAAAAATATTTTCGGTAAATAACCAAATAGCCGAGATATTAACACTTAAATACAGGACCGGTTTGGGCATGCAGAAAAAGGTGAGAGGTGAACTGTATGAATCACCAGCTTAAAAACACAGGTAACAACTTTTAATGATAAATTTGAGTTATGCAATTTCCAATATTATCATAACAGCAAATCAGAAAGTCACGCTGAATAAAATGATCTAAATACTGTCATCTGTAACTCCTTAGGGTTGCCGCTGTAATGGGGATGACATTGTGAATTTCATTACTTTTGTGGAACACTTTTTTTGTTGTTTCTGTCCTCATGCCGGAAATCTGGCTTTGAATTTTGAAAAAGCTATGGAATTTCCATGTGTTCAGCACTTGATTCTTCTTTATTACTTTGAATAACGAATGGTGTCACTAATACTACCACCTCTGACAATAAAGTTCGGTGAATGAATTCAGAACGACCGATCTGGCAACACTGGGGAAACAAAACACTGCACCTGCATAGAGGCAAGTGTCGACCATCTTCCCCCACCGTTTGTTCAGCTGAGTGTCGTTTATGTTCTGTGTAAGACGTGCATTACTAAGTGCTTTTTCAGTGTGTTGGCTCTTAATCGAGAACAGGAAAACGAACGAACAAAAGATCAGTTTAAAATTTGGTTTTAAATTTTGCAAGACACCGGAAGAAATTCACGAGGGATGAACTGAACACCTAGCATACTCGCCAGATCTCAATCCTCCAGACTTCTTCCTATTTTCACGACTCTAACTCTCTTTGAAAGAGATTTGACCATATTGCTGACATCCAACGAAACGTGACGAAGCTTTTGAACTTCCTCCCAAAAGAAGACTTCTTGCGAATTTCCCAGGACATGTATAGCAGATCTCAGCGGTGCATAGTTCTAGAAGATGACTATTTTGAAGAATAGTATGGTAACTTTCGTTAATATTTCATCTGCATTGATGCTACAGGATTATTCGCCGAACTTTATTGTCAGAGGTAGTAATTTAAAGGATGTTCGTTATTTTTGTTTGATCTTTTCCAGTTTGAATTTAATTTTAATTATGTAATACAATGATTGTTTACTGCCTTTTTATATTTTTATTTTTTTCCTGCAGATGATTTAGAAAAATAAACCGAAACGTTGAGTTATGTTTCTTTCATGTCATCTTTTTATGAATAATTGTATGTTGAATAGAGACATTTAATTTGTTTATAGTAAAGAGAAAATATGCCGTGTTTTTTTAATCACGTGGTTCATTTATTATCAAAATTTAATGCGCGTGGAAAGCAAATTAATTGCAATTTAAGGAGTGTACTACGCGTTCTAAAAAATATTTAGTCAGACAAGCTTAAATAATTATATTTTAATTAATTCTTCAGAAAATTTTCCTTCAATTTATTTATTTGTTTTGATTAAATTATGTAACAATGCATTTTATTGAAAATGAAGTATCGGTGTTTGAGATAAACTAATTTATTATCTTAATCTCTTATCTATAAAAATAAACTCACCACCTCGTTATATTTAGCTGTTGAGTGTAAGTAGAATATTGACTAAATTATTTTCGTGGTTAAAATAATTAATAAACATTTTTATTTAGAATAAAAATTTAGAAAATTTTTGTGAATCATGAAAGCTTGTTCATTGTTATTTCACTTCATTCATGCAAAATAAAATTTGAAACTGTCCCGGTAATGGGTATTTCCTTAAAATAAAGTTTTAAAAAGGTTATTTATGTTTATGAATTAACACATTTTTATTATTATGAGCAAAAGTTTTATTTAATTTTTATGTAGGTATCTAGAAAGTACTTCAAATTTTCTTTCAATTAGTTTAGATAGTGGAATTTGTTTTAATAAATTTAATGCTATAAATTTTATGCTACAGGGTGCCTTCTAATTTTGAATAGACATTCATGATAAAAAATAACCACAACACGGGAATAAAACAATTATCGTACTATGATGTATAATCTAGTTTAATTAATTTCCGTTTAAAATTCATCTTAAGTGAAAATTAAGACTAATAACAAAAACATTAACCTATTTGTAATGCTCTCAAAAGAGAGGGCTAGAGTATTGCAAGAGTCGCAAGTATGCTTTTAAGCCCATTCAACAAATATACTCTAGAATATCTTTTGGTGCATAGAATCACGTGTTTCGCAATTCTTTAGAACCAGTTCCAATAATATTATGACATGTTTCAATTTATTGAATGCTTCTACACTACTTACATCATGCGTATATTTTTCCGCGAGTATTTTGCACATTTCATTTATTAAAAAAATAAAAAAAAAACAGTATTTTTTTTATCTCATAGTTTAACTTACATTTAAGTATAAGCAAGAGCAAAAAAATATTTTTGATTTTTCTAATTTCTATAGAAGCATTTGTACTGATTGTATTACGAAAAATTAAAAGTCCTGCTTTCTTTTTTATACTTATTTAAAAGAGAAAATTTAGGTACAGGTAGCTTACATATTATTAATAGATTTTTGTCAATGCCAATTAACGGAAAAATCGAATTTCCAAAAAAGAAAAAATAATCTCTGAACTTACTATTATTCCAGCAAAATTTATTTTGTATTGGTTACCAAAAGCCTTCTTTACACAAAAATATGCGTATTAAATGCTAAGAACAAAAAACAGCATGAAACTTAATAGGGAAATGAAGAAATGTTGTTTTGATATCAGGAATGTCATACTGGCAAGGCATTTTAGCTCACTAGTTATCAAAGCCTGAGAGATTATTCGCCCGCCTGTTCTATGTGTATGTACCTGCGTAATGTGATAACTTATGACAAAAACCTCCGATTCACTTCAATTTTTTATATAGGTATAATCTCATAAGGTGCTTCCCTGATTAGTTTTGGGTGATCATTTGATAAGTATAAAATGAGGGAACGGGGGCTAATGTCCCTCCTCTTAATTTATATAAATGAGTTTTTAAAGCAGTATTAACAATTTTAATTCAAAATTTAGATATAGGATCATTCTGACGAGCAGTCTCCGTAATTAGTATTAGGTGTTCATTCGATAAGTATAAAGAGGGGGAATGCGGGGCTAATTCCACATATTTAATTTTGATAAATGGGTTTTTCATGCAGATTTAAAATATTTCAGCCAAATTTTAGACATAGGACCATTTTAATGAGGGCACCGCCATGATTAGTTTTGGGAGTTCATTGCATAAGTATAAAGAGGGAAACGAGAGCTAATCCTCCACCCTTAATTTCGATAAATGGGTTTTTCATGCAGATTTATCAGATGTTATTCGAATTTTAGACATAGGATCATTTTGATGAAGCACAACTATGATTAGTTTTGGGAGATCATTGGATATGTGTAAAGAAGGGGAACGGGGGGCTAATTCCCTACCCTTAATTTATCTAAATGAATTTTTATGAAAAATTATTAAATATGTTCTGAATTTTGGACATAGCTTTTATATATGATAAAGCATATCCCTGATTAGTTTAGAGGGTTCAATGCTTAAGTATAAAAAGGGGAAATGGAGAGAACTATTTCCTCCCTTAATTTTTTTTCAAACGGCATTAACCCTTGAAAATAAAAAGCTGTATTATAGAATTAGTATGCATAACCTGTGAGCTCAATGCCATCAGTTTAACTGGGCAATTTCTTTTTTATTGTTTTCTTGGAAGGTGGACAGTAAGGAGCTCCATTCATGATTGACACACACAGATCATTCCACTCCTCCCCATTTTTCCCACCACCAATTTTTTTCAAATAATGCACTCTAACACTGACGCACACAAAAATTAAATAAATAATCAAAACAATTCTTATTTATTTCCAGGAAATGAGATAAGTTTTCCGTTTAAAACGTCTTTCAATATAGAGCAACCATTTAATTATTTTGCATCGCGATTCAAGTACAATATATTATAGATACAACGTTCCAGCTCTTTCAGATGCCTTTAGGAACTCTCACTGAAAAAATGGGTTCTCAAAACTGAGTAACAAGGACTCAATTTTAGGTAATTCTCATACTCAGAATAGCTCTGATCCGAATGTACCCAAAACTGAGAAACACGTGTACTCATTTTTGATTCTATGGTTATGTTCAAATATTAATAGAAATCAATTGATGCCTGAACTTACAAATTAAAGCACTGACACGTATTTTTCGCTCAAAATTATTAGGTACTAGTAAATCTGCAGATCAGGAGCCGAAACGTCAGCTTTGCACATCATTTTTTTTAAACACTTTGGGTAATATTCAACTTCCTGCAAACTCTAATTTAAAATTTTCAAATCACGTAATTATTTATAAGAATAAAATAAGAATAAGAAGTTTTCAGCCATCAAAAGCGTTAAATTAAAGATTTAGTTATGTTAGGATATTCTGAGATTTTCATGATCTATTATTTTTGTTTTTTTATTATAACATTGTAGATTTCTTCAGGGGGGCTCCGCCCCCCTGAACCCCCCGTAATCTCATTTAACTTAAATTTGTAACTTTCTATCAATTTGCTAATGGTTATCGTATATCTTGTATTTCTTTATACATTTTTATTTATAAGGATAAGTAACAGTTTTAATAAGCATTTTTCATTATACTCATACTTCTACATACCTGCCCATCACAAACACTTAATCTGATGTATCAGGAACTTTTGAAAGTGTAAACTCAGTAATCTAGGGTTTTACAATTTTGTTTCCGAAAAAAATATGTTTTGATTGCATTTTGTGGCAGTTATCGCGGTCAGACAGACTGACAGGCGGAAAACAATAAATTTTGTGTCGCCAAAATAAACCTTCACTGAAGTTTTGGCAATGACGTCATTATTCATGAGTTATTGATATCCATGTTTCTAATATTTTTTACGACTACTATAAAATACCTGTTTTATTTCAATTATGACGTCAAATTTTATCAGGTGAAATAATTGTTAAAAATATAATTATTATTTTTTTTTTTACTTCTAATAATGCCCCCATTTTTGTCAGAAAAATTCTTATTAACGAAACAAATTTCCGTGTTTAATATTTAACAAAATTCTACATTTATTTTTATTTTTATTCTGACGTCATATTTATTTTTTCTTAGTTCAATTTTTCTAATGGAAATTGCTCAATTGAAACTTATTGCCGTTAAAAAATTAATTCATATTTAGATTTTTTTTTTTTTTTGGCAACGATAAAGGAAATTGGTTAAATTTTATCTAAAAAATCGCTATTGATTCTGCATGAAAAAGAAGAAATTTTGAATTATTAAGGAAAATATGTTAATAAAATTAATAAAACATAGCCTATCTTCTTTTCTGGTCTATGTTATAGTTATACACAAAGTTACAAACACATTAATTCATCAGTTTTGACGTTGACTTCATTCAAATTTATAACATTATAAAATTAAGGATTATTATGAATGGTTGCTTAGCAACCATTAAGAGAAAATAAAGAAAATGAAATAAATACATTTGAAATAAGTAAATCTCTAAAACAAATTAGTTTATATTATTGGAACACATATATAAAAAATTTCCAAAATTTACAGTAATAATTCAAAAAATCTGACAAATTTGTAGACAAAATTTCAAAACAATACGAATAAATTAACCGGCAAATTTCAGTATCCATTTACCATTGAATTCCATTAATGAAATGTGACATTTTCTCTCAAGAAAAAAGAAATTAAAAATCATTGGATTTGCCATAGAAAAGCATTATTGCACAAAATAAAATATTCTATATTTTTCGAACGAATGAATCAAATCTTACAAAAAACTATACAGCTTAATCCCAGTGCCTCACTAACATACCCACTTAATTTCAAGCCAATCGGGTGTTTTTTGCGTTAGTTATCGCGGAACAGACAGACTGACAAACTGACAGACATCCAGACAGACAGACAGAATCCAAAAAATTTCGTGTCTCCAAAGTAAGCCTTCACTGACGTTTCGGCAATAAACATTTAATTGTTTATTTATTAAGCAAAAAAAAAAATGAAAATATCCAAATTGAGTATTATTATGACGCGAACATTATTTGCGAGCATATTTAGATTGTTTTAAAATACAGTGCATTGCTTAATATTTACAATAATAAACACTGGCATGAATGAAAGAAACCATTATATAATACAAAACTGTCATTCGAGTGGGCTTTGTTTGTAACGATGTCATTTCTTAAACTATTCCCGCAATTTTGTATAAAATACTACACTCTAAAAAATTAAAGTGTAAATTTACACAAAAAATATGTAAATCGATGATACAAAAACGATTTGTTTATATGTGTAAATTTGTGTGTAAATTGCCAAAATACACGCCTAATGTGTAAATTTCAAAATACACATTTTAGTGCGTAATTTGATGATAACACTAAGTGTGTAAAAGTTATAGTGATCACTCATGAAATACCCACATTACTGTGTAAATTGCGCAAGAATACACACATATCTGTGTAATATTCTTACTCATTTATCTGTGTAATCTTCAGTAATCACACGGATAAATGCGCATTATGCAAAAAACACGCATTATTGTGTTATTGTAATTTACACAGTTCTTTGCGTAATATGTAAAATACGCATATTCAATGCGGGTTCAATAACTGTTATGTCTAGTGTATATAGAATATCTGTACTGCAATGAGTGATGCATAATATCGAAGTCTAATGTCTTAATTGATTTTATGCTTAGTTACAGAACCGTAGCTGCATTATTTATATAGTTTTGGATGGAGGAGTGAAATGAGAGGGGGGGGTGTAGTTGAAAGCCTGATTTTTAGCTTATGGGGCTAGATTTGTGACAGTGGATGAAATAAAATTACTGCTGTTTGGACTCGAGATCATAGTGATGTACCCACTTCTCATCCACTGTTACAAATGTAGCCGCATAAGCTCCAAATCAGCCTATCACACTCACTCCCTCCTTCTTGAAAACTCCCTCTAAACAGATTTTTAGAACTTCACCCCTCCCTCTAAAACTATGTTATTACAGCAGCTAAGGTTCTAAAATTCAGCATACTGCCATTTAAGACATTAGTTTTCGATATTCCTCATCAGCCGTCGTAGTATAAATATTGCTTCTCTGTTAATGGGAAAGTATGGGACACATTTTGAAATTTATAATTTATTTAATTATAAAATTGATTCTTCAATTTATGTTTCTATATTGTTCAAGGACATTAGAAAGTGTTTCATTTTGTATTCTATAAATCAAAATTTTGTATTTATGTCAAATAAAGCTGATTTTATTATTTTTGTAAAAAGTATCCCATTCCTCCCCACTCTCCTCTAAATATACACATAAAAACTGCTAGTTTATTTTCTATATTCTTCCTTGCTTCTTAATTTTATTTTTCCTTCAGTTAGATATTATTTAGTACATGCAATTAAAAATTAAGATAAAAAATAATTAATGATAGATTTTAGGCTAGTCAGATGGAATAATGATAGTTGGTAAACTTGCAATCTTCGCAGTTTTTATTTTCAGTATTCAGACTAAATTTTTCACTTTTTATTTTTCAGACTCAAAATACAAAGTCAATTATACTAGAGATACTGTGTTACATACAGTTATAAAAGTAAACTTTAAAATACTATAAAAAATAGAAAAAGGTATGTAATCTTCATTTCACACACACACACATATTACCTGCAAAAATTATAGCTGATTTGTTTTTATATGACATAAATCACCTATATTATATGTTGAATTGTTTTCTTTTTATAAATATTCATCATTACAAGTAATTTACCTTAAAAAATTATCAAGACTATCAAAAAGGCTGTTGAATCATTAAAATAACATCTTTTGCATTTAAGATTATATTTAAAAATTAGTGTCTTAAAAAAATACAAATATATTTTAACATTAATGAAATGACTCGTATTTTCATAACTGAAAATTTCAGGTATTCTAATTAAAATTTTCGATATCAATCTAATTAGTATTTTTATTTATCAACCAAAGTAAAAAATAAGAAATACTGTGATTATATCCAAATATCAATTGATGCTTATAAATTTTCGAAATTAATGCTCGTATAATTTATTTGATAATTACATTTGTGTCTTAAGTGCATAAAACTCACCCGTCGGGAAAAATTTATGTAGTCTGGGGGGTAAGGGCTAATAAGTTTCATTTTGAAAATTCATTATGACACAAGTGTTATAATTTTTTATATACGTACAATCATACGTTTTAGGTCATATTATTTCTATAATAATAGGCAAAATTGCAATGGGAAAATGTTTATTTGAAGAAAACGCCATTATTTTAATAAACATTTTCTTCAGAATTTTTGATCTAAGGTTATTTTAAATCAGCGTATTTATGCCCTTTTGCAATTTACTTCTGTGTATTTTTATAAAATCTAAAATTTACAAGCAAAAATTATGTGTTTTTTCTATGATTATTTTAGTGGAACATAGTTCTTCTGATGTAATATTTTCAAATTAAAACCTAGATGAAAATTAAATGTAATTAAGATAAATAAATATTTCTAATTTCCCAAAATTGGAAAGTGTAACGTAGAAATTCAAAAGCAACGCTATAGTTTTAATCGATGATAAACTTAGTTAACATTATAAGTTTCATAATAAAAAACTTACAAAGAAATTTCAATAAAAAAATAAAACTCAGATGAAATGTTTAGCTTATAAATCGCATATATAATTTATAGATATAATATACATTTGTATAATAGTTTATAAATAAACTACAATATCTTTCACACAACCGACCCGAAATTTAACACCCCCTCCCCACAAAAAATGATGTTAGTGTTTATTTTGCTACTGTTAAAATACATTCATAAATTCTTTTTAAGATGAAACTTTTTCAAGAAAAAAAATAACTTTAGATACAACAGTTGTTATATTAAAGAGTAAATTTCAGGAGTTAGGTAATGTTGACATTTTTTAAGGCAAGTAAATTACTCTTGAAAAATATTCTTATGTGTAAAAAAAACAATCCAACATATAGAATATACATTTATACGTAAATATAAACAAATCAGATAAAAAGAATTGGAGGTAATACGAACGTATGAGATTACGTACCTTATATTTTATAGGAGAATAATGTCTACATTTTTCTCAACGCGAGTGCTTGCATTTAGTTTGCCACCACATTGTACGTGATTTGCTTTCTATGCGTGTTTTGTTGGGAAGTTTCATTTTAGATCCCGGCGTGATCAAGGTCAAGTTACTGGGCCTATCATTAGTTTTCAACTTAAACCTGATGAAGCCAAGTCGGCGATGATTATGATTTTAGTTTTTGATGTTAGATTCACGAATTTTATGAATAAAGCCATAAATTGTACAGCGAACTAAAGTTAAACTAAAATTACAAGTTAAACTTTGAAATGGGTAAATGGTTACAAGCTATGATACTTTATACTTTGGATTTAATAATTTAGGGTAAAATCAAGCATACTTATATTCGATATGCTAAATGTAAAAATAACTCAGGATACGAATTAGAATTATCTTAATTACATGAATTATATTTTATGTTACATATTAAATGAATTCAAAATAGTTTTTAGATTCTACTGAAGGATAAACTACTGTTCTTTAAATTAAGTGTGGGGGGGGGGGGGAGGGAGGGCAGCAAAAAAATTTCCAATATTACAAAAAATATAATTTAAATTTATGAATAAGCATAAAGTGGGATTATATCTCTATTATAATGCGTCTTTATGAAGTCTTTCTAATTTCATTTTAAGAATGAAATCTAACACTATTACTGAAATTACAAGTAAAATTGTGAAAAAAACAGCGGTCAGCGAGACGGCTGAAAGAAATTACGATTTAACCAAATTCTAGAATTATAAAATCAAACATTCTTATATTTGAAGTACAAATTTCAGAAGGTAATTCGGAAAACAAAAATAACTAATTGAATAAAATTTTACGTTACATGTAACGAAATTTTGTTGCATTTGTCGAGATTAATTATTTTAGCTTCTTTTAAATGTTCATATGTTGCTGAAACGGGGAGGGTGAGAGAGGTGATCAGAGTATTTTATAAAAATAAATAAATATATTGGTCTATTATTTAAAAATGCTGTTAAGCAATGCAATGAAATCATGCTATTTATGGAATGGGGTTAATGAAATAAAAAGTGTAGCTCTGAATAATATTTAAACCTGCCATCCATTTCGTAACGTCTACTTTAAAATTCACGCATTTATAATTTTTGTAACACATTAATTAATGTAATTTTAGTAGTTATCTAGATTTACACATTTTTCTGAGTTTATGAACTGATAACAACTTACAAACTTAATGCCATAAACTAAACACACATTAAAATAGGTACTTTTTTCATAGGAAAAGTGTATTTTTTTGCCAAGTGGGTGATTTTAGAAATTTACACACTTACCTATGTATATAGCATTATGTGTAAATTACAATAACGTACCAATATGAGTAAATTCAGGCATTTTTCAGCATTTACACATTTGTTTGTGTCTTTCAAGTGATAAAAAAATACATACTTAGTATTATAAGCTAAAACACACATAACAACAGGTAAAACTTTGCAAAAAGTGGGTAATTTTCATGTCAGGTGTGTAATTTTAGGAATTTACACACATATATATGTAAATTTGTCTAATTTACACTTTTATTTTTTAGAGTGTAGGTATTCCAAGAGCTTCTGAAAATTTGAATTGATTTTTTTCACTTCTCTTTTCACCGTTCTTTAAATTAATGAACTGAACTTCGATTGTGCACGAGTTATAAAACTTGTCTTATTATTTGGTTTTTGCGCATGATTTTCTATTATGGATTTTTTTTAGTCATTGTTCCTCTGCGATTATGAACGCTTGTTCGTTCGAAAGATCTCTGAATTATATTGACATTATTTAAGTTTGCATTTCACTGTCTGTCGTATGAGTATAAAGTGTGTTTTTAGTGTTACTTAAAAATTCAGTTAAAAATGCAATATGTATAAGACCAGATAAACTGACACTATTTATTTTGGTTTAATCATAGTGATTGGTAAAGTTATTATAAGAAATAAATTTTTCCAACTACGGATGAAAGCAAATAGTTTTGAATTCGTGCTTGACTTTTGCTTTTATTCGGTCAGTTAGAAAAAAATCATTTTATAAGATTAATTCTGATTTACAGATATACATGAGCTGCTTAGTTAATTGCTCTGTAACTAACCTAATGCTGTCAATACATAAATTCGTATAACTTAATAAAATATATTTAATGCATATTTTATTATGTCAGCTATAGGTTGTTCGAATATATTTTTATAATGAAAGCTGAAAGTTTATTATAAAAAGTGAATACTTTCTACCGAGCAAAAAGTTGCCCAGATCGGGATTCAAACCCAGAACTTTGGCTTACAAGATCAGTGTTTTCCCGTTTAATCTAACTGGGCCAACAACCGGCAAAAATTTCTCGCACTGAGAGTGAAATACTAAGCCCAACTATTTTAAAAATGTAAAAATTAAATTGCCAATTGCTTATCATTTATACCTTTCTGCACAATTGTTATTGCATGACACAATAAAATTTTTTACTGCAATACGTAAAGTAAAATTTTGAATTAAATTTAAACAAATTAAAAAGTTGTATCAAAAAGTCTACTACAATTTTTCCTTTATTAAAACCTTTCCATTTACACTTTGAATTGCTTTTTTCCTCTTTTCTTTTCTTGTCTATTTTCACCGACACAAGGCATACTTTGACCTTCTAGTTAATTATTATGGCACTTAACCACCTGACCACAAAAATGTTTAATTACATGTCAACTTCAGAATTTAACGCCCACTCTATAATTAACCCTCAAAATTGTTTACTTTTCGAAATTAAGCAGGGACAAAAAGAATTTTCATAAAGTCCGAAATTTTCTATAATAATTTAATTTAATTCAGTTTTGTACTTTAATATTGAATTAGAGCCTGAAAGTATGCATATTATTGTAAGAAGATAAGTTTTTGTAAATAGCTAATGTAATAACATTTTAATCAGATATTTCAAATATATTATTATTATTTTTTTTCATTTAGCAAATAATTTTTTGGTGTTTACGGTTTTATTTATTTATTTATTTATTTTTAATCCTGTGTAAATTGTATATATAGATGTACATTGCTATTAAAAATCTACAAAAAAATGTCTATTCATTTGATTTTAAATATAATGATTACTTGAAGATAAATGTTCATGTTATTTGTTATTTAAGGTTCGAATAAAGTTAAGGTGTAGTTATGTAACCTTTTTCTTTGAAAACGATCATGTAAATGAACGTTTTGCTGTAAATGTTTAATAAAGCTTTTCGATTAAATCAAGATTCAAAAAAGAATTAAACAGCAGTTTTATCTAACAAATTTACTGAAAAATTCGATTCCAGAAATTAAAAACATGCTTGTTTGTTTTATCGTTGACTAAAAAGCATAATAATAACTGTCAGCAAACAGAGGAATTCAACACAAAAAATGCGCATGTGCACGTTTAAATTCCCTTGAGGTCACAGTTGTTATGCGTTCGCGATTTTCGGCTATATAACGATGGTTAAATGCAATGTCCGTGTATCAATATTATCGATGAAATACACCAGAAAAAAAAAACTACTATGCGTGTCTTCTATCCTAGTAGCGCAAGATAAAGTCGTTTGTATAAAAATTTGTTGTTCAAAGTTTTGCATACTGCAGTTATAGTTAAGTTTTCTGGAGAGATTCAATAAACGCAAATAATAACAGCAGTTTGCAAAAAACTCATTATTTTGACTCAAAAAAAAGAACAGATACACAATAATAACAGATATAAAAGATAAAAAATGAATAAAATTTAGATAAAGCATTTGAATTATAGTCCAAATAATAGTAATATTAATAATTGAATCATGAAGCGACATTTTTTTTCTAATAGATATTAACTTACCATAGTGTTTAACAATATATTATCTTTGTTTAACGTTCTGTAAGTGAAGTCTTATAATGTTCCCAATAATGCACATTTTTTAAACGGCAGATTCCATACTTTTGAAAATAATTCCTCACATAATATTATGCACATTGTAAAAAATTGCACCAAACTCTTTAGTCATTCAACCGTTTTAACAAAACGTAAGTACAAATTTTTGTGCTGGCGTTAATAAGTCAAATAATATGGTCATGCACAATTAATGTAACTATTGCCTTCATCCAACTATTCTCTTTAAAAATGGTTGGATGACTGAACAGTTTGCACAGATTTTTAGCAGTTCAGATAGATGATCCTCGTGAAATCTCCCTTTTTTGTAGAAAACGGTTTGATAACAGTAATATGACTTTATTTTGACCACAATAAGGTCAATACTAGCATTAGATAGGCTTAATAAAATGATCCAATTATATTTATCTTTAAAAATCGTCAAATGACTGGTTAGTTTGGTGCAGATTTTTAACATTGCAGATAGAAGCTCCTGACGTATTTGAACACCGGTTTTTTGAAAACTGTTACATAACAATAATTATATTTTTCTGACCATAATGTGATAAGGTACGCTTAATAAAATACTTTAGTAATATTGTTCTTTAAAAACGGACGAATCATTGGACAGTTTTTAGTAGATTTTTAACAGTTCATAAAGAGTTCGACAATAAAGAAGAGAAATACCATAATTTTATTGTTTGAAAAATATTGAATTGTACTGGCTTCCAGATCATCAATAGAATCTCGGCAAAATCATCCGTTTTTTTTACAGTGTAAAATGTAACTAAATTTACATATTCTATTACAACTATTTCTGTAAAATACATCTTTTATATAGTCTCTTTATAAAAATAAATGAATAAATAAAATTAGCTGAGATCAATATTAACAACATTTGCTGGCGCAATTAAATTCCATAAAAA
The DNA here is from genome assembly GCA_964019185.1 of Maratus speculifer. Lineage (NCBI taxonomy): Eukaryota > Metazoa > Arthropoda > Arachnida > Araneae > Salticidae > Maratus > Maratus speculifer. The sequence goes on from OZ025292.1 coordinate 228,055,817, forward strand.
CGTCTATAGCATATCGTATGGTGTTTAAATATATGTATTTCCTTTTTATTGTTTGAATGGCTGTCAGATACACAACCCATGTAGTATTCAAACTTAATTAGTTGTACAGACAGACTCACGCAGTTTATTTTTTAATGTTCTTTTATGAATTAAAATTTGTTATATACTAAACTATTGATTACATCAGAACCATTATCTAATCCATCTGTTTGTTTAAATGTTACTCTCATGTTAGTTCATTTTCCATTTGATATATAATAACTATAAATTTAGTCAATACGCTTTTTCGAAGAAAAATGATTTTCTTTCTGGTATCTCCATGTTGCATACAATATTAAAATTTCCAAAAGTTTCCGACTCCATTTAAAGAATTCTCCTAATTATTTACTGGAATCTACTATAGATATATTCGATTTAACTAAAACTACCTAAAAATTGTGAAATCATTCTATTGTATTATTTTACTTAATCTAATTATAATTTTTTTACTTTTTATTTAGTTAAATATCGGGAAATTTTTTGAAGCTCAGAAGAAATAAACAATTTACGAAATCTAACCTTGTCGAAGAAAAGGATAGTTTTCTGTCATTATTCTTTAAGGAAACAAAATAATAGCAATAATTAAGAAATGTAGAATCTGAAAATAACAATTTTACAGTCTGTAAAAGTAATCAATATATTTATTGCGCTATCGTATGTGGCACAAAAATTGCGATTATTTGTTAACTATTTAATGGCAGCGCGCGAATAAAACACTTCTCATTTGTTATTGTGTAAAAGTCCTTTGGAAGGATTTAGCTTCTGGTAAATCGGCTTTATTACATTTTTCTTTTTCCGTGCAAATATGGAACTTTAAAATATTATTATTAAGTTTTTTTCTATTCTTTGTACTTAAAAAAATAAAAATCATGAATTTTAAAAGATTTAGCTTAAAATTAATGCTATGTATTATAAATAAAATGAATGAAAAGTTTTTTTTAATGGAATATGGAATGGAAATACGAAAAATTCCAGGTACAACATTTGGCGATTTCTCTCCTGCGCCCGGCTACCATAAAAATACCGAGTTCTTGATTTCTCTTACAGAAACTTCTGATTTGGCAAAGAATTGAGCAAATAAATTAAATTATGAATACATTTAAAGAGAGACCAAACTTTAGATTTTTGTCTGATATTATAACATTATTAGAGTAGTCTTTCCCACTATATGAGATTGAAAGCAGATAAGAAATTTATATTGTAGTTGTAAAAAAAAATCATGAATAAAGTATAATTATGAGACGTTTTTCAATACTTCCAGAGTATTGTAACAAAAACTCGTCATTTCATAAGAAGAACGCTAATGTGTAAATAAATAATCTGGAAAACGCATACTGTCTTTGAAAATCCAATTTTATCAATTATATCTATAATCGAAAATTTTTTCGAAATCTTTTATGTAGCTCTGATTCATAGATTTTTGATATATACTACATAGTAGACAAAAATTTAGTTAAGTTAGTAAATGTATAACACCTTCAGAATGTTCTGTCAATAATTCGAAATACAGGGTGTTTCTAAATTCATGGTACAAACTTTAAGGGGTGGTAGTACAAATCAAGACAAACAATATTAAATAGGAAACTAAGGGTCCCAAACGTCTTCCGAAGGAGATAGGAGCCATTAAACTTTAGGATAAAAAAATTCAAATGATTATAAAAAGCAGAAAAATCGGTCGATTCATTTGCAGTTTTCACTAAAACTATTCTTTGTGTCAGTATTGTTTTGAAAATAAATTGTAAAGATATATTTCAAAAAATGCCGATAGAGGGCGCTTTAGACTTTGCAGTAACGAACAACTACTTTTCACCATTATTTTTTGCATCTCATTAATTTTCTTTAGAAGCTTAGACATAAACTTAAATTTTGAGCTCAAAATCTAAATCGTTGGGAGTGGTTAAGCAGCGCAAACTGAACAGTGGAAGGAGGTTCAAATTCCAAATGATTATAAAAAACGGAAAAATTGGTCAATTGATTCGCAATTTTCACTAAAATTATTTTTTAATGTCAGTATTATCTTGAAAATAAATTATTAAGATGAAATTCAAAAAATGCCGGTAGAGGGCGCTTTAGACTTTGGAGTAACGTACAACTATTTTTTACCGTTATTTTTTGCATCTCATGAAATTTTTTTAGAAGCTTAGACATAAACTAAAATTTAAGATGAAAATCTGAATCGTTGGGAGTGGTTAAATAGCGCAAACTGAACTGTGTTCAATGGGGGTGGGGAGGTCAAATTTCAAATGATTATATAAAATTCATGTGTTTCTAAATTCATGGTACAAACTTTAAGGGGTGGTAGTACAAATCAAGACAAACAATATTAAATAGGAAACTAAGGGTCCCAAACGTCTTCCGAAGGAGATAGGCGCCATTAAAGTTTAGGGTAAAAAAAATTCAAATGATTATAAAAAGCAGAAAAATTGGTCGATTCGTTTGCTGTTTTCCCTAAAACTATTCTTTATGTCAATATTTCCTTGAAAATAAATTTTAAAGATTAATTTAAAAAAATACCGTTAGAGGGCGCCTTAAACTTTAGAGTAACCAACACCTATTTTTAACCGTTATTTTTTATATCCAATTAAATGCTTGTAAATGTTCAAACTTAAATTTTGAGCTCAAAATCTGCATTGTTGTGAATAATTAAATAGCGGAAAATCGAAATGTGTCCGAGGGGTGGGGAGGTTAACATTTCAACTACTGAACACATTTCAGTTTGCGCTTCTTAAACCCTCCAATCGATTTAGAATTTGAGCTCAAAATTTAAATTTAAGCATTTGCAAGCATTTAATTAGATACAAAAAATAACGGTTAAAAATAGTTGTTGGTTATTCTAAATTTTAAGGCGCCCTCTAACGGTATTTTTGAAATTAATCTTTAAAATCGATTTTCAAGGAAATATTGACATAAAGAATAGTTTTAGCGAAAATGGCAAACGAATCGACCAATTTTTCCGTTTTTATAATCATTTGAAATTTGAACCTGCCCACCCCCATTGAGCACAGTTCAGTTTGCACTACTTAACCACTCCCAACGATTCAGATTTTCATCTCAAAATTAAATTTATGTCTAAGCTTCTAAAAAAGTTTTATGAGATGCAAAATATAACGGTAAAAAATAGTTGTACGTTACTCCAAAGGCTAAAGCGCCCTCTATCGGCATTTTTTGAATTTGATCTTTATAATCTTTTTTTATGATAATACTGACATAAAGAATAATTTTAGCGAACATCGCAAATCAATTGACCAATTTTTTTCGTTTTTTATAATCATTTGAAATTTGAACCTCCCCCCACAGTTCGGTTTGCGTTACTTAACCACTCCCAACGATTTAGATTTTGAGCTCAAAATTTAAGTTTATGTCTAAGCTTCTAAAAAAAAATTAATGAGATACAAAATATAACGGTAAAAAATAGTTGTTCGTTACTCCAAAGTCTAAAGCGCCCTCTATCGGCACTTTTTGAAATTTATCTTTACAATTTATTTTCAAGACAATACTGACATAAAGAATAGTTTTAGTGAAAACCGCAAACGAATCGACCATTTTTTCTGCTTTTTTATAATCATTTGAATTTTTAGATCCTAAACTTTAATGGCGCCTATCTCCTTCGGAAGACGTTTGGGACCCTTGGTTTCCTGTTTAATATTGTTTGTCTTGATGTGTACTATAACCCCTTAAAGTTTGTACCATGAATTTAAAAACACCCTGTATATTTGGATTCTATTGAGCAGCCTTTTGATCTAAAATATTTATAAGCAGCAAGTACTTTGCTGAAAATCAGTTGAATTCATAAACGCGTATCATTCACGACTCATTCATGAATGAGTTTTTATTATTGAAACTAATTTCTTAGTTTTTATTATTGTAACACAGTAATTATTGCTATACTATAACTAAATCCTATTGTCCCTACACTGTAAAAAATGACAGGTGTTGACAAAGGTATAATAATCATGAGCGCAAATGTGTAATAATCTGTTCCGAATCACCCAAGATTTCCGAATAAGAATTTACGAACATATCTTTTTTTGTAAACTGCTAGTCATTTTCATAAGATACTTCGCTGATTAGATTTGAAAGTTTATTGATTAAATAAACGGAGGAACAATGAATAACCCACCATTAATTTATATAAATGAGTTTCTCATGTTGAATTAACCGAGTTACATACTTCAAATTTGGTATATCAATTTAATCTGATCATTCACTTTCCGGATTAGGTTTGGAAGTTTATTGATTAAATATCGAGGGAAGAAACGTGGTTAGCTAATTTGCTTTCTTAATTTAATTTTTGAGGACATAATTTTTTTAAACAAGAGTGTTATATGCAATTATTATGATCAGCCTCTAATCTCAATGAATCCCTTTAATTATGCACTTTTCTTTTTATTTCATCACGTTGTTTTCTATGTAAAATCTTATGCTATAATGTAAAAATCTATTTTTATCTAAATTTATTTTTTTATACTTATTAAAATGCAGAATTTTAAATATACTTTTAAAGCAAACCATTTCCAAACACCAAACATTTAAATAGCTAATAAGATACGCAAAATATGCAAATCTACAAAATCTTATAGTGATTATTTTTGTATGTGTGTTTTCATCAATGAATGTAGGGGAGAGGATGGCACCTTTGAACACTCTAAATATTTTCATTCAAATAAATTATTTTTAAAAAATTTATATGGTTATACACTACTACTGCTTCAATGATACAATTATACAAAGCTGCAACATTTTGTATGGACAATATTGTCTAAGCAAGGTTATATATTTTTCACCCTCTTGAATCCAAACTTAAAGAAATAAAGTTGTAAGATTTTTACTCACAATTTTGTATCCCTAAAATTTTAATTTATTGTTCGATACTTAAATAAAGATATTAGCTTTAGTTTATAAGCTTTGTTTTCTTTTAATTCTTCAGCCAAATGTAGTAAACCACTGTAATTTTAAGCTCCAAGTGACGGGCCACCATTGAACAGCGAAAAAACACCGAATAAACTGGAGATAAATAGTAATTAAAACATTTAAAGAGGACATTCAAAACTATGAAGTAAGGAGTTGTTTACGGATCTAAATGTTATTCTTTTTGGAATTTTGTTTTATGTCAAAAGTGATTAATTAAAAAAGTCAAAGAACATAGACTTATACTGCCCCCCTTACTGCATTTGTAGATTCCCACCTCTGGATGTATCAGTGATGGGAAGTTTCAAATTTAAATTAATGTTGGCATTCATTTATTGGATAATTTCAAATACTGGATACACAATAAAGATTCATTATTTAGCAGGTTTGTCAAATTTTATATCAGGTTTTTACATATCAAGAGTGAATAAAAACTTTTAATTTTCCAGAAGCATCAGATATTACATTGGTGTACTTAAAGGATATTATAAAAAGTTTTCACAACCAAACATAATAGAAGGAACACTGTGTGATGTTTCAACAATGAATTTTGAAATAAACTTTGAAGGATTTAAAAAAATTAGCAATTTCGGTAAAATGTAGTTATTTAATTTTATTCATGTTATTGTATATATCTAAATCATAAGCAGATTTTTATAAAAACTTTCAGTAATTTTATATTTTATTCATTTGTTCAAAGGTGCCCCTTGCTTGTTCAAAGGTACCCCTACATGGAGCAGGTTTGAATTGAAATCCTTCAACTTTCAACTTTTTAAATTCTCACAACTTATTTAATTTAACTGGAAAACTTTTAATTTTTGGTTCATATGATGAAGAAATGCATTGTTTTTATTATGTAATATTTAAAACGCAAAAAATATAATTTGAGTAAGAATTGCATTGATTTTCTAAAAATATGCTTAAAGGTGCCTCCCTCTCCCCTAATAATATTTTCATAAGCGTGACTTCAAAAATTCTTTTCTAATTCATTTACTTATGTTATTAATCTTGAGCTAATTATTAAGCATAAATATTTCTAATCTTGCACTAATATGAGGAATGCGCTTGGAATTTTAAATTGTCTTACGAAAAGCTAAGTTAATGAAAAAAGATGTTAAGCAAACGGGGAAGGTGGGTGATGTTATTATTGCATACACTGTTAAAAAAAATTCTGCGAAAGTTCAGAGAATCTACTGGTAATCCAATATCTTAAATCTAATATAAAATGCATAGACTAGAAAAACCGAGATTCTTTCAAATAACAGAGGCCTTTTAGGTAAATTTAGAAGACACTCTGTAAATTAATATTGTTAGAAATACACAGGGCTATGTAAATTTATTTATTATGATAATAATTTAATTTAATTTTCAAAATCACTTAATCACTCAATTTTTAGTGAGCCAGATAGAATTTGAAATTTTCGAGTAGATTTGAACTGTTGTTTTATTTATTTATTACGCTATTTGTTTATAGCCCTCCTGGTGTATGAACTCAAGACGTCTTCATATTGGAGAAATACCCTACTGACTGAGCTAAAGGAGCTTTTTCTTTACTTCAAAATATGTCTTTTGAGATTCAGCGAGGAAAAATCCCTAAAAATCTCCACGAACACCCAGATGATTTTTTCATTTTTTTAAATTACACTAACTTAAAATAATAATAATAATAATAATAATAATAATAATAATAATAATAATAATAATAATAATAATAATAATAATAATAATAATAATAATAATAATAATTTTTAAATATTTCTAATAAAATTACAAAATAATTTAATAAATGTGTATTTTGAATTATAAGTTTTGACAAAGTAAAATATCTTTAATTTTAGACGAAATCGTCACAGTGAATTAGATAAAATATAAGGGAAATGACGGTAAAATGGTGGCCGAGAAACTCGATTGAATGCATTTAATCGAGTAGTAGTAGAAATTTACAGAGAATGTCGCTTTTTTCTCTGTGTTTTACAGTAATTTTTAACAATGCATCAACACTTTAAAAATATTCAAGATGTAACTAAAAGCATTTCAATGCATTGCCAAAACACAAAATAAAGATACTAAGTGTAACATATTACTATTCAGTATCTCAAATTATACATTTTAAAATAAAATAAAAGTTTTGAATTGTAAAACAGTAACAATTTAAAAAAAGACAAATGCATTATCCTAATATGAAATATTTTGATGCGTAACAGATTTTATTGCTTAAAAAAATCTGAATTTGTTTATATACTTGTTTTACTTCTAAAATAATTTACAACAGTTAAAACAATGAAATTTACTCAAGCAGAAATATTATCATCGCAAAAAATTTCTTCATATCCAAGTTATCGTAAATGCCAAAAACATTTGAATCACAAAGAGAAAAATTTAAGATTATTTTTCAGAAACTAGTGCGAACCAGTATTTTTTCTTTTTGTGCATGTAAAAAGATATCATTTTGTTTTGTCATTCAATATAAATAACACGTGAAAACAATTTTATGAAAAGTTGTATTATGCTAATGCATAAAAACATAACTTAATCAATATTTAGGAATGATTTATTTTACTTTCTTCTGTAGTTTTTTTTTAATGTTATTGTTATAATTTCTTCCAACTACCTTATCATTATTGTTTTATCATTAGAAAATTCAGAAAACAATAAATTATTGATATTTAAACAAGTATAAAGGTCATTCTCAGATAACGGGAAATTTTATGTCCTTGACCAAAAAAAGAAAAATTAACGAGTCTATCATGAATGTTTTAATTTCATATTTAAATATAGGTAAAGAACTACATTGTACAATAGTTTAAACATGGGAAAAATAATAATTTTAATATTAAAAAAATTAAAAAGTTGCAAATGTCATTACCATGGCATGTCCCTAACTTCAAATTTAATAATTCAAAAAATTACACTTGGAAGTATTGGAAAGCCTTAGAGCAAAAACAACAACAATAGATTAAATTTTTATCACTCTACTTATGATATAATTAACATTTTAGCTTCAAAACATTTTTTCTCTTAATTTTATTTAATTAAACTTTGTCCCTGGAGTTGATGGTACCATGGTGCAAAGATTTTTTTTTCATTGCTCATCACTAGTGGGCGCCAGAGTATATTTTTAGGTGCTGTATTGTAGAGTAATACATATTCTTACAAGCAGTGGTGTCTAACTTTTTGCAGTAGTTATGTACTGTTTCATTTTGATACTTTTATTCAAAAACTGAGAACAATGTGTTTTTTATGTGTCATTATCATGTTTCATTTTATTAAAATATAATAATACAAATTATTAACTGTATTAAATGAATTTGTAGATCTGTAAGCCTTTTTTGAAAGTAAATGTACTACAAGTCTTTAATTGCTGTAATTTAGCTTAAAATGAGATTAAACATTAAAAATGTCATTACTATGTCTTTTCGCAAACATGGTAATGGCTATGGAAATGAGAAATTCCAAGACCTTTTGTATTTTCTAATATTATTTCATAAAAATTATCATCAATAATATTAACTGAAGTTACAAGAAAGATTTAAACTTACTGACTTATTGTTTAAAAATTAATTAAAGCCGATTTTACAAAACAATCATTTTCATTTATCTTTGTGAACAAAAATGATTTTTATTACATTATTAATGTTTATATTCATTTCATAAATGATAATAACAAGTGGGTCAATGACTAAATATAAATGTCTTAATTTTTAATGCACTTATATTTTATGAAATAGAATTATAAAATAGTTAGTTTGATCTTCCAATCATCAATTTGGGTTTCTATAACTTAAGGCCATAAATAAGGCTAACGATTTCTGCTGATATTTTTCGCATAATGTTACACATACAAATATTCCATTATTACAAAAAAAAAAAAAAAAAAAAAAAAAAAAAAAGGCAAAATTTCTTTTTATCTGAGAATGACCCATATATAAAGACTAAATTTTTGTTTCTCTGGTTAGTTTTCGGAAGTGTTTTCAGGTAGATTAAATTCTAAATTAATCAGTTTCCTTATCCGCAATACCGGTTATATCTTCTTCTATATTCAATGAAAGAAAGTATTGTAATTGAAATTGTTTCGGTTTCCGGTCAAAGGATTTAAACATTTTAATGTCCAGAGATTTCCAAAACCTGTTTATACGCAAAATGTCTGTCTGTCCGTGTTCACCATTACATGCGTCAACAAGTGTTGGAAGTTATGTATAGAATTCAACCAAATTTTTTGAGTATGTTTTTAGCTATAGCAAGCAGGCTCTCCTTTAGGGAAATATATTATACCAAAAGGGGTCACTTTAATGAATTTATGTGCCATTTTCTCTATTATACCATTGATAAGTGTATGAAGTTATGTACAGAATTAATCAAAAATTTTCGCGTATGTGTTTGACATAGCTAGTAGATTCTCCTTTAGTATAGAAATATTCCGCCGGATTGGGTGCTGTAATAGCTATGTCTATGTCTGTGTCATTTTCATTATTGTTTCATCAAAAAGTATATGCATGGAATTTAATCAATTTTTTTGTCTAATATTTTGACTGTGGCAAGCAACTTATCTCTAAATTTGAAAGCATTCTGCCGGAAGGAGGCGCTGTAATAGAGTTTTTGTGCCATTTTAATTACAGTATCATTGAAAAGTGTATGAATGTATGCATGGAATTAAATCAAATTTTTTGTCAAATATTTCGACTGCGGCAAGCAGATCTTCTCTAAATTTGAAAATATTCTGTCATTAGGAGGCGCTGTAATAGATTTTTTTGTCCCCTTTTCATTACTGTATCATCATAATGTATAAAATTACACATAGAATTGAACTAATTTTTTGTGAATCTATTTAAACTTCATTTTTACGACCATCTTTTCATTCATTCTAAGACCGCTGGCGTGGATACTTCTTCTATGGTTCCGTTCAGCAAAGAGTCCTTGTCAGGACTTTCTGCGTCCGCGCTGTTTTGTGGACCACTTGAGTTGTCCGCGGCTGGGTCTGGTCACAGATCATTTCATGATAGGTTTATAGAAGTTTAATGATTTTGTTTCCTAATTTTTCGATCTTCCTTCAAAATTTAGTGAGCTATATGGCCCCCTTTTTTAAGCTCTTAGGGTTAGGGTAGAACTTTTTCTGGGTTTGTTGGTACCCTCCAATGCTGCCCTTCCCACATCGACCACTTTTTATGTTTGTCAACGCATATGATGATTTTCTAAAAATTTTTTAAAAAGTCATTGCGCTACTGGGGGTACATTACCCCGGTGCTCCAACTCGAAAGCTAAGTTTTACTCGAGTTTCCAAATTCGTAAAATTTTAGAATGCAATGTTTTTCAATTGTATCTTTATGTTTTATTTCACTTTCGCTGGAGGTTTAACAGGGATTGCGACTCACTGTAAGTACTTCTTAAGCACCAGCTTTGACTTGACTAATTTTTTGTGTACGTTTTTGGACATGGCTAGCAGGTCCACCTTCAAAATGAAGATATTTCTCCAGAAACGGTTTCAGTATTAACGGTTTTTGTGATATTTTTTTATTGTATCACTGTTAAGTGCATGAAGTTTTGCACAGATTTGAACTAAATTTTCCAACATGTTTTTAGCTATGGTTAGTAGGCCTCCTTCAATCTTGGAAATATTTCCCCGGAAAGGAGTGCTGTGATAACGAGTTTTATACAACGGGTTTTATACGAGTTTTAATACTTTTGATGTCCATCGGCAGCTCGAACAGTGATGGGAACTTGATTTTTGCTAAGCATATTATTCACAAACAGTTGACGAGCAAAAGAAAACTACTGATTTTATTAAATATCGTGACCGAGGTTAACTCAATTTTATTTCGATAATTTTACTGAAGCAGAAATTTAAAATGAAAATTAAAATTTGTATAATATTTGACTAATAATACTGAAGTATTAATAGCTTGAATTACTTTTTTGAAATATTAAGATATATGAGATACAAGAAAGTTTGGCACATCCAACTTGTTTATGTTGTTGTCAATCCTCAGTTATACATTTTCAACTATTTAATTGAATTTATGCATGCAGGAGTAACAAAATGGCATTAATATTAATGTTAAGTTAGTACCGTTAATGAAAGTATGTTCTCTGTAAACTTGTCTGTTGATCATAAAACTGTTTACTTGAGTATTTATAGGAACCGAAAAGCCTAGATTCTGGATTCAAACAGTTGATTAACCTTCCTACCCTATTGAAATTTTGCCCAGACCTGATTAAAATATTTCACACCAGAATTTTTATTTAAATCCATTTAACACACTTATTCAACTTAAATCTTTGTTTTATTTATATAATTTACTTTATTAAAATTTTTCTGGTTTGAATGAAATGAAACGCATTATAGGACTGGGTCGATTAGACCCATTCAGGGTAGGAAGGTTAATGCCCAATAAAACGAACTACAAAAATTTTCCAATACCAAAGGACACAGAAGTAACTTAATTTTAGGTAATTGTTTCTTTAAATCTATAAAATATATAGATTTATGAGTTTTCTATGTATTTTTGTTATAAAGAGCAATTTTCTAAATATTTGGTAACTCGAAATAGATTATTGTAATTTTTCTTCATTAACACTTTCTGCCCTGGCGGTCATAAAAGCGTTCCTAGCTTTTAAAGTGTTTTAGCCTATAAATAACGCTTTGCAGGTACGTAAAAACCTCACAATGATACTTATGTATAATAAAAATCCCTCTTGTACGTATAATCACTTATGAGTCAGAAATAAGTAATAAAAATAATAAAAGTTTTCTTAATTATTGGAAATCCGTTGGCGTTTCTTTTATTTTAAACATAAATTTCACTCTTTAAATTTAAATTAGGAACTCCTTTTCCGAATGAGTAATTTGTAATAAAAGATAAAAAACCCTACTAGATTTTTGTGTCTGTTTAATCTGGTTGTAATACGACATTTTCCTAACGCCTTGAATTTTTTTCCTCAGAATAATGTTATGTGGAAAACGCGCATTATATTCGTTTGATTTCTGTAAATAACACAGTTGTTAAATTTTGTTAAGCCATAACTTCTGTGATGTCGACAGGTACTTTTAATTTTGTTAGCTTAAAAGTAATTAGTTAAAAATAAGTTAAAGTAATTTATTCCCAAAATTGGAAAAAATTCAGACCCGAAAGGGTTAAGAAACATTTATTCTTTTTTACACTGTACAACCATTGAAACTTGAAGTGGTTCATGTCTTCTAACGTCAAAGTTTCACTACGCACCAAAAGTGAGATATATGTAAGAAAAAACCAAAATATTTTTTTCTATTGATGAGAATTAATAAATCAATTCGTTTCAGGAAGTGGAAATCCTTAGCAGCATTATCATGACATTTTCTTTTACGCATAATCTAGAATATCATTTGCCTTTTTTTACAGTGCACAAATCTTGAAACATCGGGTTTCAAAGAGGTGAGATATGGCCCTTAATATTTCACTCTCACTGCATAAAAACCAATATAAATAAACAAAAATATTTGTGAAAATTTACAGATCTTTTTATTTGTGTTTGGTCCCTTTCAGACATTCAAGCATCATTATGAGGCTCCAGCAATCTGGCTTAATAAGCATCATGTTATAAACATATACTGAATGGATTTTGTAAATATTTTTTATAATCCACGAACGAAAAGGCATAGTTTGTGATGTAGATTTAAAATTAAAATTACGAAATTTCAAGCTCTTTTAATTTTATGAAGGTTAAAGAAATATGCATAAACTATATGCATTTTCAAACGGATGTGACCTTAGAGCTTCAATAAAAGATCAAAAATGAGTGTTACTACTTGCAAAATAAATAAACACGAGACTTGTATTATGTAGATGTCTTTAGATTTGATAATCGATTCATATAATTAACATTATTAATAGTTCATTGGTACTGGTATTTTTTTTTCTTTATTGGTATCGGTATTTTGCTTCGAAATTATTAGAGGGTCATCACTTTTTTTGAAACACTACCAAAAATCTAAAGTTAGAAATTCAACTATTTTTAATGAATTTAAATTCTTTGCCATCTGTTGAAACACTATATGACGATCAGCTTTAATACGTGCTGTTAGTTTGTCATCATCATTTATGCTAAAAACGGATGATCAGAGTTCACTTGAACTGCGAAAATTTTAGTATGAAATTTTAAAGAAAGATAATTTGTGTTCTGCAGATGGCTAAACTACCACATTCAACAAATACCTCTTTAATTGCTTAGGTTGGTCACACAAATTTTCAAAAGATAATTGTAATGAAATATAACAACTTTGTTGACTTTTATGTTCAATATTTCATCATTAAAATAAGTATATAACTATTGGAGAATTTTGATCTAGAATTTTCGAGTCTTACTTAAAACTGAAGCTCATAACCCTTTCGCAATAATATTAAAACAAAAAAGTTCTTTCAAAAACGTTTGTACTTAGGTGTTTCTGTGCCACAGAGAAAATTTTAAAATCAACTACCCATAAAAACAGCAAAATATGGCTAAAGTTCTGCATATAAAAAACATTGCTGAAAGTGAGTTTTTATATTTAACTTTTTTTTGCACATTATTCCGTGTCTGTAAATTTTTAAAATCATATACAGAGTTACACAAAAGATCGGAAATACATTTTCGTTTATTGGTGGAAAGTGATGAAAAGAAAATGTAACTTGTCTAACAAAAACTATTTAACTTGTCTTGTTGTTTAATAACACTTTTGAGCTAATTTTTAACATATTATATAACATTCTTACAAAGTTATAGATCATATACAGAGCTACACTAAAAATTCATATATTTATTAGATGGTTGGTCAGTTGCAGAAGTAGTGCATTCAACTGCATTTTCTAAATTGTTTTGTCTGATATCTTTCAGTTTCTTAATATGTGACTTTTTTTTACAGTATTAAATACAAGGTGAATATTACATAGTCTAAGCTGGTAACATGATTTTCCGTTTTATTTTTCACCTAATTACTTTTCCATAATACATGGATTTCTAGCAGGCTTGTATGGCAAAAATTCATGTATTGAAAAAGAAAAAAGAAAATCATATTTGTCTTTAGCTACAATAACTAGTACAATGCTTACAATTGATTCTCAGCGAATTAGGTAAAAAAACTAATTTTCTCTATTTTTCTTACTTGCTAAATGAATAATTTAATGCATGAAAAAATTTTTTTGTTATTCCTTAATAAAAGATTTCTTTGCTTCTTTGCCCTTTAAAAAATATAGAAAGAAGCGTTTTAATATTTTTTACGTTTATTTCTTATCCTATTTTACTAACCTTGTCACCTAAACATTGTTTAAAACATTCTTGCAATATTTTTATGCCTTTTATACCATTTATCATATGTTTATAAACAAGAAAACTCATGTCAAAAGTTTTCAGTCAGAATAAATGCTAAGGAATTTTGCTCTGAAGGAAAACAAAACAAAACATACTTACACTTTTACTTTTTAAACTGTCAGATATTTTCCATTTAATTTAAAGAGTTTTCCATATTCGTTTTATACACGTTTTTGAAGTTATTTTTATGTTTAATAGAATATTCTTAAAAACATGACTTATTCCGCAAAGGGAAAATAATTGTTTGTTCACATATTTAATATATATACAGCAGTTGGTTTTAGCGATAAGCAGAATATTTTATGTAAAATAAATCTCGTTGAATTCAAATGTATTGAAACTGATGTAAATCACTGAATTTCATTACGATCACGTTAAAACAGAACATTCATAGTATTCTTTTATTCATTTACAGGGACATACGAAAAAAAATCAGTTACAAAATCGTTTTTGCTTAATAATTTCTGGATAGTACATTTTAAAATTCGGTATGCGCTTTTAAGTTTAATTAGTTTTTTTGCATATTACTCATTATATATAAATTATATACCTCATATACAGGGCTGCACAAAAGTGTTCGTATTATTATTCTTATTAGAGAAAATTGTTGCTGCTAATGTAGCGAATAATGCGAATAGGGCTGCTAAAAAATTCGGATAAATATCTGATTGTAGATGTAAACAACTGAAATTCGGTTTTGAAATGTGTTATACATTTCCATATTATAAAATGAGACGAAATATTTTAATCTTAAAAAAAAAAAAAAAAAAAAGAAAAAGAAACTGCAATTCTGTTATATTATTCTGAATGTATTGGAAAGTGCTTCATAAGCTATGCTTTACGCTTGATTTTTTCTTTCTTGTTTAGGTATATTGTTTGAGGATAAAAATAAATTGTTAGTTCATTGTATGTTTTAGAATGGGAAATATACCTTAAAATGTAATTTGAAAAACATTTTTATATTCCTGTCGACGTTGCTACGTTTCAGATAACGTGAATGCCACTATTTTTAAAAAGTAATTTTTTATTGTGTAATCGATTTTTTTTAATTGAATAATGTAAAAACTACAATTTAAGGTTAGTAATAATCAAATTTCCTGATTTGTAGCAATACTATGATTTCCTTTCGCGAAGTATAATATATGAATATGAGAACATCAGCATCAGTAAACATAGCTTAAATGCTTTCGCAAAGTTAAATTGTCCGACACTGAGTCATTTACATGAAGGAAGTTAACTCTCAACTGCTCACAACAAAACTTCTGTTTTAAGTGAAAATGAGTAATTTGCTAGACAATAATTAAAAAAATGAATACAAAAAATATGTATTTAATAAATAAAGCACAGTCTACAAAACATAATAATAATTGAGAGTTTACTTTAATTCAGCTATGGCAGCAAAAGAAAACATTTTGAATTTGCCGAAAGGAAAAGCAAAAGCAAAAGTTTAATTTGCAGGTTAGTTCATAAGGAAGTTTTTAGACTGAAGATAACCTAAATAGTTGAGTCTTTGAATCTTTTCCGGATAAGCGTTATCTCATTGTACAAGAGTCTCTAACATTAATATAAATCCAGAAATAATTATGTGATATAGAAATAGCTACAACTGCGACCATAGTGTTTCTAGCAACTACAAAAAATAAAATTAAATTCAAAGAAAAAGAAAAGGAACAATTAAAAAAATTATAAAGTACATTTTATATTCTACTACGTAGATAAATATTCCAAATGAAACCAACTTTAATTTTTTTCAAATTCCAATAATAAAAAGCCGCAAAACAGAATTATTATAAAAGATCATGAACTTTAAAAAGTGACTTAACAATGAGTCTGTTGTTATTACGTTTTAATAATGAAAAAACCCGCTTTTTTGCAAAAAAAAAAAAAAAAAAAAAAAAAGTGTGAGCCTGTGTTATACGTTGATTAGGGTTTTCTTAGCTGCTTTAGTGCGTGAACCTTCATATTGTGATGTTACGGTGAAAGCCGGAAATATAGTAAGTGTATGAGGTAAATTCAAGCATTTACCAAACTAAGTTAGTGAAAACCTAAAGGAGGTCTTAAAGCTTTTACTTCGGGCTCTTGCCAAATCATTCCGCTAAATACTAGGATTTAGTAACTCCTTTTGATAAAGTTAGAAACTGTAAATGAATAATATTACTAATTAAAGCACACTAAACACACTTTTAAATAATAAAACTTTTGGACTGTATCTTCAAATATATTTTTAATAACACACATAACTAGCGAACACTCTGGTCGCGATTCTATTCACAAAACTATAAGAAGCAAACTCTCTGGTTGCTATTCTTTTCACAAAATTCTCTCTTAAAAAAACAACAACATTTTATTCTCTACTCAGTTCACTTCACATTTCAACCAAAGGGAATTCACGACGCCCTCTTACGGGACTTATAAATTATGAAATTTCCAACAATAAACATTCTCCCCCGGATTGAAATGCAAATTTCAATATTTTACAATCAGATAAATTTATAAAATACAGTTACAGAAAATAACACAGCAAATAAATATATACAAAATATAACACAAAAGAATACAAAATTTACAATATTTTAATAACCAATTTTGTTTAGTTATCAATAGGGAGAACAGCTATTTTTGTAATTGAACGCTTTAATTCGTCAGATTTAGTGCGAACTTTGACTACCCGAACCTTGCCATCCGATCCTGTATAAATCTCACTAATGCGGCCTAAAGCCCATTTACGTGCAGGCAAAAAATCTTCTTTTACCAATACCATTATTCCTACCCTGAATTTTTTTTTTTTTTTAATCTTCATACAACTATATAATTGCAACTCTCTACCTTACATTATTTTTCATAATTTTGCCAAAAAAAAAAAAAAAAACTACTTAATTTACCAATCCAAATCGTAGCCTAAATTATCAGTAGTTAGTAATAACATTTTAAAATATGTACTTCAGTTTCAAATATTTTAATTTAATATCATAATACCCATAATTCTTATCATACCGTAATATGGAATCATAATTTCTAAACATAAATACTTTAAAGCACCCTATTAACACGCAATATTTTATATTGAATCATTAATGCATTAATTAATTATTACAACTGAAAAAAAAATCTATAAAATTTTATATTTCAAGGAAAATATTTTTTCATAAGATCCCTTTGAAAGCCTGTTAAGGTAATCACAAGATTAAAACAATAACTCCAAGAGTCTCACAATAAACAAAATTGAAATTTCCAAAATAAAATTAATTTAAAATTTTACTATTGCATGATTTTGATATTCTATGATCTAACAGTGCTAATCTCCATGGTAATCCTTGCGGACCTGTTAAGTTAATATCTAATTAATAATAGCCCCCACAATCACCAATTTGAAAAAACATCAATTGGCATCATCGCCAAAAATAAATTTATAACGTAAGCTAAGTAAATTAAATGTTATGTAAATAGAATAAATTTAAAGTTATTATTCAAAATTTTTCAACAATAATACTGAAGCTGCCCTCCGAAACCTTCTTGCTGGCCAGTTCAAGAAAAATGGCTAACAACTCCAATACAATTGAAAAAAATTACAATTATGTATAAATTAATTTGTTAATTATAAAAATACCAGCTATTTTTTTTTGTGCCAAACTTTTTAAGTCAGACGTTTTAATAAATACATGCTTTACAATTTTTTTCTTTGGTTCCTCTTAAAAAAAGACAATAAAAAGACAAACTTGGACTAGAATTCAGTCCACAATCTTAAAACATCGAGCTCATGTAAAGCAGTCTCAATAATAATAGGTTACAATTAGTTATCTATAAACCATTTTTTTTTTCAAAAATGATATAACTCTACACAGAAAAAAAAGGAGAGACAGTTCACAATACTTTCCTTAAAATTACCTCTGGTACCAAAAAACATCTTGGTCGGATTTAGCAGTGAGTAGTCAATCCTAATTTGTTTTTTCTTAATATACTTTGCATGATTTAGAAACTGTACAACTGGACGAGAGTATGAATACAAAATTTTTCTCACGTAAAATAAAAACAATGATATAATGTGTGCTAAATTAAATATCTTTATATGTACCAATAATGCTCAAGAAAAAATAAAAATGCTTCAAACAAAGATACACCAAACTCTGGTGATCCTAAAATCAACAGTACCAATTAGGCTACATAAAAGATAAAATAATACTGCACAAAAATTAACAAAGCAACCAAACTTACCATACAACATATATGTACTGACTTAATTAGTTCAAAAATTTACATAATTATAAAAATCGAATATAATAAATAAGTAGGGACCTGTAAAGCTTTGAAATCAATTTTATAGATATAAAAATCTACAGTTAAAAAAATATATATAATTCAATATGAAAACTATCGATAGATAAAATTTCAACTGGGCACTTTTGTACCCTTAAACAAAAAGGGAAAAAATTAAACATTTTGAAACTTTTAACAATATAAACCTTAACTAAGCAGGAGAAAACTTTCACAGTTAATAAATATTGCTTACAATTTTACGAGATCTTTCACGATTATTTTTAAAAACTTTTTAAACTACTAACAAACAAATTACAGCAAGTTATATATGAATCGTACAATATTTCGATATTTATCGACAGCATATAATTTGTATACAACTCACAAGCATTTATAAAATAAAATATATCTAATTTAGGTTGTTTATACAATTACAAGTCACTAGTAATATAAACTTAGTCCTTAAAGTATCCATGATCAGGGGTCACAAATTGTAGACTAATAAGCACAATCAACATTTTTTCAACAAAATCCTAACAAATATGATGCAACAATTCCCTTTTGATTTTAAAACATTATACAAATCAGTAACTCAGTTTAAAAGCAATGTTCCCTACCGTGTGCAGAATATTTTATATGTGCAAAATCTATGAACACAACACCTATGAAAACATAGATTAGTTTTTAAAAACAAAACTTTTCCGAATCATGGATGTTTCAGGACAGCAATAATAATAATAATATAATCTTTTTTTTTAAACATAAATATATATTTCAACATATTTGTAAACACAGAATAATGACCGGAAAATTTTTTTCAAATATACACACTTTCTTAGTATGAAAACTACGTGCAAGCTCGGTTATATGCATTTAGTATGGCTTGCAACCATTCTTAGAACGCTTCAGCTGAACTTTTAGTCTTTTCATTCCAATCTGAAAACCATTCACTGACTGAATTGCAGCCTGGACATTGTTAGGGTTATCATAGCTAACAAAACCAAAACATTTGCTGAGGTTTGTCTGTTTATCGATAAACACTTTTGCAGAGATAACATTTCCAAATGGGGCGAATGTCTGAGCTAAATCAGAATCTGTAAACTCTTGAGGCAAATGATAAATGAAGAGATTAGCTCCTTCAGGTCCTTCAAGTTGTTTGCCAGGTGAACTTTGAGGCTGTTGGATACCACCAGGGGGAAATGTACCAGCAAATGGCTGAATGCCTTGAATGTCTGTGTATGTTTGAGTAAGAGCATCTAAGTTTGATCCATTTGTAGCTAAATTTGTCATATTACCAGTATTCGAATTAGAAATACAACCCCCCACTACATAACCAAATACGGTATTCTGTAAAATGACATCAGAATTTCTTAAGCGGACTTGACCATTTTGTAATGATTCGTAGAAACACTGAGTTCCTAGCAAAACATCTATTTTATTAGGTTCATTAAATTTTGGATCTGCCAATTTCACATCTTGAGGCAGCTCGGCAAATGGAAATTTAAAATAATGCCCTGGTATAAGGTTTGTTATCTTTGGAACAATAAAAAAATCTATTGTTCTCTTATAATCAGCCTTATTCGAAATAGTGAATCTAATTTTCCATTTGATATTAATCTGAGAATTATTCAAACATGAAACAGAAACATTACATTTTTCTTTTCTAAATCCCAATAATTTTGCAAAATTATCACAAATATATGAGTTATTTGAGCCGACATCTATTAATGCACGCGCAGGTATAAATTCACCTGAAACTTTTTCAATATAAATTAAAGCAGTAGATAAAATCGTGGTTTTTCTCTTTTTGCATAAATTATTTACAGAAGTTCCTGCGAAATTATTATCCTGCTTACAAAGCTCAAAGCTTCGGGATTTAAGCTGTATGTCTTACCCTGGTTGGTAACAGATGAATTCGCAATTTCGTTTAACCCTTCTGATGATTGTTGATTGAGTTACACAGACGCAGAACTATCTATTTTATCCCTTTGCATATGAAGAAGAGACGAATGATGTCTGCCGCAAAACGTACATGAATAATTAGATGTACAATTTCTTGCAGCATGGTTTAAACTTGATAAACAATTAAAACATATTTTGTTTCTTTTAAAAAAATCAATGCGGTCATTAACAGGCATTTTCTAAAATACATTGCATTTAAATAATGAATGTGAATCATTTTTGCAGCAAATACACTTAGAATTTTTCACACTTGTATAAAATGATGTCGTTAATTCTTTAGCTTTCCTTTTTTGACTAAATGTGTTACTGGTTGTTTTAGAAGCTTGTAAAGTTCGAGCATGATTTTTTAAAAAGGAAATCAATTCTGATATTTTCGGTATTTCATCTTTTTTGGATTCTCTTTCACACCAAAGCTTACAGGAAGAATCTAACTTTTGTATTGCCATATATACAAATATAGTGTCTGAAAATCCCTCTATTTTTTGTTTGAGAACTTTTAATGATCTAATACATTCAGTTACATTATCCACTAATTTTAATATAGAGGACGGATTTTCAGTTTGTATGGAAGGAAGGGACATAAAACGCTTCAAATACGCAAATACTTGATCTCGTGTATTCGAAAATCGATCTTCTAAAAGATTCCATGCTATTTCATAATTAGCATCAGTAATTGGAATAGACTGAATGATCCTTAAAGGATCAGCATGCAACGATAATTTTAAATAGGACAATTTTTGTGACGCTGATAAACACGAATTATTATGAATACTAGAAATAAAAATATCTCTAAAAGATAACCACTCATGCAATTGTCCACTAAATGTTGGAGGATTTAATTTAGGTAAGCGAATTGATTCGTTAACATTTATTTCACTTTTTGTATTTACATCACACTTCGTTAAAACTGGAGCTAATTCACTTAACTTTCTTTTTGCAATTAAATATATTTTATCTATATTTCCTTGAATAGATTGTTGTTCAACAATATATTTATCTACATCTTTATCGTCACAAAATTGAAATATTTTCTTAAATATCTCTATAAATTCTTTTTCAAAAGCAAACGATTTTTTCTCGCAAAGCTCTAATTCAATCTTATCTAAACTATCTTTATTTGCGATTTCGTTCGTTGCCTTGGTTACATTAGATTTTAATATCTTTTTCTCTTTTAAAACAGATTCCATCTTAATAAATATCTTCAAAAGAAATACAATTTATATTCAAGTAATAAATATGTAAAACTTACTCTCCTCATCTTATCCAAGGGTAATAGCAGTATATTATCCGAAATTAAAATCGTATTGAAATTAAATTAGTAAGTTTTCTTTGTCCATAGGTCGCTCACTTCTCCGTCTCGACGGACCATAAAAAGATGTATATGAATAATATTACTAATTAAAGCACACTAAACACACTTTTAAATAATAAACTTTTGGACTGTATCTTCAAATATATTTTTAATAACACACTGTAACTAGCGAACACTCTGGTCGCGATTCTATTCACAAAACTATAAGTAGCAAACTCTCTGGTTGCTATTCTTTTCACAAAATTCTCTCTTAAAAAAACAACAACATTTTATTCTCTGATCAGTTCACTTCACATTTCAACCAAAGGGAGTTCACGACGCCCTCTTACGGGACTTATAAATAATGAAATTTCCAACAATAAACAGAAACTATTGTTAGTTTTAGCAAAATATTTAGGAAATATTTCGTTTCCTCCTACTACATTTCATACTACATTCCCTTATAGAGGTTAGACTGTGTACTAACAACGAACGCTATTTGAATACGTATTTTTATAATTTTGATAGTACTTAAATAATGAACAATGTTTCATTAAAAAAATAAACTGAAAAATAGAATAGATGCACAAGTTGGGAAAATAAACAACATATGCTTTTTTTTTTTTTTTTTTTTTTTACTATTTGGAAAATTGTTGTTCTTCATAACGAATAGGGATATCTGAGTCTTTTTATTGGTTGAATTCCGCAGCTTATTTGTTTCTATTTGTTTCCTGGTTGGTCCATGTTTAATGTCCAAAAATGGAATACTTCTGTTGCCACGCTAACAAAAATATAGAAAAACTTTCTAAAAAAATTAATAATTTGAAATCAGATTGTGGTAAAGATTTCAATCCAATTTCATTTAAAAGTGTATTTTTTCTCTACGTAACGGTATAAAAATGTAAAATGTGCAATGTTTAGAAGTTTAAAAATTTGATGCTCCGAAAATTGTAAAACTGAAATTTCATTTAAGATTTGGTAATAATTGGTCCAGAAATATTAATGTTTAATCCATATCGTACGTAATACGAGGCGCTCAGAAATCAGTCTGATTAAAAGTTCTTTTACACAAGGGGTCAAAATCGCTTCAGATTCCAGGCGTCTTCATGTTATCCTATGGGTCCAGGGGAGTCGTTTGTAAAGCGCGTGATTATCTTGTGTGGGTGCATCTTTGACACCTGGAATGAAGCCAATCACCAGTAATAGCAAATCAAATGCTTGGAAATACGAATGATGATAAATCCTTTTTTTAACAGCCAATAAAATGCTTAGAAAATGAGAAAATGCAGGCGATTTTTGTAATAGCACTCTAACTAGATTAAATAAAAATGCACATTTTAAACAGTTAAAGATGTATATCTATAAACTACTGTTTTTTTTAAATCATTGGTCTAGGAATATTAATGGCGTACGTAATATATGACTCGTTATGATCATTCTAAAAATGATGTTTATTATTATTATTAATTTAAATATAGAATTTATTTATAAGTCTTTAAAATTTTAGTCTTTGAAAATATAATTTTCCAAATAGTCGTTATAATTTTTTTAAGTTACACTTTATTTTTTTCCTGTTTAATATAGGTGTTGCATTTTTTTTTAACCAGTCTTAAATTTTATAACTTGTGTATTGCCAAAATCATAAAAAAAATCTTGAAATTGATTTAGAAATTCTCTAGGGAAAGCTGCATCAATCTCAAGTTTTTATACTCCATTTTACTACTGTTCTCAAGCGTTATAAGTTTTTTTCAGAACTGACTCTTGACTTTCTTTATTACATTTCAAAAAATTATTTTTTTCAAATCATCTTTAAACAAAGACTAGAATAACAATAAATTTAACTTTATATAACCAGATGTTTAATTAACAATGGGGCAAATTTCCAACAGTAAAAGAAATTGATTTTATTCGTAATTTATGACAGTAATTTTGCATGATTAATACATTTAAAAAAGACACAAAATTTAATTAAGTATTATTGACGGAAGTTCGGCCCAATAATACTCAATCATAATACCACTAGTACCCACTAGTAATATATTTACATTAAACTAAATTTATATAACATGAAATTTAGTTTTACAAAACATTAAATTTAACTTTTGGTATTTCCGCATTTACTAATTTATTTATAAATTAGTTATAAAAGTTTATGTTATTGTAAGTTCATATATAAATAGAATTGTTTATTATAAATTGAAATATAATTCAAAAATATTGAATGTTATTTATTACAAATTAAAATTTAATGTAAAATAAAATAAGTTTATTTATAAAAAAATATTAATAATAAATCTATTTATTAATAAATTTGTATTTAAAACAGGATTTTCATCGCACAAATAGTATTTGTTATTCAAAATTATTTAACTTTATTAATTTAAGGAAATTACAATTAAATTGTTACAGCAAGTGTGGTTCTTGTGGCTGCTTTTTACTTTTTTGAAAAATTCCGTTTTTAAAATCCTTATGCCGCAACGCGCTCTATTTGACGCACCAAAAGTACTGAAAAGATTCGAAAAATTCCATGCTTCTGCATCATGTATTTAGGATTTTGTTCATCTGACGAAACCCTATTCGTCTCGGTTTTCTGCCTTTCCGTCCTTCACAGAGTCCATAAACAAAAACTGTATAAGTCAGGGATTTATATAGTTGTGTACTTACAGATGAATAAATCATACAGCTGATGTCGTGCCACACGTGTCACATCGAAACCTTTTAAAACGATATTATTTTAATTACATTTTTTCAATGTCATTCGTTCATTTTTGCAATTTAAAATTTAAAATAGAACCTTAATTTAGACATTTTTCAGGTAGGAATCATAGCTTGTAAGTAAAGCATCTCGTTAGTAAACAGGGGGTTCTTAGTTCCAACTTCGATGCTGAAACTTCTAAGTTTTATATTTTGATGAGTTTGAAATGGTTGATGGCTAAGTTTTAAAAGGAACAAAATAAATAACTCCTTTTTTATAATTATTTTAAATCAATTTATTCGTGCTACCTGCTATGAAAAAGTTTCGCATTTTTGAGCAATTTAAGGATTTCGTAAGGATATTATGAGGATTTCTTTCATTTGATTTTAGTAATATTTTTTGTAATTCAATTTACTTTCTTTTAAAAAAAATTAAAATTATTAATGATTCAGTATTTTAAACTTAATTTTAAACATTTTTTTTATTTTCATAAATTTAAAATTTTATTTACATCTTTGCTATTTTTTTTTAATTTCGGATATTCAAAAAGTTGAAATTTGAGTTTTTAATGAGTTAGTTAAATAGTAGCTTGATTCGAAAATTTTTAAATGGATTAATATAAATAACTTCTTTTTATAATTATTTTTAAATTAATTTATTGGTGCTACCCCCTATGTAAGAATTTGATAATTATAAATCAACAGTTTGGACTTATTAATTAAAGGATAAGCATTATATTACACCCACTTGTTTATGCAATAAAGATGGTCATGATGCACTAAAATAAATTCCAAAATACGATCAGAATTTGCCTGCATATCTCTGCTGGCATTAAAATAAATAATATAATCCTTGAATCAAGGAGAAAGTGTAGTAGTACGAAATCGCTCATCTCAACATCGGCGTTAAGAAACACCGTAAAATGAGATAGATAGGTTCGAATATTAAGGGTGCTGGTCACTCAGCTTTCAAATTCCCCTCAATAAAGTTGAGACTACGGGGAACAGAAGCATTTTTATGCTCCAAATATCTCCCCAGGAAGTTAAAAATTTTAACGCCTTCTTTCAGTGTTCTCTTCTTAAAGGATGCACCATTTTTTTTAGTTTCTTTGTTCGTAGTTAATGTTTTTTATCAAAACATTTATTTTACTGTTTCAGAAGCTTATTCATCTGAAGATTTGTATAAAAAAAAAACATAAAATGTAATGAACAAATAAAATTGATTGTTTCTACCACATATATAAGAATTTAATAATAATAAATTACCAATTTGGATTTATTAATTACATAAAAAGTTGTTTTGAAAGAAATACTAAACGAGACTCTTTGTTCGATCTGCGAGCACATTTACCCATTTGTTTAAATTCTGGATAAGGGAAGTTTTGAAACTGATATCTGTTACATAGATATATTATATTTGAAAACAGATTAGGATCTCTGACATATTTTTATAGATAAAAATATATATTTAAAGAATAATCTTTTGATACTCAATTCGTACATTAAAACTTTAACAGATTTTGAAAATTGCTTCTGAAGATAAGAATGCAATCGGCTTTAGCCTCATATTTCTAGTATTTCTATCTTATTTGTTTCGAAAGAACATTTCCAATAAATATCGATTAAGTACTTCCCAAAGTAAATCAAAAATATGAAACAGATATGTCCTTATAAGAACAAGAGAAGAAAAATAACGATACACATACGATTAACTACAACATACCATTAAATACATCCTAGAATTGAGATATTCCGCTTCAGTTAAAACATTTGGTATCTTCGATTGCATCTGGTTGTATCGATAAAAAAAAGTGGTGGAGGATTTTCTTAAGCATTTATTCTGAAAGAATTTCAAGGAAAAAAAATTATAAAAAGAAAAGAGAGATGACTTTCGAACACTAAAATATCTTTGTATATGTTATTTTTAGAAAGAAAGTTTTCGAAAATTTATATTAATATTTATGAAACCATCTGTTAGTGATGGTCTAAAAATCAAAATTAATGCATTAGAACTTTAAGAGCTTTTGAAAATTACTTATGAAGATAAGAATACAATAGGTTTTACCCTCATATCTTTACTATTTTGTCTTTATCTTATTTATATAGAAAGAAAATTTCGAATAAACATCGATTAAATACTGCCGAAAGTAGATCAATATTTAAAAGATATGTCCTTATAAGATCAACAGAAGAAAAATATCGATACACCTACGATTATCTACAACATACCATTAAATACATCTTCTAATTGAGGTATTCCGCTTCAGTTAAAACATTCGATATCTTCGATTGCATCATGATGTACCGATAAAAAACATAGGTGGAGGATTTTCTTGCACATTTATTCCGAGACAATTTCAAGAAACAAAATGTATAAAGGAATGAAATATATTATGTAATAAAATATAATATATAAAGAAAGAAAATATAAAGAAATATAAAGGTCAGATAGTATATGCAATATCTATAGAAATATTAGGGTAGGTAAACAGATAAGGATGTTTTATATATTTTTAAAGATCATGATATATTTTTAAGGATAATCTTTTGAGACTGAATTCATGCATTTGAACTTTAACAGCTTTTGAAAATTACTTATGAAGATAAGAATGATATTAGTTTTATCTCCTTATCTCTAGTATTTTTGTCTTAATCGTATTTATTTGGGAAGAACATTTCGAATAAATATCGATTACATACTTCTAAAACTAAATCAAAAATATTTAACAGATATGCCCTTATAAGAACAAGAGAAGAAAAATGTCGATACACATACGATTAGCAACAACATACCATTAAATAACATGCTCGAATCGAGATATTCCTCTTTAGTTAAAGCATTCAGTATCTTCGATTGCATCATGATGTATCGATAAAAAACATTGGCGGAAAATTTTCTTGCACATTTATTCTGAGAGAATTTCAATAAATAAAAAATATAAAGGGACAACAGAGATGACCCACGAACACTAAAATATTTTTGTATATGTTATTTTTAGAAAGAAAGATTTCGAACATTTATTTATATTGTTATTTATGAAACCATATGTTATTGATAATCTAAAAAACTAAATTAATGTATTTGAACTTTAAGAGCTTTTGAAAATTACTTATGAAGATAAGAATACAATAGGTTTTATCCTCATATTTTTAGTATTTTAGTGCTTATCTTACTTATTTAGGAAGAACATTTCGAATGAATATCGATTAAATACTTCCGAAAGTAGATCAATATTTAACAGATATGCCCTTATAAAATCAAGAGAAGAAAATTATAGATACACATACGATTATCTACAACATACCATTAAATACATCCTTGAACTGAGATATTCTGCTTCAGTTAAAACATTCGGTATATTCGATTGCATCATGATCTCTTATATATTTTTATAGATCAAAATATATATTTTAAGGATAATCTTTTGATACTCAATTCCTGCTTTAGATCTTTAACAGCTTTTGAAAATTACTTGTAAAGTTAAGAATGCAATCGGTTTTATATCCTATCTCTAGTACTTTTGTCTTTAACTTATTTATTTCGACGGAACATTTCGAATAAAAATCGATTAAATACTTCTAAAACTAAATAAAAAAAAAATTTAGTAGATAAATACTTATAAGAACAACAGAAGAAAAATTTCGATACACGTACGATTAACTGCAAAAACCCATTAAATGCATTCTCGAATTGAGATATTCCGCTTCAGTTAAAGCATTTGGTATCTTCGATTGCATCATGATGTATCGTTAAAAACATTGAATATTTTCTTGCGCATTTATTCTGAGAGAATTTCAAGAAACAAAATGTATAAAGGAATAAAATATAACGTATAATAAAATATAATGTATCAAGAAAGAACATATAAAGAAACATAAAGGTCAGCTAGTATATGTAATATCTATAAAAATATTAGGTTAGGCAAACAGATAAGGATGTTTTATATAATTTTAAAGATCATGATATATTTTTTAAGGATAATCTTTTGATACTGAATTCATACATTTGAACTTTAACAGCTTTTGAAAATTACTTATGAAGATAAGAATGATATTAGTTTTATCCCCATAGCTTTTGTATTTCTGTCTTTATCTTATTTATTTCGAAAGAACATTTCGAATAAATGTCGATTGCATACTTTTAAAACTAAATCAAAAATATTTAACAGATATGTCCTTATGAGATCAACATAAGAAAATATCGAAACACATACGATTAACTGCAAAAACCCATTAAATGCATTCTCGAATTGAGATATCCCGCTTCAGTTAAAGCATTCGGTATCTTCTATTGCATCATGATGTATCGATAAAAAACGTAGGTGTAATATTTTCTTGCGCATTTATTCTGAGAGAATTTCAAGAAACAAAAAATATAAAGGGACAAGAGAGATGACACAGTGACACTACAATATTTTTGTATATTTTATTTTTAGAAAGAAAGATTTCGAACATTTATATTAGTATTTATAAAACTATATGTTAGTGATGTTTAAAATCTAAATTAATGCATTAAAACTTTAAGAGCATTTTATAATTACTTATGAAGATAAGAATGCAATAAGTTTTACCCTTATATCTTTAGTATTTTTCTCTTTATCTTATTTATTTAGAAAAAACATTTCGAATGAATATCGATTAAATACTGCCGAAAGTAGATCAATATTTAAAAGATATGTTCTTATCAGATCAAGAGAAGAAAAATATCGATACACATACGATTATCTGCAAAATACTATTAAATACATTATCTAATTGAGATATTCCGCTTCAGTTAAAGCATTCGGTATCTTCGATTACATCATGATGTATCGGTAAAAAACATTGGTGGGAGAATTTCTTGCGCATTTATTCTGAGAGAATTTCAAGAAACAAAATGTACAAAGGAATGAAATATATTATATAATAATATATAATATATCAGGAAAGATAATATAAAGAAATATAAAGGTCAGCTAGTGTATGTAATATCTATTGAAATTAGGTTAGGCAAACAGATAAGGAAGTTTTATATAATTTTAAAGATCATGATATATTTTTAAGGATAATTTTTTGATAATGAATTCATGCATTTGACTCACATGACATTCATGCAGACACTAAAATAATTTATATTTAGTTATTTTTGGAAAGAAAGCATTTTGAATATTTATGTTTGTATTTATGAAACCACATATTAGTGAAGTTCTAAAAATCAAAATTAATGCATTAGAATTTTAACAGCTTTTGAAAATTATTTATGAAGATAAGAATGATATTAGTTTTATCCTCATAGCTCTAGTATTTTTGTCTTTATCTTATTTATTTCGAAAGAACTTTTCGAATAAATATCGATTACATACTACTAAAACTAAATCAAAAATATTTAATATGTATGTCCTTATAAAAACAAGAGAAGAAAAATGTCGATACACATACGATTAACTGCAACATACCATTAGGAAATCCTCGGATTGAGATATTCCGCTTCAGTTAAAGCATTCGGTATCTTCGATTACATCATGATGTATCGATAAAAAACGTTGGTGGAGGATTTTCTTGCGCATTTATTCTGAAAGAATTTCAAGAAATGAAATATATAAAGTAATAAAATATAATATATAATAAAATATAACATATCAATAAAGATAATATAAAGAAATATAAAGGTCCGATAGTATAGATAATATCTATAGATATATTGTATTAGGCAAACGGATTAGGATATCTTAAATAACTTTAAAGTTCATGCTATATTTTTAAGGATAATCTTTTGATACTGAATTCATGCATTAGAATTTTAACAGCTTTTGAAAATTTCTTGTGAAGATAAGACTGATATTAGTTTTATCCCCCTATCTCTAGTATTTTTGTCTTTATCTTATTTATTTTGAAAGAACATTTCGAATAAATATCGATTAAATACTTCCAAAACTAGATCAAAAATATGTAACAAATATCTCCTTATAAGAACATGAGAAGAAAAATATCCATACACATACGATTAACTACAACATATCATTAAATATATCCTCAAATTTAGATATCCCGTTTCAGTTAAAGAATTCGCTATTTTCGATTGCATCATGATGTATCGATAAAAAACATTGGCAGGGAATTTTCTTGCACATTTATTCTGAGAGAATTTCAAGAAATAAAAAATATAAAGGGACAACACAATTGACCCACGAACATTAAAGTATTTTTGTATTTAGTTATTTTCGGACATTTATATTTGTGTTCATGAAACCATATGGTAGTGAAGTTCTAAAAATCTTGAGAAAGCATATTTTTAACCATCTAAGAGACTATTTTTTAGTTCTAGGAAAAGTACAAGACATCTGTATTTTGGCTTACCTATCAAAAACATTAAATATGGCGCGTGTTAAAAATTTAATCTGTAGTTGTTGTGTGGAATTAATTTTAAGGCAATAAGAAGTTGTTTGAAAAAAAAATCTAAAATTAAAAAAATCAAAGAAATAAATTTTTCTTTAAGTTTTGATATGAATTACGCACTGCCTCATTAGTGAGTCAATGGATGTATTAATTATCTAAAAGTAAACTTCAGAAAAGGAACTGACAAATTTTTAAATGCTAATTAATCTAACAAAATTGTAGTTTAATTAAACCAGTAACCATATTTTATTATCATATTCTCATAAGCAGTAATCGTAGTTTAATTAAACCATTTTACCATTAAATATATTCTTGATCTGAGGTATTCCGCTTCAGTTAAAGTAGATAGTATTTTCGACTGCATCATAGTATATTAATAAAAATTGGAGGAGGATTTTCTTGCACATTTATTCTGAGATAACTTCAAGAAACAAAAAGTACAAAGGGACAAGAGAAATGACGAAAGAAAATTTCTCTTGTCCCTTTGTAAAAAAATGTATTCTTACATTTAGTTATTTCTGAAAAAAAAAGTATTTCGAACATTTATACTTGTATTCATGAAACCATATGGTAATAAAGTTCTAAAAATCTTTAAAAAGCATTTTTTTATTATTAATTAAAAAACTTTTTTTAGTTCTAGGAAAAGTGCTGGACATTTCGCTTCCTATCAAATATAGTAAATATGGCGCAGTGTTAGAATTTTCGTTATTGTATGAAATGTGAAGCCGTCAAGTGGGGGTAAATTAACTTCAAGGTAAAAAAAAAAAAAAAAAAAAAAAAAAAAAAAAAAAAAAAAATCAACGAATTTTTTATTTTTTAGGTTTTTATATGCATTAAGCATTGTCTGGTAAGTAAATCAGCGAATATATTAATATCAAAATGCCTACGCAATGTATGAAAAATATGTGTGTATCAAAATTCATAATTCAAAGTGAATATAAAAAACAGAGAACTTCTTTAAAGGTTACTTAATGTAACAAAATTGCCGTTTAACTGAAAGCGGAATGAAAGTCAGCGGTTAGATTTCCGGCTTCAATCCACTTTTTCAATCAATTAGAAAATTTCAACTTGTACAATATTTTTACCTGATACAGTAAAAAGAAGTAAAAAAGATGTTAACAAAAAGTTTTATAAACTGACGTTTAAAATATTGTAATTACATTTGCATGCACAGTGCTTCTGTGATTAGAATATGCTCTTTTATATAGGCATATGTTATATAAAGTGGCCAGTTCGCGAATTGGACGGTTATTTCGCTAAAGTATCCAACTACTTTTTAAATTCATGGACCAATACGAAAATAAGCCAGAGTTTGTCGACCAATTTGCAAGTTGGCTACATCGGGAAATTGCTTGAGGCAGTCAACCAGAATGCTAAATAGCTCGAAGCGTGTGGAAAAAGTCGATTTCATTACCTGATTTTGAGGTTTTGTAGTTTCTGTTTTATCAATCTTAACTATTTTTTTCAATGAAGCCTTTTTATTTGCATATGATCTCGCACAAGATTTTTTTCGTTTTTATTTATTTATTTAACTAGATTACTTCCATTTTTAAAAATAAAAAGTTTGTTAATTGGGACTATTATATTTTTTAAATAAAAAATAAATGTGTTTTCATTTGAAAAAATAGCGCATTAAAAATTTTTGCTGCCTTGAAAAGTAAATAAACATTATTTAAATAGAAAACACGAATAGCATTTTAAGGATATGTGTGTGCGTGAAGAATGTTCCTGTCTGAGTAGATTTTATTGACGTCTCGAATGAAAGTTTTCTTTTAGATGCTAAAGCAACTCATTGTAAATATGCTGTTTGTAAAATTACGTAATTTTCGCAATTAAATGTATTCAGCAACTTTATGATATAATCATGTTAATGTTTTCTTTCATAAAATCGGCTATTTCAAAATTATAAATTAAATCTTCGTTTAGATAATAAAATAAAAAAAAAGAAAACCCTAAAAAGTTTGACAAATTTATTTAACAATATAGAATTGCATGCTACAGTTCTTTACTCTATAATAATTATTAAATTGAGCTACCTTGATTGATTCTAATATTAAATAAATCTTTAATAAAAACATTTCGATCTAAAAACTGACTGTCACAACATGTTTATTATATACCTATCAAGTAAATTTCTCAGATTTCATATCTTTGTGTGCAATAGTTTTTTTTTCAGGATAATTCAAGAAAGTAGAAAGATCACAACAAATTTAGTTATGGCTGTAGCAGCAGCAAATACTTTTTTATCCATAGAGAAAAATCATAGCAATGTTACATACAATATTAATATAAAATACTAAAGAATAACAAAGAAGGTAATATTCTTAATGAAGCCATTGTATCAGAATAAGTCACAGAAATGAGGAATTCTCAAAACAAACACAATACAATTATCAAAATATA
This sequence comes from Maratus speculifer, assembly GCA_964019185.1. Lineage (NCBI taxonomy): Eukaryota > Metazoa > Arthropoda > Arachnida > Araneae > Salticidae > Maratus > Maratus speculifer. The sequence goes on from OZ025292.1 coordinate 228,089,061, forward strand.
GATTGTTTAAACAACGACCAGGTCAAAGATACATACCTTATAGTCTTGTATCACCATTTCGGATACTGGTCAGGGACATCGGACCAGTTTGAAAGTTCCAAAACCAGACCATTTGTGGAATTCGAAAATTCGATCACTTCAGAAATTTGAAACCCGAACTACCCGAATTCTTTTTCTTTTCCATAATCTATTTTTTTAATCTTATTTTTACTACAAAATTTTTCCTATTGTATTTCTGTCTGTTGTAGGTCTCTATTAAAGGAAATCCACAGTTCTTGCAAGATTTTGTTCTAAAAATCATATTAAAGCAATAGATTATGGAAAAACAAAAATTATTTGGGCGTTTATCTGTTAAAAAATATAATAAGAGAATCCCTAAAAATCAAATTGAGAACTGGAAAATTTTCTAATGAAAGAGTTTCTTGTGGTATGCATAGTTTGTGGTTAAATTTTTTAAAGCGGAATTTATCTAAAAGTTAACGCAGTTATTGATATTAATAAAAAGGTTTCTTTAAGTTTTCCTTTTTATGAGGATGGGTGATTGGACAGCAGCTGTACAAATAGTGCTAGTATGGGAACGTGTTCAACACTGTATGTTTACTCTTGATTTTTATGAACTAATGAGTATTCATCACTCTTGGACTAAAGTCAGACTCTGATGATGTCCAAAAATGGCTCAAACTTTTTGGCTTTAGACTTCTAAAACTTTATTAAGTATTTCGAAAGTTTTACCTTTTGTGTGTAATACCTCATAATAAATTCTTTTACTACTTACTAGCTGATCAACTCGACGTCACCAGATCCTGCGTGATAATATTGATAAGTGAACCTTAGATTTCTATGATTTTATACCTTTAATTCGATATTGCCTGAAATACGCAACCGCTCCTTGTGTAAAAATTGGGAAAAAACCACTATTTTTTAAAGTTTGTTATGTATTTTTTTTTAATTTTCTGAAAATTGTAAAGGGTTTTATATTTTTTTATAATTAATATTTTATGTAAATGAATTTTCATGTAACTATGGACAACATTTAAAGCATTTTTGCGATTGGAACAAAATTTCTGAACGCAACAGTTTATGATTAAGTTATTGATTAACTATAAAAAAGAACACGGCAAAATATAATGTCAAAATGATTCATTAACTCTTTAATGCATGCTTTTTTATCTTGTTCGGGAGTGTTAATTATTATGCACACACTACACAAATTATTCCATATGCACTGGTTCTTTAAAAAACACTTTATTAAAGGAATAACACTCATTCACAGCTCACTGCTGCGTTATCGTCTGCATTTATCTCAAACACAACTTTAGAATAAAAACAGAAAAAACACTTCACTTCTCTTTAGTTTCTCAACACTGACATTTTAATTTAGGTAGCACGGTATCGTCTGCCTACATGGAACAGGGAGCCTTATATTTATATGTATTTTTCTAAATGTACAGTAGGAAAATAATGAAAAAGAATCTTTATATTTCTGTTATGCATATCATAATGGTCATTCTTGAATTACGTAAAAAAAAATTGCTCAAAAAACGGCAATTTTAAATTATATATTCATCTTAAAGTTTTTAAACTTCACAGTAACAATTATTAAATAATATAATATTTTTAGAACGCTGTTAATAGATTGCAGAATTAATAATGACTGTCTTAAAAAGTTAGAAAAAAACGCCAGTCACATATTTCAACAAGTATGAATAAAAATGTTATAATCTCCTTGTGACTACTTATCAGAACAAAAAATAATATTTCACGACTTCAGGTACATGTAAGATGTTCATGTCAAAAACTTATAATAGTTTGCCGAAAAATTTGTTACAAGAATAATATTTTACCAAAATAGTTTACCAATTTTGTATAGTTATTTTATTATGAATAGTTAAACAGATGTGCTAAAATTTATATTGCGCTTGAAATTCTATAAAAAGTTAAATCATAACATGTATTGTCTTAATGTACATAAATGCTAAAATAAAAAAAGGTTATCGTTAAACGAATTTATCTTACTTTATTGGATTTATGAATAAAATTTAATTAAATAAATTTAAAAACATGAATAGTATTAACTATTCCTTAATCGCTTATAGAATTAAATGATGTATTTTCTAAATACATGTGCATGTATACATATATAAAAGTCATAGATGTTTAGTATATTTTTATTTCAGTTACTGCTGGTTATATATGTATCAATGTATTTTTCTTTGGCACAACTCATTGCAGAAAGATTATTTCTAAGTTTAATTTCTTCGTAAGTCAAAAGTATGTCAAAATGTGTTTACGTTTGAAAAGTATATTCTTTGTAACTACTTGTTTTCTAACTTTAAAATATGGATGTTTCGTCTTTTTTTTATATTGAAAGCATACAATAAATGAATACAGAAATAAAGATAAAAAAGAAATATTTTGAAGAAAATCTTAAAAACAAATACACCATGACGATAACGATAGTTATTCCAAGCTATTGAACAACTTTGAAAATAATGGGATTCTTTCAGTCATCATTGATTCGGATAATGATCATGGGTACCTTCACGACTACAATAAACAAAAGCATTTGAAAGAAACAACAAAACAAACAAGAACTTTTTAGAAGAATTTTTCAGAAATAAAGAAAAAGCACAAATAGCAAAAAGAAAAAAAGACCATTAGAATTTCAAAAAAAGGGCCAAACTCGAAAAAGCTTGATGTTAAATCTACAATAAAATAATTGTGATAGCAAAATATAATGGAAATCATACATATCTAAAAGAAAAAAGTTTTTTGGGCATGTGGAACATTTCAGGATTAAGGGAGAATATTTAAGAAATTGTTTCTAAATACAAAGAAGTTAGATTACATTAGTTTAAAATAGGATTTTAGAACTCACAAATATTATAAATTTTAAATACATAAAATACAGATAGACAATACAGAAAATACATAATATACAGGGTGTATCTAAACTACTGGGCAAAACAGTAAGGGCTGATAGTACAGATCAAGACAAATAAGATTAAATGGGAAACTAAGGGTCCCAAACTTCTTCCTAAGGAGATAGGCGCCATCAAAGTTTAGGGTCCAAAATTTGAAATGATTATAAAAAACGGAAAAACTGGTCAATTCGTTTGCGGTTTTCACGAAAACTATTTTTTATGTCAGTATTGTCTTGAAAATAAATTATAAAGATAAATTTCAAAAAATGCCGATAGAGGGCGCTTTAGACTTTGGAGTAACGAATAACTATTTTTTACCGTTATTTTTTACATCTCATTAAAATTTTTTATAGGTTTAGACATAAACTTAAATTTTAAGCTCAAAATCTGTGGTTAAGAAGCGCAAACTGAAATGTATTCAATGGGAGTGTGTAGGTTCAAATTTCAAATGATTATAAAAAACAGAAAAATTAGTCAATTGATTTGCGGTTTTCACTAAAATTATTTTTTATGTCAGTATTGTCTTGCAAATAAATTATACAGATAAATTTCAAAAAATGTTGATAGAGGGCGCTTTAGACTTTGAGTAACGTACAACTTTTTATTACCATTATTTGTTGCATCTCATTAAAATTTTTAGAAGCTTAGACATAAACTTAAATTTTGAGCTGAAAATCTGAATCATTGAGAGTGATTCAGTAGCGCAAACTGAATTGTGTTCAATGCGGTTGGAGAGGTTAAAATTTCAAATGGTTATAAAAAACGGAAAAATTGGTCGATTCGTTTTCTCTAAAACCATTATTTATGTCAGTATTTCTTTGAAAATAAATGTTAAAGATAAATTTCAAAAAATTCCGTTAGAAGGCGCCTTAAACTTTAGAGTAACCAACAACTATTTTTAACCGCAATTTTTTTTAATCTAAATAAATGTTTTAAAAGTTTAGACTTAAATTTTGAGCTTAAAATCTGAATCGTTCTGAGTAATTTAGTAGCAAAAAATTAAATTGAGTTTTTAGGGTGGGCAGGGTAACATTTCAACTCCTGACCACAGTTCAGTTTGCGCTTCTTAGCCCCTCCCAACGATTCAGAATTTGAGCTCAAAGTTTAAGTCTAAGCTTTTGCAAGCATTTAATTAGATACAAAAAATTACATTTAAAAATTGTTGTTTATTACTCTAAAGTTTAAGGCGCCCTCTAACGGAATTTTTTGAAATTTATCTTTAAAATTTATTTTCAAAGAAATACTGACATAAAGAATGGTTTTAGAGAAAACCGCGAATGAATCGACCAAATTTTCCATTTTGTATAATCAATTAAAATTTGAACCTTCCCACCCCCATTGAACACAGTTCAGTTTGCGCTACTTAACCACTCTCAACGATTCAGATTTTCAGCACAAAATTTAAGTTTATGCCTAAGCTTCTAAAAAAAGTTAATGAGATGTAAAAAATGACGGTAAAAAATAGTTGTACGTTACTCCAAAGTCTAAAGCGCGCTCTATCGACATTTTTTGAAATTTATCTTTATAATTTATTTTCAAGACAATACTGACATAAAGAATAGTTTTAATGAAAACTGCAAATCTATTGACGAATTATTTTGCTTTTTAAAATCATTTGAAATTTTAACCTCCTCACTCCCATTAAGCATAGTTCAGTTTCCGCAACTTAACCACAGATTTTGAGCTCAAAATTTAAGTTCACATCTAAACTTCTAAAAACATTTAATGAGATGCAAAAAATAACGGTAAAAAATAGTTGTTCGTTGCTCCAAAGTCTAAAGCGCCCTCTATCGGCATTTTTTGAAATTTATCTTTATAATTTATTTTCAAGACAATACTGACATAAAGAATAGTTTTCGTGAAAACCGCAAACGAATCGGCCAATTTTTCCATTTTTTATAATCATTTCTAATTTCGGACCCTAAACTTTAATGGCGGCTATCTCCTTCAGAAGACGTTTGGGGCCCTTAGTTTCCCATTTAATATTATTTGTCTTCATGTGTACTATCACCCCTTAAAGTTTTGCCCAGTAGTTTAGATACACCCTGTATAGATTAATATTAGCCACTGGGATAAAGTTAAAGTACTGCCAAATTACACACACAAACAAACAAAAAAAAACTGACTTATTGATGTTTAAATTAATTTGCGGAAAACATTTATTTTCAAACAAAATTCAAAAAAAGTTTACGATTTACGTTACTTTGAGTTTGTCTCCTTGTCTATTTACGGTTATAATCCGTTAATATGTTTACATTATTAAAAAGTATTGTTTAAGATTGTTGCAGAATGGTCTCTTTTGGAGAAATTTTCTTTTGCATTCATACTTCGATTATATGGGTCATTTACACGTATATGTATCACAGTTATTATATATACGCAAAGATGCAATTTATTGAAAATTCCGTGCAAGACAATGTATTTGACGCTCATTAATGAAGGGAATCATCGCCCTACATCGTTAAAAAAATTTCTAAAGTTACTAATCTTTTTCCAGGAAACAGGATTCCTGGAACATTTTATAAAACGCGCTGTGAAAAAAAAAAAAAAAAAAAAAAAAAAAAAAAAAAAAAAAAACTGTATTCCTACAGATGAAAAGTTGCCGAAATCTGGTTGAATACTAATATTTCATCTGTAAACTGTACAACAAAAACTGTAAATCTACAAAACTAGTTTTTGAAAAGCTACAAAAATCTTTAACTTTGCAAGCAACTCTAGTAGAATTATATTTATCTTACTAAAATTTTATTTGTAACCTGAGTTGCAGATACATGAAAAATTCTTCGAATCCCAGTATCTTAAAAAAATCTTAGAAATCTTACAGATTTTTTTTTTAAATTTTCGGTGCAAGCTTGCATCTGTTACATAAATTTTTGCTTTTGCTGTTACATAAAAAGTTCGAGGAATCCCAGTTTCCTAGAAAACGCTTAATATCATTACAGATTTCTTTTACAGTGCGGTAGCATCAAAATTTCATAAACCAGAATTGATTATATGAATTTTTGCTGTTACCGTTACATAAAAAGTTGAAGGAATCCCAGTTTCCAAAAAAAATATTTTTGTAATTTTAGAGATATTTTACAGTGTACAGAGACAGTATCCACAATAAGCCATAATTCGTGTCCTTATAATATTCGTGAAATATTCTTAGATTATGATGAAAAAGATATTTATTATTATTTGAATGCAGGATATTCTATATTGAAACCAGTTTATGCAGCTTTTAAGCAATGTCATTTTTTCTTCTATTCGTTCTTTCTTCTATTCTTTCGTCATTCTATTTCAGCGGGCTTCCATGAGAATGTAGAAGGCTGATTCGCAATATAAAATTACAAATAAGTATAAGGAACATGTGAAGTCTATTTATGTCTGAAGAAAGCCGTCGCACTCTTGACGGTATATATTTCAAATTAATTGTAGGCCTACTAACATTGGCAGAAACGCAATAGGAATCTATCTTTTAGTTCCCTGTGAATAAACAACTTTATCTTCTTCCATATCTGTGTTCGCAGTTACATGATTTGCATAATATCATAAACTAGCATTTTTGGCGCCCGGAGCAAACATGGATTTTGCCTCCCTCCTCCTCATGCACAATAAAAGTTATTAACCGCAAGTACCCTATAATATAAAAACCTTAAAAAATAAAAAATATTTAATAATTATTACGATGCTAGCAAAAAATATGTAAACAAAGCGTCCTTAATATTAATATTAGCTTGAGTGTTAAGAACCTACACTAGTCTCGCAAAAAAAACTGGATCGCTAATGTTAAACCTTCGGGAGCGTTCTTTAAAATAAATTATCACTTGCTTATAAATAAGTTTAACTTTTTTTTTTGTTTGTTTAGAATAACTAAGATTGAGTTCTAACTGGGTTACTGCTTACTTTCGCGATTTCGGTTGCAGATTCTTTTCAAAAATACAGTTACCTATACTTTCATAAATTTGAAGTAAAAACACTTCCATAGAAATAACATCAGCTTTCGAGTTTCTTTGTACATCATATACATATGCATTTTTGTATGAAACGACAAACAAAATCCTCATTTGACGTTCTTTCCTTTCACTTTTTGTTTTAACGCCTGGGCTTCTAGTCCCCTCTGAATCCCCCTAGTTTCGTCTATGATGATCCTTAACTGTGTATAAAATCCCTATTTTTAATTGCAATCATTATATCATCAATTATCAATATCATTAATCTCACAGAACCGAAAATAAACGAATTCGACCTGGTTAGTATGTCGTTACGTCCTTGATTAGAATTATTTTTTTAAGATGCCTGTTTGGATGAAATAAAGTACAGTAGAAGTCATGAAAATGAAGAGATGAAATTAGGAATCCCAGTTTCCTAAAAAATTCTTAGTAACCTTACAGATTTTTTGATTATCACTATAAACGTGTACCTGTTTGTTAAATTTTGGCTGCTTCCGTTACATAAAAATTTCTAGGAATCCCAGTTTCCCAGACACGTTTTAGTAACTTCACAGACTTTTTTTTTTACAGTGAAATGTTTTAAGCGCAATAATTGAACGTACTTTAATTTAAACAAAGTTTTTGCATAGGTAATGGTTGATATTGTAAAATTTAATGGTCCGGCATGTATAACCTTAAAATAAAATTTATTTTTCATCTGTTTTATGCAGTATTATGTGTTTTTTCTGCATTTCTCATTTCTTTTTCTTTGATTTACTGCAGTGTTAAAAAATCTGTAAAGTTACTAAATTTTTTCTAAGAAATCAGTTTTTATGTAACGGTAAAAACAAAAAATCATGTAACAAAATCGTATACATGAATTTTTGCTGTTACCGTCACATGAAAAGTTCCAGGAATACCAATTTCCGTGAAAAAATTTAGTAACTTTACGGATTTTTATTTTTTTTTACAGTATATTATTTATGATATTTTTCAAATCAAAGATATTGTCAAAAGTTCCGAATTTATTTTGTATTAAATAATTAACTCCTTATATAACTGTGATTCAAAAAATTATATACATATGCAAATATATGCATATATATATATTATTGACATTGGTATTATTTTATTATTGTTTTATCATTGTCATCATTATTAATATTTTGTCGTCAATCGTATATTTCTGATTTTTTTTTTCAAATTTTGGTATAGAAATTGTAATAATAAATTTTTGTTTAATAAATTGATCATAAAGTCATCGGTTTATGACACACACAATGCAAAAAATCAAATACTCACGCTTATATTTACATAAATGGAAAAAAATGATTTTTGTAATACATTGTCCACATGTATTTTTCTTGAAATAATGTATATCTTCAGTTTGTATTATTGAGAATATTTTTTAAGTAAAAATTAGTAATATATTAAAAAATGTTATGTTGTTTCTAATAAATTTAATATATAAACTGTATAAATAAAACATTTTTAATGAAATTTAAATAATTGATATTGGTAAAAAGTTTTTAAAATAGTTATTTTATTCATCCATAAAAATTATCATTTTATAAAAACAATAATCTGCAGTCTTTTTATGATTATTCACATAACTACAAAATAAATTTATAAAAACGCAACCGAGAACAGTACCATACGATTATTGTTAAATGATTTCTCATAAATATACATTACATTTCCATTATTGACACGTATAATGATTCTATTTCGTACTACACAGCTGCTCTAATTATCTCAATTATAGTATAATGCAATTATCGACTGTTTCGATGACTATTTGATAAGCACTAAAGACTTTGAGACTAGCGATTTACTGAGCAATTTGCTGCTTCAAATGAGCAATCTTCATCGATTTACTATTATCTGTGAGTCATTTTGTCTTTTCTGAAATAGATAATGGTTTGCACTCCATTTCCTTTTATTCTCAAAGTAATGATACGTTAATATATATCGATTGGTATTGATTTGTCATTTTTTTTCAAATGAAACACATTTTAAAGTACGTTAAGTATAAAACTGACATGTATTTTTCCCCTTTTTGGCTGTTAACTAATAGTCATTAACAAAGTTACGCTGTTTAATGCGAAAGCAAGACATAGATTTGTTGTTACTTTAATATAAGAGACAATTACATACAAATTTGTTTCGTTATCTTAATCAGAAACAATAATTTCGAATCTAATGTAAAGACATTGTAATAGATAAATTTTAACAGACGTCACACCAGATGCATTTTTTCTTTGCCCCTCAAGTTTTTCTGATTATGATTAGATGGCCCATAATACAGGCTACAAATTGTCGATTATGATTGGCTGGATAAAATTTGGTTGACTGGTGATCACGTGGTTAAAACTGATCTATTGTTAAAAAACAAAATAACTACATGGGAAACGAAACTTTAAAAAATAATTTATGCTGTTAGTTCCCCCCCCCCCAAAAAAAAAAATGGAATTACAAAACACGATGTTGCGGTTTATATAAACCAAAGAGGCTTGGTTAATGAACATATATTTATTTATATTAATGGCAAAAAATTGCATCGGGCACATTCATAATTAAACCCCTAAATAGTTAAAGTGTACAGTTCCTATAACAACAGAAAATTCGCAGGTCAAAATCAAAAAGTGAAAAAATACAAAATACGAAAGTGATAGCCACCATTGGATGATCCAGTTGTAAATACTTGCATCTCATCTAGTGTCGTCGAGTATACCGCATAAATTCGGGTTCCAAATTATCTGGACACCATCAATTTTTTACAAATTTTTCCACTATCTTTAAATACAGATGATTATGTCATTAGATAAGGTGAAGAAAGTTATTTTAAATTACTGGTATCTTAGGGCGTATGAAGCCCCAATTTAATCGAGACACTAAACCTAGTGATCAAAATAAACTTTTCTACTTTGCAGTATCCCGGGCACGTTTGCGCACTGTAAAAGCAGGTTCCAGAGAGATCCACTCTCGTATAATTTTGAATTGCATATTCCAGTCCAGCTTATTTTACGAAATATTTAAAGTTTGGAGGAGTTTAAATTATTTAGAGTGGTTATCAAGCATTAGCAAGTTTAGCGGAGATTATTGTTGATAAAATGCCATACTTGAGAATTTTTTATAGGATTTTTTCTTTATACAAAGTCTTCTTTAGTGTTTTTGAGTAAAATATATGAGTAAAAATATGTTGAAATTACTTTAGTTTTTGGCAGATTTTGAAAGGCGAAAGAAATACAAAATACGAAAATGATAGCCACCACTGGATGATCCAGTTGTAAATACTTGCATCTCATCTAGTGTCGTCGAGTATACCGCATAAATTCGGGTTCGAAATTATCTGGACACCATCAGTTTTTTACAAATTTTCCCACCATCTTTAAATACAGATGATTATGTCATTAGATAAGGTGAAGAAAGTTATTTTAAATTACTGGTATCTTAGGGCATATGAAGCCCCAATTTAATCGAGACACTAAACCTAGTGATCAAAATAAACTTTTCTACTTTGCAGTATCCCGGGCACGTTTGCGCACTGTGAAAGCAGGTCCCAGAGAGATCCACTCTCGTATAATTTTGAATTGCATATTCCAGTCCAGCTTATTTTACGAAATATTTAAAGTTTGGAGGAGTTTAAATTATTTAGAGTGGTTCTCAAGCATTAGCAAGTTTAGCGGAGATTATTGTTGATAAAATGCCATGCTTGAGAATTTTTTATAGGATTTTTTCTTTATACAAAGTCTTCTTTAGTGTTTTTGAGTAAAATATATGAGTAAAAATATGTTGAAATTTCTTTAGTTTTTGGTAGATTTGTGAAAGGAGAAAGATTTGAATTCTCTTTTAAAGAATTACTCTTCAAATAATTAACTATTAAGTAGTATGACAATGCAAAAAGAATGGATGTTTTTAATGTATTTCATCTTTAGGAAATGAGAAATTGTTAAGGTAATTGTTAATTGAAAAATTTATAGAATATGCATTTGTATTTTTTTTTCATGTAGAAAATTTTATGAAGAAAATTACGCAAAAGAAATTGTTTATAATTATATCTTTATTATAGTGCCTTTTCATAATTAAATCTATCATTATTAAGCTTTTTTAATAGAAGTATTGTATGTAAGAAAACTTGTAGCTGAATAAATAATTGTTGCTGATATAGTCATGTTTTTTCGCAGAATAATACTTAACAGAGGGATTGAAAAGCAACGAGTGATCCAGAAGTTTTGGGAGTTTTGATATGTTAATAATTAGAAAACTATGTACGAAAAAATGGTTTTGGTTTTCATATATATTCTCAGAAAGGTGTGGGATTTCTGTTTATCATGAAAAAACAATTTTAGTATATAATTAAAATTTTTAGCAAGAGTTGGCGCTATTGAACAACATAAAAAATTCTCTACCATACTCTATGTAAGTAGATGAGTTTAATGTTCAACATTTTTGCAGATATTTCTTAGATTTCGCTTTAAGGGTCGTTTATATTCAAACGCTATTTTTGAATCTTAAAAAAAGTTGCATTTAAAATGAATTTTTTTACAAAATGTGATGTACAATTGCTATGTTTAGACATACATCTTTTTATGTAATAATGCTTTGTTAGTAATGTAGTTTTTCAAAAAGGATCAATCGGCATATTTAGCTTTGCGTTCTTATCCTACAATGAAACTGGAAATGGACCAATGACCATTACAAATATAAAAGCTATGATTTTGAAGAAATGGATTCATTTAAGGTCGTGAATAGAACGAAAGACTACCAAATGTCCGTAGCAGTCGTAAACGAGACGGTGCAAATACTCAAACGACATCGTCCGTACATGGTGAACGCAGTGCATGTGCATTTTCTCAAAATAATTGTGTTTTTGTGGAAATATGTGGCAATCTCTAAGGATCACCCTGAAGAGCTATCCGTATAAAAACTCAGCATGTGCACTAATTAAAGTCAATTTATTTTGCCACGTTTCATGAAGGACTACTAATTGGGTTTTCGTAAAATAGAAGAATGTTGTGGAGTGACTCTCAGAGGTTTTGTGGACAAAAGAGGCACACTTTTGACTACATGTAAGCTTTAGCACGAAAAATTGTCGCATACGTGCAAAATAAAATCCTCATGCATTAGTGTAATAACCTTTTCATGTCGTAAAAGTGTCAGTGTGGTGTGTCTTTACAGCTTTTTTCAATATTGGTCTTTTTTTCATCAAGGAAATTTTTAGTGATAGATTACAACAGTTTTAGTGATAGGTGACCGATATGCAGAGCTTTTAAAGGATGAAGTCATTCCTCACTTACAAAAGAGATAAGCGCTCCATTCCCTAATATTGGTTATTCCCTAATAGTGAGTTGGAGTGCCTCTCCACATTTCTTCTCCTGTCAGAAAAATCCTGAGGACTACAATTGGAGATCCCCGTGCTCTGAGCCCGTGTCTTTATTTAGCACAAATAGCTAACAATGTCTTTAGATCTTACTCTTTGTGATTGTTCGTTTTAAAGTTATTTGTTGTCATTTATGTATAAAAATAGGCCTATAACACTGACTCACTTGAAAGATGCTAGTCATCATCACGTTTTCTGCTCTTCAATGCTGAGCAGGTTGCGTCACATTTTCTCACAACGGCACTTATAAGTGACGAGCGTCATACTAAAAAGTTCTAAGAATTGGAGACTGATTATTTCTCTTTAGGGAGCTGTATTATGTCATAGCAAAGCTATATAATCAATGTCACTGCCATTTTTTGACAAAAAATTAACTATTATAAAGGAAATTTTTCTAAAAGACAAACAATCCCACATGTTTCTAAAAATTTCTGTGAAAACCGATTTTTTCGATCGTGTATAGTTCACTATTGTATTAAGATTTCAAAATTTACCACAAACATTTCAGATTTCTTTTATAGTAGAAGATTAATATAATACGACTACAGCAATCACAAAGAAAAAAATATATCAGGTATTTATACACACGCTGGTAAAGTGTAAAGGCTGTAAGTGGCTTCCGCATAAAGTCGATAGATTTTATATATAGAAATTCTGTAAAAAAATTTCGTTAACTTATTGTATGATGTAGGTGCTATGCAGTTTAACATTTTTATTTTATTTTACGAAATTTATAGATAAATAGTTAATTTTTGACAATTTTATCTAGATGTAAGAAAAAGCATATGGATTATGCTATTTTCCAGACTTCTTTGAATGTTGTGCATTATTCAGCAAATTATAGAGTCAAAAAATGTAATTATCGTTTGAAAACGTATATACAGTGAAATGTTTAATATCTTGACATCTTTTTGTCTAAAAAACTTGTATATAATCCCTTCAAAAATGACGGAATGTTACGCTGCGTTTCATTTGCATAAGACTGCATACAATCAAAAGAATGAATATTTTACTACTGAAAGATTTGCATTGTAGAAAAGTACATTTCAAAAATAACAAATGATTTCTACAAATACAAATATCGGGATATTTTTAAATCTTTGTTGAATTTATTAAATAGTTTAACAATTGTGCAAAGCAAACAGCAAACAGTTTTTAATGCAGCGATAATAATCAGCAAAGAGAAACACAATTTCCGAAGATTTTACAAAAAAAAATTAAAAAATCAATGCGTTATTATTTTTTTAAACATATCATTTAAAAAAAAACGAATGGCCCACTAAACCACTTTTCCTTAGACAGCACTTTTTCTCATCGATTAATGAAATTTTATGCTCATTTTTAAAAGTTGATTTAATGGCATGTATGGACAATTAATATAATTGATTAAACTTTTGTTAAAATTGTAGTTTTATTTATTTATTTATTTATTTATTTTTTTAGGAAATATGCAATGTCGCATTGATTTAATTCAAGATCAATTTTCCAAAGCTTCAGCTATATTACGTAAAAAATTATTTTGTGTAAATAAAATTATTATTATTATTATTATTTTCGTAAAAATTTAATTCAATTTTTATCAATTCTGAAGCGATTAGCTTACTATATAACCCCCGTCAAAATATGACGGAATGTTGAGCCACATTTCGTTTTCATAAGACTTCATGCAAATGAAAATTTTGTTACTGAAGAGTTTATATTATAGAAACGTAAATTTTTAAAATGTCAAATAAGTTCTACAAATACAAATAATGAGGATTATTTTTTTAAATCATTGTTTCATTTATAAAATTATTCAACAAAAAGATTAGTTTACTTCAACTTGAAACTGAATTGCATTTTTATAAAATTAGTATTTCTTGCAAAATTTTAGGAATATATAACACCATGTACTGCATATATAATTATATAAGTGTACATACAATTTCGATTTTTAACATAATAATATTCAAACATAATTTTCAAGTAAAAATAAAATTACAATTTTATAAGAGAAAATGGAAAAAATAATCTCCAGTCATTCAAATGCAATCTCTTTATTAAATTAGACGTAGGAAAAAAATCTTTTTACTTATAATACAAACAAAATTTTTAAAAATTAAGCGGATAAGTGTTAAACACTTTTAAATTCATAAAACTAAATTTAATTTCTAGTACTTATTTTATTTATATTGACCGAAATTTAAAAATGTTTAACTGAAGCTCCAGCTATATAACTTAAAATTTCATTGCTTATAAATAAAATCAAAATTATCATTTTTATAATTTTTTTCGTAAAATTTTAATTTATTATTATCGATTATTAAGAGATAAGCTTATGGTCACTAGGAATTTAATTGTATTGTAAATAAAACTTAAAATGTAAAGAATATATAATACCGTGTACTATATATTTAATTCTATTAATACAGATAAAACTTCGATTTTTAACGTCGAAACAATTAAATATAATTTTGGAATGAAAAATAAATTGTAATTTAATAAGAGAATGTAAAAAAAAAACATAATTTCAGTTATACAAATGCAATCTCATAATTCAATGACATCTTCGGAAAACAACAACAACAACAAAAACAAAAACAAAACAAAATTTTTTTACCTATAATACAAACAAACAAACAAAAAAATAAATAAACGAATAAATGCAAAGCTCTTAAATTTAAATTACAATGTTAATTTTATTTATATTGAACAACTTTCTAAAATTATATAACGAAAGTTTTAAAATAGATATTTAATTATATTGGAGGCTCTGCATTTTTTTAGCCTGTTGGTTCTTTTAATTAAATTGATTGCAATAGATGACATAAAGATAATGTTGGTTTATTTATATCTGATTATCCATCGTTCATAGTAGCTTCATATCCATTATTTTTAATTTAAAATTAAGAATATTGCAATTGCAAAGTTTTCGAAGATTTTGAGGAAAAAGAAGTAGAATAAATATGATACAATGCAGATAATGTCTACATTTCCATATGTTCAACGATCGGCAATCTTATGGATCTAAATACTTAAACCTAGCATGGTAGCCAAAATTGCTTTTCTCGAAGATGAGTGAAATCCGGATTCGTCACATTAGCGTATTATATAAATAGATTGCATTAATTTGGTGAAATTATGAATTATTTTCATCAAAAGATACTTCACAAATCTTTCTAAGACAATTTCATTATACATTGGTGAGTTTTTATTATTATGATGATTTTCTTTAGGACCGTACATTAGTGAGCGTTATTATATTTTAACCAAGAACTTTTCTTTTTGTGTTTTTCATAATCTAAAATTAGTCTGTAAGCTAAATGGCTATTTTTCTGCTAATTGTACTTTTGGCTAACTGCTAAGAGCGTTTTCGACTAAATGTCTATTCGCTAATTGTCCTGTATATCCTGCTGGCATAGAATCGTGGGGATAAAGACGATATAATATTGGAGATGATTAGTGTATGTTTACTGTTTCAATTGCATATATTCAAAAATGCGTTTATCTGTTATCTATTTATATTCAAGCATATAAATTTAAAATTTTAAGTTTGTTCTTGTTGATTTATAATTACAATTCTTTTTTTTCTTTTTTTTATCATTGAAATTGTCGATAAGAGCATAATCACAATGCACTTTTAAAGGGTGGACTGTAGTCGACACATAATTTGTTAATTTCCACAAACAAACTCAAAAGAACTTGCGATGACAAATCGCCATGTCACAGCACAAACTCATCTTTTCCTATACTCTCGGAACCCAAGTTTTCTTTTTCACAAGTAACAGTTAATTTCTTAAACGACGATGCTTGCTGTCTGTTTTCTCATATTCAAGTAACGTTATGTTGATTGGTCAAAGGTCATGCTACGAGTCCTTAGAAGGAAGTCAAAAAACTTTTTAAAATGTAAATATTTTTTTACTTTAGATCCTGAGGGTCGCTCCACTAAAACAGTGAAACCGATGATTTAAATAATTTATGTGGAACATGAATACAGGGCTCCCAAATGGTCCGCCAACTGAATATCAGAATTTTCTTAGAGAGATTTTCCTTTTATATTTTTCTTGTAAATTGCCAAGGAACCACCTTTGGAAGTCAATTATAGCGCATATTCAGTAGAACCTATCATGAAATTTTCTGTTAAAAATATTGATGTTCAGTTTGCGGACCATTTGGGAGCCCTGTGAATATTTTTAAATTAGTTAATGCATCCTTATGAAAAATGTGTTATATCACATTTTTTTTTTCAAATTATTTAAAATCAGGTTAATTTGATGTTCATAAATTTAGATTTTCAGAATGTTTGCGAAATGTTATATTTTTGAAATATGTAAATAATCTTAAACTATTATTTGCGAATTTTACTGTGTTAGATATTATGTGAATACTGATGGAAATTAACCAATTTTTCGAAAATTGACGTTACGAATTCGGAGCTGAATTATCAACTAGTAATTATGTATAGTTACATATAATCAAATTCCACTCGTGACAGCCGTGAAAGAACTTTTAATTACAATAACTCCGTTAAGAGTTAAATGAGGACACGTGATGGTCATTATTTACTCTAAGCTATGAGACCGATATGCAGAATCCTGAAAATACGTTAATTAACTGAATATTAATCAAAGTCTTAATGCTTCAAAATTCTTTAGTGTAAGCTATTATTTTTTGTTTGATTCCTTAGAGTAATGAGTAAAATTATTATGCATATGCATTCTACTTTGATATATTACAGAAATTAGCGTTTCAAGTTATATTTATATCAAACATATTTCGTCAAGATATTAATTCATGCGTTTTTAAATAAAAAATTAAAGCTTTATTTCAAAAGCAGAATACATAAATACGTTAACAAATATATTGTCCATCTCTAACAATATTTTTTCCCATCTATCACGCAAGTTACTAATTCCGTATCGAAAGAAGTCCTCACTTTTCGAAGCGATCCAATCAGAAATCCATTTTTCTATATTTTCTGAAGAAGTGACCGCTGTCCATTCAAATCGTTGTTCATGCAATCAAACAAGTAGTAGTCTAAAGGAGTAATGCCTGGTGAATACTCCAGGTGGGGTAACACTTCCCATCCGACATTCTCCAAGTATATTTTGAGCGGTTTTGCGACATGTGGTTGGGCATTATCGTGTTGAAAAAAAGTTTATAATTTTTGTCATCCCATTCTGGTCGTTTTCTGTCCAGAGCTTGTTTCAAACGCATCAACTGAAGTCGATAACGTTCTGCATTAATAGTTTCACCAGGTTTCAGAAACTCATAATACAACACCCCTTTCACATCCCACCATATGCACAACATAATCTTTGCACAATGAATATTTCGTTTCGGTTGTGATGAACCTGGTTCACCTGGCATTTCCCAGGCTTTTTTTCGTTTGGGATTCTCTTAATAAATCCATTTCTCATCAACAATAACAGTCCGATGCAAAAATAACTTATTTTTCTGCCTTTGAAGCAGCATATCTCAACGGTTTTTCTTCTTTTAACGTCTCTTTCTTTCAACTCGTATGGAACCGAACGTGACATCTTTTGAATCATTTTCATTGCTTTGGGGCGTTTGGAAACTGTTGTTTGATCAACCTCTAATGATTTTGCAAGTTCTTCCTGTGTTAGACACGAATTCTGATCGAGCAATGCTGTCAAGTCTTTATCTTCAATTTTTTTTCGCTGTTCAGGTCGTTCTTGATGTTCCATGCTGTAATCACCACTTTTAAACCATATAAATCACTTCTGAAACTTTCGTTCAGCTAGAGCATGATCACCATATACTTCACCAAATACGATGACTGTCAGTAGCATTTGTCTTCATGTTAAAGTAATGAACAAGAAACCCCTCCGCAAAAACACTTTATCAGGCACAAAATTTGGCATTTTCAGTTGGATATAAATTGTTTTTGTGTACACTTAAACCAAACGGCATATACTAAACTGGATGAGCAATAACAGTAGTTTTAAATGCATGTTTGAACAAACGAAACTATAGGACAATAAGCTAAATATGCCATCTCTTCGAACGAATTAAATTAATTCCTAAACAAAATAGAATATTATGAAACATTTAAAATGTATTTAAGAATACAGTTTTTAAATAACGAATTGATATAAATAATCCACATGAATTTAATTTTAGTATTTAATGATGTTTGCATTTCAAATAATATTTATTGAAATGCAATAAATAATATTGATATCTTTAATGCAGTACATTATTTATAAAAGTGCACTTTGTAACATTTTATGTAGTTATTTAAATTCGGGTTAATTAAATATTAAAAAATTTTGATTTTCTGAATGCTTGAGAAACGTTATATGCTTTGAAATATGCAAATAATCTAACATTATTAATTGTGAATTTTAGTATGTTAGATATTATATGAAGTCAGATGAAAATTAACTTTTTTAGCAAAAATTGAAGTTGCAAGTTCTGATCTGAATTATTAACTAATGTTATGCATAGTTACATATAATCAAATTTAACTCGTGACGTTATGATCATTATTTATTCTAAATTATAATACCGATATGCAGAATACTGAAAATACGTTAATTAATAGGATATTAATCAAAGATTTAATGCTTCAAAATGTTTTAGTGTAAGCTATTATTAAATGATTGATTCTTTAGATTAATAACTAAAATTATTATGCGTTCTATTTTGATATATGATGGGAATTAGCGTTTCAAGGTATATTTATATCAAAAGTTGAATGTTACGAAACATAGAAAAATGTATTTAAGGTTACAGTTTTCGAATAGCGCATTAATTTAAAGAATCCACGGGAATTTAATTTTAGTATTTACTGACGCTTGCATTTCAAATAACATTTATTGAAGTAAAACTATATTGATATTTTTAATATAATACATTATTTAGAAAAGTGTATTTTGTTACATATTTTTTAGTTATTTAAAATCAGATTAATTTTTTGTTCAAAAAGTTAGATTTTGAGAATATTTAAGAAAGGTTATATGCTTTGAAATATGCAAAAAAACTTACATTATTATTTGTGAATTTTATTGTGTTACATATTATGTGAAATCATATGGAAATTAACCTATTTCTAAAAAAATGACATTGTAAGTTCTGATCTGAATTACTAATTAAGATTATGTAGAGTTACTTATAATCAAATTTCATTCGTGACCGCTGTCAAAGAACTTTTAATTACAATAACTGCGTTAAGAGGTAAATGAGGAGATTAATTAATAGTCGTTATTTACTTTAAACTCTAAGACTGGTACGCAGAATACTGAAAATACGCTAATTAATGGGATATAAATCTAAGTTTTAAAGATTCAAAATGCTTTAGTGTAAGTTATTATCTTAAGTTTGACTCTTTAGATTAATAACTAAAGCTATTATGTATTCGATTATTATATATGATGGAAATTAGCGTTTCAAGGTATATTTATATCAAACATAGAATATTATGAAACATTGAAAAATGTATTTAAGGTTACAATTTTCAAATAACGCATTGGTTTAAATAATCCACGGGAATTTAATTTGAGTACTTACTGATGTTTGCATTTCAAATAAACTTTATTGAAATACAATATTATTGATATTTTTAATGTGGTACATTATTCAGAAAATTGCACTTTGTCACATTTCATGTAGTTATTTAAAATCGGGTTAATTTGATGTTCAAAAATTTAGATTTTCTGAGTGTTTGAGAAAGTTTATATGCTTTGAAAGATGCAAATAATCTAACATTATTAATTGCTAATTTCAGTGTGATATAATCGTGTAAAGCCAGATGAAAATTAACCTGCTTAGCAAAGATTGACATTGTGAGTTTTGATCTGAATTATTAACTAATATAATATGTAGTTACATATTACGTATAGTTACATATAATAAAATTCCGCTACTGACAGATGTCAAAGAACTTTTAATTACAATACTAACTCCTCAAATGAGGAGACACCAAGGTCATTATTTACTCTAAACAATAAGTCCGATATGCAGAATGCTTAAAATAGTTAACTGATGGGATATTAATAAGTTTAAACCTTCAAAATGGTTTAGTGTAAGCTATTACTTTAAGTTCGATTCTTTAGATTACTAACTCAAGTTATTATGCACTCTATACTTTGATAAATAATGGAAATTAGCGTTTGGAGGTATATTTATATCAAACGTTGAATATTATGAACCCTTGAAAAATGTATTTGTTACAGTTTCTAAAATAACGCATTGATTTAAATAATCCATTGAAATTTAATTTTACTATTTACTGATGTTTGCATTTCAAATAACATTTACTCAAATGCAATAATATTGATAATTTTAATGATGTACATTACTTAGAAAAGTGTAAATTGTCACATTTTAATTAATCATTTAAAATCCGGTTAGTTTAATATTAAAACATTTTGATTTTCTGAAAGCTTGAGAAAGGTGCTTTGAAATATGCAAATAATTTAACATTATTAATTGTGAATTTCTGTATCTTAGACATTATAATATGTCAGATAAAAATTAACCTGTTTAGCAAAAATTGACGTTGCGAGTACTGATCTGAATTATTAACTTATATAATATATAGTTACATACAATGGAATTCCACTCGTGACCGCTGTCAAAGAACTTCTAATTACAATAATAACTCCGTTAAGACTTAAATGAGGAAACATAATGGTCATTATTCACTCTAAACTATAAGACCGATTTGCAGAAGAGTGAAATTACATTAATTAACGGGATGTTACTCAATATTTTAATGCTTCAAAATGCGTTAGTGTAAGCTATTGTTTTAAGTTTGATTCTTTAGATTAATAGTTAAAGTGATTATGGATTCTATTTTGACACATTGTGGAAATTAGCGTTTAAAGGTATATTTCTGTCAAACGTGGAATATTATGAAAAATTGAAAAATGTATTTAAGGTTACAGTTTTCAAATAACGCATTGATATAAATAATTCATGGGAATTTATTTTTAATGCTTACTGATGTTTGCATTACAAATAACATTAATGGAAATACAATAATATTGATATTATTAATCTAGTAAATTATTTAGAACTGTGTACTTTGTCACATTTTATGTAGTTATTTAAATCAGATTGATTTGATGTTCATAAATTTAGATTTTCAGAATGTTTGAGAAATGTTATATGTTTGAAATATGCATACAATCATACACTATTATTTGGGAATTTTAGCGTGTTAGATATTATGTGAAGTCAGATGGAAATTAACCTGTTTATCAAAAGATTGGCGATGTGAGTACTGATCTGAATTATTAACTAATATAATATATAGTTACATATAATCAAGTTCCACTCATGACCCCTGTCAAAGAACATTTAATTACAATAACTCCGTTAAGAGGTGAATGAGGAGACATCGTGTCATTATTTACTCTAAACTATAAGACCGATATGAAAAATTCTGAAATGGTTATACTTATTGTATATTTCTACTGTAGATTATAAACGGACCTTCCATGAAGATTTTTGTTTTAAAATACTGGGAGCAATGTGTGAAAATTTTAGGAAAGGTGCGAACCCTGCATATATTTAAGAAATAGTATAATTTTTTTGACCAGTTTTAAAGTAAACTGTCCCTTTAAACTGCATAAAAAAATACAGAATGTATCTAAACTCTTGGGCAAAACATTAAGGAGTGATAGTAAACATCAAGACAAACAGTATTAAATGGAAAAACTAATGGTCCCAAACCCCTTCCGAAGGAGATAGCCGCCATTAAAATTTAGGGTCCAAAATTTCAAATAAACATAAAAAACGGAAAAATGGGTCAATTGATTTGCGGTTTTCACTAAAACTATTCTTTATGTCAGTATTTTCATGAAAATAAATTATAAATTTCAAAAATTGTCGATAGAGAGCGCTTTAGATTTTGGAGTAACGAACAACTATTTTTTGCCGTTATTTTTTGCATCGCATTAAATGTTTTCGGTAGCTTAGACTTGAATCTAATTTTTAAGCTCAAAATCTGAATAGTTGGTAGTGGTTGAGTACCGCAAACTGAACTGTATTCAGAGGTTCAAATTCCAAATGATTATAAAAAAAACCCGGAAAAATTAGTCGATTCGTTTGTGGTTTTTGCTAAAACTACTCTTTAAATCAGTATTTCCTTGAAAATAAATTTTAAAGATAAATTTCAAAAATGCCGATAGAGGGCGCTGCAGACTTTGGAGTAACGAACAATTACTTTTTACGGTTATTTTTTGCATCTCATTAAATTTTTATAGAAGCTTGGACATAAACTTAAATTTTGTGTTCAAAATCTGAATCGTTGGGAGTAGTTAAGTAGTGCAAACTGATCTGTAATTAAGTGAGTGGGGGACAAATTTCAAATGATTTTTATAAATAAACGGAAAAATTAGTCGATTCGTTTGCCATTTTCGCTAAAACTATTCTTTATGTTAGTATTTTCTTAAAAATAAATTTAAGAAATAAATTTCAAACAATTTCTTTAGAGGGCGTTTTAAACTGAAGAGTAACCAACAACTATTTTTAACCTTTATTTTTTGTATCTAATTAAATTCTTGCAAAAGCTTAGACTTAAATTTTGAGCTCAAATTCTGAATTGTTGAAAGGGGTTTAGAAGCTCAAATTGAACGATGTTCAGGAGTTAAATTTAACCCTTCCCCCCCCCACCTTGAACAGAGTTCAATTTTGCGCTACTTAATTACTCCCAACGATTCAGATTTTACGCTTAAAATTTAAATCTAAGCTTTTGCAAGCGTTTAATGACACTAAAAAAATAACGGTCAAAAATAGTTGTACGTTACTCCAAAGTCTAAGACGCTTTCTATCGGCATTCTGTGAAATTTATCTTTAAAATTTATTTTCAAGAAAATACTAATTTAAAAAACAGCTTTAGCAAAAATCGCAAATGAATCGACCAATTTTTCCGTTTTTTATAATCATTTGAAATTTTGACTTTTGAACACGGTTCAGTTTGCGCTACTTAACCACTCCCAACTATTCAGATTTTGAGCTCAAAATTTAAGTCTAAGCGTCCGAAAACGTTTAATGAGATGCAAAAAATAACGGCAATAATTAGTTGTACGTTACTCTAAAGTCTAAAGCGATCTCTATCGGTCTTTTTTGAAATTTATCTTTATAATTTATTTTCAAGAAAATACTGACATAAAGAATAGTTTCAGTGAAAACCGCAAACCAATCGACCAATTTTTCCATTTTTTATGTATATTTGAAATTTTGGACCCCAAACTTTAATGGCGGCTATCTTCTTTGGAAAACGTTTGGGACCTTTCGTTCCCTATTTACTATTACTCGTCAGAAACATATCATTTTTAATTGTAATTAATTCAAAATATTAATTTAAACAAAAAATATAAATATTTAATGTAAAAATTTGAAAAAAAAGATGTAATTTTTTTAAAGATTATATTTTAAAGGTAAATATTATTTTTTCTAATTTATTGAATTAAAATTAAAGTAAAATAATTAAAAAAGACACGTTCAAAGTTTACGATATAACTTTAACGGTTCTTGATTTAAATTGAAATACAAGAAATGATGAAAAATACCATCATGAAGAAAAACGCATTTTCACAAGAAGTCATTTTCCTAACAACCATTTTTTGAATACCAGATTTTGAAAAAAAAAAAAAAAAAAAAAAAACATAAATCCTATGTTTTCTGCTCCAATTAAAAAAAAAAACAATGATAAAAATATCATTTTAAGCAGAAACAAAATAAAAAAATAATGTGATCTTTAGAAAAAAATTTATCGAAAATTTGAACTTTTTGTGTCCCGGACACCCTTAAATGTTTAAACACAGCAGATTACTTGTTATAGACATAATTTCTGACTTTCATATCATGCAGAAATTTGTTCTCACTTGGCGATTCTCTCCGTTACTAATGCACGAAAAGGTAAGAAAATAATAAACGCAACTTTATTCAATGTATAAATTTCTTAATGCTACATGATATAAAGATAGATTAACGATAACAGAAATAAAAAAGATAAACGTTACATTGATAAAATTTCAACAAATGGAACCCGTTATTAGTGAAATCAAGCATATATGATAGAATCATTTATGGAAGGGTCTTTAATTGCTGTAAGGCTCTTTAGATTAAAGGTTATAAATATAATCAATAACTTCTTCAATGTTCCAATATTATAGTCACATTTTTCGTACAATCGACTGTTCTGTATCATTTACTAGTCAAACAATTATTGCAAACTCAACTTTATTCAATGTACAAGTAACATAATGTAGTATTATTAACTAATGTAATAAATCTAAGAAAATAAAAAAAACTATCAAGTTACATTGATTAAATATCCATCAAACATAACTAGTTAATAAAAGATGATTTTCAGTAAAAGAATTTACGAAATGGTCTAACATTAGTGAAAAATACTTATTGATTAAATGTTGAAAATTCCAGTTATTAATTATTACTTTAATTATTACAACTTTATTCAATGTACAAGTAACATAATGTAGTATTATTAACTAATGTAATAATTCTAAGAAAATAAAAAAACTATCAAGTTACATTGATTAAATATCCATCAAACATAACTAGTTAATAAAAGATGATTTACAGTAAAAGAATTTACGAAATGGTCTAACATTAAAGAAAAATACTTATTGATTAAATGTTGAAAATTCTAGTTATTAATTATTTCCTTAAATGTTCAAAAAATATCTTTAAAATTTCTTATTATGTATATTTTTGTGAACTTTATTAATAGTATCATTCAGTATATAAGATATTAAAAAAGAATAAACTTAACTTTATTTAATAAACAAGTTATATAATTAAAATATGCATTTTAAATGACAGAAAAAATTTAAAGATTGAATAACTATAACAAATTATGAAAACTCTGAGTTACATTGATTATTACCAATTGGATATAGTTAATAAAAGAAAGCATACAATAGACGAATTTATAGATTTAATTTCCATGGTTGTAGAACTGTATCAGATAAATGTTGCAAATACTATGAAATACTGTAATGATCCCACATGCTTTTATATTTGCTGATCAAATTAACATCTTTTGCATTCTTTAGACAGTAGAGTCAACTTTATTCAACGAATAAGTTACAAAATACAGAGTGTTTCGCTACCAGACCGACAAACTTTGAGGAGTGATAGTAAACATACAGACAAACATTATTAAATAGGAAACCATGGGGCGCAAACATATTCTGTAGGAGCTAGGGGCCATTAAAGTTTAAGGTCCAAAACTTCAAATGCTGATAAAAAACGGAAAAAAGGGTCGATTCATTTACGGTTTTCGCTAAAATCATTCTCTAAATCACGAATTTTTTATAAATTTTTTTTAAAGGATCCGTTCAAAAATTGTCGATAGAAGGCGCTTTAGACTTTAGAGTAACGAACAAATACTTTTTACCGTTCTTTTGTGCATGGGGTTGAAACTGTTCTAAAGTTTAGACGTTAACTTAAATTTTAAGCCCAAAATCAATTACATGCGGATCGGGTAACTAGCGAAAAGTAAACTGTGAACGGAGGGGGAAATTTTAAACGCTCATTAACATTGGACAAACTAATCGATTTTGTTGCGGTTTGCGTGGAGGTCATGCTTTTGATAATTATTTTATTCGAAATAACGTTCAGCTTTGTGTCCTCATTTTCTGACAGAGGGCGCTTCCGACACATGTCCGATATTTCAATGGCATTACTCTTTTTGTTTTACTACCAGACCACCATACTTCCAGGAAGTGCTAGGGATGCAAAAACGACTCGGAATCACATAGGAATGTAATGTTGAAAATGCCTTTTTTGCGAGTTATTGTTAAAAGAAGCAGAGAAAAAATGAACAGAAATAAGCAGAGAAACAGCAACATCTTAAAGTTACAGAACAGAATTTATTTAAAGGTTTTACTGCAAAAGGTGTTCAAATTGCGAACAGAAGTGGTCCGGCAAGCTTGACGGCGATAGTAGATGTCGCTGCGATTTTATTGTGGTAGATGGCGCTAAACGGTAATGCACATGAAAAGCGATCACGCTGCAGTGATCATTCGAGAACCGGTTCCAGAGGTAGTATAATGGAGTTTTCGAACGCTAAACTAGTCAACATGTTACTCGTATATGGAGCTGCGAACTTTAACGGACACGCCGTTTTGAGGTTGAACAATAGGGTGGATCGAAAAGTATACGAAAAATTTTTTTTTTTAGAAATCACTATCGGCGCGGCGTGCAAAAGTTGCCTTTTATGCATACTAGTTTACAGGATTTTTTTTATTAAAATCCATTCATATCTTCCGGTGCCCCAAGCGCCCCAAAAATTATTAAAAATTGAGTTTTTTATGATTTTTTTAATATTTTTTTGTTTATTTATTTTTTTTTAATTACTTTTGGCGCGGGGTGCAAAAGCTATCTTTTACCTATCTTAGCTTACACATTTTTTAAAAATAAAATTCATTCATATCTTCCGGTGCCCCAAGTGCCCCAAAGATAGTTTAAAATTGAAATTTTCTTGAAAAAAATGTATTTTTTGTTTTATTTTGTTTTATTTTATTTTATTTTATTTTATTTTATTTTATTTTACTTTTTGAAATTCATATGGCACTGGGTTGTAAAGTTGTTATTACAACACTACATAACTCTGCAGTTCCCATATATTTTTTTAATCAAAATCAATTCACATCTTTTATGCACCAATTATAATTAAAAACTGAAATTTTTACAAAAATGTATTAAGAATTATAATTTACGAAAAATACTTACAATTTTGAAAACAGTTTAATTAATAACGTATAAGGTTATAAATAACATTAATTTTACAATAATAAGCAACATATAAATTTAAAAATCAAAGCATTAAATCATAAAAATTACAAAAATCGAACTTACGTAGAAAAAAGTTTTACATCCTTCAATTTAGAAATTTACATATTTCTAAAGTTTGTAATCTTTTTTGGTATCATAGTGTTTTATATGGCTTCTTGATTTTATTCTATTCAATATAAAACCGTGTCTCTTTTCTTGACCAGATACAGATTCTGATGCCTCAGACACTAGTCGAACGCATCTTTCAACCGCTTGGGTATGGCATGCATATTTTGACAATTCATTCGTTTTTACAACTTTTATCATATTCTCAATTTCTTCGCAAGGCACATTCATCAAAAGAGGTGGTTCAAAACGTTCAACTCGTTGCCAGTCAATAAGTTCAAAATAATCCTTCGCTTTCAAGTTTATTTGGGGTACTTTGAAAGTTCTCACTTCTGATGATTTTCTCTTTTTATTTCTAGCATAAATTAGCTTTCGCATTGTTAAAGATCTGATATGCTCTATGTTATCTGTGAGCACTGACAATAGCAAATTTTCAGGGTGGCAAAAAAAAAAAAAAAAAAAAAAAAAAAAAAAAAAAAAAAAAAAAAAAAAACTATTTCGTTGAATAACAGCATCTACGATCTTTCTTAAATTGGGTTCCAAATATCTAGGATATGTGATAAGTTTCCAAATACGACGCGCTCCTTCAGTTATGGATGGCTTTGTTTTGATATGGAACCATACCGGTGCATATACCTTCATAATATATGTTCTAAGAGTAATGAAATTATCAGAAGGATTTTCTGTAGCCACTTATAACCTTGAAATTCTTACACGCAGTTGTTAGCCATCTTGAGTGATAAACTGGACCAGGTTTCATTAATGTTAGATCAGAACCACATTCACCACGTGATGCTGCTATGCAAATATTATATAAATATTGTTGGTCATTGCTGAGAACTCTTCTATCTATGTTGACTTCCAAATAATAAAGTATAAAAAGTTTATTTTATACATTTGATAAAATGCTATAAACGATTTCTCATCCTCTCGATCTA
Source organism: Maratus speculifer (assembly GCA_964019185.1). Classification (NCBI taxonomy): domain Eukaryota; kingdom Metazoa; phylum Arthropoda; class Arachnida; order Araneae; family Salticidae; genus Maratus; species Maratus speculifer. The sequence continues at coordinate 228,117,100 of OZ025292.1, forward strand.
CGTTTTACGTTAGATAAATTATTCTTTAACTGTTAATTTTACTTATTTTCTGTAAGACGTTTGTCTTAATAACGGCGTGAGTTCTCACTATAACCTCAATATAATTGTTTTCATCAATTCTTATCATTAATCAGAATTAAATAGGAGAGTAAATGGTACTCACCCGATGAATTCTTCTTCATTTAAGTGTCCAACAATTAGATCCACCATAAGGGAAGGGAACCGGGCATATTCACATGTGGCTATATCCACTGCACTAATTCATCTTGATAAAAATATATAATAATATTATATGGTAACTGTAAAACACACACACAAATTATTATATCCACGCTTCTTCATTTTCTACTTTATTTTTAACACGCGAGAAAAAAACACAGCAAAAGGGTAGTGCTTACATCAAGCTACAAAACAGAGAACAGAATGAAATTTAAATCGATGCATACATAAATCATAATGTAGAAACAATTATTAATAAAAAAAGAGTCATTTTGAAAGTTTTGACAGTTTTGTAAACCTGTAATTGTTCACCCGTAATCACTGTTTCCAAGGTCACGCTAACAAGCACTTAACTTTATTTATGATGCCATGATAATTGTCACTTGTTGCACAACGGAGGAAATTATTTACGAATTGCGCAATGTTTCTATCAACTCCTCCTTAATTTCTGAAGTTGTGTTGTCACTCAGATGCAAGTTCTTCCTGTGAACTTCAAAAATAGTCTTTGGCAGGGGTTTTGTAAATAAGTCGGCTAGCATGACTTTTGTTGGGCAGTACACGAGGTTTATTATACCTTCTTGTTTCAAATGTTTTATAAGATGAAATCTTAGCTCTATGTGCTTTGTTTTACTTGAATGTTTTTCTAATTCTATCATTTTAATGGCCGATTGATTATCTTCATACAATGTTATTGGATATGTTTGTGAGAGATTAAGTTCGTTGAGTAGGTTCACCAGCCATTTAACTTGATTTGCTGCATTCGCTGCTGAGATGTACTCAGCTTCAGCTGAGGATAAGGCTATACAGGACTGTCTCTTAGTCGACCAAAGTATGGGGTTTCCACCTAACAAATATATATTACCACTGGTGGATTTCCTCGATTCTGTGTCTCCACCCCAATCAGCGTCCGCGTAGACTTCTAGCGTTGGTTTTGAATTTCCATCTATAACTAGATTAAAGGTTTTTGTTGTCTTAAGATACCTCATGACCCGCTTTACACTGTTCCAATCTTTCATTCTTGGCCTTTCGGTTCTTCGGCTCAAGATATTAACAGCTGCACATATATCAGGTCTGCTCACTGTGGCAAGATATAAGAGTGCTCCGATGGCTTGTCTGTATTGTGTGTTGTGTGGTAAGAGATTGTCGTCATCTTTAAAGTGTGTGTAATTTGTTTCCATGGGTGTACTACACGGTTTTGCTTCTTGTAAATTGAATTTATTAATTAACTCTTCGATTTTTGAAGTTTGGTCAATTAAGTAGCTTTTGTTTACCTTTCGAATGTTCATGGATAAATAATTACTTATATCCCCTAAATTCTTTAGTTCATATTCTTTATTTAAGTTCTCGATTATTTCCTCTATGGCTTCGTCTTTTCCTACAATTAAAAGGTCATCGACGTACGTTATTATGTAGATTGTGTCATTATTCCTTTTCTGTGTAAAAAGACATGTATCGATTTTACTTTGAATGAAATTCATGTTTTTTAGTGTTTCTGTTATTTTGTTATGCCACGCTCTCGCGGCTTGCTTAAGTCCGTAGATTGCTTTATTCAATTTACAGACTTTGTTTTCCTGATTTGGTTCAACGAATCCTTCCGGTTGCGTCATGTATATCTCCTCCTCAAGTTCCCCATGTAGGAACGCAGTGTTTATATCTATATGCTTAACATTCAAGTTTTGGTGCAACGCTGCCATCAATAATGCTCTTATCGTAGTGTACGACACGACCGGTGCGTAAGTTTCGTCATAATCCTCTCCGAACTTTTGTGTATATCCTTTAGCTACTAAACGTGCCTTATATTTTTGGATTTTTCCGGTATTGTCACGCTTTAATTTATAAGTCCATTTACAACCTATTATTCTCTTATTCGGTGGAGGATCTACAATTGACTATGTTTTATTGTTTCTTAAAGAATTCATTTCGCTCTCCATGGCTTCTATCCAATTCTGTTTTACCGGAGAGTTTTCCATTAATTTAACTTCCTTATAATCCTTTGGTTCATTAATTTTGTCATCTTTGACAATATATATTAGCCTATCAGGAGGTACGCCTTTATTTATTCTATCTGAACGCCTTGGTTCCGCAATTTGTTGTTGGGACGCGGATGGTGTTGTTTTGTTGTTTGAAATTTCTATTTCTACAAGATTTTTACAATTGCGTTTTTCGTCTTCATTTTGTTTTTGTTCAATTTCAGGCTTATCATTTACGTATTTGAATTTATTTTCAAGAAATTTTACCGTTCTCGCGATTTTTATTTCATTTCCTCCTACATATATGCGGTATTCCTTAGATTCATTGTCGTATCCCACAAAAATACCTTCAACAGCTTTATTATCTAATTTTTGTCTTCTGGCTTTATCAATATAAGCGAAGGCTTTGCAGCCAAATACTTTAACGTAACTTAAGTTTGGCTGTCTTTCTGTCCATAATTCATATGGCGTTTTTGCATTAGCTTTTGTAGGCAGTCTATTTTGTAGGTGGTTTGCCGTACAGATTGCTTCCCCCCAGAACTTTAAAGGTAAATTTGATTCATTTAACATTGTCCTAGCCATCTCAACTAACGACCTATTTTTCCGTTCAGCCACCCCATTTTGACTTGCGCAATATGGGACTGTATGTTGATGTTTTATCCCATTTGATTTGAGATAATTCTCAATTTCATCTGATGTAAATTCTCCCCCATTATCCGTTCTGATTTCTTTCGGTTTTTCACCAAATTTGTTGCTTATCAGCGCAATGAACTCTTTGAGTTTTTCATAGACTTCACTTTTTCTTTTCAATAGATAGATTATTGTGAATCGCGAGTAGTCATCAATAAAAGTCAAGAAATATGATTTCCCCCCAATCGTGGGTGTCTGAAAAGATCCACAAACATCCGAGTGAATAAGTTGAAGCCTTTTACTTGCTCTATACTGAGCAACTTTCGGATAGGGTTCATCAGTTAATTTCGCCTTAATACACGGTTCGCAATCTATATTATGTTCACAATTGTTTATCTGGATACCTCTTACTAATTCCTTTTGTGTAATTTCTTTAATCGATGTTAGATTTCTGTGTCCTAACCTTCTATGCCATAGTTCTAGACAATTTTTATTGTTGCACGTTTGTGTAATGTTTGCGTGGTTTTCGTTAGCCAACTGGACTTCATAGAGATTATTTACCTTTTGTGCTTCTAAGCTGATTTCTCCGTTAAGTTTGAAAGTGCATCGGTCATTTTTAAATACAATCTCACATCCGTTTTGGGTTGCTTTGCTGACTGATAGTAAATTCGTTTCGATTTCAGGTACTAGAAGTACATCTTTAAGTGTTATTTTATGAATTTTATTATCCGGTGTCAGCGTATTTAAATTTACATCGCCTGAACCGTAAGCGATAAGTTTTTTTCCGTTTGCGATAGTCACGTTTGTTTTTTCCCTCGATTTTATCTCTGTAAACATTGATTCAGAGGATGCAATGTGACTTGAGCTACCGCTATCCACGATGAATGTTTTATTTTCTATCCCTTGTGTTATAAATGCATAATCTTTGTTTTCGCTGTTTCTCCATGTATTGTTTTTTCCTTCATAGCGATTAAACCTGTTATACGATTCCGATGCTTGTTCATTCTTAAAATTGTTTTCACCCCTTTGAAAAACGAGTGATGTAGAATAGTGTTTTTTGTAATTTTTGTTGTGTTGATTTTGTTGTGTTGTGTGTGTTTTGTTTTTATTGTGCCAACATTCTTGTGTGTTATGGCTTCTCATTTTACAAATCGAACAATATTTTGATTCTTTTTTAGCTGGAAACTTTTTCTGAGCTTTAAAAGCTTTCGCTGTATTATCAATACTTTCATAGTTTTCATTTCGACGATTAAACTCGTCAATCAACTTATTTTTAATATATGACGGAGTTAATTGTGCTTCTTCTTTACTTTCGAGAGCAGTAATTAAATTATCATAAGACTGGGGCAGAGAGCACAGGAGGAGCGCGGAAATGTGGTGATTATCAATTATTTCGCCTATAGCTGCCAAATGATCAACAAGCTCCATTATTTTTGTAATATGATTTATCATATTTCCATTTTCTGCTAATTTTATACTATATAACTTTCTTAGAAGAAACAATTTGCTTGTGAGATTTGATCTCTCATGGATTTCTTTTAATGCATCCCATGTTTGTCTAGCAGTTTGTAAGTTTTTAACGTGGGTAATTTGTGAGTCATCAATAGTTAGATTTATCAATGCCCGGGCCTTCCTATCATTTTTGGACCATTGATCGGTCAAAGGGGTCGGTGGATTATCGGTTATTACATGGAACAGCTCTTCTTTAGTTAAAAGCATTTCAATTTTAAATTTCCATGTACTGTAATTCGTTGCTGTCAATTTTTCAATTGAATAATTATCTTTTAAGGTGGCCATTCTTATCTTATATTTTTATTTGTTTTTTATTCAATATTTTTTATTTGTGTGAAATTAGTATATCACTATGTTATCAAATTGATATATCTTTTTAGATCGTACTCATAATCATTGTAAGACGTTTGTCTTAATAACGGCGTGAGTTCTCACTATAACCTCAATATAATTGTTTTCATCAATTCTTATCATTAATCAGAATTAAATAGGAGAGTAAATGGTACTCACCCGATGAATTCTTCTTCATTTAAGTGTCCAACAATTAGATCCACCATAAGGGAAGGGAACCGGGCATATTCACATGTGGCTATATCCACTGCACTAATTCATCTTGATAAAAATATATAATATTATTATATGGTAACTGTAAAACACACACACAAATTATTATATCCACGCTTCTTCATTTTCTACTTTATTTTTAACACGCGAGAAAAAAACACAGCAAAAGGGTAGTGCTTACATCAAGCTACAAAACAGAGAACAGAATGAAATTTAAATCGATGCATACATAAATCATAATGTAGAAACAATTATTAATAAAAAAAGAGTCATTTTGAAAGTTTTGACAGTTTTGTAAACCTGTAATTGTTCACCCGTAATCACTGTTTCCAAGGTCACGCTAACAAGCACTTAACTTTATTTATGATGCCATGATAATTGTCACTTGTTGCACAACGGAGGAAATTATTTACGAATTGCGCAATGTTTCTATCATTTTCTAGCTCAAAATTTGCATGAAACTCGATTTTCGGCAAATAATTAAGAGTTTTGGGGCACTGGAAAAAATTTATAAAAGTCGAAAATTATTTGGATGCATGCTAATATACTATAAAATGCATCTTTTTTTATCCCGCTGATAAAATAATTTAAAAGAAATTAAAAAAAAACAAAAATTATAAATTTTTATAAAAATTTCAATTTTTTTACTATTTTGAGGGCGCTTGGGGGCACCGGAAGATATGGATGGATTTAAATTAAAAAAAAAGATTTAACTAATATATATATATAAGGCAACTTTCGCAACCCGCGCCAAAAGTAATTTTTAAAATATTAAGAAGTAAAAAAAAATTATAAAATTTATAAAAATTTCATTTTTTAACTTTTTTTGAGGCGTTTGGGGCACCGGAAGATATGAATGGATTTCATTAAAAAAACATATGTGAATTAGTATGCATAAAAGGCAACTTTTGCACCCCGCGCCAAATCGATTATCCGAATTTCGATTTTTCGATCCACCCTATTGAACAAGGAGCATTTTCCGCATAGGTATGCACCCCGTCATCCGACTTTTTCAAGTGTGAACAGTGGACTTCGTGAAACTGGTTGTATAGGCTTCTTCTGCTGGGGTCAAAAGAAAAGTTGGATCCTTGAGACTCATCTGTCATCTACCATCAGTTAAAGACTTTGCAGCTCGTATTTCTGAAGATATTTCTGCCAGAAATCTATCAAAGTTGCCAAGAATCTTTCAAAACGTGAGGAATTCTATGCGACGCCGATGTCAAGCATACCGGACTACTTCAGGTCGTAATTTCTAACACCTTTTGCAGTAAAATCTTTAGATAAACAGTTTTCAATCACTTTAACAAGTTGCCGTTTCTCTGCTTGTTTCTGTTTCTTTTTTCTCTGCTTCTTATAACCAAAACTCGCAAAACAGACATTTTCAACGTTACATTCTTATGTGATTCCGAGTCGTTTTAGCATCCCTAACACCTCCTAGAAGTATGGTGGTCTGGTAGTAAAACGACCAAGAGTATTGCCATTGAAATGTCGGAGATGTGTCGGAAGCGCCCTCTATCGAAAAATAAGGACACAAAGCTGAACGTTATTCCGAATAAAATAATTACCAAGGGCATAACCTCCTCGCAAACCGCAACAAAATCGATTAGTTTGTCGAATGCTAATGAGCTTTTAAAATTTCCCCCTCGGTTCACAGTTTAATTTTCGCTAGTTACCCGATCCCCATGTATCCGATTTTGGGCTTAAAATTTAAGTTAACGTCTAAACTTTAGAACAATTTCAATCCAATGCACAAAAAAAGTTAAAAAGAATTTGTTCGTTACTCTAAAGTCTAAAGCGCCCTCTATCGACAATTTTTGAACGTAGCCTTTTAAAATAGTTTATAAAAAATTCGTGATTTAGAGAATGATTTTAGCGAAAACCGCAAACGAATCGACCCTTTTTTCTGTTTTTTGTCAGCGTTTGAAGTTTTGGACCTTAAACTTTAATGGCGCCTAGCTCCTACAGAAGACGTTTGCTCCCCATGGTTTCCCATTTAATAATGTTTGTCTGCATGTGTACTATCACCCCTCAAAGTTTGTCGGTCTGGTAGCGAAACACACTGTATATAATAATATACTAATATAAAATGTAGAATAACTATGATAAAAAATTAGTTGGATGTGCTAGTCCCAAAACTTTCTTCTATTTCATACGTATATTTACTATATCAAAAAGTAGTTACACATATTAATACTTGAATATTATTAATTCAATACTATACCAATTTTGATTTTCTTTTTAAATTTCTGCTTCAGCCAATTAATCCGATGAAAAACGAGTTAATTTAGATCAAGATACTTGTTAAAATCAATAGTTTTCACTTGATTTGTTATCATCAGCTGTTTCCATATAGAAGCCTTAGCAAGAAACGCGTTCTCGTCGCTGCTCAAGCCGATGGACAATAGAATGACGAAGAAGCAAAAATATGATACAAAAAGAGCTACGCTATCACAATGTTCACACGGAATATTTCCAAATTCCAGGAAGGTCTCCTGGTCGTAACCGAATGTATACACAAAAAATTTCCATCAATTCTGTACATAACTTTATACATTTTTCGATTATAAAGCAATGAAAATAGCATGGAAATCTCTTTCACAGGCCCTCTTCTGGAAATTCTTTTTCAAATTTAGGTAGGATCTGCTTGCCATACTCAAAATAATCATATACAAAAAATTTAATTGAGTTCTATGCATAATTTTATACACTTTTTGATGGTACAATAATTAAAATGACACAGGTATCGCGATTAGAACGCTCCCTTCCGGCATTTGTTTTTTCAAATTCAGGGAGGAGCAAGTAGCTACATTCAAAACACTTATACAAAAAATTTGGTTTAATTCTATGCATAACTTTATACATTTTTAGGTGCTACACCATCGAAAATGGCACAAAAATTGCTATTGCAGCGCCCCCTTTCGGCGGAATTTTTCAAAATACAAGGAGCCACAGTCCAAAACATTCACTTAAGATTTGGTTCAATTCTATGCATATCTTCATACACTTTTTGATGGCAGAATAGCGACATACGGATACAAACACAAACACACGGACAGAGAGACAATTTGTAAAAACATGATATTTTGGAATCTGTGACCTCTAAATCATATAAATCCTTTGAAAACCGGAAATCTAAAAAAAATTCGATTACATTACTTTCTTTTATAGAATACAAAGATTTGGTAGAAGAAAGTAAAATCTAGAAAATTACATTGATTAAATATCCACTAAACCTAACTAATTAATAAAAATCGGCTTACAAGTAAAATAATATTCTTCCGTCATTGAAAGATACTATTGACTGAATGACAGTATTAATTACTTATTTGTAATTTTCCAAAACATATCTTTAGATTTTGTTATTACGTACAAATCCTTTTATATGATGTATTTATTAATATCAGTTTGCGAAAAGAAGAAAAATGGTAAGCTCAACATTATGTAAGGAACAAGTTATAAAAGTTATAAAAACTATTAAATGATATAAAGGTTATAATAACTATAACTAAATATGAAGATTCTGTGTTCTGCTAATGAAATTTCTACCAAACGGACTAATTAATAAAAGTAGGCTTACATTACAAATATTTAGGGAATGAATTACCACTATTATAAGACATTATTGATTTAAAAATATTCAACTATTATAACATTTCAAAACATAATTTTAGATTTTAGAAAAATACAGCTCCAATAAAATAAAGTGAAGAAGTTCCGAAATTTATGGTATAGAAGAGAAAGAAAGGATGTATATTTGTAGAGAAAATAAAAACAAACAAACAAAATAGATATATCTTTTCCATATACATTACTGAAAAATTTTCTATAATTTTTTGGATAATATTTTCTTCGTTTTCTCTTTGTTTCATTTTTATATTTTTGAAGTTAAAAATTTTAATTGACAAAAATTAGGTGTTTTAAGAATAAATAATTTATTCGGGAACTGTTGAAAATTTATTTAATAATAAAGAATATATTCTGAAGGAAAACAATAAATGACTAATATTAAATACTATATTTTAATAGAGTACTGAATCTGTGCATTCTTTAAACATTTTATAGCTTGTATATCTCTAAGCCCAGTGGTAAAATTTATATGTATACACAATGAATGTTATAGATTAATAAATACTGGGTGAGGATAGAAACCACAAATTTTGCATGTTGGTTACTTTTATCGCCTTGACTGTGAGTCTAATTCTGTAATTATTTTTTTTAAGCAAGAGAGAGAGCGAGTGAGAGAGAAATAATTTTTCAATTATCAAGAAAGATGGTACGCAAAAGCACAACAAGCAATTGCCTATTACTTTTACGATATTTCTTGCTCAATAAAAAATGATAGTTCCATTTGTTTTTATTTGTTTAAGTTAACTCTGAGCGTCTCCGTAAAGGATGACTAAAATAGTATATACAGAACCAAATTTCTCATTTATATTCGTTTATACTAAGAATACTAATTTTAACTAATGATACGATAAAATGGTGAACATTAAATTTTACATTGTGACGCTAGAGCTAAATAATTTTATTTCAAGTTCCAAACTTCAATCTGTTTCGTGCATCAGTGAAATGGTTGGCAATATTTATTCATTAATTTATTTTTATTTTTTTATGTAAAGTCAGTTGCAGTTAAAGTAGCCATTTTTTTTCGTATATAACAAATATAAGATAAATCCACATTTTTTTATGACTATTAAAATTCTACCTTAGAGAAGCATTATAAATTTAAGTTCATTGTCATCTATTAGATATTACCAATTAAAATAATCTTAAGAGTGTTTTTTAGTGAGATCTTTTAAAATCTTCTCATTAATATTAAATTGAAGGGTTTGAAATGCTTTTTATTAATAATTCCCCAGAAAGTAAAAATTTCAACTTATTTTTCTGTGCAATCCTCTAAAAGAAAATATATTTCTTCTTTTAATAGGCAAAATGTTTGTAAGACATATTTAATATGGTGGGTCGAATAAATCAAATATTGATAATTGAAACGTGATAGCGCGGCAAAATACCTTTTGCAATAAAGAATAAATTCCCAAAATATTACATAGATTGCTTAATATTGGTTTTACCGCCGAAAAAGAAGCAAGTGTTTTTAAAAATAATAAAAAATAGTTTTTACAATTTATTTTTTTAAATTATCCAAACATATAAGTACAATATCTAATAGAGTGCTATAGCTACATAAATACATTTGAGCTGTTCTACTACAAGTTCATTATAAGGAAATCATATTTTTTACAGCCGCAAAAGGATCATACCTATATAGATATCGATAGATATCTATAGATAGGGATAGAGGTAGAAAAATATCAACTTGTCGTTTTTTCTGAATTTATACTTTTTTATAATATTTCTAGAATAAAATAAGTTTACTTTATACCTAATCGTATGTCACAAATGTTTAGTAATTTTTATATTTCTTTTTAGTAATACTTTTCCAAAACAAAAATAGCAATCACTTATTTTTTTTGTATAATTGCTTCAGGTCCCATGTAACGCTATTTTAATACAAAATAGCAAGATACAGACATTCATGCTCCAGAAATCACAAAAATAATACAAAGTAAACTAAGCATTTTGTTAACTGAAATATAGAGATGTTTAGACGAAACAGGTGAAATAAAGTTAAAATCAAAAATTATTTAATCTAAATAAACATCATAATATGTCTTGCTTTCAAGTGAAACCATTATGGATCAAGAGGGAAAAAGTTGATGTGATGTAAGCCTCCTTCTGCTCAAATCTACATACTTAACGGCTACTTTAATGACTAATTTTAAGCATATTTCTCTTGATCGGACAAAAAACTTATAACACCTGATACCTTTAAAAGAGGTTTTCAAAGTAACCAAAATTTTGAGACCGTCATTTGATTGAAAAACCATAACATTTGGATCGGTTAGTTTGCAGTTTTAACAATAAATTAAATTGATGCAATTTCTATGATTAAACTACAAGTTTGGAATGACGAACCGTTGGATGGCACATTTCGAGTTCACAGACGTTCTTGGTTTAGTAATTCCCTTTATGGCTAGGCTCTCTTAATCATCTGCCATCACTCCAATAAAGATATTTTCATGATTTTCAAGATACGAATCTCGTGAAATAATAGAATCTTTTGTATAAGTTGTCCGCTAAGTAACGGAAATTATTAAAACATTCACTGCCGGTCACGTGCTAGCGCGTGAAATTCTCAATCATTTAACACAAAGGGCGGAGTTCTCCGCAGCGAACGTGTTAACTACACATTCGAGGCACAATGGAAACATGATGGATTTATTTTAATTGAGAAGCAAACACAGTGCTCTTCTCCAATACACTTTCAGAATGTATTAAGCTAATATGGAAAGTTGAAAGGCGGGTTTCTCTATTCCAACATATAGACTTAAAATTCGATGAGCAGATCCATCTTGCCTGAAACATTGGTCCTGATATTTTGGTTGAGAAAAGTAAACTGAACACTTTCCTTTTGAAACAGCATACGATATTTCAAACATGCATAGTTTATCTGCTAACAAAACGTCTTTACCAATCCTATGCGATCAGATTTATTTTCTTTGACTTTGTGGTTGGTGACGATTCGCAAATCGCAAGGGATAAATTGTGTCACAATACGGCCGAGAACCTGTCGTTCGCTTATCAAGATTTTCTAAATACGTCTCAGTGGAGTAGCATTGAAATGATCATAAAGAATACACTGAACCATGTTCATAGAAGGCTCATTATGTGAATAATTAGGAATTTTGTTGTAAGTTGTTAAATAGTTAAAATTGGCCAAAAGTCAACAAACATTATGCATTTTTAACCATTTAGGAATCGAGTTGCTAAAAAGTGTAAGATAAAACCTTTTAAAATACTAAGTACTTTTCACGTACTAAAAATATTTTTGCTACGCTGTTTACATGATTTTACTTTATCCAATCCATTTTAACATAAAGGAATAAAAAATATTCTAAAACTATATGATTGTCCACCATTCAACTTTTCACGTACTCTCACACATGACGTATATTATTAGTTACATAACCTTGTATGTTTATTTTCATGAAGTTATTCGATAATCATTTTGTTAAGTCAGACAATATTATACTTAAGAACTTAAATTTATACGTGAAAAAATCCTTATGGTTTCTTTTATAATGGATTTATTCTTCCTTTCAATCTATAAAAAATCCATTCATTTTAGGAGAAAAAAATAGAGATAGTAATACATAAAAATTCAATGTGCATGATGCAGCATCATTTAAGTTACCTAAATTATGGCTCATATTAAACCATGATAGAAATATTGAAATAATTACCCTAATGAAAAATCGAATGTTGTCGTTTTAGATCATTACATTATCGATAGTACAATTTTAGAATACTCTTATTTATTTATTTTGTAAGTGGTTCGGATGGAACCGAAACTTTTTCTTCTGCTTTAAAAAATACATGATACATCATTTATCACTAAGCGGACCGTAACACAGGGTGATTAAGATTACTATCCTATCTTTACAGGCTATTAAAAGGAAATCAAAAAGCACATAATTGTTAATTATCGGAAATAAAGAATGATTAAATTCAACATTTATAAGTTTCCATTATTTGTTCCTGAAGCACAAAAGAAATTTAAGTGTTAAGGTAACTCATTCCACACTTTTATCAGCATGTTTTTTTTCTTTTGCGGTGCCTTATGAAAGATCAAATATCCCATGACACCTTGAATTGAAAAAATGCATTTGGTGTAATCGTGAAACACTGATGTTAATTGTGTTTCGGGTTTCGTTCTTCTAAAAAAGCCTATTCGTCTGTGTCCTCCGTTTGTCTGTCACAGAGTCCGTTCACAAAAACTGTACTAGTCAGAGACTTCAAATTTTGTGTATATACAGCTGAATACCTCGTCACACATGACAAATAAAAAAAATTAAAAAGTCTATTGTTTTAATTAAAATAACTTTCTTTATGTCATCGGTTCATTTTACTATTAAAATTTTAAACAAAACTTTGATCTCAACGTTTTAAGTCTAGACATCATAGCTTGGTGGTTAAGCATCTCGCTAGTAAACAGGAGATTCTTAATTGAAACACTGGTTCTGGATCTTGGAATGTTCATATTACAATAGGATTAATTAAAAGAAATTTCGTATTTTTTGCCAATTTAAAGGTTTATTATGCTTTAATAAATAATCACTGATATTCATAATATATTTTGGAATTCAATTTTCTTTCTATTTTAATAGATATTCCGATTCATTGATGACTTACATTTTTAAGTTCCGTTTAACTTTTTTTATTTGTTTCTTTCTAGAAATGTAAAAATTCCTTTATATCTCCCGTACCTTTTTTAAATTTCGAATTTTTTAAAAATTTGGAATTTTAGATTTTATTTACAAAATGTATTTGAATATTATTAATTTGATTAAAATAAATAACTCTTTACTGTAATTTTTTTTTAATTAAATTTATTGGTGCTATCATCAAAGCAAGAATTTACTGATTATTTATTAACATATTCATTAAAGGATAAGTTCTTTTTGAAGGAAATATTAAGCGAAACCCTCTGTGCGATCTGCCACCACACTTACCGTCTTGTTTTATTATTAGTTCAAAATAGTTCCCGCCTGCTGTTACTTCTATTTCGTTTCACAATATAAAATTTAACTACACTTTTAAACCACGTAACTAATTTTAAGTCTTATGTTATTAACTGTTTTATAATAAGAAGGCTCCAAAATACTTAAAATTTTTATCATAACAGTTTTATAAAGTCATTGGATTAAATTTCCTTTAAAGAAAAGTAAAATATTCGTTTATATCTTTAAAATTTCAACCTTAATATCTTCTAAATTGTTTCTTTTGCATATTTTTAGAAACAAAGTAATAAAAAAGCAGCAGTAAATGAAAGAGTTTTATCATGAAAATTTAATAAAATTCTCTGAAATAAAATTTTAGAACGTTTTTCATTTTAGTGGAACTCCGCTTATATTTATTGTTCTCCTTTCTCACATCTTTGAGACTCTTATTTCTTTGGTTTTGTCAAGAGTATCATTTTCAGGTAAGAAATGAGTCAAAAGGACATAAATAATCTCCCATTATTTATAAGAATAAAAATATACTCGCCATTCCGGAATTTCCGGTTTAAATTGCCCTACTACCTTATATATATATATATATATATATATATATATATATATATATATATATATATATATATATATATATATTGTTAAATAAGCATTTTATTTAAATAATGAATAGATTTTTATAAAAAGAGGGAAAATATATAAATGTATCAAATGACTGTTTATTGCACTGATTTCTGTCTTAAATATTTTATTATTTATCAATAACAATAACCTTTTAATCTATTAATTAGAGCTTTAATGTACTTAAATAATAAATGCAATGTTAATTTAAATCTTTGAATTCTAAATTTTGGAAGTACCTCTCATTTAATCTTGATATATATATGATTCTTTTAATTATTATTATTTTTTTTTTGTATGATTTTTAAAATTTTAATCTCACACCTTTTACATTTAAGAGGAGTACAGTGTAAAAAAAAATGTAAAGTTACTAACATTTTTCTAGGAAACTGGTATTCTAAGAGCTTTTTATGTAACGACAACAATAAAAAAGTCCTGAAAGAAATACAGATTTACACTATAAATAAGAAAGATCTGAAATTTACGAAGATTTTTTAGGAAAGATGGATTTCTAGATCTTTTCATGTAACGGCCCTTAAGCAGATAGAAATTTTATAAGACTACAGTAATTTTCGTAGATTCTTTTGTAAAGCTACAGGTTTCTATAGCTTTGTTTACGAGTTTTGTAGAGTTACATTTTTATTTTGTATAGTGCGCAGATAAGATTGTAGTAAGCATACAGATTTCTGTTATTTTATATCTGTAAGTCAATTATTATTATTTAAATGTTTTTTAACAGCGTTGTGTAGGGTGATTTTAGGAGGAATATCCCAAATTACAAAGGTATTTAAAGAAAACAAAACAAATAAAAATTTGCACAAAACATCCTTGATTATCGGAAATCAAAAATAATAACTGCAAGTTTTAATTCAACACAGTTCTAAGTATGTAAAAGAATGCATAATAAAAGGAATTCATGTAGCGTTAATGTGAAACACCTATGGTAATTGCTTCTGTTTTTAATTCAAAGTAGTTCACCAAATTTATTACTTCATTTTATTTCACAATATAAAACTTAATGTACATTAATCTACGTAACAGACTTTAAGTATAATGTTATTCAAAATATTATAATAACAAGGTCGGAAATATTTAAAATTCCCATCATAGTAGATTTATCAAGTCATTGGATTAAATTTCCTATAATGAAAAGAAAAATCCTCGTTTTTATCTTTCAAATTGCAGCATTTATGTTTTCTGAATTATTTCACTTACATATTTTTGCAACAAAGTAAAAAAAGAAGCAATATATAAAAGAGTTTTATCATGAATTTTTAATAAAATTCTCTGAAATAAAATTTGCGAACGTTTTTCATTTTACAGGAACTCCTCTTATATTTATTGTTCTCCTTTCTCACATCTTTGAGACTCTTTTTTTCTTTGGTTTTGTCAAGAGTATCATTTTTAGTTAAGAAATGAGAGAAAAGGATATAAATAATTGCCCATTATTTATAAGAATAAAAATATACTCGCCATTCGGGAATTTCCGCATTAAATCGCGTTACTGCTTTATTTCTTTGTACTTTTATTTCTTTGTTATTTGAATAAGTATTTTATTTAAGTAACGAGTAGATTTTTACAATAAGATGGGAAATATATAAACGTATCAAATGAATGTTTATTGCACCAATTTCTGTCTTAAGTGTTTTACTATTTTTTATTAACAATAACTTTTTAAACTATTAATTAGAGATTTTACTTACTTAAAAATATATGTAATGTTATCTAAACTTTTTAATTGAAAATTCTGGAAGCACATCTCATTTTACTTGATGTATAGTAATTTCTTTTGAGTAGCATTTTTTTACGATTACAGCCAATCAGGATAATTTTGCTCCACCTTTACAAAACTTTGATATATTCTTTGATTTATCGGTGCCACCAAAGATGCAAGAACTTAATAAATATAAGTTTGAGATTTGCATTTATTACTTAAAGGGTAAGTTGTTTTGAAAAAAAAATATTACATGAAATCCTTTGTACTATCTGCGATCACACTTACCGACTTATTTTATTTTTAGTTTAGTGTAGTTCACATTGATTGTTACTTCTATTTCATTGCACAATAATGTATTTTAAATTTATTAAAATTTAACAACACTTTTAATCACATAACTGTTATTAAGTATTATGTCATTAAATATGTTATAATAACAAGGCTCGAAAATACTTAAAATGTTTATCATAACAGGTTTACCAAGTCATTCGATAAAATTTCCTTTAAAGAAAAGAAAAATCTTTGTTTTTATCTTTAAAATTTCAGCATTTATATTTTATAAATTGTTTCACTTATGTATTTTTAGCAATAAAGTTATAAGAATGCAGCAATAAATAAAATATTTATATCATGAACTTTAAATAAAATTCTCTGAAATAAAATTTGAGAACGTTTTTCCTTTTAGAGGAACTCCGCTTCTATTTATTGTTCTCCTTTCTCACATCTTTGAGACTCTTATTTCTTTGGTTTTGTCAAGAGTATCATTTTCAGATAAGAAATGAGCCAAAAGGATATAAATAATCTCCCATTATTTAAAAGAATAAAAATGTACTCGCCCCTTGGGAATTTTTGCCTTAATTTGCCTTTCTTCTTTAATTCTTTATGTTTTTTATTTTCTTTATTTATTTATAAATTTTAATAAGCATTTTATTAAAATAATGAATAGATTTTTAAATAAGATGGGAAATATATAAACGGATCAAATGACTGTTTACTGCACCGATTTCCGTCTTAAGTTTATTATCATTTTTTTAATAATAAGAATCTTTTAATATATTAATTAGCTTTTTTATTTCCTTAAATAATATATACATGGGTGGGGCATAACGATCTCTCCATTTTAAGAGGCCAATATAAATATATAGGACATTGAAAAGAAATATATTATGTTTACATTCGGAACATTCGGAAAGAATAATGTTTGCCATTTATTACTCTTTGTCTTTACAATCTGTAACAATTTTTGCTTTCACTTTCGAGGTTCTCTTGTACGAAGAATGGTATCTACTAAATGTTTTTCTCCGGTCTCTATACACTTGTAAAATATATATCCCTAAAATTCAGCATAATTTCAATATCAAATCCAACTAATTTTTTTATAAATGTACTTAACATTATCTAAAACTTTTGCATTTACAAGTTTTTGATAGGACCAACGTTTACCGATGAACTCAAAACTTAAAAATGAAAAGAAAAACGGGGAAAAAAAGAGGAAAATCCATAATTTACTCAATTCTTAAGCAATCAAATCTAATTAAATTTATTTTACATCTTCTTAATAATATCTACAACTTTTATACTAACAAGTTTTACATAGGACCAATTCTTATATAAAAAATAAATTAAAGAAAAATAGGAGTTGGAGAAAAAACCTCAAATCCAAACTGCTTATATCCTGACTCATTTTTAAATTCATTTTTGATTTTAAACGCATCCAAATGGCAGATCCTCTTATTTAGAAACCATAGAATGTGACGTATTGGCCAGTGTTTTGATAAAGGCAGAATATATTTTAAAAACGGCTGCCAAAAAGGGTATTTTGAACAGAATTTCCCGAAGTCTTCGAGATTTGAAAATTGAGGAAGTATAACAAATTGCGTTTTTTCTGAATCATTTTTAAATCCATTTTTGTTCTCAAACGCATCCAATTTACAGGTCCTCTTATTTAGGAACTATATAGTAAGACATATTGGCCAGTTTTTTGATAAAGGCTGAATATATTTCAAAAAAGGCTGCCAGAATGGGCACTTTGGAAAAAAAAATCATGACAAAAGAATTGTGGATGTATTCAAATAACAAATTGGTTATTTTATGACTCATTTTTAAATCCAATTTTGCTCTCAAACGCATTCAATTGACAGTTTTTTGTTATTTAGAAACTATATAATGTGCGTATTCATTATTTTTTTTATAAAGGTCAAATATTTAAAAAAAAAAAAAAAAAGTTGTCAAAGCGGGCATTTCGAAAAAAAAATTTTTCCCGAAGCGACCATGATTAAAAGAATGGAGGATGTATTCAAATAACAAATTGGTTATTTTATGACTCATTTTTAAATTCAATTTTGCTGTCAAACCCATTCAATTGACAGCTATTTGTTATTTAGGAATTGTGTAATGGGCCGTATTGGTCAGATTTTTGATAAAGGCTAAATATATATTTAAAAAGAAGCTGTCAAATTGGGAACTTCGCACAAATTTTCCCAAAGCGATCTTGATTAAAGAATTGTGGGTGTTTTCAAATAACAAATTGGTTATTTTATGACTCATTTTTAAATTCAATTTTGCTCTCGAATGCATTCAATTGACAGTTTTTTGTTATTGACAAATTATATAATGTGCGTATTGTTCTATTTTTTTAATAAAGTCAGATTATATATTCAAAATATGTTTTCAAAATGGGCATTTGAGCCGAATTTCGTTTAATAGGGTTTTAATAAAATCAGTACTTTCAAAAAAAAGGAAATTGAAAAATTTTTAATAGCGGCCAAATAAAGTACTTAAACTGGATTTATTGTTAATAATATTTTGTTGTTGAAATGAAAACTCTTCGAAATCTATCTCCGCCTATAGGCCAAGCCGACAGGGATTTTTTTACCTTTTCGATTTTGGTTATATTTTTTTTGGTTACATTCTTTGGCTATATTCTTTTTATATTAGGATAGTTTCAGTTTCATAACCGATTCAAACCGGTTGTGAAAGTTAAAGTATTTCTTTTAAAAAATCTGAAACCTAAATAGAAAAAGGAAAAAGTAAACCGGTTGTGGATCGTCCTCAGGAATCCTATGCAAAAAAATACCGCCAAAATATTAAAATTTGTGCGAGATATTTAAAAAGAACGCTCCCATAGACTTCCGGGTCTTTTCCTGTCAGTAGTGTGGCGTCTTAAAACAAAAATCTTCATTTATATCCTTTAATATTCAGCATCTATATCTTCTAAATTGTTTCACTTACATATTTTAGGAACAAAGTTTTAAAAACACAGCAATAAATAAGAGAGTTTTATCACAATCTTTTAACAAAATTCTCTGAAATAAAATGTGAGAACACTTTTCATTTTAGTGGAACTCCGCTTATATTTATTGTTCTTCTTTCACACACCTTTGAGACTCTTTGGTTTTGCCAAGTGTTTCATTTTGAGGTAAGAAATGAGAGAAAAGGATATAAAGATTCGTCCATTATTTATAAGAATAAAAATATACTCGCCACTCGGAAATTTTTTGCATTAAATTGCCTTATTATTTTATTTCATTATGTTTTTATGATTAAATTTATTTTATTTTTATTTTCATTTCTTTCAAATAAGCATTTTTTTAGATAATGAATAGGTTTTTACAATAACATGTGGAATTTACATAAATGGATCAAATATTTATTTATTGCGCCGATTCCTATCTTAAGTGTTTTATTATTTTTTTTAAAAACAAGAAATTTTTTTATCTATTAATTAGAGTTTTGATGTACTTAAATAATAGGCATAATGTTAGTTTATAGTTGAAATTAAATTTAGAGACATCATCGATGTACGAATTTAATAATTTGTGTTTATTAATTTAACCATAAATTGTTTTGAAAGAAATGATAAACGAAAATCTCTTTGCGATCTTCTATCACGCTTATCAACTTGCTTTATAATTAATTTTAAATAGTTCACGTCTAGTGTTACTTCTATTTTATTTTACAATAAAAAAAATTAACTACAATTTAACCGGAGTATCTAATTTTAAGTCTTATTTCACGAAACATTTTATAATAACGAGGCTCAATAAGATTTAAAATTTTTATCATAACACTTTTATCAAGTCGGTGGATTAAACTGCCATTTAAGAAAAGAAAAATCTCCGTTTATATCTTTTAAAATTCAGCATCTATATTTTCTAAATTGTTCCATTTACATAACTTAGCAGCAAAATAATAAAAAAGCAACAATAAAAAAAAGATTTTATCATGAACTTTAAATAAAATTCTCTGAAATAAAATTTGAGAACGTTTTCCATTTTACTGGAACTCCCGTTCTATTTATTGTTCTCCTTTCACACATCTTTGAGACTCTTATTTCTTTGGTTTTGTCAAGAGTATAATTTTCAGGTAAGAAATGAGTCAAAAGGATATAAATAATTTCCCATTATTTATATGAATGAACATATACTCGCCACTTGAGAAATTTTGCTTTAAATTGCCTTACTGATTTATTTCTTTATGTATATATATATATATGCATGTATATGTATCTATATATACATTTGAATAAGCGTTTTATTTAAATAATGAATAGATTTTTACAATAAAATGGGAAATATAAATGTATCAAATTACTATTTATTGCTCCGATTTTTATCTTAAGTGTTTTATTATTTTTCTAATTAATGATAAAATTTTAATCTATTAATTAGGTTTTTATTTATTAAGCATAATATATAGAATGTTAATCTATACTTTTGAAATTTAAATTCTGGAACGCTGTAAAAAAAATTATAAAGTTACCAAATTTTTTCTTGGAAACTGGGATTTCTAAAACATTTTATGTAATGACAACAGCAAAAATCCATATAAAAGATTCTGTTACATGGATTTTTGCTGTTACCGTTACCTGAAAAATTTTAGGAATCTAAGTTTCCTAGAAAAAGTTTAGTAATATAACATATTTTCTTTTTACACTATTCAACATCTTGTCCTAGTTTTAATCAAATTTTGGTGCTCAATAGCAGGGCTGCGGAGTCGGAGTCGGAGTCGGACCTATTTTTGAGCAAAGGAGTCGGAGTCGGAGTCGCTAAAAATCAAGCCGACTCCGACTCCGGCTTTTTTTTTTCTTAGACATTTAAATTGAAATTAAACAAATTATATGAAATTATAAATCTATGGAACTAATTTTTATTGTTTTTTTTGGATGATATCGGACTACGCAATTAAATATTCCCAATATATCGCACAGCGATGAGTAGATGAAAGCTATTTTTAATTAAAATCTCTAGTAGATCTCGGATTATTTCAGAACTTGTAAAATTTTCACCTTCAATATTTTTTTTCTTCTATCTTTACAAAATTAAAGTATTGGATTTGTAAATTATTTCGACCTCCGGTTTTTGATGGATTTAAACTTTTTAGAAGATCCTGAGCACAATTTGATAGTTTTAACTGTCAGTATATCTGTGACTCTGTCTCTTCCTGAGTCTGTATGCGACAAAAATTTTGGAGCGCTCTATCTCAAGAACTACTCAATGGAATTTTACAAAACTTGAGATTCTATTAGACCCTCATAGAAACTGGAGCTGATTAATTTTTGGTGTATATCACTCGACAGGTGGCGGTACTATGCTGCATTATTCACAATTTCCACAGTAGCTATATCTTAAGAATTAAAGCACGGATTTTTATCAAACTTCTAATTATTGATATAATTGATATATTGATATTATTGATATAATTAAATGTTGTAAAAGTTTTGAGCAAATTGCTCAACAGGTGGCGCTGCTATGCTTCCGTTTTCATGATTATTGCAATTGCACTATCTCAAAAACCAATGCTCGAATTTTCATCAAATCACCCAACAGGTAGTGCTGTTATGGAGAATTTTAAGGTATCCGCGATAACCCTATCTCAGTTATTAATGAACTGATTTTCATTAAAATTGAAATTCAGTTAGAAGTTAATAGAAATTGTTGACTAGATTTTGGTGTAAAACATCTAAGCGGTGGCGCTGCTATGCTGCATTTTTCAAGAAGTATTAACATACATGATACAGAAGAAAGTTTGAAGATTAACACATCTGACCAGTTTTTTTTTATTTCCATCGAATTTTTTCTGCTCTGAAGAACACTAAATAATATCAGAATTGTACAGATTCCCCCTATTTCCAGTCTATGGATCCGAAATAATAAAATTTCCGTTTTGTTTTCTCTTTTAGATTAAAGTACTTTGATTATTCATGTTAGTGGGACGTGAAATTAAAGAATTTGTAAAACGAAAAATATTTTTTTCGTTTTTTTTACTAAAGTTCTAAGAACAGGATTAATTGTGATATTTTTACCTTATATTTCTTTCGAACCCTCATAATTTTTGCCAACAACAACACTAATGCATTAGCTAGCCGGGAGTCGGAGTCTGAGTCGGAGTCGTTAAAATTTCCGGAGTCGGAGTCGGAGTCGGAGTCGAAGTCGTTAAAATTTCCGGAGTCGGAGTCGGAGTTGGAGTCGGCGATTTTTCCCACCGACTCCGCAGCCCTGCTCAGTAGCTTCTACTGTAAGATGATGAAATCCATCAACAATATTTAGAGCTGCTGTTGAAACATGATTCCAATGGAATGAGGAATGAGGTTGAAATCGGGAAAATTTGGGGGGTTGAAATTGATCCAAATTTTGGTACAAGATTTCACCATCTTATGGTGACAGCTATTGTGCAGCAAAATTTGGTTCAAACTAGAGGAAAATTTTTTACAGTGTACCTTGCATTTATACTTGATGTAAAGTAATTACTTTTGAGTAGAAATTTTTTTAAAGCGTACTTTCAATCAAATTAATTTTGCTCCACCTTTATGAAACTTGCCATGGTGAAAAATTGACGAATTATTTCCGATGAGATTAAAACTTTGCCGTTAACTTAGTGATGTAGCAGATTTAATCACTTTTTCTCTCTTGAACCAAAGTTACCCGGATTGACTGTAATATTCACATTATAAATTCAGTGATGAAATAAAACAGAACTTTCTGTTCAATAATAGCAATATTGAAAAAAGTTACCGTGATTAATGTATAAATGAGAGGTCACTATAAATGATTTAAGCATTGTACATTGTTTAAATGGTTTTTCTTTTTTCATAAAAATATACTAAAGCAGGTTTTTTTGCGTTGGTCGCAAAATTTTCAAGAAATAAAAAGTTGGTAATATAGCAAACAAATATGATGTGAAAAAGAGGCGGAGAAATACAATAAAAGGTGCGCTGCTGGTTTGTTCTTTTGAAATCTTACTATCAGAAGCTACACAGAGTTATCCAAAAAATACCTTTTTTTTAAATTTGTTGACGATCGCTTATGGGATTCCGGAAAAAAATCTTCAAGGTAATATGTGACCTGTACTATTACGTTTACACGCCTGGAGTTTCAGGATAATTCCTCATGTATTTTTCTAGATATTTTATGAATCTCTAAAATCGCAAGTGGTCGGTCACCTTTGGCCAAATACATTATAAAAAAAATGTAAACTTACAAAAAGTTTTCTAGGAAACTGGAATTCTAAAAACTTTGTATGCAAAACAACAGCGAAAATCCATGTAGTAATATACAGATTTTCACTGAAAATCAAAAAATCTGTAAGGTTACTAAAAATGTTTTAGGAAGTTTGTGATGCCTAGCATACATTTTATAATTGCAACTCAGGTTACAGATCAAATTTTAGTTAGTTATCTATAGTTTTAGTAGATTCCGTAAAGTTACAGAATTCTGTAGTTTTACAAAAATTAGTTTTGTACATTTAACCCTTTAACTGATTAATTTTTTTCCGTTCAATAAATTGAAAATAGCGGATTCACACCACTATTATTTAATTAAAATATTCGTAAAATTTAGTATAAACATTTCCGCGTTTCAATAGTATGAAAATATTCTTGAAAATAATAGTGGTGTCAAAAAGCTTTAAAAGATGCAATAAGCAAATTCGTCTTGCCCGAACAGCGTTCAGGCAAACCAGTCGTTTCTTGAACAATGTCCAAATAAAATGTTTGTAAACATACAAATTTCGACAACATTATTATTGTAGGATGACAGAATTTTTTTTTCAGTGTAGTATTTATTTTCAACTCCTGATATGTTATTTCTTTCATACAACAATGAAGTGTTGTCACTAAAGATAACGTCATACCTACACATGAGCCACCCATAAAACGAAGCAAGTGTATAATTTAATATGGATAACCTACAGAAATTTTTATAGCTTCTGAACATGTCACGTTTAAGTTGTTTACACCGTCGTATAAACAGAAAGAACTTTGAAATGTAATTTGTTTGAAAACTTTATTTCAAATTATTTTTGAGATATTAATTGTTTTTTTATTTTGTTTTGAATTTTTTCTGTGATGGTGGCAACTAAAGTCTAAAGTTCTTCATTTCTGCGGAAAGTAAAGGAAATTAGTAGATTACTGTATATTTTTGCTGTCATTTTTCATGAAAAACTGGAAAGAAAATTATAACTAATACCCGTGCCATGTCAAAAGTATCGTTTGCCATGTAAAATTGTATTTTAAAGGATAATGGTATGAATTATTTTGTTCGCTTTTAACTAATTTCCATCAAAAAGCTTAAAGTCTTCAATTTTATTAATCCGTATCTGATTAAATTTTCTTATTTTTGAAAAAAATGTAGATGAATAATTTTTATAAACATGGAGCTATTATAAACTCCATCTCAATATTACAAAGAAATGAAGGCATGTAAATCATTAGATACCCGAGTTTTTTCCCGAGTTTATTGAAATACAGCATCGCTTTTTCATGAGCTTGTTCCAAATCTACGATAATGACGTCATTTACATACTTTTTTATAAACTCTGTTTAATACTGGATTGTAAATGTCAAATTCTTCAATGGATGCAAATGACATCGTTTTATGTAAAATAAAAGCAGGTATTTTATGTCTTAAAAATGAAGTATGTTTTGTACTATCTATCTATCTATCTATATCTATATATATATATATCTATATATATCCATATCTATATCTATCTATCTATATATATATATATATATACATATATATATATATAAATATATAGATAGATAGATAGATAGATAGATAGATAGATAGATAGATAGATAGTATATATTGGGTCGCGACACTAAATTCTGAAAAATTTAAATTCCAGTGTCCTTTATTTTCCTTTTTCTTACATTGCTTTAAGTATATGTAAACTCTATACTTTTATATGAAATATATATATATATTTTAATAATCTATTCTGCATGAGGGATGCCATAAGTTCACCACTAAGTTATGTATTCTTTTTCTCGTAAAGCTAATCCGTTAAAAAATGCTTTCTTACTTAAATATGCTGCTATAAATTTATTTATTTAAAAACATTGAACTTCGCTACAAAAAGCTAGTTACATATACAGTATTGTCATAGATCGAAATGGTCTTCAAAAATCATGAATCGTGTGACCATAACTTATTCGATGAATTCAGAAACTGCTTTTGAACAAATGCAAGAATTCAGATACTAAATTAATCTAGAAAATATTTGAAAGTTCCTTTTCCGTTTATTAGTATTTGGAATACTGAGATGCTCCCTTAATAACTTTCTACCTTTTTAATGAATATTTTTGTTACTTTCTTTCATATATAATTCTATGCATTATCATACAATTGCAGTCAATTAAATTTATTCAAGAAAACACTTAGCATATCTGAAACATAAATTATTATAACAACAGAACGATGGAAGGTTTTATTTGCCTTCTAAATTCCAAATTTTTTTTCAGATCTAACCATTTTAAAATTGAGCGAGAAAGAGACTTTTATTTTAATTTTATGTATTCTTTTTTATGATCAATGTTATATTGCATATATACTGTTATATTGTATATATGCAATATAACATATATTGCATATATAATGTTGCAATATATAACATTGCAATATTATAATATTGCATATATAATATATATATTGCATATATAATGTTATATTGTATATAACAATGTTTATTTGTTAATAATTTCTTGTTTCAAGGGGTTTGCCGTAATAGTTCAAGAAAAGACAGCAAAAAATAAAGGTATCGAACACAAGGAAAAAAAACCCTGTATTTTATAGAAAATAAAATGAAAAACCTGCAAGTGAACCAATAGTGATATTAACTTCTCGCTTGTGCTACACTTCATTTCCGAAAGACATGGATCATTAGATTCCCCCTATTACTAAAGGTAAATAGGACAAAATAAAGGTTTTTTTTCTTGTGCTCAATATCTTAGTTTTTTTCTGTCATCTTTTTAATTATTAGTAAATCTCAAAATTAACTATTGAACTTCTTAAAGCTAATCCGTCAAAAATTACTTTCTTATGTAAACTACTTTCTACTTAAATATGCTCATTTAAAATTGTTTATTTAAAAACGGCGCACTTCTCTACATAAACTAGTTACATATATTTTATTGTCATTGTTCGAAATGCTCTATACATTTTATGAAATATGTATATATTCTTTAATAATCTCTTCTGGATGAGAGCTGCCATAATTAGAACTCAAAATTAAGTATAATTCTCCTCTAAAAGGGAACCCGTTAAAAACTATTTTCTTATTTAAATATGCTCATATAAAAATATTTATTTAAAAACGTTGAACTTCGTTACAAAATGCTAGTTAAATCAATAGTACTGTCATAGTTCGAAATATTCTTCAAAGATCATGAATCATGGCACCAAAAGTTATTCGGTGAATGCAGAAGCAGCTTTTGAACAAATGCAAGAATTCAAATACTAAATTACTCGAAAGAAAACATTCGAAAGTTCCTTTTCGGTTTATCAGTATTCGAAATACTGAGAAGTTCTCTTAATAACTTTCTACTTTTTTAATGAATATTTTTGTTACTTTCTTTCATGTATATTTCAATGCATTATCACACAAATGTTGCTCGATTGAATTTTTTC
This sequence comes from Maratus speculifer, assembly GCA_964019185.1. Taxonomy (NCBI): domain Eukaryota; kingdom Metazoa; phylum Arthropoda; class Arachnida; order Araneae; family Salticidae; genus Maratus; species Maratus speculifer. Next base: position 228,143,816 of record OZ025292.1, read on the forward strand.
AAGGAATCGCTTAGCATATCTGAAATGCAAATTATTATAACAAAGGAACGAGGAAAAGCTGTATTTACCTTCTACATGCTTAGACATTTTTCATATTTAACCGTTTTAAAGTTGAACTAAAAAAGGAAATACTACTTTGTCAATAATTAATGAGACATTAACTAATCTCGCTCGTGGAAGTTATTTTAATTTTAAGTAAAATTTATGTTGAGATTAATAAGTAAGTATTAATGTAAGTATAATATAATGTAAGTATAATGTAATGATAAGTAAAATTCAACTGAGAATTTAATTTGCAAGATGCGAACTATGATTGTGTTTTATTTACCACTCTAAAGTATGTAAAAAATCGTACTTAACTGAAATTATAAACTGGAAATTTTCCAGGAAAATTTTCTGCAAAAGTCATTCCTTGAAACATTCGTTAAAATATATTTTATTACTTTTAAAGTAGTTTAAAATATTTAAATTAAATATAAATGAAGTTAAATCTGATCTTTGGCAGTATAGCATAAGTCTATTACAATAGATGGATTATAAAAATATAAAATATAGATACAAATATCAGAAAAATAACAACACTAAATTACTGGCTATTCGTATATTTCTTTTAAGGGAGAACAGGGGTTCAGGCAGTTAACACCTAACAATCTCTTTTAATCTAAATTTTTCTGTTATTGTAACTAAAAAAAAAAAAAAAAAAAAAAAAAAAAATATTTTAAAAACATAACACAAAATTCTTCTTGGCGGAATGAGCTAATGAGCTTTAAATTAGGTTCGCAGGCTTTAAAACTCTAAAAATGGATATATGTTAAAAATGAATTTAAATTTGCTACGAAAAAAGCTAGTTATATGTATGGTATTGTCATATTTTGAAATATTCTTCAAAAATCATAAATCATGTGAACATAAGTTATTTGATAAATATAAAAACAGCTTTTGAACAAATGCAAGAATTCAAATACTAAATTACTCTAATGAAAATATGGGAAATTTCCGTTTCCGTTTACAAGTATTCGAAATTCTGAAAAGCTCTCTTTGTAACTTCCTTCCCACTTAATGAATATTTTTGTTACTTCTTTTGACGTACATTTCAATGCATTATCATACAATTGCGTTCAATTAAAACTTATTCAAGAAATCACTTAGCATATCTGAAATATAAATTATTATAACAAAAGAACGGGGAAACTTCTATTTACCTTCTAAATGTTAATTTTTTTTTCATATCAAACCATTTAAAAATTGAGCGAAAAAAGGACTTTTAATTTAATTTTATGTATTCTTTTTTATGATCGATGTATACATTTTTTAATCATTTCTTCTTTCACGAAGACTGCAGAAATAGTACAAGAACGGATAGCACAAAAATTAAGTTATCGAACACAAGAAAAAAAAAACAAGCATTTTACAGCAAATACAATGGTAACCATACGAGACAACCACTTGTATTTATTTCTCGCTTATGGAACACTTCACTTCCAGAAAACATAGATCATTAGATTCCCCTATTACTACTCTTCCACAAAATAGAGAATTTTTTTCTTGTGCTCGATATCTTAGCTTTTTTTATACTGTCGGCTCTTTAATTTTGAGTAAACCTCAAAATTAACAGTTAAAGCGAATTAACTATTGAACTTCTTAAAGCTAATCCGTCAAAAACTATGTTCTCATGTAAACTTTTTTCTTACTTAAATATGCCCATTTAAAACTATTTCTTTAAAAATGCTGCACTTCGTTACAAAAAACTAGTTACATCTATGGTATTTTCATAGTTCCAAATACTCTTAAAAAATCATGAATCATGTCACCATAAGCTAATTGATGAATATAGAAACTGCTTTTGAGCAAATACAAGAATTCAGATACTAAATTACTCTAAAGAAAAGATTAGAAAGTTCCTTTTACGTTTATAAGTATTCGAAATACTGAAAAGCTCATTTTATAACTTTCTCCGAACATAATGAATATTTTTGTTACTTCTTTTGCTGTATAATTCAATGTAATGTCATACAAATGTCGCTCGATTAAATTTAATCAAGGAATGACTTAGCATATCTGAAACATATATTAATATAACAAAGGAACGAGGGAAAGTTTTATTTACCTTGTACATGCTTAGAAAATTTTCACATCTAACAGTTTTAAACTTCAACGAAAAAAGGAAATATTACTTTGACAATGATTAATAAGACACTAGTTATACTCGCTCGGGTAAGGTATTTTAATTTTAAGTAAATTTTTAAATAAATTGAATTGAGGCTTTAATTTTCAGGTATGCAAAAGTTGAATATGTATTATTTACCAAGCTAAGGCATCTAAGAAATCATACAAACTGAAATTATTAACTATTATTGGATACAAAAGTGATATTCTGACAACAATCGTTAAAATATATTTTATTATTTTTAAAGAAATTTAAAATATTTAAGTTAAGCATAAATTAAGTTAAATCTGGTTTTTAGAAGTATGATATAAATCTATTACAATAGTTGGATTTTAAAAATATAAAATAACGATACAAATACCTGAAAAATAAATACACCCAATTACTGGTTAATAGTATAGTCCTCTTGAGAGAGGCCAGAAGTTAAGGCATTTAACACCTAACAATCTCTTTTAATCAAAATTTTACTATGACTGTAACTCTAGAAAACTATTTTGAAAACACTACTAAAAATAGTAACACTGTTCAAAATAAGTATTAAGAAGAAATGAAGATATATAAATCGTAAAAATACCTGATTTTCTTTTTTCTTGAGTTTCTTGAAAGATAACCACGCTTTTTGATTTGTTTGTGAACAAATCTGCGATAGTGATGTCATATGCAAAGTTTTCTATAAGATTGTTTGCGGTTGGATTGTAAGTGTGAAATTTTCCAGTTGATGCAAATGACGTCATTTTTTATAAAATAAAAGCAAGTATTTTAAATCATAAAAATGAAAAATGGTTTCTACTATCTATATTTATGTATTTTTTTTTTTCATCAAGGCCGATTCTAAGGTCTAAAAAAAAAAAAAAAAAAAAAAAAAAAAAAAAATTAGGCTTCTGCTATTTTTTTTTGCACTTTTTTTTTTGCACTTTTTTTTGCACTTTTTTTTGCACTTAACTAAAGCATCTTTGCAATGTATCTAACTATGGGAAGTGTATATGAGTTTTCCCCCAGGAATTGCATTTATACTGTAAAGAGATGTGCAAATATAATCTTTTGACCCCCTTCCCCCTTCTAATATCATACATTATTATCCTCGATCCCCTCTCCATTCACGCAATGATATCCTTATCAAATTTTTAAAATGTGTTGTTTTCTAGAATTTATATGTTTTGTTGGAAATGGTATATAAAACTGGTAATATTTATTTTTCGCATAATTTTATGATTCAAATGAAGAGAAGTCCATAAAATATCACTTTGTACATGAAAGAACTTTTCATCAAATTACACTTAAAAGAAATAGTTACTATTTAAAAATATTTTATAACAGCTTTTACTTTACATAATGCATTCAACAGTAATAAAATCCTCAGGCAATTCGAAGGTGAGGGGGAGGGGAGGGAGGAAATAGAAATTTTTTTAAATAAAACAAATGGGCAACATTTCTTCACTTGTTCTTTATTTATCACAAGCTTCAATTAAATAGACTTCACATATGGTTTCTTGAACCATTATTATATATGCATACACATGTAAAGAAAAAAAGGAATGTCAAACTTTGGAGTATTCCATATTTTAGAATTAAACAATTGTATGATAATTTAGTTACTTAATTGTAACTTTGTATTTTCATAAAAATAGATGACAAACTAAAAAAGATAACATGCTATTTTGCACTAAAGACCACCTTACAAATAAAAATAGAAAATTTTGTCTGGGTCAAAAATGATAACGATATCACAAGATAACTTCCCCTAGAGTCATTTTACATTATCATATATGACAGAACCCCCCCCCCTCTCCCCAAAAATGAAAACGATACATTTACACAGCCCCAAAGTGAAAGCTGGATTCCGGGAACGGTCATCCCTGTCACCCATTGTTTTATGTTTTCAGTTATTACCGTCTGGGAGTATCTGTAAACTCTATGCCTTTTTTATGAAATATGTATATATTTTTTAATAACCTCTCCTGAATGAGAGCTGCCATAATTAGACCTCAAAATTAAGCATTCCTTTCCTCTTAAAGATAATTCGTTAAAAACTATTTTCTTTTTTAAATATGCACATATAAAAATATTTATTTCAAAACCTTGAACTTCATTACGAAATGCTAGTTACATCTATAGCATTGTTATAGTTTGAAATATTCTTCAAAAATCATGGCGCTATAAGTTATTCGATGAAAAAGTAGAAATTTTGAAGAAATGCAAGAATTTAGATATTAAATTTCTCGAAAGAAAACATTGGAAATTTCCTTTTCCGTTAATAAGTATTCGAAATACTGAGAAGTTCTCTTAATAACTTTCTACCTTTTTAATGAATATTTTTGTTACTTTCTTTCATGTATAATTCAGTGCATATCATATAAATGTCGCTCGATTAAATTTATTCAAGAAATCACTTAGTATATCTGTAATATGAATTATTATAAAAAAGGGATGAGGAAAAGTTTTATTTCCTTCTACATGCTTAGAAAATTTTCATATCTAACCGTTTTAATTTTGAAGAAAAAAGGAAATACTGCTTTGACAATGATTAACGAGACAATAACTATACTCACTCGTAGAAGTTATTTTAATTTTAAGTAATATTTATGTTAAATTCAATCGAGGCTTTAACAATTAAGTATGTGAAATTTGACTGTATATTATTTACCTATCTAAGGTATGTAAGAAATCATGCAAAATTGAATTTATTAACTGTTAATTTTCCAGGAAAATTGGATATAAAAGTAATACTTTGACAACATTCGTTATAATATATTTTATCATTTTGAAGATAGTTTAAAATTTTTAATTTAAATATAAATTAAGTTATATCTGATTATCGGCAGTATGGTATAAATCTATTGCAATATTATACAATTTTTTACAGGTATTAATTATACCACCTGAGTCTTTCAAAGTAAATTATGATTTATGCCCTTGTAATTATAAATGTCAATTTTCCTATTTTAAACTTTGTAAAGAATTTTTTTTATCTATATTTCTCTTAAGTAATTATTGGCTTTTTCTTTGAACTGTTCAATTTTTCTTTATGATATGGTTTTAATTTTCCGTTTTGTGCTGAAATTTTATGAGGTTTTTTTTTTTTTTTTTTATTTCAATCTTCATAAATTTTATGAAAAAGGCGAAAATGTAAAACATACGAATATTAAACTGAAGTGTCAATTACTAATTCTGACTAGAATGAAATTTGAACCGCTAGTCTGTTATTTCGTCACCTAAGAATAATAAAGTTCTATGTGTGTTTTTGAAAAAAAAATGACTTATCGATATAAATCAGCTCTATTTGTATCTATAAAGGCATTTTTGCATCAAAATGATGTTATATATAAGTTACATATGATCTTACAATCATATTATGACATTATTTTAATCCAGAAATGCCTTCATAGATACAAATAGAACCTTTCTATATCGGTAAGTCATTTTTTTAATAAACACAGATAGAACCTTATTATTCTCAGGTGACGGTTTTTCATCTTCTTTTATGACATACTAAAACACACTGTAAAAAAACTGTATATCTACAAATGTAAAATTACAGAAATATGTATACTTATTAAAATTTTATCTGAACTCGGTTCAAAAGAAATATGTAGATTTGCCGAAATCTGGAAGAAAAATATACTAAATTTTCTTTAATTTTACTAAATTGTAACACGGGTTGCAATTACATAAAAAGTTCTCGTTATCCCAGTACCTTTAAAAGTTTTTTTAGTAATGTTACAGATTTTTTTTTGATTTACAGTGCCAACGTGTATCGGTTATAGGAATTTTTATTTTTACCGTTACTTAAGAAATTCTAGAAATGCTAGTTTCCTGGAAAATTTTTAGCAACTTTACAATTTTTTTTTTTTTTTTTTTTTTTCACAGTGTAGTGGGAAGTATATCTCTGATTTTTATATGAATGGTTGGAAATTCTCATAAAAGATACATTAATTATAAAACAATCTTAAGACGTACGAAAAATCTAATCACTGGCGTGTTCCTTCAACTTGCTCCCTGCAGTTTTTGCTTTTTTTTGGGGGGGGGGGAGGGTGGCATATTTTTCTTTTCAAAATACTTTATTAATTTAAGCACACAAAGTTCTTTCATCAAAATTTGTTCATTCATGTGAATTGTGTTATTCTCATACGCTTATTATAACATTAGGGTTTTATTTCCAAATTTTATTCTAACTCCATTTACTTTCATGTATTTTTGAATTAATAGAAGAGAAAGGAGAAATGTGATACACATTTTAAAAAAATTATTTATAACACTTAGAAACCTTTAAAAAAATTGTGTTTTCTTTTGAAGTGTCTTAGCTTTTTCTGTGTGAAATATTCCTTCAAAAAACATATCCTAGTTAATTTGAATGGCTACTTTTGAATTAAATCTCCCGACCACTGGGGAGGATTAATATACTTATAAGGGAGATTCGATACATTGTTATTAGAATTGAAAAAGAAATACAGACAGATCGATTCGTGTCAAATTTTTTATGATACATCTTGAAATGTTTTAGTAAAATTTAAAGAGATTGGCAAATTTTTGTTTCAGCAATATTTATTACAACTAAAAAAATCCTATTAACATATTTTTTAGAAAATAAATACAGCAAAAATATCATAAGGCACAATAATCCTAGAATTAGCACTAACTAGACTGTATAAAACAGTATCATCATTATCAGAATTAATGTGATAAATATTCTACTCTTTCATTACTTACTACTTGATTTTTTTTTTTTTTTTTTTTCATTTACAATTTAACAGCCATTTTTCCTGAGACTTGTGAACTTGGTATTTTCGTCTAGAAATTTTTAGGGTAACGTATTAGTAGATAACTGACGCATATTTAAGCCACAGGCTTCGTGTAGAGGATCACAAAAATATGACGAGGTTAATAAGATAGGTATTGTCGAAACAATTAAGATCAAAAAGAAAAGTTTCAGTTCTTTTCAATCCTGATAAATCAAAATATTTGTCTCAGTTGGAGATGGGAATGCTCGGAAAAAAACCCCGGTTTTTTCGGTTTTTTCCAAAGGCTTATTTTTCAATTTTTCCGAACTGGAAAAATTGAAATTTCATTTATGAAATAATATAGTGAAAATTTTGTAATAGCTACATTCTCATACTTTTTATTTTATTTATTTTTATGTTGAGTGTCTCACATGAAAATTTTAATGTGGGTAATCTGATCTCTGAGCAGAAATCTGTTTGAGAAGACTTGAAAGGATGCTTCACAATTTTTTCTTGTTTGAAACACAAGACCCTTTGCAAAATTTTTCTTGAGAATAGACATTTCAGAAAAAGTTTAATCAACAAATTGAATCTTTCGCAAGAGCAGTAATTGAAAAAAAAATCTCATGCCATACAACAGCTGAATCTTATTAAGTTGCATATATGTATGTAAATAACTTTATTAAAAAGTCTAAATAGGAACCTAAATATAGTAATAATTTCTTATTCAAAAATTCTGAATATATTTTGTACAAGTATATACAGAAAGTTCACAATTTCACAAAAACTTAATTACATGAAAAAAATCTAAATATGTAATTAAATGCAACTTCTCTTTTTAAAAATTAATTCATGTGTAAAATTATTGCAATAATATGCCGATTAATGGAAATGATAAAATTAAAAATTAAACATAAAATTTTGAAGTATGCATTTATTACTTTAATCTATCTTTTCAAGAAGTAAGTATTGAATTCGTGAAAAATTTGATTTTCAGTTTTTGGTGCATTTAAACGTTTTAGAAAGTCCTGAACACGTTTTGATGGTTTTTCGAAAATATCTGTCGCTCTGTGAGTCTGTATGTGATAAATTTTATGGGCACTCTATCTTAACTGATGCACATAATTTCACAAAACTTTAGATCCAGCTACACCTTGATATAAACTCGAGATGCTTAGTTATAAGTGTACATCGCCAAACCGATGGCGCTGCTAAGCTGCATTATTCATAATTTCCACAATAGTTCTATCTCAAATTAATGTATGTATTTTTATAAAACTTCATATTAAGTTAATCTTTGACATAATTTCGTGCTCATTACTTTTTGGTATCAATTGTTGAACAGATGACGCTGCTATGCTGCATTATTCATGATTATCGCAATAGCTTTACCCCAAGGACGATTAAAAAAAAATCAAATTACAGCTTCAAACAGTTTCTGATATATATTAATGTTGTTTAGTTTTTGGTGTAAATTGCCCTATAGGTGGCACTACTATACTGCATTTTTCAAGATTTCGTTACAGCTGATTAATTGAATGTTTTTTCAAGGTGTTGAATCTAAAATTGACCTTCATTTTACCTCCATAATGTACAGTAATGTTGCAAAAACATGGGCAGTTTGCATTAGAAAAGTACAACTGCGATGAAAAAAGCCCCCCATATTTTATTACAAGTAACTATGTTCCAAAGTATACTTTACCTCTTGATTAGACTTTGAATTTTTGTAGTTTTCTAAAGCACAGTAGAAGTTCATCTCTGTATGTAACTGCTTTTGTTAATTCCTCAAATAGTGAGCATTTTCTATTTGTAGTGTTCTATTTTCATAACTTTTGAGTTCCACTCTTAGAAATATATAATTACCATGTGGAAACATTATTGAATATGGTTTCTTATTCAAGAATAGAATATCAGATTTCAGGGTAAAAAGAAAAAAAATTACATTTAATTAAACTTAAAAATTCTGGTTTCAGTGAGTAAAAATCTAACAGTCAATAAATCCTACGCTATTTTTTAGTTGTAGACCTGAGCAAGCCAAAGTAAAACTTAGTTTTATTTGAATTTAGATTATAAAACTAAATCAAAACTTTTTTTAAGTTGAGATTGGAAAGCTATCCCAAAACTAAACATATTTTATAAAGGAAATAAAATTATAATACTAAGATAAAAAAGTAATAATGTAAAAATATACATTTTTTAAACAAACAATGGAATTTTTGAATACTGATATTCATAATAATGACAAAACTGCAATAATTTCTTAAAACTACTATCATTTACTTAAAAACTATACTCATGTAAATGGAATGCATAATTTATTTCATTCCAAACTGCACACATATTGGTTCAGGTTTTTACATTAGGTCAGTTGGTAGTTAAACATGTAACTGAAAAATAATTTCAAGAGAGATATGATATAACAATCAATAGCGTTTAATAAAAATTCTTAGGCTGTGGAAAAAAAAAAACTAAACTTTTAAAAGCAGGTTTTGCTACTTTCTTTTTATTTTGTAATATAAAGTGAAAATAATTTTCATTTAATACATATAAATGGAAAAAAATGTTTATTATTTAATATTCTCTAAGAAAATATAATTTATTTGGAAGAAACAGTCATGAAAAATCAATTTTTCCAATTTTTCCGTTTTTTTCCGAAAAAAACCAGTTTTTTTCCGCCACTTATATTTTTCCGGAAAATTTACATCTCTAGTCTCAGTAAATGATTTTAGAAATGCTTTACTAATTAATCCTCCTTGCGAATTCCAGTAGTTCATGCTGTAAAACAGCAGTGAATATTACAGTTCCATATTATATTGAAACTAAAAAAAAAAACCCTTATAAATTTCAAATATACAAGTGTATCAATTTTCCGCACTGTACATTATTGGATATTCAATCGCTTTGTATAAATTCAGTTGCAAAATGGTAATCTAATTTCTATTAAAACTTATCCTATCAATGTGCTTTATAGATAAAAAGAATTGCATTTTAGTACCTTCACAGTCAGAACAATTATGAAAGAAAACCAGCATTTGAAAAAAAAAATTATATTGACATATCAAATTTCTTCAAAGTTAAATGAAAAGCGAAGCTCTTAGTTCTTGGCTGCTAAGTTCAGGTAATCAAGATTTCTGTGAATAAAAGAACCCTTTACGTACTTATAAGGGCTTTTAATGCCATACGTTAAGAAAATTGCCAATCTATCAATCCTCCCTATGTATCAAACCTCCTCTACTTCACTTTCTTATAAATTTAATGTATGTTTCACACACAATTTTTCTTTATATTGTAATCACATTATAAGATTGAAAAGAAGAGCAAACTAAATTTTTAATTTAATAACTTCTAACAGTATAGTCAGAATGTGTATATTTTTTTAAACACAATATCAACCTTGATGCACAATCATGTTCTATATCTTTAAGATGACAATATTTATCTAAAAACGTTCAATATTGATTTCATAAAATCAGAACTTCTGCATTGAACATCCTTCTAAACATTGCCATTATGTTCCATAATTTTGTGCAGAATTTATAGCTGCATTCATATGTTATAGCATAATTTGTTCTACAGTTAATCTTATCTGGCTGAGAAATATGGATAATTAATTTGAAAATCGAGTTTTAAAACATTTTTATAAAGGGTTTTAAATTTAGGTAGATACTTTTATTGAAATTAAATTGTCTATTATTAATAATAAAATAACTGTACTTTAATTACTTTATGTATTTCAACTGAACTTTATCAATCAATGTCATGTAGAATTCGAAAATTGTGCAGTTCCTCGAAATGAAAATTAAAAATGATTTCAGAAAATAAATTGGAATTATCTATGTTATTCACTAAACAAATTGGAAATTAGATAATTAATTACCTAATTAGTTATAACGTAATTAGAAAGTATCTGAATATTGATTTTGAACCAATATGTATGTGAGGGAAGGTAATTTTTAGATAATAAGAATGAACGAGAATTATTAAAATGCATTATTTCCATCAAGTAATTACAAATAGAATCATTTAGCGCTTATTAATTTTTTGCCAATAAATAAAAATTAGAAGAGATAAACTTGTTTATTTTGTGTTATTTGTTATGGGTATTAATAATCAGAAATTAATATAAATACATGTATTAAATAGGAGAAATATTGTAAAGATTTATTATGATCCCCAGTACAAAAATCAATAATGAATCTCAACATCTTTCGATGTTTAGAAGCTTTAAGAGTGTTTTGAAAGCAAAAAAGACAATTTTATGACATAAGTTTCAATTTATGTTAGTTCGAAAATGAATGAAGCTTGCAAGTGTTGTTATTCAGAAAGTATCTAATCTCACACATTTTTCCGGTTTTTTTTTTTTTATTTTTTTTATTTTTTTTTTTTTTTGCAAACGCAGTGGATTTTGTTTGATCCTAAATTCTGCCGAAAGAAGAATAACTACTCAGACAGAGATGGAAAACGTGTTTGGCAGGGATCAAAATCACTTATAACTCAATAGGTAGTTAATTGATTAAAAAATCGAAAACACAGTTCGATTCCAAATCGTTTCCATAGACCGGTGTTCCAATTTTAGATATCTTTGTTAAAAAAATGCATTTGTAAATCTGGCAAAACGGTTTGACGTTGTTGAGCAGAGCCGTACAGAACAGCCTTAAGGGAAATTGTTACTCAGAATGTGAATCCTCTCACTAATGTAATGTGTATGTACATTTGATGCATTCTTATATTTAAAATATCGTCTCAAAAAATCTATATTTTTACCTTTTTTATATATTTTTTAAAAGATGTCGCTTTTTTTTCTTAATTTTCGAAATTTTTCTTAAGTTCACGTTTAATTTGATATGAAGTATTAAAATTTTACTCACAATTTTCTCGCTTTTAATGCAGAAAATATTAAATTTAGCATTGATTTTAGAAATATTTTGACAACTAACATAAAAAAAAGAATACACTGTAAAAAGAAATTAAAAAAATTATTTTTTCCAAGATATATTACGATAATATACGAATATATGCAACGTCAATAGACATGACATTACGGAGAAGAATTTCAAAGCTGAGTGATCAGCTTCCTTAACCCCTTCGCGACGGGAGCCTTTTACGAAATTTTTAATGTTTTGACACCGGTTTTAAAAAAAAGAAATTTGTTCCTTCGTGAATCGAGAAAATGCTCCGATTGAACAAGGCAATTTTTTTAGTACAATTTTACCGGTGGGTATAAACAACGACACTTAAGCCTTTTTGCGGCACGTATATGTGTCGCACGTCCCCAAGGGGTTAAGGCTCCTGTCCCAGCGAGCGAAGACACTCGCGAGCTAAAATGCTATTCCTATAGGGAGGTTATTTTCTAATTACTCATTTGCATTTTGATATTGTTATTTATTTGTGTTATTTCTTTTCAATAAATAGCTAAGGTCCTTCTCCACATCGCTTCTTTTTTACTTTTTTCGATTTTGGTTTCAGATGTTCTTTTAAATGACTGTTTCATTTTCGGAGCCAGTTTTGAAAGGGAAACTAACTTTATAAAAAATATCTGCGACCAGAATCGAAAAAGAAAAAAAAGATGCGATATGGAGAGGAATCTTACCTATCCAATGAAAAAAAAAATACAGGGTGGGGCATAAAGATCTACCTATTTTAACACGTCAATAAAAATACATAGTATACTGAAAACAAATATTTTATGTTTACATTTGAGAAGAATAATGATTTTCATTTATTAATTTTTACTATTTGTAACAATTTTTGCTATTAATTTTGAGTTTTTTTATACGAAAAATGCTGCATGTGATTTCTTCCTATGGGGTTACCTGAAGGCTAAAGTTTACACACATAAATCTAAGTCCTAAGAACTGAAGGGTGCTATTCGACTTGAAATTGCGGCAATTCTTCCAGCAATGGTGGTAAAAATTATGCTGAATTTCCAAGAGAAACTTTACAAGTGCATAGAGAACGAATGAAGACATTTAGACTACCCTGATAGCATGTATGGTCACAGTGACGTCACAGTGACGTCACTTTGGTCACATCACATCTGTGACCAAAATGACACCACTCAGTGACGTCATATTGTGACTGAGATGTGACTTTCTTAAAAATCTTTAGTAATTTATAAATATCCTTCAAAACATGTTATTTACTTTAAAAAACATGTTTCTGGCAATTTAAATATCTTTGCTTTTGTCACAGTTTCGTCACAATGTTAATGTCAAATTAGTCACAAATGACACATTTTTCACAAATTTGTCACACTGTGACCACTTTGTGAAACGTCACAAAAAAGCTCTAAAACGGCCATAACGACTTCACATTTTAGTCACTGTGACTTCACATCGACGTCACGTGACGTCACATCGACAATCGATGGTCACAAAGTCACAATGTGACTTCACAACGATGTTGCAGTGATGTCACCATGTCTTACGGGTATGTCCTTTTTTGTACAAAAGAATCTCGAAATTAATAGAAAATTTTTTTACAAATTGTAAAAATTAATAAATGGCAAACATTATTATTTCCGAATGTAAACATAAAATAGTTGTGTTAATGCCCTATGTATTTTTGTTGGCCACTTAAAATGGGGAGATCTTTATGCCCCACTCTGTATTTTAAAATAGTCTCCCCTTAGGATTAGCATTAGCTCGTGAGTGTCTTTGCCGGTAGGGACAGGAGCCGTTGAGGAAGACCAGACTTGGTGCAATTATATCGGAAATATGCAAATTTTAAGACCCGTTTCTTCGTAAACCACCTACCAGTACACTGGATATTTACTGGATTATCATCAAGACTTATGGCAGAAAGTTTTTTTTCACAGGCTGATTTTTTTTTCTTTTTAACAATTTTAATTTTTCTGATATTTTCCATTTTTTCTGAAACTAAGAATTTTTTTAAAAAGCTATCTGCATCATATGATTTTATATTTATACTCTACCACCAATTTTTTTTTATTATTGAAAACGCTTAAGTACTTTTAGAGTTAATGAGACTTTTAGCAGACTCGTACAATTTTTCGAAAAGCTGAAAAACTTACTTTTCTAGCTTCTGTGAAGTTCTTGCTCAGTTTCATCAAACACATGAATTAAAATACATATAAAAACTTGAATACAATTTGGTCATATATAGTAAATGAGTGTAAAATGATAGAGGAACATTAATGTGAGTGTACGTAGCGTCCCTATCATATCTTGCCTTAAATTGAGAAATTTTTTTTTTTTGCAGACTCATCATTGTATTATACAGTCATTCTAATTGCTAAAAAGGTTTAAGTAAGATTTAAAAATCAGAAAAAAGTCTTTTTTAACTGTTGACATGTTTCAACTCATCACATATTTCAGTCATTTTCAAAACAATTAAAAATGACATTCCGAAGTTACATATGGTACACTGAACTGAAACGCCATCATTAAGGTTTTCAAGAGACGCATGTTATCATTATTTTTTTTATTTTTATTTGATTTTTTTCTATTTTTTGAAATCATCCAGCAACTTGTGCCACAATTTTGGCAGGTTGAAAGATTTTGTGCCGTTACATATGGAAATTTTTACGTGTTACAATCTCTGTTTTATTATTATTATCATTGTATTATATTATATTATTTTTTTTTATAATAGTTGGGTAATATTCATTAAAGGGGAAGATGATTTTACATTCAGTTCTTATGGATATTATCTTTTTAATGTAATTTTTACAAGGCTGTTGTTTTACTATTATATTTAATATCAGCGATATGCTCCTTTTTTATGTATTTAGATTTCCGGCATTTCACTATAGTATCTCTTTAACCCGTCTGGCGTCTGCTCAAAGTATTTCATAAACGCCTGAATAATTCTCGGAATGAATCAATCTTAGTGTAAATGGTAGTCTTCAATTTTTGTTAAACACTCACTCTATTATATTTTTGTGCTGGGTGTCTAAAATAAATTAAGCTTTTTTAACACTTTTCAACAACCGGTACATTCTCGCGTACAAGCCGACACTAAGGAATTCCAGTTTGTTTTCATACAAACTAGAATTTCTAAGTGTCGACTTGTTATTTGATTAAAAATGGGATCTTTGTTTTCATACAAAGATCCCATTTTTAATGAAATGTTATACAAACAGAAATAATTGTACAAATAATTATAAAATATCAAACGAATTGTTGAGGCCTGTATACCATTTGCCTTTCATTAAAATTAAATTTTTCCAAATTAGAATTCCCTCTCTATTTTTTTTAAATTAAAACATATGCCCCCACATTATTTTTTTTCTTCTCTTTTTCATTTATTTGCCCATCTTCTGTTTTCAACTCTGTAGGTAATAAAAACATCCCCCGAAATGTTCCCATACTTAAAAAAAAATAAAAAAAAGGGACAAACCCCTGTCCCAATAAATAAATAAATAAATGCATGATGCCTGCAAGTGACGTTGTAAAAAGCGACTAATGTCCACCTCAAACAAGACCACCCATGTACCAGCTGCAAACTTGCCTTGTTAAAAAATTTATTAGGGTAATTTTACTGCCTGAGAAAATGTTAACAATACCGTTTTTAAGAAAGAGAGCAGCAAACTTTAAAATACCCCTGAATATATGTTTTACTTTGAATAAAGACCACCACGGTAGCGAAATTTTTATTACCGCCATAAAACTAGAGGCTAAAATGTTTTCTTCCCTTTTTTCCGTGGGAACCGCAGGCTGAGAAGTTCTTACACCTGGCCCCTTCAGAGGGTGGGGATTTGTGTCACGTGGTTTAGTGTTGCCCTGTTATGTCCTTATATGGTAATAGGAGAGGGAGAAGTTACTTTGAGCCAATGATAGCCCATCCCGGTACGCACGAGGAGAAACGGGCACCCGTGTTGGTAGTAAGGGAGCCCCGGAGTTAAGTTTATACCTGAGAATTGGGATATAAATTTTTCAGTTTTAGAAGAGTCCGGTCTACGATGAAGATGTAGAATTTAGTAGCTGCTGTGTGCCCCCCCCCTTTTTAGGGAGAGGGGGGAGATGTATGGAATAGGATTCATAAGAAATTTTTAGCACTTGGCCTTCAGACTGGATAGAATCAAGACCTCGCTTTTCCTTTTTCTCAACATCTGAGCTCTGTTAACATTTGTTCAGATACAGAGATATTTTTCGGAATCGGGATTGCCTTAGATATCCCTAGCTGGAAGGAAAGTATAGACGTACCTGCGGGCTTGAGTTTACCGCAAAATTTTAAGAAGCGGGTGCCGAAGTGAAAGAAGCTCTGAAAAGCTACGCCCGTTGTCTAAACAGGACAGTCATGTCTTCCATTCCGGTAAGAAGGATTTTTGAGTAACGGTGAGGAAATAGTCGTTTGGTTGGAGAGCTTCGCCGACTCCAATTTCAAGGTTTGCAAAAGTTGGAGACGCTTTAGTAATGCAAGGGCATCCTGAACAAGAACTCTAGAAGTGTTGTGAACTCCCCAGATCATCCAATAAAGTGTCGGAGGAATCCTTGAGAGGCGGTAGAATAATGTGGAAATCTTCATTGGCGTCGGGCAGAAAGATGTAGTGCTGATTGATTTGCCAACAATTCTATTAATCAGACTAATGGTCTTAACTTTATAAGGACTATAAACTATTCCAAAAGAGTGAGTTAAGCTAAAATAGTAGTACTTCCATGTCGTCCAAGGGTAAGCATGCTTTGATGCTAATCTTGATCTGTAAAATTATGTTTATCTTTTATATAAGTGAATAGTTTACCATGAATCAAAAAAAAAAGTGCGTATGAATACTTATAGGAAGAGATCCTCATTATTTGGGTAAACAATTTTAGAAATATTGAGTGTATATATGTATAAAAAAAAGGAGGAAATGTTATTGATTGGGTTTAATTATATATGTAATAAACTAGATTTGTAAGTGAAAAGTGTATGTATATTTCTTGTAGTTTTACTACTTTCTCTTTATTTAAATAATAAGGAAATTTGATTAACTTTAACTCAGATAAAAAAAAATTCTTGTTTTGTTTAGCAGTTAAAATTTACCTGGATATAATTTCAGCTTATTCTAAGATTAAAAATGAAGTAATTTTCATTCCAATAATGTATTTGAAGTCTAATACTTAAATGAAATGTTTTCTTAATCTTCTTAGAAATTTTAAATGGATATAGATGGACTTACCTTATGCTCACTTTATAAAATTCTTTTCTTAATTCTAATTTAAAATGGAAAATATTTAATTGATTTTTCTCAAGAATTGATAGTTATAATAATAACACCCAGGAATTTTATATTTAATTCTCGTACTAATGCATTTTGAAGATTCTTAATGAAATAAAATAAGTCGGTAATTCACAATGCAATAAAAAAAGGGATATAAAAGTACTGCTACTATTCTATCAGGGTCATATGCCATTACTTGTGTTGTAGGATGATTGTTTTAATATTGATATTTTTGTTTATTTAAAAAAAAAATTTTCTTTCTTAGCTCTCTGAATATCTGAGAGATTTCAGTCTTTCACCCTCTCTTTCTAAAATTTAATTGATCAGTACTTGTAGTTCTTTCTTAGGCATTGATATGTATTTTACATCCTACAAAACAGTAGTGGTAAAGTTGGGATCATTGCTACAAGCTTACAGTGAATTAGAGGTCTGAATAGGTTGAGAATTTTGTTGCACCCTTTTTAAGTTGTCTCTAAGATATTTTTAATTATGCAAAAAATGGGGATGTTTTCATTAATTTGTAAATTAACTAATGTGGTCGTGTAACTTTAAGTTACTTCTTTTATTCCTCCTTTCCCTTTTCAAAATAATTATGGGGTTTACTTTGAATTTAATTGTTTTATAGCAACAAGATTCAGGTAGGTGGAAACTTAGTTCAGATCTCAATTAATTTAGTAATCAAGTTGATGAAACAATCTATTTACAGAACCCATAATATATGAAAGTGACTATTATTTAATTGAAAATTATGCTCAATGTTAAGAAGTGAATTATGAATAGGATTTCAAAATATAGTTACTAAACATTGTAGCAAAAGATCCCAACAATATAATGGTGCCATGACGTTGAGCCTGTATATTGCTCAATAAATTTTGAAAATGAAGTTTACATGAAATTTTTGTTTTAAGTATGCATTTTGTATGATATTTTAATATAGTAGGGATATGCATTATCATTTAAAACTGTGTGTTTATTTTATATTTGTGTAGTAGGGCTCTAAGTGTAAGCAAAGCATTTTGAAATTATTTATAATTTAAAATTGGGAAGTAACTATGCCTAATAGAGTAAGTGATGTAAATGATGTTTGCACCTGCTGGTCTTCTTCAAAAAAAAAACTAATTACTGATAGAAACATTGCGCAATTCGTAAATAATTTCCTCCGTTGTGCAACAAGTGACAATTATCATGGCGTCATAAATAAAGTTAAGTGCTTGTTAGCGTGACCTTGGAAACAGTGATTACGAGTGAACAATTACAGGTTTACAAAACTGTCAAAACTTACAAAATGACTCTTTTTTATTAATAATTGTTTCTACATTATGATTTATGTGTGCATCGATTTAAATTTCATTCTGTTCTCAGTTTTTGTAGCTTGATGTAAGCACTACCCTTTTGCTGTGTTTTTTCTCGCGTGTTAAAAATAAAGTAGAAAATGAAGAAGCGTGGATATAATAATTTGTGTGTGTGTTTTACAGTTACCATATAATAATGTTCTATGTCTTTATCAAGATGAATTAGTGCAGTGGATATATCAACATGTGAATATGCCCGGTTCCCTTCCCTTATGGTGGATCTAATTGTTGGACACTTAAATGAAGAAGAATTCATCGGGTGAGTACCATTTACTCTCCTATTTAATTCTGATTAATGATAAGAATTGAAGATAAACAATTATATTGAGGTTATAGTGAGAACTCACGCCGTTATTAAGACAAACGTCTTACAATTACTCACTAAATTATTCAGGGCATGTATTTTTTTTTATGTTTATTTATTTTATTTTTTTCTCTCTTTTTTTCTTCTTCCTTGTTCTCACCCATTTTTAGTTAGCATTTAAATTACCCCCATTTTGTGTTATTTATTTTTAATCGGAGTGTAATTTGCCTAAAAATGGACGACAACCAACATTTCAAGGATTTAGCTTCAATCCATAAAAAGAGTGCTTTAATTGAAAATGTTAGTGTTATTCCTCCATTTAGCGGGGAAGGGAATTCGTGCTCATTTACTGATTTTTTGGAAAAATTTGAGCAGTTAGCAGGATTTTTTGGGTGGTCTGAGGAAGAAAAGAAGTTTGCCTTATTGAGCCGTTTAAATGGCAGCGCTGCTAGATTGTACAAATTGCACCGAACTAAACAAACCGAGGATATTATCAAAATCTTAAAAGAAAGGTATACCCACGAACTGACCCCGGATGTAGCCTTGACCCGTTTTCTAAACTTTAAGCAAACACCCCAGATGCATGTCCAAGAATTTTATGATAAAGCATATGATCTTTCACTTAAGGCATTTGTAGTAGAGGGCCTAGAACAAGAAATAGCGAATAAGAGTAGAACTGCTCTTTTACATTCCATGCTATTAAGCAATTTAGCACCCGAAATCAGAAAAGGTGTAATCACAAAATGCCCAAAAACGCCAGAGGAAATTTTGGATTTTGCCCTCCTCGAAGAGAAGGCGTGCAAAAGTGTAAACCCTTTTTACAACGTGCAGGTTGAAAATGTCAATCCTTTTTATCCCCAGAATAGCCAACAGAATGTTGCATGTGCAGCCATCCAACCAGGCCCCTCTAATCAGTCCCAGCAGGAAGTAACTAAATTGCGAGAACGGGTAGAAGCACTCACCATTAAATTGGACCAGTTATTGGAGAATAGCAACCAGCAGAGAAATTTTAACACTGCTGAAAGAAGTCGGTATAGAGATTTTTCCTGTTATATTTGTTCCCAGACTGACCACTTTGCTAGGAATTGCCCACAAAACTCTAATAGCAGTAGAGGTAATTTTCAAAATTTTAGAGGCAGAGGGAGAGGAAATAACTCCCATTTTCAAAACAATCGCAGGGGAGGTTGTACAAATCGGAGAAGTGGATGGGATCAGAGAAGTGGGAGGAGAGGAAATGATGAGAGAAATGAAAATGAAACTAGTGAAAACCCGAATAGCAATGTAAATAATCAACCTGAGTCTTTAAACTCTACGAGGCCGGGTCAGAGATAGTCGGACCGACCCAGGAAAGGCCAAACGACTTCCATCCTGTATACACTATGTTTGTGCAGAAGTCATGTGGGCTCCCAATAAAAAATATTTGTATTAACGACACTGAAATTCCTATATTATGTGATACGGGTAGTGCCATTAATTTAATAAGTAATAGTATCTTAATTTGGGCCAAAATTTTAAAACTGAAGATTATTGCACTCCCATAGTTACCGTCACAGGGCAGAAGATCTATCTTAATTATAAAATAAACTTAAAATTTAAATTTTTGGGAATGTTTTGTGAAGCAGATTTTTATATTGTACCAAGTAAATTGGCCAATGAGTTTGAAGCAATTCTTGGTATGCCTTTTCTAAACAAATACAATATTTTGTTAAATTGTTCTGATAATTCGATATCATTTAGCCCACCTGAGCAAACTTTAGTCAAAACACCTATAGAAAGCAAAACTCAAATCAAAGACTCAGTCATGAATGGGGACAAAATTGTAAGGAATCCAGATACTGTAAATAATGTCCAGCAGGACTGTTACACGAAAAGTAGTGTATATAATTTTGTAAATAATCATAAATGTAATAATAATTGTAACAGTATGTGTAATTGTGCTCAAGTAAGTATCGAAATGTCAAAATCAAATGTACATGAAAATTCTCACACTAAGAATGATGGAAAATGTAAAAAAGAAAGTAGTACTGAAGAGGCAGTTCAGGGTCTTAGTTTTAGCAGTAACAATGAAATTGTTGAAATTAAGGTTAGAAGTAATGTGCAGAAATTGAGTGATAAAATTGCGGAAAATGTAGAGACCCCTGATTTAGGAAAAGTTGAGGAAAATAAGAATAAGGTGTCACAAAATAATCATGTCTTCCATCTCAGGCAAAGTGAGGAGAATTTAAATACTGAGCATGAGGTAAATGGGGAAATTCAATCTAATTTAGAAGATAATGTAGATAAAAACAATGATATAGATAAAACTATTGTAGGAATTGCTGTTTTAAGCCATAAGCTTGTAATCCCACCGATGACAAAAATGTTAGCAGATGTTAAAAGTACTAAAAAACTGGGTATTTTAGAAAACGAACCGTTAATATTGGAACCCCTAGCTAGAAATTTAAACCAGGGACTTTTGATCGCCAGAACTATATGCACGCCGCAACATGGACTATTTGTGTCATTTGCAAACTTTTCGGATAATAATATTAACTTAAATAAAGGAACTTCCATAGCTAAAATCTTAAAATGTATAGATAGCACCAATTTAACTAACCTACTTCTTAATAATGGTAATTCAACTCCTAATTGTAATTGTACTTCTGAGAATTCTAATTTAGATTCTCATAATCCTAACTTAACTCCAAATGACTCTAATTTAATTTCATGTGAATGTAATTTAGTTTGTAATATCAATAGGGAGAACCAAATTCCTGACTTTGATCATGCTGATCTGGAATGGAGCTCTGAAATTAACCTAGACCATCTTGATGCCCCCCTTAAAGCTAAAATGCAAGATTTTTTAAATAAAAACAAAGATGTGTTTGCAGCCTCAGTACTAGACCTACCTGGATGTGACACGATACCCCATACTGTAAATTTAACTTCTGATAAACCTGTTCGCTGTAAAGCTTATAGAGTACCATACAGATTAAGAAAAGAAATGGAAGACCAGCTTAATATTTTACTTGAAGCAAACATTTTAACACCGTCCATGTCTGAATATGCATCTCCTGTTATTTTGGTTGAAAAAGCAGATAAATCTTATCGATTGGCAGTAGATTTCAGAAAACTTAATAAAAATTTAGTTAAAGATGCTTTCCCTATACCCAATATTACAGAATCTGTCGACTCTTTAGCAGGATCCAAATACTTTTCAACCCTAGACTTAACTAGTGGCTTTTTTCAACAAGTTATTAGACAAGAGGACAAACATAAAACTGCCATTATTACACATAAAGGGTTATTTGAATGGACACGTAACTGTTTTGGGCTAGCGAATTCGGGCAATAGCTTTCAAAGATTAATGAATGCCATTTTAGGAGACTTAACAGATATTGGTATTTTAACTTATATTGATGATGTAGTAATTTCATCTTCTGACATAGAATCCCACCTAGATAAACTAAATTTAGTATTCGAACGTCTCCGTCAACATAAATTAAAACTTAAACCTAGTAAATGCACCTTTTTAACTGACAAAATTCAATATCTTGGCTTCGAAATTCATAGCGGGCAAGTATCCCCCATTAATAAAAACATTGAAGTTATCGAAAAATTGCAACCGCCTACCACCCGTAAAGGTGTCAGATTATTCATTGGAACCCTCTCATTTTACAGGCGTTTTATACCTGACTTCACAAAAAGAGCATTAAATTTAATTGATTTAACAAAGGAAACTGGGCACTTTGCCTGGACGCATTAAGCCCAGGAAGAATTTGAGGATTTAAAGAAAGCATTAATTTCTAAACCATGCCTAGCTTTATCTGACTTTAGTAAAGAATTTTATGTTTATACCGATGCGAGTGGTGAAGCGTTGGGTGCTGTTTTGTCACAACTAGATGAGGAAAATAAAATTCACCCTGTAGCGTTTGCTAGCAGACGACTCAAAGATGCAGAGACAAGATACTCTGCTACTGAGAGAGAACTTCTTGCTCTGGTGTGGGCAACGAATCATTTTAAATGTTACCAAGCTAACACCCATTTTCACATATTTACAGACCATGCCCCCCTCACATTTATGTTGAAAATTCATGATCCTACATCACGTATGGCAAAATGGATTTGTACTCTATCTGATTTTGACTTTACAATTAAATATATAAAAGGTAAATGTAATAGTGTAGCAGACTTTCTGTCTAGATTTGCTAAAATTAATGAGACACCAGAAATTAGCAATAGTAATTTTTGTATACAAGTAGAAAAAGAAACTACTTTTATACCACATTCAAATTTAATTGATAAAATTAGAGAGTTACAAAAAATCGATAAAAAGTGCTGTGAAATAGCCCGAAAGTTAGACCAAAATTTAGAAATCGCACCTAAATATATGAAATTTTTTTTAGAGATGATATTCTTGTATGTGAGGACACGAGAGATTCCAATATAATAAATAATCCAATTAAATTAGTAGTGCCTAGGGATATGATTGAGCAAGTGTTCGCTCTAACACACGATTCTTTAGTGGCTTGTCATCAAGGTTTTAAGAAAATAATTGACCGCATCCGGGAGCACTTTTACTGGCCTGTAATGTCGGCTGATATCAGGCACCTAGTAGAGTCGTGTATTAGCTGCCAACAAAAGAGAGCACATAAACCTAATCAGCAAGCACCCCTTCAGAGGATGCCAACACCCCAATTCCCTATGAATAAGGTACATTTGGATTTAATAGGCCCCCTACCAGTTACATTTTCAGGTAACACTTTTATTGTCACGTATATCGACTCTTTTACTAAATGGCCAGAAGCTTATGCAGTTAGTTCAACCACGTCAGACGTTATCGCGGATACGCTGGCTGATTTCATTTCGCGTTATGGCGCGTCTGCGGCTATAACAACAGACAATGGGAGAAATCTGATATCCGAAGCTATCAAACATGTCTCCAAAATGTTCGGCATTAAACATATCACTACGTCTGCCTTTCATCCGGCGTCGAATGGACAGATCGAGCGACAGAATTTGACGTTAAAAAACGCCCTTAATCATATAGTTAATGAGAACCAATCAGACTGGGATACTAAACTTAAATTTGCCCTGTTAGCGATGCGCTCAGCTGTGCATTCCACTACAAAATTAACACCCGCTGCAATTTTATATGGTAGAAATTTAAATTTACCGTATACCCTATTTTTTCAGTCACCTAGGTTTAGTTATAATGACACCCCATCTTTCTGTGAACTGTTGATTCCAGCTCTCCAAAAAGTATATGCTGAAGTGTATGATAATTTGGTTAAAGTATCAGGAAGCCAAGAGAAGTACTGAGAAAAAAC
Organism: Maratus speculifer; assembly: GCA_964019185.1. NCBI lineage: Eukaryota > Metazoa > Arthropoda > Arachnida > Araneae > Salticidae > Maratus > Maratus speculifer. The sequence continues at coordinate 228,167,831 of OZ025292.1, forward strand.
AGCGGTCGTTAAAGATTTAAAAGTAGGTGTTAGAGTATGGCTATTTAATCCATCTATTGCTACTGGTACTACGAGAAAATTGTCAAAATTAAACAACGGACCTTTTACAATCATTGAAAAACTGAGTGATGTCAATTTTAAAATTGCATTAATTGCTAATCCCTCTAAAATTCAGGTTGTACATGTGGATCGCCTCACGTTGTTTAAAGATAGATGCATTGCAAACGCACATAAACAAGATGGAATGTCTCGATTGGACCAAAACAAAACTCACGATCAGATGTCAACAAATGAATCGAATCCTCAATTCGATTTTCCTAAGCGACGGACGCGAAATCGGTTTTTAAATTGGTTCCCTCCACCCCTTGCTCAGACAGCAACCTACCAACCTAAAACTCAGGGTCACCAGAGTAGCAACAGACTTCAAGGGATTGACGATACTGAAAACGAAACTGCAGTGCAAAACGAAACTAGTAATTAGGCGACAAGCGCTGATTTTCCCCCTGACATGCCTTCGCAAAATAATCCTGTCATGGGAGGTGGAGAAGCGTCTCAGTGCACTCAGGGAAAAACGGAAGTATCTACTTCGGGTACTCGCGAAACGGATGGGCGGCAAATGGGAACGTCGTATGATTCAAGCCGTGTGAGTCGTTCACGGGATCGAGTTAGCTCCAATTCGAATCAAAACAATGGGCGCGCGTCGTCCGCAAGTGAATATTCCTTAAGGAATAGAATTTCACGACCGAACTATAAAATTTAGAATTGTTTATTTTTAGTTCTTTTTGTATTTGAATATATGATTTGTAAATAAGTTCTGTATATAGGTAATTTTAGATATTTTGAGTAACTTTCGGTCCGAAATAGGGAAACTTAGAAAATATTCGAGCCAAAAGTGGGTTTGTTTTGATTCTGTTGCGCACTTGTTTACAATGGATTTTAACCTTTCACAAATTTACTCTCAAAAGTTTTGGTAATATTACAGTATATTGCTACCAGGTGAGTGATCCGTCCCTTGTTTGTATGCATTTCTGGGATTTTTAACGAATTCTTCCACGAATTTTGGAGTCTTTGAAAATTTTATGGTTGTGATACTTTGGGAAAATAAATGTGATAGCAGTATATATATTGCTCGGAATCTCTAAAGGCATCTCTTTTGTATATATTATGGTTTTAAATGTAGATGGTTCATTCTTTTAATGAATTTTTTGCATTTTATGTAATTTTACAATTTTTAATGTATCTTTGAAAATTATCTGAATATTTTATTTTGGTAAATTTTTTCTTGGGGTAGAAACTATCTAATGCCAGATATATACACCTCACGTATATACCTATCTGGTTTATATGCATTCTATATATATATTTTTTTCTGTTTGTATTTTTTTTATATAGCCATCTACCCACCCCTTTTTTATTTTATTTGGGTAAGTTAGGAAAATTCTTATTCCTTGCCAAAATGATTGGCAAGATCTCTTGTGAAGTAAATATTACTTCACTTTGTTTGTTTTTGGTGAAATTTTCTGGCCTTTTAAAATATTTGTTTATGCAATGGTTAATGCTTATCTGTGGTAGTACAGAGGTGCAAATATCAATCGATTTTACACGAAGAAACTGTTATGTAAATGTAATGTGATGATGTGTTATGTATATTTATTCCCACTACATACAGTCAGATGTAAATGTCATATTTATATATACCTTTTGTTTATGTAATGCAAGATGTTTTTTATGTCCATTTTTATTTACTTTTTTTACATGTGTACAAAATATTATTTTTACTTATGTGTGTACATATCTGTGATACCTTCGGCTGACATGGTATATCTATTATGAATTTTCAAAATTTTATTAGTTTAGGCCCTTTTGGCTTGCTAATGCTTTCAGAATTCAAAATTTTAGAAATTTTTAAATTTTATACAGCATTTCCTTGCATTCAGTTTTTTACAAAAATGGCTTCATATGTCCAGAGAGAGTAGCATATAGGGAAATTGCAGCTTCCAGATGTTCCAGAATGTTCCAGATGTTATGGGCAACTACGGAGATTATTGGGAACTCAAAAGTTTGATAGGTTAGGCCGAATAGAAGTAGTAGGTCGGAATCCTTTAGTAATAGCGATAACTTAATTCCTATTTTACGTTTTACTTTCATGTGTTATATCCAAGATCCAGCATTGCATTCCGGAGTGCATAGTTAGTGTGGTGAGTTAGTAGGGTGAAGTTGTCAACTTTTCGGGTCGTTGTTTGATCTGCTCTAGTGGATATTCTTAACTCTTCTGATCAACCGGGGTACAACAGTAATTCAGCATTTCACCTTGCCATTAATTTTGGATTCACCTTTAATTTACTTTTGGTTAGGACTTTCTTCCACTGCCCTTCTGGGATCATCAAATTAAAAAAATAAAATTCTTGTTTTCTTTTGGTCAAAACGAATAATGTTTATTTTTTTTCAATGTGGGGGAGTTTCTTGTTGAGGCCTGTATACCATTTGCCTTTCATTAAAATTAAATTTTTCCAAATTAGAATTCCCTCTCTATTTTTTCTAAATTAAAACATATGCCCCCACATTATTTTTTTTTCTTCTCTTTTTCATTTATTTGCCCATCTTCTGTTTTCAACTCTGTAGATAATAAAAACATCCCCCGAAATGTTCCCATACTTAAAAAAAATAAAAAAAAGGGACAAACCCCTGTCCCAATAAATAAATAAATAAATGCATGATGCCTGCAAGTGACGTTGTAAAAAGCGACTAATGTCCACCTCAAACAAGACCACCCATATACCAGCTGCAAACTTGCCTTGTTAAAAATTTATTAGGGTAATTTTACTGCCTGAGAAAATGTTAACAATACCGTTTTTAAGAAAGAGAGCAGCAAACTTTAAAATACCCCTGAATATATGTTTTACTTTGAATAAAGACCACCACGGTAGCGAAATTTTTATTACCGCCATAAAACTAGAGGCTAAAATGTTTTCTTCCCTTTTTTCCGTGCGAACCGCAGGCTGAGAAGTTCTTACACCTGGCCCCTTCAGAGGGTGGGGATTTGTGTCACGTGGTTTAGTGTTGCCCTGTTATGTCCTTATATGGTAATAGGAGATGGAGAAGTTACTTTGAGCCAATGATAGCCCATCCCGGTACGCACGAGGAGAAACGGGCACCCGTGTTGGTAGTAAGGGAGCCCCGGAGTTAAGTTTATTCCTGAGAATTGGGATGTAAATTTTTCAGTTTTAGAAGAGTCCGGTCTACGATGAAGATTTAGAATTTAGTAGCTGCTGTGTGCCCCCCCTTTTTAGCGAGAGGGGGGAGATGTATGGAATAGGATTCATAAGAATTTTTTAGCACTTGGCCTTCAGACTGGATAGAATCAAGACCTCGCTTTTCCTTTTTCTCAACATCTGAGCTCTGTTAACATTTGTTTAGATACAGAGATATTTTTCGGAATCGGGATTGCCTTAGATATCCCTAGCTGGAAGGAAAGTATAGACGTACCCGCGGGCTTGAGTTTACCGCAAAATTTTAAGAAGCGGGTGCCGAAGTGAAAGAAGCTCTGAAAAGCTACGCCCGTTGTCTAAACAGGACAGTCATGTCTTCCATTCCGGTAAGAAGGATTTTTGAGTAACGGTGAGGAAATAGTCGTTTGGTTGGAGACCTTCTCCGACTCCAATTTCAAGATTTACAAAAGTTGGAGACGCTTTAGTAATGCAAGGGCATCCTGAACAAGAACTCTAGAAGTGTTGTGAACTCCCCAGATAATCCAATAAAGTGTCGGAGGAATCCTTGAGAGGCGGTAGAATAATGTGGAAATCTTCATTGGCGTCGGGCAGAAAGATGTAGTGCTGATTGATTTGCCAACAATTCTATTAATCAGACTAATGGTCTTAACTTCATAAGGACTATAAACTATCCCAAAAGAGTGAGTTAAGCTAAAATAGTAGTACTTCCATTTCGTCCAAGGGTAAGCATACTTTGATGCTAATCTTGATCTGTAAAATTATGTTTATCTTTTATATAAGTAAATAGTTTACTATGAATAAAAAAAAAAGTGCGTATGAATACTTATAGGGTCAATCCATTTCAAGTGGTCCAGCACTGGTCGCTCGACTATTTTTAAAAAATCTGAAATTTTTTGTACAACAACCCTAACATAATAGAAGTTCAAAATGACCGTTATTTTAATTCTACTATTTTTTGTTTGTGCATGGCGGCCATCTTTGTTTCATCGTGTGCAGCGATTTTTTCAGATACTAGGATATACAAAATTGTAAATATCTCGTCTTCTATTTTCCCAATTGAAATGGGGTTTGCAGCATTTTGTTCAGAATAAAATAGGCTAAATATACAGCGTAAGAAAAATTTTCAAAAATAAATTTTTACAGGTGAAATTTTAGCACAAAATTTACGATTTTTTCCAAAATCTATCCGTTTGCAAGAGGAAAATTTTCATGCAAGGGAAACTGTCAATCTTACATAATTTTTTCTACAAATAAGTCAAAAGTGCGTGTACTCATACACTAAGTCCCAAATCTGGGAGTTAATTTCTCTTTGCGAAAAAAATTCCGAAATTCGTCAAAACTTTCAAAAATCGCACTTTTTAGGCTTTGATATCTCTGATGGGGCACGAGATAAAAATCTGAAATTTTGGCCTATGATAGTATCGTGTAGTAGCGTTATGTACAAAAAATTTCAAGAAGGAGATTTGACTATAAGCTGAGATATGACATGGAAAATATGTGAAAGCAATACTACCAAACTATTGTAAACCTACTATGTAATTGTTCAACAAGACTGTCAACCTTGCACAATTTTTTCTACAAATAGGTCAAAAGTGCGTGTACTCATACACCAAGTCCCAGATCTGGGAAATGATTTCTCTTTGAGAAAAAAAAAAAAAAATCCGAAATTTGTCGAAAATTTCAAAAATCGCACTTTTTAGGCTTTGATATCTCTGGTGGAGCACGAGATAAAAATCTGAAATTCTGGCCTTTGATAGTATTGTGTAGTAGTGTTATGTACAAAAAATTTCAAGAAGGAGGTTTGACTACAAGCTGAGATATGACATGGACAATATGTGAAAACAATACTACCAAACTATTGTAACATACTATGTAATTGTTCATACCTCCAAAATTTTAAATTAATTATTTATGCTACAAAGTTAAATGTTAGTTACAAATATCTTTCAAATGCTTCTGTGTGATTTAAACAATTCAGAATGTATGCTAAGTCAATACACTATTTGTCCAGATGAACAAATCTACTAGAAATGCTATTGCAACAATTTTACTCGGAACACATTTCAGGAAAAGTAAATTACAGACGATGAATTGCAACTGATCGAGTTGAAATGGCTTCAATTATTAAACCTAGAGAATTTCATTCAAGTTAACAAGGGATGACAAGACTTGGGGGGCTTCAAATAAAATTTTTAGAAAGAACAGTCTGATGGACTGACAACAGTAACTGGTCGAACTCATGACATCTCTCGTAAATATTGTTAAGCTCTTTGTTGAGCCTATGTAGTATTTTGTAAATTAAATGCTTATTATTTAACTGTTTTCAACAAACGATATTTTCTGTGTAAATATTGTAATAAAAGAGACTAATCTCATTTCGCCTAATGTACTCGTAATAGCATTTCTTAAAATTTTTTTAATCCCCGTATCTCAGCTTGTAGTCAAATCTCCTTCTTGAAATTTTTTGTACATAACACCACTACATAATACTATCAAAGGCCAGAATTTCAGATTTTTATCTCGTGCTCCACCAGAGATATCAAAGCCTAAATAGTGCGATTTTTGAAATTTTCGACGATATTCGGAATTTTTTTCGGAAAGAGAAATCATTTCCCAGATATGGGACTTGATGTATGAGTACACACACTTCTGACCTATTTGTAGAAAAAATTGTGCAATCTTGACAGTCTTGTAGAACAATTACATAGTAGGTTTACAATAGTTTGACAGTATTGTTTTCACATATTTTCCATGTCATATCTCAGCTTGTAGTCAAATCTCTTTCTTGAAATTTTTTGTACATAACGCTACTACACAATACTATCACAGGCCAAAATTTAAAATTTTTATCTCGTGCCCCACCAGAGATATCAAAGCCTAAAAAGTGCGATTTTTGAAATTTTTGACGAATTTCGGAATTTTTTTCGCAAAAAGAAATTAACTCACAGATCTGGGTCTTGGTGTAAAAGTACACGTACGTTTGACCTATTTGTAGAAAAAATTGTGTAAGGTTGACAGTTGCTCTTGCATGAAAATTTTCCTCATGCAAACGGATAGATTTTGGAAAAAACCGTACATTTTGTGCTAAAATTTCCCCTGTAAAAATTTATTTTTCAAAATTTTTCTATCACTGCATATTTAGCTTATTTTATTCTGAACAAAATGCTGCAAACCCCATTTCAATTGGGAAAATAGAAGACGAGATATTTACAATTTTGTGTATCCTAGTATCTGAGAAAATCGCTGCACACGATGAATCAAAGATGGCCGCCATGCACAAACAAAAAATAGTAAAATTAAAAGAACGGTCATTTTGAACTTCCGTCATGTTAGGGTTGTTGTACAAAAAATTTCAGATTTTTTAAAAATGGTCGAGCGACCAAAAAAATATTTTCTGGACCACTTGAAATGGATTGACCCTATAGGAAGAGATCCTCATTATTTGGGGAAACAATTTTAGAAATATTGAGTGTATATATGTATTTAAAAAAAGGAGGAGATGTTATTGATTGGGTTTAATTATATATGTTATAAACTAGATTTGTAAGTGAAAAGTGTATGTATATTTCTTGTAGTTTTACTCTACTTTCTCTTTATTTAAATAATAAGGAAATTTGATTAACTTTAACTCAGATAAAAAAAAAAAATTCTTGTTTTGTTTAGCAGTTAAAATTTACCTGGATATAATTTCAGCTTATTCTAAGATTAAAAATGAAGTAATTTTCATTCCAATAATGTACTTGAAGTCTAATACTTAAATGAAATGTTTTCTTAATTTTCTTAGAAATTTTAAATGGATATAGATGGACTTACCTTATGCTCACTTTATAAAATTCTTTTCTTAATTCTAATTTAAAATGGAAAATATTTAATTGATTTTTCTCAAGAATTGATAGTTATAATAATAACACCCAGGAATTTTATATTTAATTCTCGTACTAATGCATTTTGAAGATTCTTAATGAAATAAAATAAGTTGGTAATTCACAATGCAATAAAAAAAAGGGATATAAAAGTACTGCTACTATTCTATCAGGGTCATATGCCATTACTTGTGTTGTAGGAAGATTGTTTTAATATTGATATTTTTGTTTATTTTTAAAAAAATTTGTCTTTCTTAGCTCTCTGAATATCTGAGAGATTTCAGTCTTTCACCCTCTCTTTCTAAAATTTAATTGATCAGTACTTGGAGTTCTTTCTTAGGCATTGATATGTATTTTACATCCTACAAAACAGTAGTGGTAAAGTTGGGATCATTGCTACAAGCTTACAGTGAATTAGAGGTCTGAATAGGTTGAGAACTTTGTTGCACCCTTTTTAAGTTGTCTCTAAGATATTTTTAATTATGCAAAAAATGGGGATGTTTTCATTAATTTGTAAATTAACTAATGTGGTCGTGTAACTTTAAGTTACTTCTTTTATTCCTCCGTTCCCTTTTCAAAATAATTATGGGGTTTACTTTGAATTTAATTGTTTTATAGCAACAAGATTCAGGTAGGTGGAAACTTAGTTCAGATCTCAATTAATTTAGTAATCAAGTTGATGAAACAATCTATTTACAGAACCCATAATATATGAAAGTGACTATTATTTAATTGAAAATTATGCTCAATGTTAAGAAGTGAATTATGAATAGGATTTCAAAATATAGTTACTAAAAATTGTAGCAAAAGATCCCAACAGAATCTTTTAAATTCGGAATCACTAACCGTATCCCCGAAATGTTCGATGAAGTTCTTTCATTCTTGCATCCGTTTATAGGAAACATACTCAGAAAATGGTGAATTTTCGTCCTCATATTCTTAGACAATTTTTTCCTCAGTGCTATCCATCACAATGCTAATTAAAAAAAGATTAATGATTTTCACAATCACTTCTGTTGGAATTGTAATCCACAACTGTTTAACCCAAGACGCGATAAAATAATAGGTTCCCGTTTATTTTTTGTTTTTATTTTGTTTTTAACATTGGCCATCTTTATTTTCTATACATTATGCGAACACATTCACTACATGTAGATTTTCTTCAATCCATCTGTAAATAGTCTGATGATGCAAAAATCAAGTGGTTGTAAAATTGATGTCAATTCGTATGCTATAACTACCACAGAAAAAATAGTTTTTTAATCTTTTTCTCTCTTTCAGTCTTTTTCTCTCGTTTCGTTTTGTATTATCAAAAAATTTACCATACACAAGCTTCACTGGTTTCTTAAATACGGGTACACGACAGTTTTCCCCATACATTTCGGTCCCTTACCATTTCGGTCCTTTATTATATCTTTGCCCACCACCCTTGGGACATTTTTTATATTTTTATTTATTTTTTTTCACATTTCTTGCTTAACCTCACTCCAAATTTTATAAAAATTTTGAATATAAAGGCCGATAAATTTAAATCTTTATAACTCGTCATAATTAAATCACAGCGAGCTGAAAATTTGTTTGATTAAACAATGTGATATAATATTACAGCGGATATTGTCTTATTATTACTATTGTTATTATTATTTAATAAAATGAATATTTTAAGTTTTATTATTTATTATTAGTATTAGGTATTTTATATGTAACATAAGCTACCATTATTATTTTTTGTTGTTTTGGTACATTTTTTTTTAATTTTTAAATCATTATTTATTAAATAATTAAAAAAATGTACTTATTTTTTTCTTCTTATTTTTAATAACAAATGTATTTTAATAATTCAATTAGACACTTATAATCTATTATATGTACATATTTACTCAAATTACCACTCTACACTCTCTCCTTTAATAATTCAGAAATGATGTATACATATTTAAGTGCAAATATATATTTTTTAATACAAAATTTCATCTTATAAATTTGTTTTCATAAGTTACTTTACCATTATAAACGTTGGGCAAACAATAGTGATTTTGTAACTACCCATGTTATGATATTTTTTAGTTTCAGAAAATTGGCTTCCACCCATTTTTTTTCTAAATATAATTATTCATTACATTTTTTAACAGTCTTTTCACCTCTTGAAGACAATTTTTGTAAGCTAATTTTATTGAAATTTGGTATATATCTCTGAATAAACCGATCACTTTTTAATTTTATGTAATTATCAATTCGAATAATTTTATTTTCAATTTTTATCTGACAAAACAAAGCTTTTTTCATATTTGTCTTTTATTTATTTGTTTATTTATTGTATTATCTGTTCGCTTCTATTTTCCCAGAAAAAATTCTTAATTTAGTTTAATTATTAATGCCATCAGTAGTTTTAAATTTCGGGAACTTTAAATATAAAATAAATAAACAGGTAAAAGATAAATTTTAGTTTATAACTACTATAAAATCTAATAATGAATTGAATATTAAATAGATTATGTGTTGAGTTTATTTTGAAATAAAATTCGTAATGTATATTATTAACACTAGTTTACACAGTTTTTATATCCCAGCTGAAAGTTGTTAATTTAATGTTCATTTAGTTTGAGTTAACCATAAAAAATAATTAAAAAAAAATCTGTCACGTCTGGTTTAAGAAGTATTTATTTACATAACTGGACTACATCATTTTGGTATTAATAATAAAAAAATAAAAAAACGCCTAATTTTTGCCTTTTTTATAGTTATTTGGATCGATTTCTCTCATAACGGACCAACAGTAATCCCCTAGCATGTTTCCATCCCAAAATCCCTAATGTCGTTCTTCTAAAACCTTTAAATCTTGGTGAAAACATTCCCGTTGTTCGTCACTCATACTTCCTAAGTTTCAAGGGAAAAAACTCAGATGCGAATGCAGGAAATGAAAGTTTAATGGCATGTTTACTCCCATTTGTTGAAAATTTTTCAATAAATCGGGAACAATTTCTTTGTAACTTTTACATTTTTTATTTCCCAAAAATTCTTTTACAATCATTTTGAATAACTTCTAAGCAGATTTTCATTAACATATAAGAGGCTTTCAAACTGAGGATCTTTCATAATTTTACGGATCTGTGGGCCAAAAAATATCCCTTCTTTCAGTTTTGCCTCTATAATGGTTTGAAAGATTTTTCGTAAATACCAGAAAGTATCACTGTTTTCAGGGTTCGTACGGGTACCGTTATTTTCAAGGCCAAATACCGGTATTTATTTACAGTAAAATAAATCTAATTAAAACGGGCGAAATTTCGATTTAATTATCCAGATATTTTCTAAGAGAAAATACTGGTACTGAAGAATTTCTTAGTCTGAAAATTCAAGGACCCGTACGAACCCTGGTTTTTCATGAGTCCCAATTTGATGTGCAAAGGGGTAGAGCCCAGTAGCAGAACTATCTTCAAATGTCTGCAACGCTTATAATATTTTCAAAAATAGTCTGCAAGATGCAACATTTTATATAAATATATTTTTTGTACTATTGTAGTGCTAATTAATTATGGCAACATATGCGTGTGTCAGTAGGTAAACTATAGCCATCATTTACAAAAAAGTGAATTTTTCTATTCTCTTTTTTAAGGCAAAAACTTATTTTTCGTGCCTCCGATGAAATTTATCGTTTTTTCGTGATCTTTTGACAAAATTTCCTCTCTTCACCATCATTTGACGAAATTTGCCATTTTCTCGGCATTTTTTGACAAAATTTGTTTTTTCGAAATTTTTTCATGAAATTTGCCGTTTTGCGTTATCTTTTGACGAAATTTGCCGTTTTTTAGCGATCTTTTGACGAAATCTCATTACTTCGGGATCTTTTTGACAAAATTTGCCTTTTTTGCAATTTTTTGACAAAATCGACTGTTATTTTGCGGAATTTTTTAACGAAATTTGCCTTTTTTCGCAATTTTTTGATAAAATGTGTCTTTTTTTGACAAAATTTACCGTTTTAAGTGGTATTTTAACGAAATTTGACGTTTTTAGCAATGCTATGAAGAAATTGTCGTTTCTTTACGCGATCTTTGAAGATCTCTTCTTTTTTCGGGATTTTTTTGACTAAATTTGTTGCTTTTCGCGATTTTTTAAAAAATTAGTTGGTTTTTTGAGACTAAAAATAAATTTGCCTTTTTTCGCGATGTTTTGATGATATTTGCTTTTTTTCTAGCGATCTTAGGTCGAAATTTGGACTTATTTCGTGATATTTTGACGAAATTACGCATTATAGGGGACGCATAATAGCTATTTTTTGCGTCCCATCACCGATTTTTTACTTAATTTAATAAATTTGCCTTTTTTCGCGATGTTTCATGATATTTGCTTTTTTTCTCGCGATCTTAAGTTGAAATTCGGACTTATTTCGTGATATTTTGACGAAATTACGCATCATAGCTATTTTTTGCGTCCCATCACCGATTTTTTACTTAATTTACGCGCTATAGCTCGTCCGTAGCATGGATGAGTCTGCAGGTGTCCTTAAAAGTCTACGACGGTCGCCGCAGTGTCGCGCACTTTCTGCCACGGGGCCGGGTGGAGTAATGTTATTTGGATCTACCAATAGCTCGTGTTTGATGTTCATTTTCCCAGGAATATACTCGTTCCGAATTGGCCATTCTTTTCCTACATAATGATGCCGTTTTGCTCGGCTGTCCCACAAACAAAAGAAAGAAGAGTATTTTGTGTAACTACCCTGCAATCCCAATAACAAACCCGCATGACTTTGAGGTCGCCGCACACTTTCCATTGGTGTTATTTATATTTTATTAAACTGATTAAAGTACCCATCGTTTCATAGCTCTCTTTATAATTCACTGCGTGTCCTATTGGTATAGATGGTTTCTTATTTTCATTATGTAATAAAACAGCTTTTAGACTATATTTCGAAGAGTCTACGAATAAGCGCCACTCTGTTTTATCATATATTTGATTCGTTGCTTAAAAAAGTCCCGGGATATCAGTACAATAACAATATTCACCTTCTTTTTTGAAAAATTCTGAGTAAACGTTGCTTCTGTTTCTAGACAACGTAACTGTTTTGTTTGGTGTTAATAAATTCCATTGTTGTAAGCGAGAACCAAGACGCTCTGCTTTAGATTTTGGTACCTGTAAATATCTTATAAGATCATTTAATTCGGCTAGGTTAATTAAATGTGAAGTCTTTTCTTGAAGAAAGAACTCGTCAGAATCACTAGAAATTGATTTGAATCTACTTTCATTGTCATTTCTTAGTATATTTACACTCAAATTACCGGGTAACTACCACGATCTACCACGTCCAAAAACTGGACTTGGTAGATCTTTCGATTGTTAAATGGGCTTAGTAACAAGCGGAACTTCGGCATACATAATATTCGCCTTATTTTTTGTACATCCCACTGTCTTCGTAACACAAAAGTAACAATCATTTTCATGGTTACTAGGTTCTCTCCATAGCATTGGTTAACCAAATGGAAGGTGTACGTTTTCTCCTGATGACCACTGGAGTAAAATGATTCTACAGCTTACGCAAAACACATTGAGACACTCCCTTTTTATCTTGGTTTGCAACAGGAAATCCAAAATAATGAAAATATGCACTTTTAAACGAATCTACAACGGGTCGAATACCTTCAGTTAGAAAACTCTAAAATGTTCCTTATAAAATTATGTCACATGTTTCCCATGCACAAAATTTCAGTTTACAGAAGAAGAGATCGAAATAGCAAGAGACTGAAATGGCTAGTACCCTAAGTGTCTCAGGACCTAAATGTCTCGGTACCGAAATGACAGGACTGAAATGGCGGGACCGAAATATCCTACTTTCTTTAAATACAGTTCCGGATCTTTTGCCCGATACGTTCTCCAATCATACGTTCCTCATTCATCCATTCAATGTTTTGTGGCTTGATAATTACTCCAGTCGGATATATTAGGTTTGATAGGCTTTTTCACTCTTAAATATAATGATAAGGGCAATAAAAGACTACCTTATAAGCAAGATGAAACTACTGTGAAACTCATTTTCTAGTTTCTAGAAATTTTCTCTTCAAATTTGAACCGCGTATGAGCCGACTCCCTATTTTCAAAAGATAATCTTAGGTCAATATTGTTCGGCTTATACGTTAGTATATCCAGTTTTCTAAAAATGTTTATGATTTTGGTGTGTCTCTCCGTCTTTTTATGATTTAACTCGCATGAAAAATTACTAAAACTGACATGTAATTTTCAAATGTTGTCGAGGTTCACAGTGGAAAATTCTTTCTTTAAAATTAAATGTATATCATTAATACTTGTGTTACATGAACACACAAGATTATCCTTTTACATTATAATCTAAGAGGAAAATCTGTTTGGGAAGCATTTTGTTTCAATTTCCTATTTAGATAGGTCATTCCCATGTATTACAAAATAAAGTTTCTTTTTAACGTTTTATTATTTTTAAAAAGTATTTCCTAATCTATATAAAGCGCATGATATTTCTTATTAAAATTGAATAAGAAAAAATCAGCGAAGTTATTGAAGTTATGTTTGTAGGTAGGATTACAAGACATTGGTTCATTCGCAGGTTAAAACCCCAAATACTTGACTTTTCCCAAGGTTTATAATTCAAAGCCAAATTTTCTTAAAAAATAAAGTTTAGCCGCAGGTTAAAACTGTTTTCATTTTCAATCTTACCAAATCTGCTTACAACAGACTTGTGTATGAAAAAGTAAAGCGCTCTAATATTTGAAATAGGAGTTTTCTTTCTACGACTGTCTGTTTTCGTTCAAAGAACCATCTATATATGGCGCTGCAGTTATAATTATTACAATGCTCTATCTAACGACTGAAGCTGAATGAAAATTTATTTAGATTTTATCTTTCATTTTACAAAGGACATTCCATAGAAACTGAATTACTTTTTACGTCGTGAAAAATTAAATTACAGGCGACTTTTTTCGAAGTGTTAACTGTACGTTTATATATTTTTTAAACAAAGATGACGATTTTATTTTGTAGTTTCTTGCTTCTCTAAAGAACTGTTTTTATGTAGCCTTCAGAAATAGTGGTGAGAAATTCAGTCTGAAAAAATAGGTTTTGCTATAAAATTTTGATATGCTTTGTGAAAAACTACTCCAAAAATAGTCAAGGTAATGTAATAAGCTTATAAACACAAATGTTTTAATGAGTCTACGATTTTTAGATAGCATGGCTATTGTAAAAATGATATTTGACAGCAGAATTATCCTAAGCCTGATCAACCAGAAATTGTTGTAAGTGACATGTAAGGAGATAACGACGTCAGTTAACATTTGAAAATGTCAATATTTTGCAATCTGTGCAAAGATTAGAGGTTCTCCGAGTTTGCTCCTAATCGGTCACTCATTATCTTACTACAGAACAATTGTAAATAAGAATTCACGATTAATCAGTGGAAGCAGATGCTTCAAAATGATCGGAATTTCTTAAAGATTGTAATAACAGGTGCTAAATCTAGGCTGCATCATTTTGATCGTTCTACTAAATTCACAACAAGTGGAAACACACTGATTTACCGCCTTCGAAAAAAAATCGACTAATCAAATATGTTGGAAAGGAAAGAATGATTATTTTCTTTAATCATAAAATTGTGATCTATCAGAATGCTGTGCCTTCAAAAATGGGTGAGAAGGGTGAATATTGGGTTTCAATTTTAATAATTTTGCTTCAACACATATCGAGAAAGCGTCATCGAGTGGTAAAAAATTAGACATTCCAGTTATTTTTTACTGTAAAGTTTACCTCTTTAAATAGATCATTTCAGCAATTGAAAAACGGCTTGTTGGAAAAACTGGTGGCAACAGATAAAAAATTAAACAAATCATTCTCCTAGCGGTAATATTTGATATTTGAAGTCCGCCGAAATGCACATTGTTTTAAGGCCCCAACCTACAATGGATGTCGTCTCGAAATTATCCCTCTTAAACAGAAACAAGTCACAACAAATTTTAATTCTTTTTTCCTTTACAAATTTATATATAACTACAAAGGGACATAATCAGGAACATTCATATCTTGCAATGGGTTAAAAAACTGTAGGATTTTGGCATAGATCAAGATGGTGCATTGAGAAATAACATGGTTCCACTTTGGTATATCTTAATAAAGTGCGTTACTGTTTCATACTTTTATTATGAAACAAATTCTTTGGTCTTCATGTTATGTTTTATATAAATATTTCCGTTAATTTATTTTAGGTATTTTGAAGGAACCTTTTAATGCATTATAATACAGTATTTAATTATTTTGTAAATAAAATTAGGCTGCTTTTAGATGAATGTATTTAAATATATTATTGTGATCTCTATCTAAACAAATTTCATGTATTTTAGAGATTGCTGCACAACAAATTTAGAGCATCCTATGATTTTGTATTATATTTAAAGGGAACATATTGCTTATACATCGTATGTGATTGGGATTTTAATGAATTTCATTAATATTTGAGATTGCGGAACAATAAGTTCGTGCATCCAGTGATGAACATTAATATTATTTGGGAAAACGGAAAGTTGCAAAAGTCAAATGACTGTGTTTTTTTTTCCATCATGCATTAAATTTTCTTTGAGATTAATTTATTTTTCAATGTAAAACTTTGAAAGATAAAAATGTAAAGCATTTTCAGCTTCGAATCTTTATAAATGTATATATTTATATCGAAATAATTTATTTTTAAGTTCCATATTTAAAATAGATTTTTTATAAAAAAACTCATCCGAAAATTTCTTATAGGTTTTTTTAACCTCTCCAGATCTGAGGTTTACAAATAGTCCATTACACATTTGAGGTTTACATTTACTCCATTCTTTTCCTCATAAAAATTAACTTGTTCGAATTTTTTGCATTTTTAATTTTCTTCTATACAGCTGAATGTTTTTGGCTTTAAAACAAAACAAATAAATGTCAGCACTGATGAATATTACCTCATAAAATGAATATTGTTTTCATCCGAGTTTCGTAAGTAAAAGGCATTGTGGCAATGCCTTTTATTTCAAGGCATTGTGGCCAAGAAATTAAAAAATATTCATTATTATTTAACTTAAATGCTTTACAATTAAAAAAAAAATTAAGATTTGCTGATCATTTACTTGTTTAAAGACCTTAATTTTGTTATTGCGTAAATTTTTATTACTGATAGTTAAACTGATGTTTTAAGGGGAATAGTTCTTTTATATACATACTTGTGAACCTAAATTACCAGTCTCCTAAAGTGCTGATTTCATAAAAATAACTCTTTCTGTCATCTATGGTATCATTTGGATTATACAAAAGCAATAAATGCATATTTGTAAAGTTATTTTATGCTCAGGTTTGAAGAAGTTTAAACAATCAGATGTAACCTTTTATAAAAGAAATGATATTCTGTATCAATAAATTTTAATTGAGAATAAATTTTGGAAGCTATTATGTAAAGAGAAAGATGCAAAAGTTAGATCTTCCTAATTTTATTTTACAATTTTTAAATAATTGATTGGGGTATGTTTTTTACATACATAATATATATATACAGTGGCGGTCAAAAGTTTCCGGACAGTTAGTTTCTTTGATTTATTTACCAGAAGGTTTCAGCAAAGAAGAAGCACAATTGTTTCGAAAGTTAGGAATATGTGAATGACCTCTGACCACGTGATTATTTTGATTGGATACTGAAGACGCTTCATGCAAAGGAATAGAATCCGAAGTCCGCGTGTGCAAAAATTTCCGGCTACTCATCATTCTTTAGTTTTTTTCTATCGCTAAAGTGTTTTTTGGTCGTGTTTGTGAATGAATCAAGGTTAATTGCAAAGTTTATATTCAAAATTGAAAAGTTCAACAAATATTGTTCGTAAATAACAGATTAATTTGTCACTACACTCTAAATAAAAAGGAGTGAATATTCACTCCAGAGGAGTGCATACTCACTCTATCGCAGACTCAAAATATGTCGAACCTCTTTAGAGTGACTATTCACTCTGAGCAAAAGTGGAATCATTGACTCTTTCAAAGAGTGAATACTCACTCCTGGAAAGTGAATATTCACTCTAAACAGGGGTCAATAATCACTATTTCTGAGGAGTGACTATTCACTTTTGGTAAAGGAGTGCGTCTTTTCACTCCTAGAAGGAGTGAGTAGTCACTTTTTCATAGGAGTGAATGTTCTTTTTTTTTCAATGAATTCTTTTGTTTTTTATTGCAATTATGGGCACTTTAAAAGAATCGTATCTTTTAGAACTTACAATGAAAATAAATACAAGCTTGGTAAAGATTGGATTAAAATACTTTATTGACAATATTTCTTTAATTCATATTATGTAACATTAATTGAATTTTTTAAAGGAAAACATAATTAAAGTTACATATGAATTAAATTAGATTATTGACAGAAATAAACTATTTTATTCCTCTCTTTCTTCTTGTATTTGCTTTCATTAGTAGCCCCATAAATATATGATAGTTTTAAAATGCCCATAAGCGCAAGTTATGGAACAATTTTAAAATCTTAAACAGTCAATATTTTTTATCAGATACCCATTAAGTTTTACATATTATTTAAATAAATCCATAATGCACGTTATCTATATTTTTTTTTTTTTTTTTTTTTTTTTTTTTTTTTTTTTTTTACATGTAATTAAAATTTTATTGCTGAAAAATATATATTAATACAACCCATATTTATAAAACATAAGTCATATTTAATTTCAATTTTTTATTCCCGTATATAGAGTAGATATGCATGTAATGGACACCCTTAAGGCATCTGACACTGCCGGCGAAGACACTCACGAGCTAATGCTAATCCTATGGGGCGGGATTTTTCTAATATCTCGTTTGCATTTCAACATTTTATTTATTTATATACTTATTATGCATTGAATAGCTGAAGTTCGTCTCTATATCGCATCTTTTTTACTTTTTCGATTTCGGTCGCAGATAATTTTAATAAAGTTTCTTTCACTTTCAAAACCGGTACCAAAAATGAAAGTGTTATTCTAAAAAGTATCTGCTGCCAAAATTGAAAAAGTAACAGTAAACAAATATTTAAGACAGAAAATATGTTTTTAATGACTTCTGTAACTTGAGTGTTTTTATTTAAATGGTGAACGATTAAGCCCTATAAGCCCCTCTTTGACTGTGCCCTTAAATAATATTATCGGCCTCATGAGTAGTTTTATTGCCAGATTATAAAATAAACAAAACATTGATTCGTTTTAAATAATAATACTAATAATAATAATGAAATGAAAAAAAATATTAAAATTTTATTAATCACATTAATATAACTATTTATAAAAGTTTTGGTGCTATTACATTTTGATATGTGTAATTTAAAAATAATATTTGATTATTTAAGTTTTCTTTTAAGTCAATATATTGTATGCACTATAAACATTCCCCAAAATTGCATTTTTAGCAATTCCTATATGAGATGTACATTAGGGTGGGCCGAAAAAAACTTTTTTTCGATTTTGGATTATGGCGGGTGCGGAAAAGTGGCCACTGGTGGCACTCAGTTCATACAAAAAATTTGAGATTTTTTGGACATTTCCTTACCCTGCCGCAAATGGCTTGAAGTTTTGCAAAAATGTTCATTTTTGAACTTTTTTCGAAAAAAATTAAAAAATGTTAAATTAAATTTATTTTGGTTGTATTTACTTGAAAAGGCATATTTAATGTACCAAATGTTTAAATAAGATCTGATCATGCATTATTTAAAATCTATGTGTATTATAACTTAATCTATTTTTATAGCTTTTTCGCGTATAATAGGCAAAAGTTGTATTTGTTTGAATCGATCGTTAGTTTCTGCATTATTTATGTCCCTCGGTCTTCTTTATATATTTTCTATGTGTCAAACGTCATATATTTGAGGAAAAGACAGCAGTATACTTCAAAAACAAATCTGAAAGGTGAGAAAGTGGTGAAGCAGGACTCTAAGCGCTCGCAATGATTCGTCGTAATACTCAGAGAGTGAAGGACGAAAGTTGAGGGCCAAAATGCGATAAAAGATTCTTATTATTTATCCTTGCTAAATTACCTGCGACATTTGTTCAGTGTTAACGTGAAACCCTTTTGTATTGATATGCAATGCTTTTTGGGTCGTTTAATGTGCCATTATAGTGTTTTGTGCGTTTTATTACAACGAGCTTAGAAATGGCTAGTATAAAGGGCCCTGACAATGCAAAGACACGCGATAGCGTGAAAAGTAACTCTTTGGGGGCATCATGCATATTGAAAGAATTGCAATTGCCAACTTATGTTGATAATCATGTGCCACTATTACTGGTTGCTTCACCATGTAGAAGTTGTGACAGCAGAGAATACGAATCTGGTCATCGATAAAAACAAAGTCAGAAGAGAGAAATAGAAACTTGGAAAGAAGATACAGGCAGAAGAAGTTATTGAAAGAAGGAAAATTAAAAGCATATTTTTTGATGGTAGAAAGGATAAAAGTATATTCAGAGGAAAAAAAGAACAAGCGGCACTGTCGAAGAAAAGGCGAGGAACACATCACCGTGTTGTTTGAACCTGGTTAGGAATACTCGGATCACTTGATACCTTGTTCCGGTCACGGAAAAGAAATAGCAAAATCATTATACAATCTTCCAAGTCACCAGAAGTTAGACTTTTCTGAACTGACGAAGTATCAAGGTAACGAAACGAGGTATCAAGTGACACAAATATTTCTAACCAGGTTCAAGCAACACGGTGATGTGTTCCACGCCTTTCTCTCGACGGTGCTGCTTGTTATTTTTGTTCCCTTGAATATACTTTTATCCTTTCTATCATAAAAAAATGCTTTTAATTTTCCGTCTTTCAATAACTTCTTCTGCCTGATCTTCTTTCCAAGTTTCTATTTCTCTCTTCTGACTTTGTTTTTATCGATGACGAGATTCGTATCCTCTGCTATCACAACTTCTACATAGTGAAGCAACCAGTAGTAGTGGCGCATGATTATCAGCATAGGTTGGCAATTGCAATCCTTTCAATATGCATGATGCCCCTAAAGAGTTACTTTTCACGCTATCGCGTGTCTTTGCATTGTCATGTACAACCAAAATACTAGCCATTTCTAAGCTCGTTGTAATAAAACGCACAAAACACTATAATGGCACATTAAACGACCCAAAAAGCACTGCATATCAATACAAAAGGGTTTCACGTTAATACTGAACAAATGTCGCAGGTAACTGAGCAAGGATAAATAATAAGAATCCTTTATCGAATTTTGGCTCTCAACTATTTCGTCCTTCACTCCCTGAGTATCACGACGAATCATTGCGCGCGCTTAGAGTCCTGCTTCATAACTTTCTCACCTTCTAGATTTGTGTTTGAAGTATACTGCTGTCTTTTCCCCCAAATATATGACGTTTAACACATAGAAAATATATAAAGAAGACCAAGGGACATAAATAATACAGAAACTAACGATCGATTCAAACAAATACAACTTTTGCCTATTATACGCGAAAAAGCTATAAAAATAGATTAAGTTATAATACACATAGATTTTAAATAATGCACGATCAGATCTTATTTAAACATTTGGTACATTAAATATGCCTTTTCAAATAAATACAACCAAAATAAATTTAATTTAACATTTTTTAATTTTTTTCGAAAAAAGTTCAAAAATGAACATTTTTGCAAAACTTCAAGCCGTTTGCGGCAAGGTAAGGAAATGTCCAAAAAATCTCAATTTTTTTGTATGAACTGAGTGCCACCAGTGGCCACTTTTCCGCACCCGCCATAATCGAAAATCGAAAAAAAGTGTTTTTCGGCCCACCCTAATGTACATTACTGGAAAATAACTATTTATAAACTAAATATAATAACTAACTTTATAAATATTAAACTTTAAAATTGAAACATTATTTTCCGCTTCCTGATTGTTTTAATTAAGAATATCAACAATAGTGCAAAATTATAAAATATGCAAGGGGGGAGTTACGAAAAAAAAAAATACTAAAAGCTACATTTTTATTGGTTATATTTTTATAAACCGAAAATATTCAGGGGCGTTTATTACTAGCTTTGAAAAACATTTGTAATATAAAAAACAGTTATTTATCTCTTTAAAAATATTTCGTTTTATATAAGTCTCACTACGAACTTTTAAAATCAACGTTTCAATAAACATCAGACATAAAAAAGCACTTTGTTTCAATACTTAAATATCATGTTTTATTTTTAAATGTCTAGAAATACATACGTCACAAACAAAAGTTTACAACAGATATAAATTTTATAACGGAATAAAATTTATTGTTAGATTCAACAATTTCTCAAAAATATTGCCATAAGAGAAATTCCTATTCGAATTATACATTTAACTTCAAAAAGAAAAAAAAGTAAGTACTTTAAGATAAGACTGAGTCAGAATAATAAAATCACGTAATTGCTAATGATGTTTATATTGTATGACTTGTGTCAGCATTTTTTTTCCCGAGGAGATAGAATGGCTGACACATAGCAAATGATTTTCTGCCTAACGTGAAACTGAACTGAATATTCACGAACTTTTGGGAACAAAAATTGAAATTAAACATAACTTACCTTGATAAATAATATCCTTTTTTTCATAAATGATAATTCCTTGTTTGGTAAATAATATCCATGTACTGTGACCTCTCTGTTATTGAGTATTAATGAAGTATTATATCTTTTTACTGATTTTTCTTTCATTGTGATTCCAGAAGAAGAGATTAATCTAATATTTGGATTATTTAATAGCATACATATCGAAGCATATCATTCAAAGATCGAAATTTAAAATACGTTTGAATATTATTAATAAAACGAAATGAATGGAGATCCACATATGTGGAACCGAGGAAACGAAAGATTAATTTTAAAATGGCGGAAACGTTTTTCTTATCAGTAAAGGAAGTGCAGGACATTTCTGATTGGCTGATGAGTCACTATTGTTGGCGGAGTGAGTATTCACTCTTCGAAAGAGTTAACAGCTGACTCTTAAAAAAGAGTGCGTTTTAAAACCAAATAAGCCTAATTTTTCAGGTTATATTATCAAAGGGAGTTTTTGAAAATGAAAAATTTACATATTTTGGCGTTTTCCATTATTTTACTCCATATATTGGATCAAAGTTTAACGGATTATTATTATTTTTTTAAGTTTATAATGCCGGGCTTTCACTCTCGTTGGTGGAGTGAGATATTTCACTCTCTACAACGGGGTGACATACTTCACTCTCGACAGCGGAGTGACATTTTTCACTCCTTTCTAGAGAGTGGGAAATTCCACTCTTTAAGGAGTGTATTTTTATAAATTGCACTCTAAAAAGAGTGAAAATGTCTGTCACTCTCACAAAAAGTGAGCATTTCACTCCTTCCAGTTTTAGAGTGTAAAGGGCCATGCTTCTCGAGGTATTGCGGTTAAGGTATCGATCGGTAAATCGACTGTAAACGATATTTAAAAATTATAAAAATATGGCTATGGTCCTGCAGAACTTTGTGAGTTCCGGGAGACTCCAAAAAAGACTATTCGCATGGACACAATTATCAGGAGAAAACTAATTGATGACCCGCTTAAAAATTACGTTGTAACATACAGCTATTTACGAAATGAAAATATTGCTGAAATGAGTCACTCTATCGTGTCCAGATGCTGACGTGATACAGAACTATATGGAAGAATCGGTGTTCAAAAATTTTTCATAGGTAAAAAAATATTAATGTACCCGACAGGCTTTTTTCAAAAAACACAGTCTGGTCAAGTGAAAACTGGTCAAAAGTACTATTTTTCCAACAATCAAATTTGAAACTTTTTTGGAAGTGATGGCAGACACTACGTCCAATGACCTAATATCAAAAGATATGATTAGACCTATGTTATTCCTAAAATGATGCATGGCGGAGGACACCTTATTATATGGGAAATATTTTCTTCAAAAAGTATCGGTCCGTTATTTGAAAACCCAGTGCAAAATGAATGATGTAATGTACAAAAATATCTTGCAATATTATTTGCTGCCTTATTAGAGGAAAAATTTTGGCCGCAACTATTTGTTTTAACATGATAACTACACAATGAATGAATGAAAGCTTTGACAAGCAATAGTTTTTGCACAAAAATATTTCGTTTTTGAAATGACCAGCCCAAACGCCGAATATGAATTCAATAGAAAATAATTGGAAAGAGGTTGGCAAACGTCTGCCGGACTATAAATATTCCAACTCAGCCGAAATTTCCGAAAAGTTACAAGAAATATGGAAAAAACGTACCATAGATGATCTTTAACTGTTAATTGTGTTAATATAACGTTGCTGCGCCGTAGAAAATATTACTAAAGGTAATAAAATACTAGTTGTAAATGTTGTTGATCACTAGTTTTCTATTACAATACAATTTTTTAAAACTAGCGGAGGTGGTCGGAAACTTTTAGAACATGCGTTTTCCTTTGTACTTAACTTTGTCAATTAAATTTATTGATATTTGCTTGTTATTTCATAAATAATTTCCTAATTATTATGTCAATAAAATGTATAAGTATCACTTTGAGATTCCTCTTCGCATGGGTATAATTCCAAATTAACTGAAAAATTTTTGCTGGCCGAAAACTTTTGACTGCCACTGTATATATTAGGGTAAAATATGGATACTGTTATCCAAAGAGAAAAATTCGAAATCCAAATCTTTATGATTTACTTCTTTTTAAATGATTAATTCCATATTGTTATGTATATATTTGAAAATAAAATAGGAATGCTATTATCCAAAGAGAAAGAACGAAAGGCCTTTTCGATATTCTTCTACAATTTTAAAATAATTGATTAGGATAAATATTTATTTTATGTATTTAAGAATAAAATATGGATGTTATTGTGCAAAGTAAAAGATGCGAAGCTAAATCTCTTTGATTTTCTTCTACAATTTTTAAATAATTGATTAGGATAGGTATTTTGTTTATATATTTGCGAGTAAAATATAAAAGCTATTATAGGTAGAAAAAGATGCAAAACTCAGAAAAGGGAGAAAAGAGAAAGATTCGGAGATGATTCAAAGAAAATAATGCAAAAGCCAGTTTTTCTGATTTTTTTTAAGAATTAATTTGAATATATATTTTTTCTTTTAAATAAAATAGATAAAAAAAAGTCCCGTGGTAAAGCCTTATGAAAGTCTTAATAAATGAATATACTAATATCAGCATAATTTACTTTTTTTTTTTTAATTTTAAGTAGATTATGTATAAATAATTTGATTAAAAAATATCCTTTTGACATTTAAGTTCATGTTCTAAAAGTAGTTTTAAAATTAATCCACAAAATACTAATTTCAAAAGTTTTCAGATTTTTTTTTTCTTTTCTCCTTCATCGAAGCAAAATTGCTTTGTAACAAAAACAATAAATTTACAATACTTTGGTGCAACTCTAGAGTTTAGAAATTAATAACATAAATCCAATTGTTCAAAAAAGTGAACAATAGGATCCAAACCTCTTTTCAAAAGATTATAAAATATCGGAAATTCTTTTAAATCAATCGGCTTTAAAGTTTTGTAAAGAAATTAATTTCTGGATCAATGAATTTAAAATAGGAATTAAATACAGAATATAAGCTATTGTGTAAAGAAAAAGATGCAAAAATGAAATGATTCTAAAATTATTTTTTTCTCTACTTTTTTTAAAAGTTTCTTTGAGATGTTATTATTATTTTTAATAAAAAGCTTCTAAAACCTGTTTAAAGCCTTTTGAACTTTGAGTTTTTATAAATGAGTAAATGTATATTAAAATTAATTTTGTAAAGTGAATATGAATAAAAAGATAAATATTTCTTTTTGGGATAAATTTTAAATTTTCTTGAAATTAAAGTTCAAAATTACACCACGCTACTAAGATATCTATCTTCTACCGCAAAAAGGTTTTTTTTTTTTTTTTTTTTTTTTTTTTTTTTTTTTTTTTTTTTTTTTACTGAAATATGTATAAAAAATAAATATTTATTTCTTATAATGAATTTTAAAGTTATTCTAGAAAATTAAAGTGCAGAAATGTACTTGAAATACACAAATGTGCCGCAATTACAAGCTTTCATTAATTTGAATGTTAATTTGAAAGTTATATATATTTTTCACTTTCTCCTTTTGAAAGGGTCGTGTTTAAAACAATGCAATTGGTATTTTTGAGCGGGGAGGGGATGTAAACATTTAGGTGTATCCTGGCACCCTTTAAAAAGTACAAGAATTATTAATTTATAAGTATGTGCCATAATAATCAAAGATAAAATTTAAGTTTAGCGATTTCAGTTATAAAAGTCTAATCAAATAAATACAGTAAAATATAATCTTTCGGGCACAAAACATTGCCCATAATAATAAGTCACCTGTCTTGGAGGTATAGATCATAATAGTTTGCTTTGTATACGTACTTTTAGAAAACTGAAAACTAAAGCACTTGAAATTTGCCATTTTTTAAATACAATGTTGAGTAACCGAACCGTACATTTTTTTTTAAAGTAGCGTTTCCTCATAGTGAAATAGACGAAAAATAGTCATTATACTGTACTGTTAAAGATTTAAAAAAAAAATTGTAACTTAACAAATTATAACGACTATTTGAAAAATGATAGTTTCAAAGACTAAAATTTTAAAGGCTTATAAATAATTCTATATTTAAATTAATAATAATAATAAAAGTCATTTTTGTGATGATCATAACGAGTCATATATTACGCCATGCTTTAAACATTATAATTCCTGGACCAGAGATTTTTTAAAAAAAGTAGTTTATAGATATACAACCTTAACTGTTTAAAATGTGGTGCATTTTTAACCGACTTCAAAGAGGAGGTTATGAATTCGACCTGTATGTATTTGTTGTTCACGCATAACTTTTGTAAATATGAACCGATTTTTATCATTCTTTTTTTGTTTGAAAGCGTATGAGGTCCATGTGGTCCCATTCGAATTTCATAAAAATCTGATAATTAGAACTTTTTAAAAAATAAAAACTTTAAATTTCAAATTTATTTTGAAGCAATCGACCAATTAGAAGTGTTCCTTTGCGTGCTGACACACGATCTTTTCACTGTTAAAAGTTTGAAGTTTTTACTGCATCATCACTCCACCGTTTTTATGGAATATCTCTATTTTGACCAATGAGAATTCTCCATAATACAATGAAGTAATCATTTTCTATAAAAGCGATGGATAGACGATAAAGTAAAAGTTTCAAATTTTTAACAGTGTTCAAAGTGCAAAATCCTAACTGGACGAGGGCCAGGATTCACATACATTTTGTGCTGTTTGCGAAACGAGATTTATTAACAAGAAAATTAATTTAAAACATTGAAAAATTTGCTAAAATTCAGGCTTCTGATTCGTTAATCTGGTTTCGCTAACAGCGCAAATTTTACCTGGTTTCCGGACAAGTTCCCTTATGCAAGAAACCGGAAATAAAGCATCTAGGGGATATAGTGTGGAAATCGGCTACTTCAGGGCGTGTTCAGAGCAACTTACAAAAGTAACCAATGTTACCGACCGATTGTAGGGCAGGACGAAAGCAAATTGTGGCATCAATGAAAACTATTCTGTTGAATTGTAGCTGACATCACACTTCGCTTTGATTTTCATTTCGTACTTGTCTACAATCGGTAAGTGGTCGGTAAGTAACCGGTAAGTTGTGCTGAACACGCCCTCTGTAACACTTAAAAAAAGCGCTAAAATGCTCTATTCTTTAAATGTGCAACAATGCTAATGAAATTTAAAGATAGAAGCGACATCTGCAGGACATTTTCTAAAAATGCAAGAATTATTGCTAGTCTAGATAATGTATCACGAAAATGCCGCAGATGTCGCTGTGATCGACACTTTGGAATTCAGTAGCATCGTTGCACATTTAAAGGATACAAATTAAAAAGTTGTATCCTTGTATTGTATATAAATAGATTGTATATATATTATATATTGTATATTATATTGTATGTATTGTATATTGTATATTATATTGTATATATTGTATATTGTATATTATATTGTATATATTGTATATTGTATATAAAGTATTGTAAGCATTGTAAAAAAATTGAACCCTTTTGCTGCACCGTCACTCCATCACTTTTATAGGAAACGATTACTTCGCTCTATTATGGAGCATTCTCATTGGTCAAAACAAAGAAATTCTATAAAAGCGATGGGAGTAACGATGCAGCAAAAGGGTCGATTTTTTTACAGTGTCGATAGCAGATTTTCACTCCATGTATTCCAGACTCTCTCCTTCGAACAATGAAAAGTTCTCAAAAATGAAGGCTTTTGATTGGTCAATCTTGTTTTGCTTAACAGCGAATAATCCTTCTGTATCCTAACCACTGTTGAAGAGATGTTAGTTTTTTATCAAAGTACGAAATCTTAGCTGGAACAATTCTCGTATCCACCAAAGTGAAAGATCCACATCTATCCAGACATGAGAATTCGATATCGAAAAGCTGAAAATTCATCTCTAAAGAGCCTTACACGTTAAAGCAAGAGTGTCTGTGTATCAGGGTGCTTGTTATGCCGGATTCACAAAGTGATTAAAGTACATTGCTATGTGCTAGATTTACGTTTGGACAAATATAAATGACGAAAAATTTTGATAAGCTTACCATTAAAGTTAAGCTAGTTAACTTCTTTCACCCATAAAACAAACTCGTTCAAGCGACTACCGCTAAGTTCTGGAATAAAATTCTTAAATTTTCTGTACTTTGGAAAACCGCGTTTATCAAAGAACATTCTTAACTTCAAATATTACTACTTTCACATAGACGCATGTTGAATCATGGTGTGTTTTTGATAATGTCTTCCTTTTTAGTTTTTATGACTGAAAAGGGTATTTTAATACATATGAACATTTAGAATTACTTTGCTATGCATTCAATCATAGAAGCAACTTGACGCGCTCTGATTGTGTACGCGTACTTTAAACTGTAAAAAATCTGACCTTTTTGCTGCATCGTCACTACCCCGCTTTTATGGAATATCTCACTTTTGATCCATGAGAATGCTCCATAATAGGCTGAAGTAATCGTTTTCTATATTAGCGGTGGAGGGACGATACAGCAAAAGAGTCAAATTTTTAACAGTGTACCCTGTTTAAAATATCTTGAAAAATTACCTCTGTTTTTAAAGACTATCTATTTTCTGACCAATGAAAACGCTCCATAGACGTTTTTAGATCGCTCTCATTAGTCAGAAAATAGATAGTCTTTAAAAACAAAGGTAATTTTTCACAATAATTTTAACGTGTACTGATGGATTGTCAGCTTTTCAATGCCCATTTACGAAGTCTGTAGATTTCAATGTGGACATTAAGGCACTACACTAGTCTCAGAAAAAGACCCGGATCTTAGTGTAAAGACTATGGGTGTGTTCTTTTCAAATATCTCGCACAAATTTTAATATATTTACATGATTTTTTTTTGCATAGGATAGCCGAGGATGATCTACAACCGGCCTAGTTTTTACTTCTTCAATTTTGCTTATGTATGTTTTATATAATGATAGTTTCAATTTCAGAACCGTTTAAACCGGTTTTGAAATTTAAAATAATTTTTAAAAAATCTGAAACCAAAATTGAAAAAGTAAAAACTAGGTCGGTTGTGGTATATCCTTAGCTATCCTGTGCAAAAAAAAAAAAAAAAAAAAAAAAAAAAAAAAATCACGTAAAAATTTTAAATTTAAAAAGAACGTCCCCATAGACTTCACATTATCATCCGGGTCTTTTTCTGTGCCTAGTGTGCGGCCTTAAAGTTTGCTGGATGCGATAAATTTCCGAAATGTTAAAGCTTGAATGGACAAGTTCTCGCATCCACTAAAGCGGAAATATACATCGATACCAATCAACATCCTTAAGTTGTTGAAAAGATGAAAATTCTTTAGTATATATTTTGCTCCGAAGGAAAAAATTATCTCTACATATCAATGCAAAATAAAGTGCACAGATATGTGTAGCAAAATTATCTTTAGATTCAGATTTGATTGCCGGATTAGACACCTTAATGATTTCAGATTTTGTTCATGTAGGATTCCTCGATGTGAATATGACGACACATGTAGCACAGTATACGATTGATTGAAAAGATTCTGGACAAAAATGAGTCATCAAGGGGGGTCCTTGTGGCCGAATGGTTAAGACACCACGCTACTAATCTCTTGAGAGCGTAGGAGATTGCGGGTTCGAATCCCACTGGTTCCGTTGCACACACTCTTTATGTGTAGCTCCCAATTGTACTTTTCTTGTCTCGTAATATTTCCTTGTGCTATCTTGTCCTTGTATGTCCACGAATTTGTAAAATAATATGGATTATGTATTTATGTCTGTGTAGAAATAAAGGATCATTCGGCGTACAATCGAATTCTACCGAGAAATCATCATCAAACTTTATAATAGAAAATGCCTAGCATTGCGATACATTGTTAAAAATTTAACTTTTGCTGCCTCGTCACTCCATCCCTTTTATGGAATATCTCAAAAATACACTGTAAAAATTTTTACCGTTTTGCTGCATCGTCACTCCCCCGCTTTTATAAAATATTTGTCTTTTGACCCATGAGAATGCTCCATGATAGGCTGAAATAATTGTTTTCCATAAAAGCGGTGGAGTGAGTTTCAAATTTTTAGTTGGGCCAAAAGCGTCTGTGAAAAAAGTCTTTGGGCATCGAATGCTGTCACTCTCTTATAGATGCAGCCAAGTACAGGTTATGATTTTCGGATTCCTCGTCGAATTATCACCGCTCATTTCCGATGCCTTTACTGCATTTATAGGAATTAGATTGTTTATCTATTGAATCATAGAGCGATTTTTGTTAAAATCTTTCTTTTTGCTTTTTTCTGACTGAAGGGGGAGTACTTTTGACTACACTAGAAAAGCATTTTACTATTCATTGATACATGGAGTCATTTTGCTGTTTACTCATATATGGAAGCGCTTTGCCGCGCGCGTATGCGTAAGGACACTTTACTTGAGGCATTGTCACCTTTCGATAACCACTTCCGATGTCCGTACGATTAGATGTTGACTTTAAGATTTCATGAATGCGGTAGCTTTTCGTCGTGCCAGATCTGAAGAAGTTACCACATCCAGAAAACCTAAAGATTCACAACGATACTAACCGATATTGTAAGTGTCTTTTGAAAAGTTAACAATCAAACAGTGACAAGTAAAGCGGATACATCAGAACTCAGCAAAGTGTGTTTATTAGTAGTGCGTTGCAAAGAGCCATCATATGTCAGTACACATAATTATGTATTACGGTATTAATAACTAAAAAGTAGGAAATAAATTTAACTTTTTCAAAAAAATGTATAACCGACTCCAAAAAAAGCGCTAAAAAGAATTAAATAATTCTATAAAATTCTCTAATGACAAATCGTTATCCAATACCCACACACTGACTATCATGTACCGGTATAAAACGGTTAAATTTAATATATAGAATTTAACATCCACCAAACATAGGTTTTCCAGAGAATTTTTTTTTTACAAGAGATTAATTTGCATATTTTTGATTTAATTTTTGAATATATACATATAAAAAGTAAGGACTTACTTTTTGAAGTTGGTGCCAAACTATTTTAAGTATAGTAAGAATTGTGGATATATTATGTCTAGTACCATAAATAAAATGGGGAAATCATTATCGATTATGATTGTTTGGCACCAAATTCAAAAAGTAATTCCTTACTTTTTATATGTATATATTCAAAAATTAAATCAAAAATAGGTAAATTAATCTCTTGTAAAAAATATTCTCTGGAAAACCTATGTTTGGTGGATGTTAAATTCTATATATTAAATTTAACCGTTTTATACCGGTACATGATAGTCAGTGTGTGGGTATTGGATAACGATTTGTCATTAGAGAATTTTATAGAATTATTTAATTCTTTTTAGCGCTTTTTTTGGAGTCGGTTATACATTTTTTTGAAAAAGTTAAATTTTTATTTAATAGAGTTTATCAGACTGACTTCTGAACGCCTCATATTACACACAATATGGATTAAACATTAATATTCCTGAACCCATCATAAACAAATTTCAAATGAAATTTTAGTTTTACAATTTTTGGAACTGCAAATTTATAAACATCTAAACATCGCACATTTTAAATTTTTACACCGTTGCGTTGAGAAAAAAATGCACTTTTAAATGAAATTTGTTTGAAATAATTATCACAACTTATTTTTAAATTATTATTTTTTAAAGTTTTTATTACATTTTTATCATTTTGGCAACAATCAGAGAACGAAAAATAAGTTGCGGTGTTCAACCAATAAAAAGTTTCAGATATACTTCTGATTTCCCAGTTCCCTACCGAGAAGAACAACTATTTTCCAAATAGTTAAAAAAAAACTCTCAAAACAAGTGTGAGAAACAAGTTTGCGAAATTTATTCCTTAGAAATAAAACGTTTTATTGTTTGTGGAAAACATAATTTTCTTTTTTCATCCGTAGTTTTTGAACATTTGTAAAAGGAATATTTTGTCCTAGTGCGAAAAAACGAAAATATTCCGTTTCAGTTGAGTAAAAACGGTAAAACTTTTAACTTTATTTTCATAAATTATGTTTTGACTATCTATATGGTGACAAATAAATGCTGTGGCGAAATAAAAATGTCAGTTTAATTTAATATATATATATATAGGGGAGACTGGGGTACAATGGTCCACCCCCTATTTTTGATATTAATTCTGTTTTTGAAAGCTTCATATTTTAGTATACGGATGGCAGTCATGAATTAGTAAAAATAAGTTTGAAACCATGTGCATAGCTGATATTTTAACCATTTTATGCTTGATAATATATTTGACTCAGGGGGAGTAAGGCAAAAGTAAATATTTTCAGTAAAACATATCTTCATTTATTTATTACAGATTTGTAATTTGAAAGATATTGTTTGGCAAAATAAAAAGGTAAGACAATACATTATTATATTTATTATAGCTAAAATAATAGAATTCTAAATTTCTTTTTTTATCATCAAGTTTTTGTCAAACTTCCATATGGGGTACAATGGACCATCAGAAACTGGGGTACAATGGACCATGGTCCATTGTACGCCAGTTTTGTATCCCACGTTTTTAAAAGTTAAATATTATATGTGAAATTCAGAATTAATAAATTATTTTACTTCTGAGTATAGATTAATTAATGATTCATGTTGTGTAATGCATTTTTGAAATATTTATCTGTATAATATATGTTTTCAAACATAAAAATTAGCCCAAATTAAGAATTAATAAATTATTTTATTTCTGTGTGTGAATTAATGAATGATTCATGTTGTGAAATGTATTTTTGAAATATTTATCTACATAATATAAGCTTTCAAATTAAAAAAATTAACCCAAATTGAACACCAAAAATTAGTAAACAAAATATTTTGTGCATTTGAGGATTTTTTTTTTAAATTTCATATAATTTGTTAATTCAATATTCCTGCAATTACGCAGACATGCATCCATAATAAGTTAGACTTAAACAAAATAGTAGAATAAGAAAAACAAAAATTATATTTACCTATTAGTCTGTATCTGGATATAATAATTAAATAAGGTAAAATTCATTAAAAAAATACAGATGATGTAAAGTAGACAGGAAAAATTTATTATATTTTTTCCTTAGTCATATATTTAGATATATATATTTCTTATTATAAAGGTTTATATTTAAATTTAAGTGGCATCATTGTACAAAAAAAGATACATATTATTTTTCATATTTCTTTTAGCAATGCCAAGAAACAAGCCTAGGAAAACCAATAAAGGTTCTGTGCCACATGAAGTTATGGAACAGGCTGTAAAATGTATTGTGAATGATAATAAACCTAATTGTTCAATCTGCGACCGGTATGATGACATAATGACTTAATGATAAAAAAATTAAGAAAAAAATGTTACTTTAGTTAGAGCTAAAAGAGTGAATAAACAAATAAAAATGAATAATAAAATGTGAATAAACAAATAAAAATGAGTAATAAAATGTGAATAAGCAAATTATGATATAGTTTATCTATCTTATTGTTAAAAAATGAATTACACTGATATATTTTTATTCATATTACAAGTGGTCCGTAGAGCCCCATGCTGTGGACCATTGTAACCCGGCATTGGGGTAGAATGGTCCACTTTGTTACTTGCTATTTAAAAAAATATTTAAAAAAAGTATGCATAATTATTATTTTTGAGTTGATGCAGTATAAACTTTAATGTATAGGTAACATGCATGTACTTGATCAAAAGAAAAAAATCAATACTTTAAGAGTAAACAGTCAAAATTTACAAAAGTGGACCATTGTACCCCAGTCTCCCCTATTTTTTTTTTTTTTTTTTTTTTTTTTTTTACGATTTTGAATTATATTATTGCATTATTTATATTCCTCGTCCATTTTTGTCGTACAGTTGTTATTTTTGCTGCTATTATCTCACTATTTTGCAGGAAAACATGGTGCGCAAGTGTTAATACTGCATTCATCTATCAACTCATTCTTCCCCCAAAGAAAATTCGCTGTTAATAGATCTTTAATTAAAAAGCCTGTTAATTATAGATTCTGTAGTTAAATAGTAATGTAACCAACTAAATCATGATTAGAAATAAACCCAATTTAACAATTTTATCTAGCCACTTTTGAGTAGTTTTTAATTTTATTTTTCTGTAAGATCTGGTATTATCAGCATCACTTAATACCATAATATTTTCTCGATTATTTTATCACGATTATTCTTTCCTCTATTCTTTTATTTTTATTTCATTATATTTTATTTTATTTTGCTGTAAAAGTTAATCCTATCAAAAACTTGTCAGTATAAAAATTGTAGATAATATCAAAGTTGTCAATATTAAAGTAAGAAGAATTATAATAAATCTAAACAAATTTGAAATCTTATGAATTGACGAAGTTATGGAATTTTTTCTTCTTGACGTCCACCTCTTCTATGTTACGGTTGGCCCTATCAAAATCTTGTCAACATAAATGTAGCCGGTAAGATTAAGATAATTTATAATAAATTTCAGTGGATTTGATATCTTATGAATTGTTGGTGTTCTGAATTTTTTTTCTTAAAACACATTGCTAATATTCTTGAGCCCTACTTCAAAAATCTGCCATACATAAATGTTTGCCCATTTTCGTAGAAGTAATAATCTCTATAAATAAAAGGAATTCTGAGGATAATTAATTAATTGAGGCACAGGGGAAAGCAAATCTTGGCAATGCGCCAACTCGGTCCAGAGGAAGCAAATCTTGGCAATGCGCCAACTCGGTCCAGAGGAAGCAAATCTTGGCAATGCGCCAACTCGGTCCAGAGGTATAAAAGCAAGATAGAAAAAAACGCGCAGGTCTGTGCATTCAAGTACAACCACCCATATGTATATGCTGAAAGTTTGTTCTGACGCTCACCCGACGCACGTGGAGTGCCGATGGTCCGGGGAGAGTCACCGGGGGATCCGTCGCCAGCTGAGAGAGAAGCGTAGAGTCACCGGGGGATCCGTCGCCAGCTGAGAGAGAAGCGTACCATACACATAAATTATTAAATAAACTTTCAAATTAAGCCCGGCGAAGCGGGCTGCGTATGCTAGTAATTTTAAATTGATTTTATGCATATTATAATTAAGAAGTTATTAGTTATTTTCGATTTTCACAAAATCCCTTCTGATTTCCACACTCATGTTTCGATTTCTCCCATTTATAACCTGGAGAGATTCTCTGTTCGTTGATATTATGTATCTGTTTGAAAGAGATTTGTGCAGAATTATGGAAATTATCGTTTACATAAAAAGTGATATATAGGTAGATGTATAGATTAGATCAATGTAAAAAAAATTGGGGTTGTTTTGGCGGTTTCTAGGAATCATAAGATCGGCATAGATCTGTAAAAAAATTTCATAAATTGCAGCATGAAAAATAATCTAAAATGTAGTATTTCTTTTAAAATCTACCTGGAAATAGCGAGTTGGGACACATCTAAAAAAAGTGTTTTCATTTTTAATAGTAATTATCAAAATTGATTGAGTTGAATACTCAGGGCAGAAGGTTAAAAGTTCATCCTAATTTTTAAAATTTATAGATATTACAGGGGATTGTTTTTTCCCGATTGTTAATTTACAAAAAGCATTTTATGTTTTAGATTCATGTGTCATAAGAGAGAAATTTTTTGCGATGAAAATATCAAAAACAGACATAGATCTGTCATATAATTTTGATAATTTTTTATGAAAATGGTTACTTGGGAAATTTGATCTTGCAATATATAGCAAAAAGTCCAGTTCAGCTAGCATTTTTGCCGATCCTACCGAAGCTGGTATATACGAGCTTCTGATTGGTTGAATAATTTAAACAGCGTTGTCGTTTGTAAATAAGTCATTCTTAATATGAATGTTCGTATTAGGGGCGTATATGGGTCTATCATATATTAGGGGCGTATATGGATATTTCGTATTAAAATAATAAGAAGAAGATATTAGAATTTTTAAAATAGTAACATAGAGCAATTGGATTTGTAAATATAGGGTATTAGACGCCGTAAAAAGGAAATGTTTGATTATAGTTTGTAAATAAATTGTTCTGAATTTCGATGTACGTATCACGGGCATATTTGTGAATATCATGTCAAAATAATTAAGAAGAAATTCTAATTTTATTCTAATTTTTATTTTTTAAGTAATACAAAACAATTGAGAAACATCATCATTGACATTTTTAATTATAAATTCCAGAAAATCTTTCTTTTAATCAATAAATAAATATGTAAAATCAGATGGAAATTAATAAAAATCCATCTTTTAAAAGTTTTTAAAACAAAAACTTATGATTAAATAAACGTAAACTCAAAAAATGATCCAAACAAAAAGTTCTTTAAATTATTCAACCAATCAGAAGTCCGTATTTTCTTCCCAATGCTAGCTTCGGTGGGATCGGCAAAAATGCGTTCAGCTACACTGTAAGAAACTACTCGTTGGAGGCCACCGTAATACTTAGACACCATGGATATACATAGTATAAAACATGAAAAATAAACATGGTTAAATGATCTATAAAATGCATTTCAATTCCAAAATAAAATTTAAACGTATATTTAAATGTTTTTAATACATAATAATCCTCTGTTACATGACTGCTGGTACTCAATGATTATCCTGTTGACCAATTTCGATAAATTGTATAAATCTCCAAACTATTCGTAAATTATATAAATTGGCATAATTTTTATTTTAAATAACGTAAAAACAAAGAAAGTATTAAAGGATTAATAAAAATACAAATAAAATGTTGAATTAAAAATCACTTGATGACGTAAAAAAACGTGTAACGTGTTTAATGTCAAGTGAATGTGGCAAGTACGATAAGCCATTATTGGCATATCTTATAGCCTGGAGATAGTTTTTTGTTCAACGGGATAATCATGCACTACCGAATTTTGTAAAAGAAACAATCCTTATATCTCCAAAAATGATAATCATAATCCCTGATAGTTTACTGCGTTGGATTAAGCATCTTATTTCCAATAAAAATTACATTTGAAATGAAATTTGTATGAAATACAGGATCGCGAAAAATCAGAGTATAAAGAATTTGATTACAAACATTCCGGTAATTAACATCCAATCTTAATTCTTTACTCAAAATTTATATATTTTTTCATTGTCTTTTACATTCACTCCTTAAAATATAAAAATTCAGAAATATTTATCTCTTTGAAACTCTTTTATCAAAATGAATATTTCGAGAATCCGAAAAAAATAGTTTCTGATAATCGAGGTTACTGACATTCAATATGCTTCTTTCCATTATTACTACTAAGTACACACCAAATTTCAAATCTCTATCTCTTTTTTTTTTGGGGGGGGGAGGGAAATAGAGCGTTTACAGAGGCACAGACAGATGAACGGACTGAGAGACGGACAGACAGTCAGACAAGCAGATAGTCGGACGGCAACTTTTTTTCAAAAGATAATTTTTCGTTATCTTCATTTACTGAAACGTGTAAATCCGTCAATTTTGTTTTTGATTTCCAAAACGATTGCAAGACCTACCTTATACTACGTAGGATGGGTGTTTCTTAACACTCGCAATACTAAGATAGGGTCAATTTGACCCAATAAGGACATTTTTTTAGTTTTGTTTTCATTTAGAATATGTATGCTACAGTCATTTTCTAGGAACTATAATTTGAAATCCCTATCTCTGTTTCATAATTTTGTCTTCTTAGTAAATTTCGCACAGTTAATTTTTTTTTGTTTGTTTGTTTATTTGTAGAAAATGCAAATTGGGCCATAGGGTCATATTTACCCATCCGTAGACAGTCACGCAGTAAATGAAATTTTTCTATCATTTTTCACGTATCAAGAGAAAGAAAGGAAATTTTTGGCATCCTTCCAGATTTTGTTCACTGCTGTCTGTACAGCCACAGCCAAACTCGGGGAAGGATCGTAGTACAGCATTACCATGCAAGCCTCTTCATTGTGTTTTTTTCTTTGTTGATGCGTTCAGTTATATATAAATTTCACTATTAAACAAAATGAATCGTTGCGTCATATACGCATTATTATTAACTATGAGATTAAAATGTGGAACTAGATTATCTATACAGTTATCCCTTTTTAAATATTAGGCATTTAAATAATATTTTGATGTTAGAATTGCAAAGATCAAACTAGGAAAATGTAATATAACCACAATCAGAAATAATTAAAGTGTACTTTCCCAGGGTATTTCGAAAAGAAAGCACTGAAAAACTTTTCAACGTAAATAGATAGATTTGAATTTTAAAATTTCAGATTTTACACATGTGAATAAAAGAAATGTAAAGGTGGGGCTTTCAAAATGTTGCCATCTACGGAGACATCACTGCTCAAAATTCCTGACAAACTTGCATCAACTGGTCTTCAGTTTGAATCGAATTTATCATTTGTAATTGCTGTTTTAAGATCGTCTATCGTTTTTGTGCTGTACTGGTAGAATATCATCCTACAAAAGAAGCCTATTGATTAAAAGTTGGACTAAAAGGGCAAAAATCTCCACAGACAAAGCGACTGGAGAAACCTCTTACGATGACAAAATTATCATAGTGGTTTTTGAGAAATTCCAGGACATCACTTTAGAATAGGGATCTATTTTAATGACGGACTATTGCACAATAGAACAGCAATTTCCGAAACAGAGATGACTGTTAAAGAACATGAACAGACTCTATTTCTTACATTTTATTTTCTGTGTGTTATATTATAGATTATTGCAGAAGTATCGCTTGAGAGCAAATAATTAATTATTAGCTTCTTTCGTTAAATGAGTTGTAGCAGAGAGTAGTTAACCGGTCAGATAAAAATCAGGCTGTGTGCCAAC
The DNA here is from genome assembly GCA_964019185.1 of Maratus speculifer. Taxonomy (NCBI): domain Eukaryota; kingdom Metazoa; phylum Arthropoda; class Arachnida; order Araneae; family Salticidae; genus Maratus; species Maratus speculifer. The sequence continues at coordinate 228,206,251 of OZ025292.1, forward strand.
CACTTACTGCTACTAACCAACTGACGAAGGCAGCCAATAGTTATTCCTTATATATAAAAAAGCTGATTGTTTGGAAATGGGCCAATGAAAAGCTACGTAGATATCGCAAGAGGCGGGGCGCGTTTTTTTCGCAAATTTGGCAATATATCGCCAAACTTGGTGAACAAAATTTGTCATCAAGTGACGCAAACATGGCGATTTCTCTAATATTTCGCTAAGTTCCCATAGACATCCAGTGAAAACCAATAGGTTTGCTTGCTTGTAGAAAGGCAACAAATTGAGACATTTTAAAGCATAAAAGCTATATTAGCTTATGAATAGACTTTAATGGGAATATTTACGTTATTTTTGAGTATAAATACGAACTATATACAAAATCTGTAACAATATATTTATGTGAACTTCTCAGACAAATAAATCCATATGCTAAAAATTATAGAATGTAGCATGAATTAGCTATAATTAATGGAGATGAATATGTTTTAAATTCTATAACTTATAAATTCGATGACACGCAAAGATATAACAAACCAACATCTTCGGAAGATGCTTTCATAATTGAATCATGAGATTAATGTGTGGATCTTAAGTTTAATGAAAACATGAAGATGGTCGAAGACCACTATTATCAATCAAATCTAACAACATGCAGATCCCATGACACTTCCAAATTTATTTTCTCATGTTGATTTAGGATGGATATATAATATGTATAAAAAAGGCAAGAAGATTACATCTTTATAGTCTTTTGAACATCATTTAGCTCTGCAGAAAAATATTTTTATCCTTTACTTAGTTCTGTTTACTTAATTCATTTTACATTAGATTGCTTTAAAAAGTTTAACTTTGTTTTTATCAATGACAAAAACAGACATTGTATCACTTAACAGCGGTTGATTTTGCCTTTAAAATCTCCAATTAAAGGAAAGTGAATGGAAATCATTTTACAGGGAGATCACCACTTAAAAAAAAAAAATTAATGCAATATTTTTAAAGCCGATCAAATTAGCGTGCTTTTAGAATCTAGGGCGTCAGAACGAAGGTTGGCAAGCGTAGCTAATAGGGGACATAGCTTCCTAGTTATTCTAAAAAAATATTGCACTCTCTACTCCTTATATATGAAAAAATGAAATCCGTTTCTATAAATGTTTACCAATCTAAATCCTAACTGCCTTTTATTTTGTAATCTAAAGACCTATTATTCTATTTTTTAAAATGTGAGTTATACTGTAGTTCTAAAATATCATCTCTTTTATCAAAATTCTTGATTTCTCTCATGAACCGTAAGAAATGTTTGTATTCTGCTTGTTGTTCCAATGCGAATTCCGACAAATTCGAAGGTCCTGTCAATTCTTAAATATTTTAACATCATATTCATTCTTTATATAAATTGTGTTGAGAACAGAAATATAGTTTTAAGAGCATTTAATTAATTATTGTTTTTTTAGGTCTATTGTAGCAGGGAGTAGTTAGCCCATCAATAAGAAAGCAGGTTGTGTTTTCCCGAAGTCGCGTCGCTACAAACATTTACTGCTATTAATCAACTGGAAAAGGGAGCCAATAGTTTATTATTCTAAAAAATATATTTCATTCTCTACGCATTTTAATTGAAAAAAATAACATCCTATTCTATAAATGTCTACCAATCTAAACTCAAAATGTTTTCTTTTATTTTATAAAGATCTTTAGAAGAGGAAAGATATATTTTGAATTTAAAACATATCAAAGTTCTTGATTTCCCTCATGATCAGTAAGCATTCTGCATTCTGCTTGCTGTCCCAATACGAATTTATTTTTTCTCCCGAAAATTCCTTAAACGATCTTAATATCGTCAGGAGTGAAAGTTTCTGAAAAATAATAAGAAATGCTTTTCAGCGTTTTCAAATAATAACAAAAGAAAAAGAATATTTCTTTGTAATTCATAAACGAAAACTGAAAATTTCATTGCGCTATTTCTTCTGTTATCTTTTTTTCGTAAAATTCTTAAGGGAAATTAGTCATGACGAATTAATTTCTCTAAAGAATGGCATTCACGTTCATTGGTATATATTTTTTATGTTCCGTTTTATTTTACCTACTTTTAAGTTTTTAAATAAAAAAAGAAATGAAGAAAATGAATTACATACGTGAATTCATTTTTAAATAATTAGCTTTTGGAAAAACGAATCAAAATAAAATCTGCTGTTTTTTTTATAGAAAAATAATTACTTCCCGCATGACATGGAAGGATTGGTACAAATATAATCGCAGCTATATTTATTCTATATTGAATGTTAATCGACGTATTTATAAAGTTACTTAGAAAGCATGTTTAAAATAGAACTCTCTCTCTTTTTTTTTTTTGAAGTTTTTACAGAAGAGCGATGTAATCGAATAAGTGTTTTAACTTCATTTATAATGGAAGCTACTATACCATATGTATCAAAATTTTCTATTAATCTTATAATAGTGCATCTTCTTAATGCATAATATGCATTTCTTATGTAAAGTTTTATTCCATAAGTGTATGCTATACATAAACATGGGATAACAAAGATGTATACTTGAACAACAACAACAATATATATATATATATATATATATATGTGTGTGTGTGTGTGTGTGTGTGTGTATGTATGTATGTATATATCCTTGAAAAGTCTGGCATTCTTTTTACGAAACAGTTTTTAGATCAGGCCTGTCTAATCTTTAAACAATAAAGGGTGTTCTATAATTGCTACAAACATTGTAAAAGTGCCATTATTCATATGATTAAATTATGCATGAATCTTATCTCACTATTGTAGTGCAGAATCTGATTATCAGAATATGGAAAACTATATGGAAAGCCTAATTATCTGATTATTCTATCAGTATTATTTATAGTAATCGTCATCTTATTTATGGAGGAGGGAACTACAAACTCTAATGGCTCTAACAACAATAGAAAAAAATATGAAAATATTAATTAAGAAAAGCATTTTTAAAATTTATTTTTTATTTGAAAAACTTATTAATATACAAAAGACAGCAAATAAACCTTTAGTGAAAACGTCAGAATCCTCGGATGCCGCATTGGGCAGACCCGTTCTAGATAAATGAAACCAATTCATAATAAAATCATTTAAAATATCTATCTGCGCAATTTTACACCGGGTCATCAATTTTCATACAATTTATTAGCTCATAAAAATTATACATAAACTAAATCTTCGGCGTTCAGTCTAGTAGAAATTCTGATAACATTGCAAGCCCTATTTCCTTGGATATGGAAACAGCATATGTATCATACAGGGGGACAACTTAACGAGGAAACCTCACTGTTTAGCTTTAGTGTTTTCATCTTGCTCTTTTCAAGTCTAGAAATGAACTGTTGACGAGTAGAGAGTCGCTTTTATCTTCGCACTTACTGAGTTTTGTTCTTAATAAACCGGCAGTCGGCAGCACAAACAATCAATTCATCGAATTCATGGCTTAAATTCCAGAATTAATTAATACTCGAGTCGTATATTAAAATTCAAACGGTCTGACAAAACATATCTTGGTGGAAAACATCTTAAAACTGATTCATGTGGTTCAGTAGTAGGTTTACAATTAAGTTTTCCTGCACCTAAATGTATGAAAATATCAATTGACGTATCAATCGCTAAAATTTGATTTCCATCTGTTTTCCACAAAGACATGACTTGATAGACCGATTGTGTTTTACTTTTCTTTGCGCAACATTTCGTTAAAGCGATTTTGAGCCATTACACCATATACAACCAACCAATTGCGTTTTATTTGAGAATTGGATTTTAACTAACTCTAAAATTTAAGTCTTAAACTTGAACAGTTGATTATCTTGTGCTGCCAGTTATCGGCTGATAATCTGTAATAAATACAATTTTATCATTCGAATGCAATTTATTTTCCCTACTATACATCTTTCAGTTTCGGTATTGTAAATATAATATGGAAATTTACAATCATTAGTTAATGAAAATTCTACTTTTTCTTGCGGAAATAAAGTGTAAACAAAGTAAAATATTTTAAATTTTACTACAATCATTGCTCAATGCTGAAATACTTAAAAAGATTTATACTAAAATCTAATACTTCACTTAATGCATATATTTTTCTATACATAATGATAATCCTGATAAAATAGCCATATGAAGCGGAAATAAAATATCGAATGTTACATAAAAATATATTGAAAAATCCTTTTTCGAAAAAAAATAAATAAATAAATAAATAAAATAAAAATGAAACAGTAGTTCTGAAAATTTCTTTACTTTCATTCAAATCATATTTTTTGTTTCTCTTTTGATTGAAAATAAAAATTGTTTTGGGAAATGATGAGTTTCAGCAATATTATCAAGGGTGAAGTAGTTGAAATATTAGAGTAAAGCACAGAGGAAACCCTTGAGAGACTGATGTTTTCTCAGCTATCATAAGCCTTATCAGTGAACTTTTATTTTATCAAAAAAGAAAAGCTTGAACCAAGATAGTTTAGAAATGGAAATCATAAAGAATTTTGCTTGCAAGTAAAGATTTGCTTGAATGAAATAAAATAACATAGGCGTTAAACTTTTACAGCTTTTTCTTGAAATATTTAAAGGAATATATGTGGAATAGATAAAGGGGAAAGTCGGATAAAACCGGGACCCTAATGTTCTTCTTTTTATTACTGTGCACTATGTGAACAAAACAACCAAAATTTGTATTAAAACGATATATTGATTTCTTTCAAAGAAATTAAGCATTCATTCAGTCGTGAACAATAGCAATTCAGGTCATAACAACACTTTTTTTAGAAGTACGCAATATCCCGGTTTTGTCCGACCAGGTCGGACAAAACCGGATATTGGAAAAACTAATTAAAAGCATGTTGTAACTTTGCAATATTACTTTTTATTAAAGGTAAATTGACATATTGTACTTAAAGAATGAGAATCTATATGAAATCTACATAAAATAAAAATGAGTTAAGTTATGCTTTAAGAATTGAAAGTGTTAGGCACAAAAATTCCAAACGAAATTTCGATCTTACTCATTTGCATTGCTGCATGCTTTATATGGCCATCCTCTGCAATGAAAGTACTAAATCCATCTCTCTTTAGGTTTAGATTGTTCATATAAAACGTTGCAATAGATGCATGTTTCACTTTCATCTTCCTCTTCGTTATATATCAAGTTTTGTTTTTCTTTGGACTCTTCTTTTTCACATCAGTTTTTTTTAATTTACTTATCTGTTATCATGGAAAGTTTTTGCTTCAGAGTTTTGTTCTTCTTGAGTTGTTTTCCATCCTTTCTTTTTCTTCTTGTTCGAGTTCTAATTTGTAGAGGGTTCAAATAAGGATAGATGTTGGAACACAAATCACTAAAAACAATCTTCTATATAACAACTTAATTTAAATAATATTTTTTTGTATTTTTTGTATATTTTTGTGAATATTTTTTTGTATTTTTTGGTGTTTAAATATTTACAGATCGTCAAACAATGCATAAACAAGTTAATTCTGTTTCAATCACGCAAATAAGTGAGTTGTCCAAAACAGGAAACTTTCCGGCTATGTCCGACCATCTGCATCCCGGTTTTGTCCAACCATGTCATTTTGATGAAATGTTACTCTAGCGTTGTTCAGATAACTCGTAGTCACCAATACAAAACATTAAAACAACGAGTAAATAATTGACTATCATAGGCTATACTTACTTAAACTAAATCTTTAGTTGTTTAGGATTTGTAACGTAACATTTCAGACTTCAAATCTTTAACTTTTTCACTTAAAATCTTTAAAAAATCGCCACTGCGAAATGAGTTCGTTTACACAACTTTTTCTTACTAGGTACTGGCACGCCGCTCATCCAGAAGTAATTCTATACGTTTCGGCTAGATACCACTTTAAATAAAGCCATAAAGCCTAGTTCTCGGTTTAATGCACCTACCTGGTTTTATCCAACTTTCTCCTACGTGAGTAGTATTATGGAAATGATATCCTTGCTTTTTGTAAAAAGTATAAGAAAACCGTTAAACGAAATAAAATATACTGAGCTATTCTTTATTGTTACTACCTACAAAATAAAAAAATGGTTCTTAAAATAAGATAATTTGGTACTACTTGATTATCCGGTCGACAAAAAAAAAAAAAAAAAAAAAAAAAAAAAAAAAAAACTATCGCAAAATTGCAAGATTAAATGCCTATAAAGGCTGATCAAAACTGTACAGTTCACTTGAAATTAAGCACATTACACGTCACTCGTTACACGTACGTTACATAAAAATGCATTGTATATTTCCTTTTTCGGAAAAATAGTAAAAGGGAAATAAAAGAATACTCCAGTAAATTCCTTCACTTTCCTTGAAATCATATTTTTTGTTTGTCTTTTGGATGGAAATAAAAATTGTTTTGAGAAGAGATGAGTTGCAGCAATATAAACAAGGGTAAAGGGGTTGAAATATTAGAATCGAGTGCAGAGAAAACCCTTGAGAGACTGATATTTTCTCAGCTACCATAAGGCTTATTAGTGAGATTTTATTTTATCAAAAAACAAAAAAGCTTTAGCCAGGATAGTTTAGAAATACAAATCATAAAGAATTTTACATGCAACTAAAGATTTCTTTGAATGAAATAAAATATCATAGACTCTAATATTTTACAGCCTCTTATGGATACTTAAAGAACTATTTGTGAGAAAGATAAGCGTGAGTAATATGGAAAAAATATTTTTTTAAGTAAAATATTTTAGGCTTTTACTACAATTATTTCACAATTCTGAAAAAGTGTTTAAACAATTTTAACATCTATTTCTGCACTTCATGCATATATTTTTCTACAATGATGCTCTTGATAAAATAAAAAAATCAAGCGTAAATAAAATATTGCATGTAACATAAAAGTGTACTGAATTTTTCTTTTACCCGATAAAAAGAGTAAATAAAAGTAAAAGAATAGTTCAGTAAATTTCTTTACTTTCATTAAAATCATATTTTTTGTTTCTTTTTTGGCTAAAAAATAAAAATTGTTTCCGGAAATGATGAGTTTCAGCTATATTATCAAGGGTGAAGGAGATGAAATATTATAATCGAGCGCAGAGGGAAAGCCTTGAGAGACTGGTATTTTCTAAACTACCATAAGGCTTATCATTGATGTTTTATTTTATCAAAAAAGGAAAGCTTGAATCAGGATAGTTTAATTGAAATGAAAAAAACTTCTTTAAACACCATAAAACAAGTTAACAAATAAGTCGTGCCGCTACATTCATTGTGGACGCACGTCTTTTTTGCGCCTGACGAAGAAAGACTAAGTTCTTTCGAAAGGCCTTGCGCAGTTAACTTATTTTATGGTGTTTAAAGAAGTTTTTTTCATTTCAATTGTGTATTACACCAGCTTCTATTCTATACAGGATAGTTTAGAAATGGAAATCATAAAGAATTTTTCATGCAACTAAAGATTTGCTTGAACGAAATGAAATAACCTAAGACGCTATATAGTTACAGCCTTTTCTTGAAATATTTAAAGAGCTATTTCTGAGATAGATATATGTGAGTGCTATGGAAATGATACCCTTGCTTTGTGCGATAAATATATGAAAATCGTAAAACAATATCAAATTATGAAGAGACATTCTTTATTGTTACTACGTCTTTTCTAGAAATTTTTAAAGTAACATTTGTCAAATAGATATACGTCAGTGTTATGTGAATGATATACTTGTTTTGTGTGTTAAATATAAGAAAATTGTAAAATGAAATCAAACTATACGGAGTCATACTTTATTCTTACTATCAACAAAATAAAAACAAGAAAGAAAAAATCATGCGTCAAGAAAAGATTATGGAGCACTTCAGGAAAATGTAACAAAAGTGCATCGTTTTAAAAATTAAAATATAAGTTTCATTTCACCTTATGGAATTGTATAACACGTTTCAAAATCGAATTTCTGATATTCCCATCTATAATCGAAAAAATATATGAATTTTTTTAGCAACTCTGTATATAGAATATAGCATATGGAAATTTGTATCAATTAAAGAAATGCATTCTAAAATTTAGTTCATTTAACTCTTGCATATACTTCAGTTAAAAATTCCCCGTTCAACAATTTCGTTTGATAAGCAGAAAGACATGCGAATATTTTTGTGCATCCCTGTAGGTATAGTATATGTATATAAAATTACAAAAAATAGAATCATTTAGCAATTTTTGAATATTTAAATAATTTTAACTTCTCCTACTTCACTTGATGCATGTATTTTTATACAATAATGTTCATAATAAAATAACCATATCAAGAGAAAACAAAATAATGAATGTTACTTAAAAATGTATTGAATATTTCATCTTTTGAAAAAAAAAATAATAAAATAATAAAACTCAAAGAATATTTCTGTCATCTTTACTTTCATTGAAATAATATTTTTTGTTTCTTTTTTGGCTGAAAATAAAAATTGTTTTGGAAAATGATGAGTTGCAGTAATATCTATCAAGGGTGAAGGAGTTGAAATATTAGAGTTGAGTGCAGAGGGAAACCTTGGGAGACTGATATTTTTTCAGCTACCGTAAGCCTTATCAAGGAGCTTTTATTTTATCAAAAAGGGAAAACTTCAGCCAGGATGGTTTAAAAATGGAAATCGTAAAGAATTTTGCATGCAACTAAAGATTTGCTTAAAAGAAATAAAATAACATAGACGCTAAACTTTTACAGCCTTTTGTTGAAATATTTATAGATATTTGTGAGATATATTTATGTGAATATTATGGAAAAATAAATAAAATTTAGAAAAGTATTTTATTGAATAATTGATATTCTCTCAGCTGCAATTAGGCTTATCAGTGAACTTTTATTTTATCAAAAACAAGAAAGTTTGATCCAGGATATTTTAGAAATGAAAATCATAAAGAATTTCGTATGCAACTAAATATTTCCTTGAATGAAATAAAATAACATAGACGCTAAACTTTTAAAACCTTTTCTTGAAAAAATTAAAGGAATATTTCTGAGATAGATATACGTGAGCATTATGAAAAAATAAATAAAATTTAGAAAGGTATTTTATTAAATAATTGATATTCACTCAGCTACCATTGAACTAACTATCAGTGAACTTTTATTTTATCCAAAAAAAAAAAAAAAAAAAAGAAAGAAAGAAAGTTTGATCCAGGATATTTTAGAGATGGAAATCATAAAGAGTTTCGTATACAAATAAATATTTCCTTGAATGAAATAAAATAACATAGACGCTAAACTTTTACAGCTTTTTCTTGAAATATTTAAAGAGCTATTTCAAATATATATAGGTATACGTGAGTGCTATGGAAATGATACCCTTGCTTTGTGCGATAAATGTATGAAAATCGTAAAACAATATCAAATTATGCAGAGACATTCTTTATTGTTACTACGTACAAAATAAAAAAAGACATATGCTTCTTAAACTAGAAAAATTTGGTATTATTTGATTATCCTTTTGACCAAAGAACTATCGCCAAAATATAAGATTAAATGCCAATTATATTTGATCGAAAATGACACATTCACTTGAAATTAAACACGTTACACGTTTCTGTTACGTTATTAAGGCATTTTTGATACAACATTTCATTTGTATTTCTATTCATTTATTTCTTTTACTATTTGAAATAACAATTCTGTCAGTTTGTATAATTTAGCGAATAGATTGGCGATTTGTATAATTTGGTGAATTTGGTTGACGGGATATCCAAGTAGTGTCAAAAGTTTATAATAATCACGAACGAAAATATTCGATAATCAATTCCAAGTCACTCAACATTCTGAAAAGCGTTCTTTTAATTTTTATAAATTTGAGAAAAACAAGTATATATATTTTCGAAAATTAAAAAATAAGTCATAAATATAAATTTTTAATTGCTGTCAGTAACTTTCCCAAACGTTTTTGAATTGGTTTTTAGAATGCTTAATCAGCATTGTAAATCGGTTTTTCGGATGCTTTCAGACCTCGACTAAACATTTTCAGCTGCATAACTAAAAGTGTCTATGCAATTGTAACAGAAAACTCTTATTATTAATACTTTAATTCTATATGTTTTTAAATTAAGCATGTTTGCTGCACATGAAACTATTTATTTCAGACTTTATAGCATCTGGAAAACTGATTTTCAGGGTCGAAAGAACCGATTAACGCACTCGTAAAACCTACTTAAAAATATTTTCAAAAAATACTAACAAAAATTTATTTTTATAAATTCTTCTTCAAATTTCAAAGATAAATACTTTTGTGAAGTTTTTAACGTTATAGCAATGCTGTTTGGAATCTTGGTAGCTCGGAGAAGGTTTCGAAAATTTGTGTTTGTCATTTTAGTACATTTTTTTTTTAAATTAAGAAGCATCTGTCTTTTTATATTCTGTATAGATATAATTCCATAGAAATTGAAAAATGCAAAAATGGCTTGTTCGCTGTGGGTGCTGCAGTATCTTTCCGAAAGAATGGTAAACAAATCGAGATATCCGTATGCAAAAATGAAAATATATAATCGCAACTAAGAATATGTTGACGGAAACGAAAATAAACATTACATACAAGTTACTGCAGTTAGTATTTAAGAAAATACATTGTATGTAATAGAGGATGCACTTATAGGTGTTCACACAAAATGTACGCACATGTAAAGTGTTACATATCCGACTCACAGATAACACCAAATGATGAAATTAAAAATAATTCTCTTATTGTTTTATTGACAGAGGAACATTTCGATTAAGAGATTGTTGCTTTCGAGATCTCGCCTCGTCAGTCATCTTTAATGTGAGGAGCTAACTAAAAGATGTCAGGTTTCCAGTTGCACAAGTTTTGTGCAGGAAACGATATTTTCTGCGATATGAAATTATGAAATACCGAAATTCATGATCAGTCATGTTGGTAAAAATCCTATTAAGACGACGAATACATTTGTTTGGTAGTTGCAGTTTGGTGACGTTATTATCCAAATACATGGTTCATGAAAACCTTAATTAGATGTCGTACATGATAGGGAGCGAGCAAATCTCGTCCAAGAAAACCAGAAAACCAACTGACCAGACAGAAGCACCTTCTTTATACTTTATAACATCAGGACGAGCCAGACTGATTTTGTTTATTTGCGGTGAGAAATTTTTTTTTCAGGTTCCTAAAGAGATTTACAAAAAGAGGTGTCCAAGAGTTTCCGACTGTCATGAGTAGAACTTTCAAGCTTCAACTGATGATTGTAGTGTGTGTGTCTTGGGGGGGAGAGGTCCTGAACAGTAAAGGCAATCTGATGCCTCCATATTTGTTACGCCAGTGCATATAATGAAGTGATAAAGCTCTTGATTACTTTACTACCACGCGTGAGGCTTTGCGTTTTTAAACAAGACTCTGCAACATCCCACGCAGTCCATACAACCGAATAATTAATGACTTCAAACCTTCATGACAATGTCATTATCAATTTTTTGACTCCCACTTCTACAAATATTAACTGAATACGTTATTATCTATGGGTAGTAGTTGAAAGGGACTCTAATAGACATTCACACAATAAAGTGAACTTTCAGGGAAGCAGATGTGTATTCAATGGCAAATATTCCCAACACCATCCGACTGTTCCCAGTAGTCATTTTTGATAGCATATGGATGAAGTTATTGTAGCTGGCAGTGAAATTAGTTATTGATATCTTCCCATTTGATGTGGTCAGGTGTACAGAGAGTGGAAAAAAGGGTATCTAATCTAGTGGAATAAAGGGTATCTATCTCTTTGACATTTGAAAGCAAGTGTTATTTTATTGTCAAATACAACTTGCCAGTTTAAATGTCGTAAATCTACAAACACGTAAGTAAATTAAATTAAATTTTACGCCTTAAAAATTATCTGAAATTAAATATTCGTTCCGGTATCAACTAGCGTCAGTGATTATGATACATTGAATCCTACCAAAACTGGTATGCAAATTCAATTTTGAAAATTATTGTCTGATCGATTGAATCTAACTGAACATATTTACAAAGGTTTTGGAAGCTGAATTGCAAAACACTCCATGGCCACATTGTAAAATCATGACTCAGTTGCAGTGCGTAACCTTATTTATTGGAATATATATATATATATATATATATATATACAGGATGGTCATAAAAATTTTTGCCGATATGTGAAGCTGTAGCGGCTAGTCCGTTCAATCGATCGATGTGAAATTTCAGGTATTGCTATTCAGAGGTATGAACTCGAGATTCTGTGAACGGCAACAAAATGACGCTCGCGGTTAAGGTTATAGTTACAGAAATTGGAAAATTTTCAATGGCAACACCCATTTTTTCATCGCAAAATGCTCAGCGCATGCGAAAACACTAAAGAGCGTTGGAACGGTATGGTTATTGCAATAAACGGATGCGTTATGCTCGCACAAAATCAGTTCTACGGACGGTCCCGAAAAAACACAACCAAGGCGCACGAAGAAAATTTGAATATGTCAGAAACAAAATACCAATCACGGGACATCGTTTGCCAGATAGCCAGCGTAGAAAACGGATAAAATGTAGGGTGGGAATGTTAGTTCTTCAGTCGGAGCTCGCAGATGCCGACGAAATGTCAACATTCGTAGTGAATTGGTTAAAATCTATTATCAAAATGAAATGAATGCTGCGAAAACCTGACGCGTTTACCGTCGAAACCATAGCCAAATACGTGGCCTATGCATTTCACAAGCTCTTCGTGATTTAGTAATGAAATTCGAAGAAATTGGCTGCACTTTCTGTGATAGTCTGCGATCCGGACGACCAACTGTTCCTGGGGATACTGTTATGGAAGTGCATCACATAGTGACCAAAGGAAGCATACAAATTGCAAAAGGCGCATCTCGTGCATTTTATATATACTAAAATCAATGGTATTAAAGTTACTGCTCTCTGTAATCCGTATGTTTCTTTACCGGTACCAACGCGCCCATATGTTGGAAGTGAGACACCATCAACAACATATAGACTTTGTTAATGTATTTCTTATCCAATATGATGGAAATAACAATCGACCTCTTCGCATATTATGAACGCACGAGGCACATTTCACCTTAACTGTAACGTCAATGGCTTCCGCGATCCCCTGACATCACTCCTATGGATTTCAGGTACTGGGGATATCTAAAATCTAGGGTATACATGTGCAATCCGCAAACTTTGCCAGATTTGAAATATTTTATCAAACGTGAGATTGCAAACATCCTTCATGCGATGTAACGTTCGACTGTATTGTCCACAGAGCCACCATGCAATGTGTAATTGCCTGTGATGGCACCCATATGAAAATTGTGTAATCAAAATAGAAGTTTTCTCCGATCTGTGTTGTAATCAGATATTAGCGTACTGACTGTGTGTCATATGGAAATTTACTCCTTGCGCCCCAATCGTGTTTTTTATGAGGGGGTGAGATTCGCAAAACAGTTTTTGGGCGTGCATAACGTGTCCGTTTCTTGCTATACACTTACGGTTCCAACGCTCTTTAGGGTTTTTGCATGCGATGATCATTCTGCAATGAAAAAAAAATGGGTGTTGCCATTGGAAAATTTCGAGTTTCTGTAACTATAACCATAACCATGAGCACCATTTTGTTCCGTTCAGAGAATCTCGAGCTCATACCTCTGAATAGCTATATCTGAAATTTCACCTCGATAAGTTGAACGTACTGGCATCTAGAGCTCCATATACCGGCAAAGGTTTTTTTATGACCACCCTGTATATATATATAAATATATATATATATATATATTTAATTTGATTTACTTGCTTTTCCGTCCTTTCAAATTTCTTCTCGTTGAATGATTAAAAGGGGTAGGGGTCAATTTGCAAATGTTTATATATTTCTACTATAAGACTATCATATTTTTACATTTCCTAGTTCCGCAAATTAATAAAAAATATATTTTAATTAAAATATTTGAGAGGAGTTATATTCATTGCACAAAATTCCATTAAATTCAAATTCAATTACTTAATTTTAATTGTCAAAATCCTTCCAAAATTTATTAAATGATTGTGTAAATCTTCTAATACTGTTTGAAAAATTCCTTAAAATTTTTTTTAAAGGTGGAATTTTCATGAATTCATATTTAAGACAGTAAGGAATGAATACTAAATTAAATAACTGATAGTGTCATCTAGGAGAATGTTTGAAATCTTTGTAATGAAAAAAGCACGAGATTATGATTTCACATGACGATTTTAAATTGCCCTTTAACAATAATTTTAATATTTTAAAAATATCTTCCAATGCCATATGGCATTTATTTGTTTCAAATTATTTCATATAAATGAATTTTAAACAAAGTAATAAAAAAGAAGCAAAAATTAAAAGCGCTTTCAGCGTAAGCTTTAAATAACATGCTCTTTTTTTTTTTCCTTAGAAAAACACTTTTTTATTCTCCTTATTTTTCCTATTTTTTTTGAACTACCATTCTTTTCTTTTGTCAACAGTATCATTTTCAGGTAAAAATGGGAAGAAAAAGACATAAGTAATCTTCTATTATTTATAATAATAAAATTCTACTCAATACTAGAAATTATTGCCTTAATCTTTTTTTCATTTGCCGTATTGTTTTTTTTTTTTTTTTTTTTTGTTCCTTTGCATATATTAATAAACATAAAATTCATTAATGAATTCTTAGAAATCTTTTGATAGAAAGCATTATTCAATATTAATTAGAATAAATTCAAAGTTTTCGAAAAGCTTTATTATTAATAAAATTTGCAGCATAAAAAATATTTAAAATACTGTTTTTTAAATTAAAAAAAGCAATTACGCGTAGATACATTTACTGCATATTATTAAAAGAGAATTTTCTAAATTGTAAAGAAAAAGAAAGAATACAAAGAAACGAATTAAATATTAAATGAAGTAAGTGTAGTCCACAATGACAAAAATTGAAAAAAGAGGTTTAAATTATTATTAAAAATCTTTGAAATAAAGTATTTATAATTAATGATAACGGTTTATTGATTGTAAATGCTTTAACATGTAAAAAAAAAATTAATAAAAAAAACTATAAAAAAATTTACGTTTATAACCATTTTTTATTGCATAAAAAAACTATTATAGTGAATTTTAATGACAATGTAAGAATTCAAAGAAACACAATTAATTTTTAATCAAGTAAGTCCACAATGTTAAAATGTAAATATAAAATATTAAGTCATTGTTTTAAGTTGTTAAAATAAAAAGTAGATTTAATATGACAACTTTCTATTTTTTTTTTTTCAAAATTAGTTTAAATGTTACAGAACTGTTTCGAATGCCATCAGGTATTTACAGGGTGTCTATAATTCAACGACCCTACTTTAAAGTTGTCTAAAGACATAACTATTGTTCACAAAATCGCGAAATTTTGTGGAGGACATAAAAAGGCATGGAAATTTGTTTGAGTGCAAAAATTAGGAGGCCTTTTTTTCGATGAATTACACATTTTCATATATTTACGATACTTTAATAAATTCTGTTATAATAAAACATTTACCGCTTGACGGTCATCACTTTCAGATCCTTATAATATCATAAGATAGCTTGTTCAAAAGTTAACCGCAGTGTTTTCTGAAAAATGCTGGAAATATGTCATCAAATACTGTATTTAGAATCAGATTAAGATAATAAATAAAAATAAACTATAGAGATATTAAAGAGTAATTTATTAAAAATCGGCTTCTGATGATAAAATTTTGATTTAATTTTTTGATTTAATCTTTTAATTTAATTAATTAATTTATTTATTTATTTATACTGTTTAAACAAATTTCAATCATTTTATTATGTCTTACTCGAAATTTCACAAGTATGTGAACAATAGTTTTTTCGAGCAGATAATTTTGAAATAGGGTCTTTTAATTATGAAAACCCTGTATTTGTTTAAAATTGTTTGCCATACTTTTTTAATGCAAAATAATATAAAAGTTTGAATAAACAAAAAAAGTTTTTATCGTGAACTTTTAATAAAATACTTTGAAATAAAATTTGAGAATATTTTATTTTTTATAGGCGCACTTTTATTTATTGGTCTCTTTTCGCACATTTCTAAGAACTTTATATCTTCGGTTTTGTCAAGAGTATCCTTTTCAGGTAAGAAATGAGAAAAGGGGATATAAATAATCTCCCATTATTTATAAGGATAAAAATGTACCCATCATTGGGGAATTTTCGCCTTAAGTTTCCTTTTTACTGTATTTTTCAGGATTTTATAAATATTTTTTTTTCTTGTGTATAGCTTTTTTTTAAATATATAAATTGCGACACAAAAAATCTTTCAGAAAACGTTAGAATGAATAAATATGTAAAAGAAAAAAAAAATTGAAATAGTACAAAAGTTAAAATTGGAAAATATCTCCAAGTAGACTTTTCATGTATGATATAGGGTGTCCTGGTGTCATAACGCTACGTTAAGGTTCAACCATTTTTTACCGTTTATTTTTATGCTTTTCCCAAAAATGTAGTATTTCATTCAGCAACATATTGACCATGTATACAAGAAAGAATATTTTAGCAGATATGCATTTATAAAATGTAGTGGCGTGATTTTTATCTCAATGTTTTTTGGCTTTATTATCCATCCTATGTGGGTAATAATGCCATGCAAAGAAAACTGTAAAATAAGATGAAATAATGGCATCCAAATTGTCCAATTTTAAAGATACTAACTCTACAGCCTTAGAAAACGACAAATTACTCTTACTGACCATTAATTCCGATATCAGGATGCAGTAATAATAATATAATATTTTCTTTTTCTGACATAAAAAAAGCCGCCGCATTTAGGACATATGAATTTTTCTTTATCCTTCTTATATTTTGAACGAGGATAATAATCTTATATCGTTTTTAAAATAATAAATAAATAAATAAACAATGTAGTTCTGACACTGAAATTAACCAACCCGGGTAATAACTTACGTTGACCTACACTCGCTTGCAGATAAATACAACTACCCACACTACCATCTAATGAATTACATTTGGTTAGATTTCAAAATTTCTCTTTTTCTTTTGCAATGTGATAAATAATAGGAAACGTATATTTATTCGCTGTTTCATTAAGACGAGGTCAATATACTCCATCTGCAATTTCTACACATAAACATCAACAACAACAAAAATTAACTGCGCGAAATTTACTAAGTAGACAAATTTATGAAAGTAAACTTATTAGGATAATTCCTGGAAAAAAATTAAGCACAATTATTCTAAATGAAAAATAAACTGCAAAATGTCTCAATCTTAATGCTGTGACAACCAAGTTATCAAAATTATTAAAGAAAAACGTAATTTTCAGAACAAATTAAAAAAAAAAACGAAATTTATTTCCTACACTATTTAAGCCCGAGAAGGGACAGATATTAAGATAATTGATTTAGTTTTACGTTTAACATTGAATTTTGGTAAAAAATAAGTTAAACCAAGTGAACATTAAAAAATAAAAATGAAATTCAAACAATAAGATATTTAACCACCTTAAATCTTAATGAAATCGTTCAAATGAAATCGAAATAAATCTCACTCAATAAATCGACTTTTTCTGAACATTTCCTTTTTAGATTGCCTATTAATTTTGTTTACACCTACCGTAAGAATAATACAAAAGCTGCAATACAAATATTTGCAAGTTGAGTTTGGAAAAAAAAAGTCTTAGATTTATTTCGATTTCATTTAAAGGGAATCTAAGATTTAGGGTTTTTAAGTATCATATTGTTCGAATTTCATTTTTATTTTTTAATGTTCACTTGGTTTAACTTATTTGTTACTAAAATTTAATATAAAATGTTGAAATAATTAAATCAATTATCTGAATATATGTCCCTTCTCGGGCTTAAATAGTGTAGGAAAAAAAATTGTTTTTTAAATTTGTTCTGCAAATTATGTTTTTTTTTTAATATCCTTCTAAATTAAGTTTTTTTAATAACTATTGCATTCAGATTAACTCATTTCAAAATTAACTGATGGTATCATCTTCAGGACTTAATTTTATGCGGTATCGTATCACAATTACTGATGCAATTTAATGATGAAATGAATACTGGTGCTTTTATATTGTTTTCGAATCTGATAACAGGAACTTGGCTGTCTCCATATGAGAGTGGCAACATTCTATTCTGTTAAAAATTTGGAATTTTTGCTGTATCATCACTCCATAGTTTTTATAAAATATATCTATTTTGTCCAATTAGAGTGCTCCATAATACAGTGAAATAATCGTTTTTTTATAAAATTGATGGAGTGACGATGCAGTAAAAATTTCAGATTTTTAACAGTGTATGTTCAGACTGTGATTTGACGGACACGGTTTTTCAAACTACACAAAATGTTGAAATTTTCTATTTCAAACTTGACAATAGTCGCCTGAACGAGTACTATTATACGAGTGCAAGAAGTTAATTAACTTCACTTTAATGACAAGCTCATAAATATGTATTTCACCATTTTCTTTTCTCTAGACTCCTCTTAACCTATAAAATATTCCCGCATATTACCACTCTGATATCGAAGAATTCCGTCAGAAGGAAACTGAAAGCATTCCTATATTTAACTCGATAACTGAACCTGAATCTCAAGATAGTATCGATACACATAGCAATTCACTTTAATTTCTTTGTGCATCCAGCATAGAAAGGACCCTGATACAAAGGCACTTGTGCTCAGACATTTAAAGGTACTTTAAATGTGGGTTTTCATCTTTTTCACACCTATTTTCTATGCGGGTAAGCAACGATGCAGATTTTTCATTTTGGTGCACACAAGAATTTGTCCAGTTAAGAATTCGCACTTTGGAAAGAACTCGCATCTCTGCAACAGTCGCTATGATCCATATTTTCTTTTCACTGTTTAGCGAAACGAGATTGACCAATCAGAAGCCTCCATTTTTACAAACTTTTCATTGTTTGAAGTGAGGCTAGCGAGAAAGACAGGCTACCACGGTGCATTCCAGGTATCTTTTTTTACAGACCGCTGGAACGAGATGCTCGAATACACCAATGCGGTGCACGAATAGAGCACTACGTTATTCTACCGATCTGTTAAAAAAAGATACTTGGGATGCACCGCGGTAGCCTGTCTTTTTCGTTAGCCTCGGTTTGAAGTGAACAGCGAAACTGAAGTAAACATCGCAAAAACGCAGGCTTCTAATTGGCCACTATCATTTTGCTAACAGCGACAGAGAACTTGGACTGGATCCAGTACACTGTTGAAAATTTGACCAATTTGCTGGAGCGTCACTCCACCGCTTTTATAGAATATAACTTTTATGACCAATGAGAATGCCCCATAACACTGTAAAGTAACCGTTTTCTATAAAAGCGGTAGATTGCCGTTGCAGCAAATGAGTCAAAATTTTAACTGTGTAAATTTTTTGCTATTAACGAAAACAGATCGACCAATTAGAAACCTGCATTTTTTGCAAAATTGTCTTTAATAATTTTTGATTGAACGAAATTTATTTTTACACAATTAGTATTTTTGAAGAAAATTTGTGGAAGCGCCTACAAAATGTGTGAAAATGCCTAGTAATGAACTCGTTTAATGTTAAATTCCGTCCTAACGGGTAGTAGCATACGTCTCTACGCACCGTGCTATGCTTTAAATTTCTACTAGCTTCAAGTGATATCTTTTACTATTTCGATTTATTTTACTTGTAATTTTGTAATTGACTCGATATCAAAAAATTCTTAAAAAAGGATCTGTGGTTGCTTTAATTTAGATACCCACAATACTATCTCATGAGAAGACATGAGATGAGAGAGAGAGAGAGATTTAGATACTATAAGTAAAATTGCGCAGATAAAACTCTTCTAGGTTGTCGTTCATCACCAATAGAAACACTTTTAAAAAGAATGTTTTGTATACATGGAATTTGAGTTATAACCTATAAATAAATAAATGAAACTTGCTTCTATTTGTCTTATATACTCTCAGACTGTTACCATATCAAAGCTACTTAATTTTATAAAAATTCGGTATGCTATTTTGGCAATGATTAATGACTATGTGCTATTTACGCTAACAAAGGTTAATTAAAGTCAATCTTATGATAAATTTCATTAAAACAATAATTTGACGGTTTGAAATATATGATTATATTAATTACTTCCCTAAATTATGCAACAAATTACATAAAGTTTAATCAAATAAAAGTTGCACTTTCAGGAAAATTTGATGAAACATTGAAATGTTAAAAGAATTTTCAGTTTATCGGTTCAAAACGTAAGTCAACATTTGACTTAATTTTTCCGTAGAAATTATAAAATAACATAACGGCATTTTACTCACTTATAATTCATCGTTTTACTATACAAGTATTTTTATTGTATAATACTATTAAAACTGATGCAGCTATTGTCCCTTTTATATGGGAATGCAGTACACATATCACCCTATGCCGAGTAAGTGCACAGCTTGCCAAATAACTCTAAAACAAGTAAAATCAAATATTTAAGAAAAAAAATTGAATTTGCGATAGAGTTTAAAAGGCCATTTTTAGTGGAATTTAAAGAAATTTGGAAAAAGGAAACAGACACACACACATATATATATATTATTTTTTGAAGTATCTTTCTTTTTCCTTTTTTTCGAAACGACTTTTAAAATACTGTTATTGTTTTTTCTTTTACACATAGATTTATTGAACAGCATGCATCTGATATATGTGCTTGACATGACAGTTTGCTTATAAGTCATCTTAAATATAATTGGGCGAGATGGTACATGAAAATTTTACAACACGAGAGAAACGAATCCACAATCCCCTATGTTCACAGGGATTTAGCGGCGTGGTGTCTTAACCACTCAGCTACGGAAACCCTACAGATAAAAAATCTATGATCTACAATAAATAAATAAATAAATAAAATGCGATTTTTTTTTCAAGAACCTTCGTCGTTCCAAGCCCAAGCTCGCACTCTGATTGGTTGTTGCTCTCGGCACTGTTTTCACGTAACTTGGCGATAACCATACTTGGCGAAAAATAGTTCGCTCGTAAGAAAACGAGTAAACCTAAAACCTAACGTACTCGATCTTATTCTTCCTTCATTCTTATCCTCGTGGTCTTGTACTCTTGTGTGTAAAAATTTTTAAAGAGTACAGCTTTCAGTAATCATGTGCCATCCGATCCAATGCAGCAAGAGAAAAGTTACTTTGTACTCGGTTCGAAAGGAAATCAAACTCAACAGAAGCATCTATCGCTACGCCAAGTATGATTATCGCCAAGTTACATGAAAACAGTGCCGAGAGCAACAACCAATCAGAGTGCGAGCTTGGGCTTGGAACGACGAAGGTGCTTGGAAAAAAGTTACGTAAATAAAATTATAAAAAATAATCTTTTAAAGGAAAAGATCGGTTGGTTGATACACTACTTTATACGGTTTGTTTGTTTCTTATTTGTGACGGCCGATTATATGTACGAGAAATATAAAACCTAGGAGAGAAGTCTTCTCAGTGGGGATTTTTTCTAATGTAACCTAACCCATATTTGCGCAAGGTTACCCAAGGTTCGAAGAAAACCATGGAAAACAACAAACGATTGAGCCGAAGGGCGCGATTGGGTACGAACTCAGCACTTCCCATTTAAAAGTTTCGAGAGCATCGAACCTCTCATCCAATGGTGGGGCCTATTTTATAAAGAGCGCTGAAAAATATAGTTTCAACTGTGTAGATTCATTGTCGTTTTACTTTCATGAATCGAGAATAGTATACCCATATTAAGTACTAGAAGGTAGCCCGTCAAAATGACGTGTTTCCATTTTTAAAAGGGTGATAAAACATTACAAGAACTTTGGTCAATCATAGCCACTTTAGGCTTAAACAATTTTGAAAAATACAAAGATTGAACATGAGGAAAAAACCTAAAAAAAAAAATCAATAGAAATCTGCATTTAAAATTATAACAAAACTATCTGGTGGATGGGAACAGATTGTACTGAACAAATGGTAAATGCATAAATTTTAAAAGAATAAAGTAAGGTAAAATATCAATTATAAAAGAATACATTGTGAAACTACAGCCAAAAATATTTTAAAATACTGAGAGAAAATAATAAAAATATGTAAAATGTATAAAAAAATTTCTCATTTTGGCCATTTCCAGACGAATATGAGAGGGTAGCCAAATTATTAATTGAATGGGTAAAATAATGGCATAGAATATGCAGCTAATGAATTTCACTCACAAAATTACAGTAATTATTTCACAAAAACATGCGAATTAATATGCATTATTAATGCGGAACAAGCACTTATAATGCTATTTTAAAACACTTGTGAATTAACTACTTTATACCATTAGCTAATACTTAAAAGAAAATACTTTATAAGATCGAAAACAAATGTCAACAATAAAGAGTAAACAATCGTGATTCGTTATGTGAATAAATAAATAAAAGTAAAATAAATAAATAAATAAAGCAACACGAATATAAAAATTCTAACAATATTGTATTTAAAACGCGCCTTCGTTTTTCTTAAATAAAAAGCTTTAATTAAACACTGTTAAAAATTTGACTGTTTTGCTACATCGTAATTACATAGCTTTTATAGAAAATGATTACTTTACCGTATTACACTGCTAAATATTTGACCCTTTTGTTGCAGTGTCACTCCACAGTTTTTATAAAATATGTCTTCTATGACCAATGAGAATGCTCCATATCACAGTAAAGTAACCGCTTTATATAAATATAGTGGAGTGATACTCAAATTTTTAACAGTTGCTGCAACATCACTCCAACGCTTTTGTAGAAAACGGTTACTTTGTGTGTGTTACTTACAGTGTATTCTATAAAAGCTGGGGAGTGATGATGCAGCAAAAGGGTCAAATTTTTAACAGTGTACTGCTAAAAATTTGACCCATTTACTACAGCGTCACTCCACAGCTTTTATAGAATGTCTCTTTCATGACCAATGAGAATGCTCCATAACACAGCAAAGTAATCGTCTTCTATAAAAGCGGTGGACTGATGATGCAGCAAATGAGTCAAATTTTTAACAGTATGAATATTGTGTTTGAAATAGGGAAACGATTTCAAAGCACAGTAAAATGTAGTGACGTCATTTACAGCTCAAACTGTAAATCTGACAAATGAGAACGCTCCATTACGACTCTGGAACGTTTGCATTGGACAAAAAATTGATAGCCTTTAAAATCGGAGATAACTTTTCACAATGGAATTTGTCATTGGTCACAATAAGTGTTTTTTCTCGTGGATGGGTTGACCCCGGAATCGTTATACACAGAGGGATTTTATATATGAGGAGCCCAGAAGCCAAGGGGTACAAGTGACAAAATGTCGATTTGGAGTAAATTGAGTTTAAAGATAATTGATGTTAAATTGGAATATCAATAACAATTGACTAAATTGAAATAGGAAATATCTGCTTGTTGCATTCTAATCTTTGAACTCTCATTTCAATAACTGTTAAAAAAATAGAGAAAAATTTTCTTTAAATGTATAATTAATCAATAGTGTTTGTTTTTCGAAAAAAGTGGTTTATCTCTATAACTCAGCAAATAATAAGAAAATGACCTATATTTCTTTACCTGAAATGAAAAAAGTATGTTTCCAGATACCCCGTGCACTTAACTCAATTTTTTCAATTTTGTTACTTATACCCCTTGGCTTCTGGGGTCCTCATATATAATTGCTGGTCATTATCCTGTCACGCATTGCTTGTTAAATACGAAAATTGGAAATAAAGATTTTTAAGGCTAGAAATAAAATATATGGGTGTCAAAATTGCTATGAACAGAAATAAAACAGAATAATTGAAAAAAAAAGAAAAAGAGAGAGAGAGTAAGAAATTGCAGCCACGGTACTATACTGAAAATCTTTATCACCCATACGTGGACACTAACATATCCATATATAATAGAAGATGTTTATATTAAATTTCTTGAAAGCAAAAATGTGTAGATTATAAATATTTTCATAGCATTCATAATGTGTTAAATTATTAAAATGAAGGATGTTCCAAATATGCCTGGGAAAAATCATTATACTATTTATTTCCATTTTTTTATTTGTTTACGATTTAATGTAAGTTTTATCATAAAAAAACCCTCTAGAAAATAAGAAAAATGAATCAAAATTAATGATCTAGATATTAAGAATATTTCCACATTGGAGCATGCAGCTGCTTCTTAAAAGAAAAACTCATTATTTACATCTGAGAAATTGTGTGTCAGAATACAGAATTGCCTTATGCATAATTACATTACATAGATCTTTAACTATAATAATTCCATGCCATACTCAGCCCTTAACATTTTTAACAAATTGCAAAGCTCTTGGATATGGTTGCCTGGAATTCCAAATTTATCGCACATTTTTCAGAATTATGTAAAGCTTTATAAATTTTGAAAAGAAAGGGATCAAAATTTATTTTGGTGGAAGAGGTTCAAACAATTTTTGAACGTTTAGTGCATTTTTTAATTTATATCCCTATTTGTGGCTATTCGAAATTAGCTGTTGGTATTAGAAATTTACTGCAAAGTTAGTTTTGTTAGAGATGCTGAAAAATTAGGTCAGGATTTTCGAAAATGCTCCGAGGATTTTTAATACAGCAGGTCGCATTATTCTATTTCTGGAAGTATTTTATCATTATTTGAGTATTGGCTATGTTTCGTAAATATTTTAAAGAAGTTCTTGTAAATGATTTTACTGATCATGCAACTTTAATTTTACAAATTATAAGTGATTCTCGTAAAGAATGATACACTGCTCGACATTGAAATTGCAACAGGAAGAAGGAGTAGTCAGAAATTTATGCAAATTTTACAGTAGACGCACGTGACTGAGTTATGCGAATGATGTGGAATGCGCAGGTCTCCGACGCACGTAGTGCAAGATATAAGGTAAGGAACTTGCAGAATGGGCAATATTAGTGTCGTCATTTCTGCCAGAAGAGTTATCGAAGATATTTTGTTTTTGTCTCGGAAGATACGTGTACAGAAGAGAATGCCAGGCCACCGTCAATGAAGGCACTTCCAGCATATAGACGATTTTACGAGAGGTATGGTGATCGGACAGAGAAGGGGGGGGGGTTTGCCCTTACGTCAAATCGCAGCTGATACCCACATGGATGCGAGCACGGTGCATCGGCTGTGGCAAACATAGTTGGAACAAGGAAATGTGGCAAGATTGAGGGGTGCAGGTGAGCCAGAGTGACGTCAGCACGCGTGGATCGACGCATCTGACGACAAGCTGTAGCGGGCCCACAAATAACTTGTACCTCGCTTCTGCAGCATGTAGAAGATACCCTGGATGTTTCCATGTCGACCAGAACCATTATCCATCGATGGTTGAACATGGTCTGCACTCACGGCATACGTTAAGAAGACTGCCATTGACTTGGCAGCATAGACGCCAACGTTTGGAATGGTTCCGGACTAGAGCAACCTGGATGATAGAATGGCGAAAAGTCGTGTTCTCAGATGAGTCACGCTTCCGTTTATCCAGTGACAGTCGCCGCATACATGTGTGGCGTCTACGTGGAAACAGATTGAATTCGGCAATAACTGTGGAACACCCCATCGCGCGACAACGTGGCATAATGGTTTGGGGCGCTATTGCATATAATGTCATGTCACCTCTTGTTCGTATTCAGGTACTATGACGGCCCAACGATACTTGGATAATGTACTGCGGTCGGTGGCAATCTCCTACCTTCGGGGTCTACCTAATGCAATTTTTCAGCAGGATAACGTCCGCCCACATTGCACTCGCATGTGCCAACATGCTCTATAAGGTATACAGATGCTTACCTAGCCACCGTACTCTCCTATACCTGTCACCAATCGAACAGGTGTGGGATGTGATTGGACGCCGTTTGCGGACTCTGCCCCTGCCTCATTCAGAAGACGATCTGTGGCAAATAGTTTAAAGGGAATGGAGAGCCATCCCCCAGGACACCATCCGCCCTCTTATTGACTCTATGCCTAGCCGTGTTTCTTCGTGCACCACTGTCCGCGGTGATCCTGCATCCTACTGAGCCGACGCCGTTCTTCTTATATATTCTGACTATCATTTTGAAATAAAGATCTCTTAATGCTCCTTGCTGTCTCTGTCTTTTTCCCAAATTTCATCGCTTTCGGACCACTCCTTCTTGGTGTTGCATTTTCAATGTCGAGCAGTGTATGTACGGATTTAAAATTAGATCCATATAACGTTAATTTTAAGCTTGATGCAGTCCTTTGTAACATTAGTGGATCTATTTCATTGATGTCACGTAAAACAATTTGCAATAGATATTTAATATTTTTGCATTTGGCAAATAGCTAGTAAGTAATGATTTTGCAGCTTTGCAATTTTTAAAAATGCAAAAGTTCATGTCCTGTAAAATTTTGGGAAAAATCCTTTTTGTTAACTTGATAGATCGGGCAACGGCAGAACAGACAATCACCTCATCGGATGAAAATCTAGGATTAGTTCAAACTCGATTCGCATATTGAAATGCAATCGGTCTACCAAGTCATAACTTGGTGGAAAACACCTAAAAACCCGATTTTAGCAGTTAACTCGTAGCTTTACTTTTGTACTGTCCTACTCCCAAAAGTATGAAAACATGGAGGATTAGGGGCAGGAGAATATAAGGGTAAACCTATGAGACAACCGTTAAATTCGGGTTTATAGGTGTTTAGGCTTTGGCAAACCGACTGTCTTTTAATACGAAAGTCAAGGTTTAACTAATTCTAGATTTCCATCTATGAACTCAATGAGGTAATTATCTATGCAGTCGCTTCCAGGTCTATAAGTCTCTCGAGGTTTTTTTAAGTTAATGAAACTTTTTTTAGGTTCCTTATGTTAATAACAGGTTCAGTAATTTAAGTAAATTTTTTACTTTTGAAGAATCGGATGTTGTAAAATATGAAAGTTAAATAATTTTAAAAATGCAAGAAAAAAAGATTTCCAAGACGCTTGAGTAGACAAGCACAGTGTCGATGTTTGCTATTTAGTAACTTTTGGATTTTGGAAAAAAAAAAATATCATTCGTTACATATTTCATGAATTGGCTCTAAATGTGGAATGGATCTTATATGATGAATATGATAACAACTTAGAATGAATATGATCAACATCTAAGATGTTGTCAAGTCATGGAAATTATAGCCCGAAAGTAGAGTGTTTTGGCTTTTTTCTGCATTTTTGACGTTTTTTTGCGCCTTTGAATTAATTTTTTACTAAGAGGCGCTCGATGAAACCAATTAATTTTGACATGCACTGATTCTACTCTTTATAAGCTTTTATATGAGCATTATTTTATTTGGATTCAGTGTGCGCTTCTACCTGTAAAAGAAAAAAATGTATCAGGTGAGAGAATCAAATGCACTACTATCGGAGCGCGTTGAGACTTCTTTCGCCATACTTAAAAAGTATTAACGTTGTTCAGACGTCAATGTTGTTTTCTAAAATTGTTTTCGTAAATATTTATCAAAGAAATTACTAATAAATAATGCTTTGATACCAAAATCATAATTGTAAAGTCTCGCAGAAAACTTTTCGTAGCTGTTCTAACAGAAAAGTTATATTGATACTTAGATTTCGTAAAACTGAGATTTACAGAGTGGTTCTAAATAGTGCTCTAAATACAAATAATATATATTTCGTGCTCTCCATGCTCTAAATACTTCCATTTCTTCTTTTGATGTAACAATAAGAGATTATGAATCAACGATTACTGTCGATGAGACCACAAATAAGAAACCTATTATACGTTTATCAATATCTCATTTTCACAATTCTTTGTTGTATAGTATGTAAAGGTAAGAACTGCTTCGTTATTGTAGCAAAAACTTTTGAAACTCAAGCCTTTTGTAGAAACTTACATCTATATTTTGTCGCGAAAACGATGCTGTAAAACTCATATTACTTGATCGTTAAATTGATTCTGCAAGATTTAAGTCCTGTAAATGAGAATACATCGATGTATGAAATGCGATGCATGAAAACATTTAAACCAATATCAGAAATGTAGCAAAGAAGGCCTCGTTTTTGATACGCCGGGACACTTTTCCGAAATCTACTATTATATTCTCATAGTCTTATTTATGTCTGATTTTAACGATATCTTTAAACTTTTAAAGTCCAAAATACCTTCCTCAATAAAGAGGTCATCTCGTACTTCCTTTGCAATGTTATTTGTAAAACTTAGAACAGGCCTCTATCATTGAGTTCTGTCTACAATATTTAATATAAGAAAAATAATAATACTTTCCGTAAAATATGAAAACCAGGCTTTGATTGAGAACGTTGTTCAAAAACACTGTAGAATGTTTTCATATTATGGTTTCTGGCTTACAATACTACTGTAATCGCTCAGCCAAAATTAAAAAACCAAATATCGAATATGTTCATATACTGTACAAGACGCGGCCGCTGGATGGTCCATTAAGATTCTGGTGAAGCAATCGATAACGAAAATAATCCACACATTGTCCAAAAAGTCTGAAACTGTATGATTATGATTATTATTATCATTTGTTATATATTATTTCCGATTTTCATGTATTGAAATAATAATCTTAGTAAGCTCCATTTATCTTAATTTTACACTTATTGTTGTATTTACTATTGGTTATACGGATTAAAACTAATGACAATTGTGTTTATGCTCATTAAAACACATAATATTTTTTTAAAATATATATATTATTTTCTCATCAATTATTAAACTTTCATCCAAGATATTACTATTTTCTTACTTGTTATGAGGTATACTAATGAAAAAAATGTATGTCACGTCTAGGTGCTGATGGGCGAAAAACGGCCCTTATTGACCCACCTCCTTTAGTTGTCTTTAGTATTTTGCAAAGATGTTTAAATAGATAACTGAAATTGCTTAGTGGCCTTACTTAATGATGTGACATTAATACAAAACTAGTTTTAGCATGAAGCTTTGGATATGCGGATTTCGCCCTCCTGAAATTAATAGCTGTACCAAGGATGTACCGTAATCCTTTCAGAGTGGAAAGCTGCAAGTTATTTCAGGACACTGAAGTAGAAATTTCTGCAAAGTTGTGAGTATATAAGATTTCGATTTATCTACTCAAAGAGATTCGATACTTTTCATTCGGTGGAAAATGACGAAAATAGCGAGTTTATAATGTTTTTCTTAAATTATACTTTATTATCCCTAGTACATTCTGACGAAATATCTTAAAGATCCGATTATTATAAGTACAGGTTAAATAGATCTTATAATATCGCTGCAGCTTTAAATTCCACAGAACTTCACTTAAAAGTGATTTTTCTCACATTGTGTTTTTTCGAGAAATATACATGTTCGAAGTGATAAATCTGTTTGTTTTGACTCGAATTTTGTTGTTCCTTATGGATTACTTGATAAAATTAAGTATCAGATTTACACTAAAGTAAAAAAAAATTTTATACCTGCAAATGGAAAATAAATTAGTTTTTCCTGTAATTTTGCATGTATTAGCACATTTTGTTTTTTCTTCCAAACTAATTTATTATGATAAATCTGACAATTAAAATTGCACATCAAACTTCTACGAATAATTTGAAAAAAGTAGTTCAAAATGTTCAAAACTGTATCTGAAGATATATTTTAAAATTTACTTATATATTTCTAAGATAACTGAATAAATATATATTTTTTTAATTTTGCCAGGAAAATTAAACAATTTCTTGATAGAATCATTTTCTTCATTTAGTGCCTTATTATTATGCCGAAAACTTACCTTAAAATGCTTATTATAAAAAGTTCAAAGGGTACCGTGTCTTCTTATATAGTTTTGATTTCCTACTGATACTTAAATTACCGTTAAGTGTAATTTATGAATTAGTCAAGGTATTTAGAATCAATCTTATGCATTGAGTTAATTCTATTAAAATAGAAGCAAAAGATTCAAAATATTACCTCCACCCTAGCTTTTTTATTTTCCCAATTCATGACATGTAATTAAAATCTTCTCTCCACTGTTATCCTGCATTACTTCTAGTTTTTTCCTTCTAAATATGTGCTATATGTGTCTAATAAGTTCTAAGTTGGCGTTCGAGGCAGTCATTACACCTTGTCTAAATTTGCATTGTTTACTTATGAATAATTCATCAACACCTTATTTTAAAATTTTTTTACAAAAAAAAAAAAAAAAAAAAAAAAAAAAAAAAATACTAATTTGAGAGACGTGTATAATCTTTCGGTGCAGTTAATCTGATATATTTTATATTTTTTTCTTCTTAGATTATTTTTAAAAATAATGACTTCAACTTATTTCCTTTTTCTTTGATATTTCTTTAATGGTTGAGCTCTGTAGGTAATGTTTAATAGAAAAAAGATACATTTTCCTTTTTTTGTTCGATTCAACATTTGTACTCACAGAATTACCTGGAGCTACTCTTGGCATAGCCTGACATCGTGTGTTTTTAAACACTTTCCAACAAAGTTGAAAAATGTTTATGCATTCAGTTTTTCTGTCCGTCTGTCTGTCTGATTGGATATTCGTATGGCCCTCTGTCCGTGCCCCTAACTCTCATAAATATGCTCAGATTGCTATGAAATTTTTATATGTTATTTATGTTTACCCCAGCACAAACCTTATTGGAAATGAAGTTTTTAAAATGATTAGTTTATTTACAGGGATACTCAAAAGTTTTCCGATACATTACGGACTATGGGAAAAAATAGTTTCAAATGAATTTCAAAGGTGTTACACCCTGTCAGACATATTCAAATTTGCATGGATTCGCAAAGTGCACTAAAATATGCATTCTGTAAAATATGTAATGTTCATATATAATGTTCATTTGCAGGGCTACTCAAAAGAATTCCATTACACAATAATAAAAAGGGAAGGAGGAATTGTTTGCGACATATTTTAATTATGTTAAACGATTTCACTGTCATAAAATTGGTATATGCCGTTGAGACTTAATATTTTACGCATTATATGAAGTGTATTATTTTATTTTACAGAAATACAGTGATTTATTATGAATTATTTACAGTGAAGTATTTACAGGGACACACAAAACATTTTAAATCTTATATTCTTGTCCGAAGTTCTGTATATTATAGATGATAGCTGATGGATTTATGAAATACATTTTTAATTATGATATGCGTTTTTAGGTTTTGCTAAATGTCTGCAAATTATATGGTGTGCATAAATGTTATAGTTGATATACAGAGTTACACAGAATAGCTCATAAATGCTACTGAATGTGGGGGAAAATTATTTAAAGGTGTTTTTTAGATAAGTTATGCTTTTTTACGTTGAACTGCTTTCAGTTGACTAAGAAATGTTTGCAGAATGTAAGAAAAATGATATACAGGTTCACACAAAGAATTAGCTACATGGTTAGACATAAATGATAATTTCTGGAAATATGATTTAAATAAGGTACCCTGGGGTAATAACGCCACGTTAAGGTTCTACCAATTTTCACGGCTTAGTTTTAGATTGTATTTTTCAAACAAATATAGGATCTCATACAGCAACTCATTGACTATCTATATAAAATAAAATAATTTAACAGATATGTATTCATAAAATGTAATGGCGTTTTTTCTTGACCAATGCTATTTGGCGTTATTACCCACCTATATGGGTAATAACGCCATGCAAAGAAAACTATGAAATAAGATGGAATAATTGCATGTAGATAGCCCAATTCTAAAAATACAAACTCTATAAACTTAGAAATTGACAAATTGCATTCTAAGCTATTGAAAATGTTCAATTTTTTGTAAAAGTGTAAGAAAAATAAAGGTGTGGTGTGGGAGGAGGGGATGAGGCAAAAGAATATCAGACCGTGAGCTTCTTTTTGCTTAAAAAAGACCGCTTAAATAGAAATATGAGAAACATTGGACAGTTTTAACTGTGTCTATTTGAATCAGCATTTAGGATGTAGCTTGGCCACTGTAGGGAATCAACCGGGGTACTAAAGTCAAAGATTGGCGTTATTACCCCGGTATAGTTATTGCGCAGTACATTTTAAATTACAAATTATCTCGAGAAGATATCCAAAATCTTCAACAACAATTTAAAAGTACATGAAATGCACTACAAATTTATGTAATTAACAAAGTATTTCCGGATAAAAAGATAGTCTTCACATCACAAAACGTATCTCGCAAATTTTAGATCAAGCGGTAATTTTAGTTGTTTGTAAAAACAATAAGACCTAAAAATGAAACAAATTAACTTGAAGCTGTTTTTTGCGATTTATATGACTCAAAACCCTTCTGTGCAGAGCACATGGGTGTCATTTACCTGATTATTTCATAATTATGCAAAATATAAGCACTTGGCGTTATTACCCCGCCTGGCGTTATTACCCCAGGGTACCTTATATGAACATTTCGCAATAACAATTAGATTCCACATCTCGAGATCTTTTCTGACTTTCTCTTTCATCAAAGAATGGTTAACTTCGCGTTCCTTATGGCCAGTTAATGTGCGTCCGCTTGGCTTTTCATTGTAATATTAATAATAAAATTATTTAACATTCGTGATTCGAAATGTTTATTTATAATCAATGTTACACCTCATAAATATACCAACAAAATAGCATTTCACGCTTAAATTAGTTTTCATATAAAAACGTTCAACATTTTTTTCATATAATTCGATTGACACATGTCAAAAAATATTTTTTAAGAAAATATTGTCACGCTTCAAATTTTACATGTAATACATATGTCAAAATTTTAGTGAGTTTTAGACATCCCATTCGTTGGTGAAGTGATAGTCAAAAAATAAACTATTGAACGTTTCGCGTTCATTAAAAATAGAGACAAAATTACACTGGATACAGCAATCTGAAAAATTTACGAAACTCGTTAAAGCGTCAGTCAATAAATATGTATGAAAAGCAATAATAATAATAATAAACATCGCTGGATACAGCAAACTATTTGTGCAGCAATCTAAAAAAATGAACAATATTCGTAATAACTTTTCTGTCGTGGACGCCACAAATGTTAATTAAAGCGTGCAAAAATATGTTACTTCAATACTTCAGCTTTCAGAATATAAAGCGGACGTCAATGAGCTATTTGAAATGAACAAAAAAAGAAGTCAATTAATTTCTTATACACCAATAATTTATTTCATGATAAAGCTATTTTCCCTTTTCTATAAAATAACTTGAAACCCTAAAAAATACAATTTTTTTCACGTTACATCATTTGCAAAATGTGTCAAAAGTATTAAAGATGAGAGGATTAAAATAAACTAAATAAACATGGACAATAGCCTTAACAGTAACCAAAAAAAAAAAAAAAAAAAAAAAAAAAAAAAACGAAAAATGTGATACTACTAGAATAATTAATTTATCGCCTTGCCAAATGCTTGGAATATAATAAGATTTTTGTAATTTTTTTGAAAAGTTTTTTGCAACATGATATTTTAATGATAGGTAACGCATCTACACATTAATTTAAATTACTATGATAAATTCTAAATGTAGAGGTGTGACATTTGTTTCATAAAGTGTACCAGAGAAATGTACTGGTTGTGGAATGGTGTTAAGTCTCGCTCTGCTCGTCAAAATAATTTACAACCCTCAGATAAAACAACATACATTTTTCTTCTTACAGTTTAAATATTCATCCAGTTTATTTTATTCTGAAATGAATTTTAATTAATTTTATTTTAAAGTACTTTTACCCTATAAAATACTAAATTAGCTTTTTGTTAGTTTTGAAATACGGAGATAATTCAGCTTTTTCTAGAGTACTGTTAATTTGACATTTTTCTTTAATTATTTTGTAGTCTCTTGAGATTTCATTAATGAATTTATCAATTCAATTATCAAGTTTTGTGTGCCTATTATAAACAACTTTGTATCAATGGCTTTAATTTAAATGTATTAGAATTTAAAATGTTTCAGTAATGCTTTCATGGGTTAATTAATATTAATGAAATTAGTAGCAGTCTTTTCTTAAAATATTGAAATTTTACTTTAAAATATTTCTAATTTTTAAAAAATCGCATTTTCTAGATTATCTTTCAATCGATATTGTATAGTAATATATTAAAATATTAAAATAGGGTTCATTGCGTGACCAAAATAAGGTATAAAATGCAACTCGTGGTGAAAATATACCCATTGATCAGTATGTACCTTATATTAATAAAATTGCATGCAAGAGGGGGAGGTATTTTTTGAAGTCATAATAATTCAAAATGCTGGCAGTTTTTCACGGCTTTATTTAAATGGTGTTCATTAAAATCTATTAGACTAGGGTTTCTCAAACTATGATACGCTTACCAATACTGGTACGTGAAGTTCTCTTTACTGGTACGCGAAAACCTGTTACTGGTAAGTAAAATAAAATAAATAGAGTTGCGGAATGAAAATAAATGGTTCATCCCCCCCCCCCTGTCTTTCTTGATTTGTTTGCTCATCGGATTTGAAGCTTCTGCTCTCTGATGTTATTGTTTTGACAGCATCTTCCTTTCTCTTATTTTAATGCAACTTTGATTAGAATTTTCTGATAACTTTAATTAACGCTTCATGGTTGAGTTGAATTTTTATTACCGAAAAAACAGTTTTTTCGGTTACTAATATATATCTTTAGTTCTACTAGAATGAGTTCCGATATCATATTAATTAAGCATTTTTTTCCAGAAGGTATGTGAATTTTTTCATGCATAGGTGGTTTATAGAGCCATCCTTCTGTAAATGTATGAATGTAAGCCAATATGTCATTAAATATTTTTTCTACCAAAACTGTATTTTGGTAATGTGCATATTATTAAACTGTATACTTTTTACTATTTGATTTTTAATATAAAGCAGACGTTTTAAGAACGAATTTAATAATGTGATCATGCAATTACATTCAGTAAAATCTGCTTCGGTGGAAGTACAAAAGGCATGGAATTTTTTTTTTTTTTTTTTGATATATTCTGTTTACACAGATTTTTCTGTAGTAAGCTTTGAGTTTCTCATCTGATGGTACGCAAAAGTTTAAATTTCTACTAAGTAGTACGTAAGTCTGAAAGTTTCAGAACCCCTGTATTAGAACTTAAAATGTTTCTATAATGCTTTTATATATTAACTATAATTAATGAAATTAGTAGCATTATTTTCTCAAAATAATGGCAATTTATTTAAAAAAATATTTCTGTAAATAAAATAAAGCATTTTTAAGATTATTTTACATTCGATAGTATATAATAACATATTAAAAGTTGAAACGGTGGTCATTGTACCAAAAAATTATAAAAACTACAAATCGTGATAAAAAAATAGTATAGTCAGAACGGTCAGTATGTATCTTATGTTAATAAACTACATATAAGTATGGAAAAATCATTTGAAATTTTAAAATTCAAAATGCTGTGTATATGTCTAAATGAAGTCATTTGCTTTATTTCTTGCAAATTTATTTCTATTAATTGTATAAAAGTGTATTTGATGTAAATTTCTATGCTATTTAGATTAAATTGACACTTGTAATACTTCCCATCTTCCCCACTCTCTGATAAAGTAACACACATTTTTCTTCAAACAATTTAAATTCGCATCCAATTTATTTTATTTTGCAATGAATTTTGTTTTATTTTAAAGTAATTTTACTCAATAAAGTACTACATTAGCTTTTTTGTTCGTTTTCAATTTTGGGAATAATTTTTATGTTCCTATCTTTTTATGTTCGTATAGTTTCCTATGATGGGAATAACTTTGCTCTTTCTAGAGTAATGTTAATGGATATTGTTTCTTGATTAATTTGTAATCTCTTGAGATTTTATAAATGAGTTTATCAATTCAATTACCAAATTTCGTGTGCCTGTTAAAAACAACTTTGATTCAATAGACCTGATTTAAAATACTGTGTTAAATTCCAGACCAAGAAGTCTGATAGATTATTTCGTGTATTGTGCCATCAGAATGTACAGGTTACGGAATAGTTTTAGGTCTGGCTGCGCTCGGTCTAAACATATACAATTTTCACATAAAATAACACACATTTTTCTTCTACCATTTTAAATTCACATTCAATTTATTTTATTCTGTAAATAATTTTAATCTGTTTTATTTTAAATTAATTCTACTCAATAAAATACTAAATTAGCTTGTTTGTTAGTTTTCAAATATAGGAATGATTTAGCTTTTTTTTTAATAGAGTATCGTTAATTTACATTCTTTCTCGATTAGTTTGTAATCTCTTGAGATTTATTAATTCCATTACCAAGTTTTTGTGCCTTTTATAAATAACTTTGTATCAATGACCTTGTCAAATACATTATCTCTAAGTGCATTGAATAAAATAATATTTTCGTATCTTTTTTTTTTCAAGTTGTTTACAAAGTAATATTTTAATGATAGTGAACACATCTAGACATGAATTTAAATTATTATGTTAAATTCCAAATCTAGAAGTTTCATAGATTTTTTCGCAAAGTGTACCATAAGAATGTATATGTTGTGGAATATTCTTAGGTCTCGCTTCGCTTCTTCGAATAATTTACAACTTTCAGATAACATTTCTGTACACACATTCTTTTTCTAACAATTTAAATTTATACCCAATTTACTTGATTCCGTAATGAATGTTAATTGTTTTATTTTAAAGTAATTTTGCTCAATAAAATAGTAAATTAGCTTTTTTGTTAGTTTTCAATTATAAGAATCGTTTAGTTCATCCTAGTGTACTGTTAATTGACATTATTTCTTGATTAGTTTGTAATCTTATAAGATTTCCTTGATGAGTTTATCAATTCAATTACAACGTTTCATGTGCCTATTATAAATAAATTTGTATCAATAGTCTTGATTTAAATCTATTAGAATTTAAAATATTTCTGTAATGATTTCATAGAATAATTATAATTAATAAAATTTGTAGCCTTTTTTTCTTAAAATATTGAAATAAAAAAATATACATTTCTAACAATAAAATAACACATTTTTTTAGATTATATTTTATTGGATATTATATAATCTATACTATTAAAGTAACAAATAGCTCTGTTTGTCTGTGTGTGAGCCTGCGATGTCTAGAAAAAACTACGACATATACGAGATTCATTTTTTGAGAAGATAGCGCAAAGTCCCTCTCGTTGTACCTGAAGCTCTGAATTTAACTTTTTTTAATGAGCTTACACAATATTAATTAAAAAGTGTAACTAACTCTCATCAAAATTTATTGTTTCAAAGCTCGTGGAACAGAAATGCTTGCAAATGCGCACAAACACATTTATGCACAGAAGGAAGAAAGAAACATTTTTCCGAGTGTATTTCTGTTTTTGGATCATTTTCTTTGAATCGAAATCAACCAAACTATTCGGCGCGGTTAAACTTAGAAATGTTTATAAATATCATACTTTTGAGTCTCAACTGCTGTAACCAATTCGAAAAAAATTTGCAATAAATCCTTTGAGAAAAAAAAAAAAAAAAAAAAAAAAAAAAAAAAGGTAGCTTGTTTTTTACAAAACCACTTACAACAACAAAAAAAAAAAAATAAAATAAAATAAAAAATGTTTAGAAGTGTCCATATAAGGAACTACCTGTCCCTATTATCGACAGATGTTTCCTTATTGACTTTCTACACAGTGTGTGTGGAAGAGCCACTTTTCCAAGGGATTTTAGAGTAGAGGGAATAAAAAAATGTATCTTAAAGTATTCGGAGGAGGAGGGGGGGACAGTAAATATCTTCAGAACATGCAGTTTAGAAAAAGGGGGGGGGGTCATTCTCAGTATTTACCCTTCGAAGACCCATGCAAAGCCCCTTAGTTACTAGTAAATATTATGAAATAATATTGTTGGTTTTGCTTAGCTTTATTACATCTGTCTGAGAATTTACATCTGGTATTACTCAGTCCTTACAGCATGGACAAATAGAAACTTTTCCACCATGGGCAGTAAGTCCCACATAATCCTCATGAACATATCTGCCACATGTGATGCATGGCCGCATGTTTCAAAAAGCATCAATACTGCAAAAGAAGCAGTACCAGCTCTCCTTTGATGAGGAAGTCATACCATTAGTACCTACGATTTCGCCAACAGATATCGTACTGGGGGTTGGGGGAGCTTCTTTTTATTTTTCTGCAAGGGTTTTTTGGAGGAAGATTTTGGGGGATTGTTTTAAAATAGCATCTTGTTGAACAAAGATTTTACCACTTTGATGCCTTTTGAATTAATTGCTTGGCAACGTTGAATTTTCTTCATTCTTACAGTTGTAGTCGAAGGGGACATAAGCTGTCCATATTGGGAACCGGGCGTAGTTTTACTAAATCTTGTAACAAATAAATAAGGAAAATATTTTTAAGCAAAATATGCAATAGCAATCGAAAATATGTTTTATTAGCTTTCTAAAATACTCCACTTTTCAACATTTAATGCAATTTTACCATATCCAATAAGAATTTAAGCTTACAAGTAAATAAGATCAGCACATCTCGAAACAACAAATTTCCTCCTAAATGGCGAACAGCGTGCTTTTTTACACTTTCCAGCCTTAATTATCTTTTCAACTGCTTTTCTTCGCAAAAATGTTGAGCTATCTCTCGATCAAAATTATTATCTTTAAAAATATTAGGGATGTCAATATTGAGAGCCCTGTCCATATAGGGTACAAACACCTTATGATCTTAAGGCTTAAACTTTCTTTTTATCAATGATGTAATCGGTTTAAAAAAAAAGATATTTAAACCCTTTAAAATACACTAATAAATAGAAGTCCCTTTGCGACTTATGGATAAAATATTTTTTCTACCATAAATTAGCTTTCTTTTGTTAGTTTTCAATTATGGAAATAATTTATCTCTTTTTAAAGAGCTTTAATTAACATTCTTTCTCTATTATTATGTAATCTCTTAAGATTTCATTAATAAGTTTATCAATTAATTTACCAAGTTTCGTGTGTCTATTATAAAAAACATTGTATCAATGGTCTGGGTTTAAATCTATAATAATTTAAAATGTTTTTTCAATGCTTTCATAGATAGAATGATAAATAACCCATCTATACCTTGATTTAAATTATTATGTTGAATTCTAAATGTAGAAGTGTGATAGTTTTTTCGTAAGGTTTACCATAAGAATGTATAGATTGTGGAATAGTCTAGGTCTCGCTTCGCTCGGTTTAATCATATGGAACTATCAGAAAAATAGCACAGATTTTTTTTCCAATAATTTAAATTCGCACCCAATTTATTTTAATCTGTAATGAATTTTAATTTGTTTTATTTTAAAATAAATTTACCCAATAATATACTAAATTAGCTTTTTTGTTAGTGTCCTATGATGGGAATAACGTAGCTCTTTCTAGAGAACTGTTAATTGACTTTCTTTCTTGATTAGTTTGTAATCTCTTGAGATTTCATTATTGAGTTTAGCAATTCAATTACTAAGTTTTGTGTTCCTATTATAAACAACTTTGTATCAATGGTCTTGATTTAAATCTATTACAATTTAAAATGTTTCTGTAATGATTTCATAGATTAACTATAATTAAAAAAGTTAGTAACTTTCTTTCTTAAAATATTGAAATTTTATTTAAAAAAAACCCTTTTTAGTACCAAAATAACGCATTTTTTTAGATAATCTTTCAGTAGATAGATATATTAACATCTAAGACCATGATGATAATTGCAGAACCAAAATAAGGTAAAAACTGCAAATCATTGTAAAAATAAACCTATCGATCATTATGTACTATATATTAATAAATTGCTTGTGAGAGGAAGAGTAATGCTGTGAAGTCATTGGAATTCAAAAAGCCGATTGCATTTGAAGATAAGACATTGTCTTTAAATCTTGTATTTTTTTACTATTAATCGTATAAAAGTGTGTTTGGTAGAAATATCTGTGCTATTTAGGTTAAAATTGCAATTTGTAACACTTTCCAGCATTGTTAAATGTTTTCATGAATTCAATTTTTATGTCCATTTTTTGTTTTTGTTTGGCAATGCGGCAACTCGCGTATATATAATCAGATCAATGAATTTGATACATGTTATTGATTTTCGTTACGACATGTCCAGTATTGAAAATTATAAAATGCATACAAATTATAAAATTTGTTCAAAATGCCACGTGTCTGAATATTTTTCATTACTTTTCTTTTCTCTGCAACAATGGAAATAATCTGATTGCCGCAGTTTTGAAGAAATTTCATGAAAAAAGCTTTTAAAATTAAAAGTAAAATACGAAAATGGAAACAAATTAAAAAATAGCTAGAATGAACACATCCACGTATGAACAACTTTGATTAAAAGAAAAAAAATAATTATTATCAAAATCGGTCCAGGAGAAATCTCACGGCTGATGACTAAATTTGGTCTTTTAAATATATAGATAATTTACAACTTTCAGTTTAAATAACACATATTTTTCTTATAACAGTTTAAAGTCGCATCCAATTTATTTTAGTCTGTAATGAGTTTTAATTGTTTTATTTTAAAGTAATTTTACTCGATAAAATACTAAATTAGCTTTTTTTAGTTTTCAATTATGAGAATAATTTTTATGTTTCTATGTTTTTATGTTCCTGTAGTTTCCTATGATGGGAATAACTTAGTTCTTTCTAGTGTACTGTTAATTGACATTCTTCCTTGCAACCACTTGAGACTTCATTAATGAGTTTATCAATTTAATTACCAAGTTTTGTGTTCCTATTATAAACAACTTTGTATCAATGGTCTTGATTTAAATCTATTAGAATTTAAAAGGTTTTTGTTATGATTTCATAGATTAACAATTAATAAAATTTGTACTATTCTTTTTAAAAAAATATTGAAATTTTAATAAAAAAATATTTCGATTAATAAAATAAAGCATTTTTTAGATTGTCTTTCAATCGATATAATATAATAACATGCAGAAAAGATAAAACGGTGGTCATTACACCAACAAAATAAGTTAAAAACTGCAAATCGTGATAAAAATAGTACATTCTGTAACATTAGTATGTATTTTATATTAATAATTTACATATAAAAGTGGAAGGAATCATTTGAAGTCGTAGGAATTCAAAATGCCGGGTGTATTTCAAAATAAAGTCACTTTCTTTAATTCTTGCAATTTCCTTATTATTAAAAAAGTGTGTATAAAAGTGTGTTTGATATAACTTTATGTACTATTTAGATTAAAATTGACATTTGTAATACTTTCCAACATCAACACTTTCTGTTAAAACAGCACCGTTTTTTCATCTAACAATTTAAATTCGCAACCAATTTATTTTATTCTGTAATGAATTTTAGTTGTTCTATTTTAAAGTATGTTTTCTCAATAAAATCCTAAATTTGTTAGTTGTTAATTTTCAATTATGGGAATAATTTAGTTCCTTCTAGGGTACTATTAATTGACATTCTTTCTGGATTAGTTTGTAATCTCTTGAGATTTCATGAATGAGTTTATCAATTCAATTACAAAGTTTCGTGTGCCTATTATATATAACTTTGTATCAATGATCTTGATTTAAATGTATTAGAATTTAAAATGTTTCTGTAATGCTTCAGGATTTGCAAAGTTCTACTACTAAATTTGAAGGATATTTTCAAAGTGTTTCACTACAGAAAAATATCCTAAAACCTGTGAATGAAGGTAGTGATTACAAATGTTGTGGTTTAAAAATTAAATGTAAATTTTCTTATTTTTAATAGTGGACTAGAGTCTTTGGAAATAAAAAGGAGTGTGCGAACCATGTGCTTTCAAAGATTAGCAATAATGAATAAAACTAGTAGCATACTTTTATTAATTATTGAAATTTTATTTTAAAAACTATTTCCATTAATAAATTATAATAATGAATAAAATTAGTAGCATAATTTTATTAATTATGGAAATTTTATTTTAAAAACTATTTCTATTAATTATTTTTCAATACCTATTTTTTTAAGTAATTTTTTCGATAAAATTTTAACTAGCTTTTCTGTTAGTTTTCAGTTATGGGAATAATGTAGCTCTTTCTGGAGTACTGTTAATTGACAATGTTTCTTGATTAGCTTGTAATCTCTTGAGATTTCATTAATTAGTTTATCAATAAAATTACCAAGTTTCATGTGCCTCTTATAAATAACTTTGTATCAATGATCTTAATTTAAATGTATTAGAATTTAAAACTTTTCTGCAATGCTTTCATAGATTAACTATAATTAATGAAATGAGTACCATTCTTTTCTTAAAACATTGAATTCTTATTTTAAAAATATTTCTAGTAATAAGATAACGAATTCTTTATATTATATTTCAATAGATAGAGGGAAAGTTCCAATTAGCGGCTACCGCTTTTTTTAAAATCTTGATTCCACAATTTTTTTAATTAGTTGAGAGAAAAGTAACAAGAGATCATCTTGAAATGTTTTACACCTGTTTAAAGAGAAAAAATCAGTTTTAAAGGTGTTTTCTGTTTATAAAATGCAGAATTTTGAAAGTCTGTAAATTTTGAAGTCTGAAAATGATGTCTAAATACCGGTTACAATTTTACTCTCAAAAGAATCAGACAAATAATGCTACTTTTAATTATTTATCAATAAGGGCATTATTTTAATAAATTTTAGTCCTTTTCAACAATCCTGATGCACAGAAAAAGTGCTTATTTTTTAGTTAAAAAGCATTTTTGTCAAACTTATAAAAATCTTAATGACTATCTCTGACTTAATATTTCCATATCCTCCCCACTGTCGCAGAAGACACAAATTGTAACATTTCACTTTTTCAAAAGTAATTTTCTGACCCTTTCTGTTGTTTTTTCCTGTTGTTTAACTCCGTCAATTTTCTTCTAACACTTCACATTTATTGCAGACAATTTTGTGAAGGGATCTTCTGACAAGTGTCGCTCATGAATACTTACGACCACAGTTAATTTTTTTCATATTTTGAAATGAAACTGTAACTATTTGTAAACAGTTTACATGAATTCATTTATTATGGGATTATTTAAATTAATTTATTTTTTCCTTATCAAGTAGAGCAAACATAGAGAGGTCTAAATAT
Source organism: Maratus speculifer (assembly GCA_964019185.1). Lineage (NCBI taxonomy): Eukaryota > Metazoa > Arthropoda > Arachnida > Araneae > Salticidae > Maratus > Maratus speculifer. Next base: position 228,249,146 of record OZ025292.1, read on the forward strand.
CGGCTACCCGGTATTTAGACCACTGAAGGTTGCCAGCATTAGAACTACTGCTATGTTAAGGTTAAAACTGTTATTACTCATTCATACAGTAAAATACCAATAACTTGCCTGCAGCAATTGAGAGCAAACTATAGCTATAAATAACGTACCATCAATTCAAGTCAATACACGATTAACATTTGTTTTTTAAAAGGGAGAAACCCATGCCTGAAAAACTTTTGATGTTTCCAATTTCGTCGTTCTGACACCTTTGCTTTTACTGTTATTAAATCAGACGGGCTTCAGTGACTTTTTTTCGTTACTTTCTTCTTTCGATTAATAGATAAACTCTGCCTATCGCTGTTAGGCTTAACTGCACTCATTTCTCAGAACACCTAGTAGCCGGTATTTGGAGCCTAGCTAATATTCTATTCTATTATATAATAACATGAAAAAATAAAAGATTAGTCATTACTCGAAAAAAGTAAAATAAAACTGCAAATCATGATAAAAAATATACCTACTTGTCAGTATCTACTTTATATTAATATGTATTGCATATAGCAGGGGTACAAATCTTGGGATGTCTTAGGAATTCAAAATGCTCAGTTGTATATCAAAATGAAGTCATTTGCATTATATTTTGCAATTTCCTTGCTATTAATCATATAAAAGTGTATTTCATATAAATTTCTGTATTAATTTAATAAAATTGTCATTTGTAACATTTTCCAACATTGTTGAAGAGTATTTGTGAATTCAGTTTTTATGTCCGTTTGTTGGTCTGACAGTCTGTCTGGCCGTGCAATAACTAGCGGATACATAGTGAGATCACAATGGATTTTTATATTTCTTATTTATTGTCACTACGGAATGTTTAGGATTGTGATTATGTGTCTATCTGATATAGTTCTTTTGTAAGGAAATAAAAAATAATTTTATTATGTCACGACTAGTGATTTATAATCCCACTTTTTTTAATACCGAAAATTCCGAGATTTTTTTTCTACAAAATACAGGGAATTTTGGTATTGTCTTTATTCAAATGGGACCACATTCAGCTGAAATTAAAAAATATGTTCAGGCTTTTGCTTTTGAAAAGAAAATAATTTTTCAGAAATATACATCAAATTAAAAAAGAATGGACATACATATAATGTACAGTGTTTCTTAACAAATATTCCTAAACGATTTCATATTTTAACATGGAAATATTTTAACTAGCAAATAGATATAATCTGCACCATTATTAGTCAGGAAAAATGAAAGTCGTAAGTCACTTTCGAATTACAGTTTACTGACAAGCATTGAACTTGTGTATCATAGTCATTATTAGGTGATAACTTCTTTTCTTTTGCTCAGTTTGTACTTATTTTACTTTAAAAATGTCTAATGAAAAGGATTGCGTAGTTCATAGGAATAATAGTCATGCACCTTCAGTATAATACTAATATTTTACATTAAAAGATCGGAAAAAAGCACTAAATGTCAAATTGTAGTGCAGTGCTAACATATCAGCTAGTTCGACTAATGAATTGTATGCACATTATTATATCAAACTCATATAAACTCAGAAAGAGTTTAATATAACTTCTATTCCTTCCACAAATCAAGAAAGCATAGCAGATATGCTGATTTCTAAAAAGCAAAAAATAGAGCAGTATTTCAGTAGTGATCAGGAATCATTGTATTTAATTTTATCAAAAATAACAGCTAAAGACAGTTTCTCATGTAAAATTAATTACTTCAACTGATTTAAGGAACTTATGGAAAATTAAATGCTACAATAATTTACCAAAATGAATTCAGTTATTTATCATTTGAATAATTATGCTAGAAAATTCATCGAATATAATTAAGTTGCAGCCTTTACTGTAGTTTCAAAGTTAAAATTCGCTTTATTCTATTAAGCCAATTCAGATATTAGACCAGAAGCTGTGATCATTAAATATTAGATGTCGATCGGTATGATTCAAAGGGTAGAACATTGGCGGTTTCAGCCAGGACATTCCTGGTTGAAAATCTGGCTCAGTCTTTTTTTGCCCACTTGGAAATTTACAACTGTTATATTGTATTTAATTTTTAACTAATTTTTCAATCAATTATCAGTAGTGAAATTACGCTTGAAATTACTGAATATTTAATAAGCGATTCATGTAGACGTGCCCATCTTGTGCTCAGTTGCAGCCTTACCACATATGTGAGTGAGAAATGACAGGTTGAGTATCGTCCTCGTAGCTTAAATTGTAGAGCACTTGAAGTGCTATTCCAAGGGTTCTAAGTCTGATCCCCGGCTAGGTTATTTTTCACTTTGTACGTTCTACGCTTACTAGCATTGTGAAAATTCACTTACTAATATGTTATATTTTATTTACAAATCGAATATATATGTTAAAAATTAATTTAATAAGAACTATATGGAAAATTTACAACTATTATGATTTATTTATAAATTGAATGTATGTGTAAAAACATACTGTAACATGCACTATAAGAAAAATTTGCAACTGTTAGGAATTGCACCATATAGTTTCCGTTTGGAAACGAGGCTGGCCAATACATCAAGCAAATATCTTCACAATATTTCCATTCATAATTTATACACTAATATTATATCTTAGCAAATCTTCTATTCTTTTAATTAACACTACTATTGACCTTATTGCATTGTTTACTCACGTGATTTTTCATATTATGGATTATTGCACTTGTTTATTGAAATATATAACAATATATATTACATGTTAGAAAAAACAACTACTTTTTGCAATTTTCTGATAACATTAATCATTGTTAACAATGGATAACTTTTAAATATCACAAAACTGGTATTAAATTTAGATATAAATTTAGAACTTTTACCAATCGCATTAAGGAAAGAAAATATTTCCATTTCTCTTAATTTTTAAAAAATCGCACTAAACATTTTTAGATTTTCCGTAATAAACATTTCAAGTTACATATTTGAAAAAAAACTACCCTTTATTGTTGTGTGATATGTATTAACCATAAAAAAGTTACAAAAGAGATTCTTCTACTGAAACATTACTCTGTACTTGTTTACAGTTTAGTCATTACTGAAACATGTTTAGAATAATATGCTCTTGAAATAAATATTTCATAGCCATATTTCCAATTTCCGAAACACGGAAGAGGCGTGTCATACATCTGACATTGATTAAGAACATATGAAAAAGTATGTTTTGTATCGTCATCAGACAGTTAACGTAAAGCATACTAAAAAAAGTTTTATAAAATTCTTATTTTCTGTGTAAGAATTTGAAGAAATTAATTTATATAATTGGAAACATACTAAAGCATAATTAGAGAATATTGAAATTTGAAGTATTTGAAAATATTGTCATTCATAATATATACACTAATATTATATAATTGCAGTTCTTCTATTTTTTTGTTGTTGCTTAATTAACACTATTATTGACCTTATAAACTTACTGCATTGTTTCTTGAAATTAGTTTTCATACTATTGAACATAGCACTTGTTTATCTATATTATAAAAGTCAAACGTAGCTGTGCGTAACGCATACGTCATTTTGCGAATGGCAACAATTTGAAATTCGAAATGAATTTTAGATTTTGCAATTTTTGTTACTTGAAATTTTAAAACTTTTAACATTTCCACATTTTTGTCTGAGCGAAGCGAAATCTTATAATCAGAGTTACGTAACGATATTAAAAGTCAAAAAAATTATTTCGTCAAGGAAATCTCAAAAAGTACTTTTCGGATTTTTATTCTGTTTGTACCAGTAGGTACCTATGAAGGTAATATGATGAATGCATCATCTACGAAATATTAGTTCCAAATAGTTTAAAAGTTATATTTAAAAAACTGATAAAAAAGCACAATTTATTTGCATACGTCACAGAAACTTGGGATGCGTCATTTTTCAGTGGCTGGATATTTTCATAGACAACCTAACCAGAACACATGGAGTAAATAGTTGCTTGAGTAAAGTGAAGGCTAATACACATAGTAAGTAACGATATTAAAAGTAAAGCATAATTCTTTCGTTAAGCAAATCTGCAAAAATACATGTCGGATTGCTATCCTGATTGTACTGAACAGTACATATGAGAGTAACCTACTGAATGCATCTAATTTCCAAAATTAGTTCCAAATAGTTTAAAAATTATGTTTTAAAAACTGATAAAAACGCACTATTTATTTGCATACGTCAGAGAAATTTGGTGTGCGTCACTTTTCACGGTCTGGATGTTTTCGTTAGATTCCCAAATTTAAGCACATGGAACAAGGAAAATACGCAAACAATTTTTAAGTAGAATAAATTATACTTAAACTTAAGAAACAAACTGGAAAATAATTTTGTTGTTGTTAATTTAAAAGAAAAAAGCTTTAATTCTCAGTAACTTAGTACTTCAGATTTTGCGATATTCTTTTTTTATAGCACTTTATAACCGCCATTTGCATCTTTTATATTTCGCACATGCAAATTGGAAACAATTCTGTCGTGTTTAAATAAAATACGTGTTTAAATAATATATTGGTACTACTTGCTTATTTCGTTGATCAATTTCACCAATTTATATATATTGACATATTTTTTTATTATAAATAACGAAAGAAGAAATAAATTAATGAAACACTGATAAAAGTTCAAAGAAAAATGGGATAAAAAATCACTTGATGTTTTAAACACAAGTGTCTTATTTAAAGCGAATGAATACGACATTCACGATCATTCATTATTGTCATTTTATTTAATTGTTTGGCGATACTTTTTTGGCCGACAAAATAACCAAATAATACAAAAAAAAAAAACAATAGTTGAAGCGATGAATAAACAGTTATAAATAATAAACATAATAGTAAATATAATAAAAAATATAAATCTATACAATAAATTGTAAGTCGTAAAATACTTATAGCAATATTGAAAAACAACGTTTTCATCAATTTTGCGGGGGAAAATTGCGCTAACGTATAGCTTATATTTTTACGCACAAATATGACCTACTATGTGCCATATTTATGAGTAAAAATAAACATAAATGATCATCAGGTTAGAAATCTCAATTTCTAAAGCTCAAACTGGACCATATTTTATAAAAACGCCAAGGTGAAGGTTTTGGAAAAATACCATGAAATTAGGGCAGAGATATCATATACGCGTCGGGTTTGGAGAAAAAATTGGAAAAAATCATTTTTAAATTAACTTCTATTATTTTAAACAGGAAGTAACAACAAAAAAAATACGATTAAATTTAGATTAAATGAATATAGAAAACAAGTTAAATGTAGATTCTGCTATTGCAGAATTCAGTTTCGCCTCCGATTAGAAAAAAATTGATAGAGGTTTTTTAGAACACGACCCCGTTTAGATTGCAATGAACTAACTTCATTTTTCTTGTGTTTATCAATATAATAGCAAGCAGAAAGGCGTGAAATACCCAATTGAATAGCAATCTCTCTCTGAGACATTGGAATTGCGTATAATAAAGAGATACAATTTGACGTGCTACTTCTACATTGACTAGATTCATCAAAAATGGATTTTTTCTTTAGTTTAAACGCTTTTTTATAGACTCTGCGTAAAAGGGAATGCAATTTAACAATAAAACGAGTGAAACCCCGTCGAATTCGACGAAGGAAATGTTTAAAATTCCCGATCGATTTGGTTTAAAATAAAGCAAAAGTAATTACATTATTGAATCAATATATAATAAATATATTTACAAACTAAATATCAAGTTTGTCAGTTACAATTTTGCATGCAAATATTCGCACATCTTCAGTTAAAATTGTAATATGAGTGCCGGTGAAATCAAGAAATTTTTATTTTGTATGCACTCACAGAAAAATAGTTTTATTAAAAAAAAAAAAAAAAAAAAAAAAAAAAAAAAAAAAAAAAAAAACTAATTTCATTTTTACTATGACTTTATTTTCACTAACTGAAGTCATCTGAAACTAAAATCTCAATCTCAGTGTTCCTAATGAAAAGAAATATTGAAATGTAATATCGGGTACTACCAGGTTATCCCGTCGACTAAAAAATTATCACCAAACTATAAGATTAAATGCCAATAATGGATGATCGTGAATGTCACATTCAATGACATTAAATACGATTCATGTGTTTAAAATGTCATTAGGTGATTTTTATTTCGACTTTTTATTAATATTTTTATTAATATTCTACTAATTATTTGTTTTTTCGTTATTTAAAATACAAATTATGTGAATATGTATAATTTGGCTATTAGTTTGGAGATTTGTATAATTTGGCGAAATTGGTCGACGAGATAACAGAGTAGTACCTAATATCTTTATGAGTAAAAATGCGATGTTTTAAATAGTGACGTCATTTTCTCTTCAAATGTTTTATAAAAGTTACTGTTATTAGAAATATGAAAAAGGCATCCGTAATAATATTGTAATTCTTATTTATCTCGTTGCTGAATGTCATCATTTTCCTCAAAATTTTGACATTTTTCTTATTTTGCTTTACACATTAATTTTTATCATAAAATATTTTCTGTTATTTTATTTACATTATTAATATTATTTCTCAGTAAATATATATATTTTTTTACCTCATAATTATACGCAATCCTTTTGAAAAATAAATTTTTATTATCGAGAGAAAAGCTAAATTGAGTTGCCACCATTTTGAAGAAATATCGCAAAAAACATTTAAAATTAAAAATGAAATATAAAAATGAAAATAAAATAAAAAATAGCTAAAATGGGCACAACTACAAATAAATAGCTTTCATTTATAATAATAATTATCAAAATCGGTTGAGTAGAAAATTCAGGGCTGATGACACGACATTTTTTAGCTTGTCTGAAAGAAATGCCATCGGAGGCTAAAAATAAATAAACAATTTATTAATTAACAACAACAGCCAGGTTACCATGTAATATACATAACAATATTTTGGTGCCAATTATATAAAAAAGTCTATTATATCCTGTCCTAGATTTTTTGACAAGCTTCTTTTTTTTTCTTTCTTTTTGGCATTAAATGAATTGATATGGCTGCGATCTTCAGCCTATGAGGTTGTTTGTTTTTACACATTCCAACAAAGCTGAAAATTCGATGCAGCTTATGCATTCAGTTTGTCTATCCGTCCGTACTCACTCTAACATCCGTAAATATACACCGATATATATGCAATTGTTAAACCTTATTTAGTGTCACCTATGTATGTTTGGTATTGTATAAGAAGTATGTGGGATTAATAGTTTATCTACAGGGGCACTCAAAAGAATTTCACTGCATTATGCTTTATAAGGGGAAATTCTTTGCAGAGTATTTTAACACTAGAACCGCGGTGACGGGTCATTTTGACCCGTAGAAAATGATTAAGTGCCAATTGAAACCAGAAATTTCTTCACAGAATAAGTTACATACATTCTGAATTAAAATAGTTTAAATAAATGAGTTAAATAGTTTAAAATAAAAATTTTGGTGAAATGTTTTTTTATAAAATTTGAATAAAATTTCCCACGGTTCTAGTGTTAATGAAATTACGCTATTACAAATGTGTGAAAACTATATAAATCACATAGTTTCATTACAATTACATTATAACAGGACATTCATAGCATTTGAAATATTTTTACAGGGGCACACAAAAGAAATTGATTACAATAGTGTCTTTGAGCAATAATTTCTGGAAATACGTTTTCAATTTCAGCATGTGCTTTTAAATTTAACTGTTTTTTTAGGTGTCTCCTTAATTAATATAAATATTTAGTATTTCTAGTCTTCGTTTGATCCGTCCGTCTGTATATCTGCCTAAAACAGGACAAATACTATCCTACCGAATCGTTTGAAATTTTAAATATCTATTTGTTTCCGAATTTTGTTGAGTCATTTCAAATTTTAATTAAATCGGATAAATATTTGGAATACAGAGACAGTCAAAATATTCCGTTACATTACGGCCAATGGTATGAAATAGTTTTAAGTACTTCTTAATGATGTTAAACCCGTAAAAGCATAATGAAATTGATATGTATTTATGAAGAGTAGATATTTTGTAGAACATGCCGCGCAAAAAATATTTATTTTCATTTACACGTCACCACAAAACAATTCCACGACAAATTAGTATGGGGGGGGGGACATTAACTTTTTAGCTTTACTAATCTAGGGATTTTATCAAAGAGTCATTTTCTCAGTTTCACTAGCAGGTCTTTTATATAATAACTTTTTCGGGTAAAACAGTATAATCGAGTTCACTTTGGCGTATTTGAGCCAGCATGTGTTACTGAAAAAATATGTTCGGATTTGTAAATCACTTGTGATGACTCTTGACGGCTCAAAGCTTATGGAGACGAGATATTCAGATCTCGTTTGTACCTTATGCTATAGACATTGAAAACAGTGGAATAGTCGTAAAAAATAGAATATACGCTCTAATCAGAGAGTGTACGTTCAAGTTAGAGAATATACCCTACAATGTATATGTTGCAGATTTTTGAAAACGAGGAGGTATACAGTGGTTCTTAAAAAATCAAGAAAGTATTCGGCGTATACCTCTGTAAACTCTTTACCACATTCATGATTGCGAATGCGTTTTATTTTATGCATACCAAAGCTAAATACAACTCAATTTCATGAGAATGAGGTTGAAAAGAAACCAAAACAGCATATGTAGTGGCCAGCATGCACGCCTCATTTAAATCAGATTGAGATATCTGGAACACACTCGAAAGGACACATTGTATTCCTTTGCTGGCGTTTTCGAGATTTTTATATATAATTTTTAAATAGTTAATACCCCAAAGTTTTATCAAAAACCTCATCGCATGCATAAAAAGAAATGTAGACATATTATTATATATATTAACTATTTTGTTCTAACTATTTAAGGGAACCACACATCATATAAAAATTCTCTCATTTTACTCAACGATCATGATTTTCGCCAACTTTTGGTACTAAATTTGGTCTGTATATTCTTGACGTCATTTCAAAGAGTTCGAATTCTGACACAAGATATTTTAATGCTTTATTATCTGTATTGCTTTTAATGTATTGCGTACTTCGAATTTTATACCCATGCATGGCTGTTTTGTATAATTTGATTACCCATTTTAAGCTATTGCATAGCTTTTATCGCGGGCTTTGAGCGCGGCGACGGAATCCAAAAATTCCGTAACGAGAAATATCCTAACACATCCGTAACGAAAAAACCTAACACTCGGTTACCGTCGTTTAATTGCGGCAGACTTCGACATGGTATTCTTCTGTACACTTCGCCAGACATTGACGCGGTATTTTTCAGATATTTAGAGGATATCAAGTCTCAAACTTATATATCTTATTTCAGTTACTATAAATCTATTGTTTCAATAATAAAAATTACTGATAGAATGTGTATAGAAAAGAATCGTCTTAAGACAAAACAAGGTAGGATAATGTAGATTTTGGTGAGTGGAGACCCGCCCAATCGTGAGGATTGAAAAATTTAAATGCTTATAAATCGCGATCTAATTTTCGTAGCGCGGCCAAATTTTGTTTGGTAATTTATTATGAGACTGTGTTAATTTTTGGTGAAAGGAGACCCCCCCCCCCATGGTGAGGGTCGAAAATTTTAAAATGCTTATAACTCGCGATCTAAATTTCGTAGCGCGGCCAAATTTTGTTTGGTAATCTATTATGAGACAGTGTTACTTTTGGTGACAGGAGACCCACACGGTGAGGGTCGAAAAAAATTAAAATGCTTATAACTCGCGTTCAAATTTTCGTATCGCGGCCAAAATTTGTTTGGTAATTTATTATGAGACAGTGTTAATTTTGGTGAAAGGAGACCCCCCCCCCCATGCTGAGGGTCGAAAATTTTAAAATGCTTATAAATCGCGATCTAATTTCCGTAGAGCGGCCAAATTTTCTTTGGTAATTTACTATGAGACAGTGTTACTTTTGGTGACAGGAGTCACCCCACGGTGATGGTCAAAAATTTAAAATGCTTATAACTCGCGATCTAATTTTCGTAGCGCGGCCAAATTCTGTTTGGTAATTTATTATCAGACAGTGTTACTTTTGGTGACATGAGATCCACCATGGTGAGGGTCGAAAAATTTAAAATGCTTTCAACTCGCGATCTAATTTTCGTAGTGCGGCCAAATTTTGTTTGGTATTTTATTATGAGACAGTGTTAATTTTTGGTGACAGGAGACCCCCACGGTGAGGTTAGGAAAAGTTAAAATGCTTATAACTCGCGATCTAATTTTCGTAGCGCTGCCAAATTTAGTTTGTAATTTATTAAGGTATTGCATAGCTTTTATCGCGGGCTTTGAGCGCGGCGAAAGAATCTAGAAATTCTATAACGGGAAAAGAAACCTAACACTCTGGCTAACGTCCCTTCAGTTTGGCAGACTTCGGCACTGTATCCCTCCGTAGACTTCGGCAGATATTGACGCGGTATTTTTCAGATATTTTGAGAATATCAAGTCTTAAACTTATGTTTTTTTTTTTTTATTCCAGCTACCATAAACATATAGTTTCAATGATAAAAATTCCTGATTAACCTACATGTATTGTAAGATAATAAAAATATTTTAAACGATATTAACTTCTCATTTGTTCAATACAAGAAAAAAAAAATGTTATCGGTCATCACGCTCAAAATGTTTAACTTGCATTAATATCAAAGACAAAAAAAAAATTGCATAAATAAAAAATAAATAAAAAATTACAATTGGTTGTTGTTGTTGTTGTATTGACCAAAATATTGGCCCGATGAGCAGCTTTAATTACAATTGGATAAGTTGATAAAAAATGCTGTGCAATAGCTTTACCGCGGCAGTCCCCGAGTGCCACAAGTATTTTTTTTTGTTAAAAAATGGGTACATAGGAATACATACGAATTACATAGGAATTTTTATGTAATATTGTTTGCAATTGTACCTTTCAATTTGCTATTTTTTTCATTTTAATTTGTGACAATATATAATCGATTACAGATAGCATCTTTTTTTTTAGCATATTATTATCAAAACTCTGTTCTAAGCAATATCGCTCAGACCCATAATCCCTCTGAGGGAAGTCCTAGCATTCTGAACCAGCATAATTGTCTGAGCGAAGCGAAGTCTTATAGTCATAGTACGTAACGATATTAAAAGTAAAAAAAAATTCTTTCTTCAAGCAAATCTCAAAAAGTACTTGTCGGATTTCGATTCTGTTTGTACTAGAAGGTACCTATGAAGGTAACCTGGTGAATGCACCTATTTTCAAAAATTAGTTCCAAATAGTTCAAAAGTTATAGTAAAAAAACTGATAAAAAAGCACAATTTATTTGCATACGTCACGTAAGATTGATGTGCGTCATTTTTCACCGGCTGAATGTTTTCAAAAACAACTGTAGCAGAGTACATGGAGAAAATAGTTATCTGAGCGAAGCGAAGGTGAATACACATAGTACGTAACGATATTAAAAGTCAAGCATAATTCTTTCTTCAAGCAAATCAGAAAAAATACATGTCAAATTGTGATTCTGACTGTACCAAACGGTACCTATGAGAGTAACCTACTGAATGCACCTACTTTCAAAAATTAGTTCCAAATAGTTGAAAAATTATATTTAAAAAGCTGATAAAAAAACACAATTTATTTGCATAGGTCACAAAAATTTGGTATGCGTCAATTTTCACCGGCTGGATGAATTCCCAAATTTAAGCACATAGAGCAAGGAAAATACGCAAAAAATTTTGAATTACAATAAATTATACTTAAATTTAAGAAACAAACTGGAAAAAAATCTTGTTGTTGTTGTTGATTTAAAAGAAAAAAGCCTTAATTCTTAGTAACTTAGTACTTGAGATTTTGCGATATTCTTTATAATAGCATTTTATAACCGCCATTAGCATCTTTTATATTTCGCACATGCAAATTGGAAACAATTCTGTCGTGTTTAAATAAAATACATGTTTAAATAAAATATTGACATTACTTGGTTATCTCGTTGAACAATTTCATCAAATTACACATATTGACATAGTTTTTATTTTAAATAACGAAAGAAGAAATAAATTAGAGAAATATTGATAAAAATACTAATAAAAAGTCTGATAAAAAATTACTTGATGATGCTTTAAACACATGTATCGTATTTAATGCGATTGAATGCGACATTCACGATAATTCATTATTGGCATTTTATCTTATTGTTTGGGATTACTTTTTTGGTCGACGGGATAATCAAGTAATAAAAAAATAGTTGAACCGATGGATAAACAGTTATAAATAACAAACATAGTAATAAATATAATAAAGAATATTAAAATAAATCGTGAATCGTAAAATACTTATAGCAATATTCAAAAACAACGTTTTCACGAATTTGGCGGTGGAAAAAAATCGCGCTGACGTGTAGCTTATATTCTTACACATAAATATGACATCTGTGCCATAGTTATGAGTAAGAATAAACATGAACGATCATCAGGTTTGAAATCTCAATTTCTGAAGCCCAAACTGGACCATGATTTATAAAAACGCCAAGGTGAAGGTATTGGAAAAGTACCATGAAATTAGGGCAGAGATATCATATAAGTGTCGGGTTTGGCGCAAATTTGGCGAAAATCATTTTTAAATTAATTTCAATTATTTTAAAAAGAAAGTAACAATAAAAAGCACGATTAAATCTAGATTAAATGAATGCAGAAAAAAATAAATAAACAATTTATTAATAGACAAACAACAACAGTCGGGTTACCATGCAATGTAAATAACGATATTTTGGCGCCAATTATATAAAATAGTGTACCATATCCTGTTCTAAATTCCCTGACAAACTTTTTTTTTTTGGCATTAAATGAATTGATAAAGTTGCGATCTTCAGCCTCTGAGGCTTTTTTTTTTTAAGTGTTTATGCATTCGGTTTGTTCATCCGTCTGTCCACGCTCTAACACCATTAAATTTATACCAATTTATATGCAATTGGTAAACATTATTTAGACATGTTTGGTATTGTATATGAAGTATATGCAATTAATAGTTTATCTACAGGAGCACCCAAAAGAATTTCATTACATTGTGATCTATTGGTGAAAATCCTTTGCAGAGTATTTTAATGATATTATGCTATTCAAATTGTGTGAAACTTATATAAACCAATGAATTTCATTACGATTACGTTATAACAGAACATTCATAGCATTTTTTATTCAATTACAAGGACACACAAAACAAATCGGTTACAATACTATTTTGAGCAATAATTTCTGGAAATGCATTTTCAATTTTTGCATCTGGTTTTCAATTTAATTGTTTTTTAGGTGCGTCCACAATTAATATAAATATTTAGTACCTACAGAAGTCGTCTGATCCGTCCGTCTGTCTGTCTATCCGCATATAACAGCAAAAAAAAAACTATCCTATCGAATCGTTTGAAATTTTAAATATCTATTTGTTGCCAAATTTCATTGCAAATTTTAACAAAATCGGATGCAGGATTCGGATACTGGGACAATTAAAATTATTATGTTACATTACTGCTGATGAGATGAAATAATTCCAAGTGCTTTTTAATGATGTTAAACCCATAGAAACATAATAAAATTGATATGCATTTATCAAGAGCACTATAATTATATTTTGTAGAACATTTCCCGCAAAAAAATATTTATTTTCATTTACACGTCACCATAAAAAAATTCCATTACAAATTAGCACATTAACTTTTGAGCTTTATTAATCTGAAGTCATTTCCTCAATTTCACTAGCAGGTCTTTTAAATAATAACTTTTTCGGGTAAAACTGCATAATCGAGTACACATTGACGTATATGAGCCAGCATGTTATACTGAAAAAATATGTTCAGATTTGTAAATCATTTGTGATGACACTTGTCTGCTCAAAGCTTATGCAGACAAGATATTCAGATCTCGTTAGTACCTATAGACATTGCCAAAAGTGGAATAGTCGTAAAAAAAAAAAAAAAAAAAAAAAAAAAAAAAAAAAAAAAGAATATACGCTCTAATCAGAGAACATACGCTCAAAGTAGAGAATATACCCTAGAATGTATATACTGCAGCTTTTTGAAATAGAGGGTCTAGACAGTGGTTTTTAAAAAATCCAAAAAGCATACGGCGTATACCTCTGTAAACTCTCTACTACATTCATGATTGCCAATTTGTTTTAGTTTATGCATGCTAAAGAGAAATACAGCTCACTTTCATGAGAATGAGTTTGCAAAGAAAACAAAACAGCATATGTAGTGGCCAGCATGCACGACCCATTTAAATCAGATTGAGCACACAGATTGACATACTCGAAAGGACATATTGTATTCTTTTGTTGGCGTTTTCGAGATTTTTATGCATAATTTTTTAAAGAGAAAATACCCTAAATTTTTATCGAAAACCTCATCGCATGCATAGAAAACAGATGTAGTCATTATACTATTATATATATTAACTATTTTGTTCTAACTATTTAACCCTTTAATTTCCATGATAGAAGACGTTCGAGAAATTATGTAATTCAGAAAATCTGATTTTAAACCAGAAAAATTCAATGGCTAATTTCGTTTTATTTAAATACGGAATGTTCTGCTTTTAATTAAAGCAAATATTGCTATTTTAATTTTCTGGTGGGAATAAAGATATACGAATTAAAATGCCCCAAAATACCTCAGGCGGTCTCAGGTGGTTTGTGATCCAGAGGGTTAAGGGCACCACACACCATATAAAAAATTCCCTCTTTCTACACAGGCATTATGATTTGCGCCTCTTTTAGGTACTAAAATTGGTGTGTATATTCTTGACGTCATTTCAAAAAAATCAAATTCCGATACAAGACATTTTAATGCTTTATTATCTGTATTACTTTCAATTGTATTGCGTACTTCGAATTTTATATCCATTCATGGCTGTTTTGTATAGTTTGATTTCTCATTTTATTCAATTGTGTATAGGAATTTTTATGTAATATTTTGCGACTGTACCATTCACTTTGCAATTTTTTGTCATTTCAATTTTTGACAATATATAATCAATTAAATATATATATATATATATTTTTTTTTTACTTTTAGAATATTATTAGTAAAACCTGTTCTAAGCAATATCGCTCAGACTAATCCCTCTGAGGGAAGTCCTAGTTAATTTTTGCATTGTCGTATAAGGAAAAAAATGCATTTTAAAACGCAACTCGTTTCAAATCTGTATCTTAATTTATTTTTGACACATTAATTTTTTTTGTAGTTTTTAATATCATTTTTGTAATCGTGGCAACATAAGTTCTCCGTTTCAATTAAAAATGAAAGGAAAAAAATCCGAAGATTACTGTATCTTTTTGTTGTCATTTTCACATAAAAAGTGAACAATTTTAAAATTAAAATACACGTTATGTCAAAAAATATCGTCTGTTTCAAATTTTTGAATTAAAACGATGTTAAAATGATCAAATTAAAATATTAAGTTTTTTAAAGGTGAATATGGATATGTAAACAGCTGCACATGTAAATTTTGAGATGATAATAATAATGTCGGCTTTAGATTTCACTGGAAAATGTCTATGATTAAGTAAAAGTGGAATGAATTTTCCGTTTTACCCTCTCGAATACCAAGCATGCGAGCTTCAATTGATAATTGTATCATAGTAACTGATCTTTTTTTAATATTTTACTGCTTACATATACGATGAAAGTTTAATTTTAAAATTTCTGCAACTGAATTTTATAATATATTGTTCACTTTAGGTTAAATATCATTTGTTTGAGAGTTAGGCTTATCAATATAAGATACATTTTTTATTGTAACTAATTTAGCAGATTTATTTTAAATCAATAAAGCAGTTACTACTTAAACATCTTCTTTCGTCGAAATTCGACGGGTTCAACCTTGTTTAAATAAATAACAAAAATACCGGCTACATGTTAGAAAAAAACACTACTTTTTACTTTTTTCTGATGCATATTGGCCATTATTAATCGTGGGTACACTCTAAAAAATAAAAGCGTAAATTTACCCCCCAAAATGTGTAAATCGATGATATAAAAATGATTTGTTTATATGTGTAAATTGACAAAATACACGCTTAATGTGTAAATTTCAAAATACACATTTCAGTATGTAATTTGATGATAACACTAAGTGAGTAAAAGTTATAATGATCACTCATGAAATCCCACATTAATGTGTAAATTGCGCAAGAACACACATATATCTGTGAATTATTCTTTCTCATTTATCTATGTAATCTTCTGTGATTACATGTATAAATGTGTATTAAGAAAAAAAAACACATTATTGTGTAATTGTAATTTACACAACTCTTTGCGTAATATGTAAAATACTCATATTCGATGGAGGTTCAATAACTATTGGGCCTAAAGTATATAAAATATCTGTACTGCAATGGGTTGATGTATAATATCGAATTCTAATGTCTTAGTTGATTTTATGCTTAGTTTCAGAACCGTAGCTGCAATATTCATATAGTTTTGTATGTAGGATAAAATGGGGTGGGTGTAGTTGAAAGCCTAATTTTTAGCTTATGGGGATAGATTTGTGACAGTGGATGGGATAAAAGTGCTGTTGTTTGGACTCGGGATCATAGTGATGTACCCACATCTTATCCACTATCACAAGTGTAGCCTCATAAGCTCCAAATCAGCCTATCACTCATACCCCCTCCTCTTAAAAACTCCCTATAAATAGGTTTTTGGAATTTTACTCCTCCCTTTAAAACTATATTACTGTAGCAGCTACGGATCTAAAATTCAGCATATAGCCATTTAAGACATTAGTTTTTGATATTACTCATCAACCATCGTGGTACAAATGTTACTTTTCTGTTAATGGGGAAGTATGGGACACATTTTGAAATTTACAATTTTTTTAATCATAAAATTGATTCTTCAAATTATGTTTCTATATTGTTCAAGGACATTATAAAGTGTTTCATTTTGTATTCTATAAATCAAAATTTTTGTATTTGTGTCAAATAAAGTTAATTTTATTATTTTTCTAAAAAGTGTCCCATTCCTCCTCACTCTCCTCTAAATATGCCCATGAAAACTGCTATTTTATTTTCTATATCCTTCCTTGCTTCTTAATTTTATATTTTCCCCTCATTTAGATATTATTCAGTACTTGCAATTAAAAATTAAGATAAAGAAAAAGAAAAAAATAATTTATGATAGATTTTAGACTAGTCAGATGGAATAATGATTGTTGGTAAACTTGCAATCTCCACACTTTTTATTTTCAGAGTTCTGACTCAATTTTTCATTTTTTATTTTTCAGACTCAAGATACAAAGTCAAATATAGTCAAGGTACTGTGCTATATACAAGTATAAAAGTAAAATTTAAAACACTATAAAAAATAGAAACAGGTATGTAATCTTCATCTCACTCACACATACACATATTAGCTGCAAAAATTTTAACTGATTTGTTTATATATACATAAATCACCTATATTATATGTTGAACTGTTTTCTTTTAAAAAATATTCATCATTATAAAGAATTTACCTTAAAAAATTATCAAGATTATCAAAAAGGCTGTTGAATCATTAAAATAACATCTTTTGCATTTAAGATTATATTTAGAAATTTGTGTCTTTTAAAAAAAATACAAATATATTTTTAAATTAATGTACTGACTCGTGTTTTCATAAATGAAAATTTCAGATATTCGAATTAAAATTTTAGATATCAAACCAATGAGTATTTTTATTTATCAGCTATAGTAAAAATAAAACAAGTAATACTGTGATTATATCCAAATATCAATTGGCTCTTATAAATTTTCGAAATTAATGCTCGTAGAATTTATTTGACAATTACATTTGTATCTTAAGTGCATAAAAGTCACCCGGCGGGGGATATTTGTGTAAGAGGGAAGGGTCTAATAAGTTCGATTTTGAATATTCATTATGACACAACTGTTATATATTTTTTAATATACATACAATCATATGTTTTAGGTCATATAAATTCTGTAATAATAGGCAACATTGCAATGGAAAAATGTTTATTTTAATAAAAAAACCATTACTTTAATATAAATTTTCTTCAGAATTTTTAGCCTAAGGTATTTTAAATCAACATATATGTGTCCTTTTGTAATTTACTTCTGTGTATTTTTATTAAACCTATAATTAACAAGCAAAAATTATGTGTTCTTTACTATAATTATTTTAGTGGAACATAGTTCTTCTGATGCAATACTTTCAAATTAAAACAGAGCTGAAAATTAAATGTAATTAGGATAAATAAATATTCCAATTTCTCAAAATTGGAAAATGTAGCGTAGAAACTAAAAACAACGCTATAGTTTTAATCGATGATAAACTTATTTAATATTATAAATTTCACAAATTAAAAAAAACTTACAAAGAAATTTCAATAAATAAATAAATGAATGAAACAGATGAACTGTTCAACTTATAAATCAGAATATATAATTTACAGATATGATATACATTTGCATAATAGTTTATAAATAAACTATAATACCTTTCACACAACCGACCCAAAATTTAACCCCCCCCCCAAAAAAAAAAGATATTAACGTTTATTTTGCTACTGTTAAAATACACTCATAAATTCATTTTAAGATGAATTTTTTTCAAGAAATAAATAACCTTAGATACAACAGTTGTTATTTTAATAGATATTTATCAGGAGTTAAGTAATGTTGACATTTTTTAAGGCAAATAAATTATTCGTGTAAAACATTCTTATATGTAAAAAAACAATCTAACATATAGCATATGCATTTATACATAAACAAATCAGATAGAAAGAATTGAAGGTAATACGAACGTATGAGATTACATACCTTACATTTTATAGGAGAATAACTTTTATATTTTTCTCAACGCGAGCGCTAACATTCAGCTTTACCCACCATTAGTTTTCAACTTAAACCTGATGAAGCCAAGTCAACCATGATTACGATTTTAGGTTTCGATACTCGATTCGCGTTTAACTCGGGATCAAAGTAATTCATGAATAGGACCATAAATTGTTCTGCGAACTAAACTAAACTAAACTTTAAACTAAAATTACAAGTTAAACTTTGAAATTCGTAAAAGGTTAGAAGCTATGTATCATTTAAGGTAAAATAAGGCATACTTATATTCGATGTGCAAAATGTAAAAATAACTCAGGATACGAATTTAGAATTATCTTAATTACATGAATTGTATTCTATGTTACATAACAAAGGAATTCGAAATAGATTTTAGATTCTACTGAAGGTTAAACTTTTGTTCTTTAAATTAAGGGAAGGGGGGGGGCAGCAGAAAAATTAACAACAGTATAAAAATATAATTTAAATTTATGAATAAGTATAAAGTGGGATTATATCTCAATTATAAAATTTCTTTATGAAGTCTTCCTAATTTCGCTTTAAGAATATCTAACACTATTACTGAAAATTGCAAGTAAAATTGTTAAAAAACAGCGGTCTGCGAGACGGCTGAAAGAAATTACAATTTAATCATTGCCTAGAATTATAAAATCAAGCATTCTCATATTTCATGAAAATGAAATTAAAATTAACTAATCAAATCAATAAAAATTTACGTTACATGTATTGTTACATGTGTCGAGATTAATTTTTTTTAACTTCTTTTAAATGGTTACTTGCTGCTGAAACGGGGAGGGTGAGAGAGATGATTAGAGTATCTTAAAAAATTAAATAAATATATTAGTTTATTATTTTAAAATGCTGTTACAGCAATGCAATGACATCATGTTATTTATGGAATGGAATTATTGAAATAAAAAGTGTAGCTCTGAATAATATGTAAGCCTTCCATCCCTTTCGTAACGTCTACTTTAATATTCACGCATTTATAATTTTCGTAACACACTAATTAGAGTAATTTGAGATGTTATCTATATTTACACATTTTTCTAAGTTTATGAACTGATAACAACTTACAAACTTAATGTCATAAACTAAACACACATTAAGAAAGGTATTTTTTGTTGGGAATGTGTATTTTTTTATCACAAGTGGATGATTTTAGAAATTTACACACTTACCTATGTATATATCATTATGTGTTAATTACAATAACGAGAAAATTTGTGTAAATTCAGGCACTTTTCACCATTTACACATTTATTTGTGATTTTCAAGTGATAACAAAAAACATACTTAGTTTTATAAGCTAAAATGCACATAAAAACAGGTAACATTTTGCAAAAAGTGGGTAATTTTCATGTCAGGTGTGTAATTTTAGGAATTTTCACACATATATATGTGAATTTGTCTAATTTACACTTTTATTTTTTAGAGTGTAACGTTTAAATTTCAAAAACTGGCATTAAATTTAGCTATAAATTTAGAGCTTTACCAATCAGATTAAGGAAAGAAAATGTTTCCATTTATCTGAACTTGAAAAAAATTGTGCAACTATTTTTATATTTTACTAAATAAACAATTTGTATTACATATTTGATAAAACAATACTCTTTATTAGTGTGCGATCTATATTAACCACAAAGAAGTTACAAAACAATTTCTTCGATTGAAACATTACTCTGTATTTGATTACAGTTTAGTAATTAATGAAACATGTTTAGTATAATATGCTCTTGGAATAAATATTTCATAGCCATATTTCCAATTTCCGAAACACGGAAGAGGCGTGTCATACATCTCCACCAAATGACATTGATTAAGAACATATAAAAAAATATGTTTTGTATCGTCTTGTTAACGTAAAGCATACCAGGGAAAAAATATAATACAATTCTTATTTCCCATTTTATAATTTGAAGAAATTAATTTATATAATTGGAAACATGCTGTATCATAATTAAAAAGCACAGAAAGTGTTGTAATTTGCAATATTTAGTAACATTGTTATCGATAATATATACGCTAATACGTTACATTTAAAATTCTTCTAATCATTTTTTTTCGTTTATGAACTCTTTTCATGATGGATGAAAAGTTTTTACATTGGTTAAAGCATTGGTTTGTTTGACCATCTGAATGCCTGTTTGTCCGTCCTCTAACTCTCATGGCTTGGATATTCACGTTGACATTATTTGTTATTTAGATTTACTATATGGCTTCTTAGATATCAAAGTTGAATTGTTCATGTATTGCAGTTCCTTTACAGATAAATTAAGAATTTCCATTTTATTATCCCTTATCACCGAAAAGCATTTTAATGAAAATGCTCTAAACATAATGAAATTGATATGCATCATTGAACTGACAACAGTTTGCTTTTTCAATATTATAAAATCCAAAGCATTTATTTACGTAGATACACATAGGAATACATTATTATCGATAGGGAAATCTGTTTGCAGTGTACTTCAAAGATGTTACACTATTTCAAATATATTACAATAAATATCATCTTTGTGATGCACACTATTACGCGCATTATATGGGTTAGAAGTACATAGGATTTACCGATATACTCAAAATACATATAACACAAAAAAGCGTTTATAACTATTTTATATAGTTTTAAACTTAGTTCAAATTCACTCTAGTATGCAATCGGTATTAATTCTGTAAACCATATACAGCGCTCAAGACATAATCCGTAAGAATTGAATGTTAATTGACACATTTTTTTTTAAACAATTGAATAATTGACATGATTGATATTTAACTTAAACTGTCGCAGCATGTATCTATTTTAAATCGTTAAACAACATGAAACAATATCAGATGTGGTATTAGAAGACATCATTATGCCCATAAAAAGAGTAAATAAAATACATTATAATTTCACTAAATGCAGATGTAATGAACAAACGAATGATAATAAATATCTATATCTGTGTATACATATAATATTTATGTTTTCCAAATAATTTATTTATGCTAATCCAAGTAATACATTTCATAATAATATTAAAAATGTTTATCTTATACATACAGTACGTGAAATCGATTGGAAATCGCCTTAGAAATTTCCCTTTCAGCAATGGGAGTTTTAAGCACACGCATTTTTGTTTATAAAATAAAAAAAGGCGCAAGATATATCTGGAACAATAAGGATAAAAAAAATATATATATATATCGCATAATATTGAAATAATAAAAAAGAATTTATTGTTTAGGATACCTTAAGAATCCCTTGAGTAAAAAAATCAGTGGTTTGATACAACTGTCGTAGTCACTTTTGATTTGGTTGATTAGAAGCTGTAGACGAACGATAATTTACTTTAACTTGACATTTTCTCTGTTTCTGTTGCTATTTTTTATCATTATTTGTACAATTATATTTTCCCCTATTGAAATTCTAAATGAATCGGTAATCTCAAAAACCACACAAATCAAGATTTTTCCGAATATATTTTTTTCGCTGCCAATGCTGAGGGCCCTCTTCAACCGGGTAAGTTTTTACTTTTTCTGTTTTCGTTATATTTTTAAAATACAATCGGCTCTCGCTAATTCGAACTCGTCGGAACCACAAGAAATCTTCTAATTATCCAGAGTTCGAATTATGGAAAGTATGAGAGGAAAACATGTTTAAAGGGTTATTATTACAAACAAATTAATTGTATCATATTTTTTTAAATATATTTCGGCTGTTAACATTAGAATATTACTTAATGTAAAATTAAAAGATATAAATAGAGAGACTAATTAAGGGATTATAAAGAGAAGCACAAACAAAAATGGGGTGGAGGTGACATTGATGAACAGATGGGACACTAAAAACGCCGATATCAAATGCTTGGGACTATATGCATACTTGTTCAGAACAATTCTGAAAAAAATAAAGAAAGTTATTTCAAGGTTCTGATGTCCGGTAGAAAGTGAGGAAAAAGGAAAAATCAGAATCTTGTTAGTTCGAATTGAAAGAAGTCAAGAGAAAATGTGAATGAGAAAATACAATAAATGAAAATTTTTAACGTTATTCTTTTTTTTTTTTGGAAATTTCGGGACTTCAAGTGTAGTTCGAATTAAGCGAAGAGTCGATTTATCCGATTTCGAATTAATGAGAGCCGACTGTATTAGTACAGTTTCAAGTTCAGAACCAGTTCAAACCATTTCCGAAAGTTAAAGTATTTTTTCTAAAAGAATCTGATACCAAAATCGAAGAAGTAAAATATAGCCTGGTTGTAGATCATCCTACGCTATCCTATGGAAAAAATCATGTAAGAATATTAAAATTTGAGCGATATAATTTAAAATAACGCCCCCATAGACTTTATATTATCATCCAGGTCTGTTTCTGTGATTAGTGTTGTGTCCTGTAGTTCTCGCATGTAATACCAGATGAAATTTCAGCCATAACATTTCATTTTCTGCAAAATCTACCACTACTACACATACCAATGCAAATCATTTTTCTTTATGACAACTACGAATTCATTGTTTTGGTATAAAAAATCTTATATAACGTAAATTCATATTTTAAAATGCGTCACAAAGACATTACTAAAAAGAGTGCAATAGAGGTTTGTTCTAAATTATTGCATTACATTTAAAATAATATTGAATCAAGTATTAAGCATACTTATTTGATTAAGCATTTATACAAGAAATTTCACTATTACTACGATAAAGAAGGCACTGTCGTAGCCGAGGAATTAATTGATGGATCGTCAAAGATTTATTTAACTTGATGAAATATCTTTCAACTCCTCGTGCCTCTTGTGTCAGCCAAAGACTATGATCGAAAGTCTGAGTAGTTTAGGATTTCATTCTGGAAGAGCATATATCACTTTATAAAAAACATATTTAAATGTCAAACTACCATTATTGAAGAATATCCAATTATGAATAATGAAAAATATGATTACGCAACGAAATTATATGAAAACATAAAAATTTTCTTCTTTAATGATATCTTCTTTAATTTTAATAAAATATAAGATGTATGTATGTTTTCTTCAAATTAAACAATTACTAATATCTCTTCTTTCTAAAACAGTTTAATTCAGGAACAGTATTTTGGTTAGTATTGCTTTTATTATTCATAAATTATAAAAATTACTTGATATTTACAAACATCGATGTTCAAATTCTACAATCAACACAAAATAATTAATAAAAAATTTGTTTACTTGTGAATAATTCAAATTTTTTAAATTTATTAAAATTTCTTATGACAACATAATAAAAACAACTATGACTATGTTGTTTTTGAAACGAATGATTCAAATGTATTTCACGTTTAAAAAATAAACCTGGGAAACTTATAAAATATGATAATTATTTCATGTGTTACATATGATTACATATATGTGGTATATTTTGAAAGTATCATCCTTTATAACTTCATGTGCTTGTTGTTGCATATAAAAAATATGAGGTGTACATTTATAATTCCAATAAAAATGTTACACATCATGATTCACTATTGACATGATACAGTGAATTATTTACTTTAACACGTTCACTGCCGCTCATGCGAAAGTGTGTGATAGGGCGCCACTGTTAAGGGGCCACTCACGCGCCAGCGCGTGATGTGGGGTGATGTCCAATAGCCAGAGACGCGCTGGCGCGGGAAAATGTTTCATTTATTCTTTGTTGTAAAAAGTAAATCGGCTTTTGGGGAAAACCCACTTCTACAGTGCAGCATTAACTATCATCACATCTTCATGTAAGTGGCAGCGAACGTGTTAAAAATATTCCAATTCAATTAAGGATTACATTTTTTTCGAAAATTTTAAATGTAAATTATAATATAATTCTCAAAAAAAAAAAAAAAAAAAAAAAAAAAAGAATTACTCACTTGTAGGAAAGTAAAAACTTTCCTACGTAGTTTCGACTCAATTTACATAAAAGCATGATATCGATAGATCAGATAATTGAATTGTTTTATAATATATGTTTTCATCTGTTTTCTAATAAGTAATTATAATTTGAGTTATAGGGGATTTTCGTCTCAGAACAGCTTTTTTCCCTTTGGTGTACTGTTGCATTCAGAAATTTGGCTCCATAATGCAATTTTGGGAACATTCTCTGCAATATTTTCTGACTTTAAAGAAAAACGGTTAATAGACACAGTATGATTACATAGATTAAATAGCAGCCCTGACCAATTTGTCGCGCTTGAAAACAAAACTTAATTTTAAAATATGTAAAAAAGTAGCGAGTTAGTATTTAAAAAAAATCTTAAGTTAAAATGACCGTTTAAACTTAAATTCACGAACATCTCATCTTCATAGACACAGTATGATTACATAGATTAAATAGCAGCCCTTACCAATTTGTCGCGCTTGAAAACAAAACTTAATTTTAAAATATGTAAAAAAGTAGCGAGTTTGTATTAAAAAAAAATCTTAAGTTAAAATGACCGTTTAAACTTAAATTCATGAACATCTCATCTTCTAGCGCATTTTTGTGAATTTTTTAAACTAATTAAAAGATTCACGCAATCATTTAATAAATTTAGAAGAATTTTGCCATTCAAAAGTAATTAATTAAATTTGAATTTATAAGCATTTTTTTGGAATATAAAAGGTAACTAAAAAGTACTAAAGTGCTAAAGGGTTAAAATAAAGATCCATTTCAAATGAAGAAAAGAAAACAGAAAACTCAAATTATACTTGAAACTCTTCGGTTCCATTAAAAATGTAGAACATAAAACGTAATACACCCTGTCCAAAAATTTTAGAGAATCCATAAAATTTGCATTAACATACAAAATAGTAAGTTACAATTAAAATTCGTGAGATAAGTAATTAATGAAAGAATTTTTGCTCAAATACACATATAAATTATGATCAAAAGTTTCAAATAATAAAATATTCATTAAAATTTGTAAAAATATGCTGTCCTAAAAGAATAGAGAATTGTATTATTTTTGGGGTTTTACATTCATATTAGTAACTAAAATCTTACATTTGATATGAAACTGTATTGCCACGACACTTTATAACATCAAATACTCATTGTCCGTAGAATTAATTAAGCATTGTGCTACAGAATAAGATATTTCATACCAGGCTTTGTATATTGCAGTTTTTAAGTCATTTACACATATATATTGCTTACCATTTTCACATATTTTACGAGATAAGATCCCCCATATGTTCTCCATGGGAATCAAATGCTAAGTGCTTGCCAGTCTGATCGTGTGATATTATTTCGCCTAAATCATGTGATCGTCGATGTGGATATATGGATGGATGCCTCGGTCAAGTCCCTGTGCCAGTCTACTCCTGCTAACAAATCCATAATTAGCAGTAAATTGGTACGTAAAATATCCTGATGATCCTCTGATTTCATTTTTCCGTCCGTAAATTCTAGAAATGCTTGGTCTTTGAAAGAAAACTCTCTCCAGGTCATTATGGATTCTTCGCCTTGTTGCCTGCTGAAACAGTTCTTGGGCTCCGTTTTTAGATAAAATCAGAAAAATTGATAACCATCAGAGCCGTTTAAATTCCATTATTTTTTAATACTGAAAATGCTAGAAATCAGTCTGTAATACACACTTTTTCTAGCCCACTTTAGACGTGCATCTTTATAACTCTGCTTTTAGCAAGATTTTCCTTTCATTCTCCTTAGCAATACTTATCGAAGATTTAATCTTTCTGTGCACAATACTTTTTGAAATTCTGCCAAATGATAAAATTTCAAGCACAGATAAATTATTATCTGAAGATATTTTTAATAATATTCTATCATCACTTAACATTTTCTTTAGCTCTTCAGACTAGTTTTCTAGTATTCCATGTTCCAACTGATCTCAAAACTCTATAAATATTGCTCAGGGATTTCTTTATTGTTAGCGATATTTGTACAGGATTTTGTCCTTTTGCTTTTAAATGTAAAATCATAATAATTTCATCTTTAGAAACTTCTTTAAAACGTGGCATATTTATCAGAATGCCCAGGAAATGTCTTTTCCAAATCACAAAAAAACAATACATTGAATTCATTTGATTCCACAAAATTTCAATAAATTATTATTTCAAAAATATTTCAATTGAAAGGAAATATTATTCAGCATTTACAGGAGCACACAAAAATAAAAATATAAGAAAAAAAATAAGAAAAGTGCAAAAGAAAACTTGTAAGGCTGTATTGTGTCTATACTTTTGGGATAGCATATTTTTACATATTTTAATGAATACAATCTAATTTGAAACCTTTGATCATAATTTATATGTATATATCCCCAAAACTGCTTTTATTTATTACCTAACTCATGAATTTTAACTGTAACTTATTACTTTTTATATTAATGCAACTTTGTTGATTGTCTAAACTTTTGGGACAGGGTGTAAAACTAATAAAAATATATTCTAATAAATGAATAAAGGAAAACAATGTATATAGAATGTGATATTTTACTTTTCCAGATAAAAATAAATGATTTGATACCGAATCGAAACAAACTTTGGATTTGATTGAATGGTTCGGTGTGAGAATGTGCATTTCTTCTGTCGCAATTTGTTCTGTGATTCAGTTGTTCTTTTTACTATTGATGTTTTTTTCTAACATTCACTAACTCTTGAAAATATACCTTGTAAAGTAAACATTGGGTTGTAGTTAAAGATCTTACACAAAAAAAACATTTTATACCTATATGTTTCAAATTTTAAATATTTTTTTTATTATTTTTATTAATAGATGTATGATCGAGCATAAATAAAAATTGAGATACATTTAGTTACAGTAATATTCTGGGGAAATAATGCTTCACAATATGTTTTCCGGTCATACAGAAAAGTATGCAGTATTTAATTTTAAAATATTCAAAATGTTTAACCAATATAACTACTTCTTATTTAGTATTAGAGTATCATTTTAATACAACATTTCCTTTCCAAAAGTGTCTTTTTTTAGTAATAAATCATAAAACTCTATGCATATTTAAAACATAAAAGGTAAAAAAAAAGTAAATGTATGTAGGTGCTAGTGTTATATACACAAAACATACATACAGGGTGATTCCAAATTTTTTTTACAATAAAAGAGGGGTGATTGTACACATCAAGACAAACAATATTAAATCGGAGACCAAGGGTCCAAAACGTTTTCCAAATAAGATAGCCGCCATTAAAGTTTAGGGACCAAAATTTCAAATAAACATAAAAAACGGAAAAATCGGTCGATTGATTTGCAGTTTTCACTAAAAATATCCTTTATGTCGGCATTTTCTTGAAATTAAATTATAAAGATAAATTTCAAAAATGCCGATAGAGGGCGCTTTAGACTTTGGAGTAACGAACAACTATTTTTGGACGGTATTTTATGCATCTCATTAAATGTTTTCGTAAGCTTAGACTCAAACTTAAATTTTGAGCTCAATATCTGAAAGTAAGAGTGGTTAAGTAGCATAAACTGAACTGTGTTTAGAGGGTTCAAATTTCAAATGATTATAAAAAAACGGAAAAATTGGTTCATTGATTTGCGGTTTTTACTAAAACTATTCTTTATGTCAGTATTTTCTTAAAAATAAATTGTAAAGATAAATTTCAAAAGATGTCGATAGAGGGCGCTTTAGACTTTGGAGTAACGAACAATTATTTTTTGCATCTCATTAAATGTTTTCGGAAGCTTAGAATTAAACTTAAATTTTGAGCTCCAAATCTGAATAGTAGGGAGTAGTTAAGTAGCACAAACTGAACTGTGTTTAAGGGGGGAGGGAGGTTCAAATTAAAAATAATTGTACAAAATAGAAAAATTGGTCGATTCGTTTGCGGTTTAAAATAAAACTATTCTTTAAGTCAGTATCTTCTTGAAAATAAATTTTAAAGATAAATTTCAAAAAATTCCATTAGAGGGCGCCTTAAACTGCAGAGTAACCATCAATTAATTTTAACCACTATTTTTTGGTTCTAATTAAATGCTTGCAAAAGCTTATTAAATGTTTTCGGAAGCTTAGATTTAAACTTGAATTTTGAGCTCAAATTCTGAATCGTTGGGAGTGGTTAAGAAGCATAAACTGAAGTGTGTCCAGGAGTTGGAATTTAACCCTCCCCCCTCCTTGAACACAATTCAATTTTTCGCTACTTAAATACTCCAACGATTCAGAATTTGAGCCTAAAATTTAAGTTTATGCATTTGACAGCATTTGATGAGATTAAAAAATAACTGTTAAAAATAGTTGTACGTTACTCCAAAGTCTAAGGCACCCTCTATCGGCATTTTGTGAAGTTTATCTTTAAAATTTATTTTCAAGAAAATGCTCATTTAAAAATTAGTTTTAGCGAAAACCGAAAACGAATCGACCAATTTTTCCGTTTTTTTATAATCGTTTGAAATTTGAACCCTCTGAACACAGTTCAGTTTGTCTACTTAACCACTCCCAACTATTCAGATTTTGAGCTCAAAATTTAAGTTTAAGTCTAAGCTTACGAAAGCATTTAATAAGATGCAAAAAATAACGCAAAAAAAGAGTTGTTCGTTGCTCCAAAGTCTAAAGCGCCCTCTATCGACATTTTTTGAAAAATATCTTTATAATTTATTTTTAAGAAAATACCGACATAAAGAATAGTTTTAGTGAAATCTGCAAATCAATGAACCAATTTTTCCGTTTTTTATAATTATTTGAAATTGGAATCCTCTGAACACAGTTCAGTTTGTCTACTTAACCACTCTCACTTTCAGATTTTGAGCTCAAAATTTAAGTTTGAGTCTAAGCTTACGAAAACATTTAATGAGATGCAAAAAATACCGGCCAAAAATAGTTGTTTGTTACTCCAAAGTCTAAAGCGCCCTCTACCGGCATTTTTTGAAATTTATCTTTATTATTTAATTTCAAGAAAATGCCGATATAAAGGTTAATTTTAGTGAAAACCGCAAATCAATCGACCGATTTTTCCGTTTTTTATGTTTATTTGAAATTTTGGTCCCTAAACTTTAATGGCGGCTATCTGCTTTGGAAAACGTTTTGGACCCTTGGTCTCCTATTTATTATTGTTTGTCTTTATGTGTACTATCACCCCTCTTTTATTGTAAAAAAAAAAAAAATTAGAATCACCCGGTATATACATATACACAAATATACATATATATCCACACTTGTGTATATGCTTATATATGTATGTATGTATTTGTATATAGACAGATATATGGGTATGTAACACTGACACTCGACTAACCGAAAAGGACCTATATATAGTATTGCTACATTTCTGGATTGTCAAAGGAATTTTAATAGGAAATTATTTGAGAATACCTTTTATTTTCAAAAAATATTCAATAAACTGATCTAAAAGTCGTAATCATCTTTTGATCTGGTTATATGGATTGGTATAGTCATGAAAATATATTTGTCAAGTCTTTTTCTCCGATTCTGTTATCTTTTTTATCAAGTAATCTATTTCTCTTTATTTTATAATTCTAAATTTTCTTTTTGTTTCTGAAATCAAATTTGAAAGGAAAAAATAAAGGCAAACAATTGTAACAGTGATTTCATGGGTTCTATCGTTCAAATTTATTGCGTAGACTAACTTATTGAGTTTTTTATACGGATAGGACAGTATTTAAATAATACTTAAAATAGATACATTTACGAAAATTCTCCGAGCTGAATATTACAAGTCCTGTTCTGGCACGTATATTGAAATGTGCATCTATGTGCATCATTTCAATATATCCTATTTTATTTCTGAATTCTATCAGCTCCACAAATAATCTTTGATTGTAAATGTTTAAATACTTACAATTTAAATGTAGTTATCTATTTTTAAACTTAATAAAAAACATAAAAAATGTTCGAATCTATATGGCTGCAGTAAAAATAAAAATATAACGTATCATCAATACTTTTAACAGATACTAAGAAATCAATAAATCATTAACCTACGTAAAATGGAATACCTTAGCAATTCAGAGTAAAGTGAATCGTTTGATTTAAAAGAACGTAAGCTTCTTTCGATCTGGTTTAATGGATCAGTCTAACAATCATAATATCTTGCCAAAAGGTATTATGATTGATTATGATTATTAAGATTGACTATTATGATTGTAAGGTATTATGAGTGATTCAATCACACTTTAAATCTTTTTTTTTCTTTTTTCACTACATTTTTTTAAAGCTTTCTTTTGCCATTACTTTTAAAACTAGCATATAAGACCCGTCAAAAATGACGGAATGTTTACCAGTGTTTTAATTTTATGAGACTTTATATAAACAAGCAGAATGAAGTTCTTAATTTGAAGTATTTATATTGGAGAAGCACACATATATCAAATGATACCTAAAAAAACAAATGATGAGGATATTTTTTAAATGAATATTCAATTAAAAAAAAATAGAAAGTAAAACAATTTAAAATAAAAAGATTAAAATAAAAAGATTTTGCAAAAATTTAAATAAAGCATTGAATTTTTTAAAGTTTTTTTTAAATTTTAAAATACATTATTTATATAAAAATTATTGAATCTAAAAGATGAATTGTTTATAAAAGCACTTTTCATTAAACATGGAAATAGTGCTTTTACATAACAATTAGCAGAATTTTATTAAATTTCGTTCCTAAATATGGACTTGGGGATATCTATCGCAGTTAATATAAAAGTAGTATAATTTTTTTATGCATGAAATATGCGAAACGCAATGATTTCATTCAAGATCAATTTCTAAAAGTTTCAGTTATATAACTTTAAAATTTCACTCGGAAAAATCAAAAATAAAATAAAAATTCTTATTACTGTCTTTTTTTTTTAAGGAAAATTTTAATTCAATTTTATCAGTTCTTAAAAGATGAATTTACATCCACTTCAAATTTACTTACATTGTAAGTAAAGTTTATACCTTTTTATCAAATGTATTAAAATGTAGGGAAGATATAATATCATATAATACATATTCTAATTATATCAATGCAAATAAAATTTTGATTTTTTTTAAGTAATAAAATTTGAATATAACTTTGAAGTGAAAATTGAAATTTAATAAGTGAATATGAAAAATAATTGTCAGTCATACTAGTGCAATCTTATATTAAATTTACAAAAAAAAATCTTCTAATTATGATGTAAATAAATAAATAAATAAATAAATAAATAAATAAATAAAATAAGCGGATAAATTTTAAGCAATTAAAAATGAATAGAACTAGATTTAAATTAATTGTACTTATATTAAACGAAATTTTAAATTATGTAACTTATGCTTTTAAAAACTGGCATCGAATTATATCGAGTTAAATATTATGCGTTATGTTTTATTATTATTAAAGTAAAATAAACTACTCTACTGACTTAAAAAATATTCTCAAGTTTCTTAAGCTTTAAATGGCTATTGGAAAATCAAATAACTTTTAATATAAATTTCAAGATAATATTTACATTTCACATTCTTCATTGGTTTGTATACCTTCAGTTATTCTAAACAAATATTTCTCATGTTTGCATAATACACTTTGGAGAACAGCGAAAGATAATGCATTTAATGTTTTTACTTTTATATGCTTCAAATTTTAAGTTATATGTTGCTTGTTTTCTATTTTCAGAAGTCATGTGAACGCATATAAATAAAAATAGAGACACATAACAGTTTCAGTAAAATTTTGTGCAAGTATTATTGCACGACACGTTCTGCCATTGATAATGAAAATTGAATTACTGTATTTGCTTTTAAAATGTTCTATTTGTTTAAATAAATCTCAACTTCTTTTAATAATGTTTGAAGATAAATTTTAACGCATTATTTTCCTCTCAAACGATTTTTATTTTCCTATGAAATTATTTATTATTTTCATAAAATTATATTTGAATTAAAATTTGTGATCCTGTTTGGGATCCTAAATCCTGTTTGGGATTATTTCTCCCCATAGATTAGGATTGTTGATATAATGGTAACATTCCTTTTTCATTTTGAAGTTAATTAAGTCTATAAAAAACTTGCATTGCAAAACAACTAAAACTCTAAACATTTATTCAGATAATAATCTGATTATTTTTATTATTAAAAAAAAGGGCAGAGCAAAATTTATAATCGTGACCAACAATTCAATTCGAAGACAAAAAGACCTTTCTTTTTTTATATCAAATAAGTGAACCAGTTGAAAAAGTGTCTCTTTTCTTTTCTTTAAACTATGCACACTATTTTGAGTTCCTAAGCGATTTGTTTTCATTGCACAGTTATATAGTTACAACATTAGTTAATTATTTTTCATTTTATTTTTTATTTTTTTGTGCTTTAAAAATTGAAATCAACATTACTTGTTTATCTTTTTTAAAAATAAACTGCAAACTTGGCTCGGTAATTTTATGTAAAGCTAATAATAAATAGTTTGATAGAAAGTATCATAAAACGAATTTTCATATCCAATATCAGTCCTTCAAACCAGATTTAAAATTTTACTACGAATTTTGCATGAAACACTCAGTCTGTATTAAAATTCTAAAATATTTATTCTACGATATAAACTAGTTATGAATGCTAAAGTTCATCTTAATACTGCAATAAAAAATTACACAAGTCTTTCAGTACTTAAAAAATGGTTAAAAAATTAAAAACATGTTTGAAAGCGAGTAGTTTCAGCTAAAAATAACCATCAGGATGTTTAAATTTAAGCAGTTCTTATGAACTCTTGTTTTTCATAACATATATATATTTATGTAAATGAAAAATAAGCAAATCATGCCGTAAGTTTAAAACAAGAAATCTTTATTCCCATGATAATATTTTACTTTTTTATTCTGTAAAGATAAAAAATGATTTAATAGAATAAAAGAATACATATAAGAAATTGTTTTTAAAAAGAACAATCGAACAGAAAAAAAATCCACGAACAAAAAGAATTCTAAACTCTGATATCAGTTTATTGAACCAGGTGAGAAAGTGACGGCGACTTTTGTATTAAACCTTTCACTTTATTCTAAACTTCTAAGATTCATACATTACTTGTATAACAAATACTTTATTATTCCTTGATTGTGAAGACGCATTTTCAATTTATATATTTTTTTTAGTCTTGAAGATTAAAATTGCAGTGCTTTGAATGAAGAATGGGCGCTTTTGAAGAATTTGAATTTTTTAAAACAGAGAAGTGTAGATAGGATATTCTGGTATTACATTGAAAATCAAAGCAAGGATTCTTTTAATGAGCATGATATAATGGCACCTTATATTTTCATTTGGAAGTTATTTAAATCCACAAACAATTTGCACTGCGAAAGAAATTAAACTCTAAATACTTGTTCAGATAATAATCTATTAATTCTTATTATTATAACAAAACAAAACAGAAAAATCAGGGCAAATTTTTATGAATATGACGAACAATTAAACTTAAAAACTAAATGACTTCTCATTTTTCTATAAGAAATAAATAAACCAGTCGAGAAAATGTCTCCATTCTTTACTTCAATCTATGCACACGTTTTTTAGATTATGAATGATCTGTTTTACCTTACACAACATGTAATTTCAATATCCGTTAATTAAAAAAATGTTAACTATTTTTCTTTCATTTTTTAATTTATGCATTAAAAATTCACATAATCAATGCTTGTTTCGCTTTTATTTATTTATTTATTTTTAATAAGCTGCAGACC
The DNA here is from genome assembly GCA_964019185.1 of Maratus speculifer. Lineage (NCBI taxonomy): Eukaryota > Metazoa > Arthropoda > Arachnida > Araneae > Salticidae > Maratus > Maratus speculifer. The sequence continues at coordinate 228,283,539 of OZ025292.1, forward strand.
TGGCTTGTTAATTTTATGCAAAACGAAATAATTAAATTGGTTAAAAAAAAAGACACCATAAAATTAATTTTCAAATCCAATATCAGCCCTTTAAACTAGATTAAAATTAGACTACGGCTTTTGCTTGAAACACACAGAGATTCTCTTTATTTTAAGAGATTCTATATTCTCTACATTAAACACTTTATTTTAAAATTCTAAGATATCTATTTTACCAAATGCACTAGTTATGAATGCTAAAATTCCTCTTAATAATACAATAAAAAATTATACAATAGTTTTTAAATTAAAAAAAATGGTAAAATAATTAAAAACATGTTAGAAATCTATATGTTTCAGCTAATAACAATCCATCATCAGAATTTAAAAATTTAGGCAGTTCTTGTGAACTCTAATTTTTCATAATTTACTCATAAGCATTTCGCTTGAAAGCGAGCATCCGGTTTCCATAATCGATTCCATTAATACAGCAAAAACAAAAATGATATGGGGAAAGAGAGAGGATATCCCAAATGTAGTTCATCCATATAATTTGCGACGTTGTAGGATAGAATTTCATTGAATATTATTTCACTCCTCTTAATAAATTCAAAGTGTTTACGGATTGTTAGTTTGTAATGAATCTTCAATTAGCTTACGTAACACAAGGCTACAAAATTTATTTATATATTTATTTATTTATTTTGGAGTGCTTGGAGTTTTTAAACAAAATATTATGTAGTTTTGTTAGAAAAGTTCGAAAATAACTTCTATTTTTGTCAATCAGATCTTTTTTTTTAATTACTATATTCACATTTATTCAGCTTCATTTTATGGTAAAAACGTACATCCAACAGTATACATGGGCTCATATTTGTTCGCTTTAGGGAAATTAAAAAAGTCTCTTTATTTATCAAAAGTTGACAACATGTTACTAGCAAGATTTTTGTAGTTTTCTCTTTTATGTTTTACAAAAGAAATTTTGCAATAAGTCTACAAATTTTCGTGAAGCTAGGGCTTTCATCTCGTGCATCATTTTAACAAATTTTGCGTCCTTTCTGAGTTTACGGATTATTGGTCAATCCAAAATGCCTGATTTAGGTTTATAAACACACGTTTATAAACATCATGCAGTGTGATTAACACCTGGTGTATACCAGAACGATGTGACAGATCTTAAAAACTAAACCTGATATCTCAAAATCAATGTCATATTGAAATTTAAGGAGTTAGTTTCAAATAGGAATGGTGTTTAATTCCTAAACAGAAAAACCACCGTTCTCCAGTGTAATTCTTGTACTACTGAAGTCGATTTTAGTGTTTTGCTTTTAATAAAGTCTGAGAGTTATTGCTGGTCTATTGAATCGCAGGCTATTTTTACATTCCTGTATCGGATTCTTTAACTTTCAAGTCGTCATCCCGGTGTATTTCAGCTGATGATCATTTTTAGCAAGCAATGCAAGGGGTTGTGCAAATATAATATTATCATTTTAGGGGGGAGGGGGGGTCTGGCATATGATATCGTAAGATATCTATAGGGGGAGAGGGATTTGTCTTTTGATGTCGATATCATTTTTGATCTACTCAAATATTTCCCTTTTATTTATAACATATTTTTTGGTGCAAAATAGTATGTTATCTATTATTTTCGAAAATACAAAGTTATTAAAATCGCTAAATTATTATAAACTATTTAGTTATAAAATTTGAAATACCAAAAAGTTTGAAATTCTAAGTCTTCTTAATATGTAATATGTATATATAATCACAGTTCAAGAGATCATATGTGAAGTATATTTGAATTGAAGCTTGCGTTTACTAATAAATAAAAGGAAAACAAAAGCAATATTGCCCACTTGTTTTGTTGATAATAATTTCTGTGTTCCCCTCCTCACCCCTTTTTCATTTGGGCAAAGTGAAACAGGACTTTATTACTGTTGAATGCATTATGTTTTATGTAACGCAAACTTCTTATAAAATACTTTTGAATAGAAACTATTTCTTTTAAGTGTTATTTTCTATAAAGTTTTTTCATATGCAAAATGATATGTTATTGACTTGTCTTCATTTGAATCATAAACGTATGTTAAAAAGAAATGTAACCAGTTTTATATATCACTTCTAATAAAGAGATAAATTATAGAAATAAAAAAAAATTACACTTTGACGACGATATCATTACCAGGGGAAAGGGATTCAAGGAATGATAAGGGTGATATCGGAAGGGAGCAGGGGTCCAAAATTATCAAAAAGTTGATAACGTTATATTTGCACAGTCCCTAATGATATACACTCCGGAAATTCTATCTTGTGGGCGAGATCAAGCTTTGAACTGAGTAAATTCTTCAATTTGATTAGGAGTAACAATGAAATTTATTTCGATTGGAAAAATAGTGTGTTGCAGTTTTTCAAAAAGGCCATGTACATAATTTATCTTCCAGTATTTCTTCTTTGTTAAGAGGTTCGCTGGCGGAGTCTTTTGGATTTTGCAAAGAATTCAGCCTGATAAAGCGAGATCCCGTTCCCTGTAGTGATATATTTTATAGTATTATGCCTGTAAAGAATCACGAACTCTTTAAAAGTTTTCCGGAGATAAAAATTATTAGCTGCAAGTTTGTAACTAAGAAATGAATAGCTGTCTTGTAAAACGGTATTTTTCAATATGTTGATTTTTTTACATACTGTACACTTGAAAATTAAATGAGAGATATTTTTAATTATTCTCACATCCAAGGAATTTTACCCGTTTTTTTTCTCATTATCCTGAAATTTAAAAATCCTGATGAAAGCTTGCATTAGATGAAAGTACTCGATTTTTAACACATTTTTAAATATTGGATCATCTTTCAATGTTAAACCATATTTATTTATTTATTTATTTATCTTTTACTTGAGTATTAAAATACGAGATTTTCCTTACTAGACTTTTTGATTTACTTGTTTCCTTAAAACTGTTTTAAACTGTTCTGCTTAGCAAGCGCAAAAAGTTTTAACACACTTACCAATTCATTTTGTAACAAAAAGAGATAAAATTGAAAGGCTTGACTATGAAAGAGTTTTTGGAATCGAACTGTGTTTTCCATTTTTCGATAAAAAAATTGCCTATTGAGTTGTAAGCGATTTTGAATACAAGAAAAATGCGTTTTCACCCTTTGCTGGGTGGTTATTCTTTTATCTCACGGAATTTTTGTTCGATACGTCCAAATTGACATTATTTTCTGAAATATCTACTGCGTTCCCAATTTAAAAAAAATATCTTACAACAATAAATATCAATAATTTGTATCACTTTATTTACTGTCTACAGTTTAAAAATTCATGGAATGCAATGAAATATAAAATAAGTATGTGCTTTATAGTGTACGTTTTCGATGTTTTATTTTAATATGAGTCTCCTTACTTATAATATATATATATATAACAAACTAATCGCAATTTAAATCCAATACATCTAAAGTCTTATTATTTCCTATTTTCTATTACTATTCTCTATTACTATTACTATTCTCTAAAATTTGTTTAGTATATTCGAAATGGATTTAAAAGAGTTACTGAAAGAATAAAATTTGATTCTAAAGGATACAACTAAATTAAAGAAAATGACACCACAAAAATTAAACTCATGTTCACGTAACAGCATGATATAAAATCCTTGTATATCTTAAATTTTGTTTATTTCAATGTTTTTATTTGTAAAAAATACAAGGAAAGTAAATCTCATCCTAAATACAAAAGATACAGTAAAATATTTGGATTCATACAAATCTATTGTTATCCCCTAAAATTCATTCTACAAACAAGAGATGGATTTGGAAAATCAATAAAAATGAGCAAAAATGTATGCACTGCATTGAGTTCTACTGAATCTAAAAAAAAGCCATGTGAAAAATATATTTTCATTTCCCTATCAATTCTTTCAAGCAAAACATAATAAATATATCTAAACATTTATTTATATACGTCTCTTTTATTAGCATAATATAAAATAAACACATATAAATATTTCTAAAATTCAAATCATACAACGCTTGAAACATTTCATTCTACTCATGTTTATATGTATTTTGTAAATTTATTCTACAAATAACAATCGGATTTGGAAAGTCAAAAGAAAAAAAAAACCAAAATTGCATTACAAAAACCATAACATGGCCATAATAAAATTAACTGCAACTAACTTCTTCTATAATGATCGTAAGATGTGTGTAATTGATGTTTTATGTTATATGAGTCTCCTTGCATATAAAATATATAACAAACAAATCACTATCTAAATTTAAAACATCTAAATTATTCAGTCTCTTTTTTCTATTTAAATATATTATTGTTCTCTAAAGTTTGTTTAGGATATAATAAATGGATTTAAACGAGATAGTGAAATTATAAGATTTGGGTACAAAGGATACAAATAAATTAAAGAAAATGACACCATAAAAACTTAACTCATACTCACATAAGGGCACTGTACAGAATCCTTATATATATATCTTAAATTATGTTTATTTCTATGTGTTTGTTTGAAAAAATATAAAAGAAGTAAATCTCATCCTAAAAACAAAACATACAGTGAAATATTTTGATTCATTCAAATCTATTGTTATCCAATGTAGTTTATTCTACAAACAAGAGATGGATTTGGAAAACCTATAGAAAGAAGCAAAAAAGTTTGCATGGCATTACGTTCAACTGAATCTATGAAAAAGCCACGAGAAAAAATATTCTCATTTTCATATCAATTCTTTCGAGCAAAACATAATAAATGTGTCTAAATTTTTTTTATATACGTTTCTCTGTTTATCATAATGTAAAATAAACACAAATTCTTTCTAAATTCAAATCATACAAATCAGAAAATACTTCATTCTACTCATGTTTATATTTATTTTCTAAATTTATTCTACAAACAACAAATGGATTTGAAAAGGCAAGAAAGAAATAGTCAAAAATTTCATTTAAAAAATTACAAAGTTGTCATAATTAAATTAACTGTATTTAACGTGTTCTATAATGTAATCTTATTGCAAGAAAGGAGCAAAGTATTGAATATTTTTAAAATAAAACTGCAATTTTGTTTTTCGAAAATATTTGCATTATATTAACTATTCATAATGTTGCCTATAGAATAATGAATCATTTCTAATGTAAATAAATACAAGATTTTTTGCTTTTTAAAAAAGTATTTTAATCACTTTAAGGGGATCCTGGACACAAAAATCTTCAAATTTTCTTATATGTATATATATATGCAACAATTTCCAATAATTTGTATTGTTCCAATATTGATAACTCCTTTGTCTTGTTTGGGTTTGTTATTTATATAATTTTTATTTATTCTTTGTAGATGTCAAATTAGTAGTATGTATAGTGGTTATACATACATATATTGTTATAAAAATGTCTCTATTTTTATGCATATAATGATGTCTAAATCATGTTTCTATTTTAATTAGACGAAGAAATATTATTTTTAAGAGTTAAGAAATTGATTTAGAAAAATTAGTGAAATACTAAAATTATATTCCTAAAGATACAACTAAATTAAAGAAAATTACACTCCAAAAATTTAGCTCATTTTCACATAAGAGGACTAAACAAAATCCTTATACATCTGAATTGTTGTTTATTTCGATCTGTACACCTGAAAAAATAAAAAAGGAGTAAATCTCACCCTAAATACAAAACATACATTGAAATATTTGGATTCATTCAAATCTATTGTTATCCTCTGAAGTTTATTCAGCAAACAAGAGATGGATTTGGAAAAGCAATAGGAAGAAGCAAAAAGTTCGCACTGCATTGAGTTCAACTGAATCTAAGAAAAAGCCGCAGGAAAAAATATTCTCATTTCAATATCAATTCTTTCAAGCAAAACATAATAAATATATCTAAAAATTTATTTATATACGTCTTCTTGTTTATAATAATATAAAATAAACAGGCATTTTTTGTAGATTCAAATCATACTACGCATGAAACATTTCTTTCCACTCATGTTTATATGTATTTTCTAAATTTATTCTATAAACAACAGATGTATTCGGAAATGCAAGAGAAAAATAGACAAAAATTTCATTGCAAAACTGCAAAGGGGTCATAATTAAATTGTGGTGAGGAAAATGACGCCACATACTGGTTACATGATTAATAGTGGTTAGTAAAAAAAAATGTGATGATAATACCCCATTCCGCGTTGTGAAAGAACGATCTGGATATTACCAATCAATAAAATTTAAAACCTTGGAATAATAATCTAAATAAAATAAATTTGCAATAAAATAGGATCAGCTTATTTAACGTTTGAAATTTGCAAGTTAGGATTTTAAGGAGATAATTAAAAATTTAAAATAACTGTCTTCAAAATTTAAACTTAATAATAAAGAATCTGAATCTATTAATTTACTTAAAGAGAATTAAAAAAAGAAAACATCAAAGAAAACAAAGATATATATATATACATACCAATATTTATTTCAAAATATAAATTTCATAATTCGGAACACAATAAGAAAATGCCACGCAAACATATCAATTTCATAATTGGAAACACAATAAGAAAATACCATTCAAAAATATCAATTTCATAATTAAGAACACACTAGGAGAACATAATTCAAAATATTAGCACATACATTTCCCTTTTTTATCATCCATTATTACTCAATCTATTTTTTTTTCTTTCTTTTGCATTTTCTGTTATCATAAACCTTTACAATCGCTCACACTGCACAACTAAAAAGGCATAGCCTAAATTTTCATTAAAATTTTATTTGAAAATTCCTTTTAACTTAATTTTAAGATAATAAAATTTTAATAATAAATTTTTATACTAAAATATGAGCCAATGAGTTATTTAAAAATTTGGAACACCACATAGGAAAGAGTTTAAATTTTTTAACCATTGTAAGACAGTTTGCAGCTAATTCGCGGAAGGGTCCATCAAAAATTCGAGGCACTCTCACACAGCACAACTAAAAAAAGCACTATTCACAACTGTCCGTAAGAAATTCAGGGCAATAATCACAAAGGTCCATTAGAAATTCCGGGCAATAATCACAAACGTCCATTAGAAATTCCGGGCACTCTTCACGATGTCTGTCAAAAATTCAGGGCTTTAATCACAAATGTTCATTAGAACGCACAAAGTATTTATATAAGAACTCGTATCATTTCCGCCGTAAAGCACTGCTCGTTCTCAATTAGCTGAGGTTATGCAGTCCGGTGAGCTCAGGTTGCAATCTGTTCACTAACTCCATGTTGTTTTTTTAAGTCCAAAAAAATTTCTTAAACGTTCGCATCGAAGTGAGATGAATTCTTTTCCAGAGTCCTCCCCTCATGACAACATCCTGATCAGAAAAAAAAATCCTTCCTAATCTGCAAAATTTTCTTCGAGAATGAGCTTATTTTTTTTTTCTTTGATTACTTCCAATCCTTTTTCTTTATTTTATTATTGGTTTACTTATAAAAGTTTTCATTAGGACCACGGGAAATTCCCCATGTCATTGGTTTGCTGTCCCAGTAGGGAGTCTGCCCCCTGTGTATATCTTCCACTTTCTCGCTTTGTTTGACCGGCTATCCTGCCCACGGATGCTTGGCTAATGGATTTCTGGCTACACGTGTAGAATCATAAATTTTGGGGTTCAGGTTTGTAAATCCATGTATTGTTGCCCCCTGCTTGTTACATGAAAATTGGCGCCAGGCTGATTTTTTATAGCCTTCTACTATTGTTAACTGCCTGAAGCTTTTATTGTGAGAATTTCAAACTCGTTGCATGTGGTCCTTATTATCCCAAAACATTGTAAAGCAATAAAGATCACGGCTTTAATTAATACTAAAAAATAGCTTTTATCTTTTTCTAAGACCTAAAATTATTATTACTACTTATTTATAGTTACTGAATAACATAAATTTAAAACTTTAATTTTTATACGTATGTACATATATTTGGCTGTGCTGAACCATTATTTATATATACATATTTATTTAAGCGATGTCGTAACGTTATCGTCGCGACCTGTATTTAACGTGTTCGATAATGTGATTTAATTGCGAGAATGGAGTCAAATATTGTAAAGTGTTTTAATAAGGCTGCTGAAATTATTTTGCAAAAATACTTGTATCATATTAAATATCGAGAATGTTACCATGGGAGCAATGAAATATATCTAATATAAATTAATAAAGATTTTTTTTTTGTTTTTTTAAAAACGTACTTTAATCACTTAAAGGTGGGTCCGGGATTCAAAAATCTTCAAATTTTCTAAAAAATGTTTTATTTTAATAAAAATTTCTTTGTTTTTTATGGTTATAATGACGTTTAAAAAATATTTCTGTGTTAATTAGTATATTAAAGCGATTAGGAATTGAACTATGTTTTCCATTTTTCGATAAATAAATTACTTATTGAGTTATAAGCTTGAATGGATGACAAAGACTTTTTTCATTCTTTTCTGAGTCGTTATTCTTTCTTCGCACGGAAATTCGGTTCAAAACGTCCACTTTCACATTATTGTCTAAAATATCTTATGTGTTCCCAATTTTAAAAAAATATTATCTTACAATAATAAAAATAAATAAAATTTTTTATCCATTTTTTTAATATTTACAGTTTAAAAATTCAAAGAATGCAATGAGTGTTTTATAGTGCATGTATTTGATGTTTTATTTTATATGAGTCTCCTTACTTATAAAATATATAACAAACAAATCACAATTTCAATTCAAAACATATAAAACATTATTTTTTTACTTATATTTATTACTATTCTCTAAAAATTTTCAGCATATAACAATTGGGTTTAGAAGAGTTACTAAAAAAAAACAAGATTTGCTTGTACATGATAAAGTATGATTGATGTAAATGATTCTATAGGATGCAACTAATTTAAAGTAAATGACACCACAAAAACTTAACTCATTTTCACATAAGAGCACTATACAAAATCCTCATGCATCTGAAAATTTGTTTATTTCCATTTGTGTAAAAAATTTAAGGAAAGTAATCGCTTCCTAATTCAAAACATACAGTGAAATATTTGGATTCATTGAAATATATAGTTATCTTCTGAAGTTTATTCCACAAACAAGCCATGGATTTCGAAAACCAATAAAAAGGAGCAAAAAAGTATGCACTGCATTGAGTTCAACTGAATCTAAGGAAAAGCAACAGGAAAAAATTATTCTCATTTCCATATCAATTCTTTCGAACAAAACATAATAAATGTGTCTAAAATTTTATCTATATACGTCTCTCTGTTTATAATAATATGAAATAAACACATATTTTTTCTAAATTCAAATCACACAACGCATGAAATATTTTATTCCATTCATGTTTATATGTATTTTCTAAATTTATGCTTCAATCAACAAATGGATTTGGAAGGGCAAAAGAAAAATAGACAAAAATTTCACTGCAAAAAGTATGAAGTGGCCATAATTAAATTTACTTAACGTGTTCTACAATGTGATCTAATTGCGAGAAAGGAGCCATCATTTCCATAATTTCTAATGTCAACTAAAAAATATTTTCTTACAGTAATAAATAATTAAAAGTTTTTATATATTTTTTTTAATAGCTACATTTTTAAAATTCGTGGAATGCAACTTAATAAAAAATAGATATATACTTTATCGTGTATGAATTTGATGTTTTATTTTACATGAGTCGTCTTACTTACATGATATATAACAAACAAATCACAGTTTAAAATCAAAACATGTAAAGCATTAAGTCTTTTTTCCTATTTATATCTATTAATATTCCTTAAATAATCCTTAGTGTATAAGAAATGGATTTGAAACAGTTACGGAAAAAATAAGATTTGATTCTAAAGAATACGACTAAATTAAAGAAAACGACACCACAAAAACTTCACTCATGTTCACGTAAGAGCACGATACAAAATCCTTATACATCTGAAATTTCGTTTATTTCGATGTGTATATTTGCAAAAATAAAAAAAATGTAAAATCTCACCCTAAATGCAAAACATACAGTGAAATATTTGGATTCATTCAAATCTATTGTTATTCTCTAAAATTTATTCTACAAACAAGGGATGGATTTGAAAAACGGATAAAAAGGAGCAAAAAAGTTTGTATTGCATTGAGTCAACAGAATCTAAGGAAAAGCCACGGGAAAAAAATATTCTCATTTCCAAATCAATTCTTTCAAGCAAAACATAATAAATATATCAAAAAATGTATTTACATACGTTACTCTGTTTATCATAATATAAAATAAACAGATATTTTTCTAAATTCAAATCATACAACGCATGAAATATTTCATTCCACTAATGTTCATATGTATTTTATAAATTTATTTTACAAACAACAAATAGATTTGTTAAAGCAAGCAAAAGATTAAAAAAAAAATTATCGTAAAGAAGTACAAATTGGGCATAATGAAAATAATTGTACTTAAGGTGTTCTATAATCTATACTAATAGAATAAAGAGGAAAGATTTGTTTGTTTATTTGAATTGAATAGGCTCCGAAACTACTTGATGGATTTGAAAAATTCTTTCACCATTGGAAAGCTATACTATTTCCGCTGAACATAGGCTAATTTTTAATTGATTTATTCAAATATTTTCCTAAATAATTCAAAATTTCATTATTTTTCATACAGAACCAATTAACATTTTTCCGATAAAAAATAACCATTTTTCTCACCCGTTGCCAAGAAAATTAAAATGTCGAATAATTTCTACTCGGTAATTAATTTTCAGTTGAACAGTATCCACGTGAAAAATTAAAATAAAAAGAATTCAAAGGAAAATAAATATGACGTCATACCTGGAAAAAAAGTATTTTATTATATAAGACGCACGGAAATCGGTTATTTTAATAAGAGGTTCTCTGTGTAAAATGGGGACATAATTACAAGTAAAGTGAACGAGAAAAAATTAAATTATTATTAAAATATTTGATTTGGAAAAACATGGCGTCATACTTTAAATAACATAGGAATTTTGAAATATTTGTTAATAGAACAAGAGGCATGGATATATGTAACTAATAAAAAATTAGTTAATTGATTGTTTGTTTGTTTGAAATGAATAGGCTCCGACGGTTTGTTTGTTTGTTTGTATTTATGTCGGTCAATTATCTACACTATGGGATATAGGCCCTATGGGGTGGGATGCCCTCCGTGGGGGTCTTTATAAGGGAACCTAACCCGTATTTACGCAAGGTTCGGAGAAAACCACGAAAAACTCCGAACGGTTAGGCCGACGGTCGCGATTGGGTTCGAACCCAGCACCTACCGTCTACCAGTTTGGAGGTCAGAACCTCGCGGTCACTGGTGGGGCAGTACTTGACGGATTTGAAAAATTATTTCGCCGTTGGAAAGCTACACTGTTTCCGGTAAACCTAGGCCAAATTATATTTTCAAAAAAAAAAAAAAAAAAAATAGGGATTCTAACTAAAATGCCAATAATGTAACCCAAGGTGTAGAAAAATGGCCTTAAAAAATCCTTACATCGCGTGCGCTGCGAATACTGTTGATTATAAAACAAAATAATGTACTACGACTTTGCAGAGCGTATAATTATCTACAAAAAATGTCGCGACAGCATATGTCTAACTGTTACAGTTACGCCACAATAAGGGTTTTTTTATTTAAAAAAAATAATAATTAAAATGTCGTCTCAGTAAAAGTTCATTATTTTTACCTTGGTATTAATCCTTATCAAAATAAATTACTTCATAAACAAGACTGACGCGATAATACACCATACGACTCAGGACACAGATCGGAACAGGAAAGAGCGCTATACAAACAGCATACCAACTAATATCGAAGACGCAGTCCATTATGTACAGGAATTTTTTAATTCGCTAAACCTTTCTGGACTGCCACCACATGAATTGACGTTAAAAATTGGAATTCCAATCATGCTTTTGAGAAATTTAAGCCCTCGAACATGTGCAATGTGACGAGGCTACTTATAAAGAAATTGAAGGATAATTTAATTGTTAGCAACCATTATCACCGGCCCAGCGGCTGGTCATCTAGCTCATATACCGAGGATCCCAACTGATCTACTAATCCCATTTAAACGGCTTCAATTTCCTGTAAAAACATTTTTCGCGTTAACTATTAATAAGTCCAAAGGTCAAACCTCCGAATTCGTTGGGATCGACCTACGAAAAGAATGTTTTGCTCATGGCCAACTGTATGTTGGCCTCTCGCGGGTCGGAGCTCCTGAAAATCAATTTATTTTGCTGCCACAAAATAAAACATCTAATATCGCTTACAGGGAAGCTCTATAAACGAATAATAAATTTAATGGATTTTGTTTTGTAGGCGTAAATTTTTTTACAAACATTATTAAAAACAAATAAAAAATAATACTAATATCCGAATTTCCTTTTATAAGTTTACACATTTTTAGTAATCCCAACCACAAAGAAGAGAGTATGAGTATGTGTGTAAAAATTTATAACTTGAAATTTTTTTAAACACCCGTGCAAAGCATGGGCGGGCTGCTATAATCTATATCCATAAAACAAAGCCGTGTTAGTTACACCGTTTATAACTTAAGAACGGATGGATCGATTTTTATGAAACTTTGTATGGAGTTATCTGGCACCTTAGATTAACATACAGGCTACTTTTTACCCGACTACTTAAAAGGAGGGTAATGGTTTTAGTAGTTGAATTTAATGAGATGAAGCGGTAGTAATAATTTGCGGTGTCAGTGACACTACCCGAAGCAAAGCGAGGGCGGGCCGCTAGTGTAATCTAATTGCAAGAATGGAGCAAAGTTTTGAAATTTTTTTAAATAATACTGCAATTTTTTCCGAAAATATTTGCATTATATTAATTATTGAGAAAGTTACCAATAGAATAATGAAGCATGTCTAATATAAATAAATACAAGATTTTTTGCTTTTCTAAAAAGTATTTTAAACACTTTAAGATGGATCCGGAGCAGAGAAATCTTCAAATTTTCTAAATAATATATATACATATATACTATTTACCAATAAATGTTTGAAAATTTTCGATTTTTACCTTTTCTCAAATATTTAAAAATATACTTGTCGGATTCTTCTGAAACTTCAAAATTATGAAGATTATATCTGGCCTCATATTTATCAACATCCATTTGATAAGCAGGGCAATTAGGGGGCCGACAAAAAATTAAAGAATAACAAAAATATTTGGGATCACCCTGTACATGATAATGCACGAAACGATTTATCGCTGCAGAATACAAATATGTGGATACTGCACAAGATGTACACTGATTTTTGTAAGAATAACATGTATATTCATGGAGAAAAAGTGATTGTTTTTTAAAAATTCAAAAATTCTGGTATGTTTTTTGTTTATATAATGCAGGTTTTTTGACCAAATTTAACGCAAATTTCAGAAATATTTGCAAAATCTATTAGCAAAAATATAGCGCAATTGGAAGAATTTGAAAAAAAAAATACTTTTGAAGATATGATTTTTAAAAATTAAGTTACATATATATATATATATATATTATAAAATCTTACTTTAGAAATTTTTATTTTTTTAATAATATTTTTAAAAATTAAAGAATTAAATTAACTCTTATATATTTCGGTTTATTTGAGTGAACATAAACTGAAATTATGCAAATAATATTTAGTGCTACAGCATTTTTAATTTACACGACTTTTTAAATATTTTTTTGATTTTATATAATAAAGAACATGAGAATATAATCCTGTGTGAATCCCAGTAGCGGAGTAGTCAGAAAATCTATCGGCAGCGACACAGGTCACGGTTCACTCATCCGTTCATCCTTTGTCATAAACGCAAGAATTGCTAAAGATAAAATGCTTCAAATTTGGAATATGTCTGTTTTGTTTGTTTTACTTTAATTATGATTCAGAGAAGTATTTACTTTTGAAGATGTGATTTTTTAAAAATAAGTCACTTTTTTTTTCAAAATCTTATTTTGAATTTTATTTTTTTAATGAATATTTTTATTTTTTTTAATGAATATCTTTAAAAATTAAAAAATTAAATTTTACGTTTATATATTTCAGCTTATTTGAATGAATAGAAATGGAAAGTAGACAATTAATATTTTTGCCACAACATTTATTATTTACGCGATTTTTTAATAAATGTTTAATCTTAAACATAAAAAAATGAAAAGCTTTGGCGACTGGGCACGGCTTACTCTCTCTTCATCCTTTCCGGGTCGAAAAAATGAGAATGAGGCTTGCTTGAGTAGAAACTAAACACCGAGGATCTCGCGTTAGGCTGACCACCCGGACGAATGTTGCATAGCACTTCGAAGCCCAGGGTCTAATAAGTAGAGATGGGCATTGTCGGCGTTGATTCTTCATGGATTGTAATGCCACACGGTTACTTTCTTTATCATATGATTTTTTTAACAAATAATATGGTTAATCGCCACAAAAAAATCAAAATTTTAATTCAATAAATATATTTTTTTAATGTATCCCGGACCCCCTTAAGTAAATGTTAAATTAGTTTGATAGTTGAACTTATTAATTTAGTTTAATAATATCAAATTCTACTTCCAATTACTCTCTCTCTATATGTATAAAATGGTAAAGTATTATTGATCAGTTAACAACAATTTAAAAGTAAAACGTAAAATTATGTAATAACATACATTTAAGTTTTTTCTTTACATCCACCTCTTATAACTTCTCCGTCCTCTATTTTTTACATCAATTATTCCAATGCATAAGGTAAAAACCAATTTCATAGAAATTCTTTTCTATTTGTTACAATTTTCCTGGCAAACAAAACACACCTGAATATTTTCTTCGAAACACGAAAATTCTTTCGTGTGTTTGACAAGCCTTCTATTCAGACAACTTTCGTTTTGCTTTTACGGAGCTTTCAATCATGTCGCTATGTATAGTCCAATTTTTTCTTTTCAATAGAGAAAGTAAAATCAGAACTATGTAATATTTTATTCACAATTCTCGTGAATTATTTTTCATATTCTGCTTTTTACACATGTATAAAGAGTAATTTTGAAGAAAAATGTATTATACAGGGTGATTCTAAATTATTTCAAACACACTTTCAGCGGTGGTGTTTTAACCCCATAATTGATCAATATTTTCCTAAAACACTTTCAAATAATGTCTATTTTTTTTCATGCCTTTTACAGAAATTTTAATCTTTTATCACCGATTTTTTAAAACAGATATTTTTGTCTAATTGAATCGAATAAATCTTTGGATAAAATAAAGTAAAGTTTAAAATAAAATTTTAATGGTGAGAATAAAGAATTATGATTGGAAAATGGATGCCGGCACGTGGTAGGGGCAATTCATGATTGGCAAAAACACGTAGCTGTACAATGTACAGCAAAACAGAGCAGCGGTTAAGCGAAGCAATCTTTGAACAGGATACCATAATATTCACTATTAAAAATTCTCGTTTATTGACATGTTGTCTTCCGTGAAATTTCATCAGAATTTTTCCGTTTGTTAGAAAAATGAAATATTTCCGTATATCTATTGTCATTTTGAGATTACAATGTTTCAAATACGGAATTATTACTATAAAAATCTATCATCCAATGATATTGCTGTATTTTTTATTTCCACGTTTGCGCTTCATGCGCTTTAAAATACTGTTGACAAAACGGTGATTACAAAGGCGAAACTTTTCTAAAAAAACGGAAAAATTTCGGCAACTCTGCTGCAAAACCTTTTCCGTAAATTGACGAAAATTTTTTATAGTGCTTATCATGAGTCTATTTATTATATTAATAATTTATGATGTTTTATTTAAAACCAAAATTGAACTTATGCTTTCAACTTTAACAATTTTAATTGTTCTATAATGATAATTCTAAAAAATTTTTGATTTTTACTAAAAGAAAATTCTAAAATTATGTAACAGAATACATTTAAGTTTTTCTTTCACTTACTTCTTATAACTTCACCGTCCCCTATTTTGTACTTCAACCATTCCAATGCATATGGTAAAAACCAATTTCACAGAGACGCATTTCCATTTGTTACAATTTTCCTGGCAAACAAAACACACCTGAATATTTTCTTCGAAACACGAAAAATCTTTCGTGTGTTTGACAAGCCTTTTATTCAGTCAACTTTCGTTTTGCTTTTACGGAGCTTTCAATCATGTCGCTATGTATAGTCCACTTTTTTTCTTTTCCATACAGAAAGTAAAATCAGAACTATGGAATATTTTATTCACAATTCGCATGTTTAATGTATGAATTATTTTTCATACTCTATCATTTACATATGCATAAAGAGTAATTTCAAAGAAAAATAGAATATACGGGTGGATTCTAAATTATTCTAAACAAACTTTCAGCAATGGTGCATTAAGCAAAGCGATCAGGATACCATAATAATCAGGATACCATTCTAAAAATTTTCCTTTATTGGCATGTTTTCTTCCGTGAAATTTCGTTAGAATTTTTCTGTTTTCTTTAAAAATGGAATCTTTCCGTCTATCTATTGCCATTTTAAGATTACAAAGTTTCAAATACTGAATTATTAATGTAAAAATCTATCATCCAATGATATTGCGGTATTCTTTATCGTCACGTATGAGCTTAATGCGCTTATGCTTTCAACTTATGCACTGTAAAAAAAATCACAGTAATTAAACAGCAAAAAATGCTGGCAATATGGGTGCCAGCAAATTTTGCAGTATATTTACAGCAATTGCGTTTTTTAGATTTTACAGCAGTCTTGTATAATTTCAGCATTTTTTGCTGTTAATTTACTAAAACACGTTTTCCAGATTTTACAGCACTCTTGTAGATTTTCAGCATTTTTTGCTGTTTTTTTAATAAAATTTGTTTTTCAGATTTTACAGCACTCTTGTAGATTTTCAGCATTTTTTGCTGATAATTTACTAAAATTTGTTTTTCAGATTTTACTGTACCTTTGTAGATTTTCAGCATTTTTTGCTGTTAATTTACTAAAATGTGTTTTTCAGATTTTACTGTACTTTTGTAGATTTTCAGCGGTTTTTGCTGTTAATTTACTAAAATTTGTTTTTCAGATTTTACTGTACTTTTGTAGATTTTCAGCATTTTTTGTTATTATTTTACTGAAATTTGTTTTTTAGATTTAACTGCTCGTTTGTAGTTATTCAGTATTTTTTGCAGTTAATGTACTAAAATTTGTTTTTACTGCTTTTTCGTTGATTTTCAGCAATTTTTGAGGTCAATTAAGCAAATTTTATTTTGACTTTATGGCATCTTTTTTTCAGTACTTTTTGCTATTTATTTAAGAAATTTTGTTTTTTAAATTTTACTCACCTATCTTTGGAATTTTTGCAGCTTATTCAACATAAATTTAGTTTTTTTAGTTACACAATTTTGCATTTTCTCAGTATTTTTTGCTTTTTAAATTTATAATCAATTGAGAACTTTTGTAGATTCCCTTTTTTTTTTGGTTAATTTAATTCCATCATAATGTACATGCTTTTAAATAGATCATTTGTAATTTTTTCAGTAGCTGTAAATTATACCTTAATTTTCATCTAGTAAATTATTGACATAGGTTGAAAAGTGTATGGAATATTTAAACGTAATTACTTTTAATTATAATTTTGAAGTATTTGACATCAGAATTTCAGAAATGAAGAAAAATATCTCCATACAATAGTGATATCAAACATGTGACAATAATATGCTATACAAAATTTTAATTACTTATGATTATAACCCTATTAAAGAATTAGTTAACTGGTTGTGACATTAGGTTATTTTAACAAAATCTTTTTAAAAAATAGTATACACACTTTAAAGTGCTCTCAAGTTTTTATTTTTTTCACTACAATCATTTTCACAACACTAAGTAAAAGGAAGTTGTAAGAAATACTATACAATGCCTTGTGTCTTTTTGGACTGATGGACCATTATACTCATTAAAATTTATTTTTAGATTTAAAAAAAATCTTTAAACATGGTGTATCTTCTAAAAAACTGTTGAATTCTTTTCAAATCCATTAACAAGCTTTTAATACCAAGTTTACCATAGAGTAAAACACTCAAAAATAGAACACTTTGATAATGATAAAAATAGTTTAATACAAAAGTAGTACAAATACACCTCTCTCTGAAGCAGTATTTCTGTCAAGTACATTAACATTACATTTTTACAAGATTTGCTAACATGTACATTTTTTAACTGTAATACTTAAATATAGACTTAAGTTCATTGTTAAGTTTCTATATGAAGATTAATAAATTTCTGAAATGCAAAAGTGTAAAGTAGATCTGTCTTCATATGCATGTTTTGAAATTAAATAGTTACATAATTTTTGGTCTTATGTAAATAAAATTAATTTGAAAGAATAACAAAGATCTTTTACAGAATAGAGTGTTAAATTAAAAAATATATATGTCACTTTGAAATCGAGGAAATATATTCCATCATTCATAATTTATCCAAAAGATACAAATAATCCAGGGATTTATGAAGCTTTTGCCTGTGAGTTTTAATAATGAAATTGTATCAGTCTGTCAATAAATTATGTCATGCCTGGAAGGGGGTTTGAGAAACTGTGACAAAGGGGTCGTAGAAGGGTAAAAAGAAATGCAACATCACACATTTTGGTTAAAATAAAAGCATGTAAGACCAATAGATTAAATTTTCAAGTTATTTTAAAAGTATTTTGTGTTTATAAAGTAAAGATAAGATTTAAAGCCAAATATATTAAATTATATTTTGAACTGCAAATTACTAATCTTTCCTATTGCTCTTTCATATTAATATTTCATTGCTGTTTTTGGTTATAAACTTTAACCTTATTGCATATAAAATAAGTACACAAATTTTTACTGTTATGCTCACAAATGTCATTAAAACAGATAGTTAAAAATTAAAAATATAGTGTGAAATACATTCTATAAGGTAGTGCTTTGATTCTGAAAGGCAAGTATATTTTATGTAACATAGCATGACATGTAACAAGAGGGAGGAGGAGGGAGAGTAAGGTGAAGTTTGACATTTTGTGGCAAATGAGGGGGGGGGGGGAGATAGAAAATATTGAAAAAATGTGCGACATATTTTATGGATAGATCAAAATTTAAAATTAAACTTCACCTAATCTGAAATTTTAAGCAGTGTATGTGTGTGATGGAGGGAGGATAAAGAAATTGTACGTCTGTTTCTACAAACATACCTTTATACAATGTGAGACCTTGATAGTAAAACAGTTATGGATTTAATTATAAGCTCTGTTTTCATTAAAACCCCATCATTGAATATTTTTTTCTAGAAAAGCTTGATTTTCTTGATCAAATTTTAAGAAAAGTAGCATTTTTCCTTTCTTAACACATTTTTAAATTGTCTTTGCTGATAAAAAATTAAAATTTATTAATTCTTTCCAAAGCACTTTCTATTTGAGTTCCATTAGTACTTCAAAATATGTAATATTGGTTGTTTACAGGACTCAAAATATAATGGAGGATATCAGAACAATATTCCAGTTCATGAAATCATGAAATCTTATTGTGGTTTCAATTTAGCATTATTTACAATCAGGAATGCATTTTTTAAAATTGATTTTGTACGGTTAGATATAAGTTTCCCCATACATATACTAATTGTTAATTCAAACCAGAAATATAAATTATGATAAATGAACTTTCAAGTAATCTAAAAAAAATTTCGAAGCATTGATACTAAATTCTACCTTGACCATCAGCATTTGTTTCCTGATTGGAAAAGGTCAGAAATTTCTGTTTCTATTTTAAGCAAATTTACCATATCTACATTAAAGTGTAATTGTATCTAAACAGGGATCATGGAAGCACAATTATATATAAAATTCTTTTCTTACAATTGAACAAGTTTCCTTAGAAATAAGTCTGAAAGATAATTTAGATTTAAAAGAGGAAAAAACAAAACATGAAAATTGCAATTAAAAAAAGTTTAATTTTAACAACAAATACAAGCCACAAGTTATGATCTACAACCATTCGTAATCCGATAATTTATTTATCAATGATGATACTAGTGGTATTATGCCATCTTTTAGGCTGTTCTTTCGCTGTTTATTTCCCCTGTTTGGATTCAATGTTCAACAAGCACCTGGAAATAAAAAATAAATAAAAAAGGTAAGACTTTTAAAAACACCTATTGCATATACATATTCCCAACAGTATACCATTTTGGTGAATTGCATTCAGAAGGAATTAAGGAGTAGTATAATTATATAGGGTAGATGTGCCAGTAATGGACTGCCTTCCAGTAATTAACTGCTTCACAATGTTTGGTTGGTGTTTAAAAATAATAATAGTTAAACTTTTATTATTTTTTTCTTAACCTTCCCTTGCATGCTTTATAATCTGGATTATTTTCTTTTTTCATTTTTCGTCAAAGGAATTAGGAAGCAGAATAAAATTTCAGGGACATGCGAAGAAAAAATTGCACCCGGGTCAAAGACCGAATTTGGTGCCCCCCTCTCCCAGCTTTTTCTTATGACAGGCAAAAAGTTATGATGGTAGTATAAATTTGGCATCCCCTAAATTTTCATGCACACAGCAAACGTCCCCTTCCTCCCCCCATTCGCAAGACACTGTAAAGTTTCACTGTTTTTCATTGAAAACCTATATAAAAAAGCTAAGAGCTGACTTTACTTATTTAATATTGTTTGTTTTCCTGTAAAATTGTAACGTTTTTGATTGAATAGTAATATAAAACGTTGGATTTCAACTATTGTTTTTTTAATTACATGAAACAGTAAAAGACAAAAAAAGGAGGGGCTTAAGATCAGTATAAACCAGAGAAATATATTTGTATGGATTTGTTAAGTTTAGATGAAAAATTTGCAATCCATAATTATTCCAAAATTAACGTCTTCATTATTAAGAAACCAGGTCATATTGAAGTCTACCTCAACTAAACATCTTTAAAATTAATTAAAAAAACACATAAAAAAGGTGCAGTGTAACAATTTAAATTCTTTGTAGAAAATCAACTTCGGCCAATAAAGGTTAATTTTGGTTAAAAAAAAAACCGATTAAGACTAACAAAAGCCACCAGCATAGCATTGCTTTTTTTAATTTTACCAGGCTTTTTTACAACCCTTAAAATAAGTTACTTTCATACTTAGAATTTTTAACACAATTGTCGTGAATTGTAGGTGAGCTGTGATTACACCTTTCCTTTTTAACAAAATAACTCTTTATTAAACATATAAAAAACTCAAATGTATAAATAACAGAACATATTGTAAATAAAACATATTAAATATTATATTAAATGACCGATCCACAGCCTTTAACAACGCGACGCTTCATCGACGAAGTCTTACAGCAAGTGTTTAAAAAGCTCCACTTAGTTCTCCAGCCAATCTGCATTCTCGCCAAAACATGCCACACAGGACCGGAGGACGCCAATGTCCCATTCCACTCACTATCCGCTAAAACTTTGAAATGTTTTTGTCCCGTTCCATTCACTCTCCGCTACAACCATGAACTGAATTATGAATCAGTTTCCATTTTTCAGATCAGGAAAATAAACGTCGCTACACAATCATACATTGTCCAAAAAGGGGGGGAAATCCAACAACCTCTTTTTTTTCGCCTTATTGATAAAATTTGCATTCTTTCGCGATCTTTAAAAAAAAATCCGCATATCTTTCCAGATGTAAACAATGAAACTTTCAGTTCATATGTAGGGCCAAAATCAGGTTTTTTTTTTTTTTTTTTTTGGGCTTTATATCATTCTACATGTATTTCATTAAATAATTCAACGAATGTGTATATTTTTTATTATGCTTATTTTATTTTACATTATTATCTATTTGACCTTTATATTATAAATAATTTAATCAGTTTTAAATTTATCTTAGTTTTGATCATTTTAGTTTATTATTTTACTATATTGAAAACATTTCTTATAATGAATTTACAAAAAAATTATCAGAAATCAAAAAAATTCTAAACTCCATGTAACCTCTGGTCCCAAGATATGCGAATTTGGAGGAGTCTACTGTATTATAATAAATTCCATAAGCCAAAATGTACTAGAACAAACCAAAACAATATTATGGCTTGTGAAATGATGACAAAAATTGTTCCGTTTCATGAAGTTAAACTAAATGTTGGTCTTGTATGTGCGGTTATTATAATTATTAGTTTTATACTGCAGCTTATTATAATCTCTAACTTTTTAATTAGAATCTTGAATGCATTTTAAATTTTTGTGCAGTAAGATAAATTTGTGTACAGTTTCAGAAAAAAAAATAGTAAACAATTATTTTAAACATATCATTTTGTAGATTTTTCCTTTCTAATCCCCCCCTTTTTTTGGGGGGGGGATCAGATAAGTAGGCAATTTTTTTTAAGACAGAAAGTAATGCATTTATTAACGACCTCCAACTAAATTGTATCTTTTTGAATGGGAAAGAATTAAGCTCAATGAGACAGACACCTTTCAGAGATATAATTCTTGGACATTTTTGCATGCTTAAAAATAACAATTTATAAAACTGTAAATAATCTAGTTGATATTTTGAATTTTTTGCTTTGAAATGCATGTCTTATTCATTTAGTTGAAATTTAATATGAAATTCAATAATGGCGCCGAGGCCTAGGGGCGCCAAATTGAGAGAAATTGTTATATATCTATATTGGGGTGGGGGCGCAAAATTTCTTGCTGGCCCCGGGCGCCAAAAACATAGCTACGCTACTGACTGAAAGAGCTTTGAGAGCAAATTGTTATTTATTCTACGTTTTAAACTTAAATTATGCTTATTTATATGAAACTATGCTATAATTTAGTCATGAACATCTGTTATATGTGCTATACATTGGAATGTAAACATTGAAATTTGCCATTAACGCATTATTCCCAAAAAATCATGTTAAAACAAAGTACAAAATTTTCAGACATAAATTAAAACATGTATGATAACAAAACCAGATTATTTAATTGGATGAATAAAAAAAGACAAACGGTAAAAAGAATCAAAATAAATGAAATGGAAGTTAAGTTCTCACACAGTAAATCCAAATGATTAGTGACTGGCTGTTCGATATTTTGTATTTTCCTTGAGAAAAATGATAATGCTGATGTCTAGGCATCCCAAATTGTTAGGAAGTCTTTCTCAACCAAGCTGCAACAGTTGTTCCCAATATACATTTTGAATATAAATTTTCATTCAGTTACAGCTGGTTAACTTTATAAATCTCTTTTGATGAAATTAAAAATTTTCAACTAGTTTAATTTCTCAGATCTTCCTACAGATAGATATTCATGCTGATATTGACTGCTTTTGATTGGAATAAAAAATGTTTAACATGAAAAAATGTTAGAAAAGCATGATTCAGAAAATGGATGTAAGCTGATGGGATGAAAATCTGAGACAGTTTGGGGGAAATATCAAGATTTGTTGGCATTTGCACCTTTTTGTACGAGTTTTATGAATATATTTGTTTGCCAAGGAAAAAAAATGTAAAAACAGAAAGTGGTTGGTTTTTTATTTTGCTTCTTAAATTTTGAATAAAAATTGACATTTAAAGGAAAATACGATAGTTTAAAGGGTTAATACAATAATTTAAAGGAAAAAAAGATTTGTGAACTTGAATGTTTGACGGAAAAAATATATATGTATTTCTAGTCGGTACGGTTTATGCTAAAATTACGTAGTTCAGATTTTAATTTAATAAAATAGAAATTATGTATTATAGCCATTTTATAAACAAACTTCGGGTAAGATTTTCGATTTATCTTCAGAAGAGAATTAAGATTTTTATGCTAAAATAAATAAATAAAACTTTTACGCTAAGCAGTAAACAGCTTGACAAAAATTGTAACTCTTTAAATTTTAAATATAGAAGATTTTTAAATTACAATTAATAAACAAATAAACAAATGCGTATGAATAAACAAATTAAAACTAACACTTACCTTTATTATATAGACAGAGTTGAAACTTGTTCCAGACTCCGTAGAAAGCAGAAGAGGGGGGGGGGGTGTAGATTAATGATTAGATTTAATGAAATTTTTAAGACATATTCTCGTATCTTTTGCTAAAATCGTAGGTGTATTTCACGACTCCATTCGTAGATGGCGCTTACAAAAAAAAAAAAAAAAAAAAAAAAAAAAAAAAAAAAAAACAGCAAAAAGGACTGTGAATTGTATTTTTTCCTTTTCTAGAAAGAAAAACAGTCTTTTCCACTGTTATATTCACCGTTATTTTTTACTGTGTGCTTTCAACTTTAACAATTTTAATTGTAATATAATGATAATTCTAAAACAAATTGCTTTTTACTAAAAGAAAACCTAAAATTATGTAGTAGGGTATATTTAAGTTTTACTTTACACCTACTTCTTATAACTTCACCTTCAAGTATTTCAATGCATTAGGTAAAAACCAATTTCATGCAGACATTTTTCCATTTGTTACAATTTCCGTGACAAACAAAACAAACATGAATATTTTCTTCGAAACACGAAAATTCTTTCGTGTGCTTGACAAGCCTTTTATTCAGACAACTTTCGTTTTGCTTTTACGGAGCTTTCAATCATGTCTCTATGTATAGGCCAATTTTTTCTTTTCAATATAGAAAGTGAAAGCAGAACTATAGAATATTTTATTCATAACTCGCATGTTTAATGTATGAATCGTTTTTCATACTCTATCATTTATATATGTATAAAAAGTAATTTTAAAGAAAAATAGAAGATACGGGATGATTCTAAATTATTCAAAATAAACTTTCAGCAATGGTGCTTTAAGCAAAGCAATCAGCGTATCATAATATTCACTGTTAAAAATTTTCATTTATTGACATATTGTCTTCCGTGAAATTTCATCAGAATTTTTCCGTTTCGTTAGAAAAATGGAATCTTTTCGTATATCTATTGCCATTTTAAGATTACAAAATTTCAAATACGGTATTATTACTGTAAAAATGCATCATCCAATGATATTGCTGTATTTTTTATCGCCCATGCGCGTCAAAATACTGTTGAAAACAAAAAACGGTGATTACAAAGACGGAACGTTCCTCAAAAAAAACGGAAACATTCCGGCATCTCTGCCGTAAATGGACGAAATTTTTTTTAAGTGTTTATCATGAGCCTATTTATAAATTAATAATTTATAATGTTTAACTTAAAACCAAAATTGAACTTATGCTTTCAACTTTAACAAATTTAATTGTACTATAATGATAATTCTAAAAAAATGTTTTTGCTTTTTACTAAAAGAAATACCTAAAGTTATGTAATAGAATATATTTAAGTTTTCTTTTACACCTACTTCTTATAACTTCATCATGTCCAATTTTTTACTTCAACTATTCCAATGCATGCGGTAAAAACCAATTTTAACAGCGTCATTTTTCCATTTCTTACAGTTTTCCTGGCAAACAAAACACACCTGAATATTTTCTTCGAAACACGAAAATTCTTTCATGTGCTTGACAAGCCTTCTATTCAGACAATTTTCTTTTTGCTTTTGCGGAGCTTTCAATCATGTCGCTATGTATAGTCCATTTTTTTCTTTTCAATACCGAAAGTAAAATCAGAACTATGGAATATTTTATTCACAATTCTCGTGAATTATTTTTCATGTTCTATTTTTTTATACAAGTATGAAGAGTAATTTTGAAAAAAAAATGGATTATACAGTGTGGATCTAAATTATTTCAAACACACTTTTAGCGGTGGTGTTTTAACCCCATAATTGATCAATATTTTCCTAAAACACTTTCAAATAATGTCTTTTTTATTCATGCCTTTTACAGAAATTTTAATCTTTTATCACCGATTTTTTAAAACAGATATTTTTGTCTAATTGAATCGAATAAATCTTTGGATAAAATAAAGCAAAGTTTAAAATAAAATTTTAATGATGAAAATAAATAATTATGGTTGGAAAATGGATGCCGGTACGTGGTAGGGGCAAATCATGATTGGCAAAAACGCGTAGACGTACAACGTACAGCAAAACAGAGTAGCGGTTAAGAGAAAAATATTTTGTATATGATGTCATAATACTAATTTTTAATAATTTTGGTTTATTGGCAGGTTGTCTTCCGTGAAATTTGATCAGAAATGTTTCGTTTTATTAGAAAAATGGAATTTCTCCAAAAGGGAATCCAAGAATATTCAAAACGTTGCCTTTTAAAGACTACAGAGTTTCAAATACGGAATTGTTACTGTAATAATTTTTCATCCAATGAGATTGCTGTTTTTTGATCCCCAGGCGTTCGCTTCAAATTATTCTTCAAAAAACGGGGAATACAAAGACAGATCTTTCCTCATAAAACGGAAACATTTGGGCAATTCTGCTGCAAGAATTTTTTCTTAAAGTTGCGATTTTTTTATATTGTTTATTATGAATTTACTTATTAAATGAATAACTTAAGCTGTTTCAGTCGAAGCCGAAATTGAATTTATGTTTTCAACTTTAACAATTTTAATTGTACTATAATGATAATTCAAAAGAAAAAAGTTTGCTTTCTACGAAATATTTTGTTTTTACGAGAAATGCTGAAAATGTTTACCACTTTTGTTCAAACAACAATAAGCTAGATGTTCCATGATTAGTAACGCTGCTAACATTATAAGCATAGTGACTGATTAAATTATAATGAATTTCTTTTAATTCAGTGATATCAAAGAGAACAAAATTAATTTGATAAACATGGCACTAAAATGACTTCACTATTGTAAAATTGGAAATGAAAATTAGGTTTAGCTTTTAGTGAAATATATTGTTTTTGGACAGACATTGTTTTGGACAATATATGGACAAGATAGAACACGTCAAATTTTGATGAAAGAAAATGTTTAAGAAGAAACTGTTTGATTCATTTATAATAAACCTACAAAATTAGTTATAGCAAAAAATGCACCTTATATTGGTATGTCTGAAACAAATCAAGTTAACAAAATACTATTTCTATAAAACTCAGTTTTAGAAATTGTTAAAATTAAACTTTCATTGTACATGTAAGCAGCAAAAATAATAAATACCTGTTATTATGATAAAAATATCAATTAAGGCTCTTTTGCTAGTATTTCAAAATGAAAAAAAGGCTAAATTTTTTCAACTTTGACGCACTCATAGATTTTTTTCACGATGAAATCTAAACCCGACATCATTTTTACCATATCAAAATTTACAAATGCGCATTCTGTATCTGTATTCACCTTCTAAAAAAAATTCGTATTTTAATTTTGTCATTTTGATTCAAAACTTGAAGTCTCAATGTTATTAGCTGAAACAGGTATTAAACTGTAGATATTCTTTTAAATGTAAATCATATTTTGTAAATGAAATCAAAATTCACCGCCCACGTATTTAAATTTAATCTCCTTTTAATGAGAAATTGGCAACATAAAGATGTAGTTTTTTTCCTTTTTCCCTTTGCTTTTAATAGAAATGCAGTACTTCTGTTGCCACGATTAGAAAAGCAGTATTAAAAACTAAAAAAAAATAATTAATATCTCAAACATTGATTGAGGTACAGCTTACAAAAAAATTTCATTTAAAAGTAAATTTTTTTCCCTTTAAGGTAAAAATAAAGTTATAAAGTTAAAAAAGGTAAAGTTATAAAGTTAAAAAATTTATAGTAGCAAAAATTGCTATACCAAAATTTCATTTAAAGTTTGAAAGTGTTGCCATTCGCAAAATGACGTATGCGTTACGCACAGATACGTTTGGCCTTTATAATATAGATACGTGGATTTCACTGCTTGTGAAATTCTTTTCTCGTCGTATATAGTATAACTCTTATAAGTTTATTCCATTAATACCAGAATTTTTTGTTTAACTTTTTATAAAAATCTTTATATCTCCATAAATAAACGCGCAATTCTTACAAAAATCAGGAAACATGTTGTACAATTTCTTTATATTTATATTCTGTAGCAATAGATCATTTTGTTCATTTTAATGTTCTAGGTGAACCCAAAACAGTATTATATTTCTTCAAAATTGTTCTCTTTATCAAATAGAAATTCATAAATATGAGATCAAATATCATCTTTATAATTCTTAAGTTCCTGAAGAAGTCGACAAGTATACTTTTAAATACTCAACAAAATGCTTAAAATGTGAAGTGTCTGGTCATTAAAGATCATATAGTGTATATTTATATATCTATCTATGTATATATATATATATATATGTATATATATGTGTGTGTATATATGTATATATATGTGTGTGTATATATGTATATACAGGGTGGTCATAAAAATTTTTGCCGATATATCGAACTCTAGCTGCCAGCCCATTCAACCGATCGAGAAGAGATTTTATGTATAGTTATTCACAGGTATGAGCTCAATATTCTGTCAATGGCAACAAATTGGCGTTCGTGGTTACGGTTATAGCGACAGAAACTTCAAATTTTGAAATGGCAACGCCCATTTTTTTTCCCTCGCAAAATGCTCAGCGCATGCTAAAAACTTAAAGAGCGTTGGAACGGTGCGCGTATCGCAACAAAAGAACGCTCTATGCTCGCTCAAAAAACAGCTCTGCGAACGACCAAAAAAAGAAAAAAAAAAGCAATCACGGCGAACGAAGGAAATTTGCATATGACAGAAGCAAAACACCGTTCTTCAATCGGGAGCTTGCACTTGCCGACGATATGATTCTTCCAGCGAAAGTTCATAGTGAATTGGTAAAACTCTATTATCAGAATGGGATGAATGCTGCGAAAACCTTGCGTGTATACCGTCCAAACTATTGCCAAATGCTTGCCCTTGTAGCCCAGAAGCTCTTTGTGATATCGTAACGTAAATAATTTCGAAGAAACTGGCTGCACCTGTGGTAGGCCGCGATCCTGACGATCAACTCTTCCTGAGGATACTGTTATGGAAGTGTATCAGATAGCGAACTGCAGCACACACGCAAAACTGTAAGAGGCGCATCTCTTGTATTAGATACACCGAAATCAACGGTGCCAAAGCTAGCGCGCTCTTTAATCCGCATGTTTTCTTACCTGTACCAGCACGTCCCGATGATGATAGTAGTGGACCATCAACAACGTATAGACTTTGCTAATCAATTTCTTATCAAATATGATGGAGATAAGGACTTTCCTGTTTACTTATGGACAGATGGGGCATATTTCACCTTAACTGGCAATGCCAACACGAAAAATTGTGAGCAGTGGACAGACATCAATTCCCACGCTGAGGCGCCCGTACCTTTACACGACACGAAAGTTACTGCATGGTGCAGCATTGCATGCACAATTATTCCCCGGCCATATTTCTTTTTAGGGAGTGATACCGACGGGATTTGTAATTTGTTCTGTAACAGGCTCCCGCTATACGGCAATGTTGCAAAATTACGTCATACGAGAATTACTGCAACTATCTGGCTTGAAGTGTTGTAATCAGGGATTGGTGTCATGAATCTGCGTCATATGCAAATTCCTTCTGTGTGCTCCAATCGTGCTTTTTTTTTAGGGGGGGAGGGTGTTTTTTGTGCGTGCATAACGAGTCCGTTTCTTGCGATACATGTACGGTTCCAAAGCTCGCTTTAGGGTTTTCGCATGCACTGAACATTTTCGATTTAAAAAGTGGGTGTTGCCATTGGAAAATTTCATTTTGCCATTTCGAGTTTCTCTACCTATAACCGTGAGCATCACTTTGTTCCACTTTGCAGCACTAAGAATCCCGAGCTCATACCTCATAATAACTATATCTGAAATCTCACCTCGATCGATCCATATATATGGCTAGAGCTCCAAATATCGGCAAAGTTTTTTATGACCACCCTGTATATATATATGTGTGTACATATATATACATATATATATATCTACCGACAGTGCTTAAAATATGTTATTTTAAAATTTTCCAGTACCATAACTTTTAGGCCCATGATCATTTGGCACCATAATTTTTCAGCTCCATATTTTATGCCGATAATTAAAAACATAAAATTTTGAAACATTTTATGTTCTATGTGCTCTTTATTTAAATAAAAGAGAATAAAAAGAGTTACTAATAAAAAAACATTTTTTTCTACGAAATGAACGAAGTTGCAGGAAATGATTATTTTTTAAAGTTAGTATTAGTTTAAATAATATTAGTTTAAATAATAAAACTTTTGGAATCCTAAATTGCATACTGTGAATTAGAATATTTTTCCAAAAACTAATTAGCAGAATATTTTTAGTTCTGACTTTGTGTTAAATGAATCAGATAAATTTAATGAATGTTTAATTCCATTAAAAATAAATAATATTTTTATTCGGAGAAGGAAGTCTGGAATAAATTAGCTGGAGTAATATGCGATTCAATATTTATCGATAAAAGCAAAATAATTATTTCTATAAAAATTATTATCTTCCAAGTGTAAACATTGAAAATTTTACAGTTGTTTGATAATTAAATGTGTATATAAGTTTTTCTATGATTTACCTGCATGATTTGATGTTGACGATTTCGATTTAATTTTCTGATTTGGCGATCTTATAAATTATTATTATCATGATTTATTTTTTAATTTTTAATAGTCTAAAATATTTTTAATAAGGAACATTCTACATCGTAATTGTTTTGAAAAATTTTTCATGTTATGCATTTTAACATAAAAAATTATTGTTTTTCAAAGGCTATTTGTAAAAGAATAAGATTTATACTTTAAGAATATATCAGAATTTGGAAGATATCAATTATTTTATAACTTTAAAAAATTCGACTAAACTAGCTGTAGTAGCATTCAATTAACATTTTCTCGTTAAAAAAAAGGAATATATATATATATATATATACAGGATGTCCAGCAAGTGACTGACCCATTTTGAATGTAAATAACTGAAAAATAGTTTGAGATAAAAATGTGCGGTTTGCTGCATTGTTATCGGAAAATCAGTAAATTTTTAGATATGCAATTTCGACAAACAGATGGCGCTTGAGGCGGCATCAGGCTGTTGAAATTCAGACATTACTCTATTTTCATACGCATGAGCTATTTAAACTTATTTCGCAGAGTCGAATATCAGTCGACATATTGAATCGACTGTTCACTTATCTACAGAAATAGATTTTGTTGGATGGAAAGAGATTTAAAATAATATGTATGATTGAATAATGTCTATTATACTTAATAAAAAATAACAAAAAATACTTTTTAATAAGCATTGACTTTACACACATTTACCATAAGTAAATTGTATTCAAAAATGTTTTTGTAATCGGTTAACTGATTCTCTTTTTGCGTACAATAAATTGAAAATATGGCAAAAACACGGTTAATCATAATATTTAATCTAAATATTTCTTCCATTAAATAGTATGAAATTGTATTAAAAAAACTGTTTAAAGGATGGATCAAGCAAACTCTTCTTAATTTTACGTCGTGTAGTAAAATCATAAGTTAAAATAGTGGTATGCAAATAGTAGTGGCAAGTTTCCTGTTTAAAATAAGAGAGGGAGAGTGATTTATAAAGCGGCATAGAAAAATATATTAAACCTTAGAATAAAGGTTTGTCTATATTTCTTCTATAAAAAAACCTGTCTAAAACATAAAAAATTATAGATCACGACGGGGAAAGTAACAACAAAACTACCTGCTAAGAGGGAAACCTGCCTAAAATGAAATATTTTTCATTTTTCCGCAAACCGTATTCATCTTTACGTTATATTAGTGATTTGACATTCAGCATATCTGAAAATTTTATTACGAAAGCCACGACAGATTTTAAGATGCTTTTTATACACAACCATTCCCCCTTCTTCCCCTGACACCAAACGCATTTTCCTGAAACGGGTGGACGCTTAAAAGCAAAAAAAAAGCTACTTACCTGTTTTTATATTCTGCGAGTCACCCCTTTTCAAAATTTCATTACAGAAAGCATAATAGATCCTGAATCATCGTAGAATCATTATAGTTCTACTTATTTTAGTTCGATTTTATAAATATAAATATTACTAAATTAGAAGAACATTGGTGTTTTTCATATATAACTTTTAAAAAGCTTTTAGATTCATTTTTTTAATAACATTCCTTATTTCAAATCACATGAATTTTCAGAATTTCCCTTCCCTTCTTTTCCTCAGGAAGAATAATTAAGGACAGGGTTGGGGGCGGAATATATATTTCAGGATCTATGACGCTCTTTGTAATGAAATTTTCAAAAGGGATAACTCGCAGGATATAAAACAGGTAGGATTTTTTTCTTTTTAAACATCCTTCCATTTCAGCGTAGATATGTTTTCACTTGGGGGGAGGGGGAAGAGAGAGGTGTGTATAAAAGGCATCTTAAAAACTCTCGTGGATTTCGTAATAAAATTTTTAGATGTGTTAAGTGTCAAAATATGAATATAATGTTGGAATGATTTAGGTTTTCGGAAAAAAAACAATGTTTCGTTTTAGGCAGGTTTCCGTCTTAGCATATCGTTATGTATGTTACTCCTTCCGTCGAAATCACTTTTGTTTACGTTTAATACAGGATTTGTTATAAACGGATTCCTTCATTCTCGGCTTTATTATATTTTTATGTGATGATTTATAAGTCAATGCCCCCGCTTTATTTTTAGACAGGGAACTTGCTAACACTATTTCCGAACCACTGTTTTAATCACTTGCACGACGTTGGCAAGAAGAGTTTGCTTGATCCATCACTTAAAGCTTTTAAACCCTGCTGTTCTGTTCGGGCCTATTTGTCCCGAAAATTTTCTTGTTTACTTATAAAAAAAATTAGCGCAGAGATATTTCCATGAAACTTTTTGACTTTGTTCATTAGTAATATAACTATATATTCCTAGAAGTATTTACGTTTATTTATATTTTCAAGAGATATTTTTTAACTTAGTCCTAATGTACTGTTTGGGTCATATTGATCCGAGTTAAAAAATAATTTTATCGCGCACTTTTAATTTTGTTTGGAATCATTCAATAAAAATAATTACTGCAACGTATCTATTTCGAAATCTGTTTTGTTGGCACAGGTGTTAGATCACGTGGCAGGAGAGCAAAGCCAAATGTTGATATCAATGGCAGAAGGGAAAAAAATGCACCTGTTAGTAGCGTTTCTTTCTTGTTGCTGTATTTCAATTTCTAATAATCTGAAGAACAGTTGTATCTCTGAGTACTAGTGAAAAATGGCGAATCGTAGAAATTTGTGCGAAGTTGATATTGCTAAATTAATGGAAGCCTCTGACAGCGAAGGGGAAAATGCGTCTGAGTATGAAAATCATACAAGTGCGGAAATTGAAAGTGAAAGTTCTGACAACGATTTTGATAATGATATTCAAAAGACGCACATTATACAGAGTATTCAGTCTAAGAATCGAGAAATAGTATGGAAATTGAATCCCCTTCTTCATTCTGGTCGATTAACGTCTGCTAATATTATAAAAACTACTCCAGGTGTCACAAGATATGCAACAACATGGATAACGGACATAAAAAGCGCATTTGCGTCGGTATTCAATTCTACAACTGAGAAGGAAATCATAAAAATGACTTATATAGAAGGTAGAAAAGTGTATGAAAAGGAGTGGAAAGATATTAGTACTGAAACTTTTCAAGCATACATCGGATTATTATTATTAGCTGGTGTGTACAAATCATATGGAGAATCAACAAAAAGTTTGTGGAATCAAGAAACAGGCAGAAATATATTTCGTGCTACAATGTCCCTCGAAACCTTTCATATGATATCGAGAGTTATTCGTTTTGACAATAAATCTACCAGACAAGAAAGAAGGTCTGTAGATAAATTAGCTGCTGTTCGAGATATTTGGGAAAAGTGGATAGAAATTCAACCTAAATTGTATAATCCAAGAGAAAATGTTACTGTAGATGAACAATTAGTAGGATTTCGTGGACGATGCCCTTTCAAACAATATATACCTAGTAAACCCTCCAAGTATGGGATACAAATATGGATTTTATGTGATAGCAAAACTTCGTATGTACTGAATGCACAAATTTATACTCGAAAAAATCAAGGACCAAAGCCAGAGAAAAGTCAGGGTATGCGGGTAGTGAGTGACCTTACTTATGGGTATTCGGGGGCACAATGTTACATGTGATAACTTTTTCACATCCTATAACTTGGGAAAACTTCTTCTAAAACGGAAAATGACTATGCTTGGCACCATTAGAGAAAATAAGCCCGAACTTCCTGAGAAAATGCTAAACAAAGAAGTGCACAGCTCATCATTTTATTTTACAGAAGATACAACAGTTGTAAACTGCATCCCTAAAAAGAATAAAAGTGTTATTCTTATGTGCACTTTCCATCATGAAAATGAAGTTAGCGACAGACCTGTCAAAAAACCACAAATGATATTAGATTATAATGCAACTAAAGGGGCGGTGGATAGTCTTGATCAACTTTTGAGTACATACACTTGTAAGAGAAAAACAAATCGCAGGCCTATGATAGTATTCTATAATATGCTTGATACATCTGCTTGCAATGCATTTATTCCGTGGATTTCAATAAACAGCAAATGGAATGAAAATAAATTAACCAAACGAAGGCTCTTTTTAGAAGAATTGGGGAAATTTCTAATTTTTCCACGCATTGAAGTAAGACAGCATCTTTCCAGAAGCGAAAATTCAGTCAAAATTGTGAAGAGAATGCGTAGTAAAAGTGCAAACGTACCCTCGGAATCAGATGAGAACACTCCATTGTGTACTAAACGTGCAAGATGCAAGTTCTGCCCATCAAACAACGACAACAAAACTAATGTATTATTTTACAATTGCAAAAAACACACTTGCAAATTTCACGTAAGCTATTTTTGTCCAAATTGTAAATAAAAGTAAGTATTCAAATATTTTAAAGTTATTGTACTGGTGTTTTGTATTATTTGATATATATTTAAGCTTATTTTACTATTTTTTTAAAATATTTCTAAAATAGTTAGTTTCATTTACTGCTAGAAAAGGTAATATTCTAAATCGGGTCACATTGACCCGAACACTACATACGTATAGTAAATGCGAACAGAACAGAAGGGTTAACATCACTAATTTTTTTTAAATACAGTTTCATAGTACCTCATGGAAGAAATGTTTAGATTAAATATTATGGTTTTTTAACTTAAAAAAGCGGTGCTTATCCCATATTTTCAATTTATTGTACGCAAACAGAGATTCAGGTAACCGGTTACAAAAATACTTATTGAATACAATTTATTTATGGTAAATGTGTGAAAAATCGATGTCTATAAAAAGGAAATTTTGTTGGTTTTTATTAAGTATAATAGACCTTATTTCAATTATAAATATTATTATAAATTTCTTTCAATCCAACAAACTCTATTTCTGCAGGTGAATGGAGAGTCAAATTAATATGTCGACTGAGATTCGAATCGGTGAAATGAGCCAAAAAGCTCATGCGTATAAAAATAGAATCTGAATTTCCACAGCCAATTTCCACTGAATTTCCACAGCCTGATGCTGCCGCCAGCGCCATCTGTTGGCGGAGATTCGAACTATTTTAAGAAATTGTATATTTAAAAATTTACTGATTTTCTGATAATAATGCAGCAAACCTTATATTTTTATCTAAAACCTTTTTTTTTTTTTTTTTTTTTTTTTTTTGTTATTTACATTCAAAATGGGTCAGTCATTTACTGGACACCTTGTCTGTGTGTGTGCGTGTCTGTGTGTGTACAGTGCCAGCAAAAAAATCTAGACATTTAAGTCAGATTCTTAATGCTCAAATGTTTTATATTATTTTTTCACGTTTTAAATATATGTGGAGGGTGAAAGATTTACCAGGCGTTGGTTAAGTAAAGTTATGATATTTGCAGCTTATTATGATTTAGAGTTCTCTCTTTAATTTATTTTTTTAGTTCTGGGACTGGTTTGAAAAGAGGGATTTTTTAAGTTCTTTTCTCTGCAAAAAGAAACTTTTCTGGTGCACGTACACTGTCAGAAAAATTCGTCAATGTACAATAAGTTATCGTTATTTTTCACAAATAACTTCTGTTTTCCCAGAAAACGTATTTGATCTGTGAATTCATTCCGAACGTCGAAAAATGAGGAAGAGATTTCGTTTATATCTAGCACGCATGCGTATTGGGTCTGTTAGTAAGAAATTCGAATTTACTTTTAAAATGAAAAACAAAAATATTCTATAGATTAAAATGTCTAATTTAGTTTAAAAAGACAAAAATGTTTTCGAATTTAAAAACAAAAACAATTACTTCCTTCCTTCATTCAAAAAATCTCACAATTTGTTATTCAAAGTTGGATAAGTTGAATAAAATTGAATTTCCTAAGTTTTTTGTAAAATAAATATAAGATATACTTTAAGTGAACACATTTAAAAGACATTTTAATTAAAAAATAAAATGAAGAAAAAAAATTATATTCTTAAAAAAAATCTTATCGAATAAAAATAGAACATCCATATTTTCCTAGCAATCTACGTAAATATATTTAAAATTCACATTTTTATACTATATTAACATAAACGTATAAAAGCCCCAGCCAAAGTCTATTTAAAGATGGAATCTTCCCGAAATTAACTTCAAAATTAAAAACTTTTTAATAAAATAGACCAAATCACACTCATATTAAATGAATATTTCTACCTTAAAGCCCTTTTCTCCTGTACAACGGTGGAGCTGAGGCAGAGCGTTCGACTTCCAATGCTGGGTTCTTGAGTTCGATCCTCACGCCGGCCGCGTTTATCCTCTTTTCCGAACTTTTTTCAAATGGCGGACATTTTACTTCTTTTGACGGAGAAAAAATATAAACGGATATTCGTCAATCTACAGACAATTACTGGAAGCAGTGCTGCCAGTACATTTTCTGTGAAAAGACGGAACACTTTTTGAGAGTGCAATAGATGTAAAAAAGCTTATAATTGTTGAACAACCTTGTACTTTGTCTGTATTAGAATTTTTTCCCCTGAAAATCGTAAAACTTTAGATTTAAAACATCTATGTCCTAAAAAAAGGCAAGACAGTATACTAAAACGAAAGGTCTGTTCAAAAAGATCGAGAACGACTTAGCCAAGTCTAACAATTTTTTTAAAACGTGACGTACTGTTAATAACAGTTATAACATTTGTAGACAAAAAATATTACTAATGAACATGTCAGAAAGTACCATCTGACACAAACTTCACATTTTCAATGACTGTCAAGATTTTATTTGCTTGCACTGTATAAACTACACTCACTACTTAAATATACTTACTTAATTTTCCATCTATAGTATATATTTTTAACACTCCCTTTCCAAAAAATGCATCATGTATTTTGCTATGCATTAAAATTTAAATTACCATTTTGAATGTGATATACTTAATAAATTACTTTGTATCTTTATTTTAAAGAAAAATCATGATTCAACATTTATAAGGTTTTTAAATTATGTTACTAAAATGTTGAAATGATTCAATTTCACTAAAATTTAAGAAGAAATAAATTTAAAGTAAATTGAATATTTTTCATAAGATACACTCTAAAAGCAAAGTTTTATTGAAATATTTAGATAACAATACCACATTTAATGGTGAAATTGAAGTGGATCCATGAGACAAAAGTCTTTAAATTTTCTAAAAACATTTTTGTTGCATTAAAAATTTCTCTGTTTTTTATGCTTATAATGACGTTTAAATCCTGTTTCCCATTTAAACAGAAGAAATTTTAAAATTAGAAATTTTAAAATAATTTCTTTCGTTTTGGTTTGTCTTCAAAATTTAGCTTTCAAGCAACGATTGTTATTGGGAATAACTTGTGAAAATGCGTTTTTCTTAATGATGGGTTTATTCACAATTTCAAATATTTAAATTGTTATAACTCTAGAACTGTTAGAGATAAATGCTTCAAACTTGAAACATGTCTTTTTTTGTCTGTTTTACATTAATCTTGGTTCAGCAAATTTGAAAAATATTTACATTTGAAGATACAATTATTTTAAAATAAGTTACATCCTTTTTTTTCAAAATTTTACTTTATGTATTTTTAATTTTTTTAATTCATATTTTTAAAATGTGCATAAAAATTAAAATCTAGATATTTCTGGGGGTTTTTTTATGTAAAAAATGAGATTCTGCAAGTAATATTTTGAGCTATAACGATTTTAAATTTTTTAATAAATATTATGAGAAGTTTTATAATATGATTTTGTTTACAAATAACATAATTATTCATAAAAGAAAATCAAAATTTTAACATAAT
This sequence comes from Maratus speculifer, assembly GCA_964019185.1. Lineage (NCBI taxonomy): Eukaryota > Metazoa > Arthropoda > Arachnida > Araneae > Salticidae > Maratus > Maratus speculifer. The sequence goes on from OZ025292.1 coordinate 228,321,630, forward strand.
AAAAAAAATTATTTTAAAATGTGTACCGGACTCCTTTAAAGGGGATAAATTCTTGCCTTTAATGTATTAATTTCTGATGCATTTTGCAAATTTATTTAGCAGTCCCTGCCATGCCAAACATTGTTTTTATTTACAGTATGCTAATAGCTTTTTATTTTCTTCTCGTTAACTAATCTGTGAATCTTCAATATCGCACAAGTGTTAATAATTCCTGTGATTCATATCATTATATTTATTACTGTTTAATTAATTTTTCTTTATTGTACATAACCTTTTAAATTAGAGTACAAAAATACAACTTTCCAACTTCTATAATTACTTAAACATGTTAGATCTATTCTGAAGTTTAAAATTTCCTCCATTCTTCTGAGAACTATTCTGATTATATTTGATTATTTATATAATTATGCCTGGGGAGATGGCAAAACTTCCATAATTTTCTATAGCTCTTTAACCTTATAAGTACCCTTGACTTTATCAAAGTATATAAGTACCTTTGACTTTATCAGAGGTATAAAAGTACTTTTGACATTATCAATATCTCCAAGTCTTTATGTCCTTTTTTAATTGGATTTTCTTAGGATTATTAAATACTGAATAATATTAAGAATTATTGAATTGAGAGTATTAAGAATTACTGAATTTAATAAATAAAGGTATTTTTTTTTAAAAAGGTAAATACTTTTCAATATAAAATATTGCAAAATACTTTATATTTATAAAAAATAGGATGAAAGTTTTTTTTTTAAGTTTATTTAATATAATACAGTAGAACCTCGATTATCCGAGAAAATTGCGATCTACTTCGGATAATCGAGAATTCATCAATAATCTTCTAGTTTAATATGTATTATCGTCATTGAACTGTTATGACTTATTTTAACTGTTAAATAATTAAAATTATAAATGAAAATAAATTTATTTCTGATACAAAGACTTACAATGCTTAAATGCAAGCTTCATCTGGTGCAAATTGGCCATCCTTAGCCGTTTTATCACAACTTTTCTCAATTCTAGTAGCGTAACACAATCATATTTTTCCTGTATAGTTAATACGATTATTTTTCGCTTAATGGAATCCATGATAAAAAAGAAAATTTGAGTATAAAAAAATAAGAAAGACAATGCTTAACCTCATAAGATAGCACTCAAGAAAAATTCTGATTGGAAATGTAACAGTAGAAATAGAGAAAAACAGGAATTCTAGCCGGCTGCCAAAAAAGAACATGCCTTAAAGATAGTCTTTGTAAGGTTAGAAAGAGAATAGCAAACGGATTTTCCTTCCTTTCTTCTTTTTCCCTTTTCTGGTATAGAATTGTCCACAAAGGATAAGTGACACACAGTAACTCCTCCCCTTTTTCAAATTCTGTGGCAATGAACATTTTTCTGTTCTCACAAAAGAGGTTAGAATTTGAGCTGACAAAAGAGGCTAGGTTCTTTGCACTTACTTACAATCAGAGGATGCAATAACATTCAATTGTTCTGGGACTGGGCAGTATGAGATTCCAAATTTCGAAATAGGATGTGTTTCGTTTAGAACAGGGACGTTTGAAAGTGGGGTAGAACACACTCATATCGAGAATTGAGCTTGCGAGTAGGAATTCTGTAAAAGGGAATTCCAAAATATTCATATGCACTCGTAGTTTGGAAAAGACGGCTCGCATACAAAAGGAATCTGAAACCTCCCCCCACCTCTTAAAAATGCATGGTTTTTAAGAGAAAATTTTGGATGATAGTAGAAGCTGAAAAAAATACTGCAGAAGAAACCGACTTCGGTTAACGGAGAGTTTAGGTAAATCGAGGTTCTACTGTGTTAGCATACAGTTTCATTCAATATTGAATATATAAAATAAAAACTATTCATTTTATATTCATCTTGCAGATATAGAATTTCAAAGTAAAATTAACATGTAAAAAAGATGTACTTTTCAATTGTAGATTTTAAATGAAAAGTTTATCATAAAATTAAAATGTTAATTCTTGTACTTATTGCATATATTAAAAATTTGTTACAGTATTATGTTATATAGTTGTTGAAAAAGCATCTTTTACTGTTGTGTGAGATTTAAAACTTATCTAATTTTTAGTGTATTATGTGGTGTGCACCTGTATAATTTCTATGAATCATAAACAAGTTTATAAGATATAATTCAACACAGGGTGCCGAACATGGGTCACTGCTGCTGAAAATAGATTTTTAGAGATTTATGTATTTTTTTTTATTCTTTTTTGCACATCTTGTTTCATTGTATGACAAAATAAAATAATTTTTTTTAATTATGATCTGTTATTTTTAAAAAGCGTTTGAATAATTTACGCCTGTGATAATACATTTTGTTCTTGGATATTTTGACGGATTTAATTTTATCAAAGATAAATGTGTTTTCGTACAATTGTACAATTGTCGTAGTTACTCTGAATGTATGAAAAATGCAAACTGTATTAATTAGAACGATAGTGATATAAGCATGAGAGTATATCATTAAAATGAACAATAACGTTCGATACGTAAAATTGCTCGGCAGAAAGTCAGTCTAGAATATAAGCATTTTCATCAAAGTAAACGATAATAATTATATTTTAGAGAATATTTCAATAAGAATTCAACAATGAAAAATTTTTATCACCTACATATTTTTAGAGGAAAAAAATGAACATTTTAGTAAAATGTTTACTTTGGGGAATATAACATGTGAATTTAGTAATTTTAACTCAAATAAATCATTAAAACCCCCTTTTTGCGGAATTATGTATTAAAAATCGCTTATCTTTAATATTTATCTTCATTAAAATCCAAAGATATTCTGTAATTTTTAAATAATAATATGAAATATATTTTAAATAATATTTTTAAATAATAGTATGAAATTTAGATAGGTTTTTTTTCCTTAAAACGGATTAAATAAATTGATACTTATAGTTTTTTTTTTGTAAATTGTTTACAAAAATTATCAGATTAATTAACTAAAAATATTCTTATGAAAACATCATACTTATAATAGTAAAATACAATAAAGTACTATATCCTCAATGTAAATTGAAAAGTTTTTGATGTTGAAAATGTTTCAGATTTTTTTTCTTTTTTTTTCTTTTTTTCTTTTCTTTTCTTTTTTTTTTTTTGAAAAATAAAGAAAAGCTCTGCCTATATAAAGTATTAAAGAATTAGCAATCTTTGATAATATTTAGCTTCAGCTATTTCTCTACGTTAATACACATTTGCAGCAATAGACTTTAATAATAGAATTTTTTATAAAATTTTCTTCAAGACTGCATAAAAGTACCATCACTGCATAAAGGGTTAACATTTACATTGTAGAAATATAATATTACAATGTTTGAATATTACATTGTTAATAATTCTGACCTATTTACAGAAAATGCTTATAAACAGAAATAAAGTTTTGTTTAAAATGCATAAAGTAAAAACTATGGATTATCTGTAAAGATAATTACCAAAGTAAAATTTTTTTATATTTTATTTCTTTGTTTATATTTCTATTAGATATTTTAGTGAGGTAAAAAGGGAAAATATTGTTAAATGATTAAACGCAATTAAAATAATAATGAAATTTTATTAAATATCCGATGCACGTGCAATTCAATGACTAAAAATATTATTTCTTAAAATATGAAGATGGAAAAAGTCATTTAACAACATTTTGTTTTTAACACAATAAAATGTACATAGAATATATACAGTGTACATTAAGAAATTGAAAGCGAGTGAAAAATTCTTGAACCGTGCTATTCGTAAACAATCTTTCGGGCAAATTACATTACTTACCATGTGTAAAATAGCTTTAAAAACCTGAAAGATAAATTAATATCATTGATTTGTTGAATAATTTTACTGTAATCTATAAGCTTCAATAATTTTTAAAGCATTTTACTCTAGGAAAAGAATAATATTTCAGTTAGAAACAATTTTTATTGTTCTCATCGATATTTATTGAATCGCATATTCCTACCTTTAATAACTAATGATAATCTTTTTTATTTTTATTTTTTATAGTTGCTCATTTTTATAAATTATTCAGATCTTTTAACTCTATGTCAAAAAAAAAAAAAAAAAATATTTTGCTAATAAGTTTTAGCCGAAGGTATAAAAGCTCAGAGGAAGGGTTTGGGATTTTGAATGTTCTATTTTATTTTGCATGATGAAAAATTTTCATCTTCCTTTTTTATAATTAGCTTTTAGAAATAAAATGTCTTCTTAATAGTATATACATAATACATTTATCTGCATTTTCAACATCAGAATTTTTGATGAAAGTATTTATACTGAAACACAATATTTCTAAACCGAAACTAAAGCGAGATACTATAACAATTAAATATTCCTTTGAAAAAAATATTTTAACAATTTTTTAGTTTTTTTAAAGTTTTGTTTCAAAGCCTTTTTTTAAATCTTCATAAATGTTTTATATTTCAACTTAGACAATCATGTCTCCGAAAACAATTTTTCCAAAATATTTATTTAATTTACCATACCTAAAAATGTTATAGTCATTATAAATCAAGTACAACAGATGAAACTTTCAGTTTTTAACCAAAATAAAGATAATTATATAACAACAGTTGCTCAACAGCAATATTAATTTAAAGATAATTTTCATATCCCGAATTATTGCTTTGAGATCTGCGCATGATAAAGTTATCTTGGCATAATGTTTTGTTTGTACTTTTAAGCTCAAACAATGCGTATAAAACACAAGACAAGCTGCATAAATAACTTTTGTAAAACATCACGCTTTATTCGTAATAATCAGCCACTCCTATTATTCTATTAACCATTATATAAAGTTGCTTAAAGCCTCAAATTGTAAATCTTTGTAACTAGTTACGATTTGTGAAAATTCATTATTAGTATCAAAAACAGTAATTCCCTGTATAATTCTAAGGACTTCTGATTCAAGAAAAAATTAAGGTAAGAGAGCTGTTGAGTATTTGATAAGTTAGTGCTTGGCACACAGCCTTAAAGAGATTTGAAAAAAGTAACCACGCAGAGATTATCTTTGAATACTAGTACTGACATTTTGTAAAATTAATATCTTCAGTTTTCAACTCAGATTGGGGATTTTAAAAATCCTTTTCTAAGTTAATTTGTAAGTTAATTGTTTAAAAACTCCTTTTACTAAATTTTATGAACAAGGCTGTGATCTGTATCTTGTTAAATTAAAACTTCTTCGAGTTTTATCTCGAGAAATTTGATTAAAGAAATCTACAAATCTAAAATAAAAGTTATTTTTGTTAAGTGAATTGTATCTAATAAATATAAAAAAATTCGTTTGCTAATTTCCAATTTTTCAACTATCGTAATTTATATTTTTAGAATATTTTAACGAGTAGTGGACGTTCCAGTAGCCATGACAACATGATTTTTTTCAAAGTAAACAGTTTTTTTTTATTATTCAGTTCTCAATTTAATCTTGAAAAATATTCGATAGAAAAAGTTAATTTTCATAAAAATGTTACATAAATAACACATGAATATCAGATTTTTCAAAATGCATGAATTTTACAGCATAAATATTCCGTAGTAATCAGAATTGTCTACGGTTCAACACCGGTTAAAAAGTTGTTTTGACGACTGAAACTAATAAAAAGTCTATAGTTGAGTTCTAAAATGTAGAATGTAATGCTACTTTAACCCCTTCACAACGAGAGTTATTAGCTTATTTTTTCATTATTTATCACCTATTTTTCAAAAAGGAAATTTTCTGTAACTGAATCGTGAAAATGCTATATTTAGATAAGGTAAACTTAAAAAATAATAATAATAACTCTTGAGTATAATGAAGAACAATGAGTACTTTAAGTGGCACGATACCAGTTGATCGAGTATAAATAACATAATAGAGTCAATATTTTATTCATAAATAAGTATAGTGTGTAGACATTTCGCAACATAATGGAACATACCTCAATATCAAAATAATGAGAAAAAGTTCAAACTGACAAGGGAACCACATTTGATAAAGCTTGCACCTTTCTCATTTAGACGTAGTGCATTTTATAACCCTTCATTCCAAAGTAAAAGAAAACCCATAAAACTCGACTGCATAAATCGCATTTATTGATTTTAAAGAAACACAATTTTTGATATCAAATACCTTTTTTTTAAGAATTCTGATGTACTTTTGAAATATAACGTAATAATCATAAATATAAATATCGAGAACATACGAATGTAAAATGAAAATAAAATTGATTAAGCATTTCTTTGAGAATTTAAGAATTTTATTTTGAAAAAAAAATTCAGCATGATAATTACATTTTTTGTGGCATGAAATTGAATTTATTTATTGCCGTAAAAAACCCCAATAACTCTGACCGAATGTCATAGTCATTCGGCCTTATGACTTGAGCTATATATCAGTAGTAGTTAGAATTTGTAGCAAAGCACATGGTGTTTTTTTTTTTTTGTTTTAACTGACGTTTCCATTCACCGCCGAAAGTGAGAAATTTGGCACTGTGCATGGAAAGAAAACATCAGAAACAGACAAAATTAATAATTTGGATAAAATGCCATATTTTATTTATCATATTCATTTTCCCGACGTGTAATTTGACCACATTCAATGTGACTACCGTTCTCTTACACCACACTTTGCATTCTTGTTGCAACATTTTCGATGGCCGAGCATAGCATTTCACATGGAAGTAGTGCTGGTGACTGGAACATTTTTTTCTTTGAATCTTTTTTTCCCTTGTCTCTTTATAAATTTTGAAGATGTTCATGTTGTTAAAATTAGCTACACAGTACTCTAAATAGCATCAATTAAGAAAAAACACACTCTGTATACGATAAGTTAACTCGATTTTAGTTTGAAATTAAGAGATAAAAAATAGTTATTTGATAATTAAATGTATACACAAATGTATGTAATATGATGTTTGAAGATATAGTTTATAATTTCTCCTTTCTTTGGCTTATAAGGCTAACAAATGCACCCACTTTAATTTTTGATGCCAGATTTGGCAAAAGTGATTTTTTTTTTTTTTTTGTAATTACCGTCACAAGCAAAAATATTGCACCTTTTCATGACAGAATGATTAAATTGTGTGCGTAAACACAATCTACGCAATAAATTGCATATCATTGTAGTTAATTTATCACAAACCTTGATTTGTAGTGATAATCAAAAATAATTTTTTTATGTGTTAAACAACTAATTTACCTGAAACATTTCATTAGAAATAAAACATAAAAATACCCCGCTAACATTTTTAAGTACAAGTGTTCAAATACGGCTTTGAAATTTTGAGATTTGAATGTCTTGTTTCATTTAAAATGCTAAAAATTTGATTTCTATTCTTTGGATATATATTTTAGAAAACATTCCTTTTTTAATCATACTTTCTTTAATTTCGTATAATCAACAATAATAAGCGTAATGAAAGCAGAATTTTCGAAGCAAATATTTACATTCGAACATAAAAACTCTAAATACAAAAATTTGCCAATTGAAGCATAAAAGGAATTAAATATTTGCTTGGAAATACATTTTAACAGTTATTTTCCTTTTTGATTTCGTTTCAAAGAATTTTTTTGATTGTTTAAGTAATACTCTGTTTAAATACGCCAATTCCATTAGAGGAAATAATTTTTTCTGTAATAGTTTTGATTTGCATCATTTAAACTGTTGATAAAATAATAAGAATACTTCAAAAATACTTTTTTAAAAAATAACTATAATGACATGGTGAGAATAATTGAATAACTTTTTTTTTAACGTCGCTACGCTTTTCTAGGAAATATTTGAAACAATTATGAAGATAAATATCATTTCATTGTTCGAAACGTTTCTTAAATGTGTATGTACATCGAATAATAGCTACACTGCACTAAGCAAGAAGGAAAAAAGTCATGCGTCAAGCATAGATTAGGAAGCACTTTCCAACGCATTCAGAATAATGTACAAAAACCGCATCCTTTAAAAAATTAAAACATTACAACTCATTTCGACATATGGAAATGTATAACGCACTTCAAAACCAAATTTCAGCCGTTTCTATCTATAGTTGGAAAATTATTCGAGTTTTTTAGCAGACCTCTATATGATATAGAAGTTTGTTATTCTTAATACGAAAATAGATTAATTGAAGCATAAAAGTAATTAAATGATCACTTGAAAACACATTTTAACACATCTTTTCCTTTTTGATTTGATTGCAAAGCTTTTTATCAATTGTTTAAGAAATAATTTGTTTAACTTGGCTAAATCTACCACCGGAAATATTTTTTCCTTAATGATTTTGATTATATCTCACTAATAAATATCTCACTAACATTTTTAAACAAAAGCGTTGAAACACATGTTCGAAATTTGGACATTTGGATATTTTGTTTCATTTAAACGCTAAAAATTTGGTTTCGATTCTCTGGCTATTATTTTAGAAAATTTTCCCTTTTAATCAAGCTTTCTTTTCTTTCGTATAATTAACAATAGCAGGCGTAATGAAAGGAGAATTTTTGAAGTAAATGTTTAAATTCGAAGAAAATTAATACAAAAAATAATACAAAAATTAATTAATTGAAGTACAAAAGGAATTAAAAGTGTCCTTGAAAACACATTTTAACAGTTTTTTTCCCTTTTCATTTGGTTTTAAAGCTTTTTTCAATTATTTAGAAAAGCCCTGTTTAACTTCGCTAATTCCATCGGCCCAGATAATCTTTTCTGTGATGTTTCGTTTGCATAGGTTAAACTGTTGATAAAATAGGAAGAATTCTTGAAAAATAATTTTGTAAATAGCTAAATAACATAGTACTAATAATACAATATACAGTGTAGCCTCAATTATTCGAGCTAATTGAGACAGCTAGTTCCTCGGATATCGGAAACCCCGGTTAATGGAAATTGTGTATAAAAACTCATCATATTAAAATAATAAACAATAGAACTTTTTAAAATTATAAAAGTAAACATACATACAGTTATTTTTAACACCTCAGTAAAATTTAAAAAGCAAATTATAAGTTTTTTAACTGTACTAATTTTAATATTGAAAGATGCATACGTAAAAATAAAACAAACCTTAAGAAAACATATTTAAAAAAAATTAATTACATTAATATGTTAAGTTTATGCTATTCTTTTAAAATATAAACTTTCTTTAATAAAGCCCAGATTTTCTGTCAGTGGATGACAGCTCATGCCAATTTTGAAGCAACAGAAGATCTATCAACATAACTTTGCTTGTTTTCTCCAACTATGTTTTGAAACGGACAGAGAATTAATAAGTGTGGCCGTTTCCAAGCTTCATAAAAAAGAAAATCGGACCTTAATTGCTAAAACCTTGTGCGGAAAATTACAATAATTAAAATCAACGTTTAACACACAATAAATAAAAAATTCGTGAAACGTATACGTCTGTAGCATGTTTTTATTTATAGTGTATTAAACGTTGATTTTAATTATTGTAAAATCGGACCTTGTTATTGGTTTGGTTAACGGAAATGTCGATTAATCGAGGTTCTACTGTATGTTTTTAAAACGTGCTTTCTATGAAAATATTTGAAAACAATTATGAAGATATAATTTAATTTCACTGTTCGAAACGTTCCTTAAATGTGCATGTGTTACGAGTAATACCTACAGTATAATAAAAACGACAGGCTTTTTTTCTTAAACACCTAAAATTTCCTATAATTGTAAACGAAAACACTCAGTAGCCATTTTACAAAAACTAAAGATTCCGAAGTGCATTCGTTTACCTTTAGAAACTTCAGAAAACTTATAAAGATAATGACTGATAATTTATTTATATTGTTAAACAAAAAAATTACCCGAAACATTTCATTAGAAATAAAACATAAAAATACCCTTCTAACTGTTTTAAACAAAAGTATTCAGATGCATGTTTGAAATTTTTTAAATTTGAATGCTTTGTTTCATTTAACATGCTAACAATTTCTTTTCTATTCCCTGGATACATGTAGGGTGAATCTAAACTCTGGGGCAAAGCTTCAAGGAGTGATGAGCAAAAAATTTGAATTTAAGTCTAAGCTTTTGAAGGCAATTAATGAAATACAAAAATAACTATGAAAAGTAGTTGTTCGTTACTCCAGAGACAAAAACGCTCTCTATCGTTTGAACATTATTTTTATTTTTTTTAAAGAAAATACTGACATAAAGAATAGTTTAGCGGAAACCGCATACGAATCGACTAATTTTTCTGTATTTCAAATGAAAGTCAAATTTCAAATTGAAATATTGTTTTCAAAGGCGAACTTTCTCTCTGAAAAAAAAAAAAAAAAAAAAAAAAAAATTCTACGGACTAATACCAATTTTTCTGTTTTTTCTGTTTTTTTTTTTTTTTTTTTTTTTTTTTTACAATTATTTGAAAATTTAGACCCTAAAGTTGAATGGATGAATAGAGCCTATCTCCTTCGTAAGATGTTTGGGACGCTTAGTTTCCCATTTAATATTGCTTGTTTTGATGTGTAGTATCACCATTAAAGTTTGGCCCGAGAGTTTAGATTCACCCTGTACTTTAGAAAACCTTCTTTTTTTTAATCAAGCTTTCTTTTCTTTCGTATAATCAACAATAGCAAGCGTAATGGAATAAGAACTTTTGAAGTAAATATTTGCGTTCGAGCATAAAAATTCTTAAAGCAAAAATGGGTTAATTGAAGCATAAAAGGAATTAAATGTTTGCTTGGAAACACATTTTAACAGTTCTTTTCCTTTTTAATTTGGGCTTAAAGTCTTTTTTCAATGTTAAGAAATATTCTGTTTAACTCTTTGTTTAAGGGTTCTGTTTCAGAAATATTCTGTTTCGCTAATTCCATTACCGGAAATAATTTTTCCTTAATGGTTTTGATTTGCATCATTTAAAACTGTTGATAAAATCGGAAGAATACTTCAAAAGTACTGTATTTTTTAAATAGCATTAACAACATAATGCTAATATATATATATATATATATATATATATATATATATATATATTGTCCCTTATTCCTTTGCTGTCCCTTAAAAATTTAAATAATTGATAAAAATATTCATGTACTATTAATCTGTAATCAATGTGTTTGGTTTACAAATCATAACAAAGTCAATAAAGTGGAACACAGTTTTCAAACACTTTAAATTTGAAAGCACACTCTCCCTGACGATAGGCGTAAAATTTTAAATTATGTGATGTTGAGATTTAAGTTTAAGAAAAAAAAGGCAGGAGAAGGAAAGGAAAATGGATTAAAGAATCATCAAACTAATTTTTTCAAAATAATTTAAAATGCAGTCATGGAACAAACAAACTAAAGAAAATGTTTATAAAAGTAAAATTTAAAAAAAAAAGTAATTTTTTCGTAGTTTGGCGATGCGATAAATTGCCGAATACGGCTCTCATTGACATCATTTGTATCGCATTAATTTCACTTAACATATAAACCTTTAAGCCATTTCATTTAAAAAAGCATAGAAATGACGTATCTAGTATTGTAGTATTAAATAAAAATCATGCACTCGTGACATCATATTTCACTTTTATATTTTAACCGAATAAGTCTAAATGTGATTTGTGACTCATACTATAGCCATATACACGTCAGGTCACATTGAGGTTATCATTACCTTTTTATTTATGGCGGTTTCGCTATGGTACTTCATTGTGTAATTTGGTAATTTTTGAAATTCAATATTTAAAAATGGCTTAGTCATAAAATTGAAATTTTAATAAAAAAAAAACAATTTTTTTACTATTCTAACGCAGTTTGTCCAATAATTCTTTGACTGATACTTTTCGTGCTATTATTTTTGTCAGTACTTTTAAATGATTTATTTTCCGAGATTAATCATTGGTAACGATTTGTCAAAAAGCCAGCCTTCGGCAACATGTAGCTTTTAATTAAAGATGATATTTTATTTCATGGTTCAAAACGTTCTTTAAAAGTGTATGTCCATCTAGTAATATCTACAACGTGATAAAAAAGAAACTTGTTTCTTAAACAACGAAAATTCGCTATAACCACAAACAAAAATATTCAGTAACCATTTCCCAATGACCCAAGATTCCGAAAAGCGTTCGTTTATCTTTAGAAATCTTAGAAAACAAATGATTTTAAAAATTTATATAAGAGTTAGCAAATATAAAACTTTTATTAATTGCTTGTAATTTTCGGCAAAGTTTTCGAGTGTTTATTTCTTCCGACCGATTATCTGCACTAGAGATATAGATCCATGGGGGAGAGTGCCTTTCGTGGGGGGGTCTTTCTAAGGGAACCTAACCCGTATTTACGCAAGGCTCGAAGAAAACCACGAAAACTTCGAACGGTTAGGGTGACAGCCGCGATTCGGTTCGAACCCAGCACCTGCCGTCTACCAGCTGAGAGGTCAGAACCTCTCGGCCACGGGAATTTATATATTTGGATGATATCAGATTAGAGCACTCACCAAACTTTAACAGAACATTTTCAGTTGCATAACTGAAATTATGTATGCAACTCTGTCAGAAAAATGTTAAATTTAATGTTAACGTTAATTCTGTTAGTTCTATATGTTTTTCAGTTAAGCATTTTTGTTGAACATGAAAATATTTACTTGAGATATCATATCTACTGAAAAAGTGGTTTTCTGTGTAGAGAGAACTGATTAATGCACTGTAAGAGCTACTCGTACACATTTACGGAATATATGTACATCTAATTAATATATATATATATATATAAATTTACTAGACCGCCCTTTGATGACCAATTTGGCCTTCCTTTAATGTATACTAAGCATTAAATCATATTGCTTTTATTCATAACCTGTTTTAATTGGTCATATTTTTGCCAAATTAGAAGTTTCTGTTTGAGAAATAGACACACATGCCATATGCGCACCACATTGGCGAGATTGCAACAAATGGCAATTACATGTGCCGCACATGGTAACCCGGCCATTGTTGCTTATTTATTAATAAACTAATTGTTTGCTTTTATTTTCTTTTTTAAAATGATATAAATTGTTTTATTCTAAAATAATCAACTAAACTTTTTTTAAATATTATTTCCTTTTAAAAATAATAGAAATTAGTTTAAAAATATGTATGTAACTGGTATTTGAAAACGGAATTTTCACCAAATTGGCGTCAGAAAAAAAAAAAAAAAAACGCGCGAACGAGGTGCATATATGACATGTGTGCTGATAAATTAAGAACTCAGTATTTTGGTGCTAGCACGGTGCAGATAACAAATCGCGAGATATTGTACTGTGGCATTTTTCGTAATTCATTCATTATTTAAAATATAATAATATAATCCTTTCACTGATTTTATTTATAATACATCATGACTTTTATTTATTTTTTTTAAGTAAAAAGAACAGGAAAAAATAAAAATAATGATACATTGAAGCTCCATAATTGCAGCGAAGGAACAAAATATAAATGAAAGTAATTTACCACAACATAAATCTTACCAAAGGACTTTTGCACAGTAACCCATAAGATGTGCTTAATTTGGATGTTGCCATTAAACAATTAAAATATAATCGTGATTTATGTGCCACACACAAATACCACACACATACATGTATATATATATATATATATATATATATATATACATATATATATATATATATATATATATATATAAACATATATATATATATATATATATATATATATATATATAATACCATTAAAAGTAGACAAGATTCACCAATGGATTTTATCAATAAAAGAATTAAATTGAATTATAGTAAACAATATTAACCATTTGAAATTAACCATTGAATTTAATAACTTATAGTACATTAAACATGGAAGGAAAAAAGAATAATATGAATACAAATGAAATTTGTAGAACCAAAGCAGAATCTTCAGGTCCCAAATACTTTGGAACTACAAATGGAGTGTGTGGTTTCATCTTCGTATTTGCCATGAAAAAGCAAAACAATACGAATTTGGGACTACCATCACACAAAAACCAAATTATTAAACAAGGAAAAAAGATATTTTACAAAAAGGAGTTGAAAGTAAGTAAAAAATAATAGTTTTCCATAACAAACAAAAAGGATAAAGCAGAATGGAAATATAATTGAACCGGAAAAATAATTAATAATCGATATTAACATAAAATTAAATTAATAAAATGATTAAAATTAGAATTAAGAGATAACATTCATGTTAACATATAACTTAAAATACATTATTGTTACTTTAATCAGTAACATTTATTGTGACTTTACATGGTAAAAACTCATTATCTTAATATAGGATAATAAAAATTAAAAAATAATAATAATAAAAAATAATAATAATAATAATAGTAATAATATTAATAATAATACCAAAAATTATATCAATAACATTAAAAATAATTTGATAATTAAAATATAGCTATTTAATTATAGATATAACTAGACAAATATCCATATATTGGTGTAAATTAAACAGTTTAAAAATTATGTTAAAATAAATAACCCACTCTCAATTTTTTTTTTTTAATAAATAATTAACCTTTGCGTTTTTATCCAGACAACACCACCCTCCACCGTACTCTAACATCTACCCACCCAACCAACCTATATATATATTTTTTTATTACTTTTTAACATTTTTAATTTTTTATTATTATTTTTATGTTTTATAATTTTTTTTATACATTTTTTACGCAAAGAATTAATTATAAGATCATGTAATATCTAATTATAAATTAAAGAATATATGAATTTTTTAGGATAACCATTATTTATAGCATCATATACAAGCTTTTTAATATTAGTATTAATTAAATGGGAAGAACATAGACATTTTATTCTATATAAATGGTTAAGTATTATATTACGATATACAGAATTATGAAGACAAGATTTAAAATTAGTAAAGGTATTAACTTTAAAATTAAATTCTTTCCTTTTGTCATAAATATCAGTTATAAATTTGTTCTCTTTTAATATAATTTTAATATCTAAGAAATTGATTGTATTATTAAAAAGTAGGTTTTTTGAAAGTTCTAGATTAGAAGGATAATCAACAGGGAATTGAGATAAACAGGTGTTATCAGTATCAATTAAAATTACATCATCTATATATCGATATAAATGTATTGTATTATTTAAATAATGACGTTCATAGTAATATAAGTATAAGTCAGATAATACACTAGATGTACTACACCTTGTGGTATACCAACATGTTGAATATATATATATTGTTATCATGCATGATAAAATTATTATAGATAATGAAATTAGTTAAGGTATGAAAGTAATCAGAATCGATATTATGTGATATATCCAACTCGTGTTGATATTTTTTAAAAAGCTCATTTATGATATTATGTAAATCCGATAAATCGATATTATTAAATAAATCTTTATATATTCATTCTTTATTAAAATTCGTTATTAAAACGTATTCTTTCAATTTCAAAGATAAATTCTTTTGAAATAAGGAAATGCTTTTCACAATCTTGGGTGACTCTAAAGCGCACCCAGAAAAAGGAATTGATTAAAACTACAAGACATGTTTTGTTGAGTACATTTTAGTTGTTTTAAGCGAATTTTTTATTTAAAGTAAAAAATTGGTTTTGTTGCTCAGTCAAAAAAGAAAAATTCTTAAAATTCTTAAAAAATTTTAACAAAATTTCATCAATTTCATTTGAGTCTTACTAAAGTCTTGTATTTTCAATTTGTAATTCCAACAAGGTTTTGTTGTTTTTGAAAAAATTAAATTGGTGTGCAGTAGCCATAATTTTCGCACGTAATTTTGTTTAATTGACTTATATAGGTGTAATTGATTAACATAATTTTTGGATAATAAGAACTTTTCAAACTGAGAAGGATTGGTGACGTTATTATGCATTTTGGATGAAAATTGTGGACGGAAAATTGAAAAAAAAAATTGTTTATCCAAACAAAATTTTCATTGACCCATATTTAAACGAAAAGATTTGTTGGACCAAACAAATTTTTGTTGATTCAACAAAACTTCTTTTTCGATGCGATTATTGTACATTTTTGTTCATGATTATGGTATATGGTCATAAATTACAAAATTTTCTCTTTTTTAATTATATAATTCATAAAAAAAGGTTTCCCATTGCGACTGTAAGATCATTAATAAACCAAATCTAAACCTATTTATCTTCAATACCACCGTATTGAAGATTAATTGCCAACTCGCTTTAGACGTACAGTTCCAAGCAGAAATGTTTCGCTTTTTTATCTTCTTTTTATGAAGTTTCATTTATAATGAAATAGTTATTTGTCAAAATGTTTTAAAATTTAAGTCTGAGTCTCACAAGTTATATTTATAACATCTTTAACATTTTATAACTAATTAAGCAGTTCAAATTGATTATTTCTACAATCAATGTTTACCAAGTCATTGTTCCCTGAATTGTATGATTTATCATTTTTTTTCTAACAAGAAAAATAACAACAATAACAAAATGCAACACAACAAATTTTTTGCAATCGAAATCATTCCTCTAAAATTAATGGTTTTCAAATTATCTAATCTACTGCAGTAAAAAGAATCATTCTGTATATGGGTAATTTATTAAGATGTTTCAACCCAAAATCGCTTTTTTATGTAATTGTTATGGATACTATTATCTATATTTGTAACAATAAGTTTCTGTCTCGAAATGAAGCGGTTCTAAATGACAAACAAATATGTTGCAGTATAATTCTAGAGATCTTAACACGATCCACAATTTGAGTGAGCATGCAAGTTATGCTATCGAGTTTTTTGAGATTTAGTGGATTTAAAACTATTTCAACTAGAGTGGAGCATGCCTAAATTATTCATGTATTTGGATTTTGCAAAAGGATATGATGTATCATGTTAATACATTGCTTCTCCCAGACTAAGAAAAAAAAAATACTTTAATCTATATGTAATTAACAAGTATACTATCACCCAATGATTAGTTTATAAAAAATATAAACTTAAAAAAAACTTCAAGAAATTCTTTTATTAGACTAATATTTATTTATTGCATTAATGGGAGAAGTGTGGCACAAAAGGGTACTTCAATAACCATTCTTTAGAATTACTACCGCCCACCTAAATCAATGTTAATCCAATTGTTGCCAAAATTTCACATTTTAATCCCTAGTAATCGATTATATTCTAAAATATTTGACAGAGGATTTCTAAAAATCTATAAGTCATGTATCGAATATGGTAAAAACATAAAACAGTACTGCCGGTCAAAAAAAAAGTGTACATCCCTATAAATTATTTTAACCTAATTTTCCTGGAAACAAACAGAAATAGGCATTTGACAGGATCTTATGACTTAGGTAAATTTCTATTTTTTTTAAAAAAAGGTTTAGCAGTCATTTTCATATCGAAATTATACAAAATTCTTACATTTTTTAATGCAAAAAATTAATGGACAATACTCTGTTTTTGGATAGCAGGCTACAATTATTCGTCTACTTGGGAATACCATACATATATTCGCTACTGAAATATATACTTATATTTCATTTTTATATGTAGTTTTAATCCTTTACATGGACAGATATAGTTCTCTGTATTATTTTTTCTCGATTGTAATACAAATTAATGCTAATTTTCATTTTATTTGTAAATTTCTAAATTTTATTAACAAGGGTGCATAAGATTTTCTTTAAATATATGAGTATTCCACGAAAAAAGTTCATAAAAATAAACCTACGTATTTTATGCATTCAATTACATGTATTTAGTTTGCATCACATGACGCAATAAGGTGGGCAAATGGGATAGCAACTGCTTTTACACAATATGATACCTACTGTAAAGTCACGAGAATCTGCCATTTTGACATCGTATTTAGTATATTTAATATGAAATCTACCAATTACATTTTCTCCTATGTTTTAATTTCTGGAACATTTTTTGCAGATCTATACCAATCATGACTCTTAGAACTTAAAACCACTCTTATATGCATATCCATCTATCTATCTATGTATTTCATTTTTTCTAGACACGATAACTTCCATAAACCTGCTAAAATCTGTTCCAAAACTGATACATAAAATAAAGGGGCATACAATCTCGGTTAAGTTGGTTAATGGGCAAAATGGGACCAAGAGGCTAGCAATAGGGAGGGATTTTGTTAAAACTTAAAAATCCCCATAATTTCTTAATTGAAATATATATGGAATAAGTGTAAAATTATTATTACTTCAAAAAAAAGGGTCAAAAATTTGTGTATGGTAGATTTTTAATAAATTAAAAAATGGGTTCAAGGAAAAAAATAGGGTTTAAAAAATCATAACTTCATGAATTCTAAAGATATGAAATCGAATTACATTTATTATAAATCTTAATATTACCTACAACTTTTATACAGACAAGTTTTTGATAGCATCAACTCTTAAAAAAATGAACTATCTAATGGAACGGTAAATTCTACTATACAAGAGATTAAGTAGTTATGTTTAATTGTTTGAGAATTAAAATCCTTGTAGTCAGTAACGGGTTGCCACTCCAAAGTATCATTTGGTGTACCATATGGAGCGAGATGCATAGTTATTACTAGAAGAACTCAGATATCTCAAGTGCACCATGTTTTTAAATTCTTGTTTAGAAATTCTTAAGCATTCGGTTGCTAATCTTCGCGGTTTTGCATTTACAAGAAGTTACCTTTTGTTATTATGATGTACCGAATTATGTTTAACATGTTGATCGGGATTCGGCAATTTTTTGACAGAAGGAAATTGCTCTAGGAGTTTATGTTGAATAATATCATTAAAAAAAGGCTTTACTCAATGGAAATTTGTACGTTTTATATGGCTAATGGATTGAAATTTAGTTTTTATGTCTCGAAGACTATTATTACGATGATCAAGTACCAATTCAAAATAATTCAGGAAATCAGCTCCAAGAATGACTGAGTATGCTGACATTGGCAATCAGAAAAGTCCCAATAAATTGTCTATTTAATTTAAGATCCAATGAGAGTTTTTTTTTTTTTTTTTTTTTTTTTTTTTTTTTTTTTTTTTTTTTTTTTTTTTTTTGTCCATAAACCTTAATTGTGGATGAATTTGCTGTATGGAGCCTTTGTTGGGAGGGATTTCTCTTTTGAAAGTTATAAGCTAATGATAGTGACACGTCTGATCCACTGTCGATCAAGAAGGAAACTTTTTTCGTCTCTAATAAATAGATGACATGATTCTTGGGGCAAAGAAAGTTGCCTCTATTCTTTGTTGCCTGCATTTGCCGTCCGTGAACAAGGTTTATCACTTTTTTTCCTTACACTTATCTCCAAAACGACGATAAAACCAACGAACTGAAGAATCGCGCCTTTTAGAATTACTTCTGTTACGAGGATTTTTGTCTCCGCAGAAAGGTGATCGACCTAAAAATGTGAAAACTGGTCAATTCTTTTATTTAATTTTTCTATTTTGCGGAACAATTTACTTTCGAGTGACTGATCATTTATATTGGAAACTGCTAAATTTTCAACAGAGGGTGGAGTTACTTCAAGTATTTTATCAGAAATTTCAGGTGCTTTTTCTAAAGAAAGATCTGAAACAGCGAATAAAATTGACTATACTGAAGACGGCAAACATTGAAGAAATAATTCCATCATTAAATTTTCGGGAATGATAAGAGATTCGTGACGTGAGATTACTAAGACTAAGAGATTCGTGACGTTTCATATCACGTAAGAGTTCAAAGGGTTTGGGGGTGTCTAATTCCTCTTCAGATAAATGTCTATGAATTTCTTGCTGAGAAGATTCACCTGAAAGATTGATTATTTCAGTTTTCAATTTAGTGTAAGGATTAGTAGCGTCGGGTTTTATAAGACCATCGCAAACTAATGCTGCAATGTTCCTCGGTAAACCTCTTTTTCATCCCACCCCTACACTGGAGGGTTTCTTTGCTAATTACAGAATGACGCGTTTAACATCCATTTGGTGATTGAATGTTAAAAATAATCACAGATGAAACAACAACTCTATCAAAAATAGGTAAACGAGGGAGAAAGATTTCTAAAACATCTGGGAATAAACATGAAAGGTCTGCAAAGAATCTAAGAATTCTAAATAATGGCCAAGGATCAAAGGCAGTCAAATATCATTATAAAAGTGTTATTGATTTTGGTGGGCGATCACTGGTGCAGTGTCAAGACATTACTAATTTTAAGTGTAGATTTTTTTTGTAAAACTATATAATAATTTAAATATATTTTTTATTTTCTTGATTCTATTGACTTTTAAGTATTCTGCGTCCTTGCTTCTTATATTATGATCCTCGCCATGTTAAAATTTTGATTGGCATAGCATTTATATGTTAAAAGCTACATGCTTAAACTGCCAAGAGTTTGTGGTTTTACACAAGATATCAGTTGCTTAACTGTCTAAATTACAGGCCATGGATATGTTTTTTACTTCCATAGTCATCAGAATATAAAGTTTATTAAAAAGACATATAAATATATATTGTTTCTCGCCATTGATCATTTTTTATAAAAACTATGCTATTCATCATAAAAAAGAGGAAAAAATTATCTTGAGTTTAAAAAAAATGCAATTATTCTTTTTTAAAAATAAAAATAAATTATGAATAAATAATAAATGGTGTTTAGTCTGCCATATGCATAAAATGCTGCAAAACAATTAAAAGTTTTTTAAAGAAAGAACTTTTTTCTATGCTTGAAAAATTATTCATTTAGAATTATTGTATTTGGAATCATATTTTGTTAAATAACTTAAACAAGAAACAATTTTGGTGAATTTTTGTATTTAAATCCAAAATAGATAAAAAAGGCAAAATTTATTAAAAAAGGGTAATGTTTATTAAAAAAGGAAAATGTTTATTAAAAAGTAAATCCAATAAAATAGAGTATCTATTTTATTAAAAATAATATAAAATGCAAAATTTAATCGATAGGAATGTAAAAATTTTTATTAAAAATAAGTCTATAAAAATTGTTATATTTATGTATTAAAAACCATTGAAATGTAATATTTAATAGATATGAATGCAAAATTGTTTTCCCAATAGCATTTTCTTTAACTCACTTTTAACTTGATTCATGCTTTAAGAATAAAAACTCCACTTTTCTTTTATTTTCATGTTATACACATTTTCATTTTATCCATGATATAAGTATAATTTAGCGCACGAAAAAAAAATGAAACTAACTGAATTTCATTAAATTTTAGTCATCTAAAATATTTGATAATGCATGAAATGATGTGTAAAACACATTTCATTCTTTAATGATTATAATTATTTATAGAATTCATAAAATTTATGCTGCTAACGTAACTTTTGTAAAAGAAAATCTATAAGAAAAACAGATTCGACACTTTTACACTCTTAATAAAATAGTTTAGTGTTTCATTTCACATATTCTTCAAATTATTTATCAGCAATATACCAATTAGAGAAATTCGTACGTTTCATGTTGTTGATTTTAATTATATTTAAGTCGTCTTCGATATGAATAAATAAATAAATAAAAATGAACACCTATTTGAATTGATCATCCATTGTCAGTAATATTTAGTGGCAAAACATACTTCTTAGTTTTCATGTTTACTGATTTGCAAATGCATTCATGTCATTTACGACATTCCAAATTTTTTTAGTAAACATGACATTATGCTATGGGTATGACTGCTATGTATGATTAGTCATCCGTATGTTTTGCGTTGCCACTGGTAATAAACTTAAAACTTAAAAAAATACATAAAAATAAATAAATAATGTGAAATTGTTGAAAAAATGATGATTTATTGCATTGTAAAAATTTATTGTATTCAGTTTTTTCCCATTCTACTATTTTTTATGAAAAAATCAGCCATCCATATAAAAAAAGAAAATTCTCTCAAAAAAAGAATTATGCTGTTTTAAAATAGCAATAAATTATTAATGAAAAAATACTATATCAAATCTGCGGGATGTACAAGATGTGTCAAAGCAATTTAAGTTTTGAAAAGTTTTTAATGGAAACATCATTTTCCATGCCTGGAAACCGTTTCGATTTACATTTATTAGATATGACATTTGTAGGCATCAAGTATGGTTGAATAACTTAATTGATGAGCAATTTTTGTGAACTTTTGCGTTTAAAACCTGGATAGATAATAATAATAATAAAAAAAAAAAAAACATTATTTTTAAAGAAATAAATGTATTAAAGTTGACTATTACATTTATCAAAAAACTTTTATTAAATAATAAAACATATTATTAAAAAACATTTTAAATGTATTATATTTTTGATGTGAATAACATTTTATAAATAAATAGAAGTTTTTTCCATTAAATTTAGCACCACTCATTCATTAATAGATAATTGTTCGATTTAAATGAATATTTTTCTGTACTATTTAACAAAGAGTAGATGTTATGTTATTAATAATTTTTTTAAAATATTAAATAAATAAATAAACTTTTTCATTTTAGAAAATTTGAGGAAGAAAAACTAAAGCTCTTCAAAAATTCTGGTTATATTTTAATCCCTTCGCGACGAAAGCACAATACTTAGTTTTTAATTTTTTACCACTGGTTTTCTAAACAAAAAACTCAAAAATAATCTCATTATAAGGTACCCTGGGGTAATAACGCCAAGTGCTTATATTTTGCATAGTTATGAAATAATCAGGTAAATGACACCCATGTGCTCTGCGCAGAAGGGTTTTGAGTCACATAAATCGCAAAAAACAGCTTCAAGTTAATTTGTTTCATTTTTAGGTCTTATTGTTTTTACAAGCAACTAAAATTAACACTTGATCTAAAATTTGCGAGATAAGGTTTTTGATCTGAAGACTATATTTTTTATCCAGAAATACTTTGTTTATTACATAAATTTGTAGTGTATTTTATGTACTTTCAAATTGTTGTAGAAGATTTTGGATATCTTCTCGAGATAATTTGTAGTTTAGGATTTTCTGCGCAATAAGTATCCTGGGGTAATAACGCCAGGGGTTGGCGTTATTACCCCGGTTGATTCCCAACAGTGGCCGAACTATATCCGAAGAGGGTTTATATATTAATATGGGACAGCAATATCATCATTATTGAAATGGTAAGACTAAGGGGGGGGGGTGCCCAATACTTAAAAATAATCTCTCTATTTTATTTTTTATTCTATTATTATTTTTTTTTTTTACTAATGTAAAAAATAATTTTTAACTCTTGTAAATAAAACTATATCAAAATGTTTTAGAGATTCAAATTCGAACATCTTCAAAATCAGGTTTCTATTAAATTTCCACTGGATTGTTGAATTGAGTTCGAAATTTTAACTGTCCGCTTTCTCAGCGTTCGGTTTTTCAAAACTTTATAAATTTAACCTTTAACTGATGTGACAGAAATTGTAACGTATGAATGTGATGCGGTTTGTGAGACCACAAAATTGAAAGATGAATAAAAGGCGGGAATAACTCATAGGATTGTGTTTTTGTACTAAACTTTTTATACAAGAGTATTATACTTAATATTCACCTATTTAGTCACTGGTGATAGTACTAAAATTCCAAATGAAACAAAATTTCGGTAGTGTTTGCAGTTAAACTGAAAATTACAAGTTAAACTAAAAAATTAAAAGAAAAATAGTGGTCTACGAGACCGGTAACATTAGATAAAGGTTAAAATGCGATCCGTGATTAAAAATCATAGAATACTGCTCCTGCGCAAAACTTTTTGTGCAGAATTAATTCTAATTAAATTTAATCTATTCAAGTATTTCTAATAATATTACGAGAATTCCAAACAACAGAGAATTTCAGTTGTAACTATAGTTAAACTGGAAAATACAAGTTAAATGCTATTTTTTTGGGGGGGGGGGAGGGAGGGGGTACAGTGTTCAGTCAGATTGCTAACAGCAGTTAAAGGTTAATTTTGTTGCTAATATAGAGATAATGACATATAACCATATGAATTATGTATAAAATTGAATGAGAGATCTATTTGGGATAATATTTTTTAATCAAAAATTTTATTCAATTTATTAAAAATTTATTAAAGCATGCTCTTTAAAACGTCGACAATTTAACTGTAGGTTTGTAGAATACGCATTAGTGTGGAGTTATGGGTTAAAAACTATTTACTAGATTACTATAATAGTATTAACCCTTAACTGCTGTGACAAAAATTGTCGCATAACTTACTGTGAGCGCCCTGTCAGACCGCTTAATCTAACGATGAAAAAAATGTTAAATTAACTTTTAGAATATTATTTTTGTATTGAACCTTATATATAAGACTATTATAAATAAAATTCAGCTATTCAAAAGTCTCTAGAGATAGTAATAGGACTCCAAATGAAACAACAATTTCCCGGTATCTATAGTTAAAATAAAAATTGCAAGTTAAACTCTGAAACTTGAAAAACTCAGCGGTATGTGAGACGCTAACAGCAGTTAAGGTTTAACAAAAATATTTATTACATATAACTCTAGTTATTATAAAACTTCACATGATTAAAATATTACATTATGAATTGTTAAAATCATGCAATGTTTCTTATAATCATATTTAAGCGGGACTTTTTAAGCAAAGAGAGACACAGGGTGTTATATTCTGTTGAAGCTCCACCTCACTCTTTTTTCTTTCACTTTCACAAAAAAAATCAATATTTTCTATCGCATAGAATGCATACATGTGAATATAAATACTGATTCAGATAATCCATGCAATATTTCTAATAATTCTATTTAAATGGTCATTTTTAAGCAAAACGTAGCTTAGAATCTGATATTCTTTTGCTTCCTCTCCCCGCCACCACCGCAGCTTTCTTTTTCTTTCAGAGTCACAAAACAATTGTACATTTTCAATAGCTTAGATTGCAATTTGTCAATTTCTAGAGCTGTAGAGTTTGTATTTTTAGAATTGGGCAATCTATATGTCATTATTCCATCTTATATTATACTTTTGTTTGCATGGCGTTATTACCCATATAGGTGGGTATTAACGCCAAATAGCATTGGTCAAGAAAAAACGCCATTACATTTTATGTATACATATCTGTTAAATTATTTTATTTTATATAGATAGTCAATGAGTTGCTGTATCAGATCCTATATTTGTTTGAAAAATACAATCTAAAACTAAGCCGTCAAAATTGGTAAAACCTTAACGTGGCGTTATTACCCCAGGGTACCTTATAAGGTAAACTTCACTATAAAAAATAAATGGAGAGAACAATAAAGAAATCTGCATACATTAAATGGCACGTATATCGTTCGTTCGCCACCAAAGGGTTATATAAAATTACTATTGCGAAAGAAATAGAAAAATAAAGTAGTTATTCTCATTAATTATCGTAGTAGATTTATCGGCTTTCTTATAATACAATTTATTATTTTAAAACATTAAATTTGATTTATCTGTTGACGTAGCTGTGTAACTTCAGTTTTTTAAATGTATAATTGTTATGAAATAAATTCTCTAATAAAATCATTTAATAATGTGCCTTAATTCTATGCAGCGGTTATTTAATTTAATTTATTGATTAAAATTCCTGCGTGTTGCATTTTATTTTATTTTACTTACTCACTTTAAAACTGAAGGAACACTGACAGTTAAAAATCGGAACTATTTTTTTTCAATATATATCATTAATGGATTATTGTAATTGTTTTTTTTTTTAATTTGAATTATCAAGCTTAGTTTATTTTACACAGAGAATTTATTTAATCTAATCTAATAACTTACTTCCACTGATCTTTTAAACTCAATGGAGATTTCCAAATTTCTAAATCGAAACTTAGATGAAATGCAGTTAATCGGAAGTTTATTTACCGAGATAAGTAATGCTATTACATGGAAGTATGTAAACTTATCAGGATTGTTTGCGTAATATTTTCGGAGTTTTCCATTTCTAAGAGCTTCTAGATTACGTAAGTTGTGTTTACAGATATTCAATAGTGCTTAAAGTTATATATAAGCATTAAGGACATTTCTAAGTAAATCATCAATATTTAATTAAAACTGTAAACGTTAATTTTAAGTTTCTCTGCTGAACTATATTTTCAAAACTGTTTTTTTTTTTAAATCTCTGAAATGTTATTAGGCATATTGTAGTTGGAAATAAAAAGCAGACTAAGTGTATATGGGCCAATCCACTGTCACGTGCGGGACAATCAGACACCATAACTCCACCAAAATTGTGTTATAGGGCTTAACATGCTTCAGAAACAGGAATAAACACATTTTTGTAAGCTTATATTTGGTATAACAATATCTCAGGCAGGGACAGATTTTTTTAAAATGGTTTTATGATTTAGTTATTAATTAATTTTCATGCGTCACGTGCAGGAAATCTGAAGTCAACCACTTGTAATTTGCTCTATGATCCAGCTAACATTTCTGCTCTACTAGTTTTGCAATTTCAAAAGAAAAAATATATATTAGAAGCTAAAGGTCTAATGTTCATGAAATAAACATCAGTTTTTGAAAAATAAATTTTTAAACTGCTAAAAAATATATAAAGTATAGTGTCACGTGCGGGACACGGTTGTCACGTGTGGGACATTTGCAAATATCATTCAAGTAACCTTTTCAAAAATCAGAAAATAAAGGAATACAAAAAAGAAAATACATATTACACATTTTACAATACAAAAATGCTTATTTTAACTTTTTTTTGGTACAAAATAAATTTCAAATTGACATTTTTAAACATAAAATAAAGTAAATGTATAAACAGAAACTCAAAAATTTTCCATAAATTTGAAACAACCTTTATTTTTTGTTACAGTGGAAGTTGATATTTTCTTTACCACATCTTTAAATGAATATAGAATTTTATCTGGATACTGTGGCCACTTGTAGAATTTACCACTCTTTATTATGACAGGCACTTCAATACTATCATGATTGGTGCTTGTAACAATTTCACCAGGATAATTAATGCCATCATATTTTACAACTACCCATTCACCCATCTTAAAAGAAGTTGCTGTTTCTAAAGAGATGCTTAATACAATTGCTCCTGTAGGATTCATAGCACCATTTTCTCCCTTATCTTTTTCATTCTTCTAGCACTAGTAGACTTAGATCTTTCCATTTCTGCTAAATAAATAACAAACTTTATCAATTATAAATGCTTTTGTCTAAATTTACTTAATTTCATAGAAACATTGAACTTTAATATTCTATTTTAACTTCGAAAAACAGAATATAAATAAGCAGTTTTATTATTTATTTTCTGCAGAATAATAACAAGTTCTTAAACACGACTCTTCTTATTATATTGAAAAACCCCTATAAATTAAGTAGATCAATTCTTACTAGAAAACAATATGTTCTTATAATAAAAATAACCATCAAAGTGTTCAAATTTTATTAAAATAAATTTATAAAAAAATAGAAATAAAAAATATTAGCATCACATAAAAAAGAAAAAAAATGTTTAAAAATCTTTAAAACTATCATAAAAAATGTAAAAAAAAAATCTTAATTTCGTTTAAAATACATAGAATATGTTCTTAGGACAAAATAATCATTAAACTGTTAAACCTATGCTATAATAAATCTCTATTTAGCATTCAGAAAACAAAAATAATCGTCTTGCTCATAAGGTGTCACGTGCAGGACAATTTTGTTTTTATATTTTTCTCCAAATAAAAATTTGGCCCATAAGTGTACTACACTAAACTGCTTTATAAATGCCAATTAAACAAAATAAATGAGATTCTTTTTTCTCCTAATTTAAACAATTCATCTTTTGTGTCACGTGTGGGACACAGAAACAAAGCTTTTTGTGTGTGCTGTAATAATTATTTGAAATTATCCTAGATTTTTAAGTTTAGTGAAATAAAAAGAATGAATATTAGACTTACCTAAAATGTTGATTTCAAAAGTTTCATTGGATTTTCTTTCTTAAAAAAACTTACTCAAAATGCATTATAAAACTCAACATACTTGCTTGCACATGCACGCCATCTTTAAACTCTCGTGTTGCCAATCCACAAAAGACAAACTTTAAATTCTTACTCAAAACATAAAATTTGACATGTTACCATTCAGAAAATACCAAACATATTTATTTACACAAACTTTTTAAAATGACTATCAATTTACCTTTTTTCATGGAAAGGCCCATATACAGTAACGTTTAAATTAGTGTAAAAATTATTATTAAATAGCATTCAAAAGAAAATTGTGCTTGCATTCTTCTGTAGATTTATCCGACTAAGATTTCTATGGTATATTCTTAGTGCATCTCATGGTTGATTTGTAAATTCACAGACACATATGTAGCATGATTTGTAAGTTCACTTGTTGCTGTAAAATAATACACTAACTTATAAAATATAATTATAACTAATATATTTCTGTTTGTTTTCAAATTACTATTCCAGGTGCAATTTTGAATTACATTTTTATAACTTTAAATAATACTTATAATTTTGGGGCGCACTTTATTGCTTTAATCTTCGTTACATTATTATGCTCTAATTTGAAGATGTTAAAATTAATCATTGTGCAGAAATTCCGTTATCTGTCTGATTTTCGGGTTTCAATGCGGATTGTTTGAATTTACTTGGTATGCCTTTGGTATTTGAGACTTCGGTTATTAAAAAGATTTTATTCTATGATTTTTAACTTTCTTGGTTGTTTTTTCACTGAAACTTAATTGGTTTCCTACATTCCGGTTTGTTTGTCTATATTTATTTTATAGATATTTTATTTTCTGTCGATTCTTATGTGTTTACTGACTGTGTAAATACGGTACCTCGGTAACTTTTGGAATAATTGCCATACCCTACAAAAATACCTTCGACTGCTTTGTTTGAATGTTCTGCTTTATTCGACTGCTTTTGCTAGATTTTGTCTTTTGTTTTATTTATCTATACAAAAGTTTTGCAACCAAATACTCGTAGAAAGTATAGCTTTGATGGTCTGACAGTCCATAATTTCAATAATTAACAAAGTAAAGTTTTTTATTATTCAATGCGTAGGGATTCAAAAATGCGCAATGTATAAGATTTTTAGCCTCTAGAGGAACCAAATTTGGAAGAAGAAAAAAATTAATAATTAGACATCAAGAAAATGCCCGAAAGGATATTCAGAATAAAAGCGATAAAGAAATATTTGAAGAAAAATTGAAGGGAAGAATTATGAAAGGTTTTTTAAAAAAGGGGGGCATTACTGGCGCCACGAAAAAATTAAAATAAATTTTCGTAGCTTATTGAAAAATTTATTGATATTTCGAGAAAAAAAAATAAGAAAAATATAAAGTGGAAAATTTAGAATATATTTTAGTTAAGCTAATAATTGAAATACTTTGCATAAATTTATGTCATTTTGTTATACAAATTCAAGTGCAAGAGTAGAAAGAATATATCTGACATACAATCCTCGTCATCTATTAACTGTTATTGATAGTAGTAGCAGTTTACGAATTATTTAGACAATATGACTTGATATACCCAAATATATTTAAAAAATATCGTTGTGAAATGCTTTATAATCTTTTAGTTTTCTGTCGTTATAATCTCATAATCCTATACTATTAAGAATATTCAGTTTGATGTATACACTAGTTAACAAACTGACAAATTTTCGATTTTTTTTTCAATTTTTCAAATAAAAATAATATACAGGATGATTCTAAAAATTTTTTACAATAAAAGAGGGGTGATAGTACACATAAAGACAAACAATAATAAATAGGAGACCAAGGGTCCAAAACGTTTTCCAAAGGAGATAGCCGCCATTAAAGTTTAGGGACCAAAATTTCAAATAAACATAAAAAACGGAAAAATCGGTCGATTGATTTGCAGTTTTCACTAAAATTATTCTTTATGTCGGCATTTTCTTGAAATTAAATAATAAAGATAAATTAAAAAAAAAAATCCGATAGAGGGCGTTTTAGACTTTGGAGTAACGAACAACTATTTTTTGCCGGTATTTTTTGCATCTCATTAAATGTTTTCGTAAGCTTAGAGTCAAACTTAAATTTTGAGCTCAAAATCTGAAAGTGGGAGTGGTTAAGTAGCACAAACTGAACTGTGTTCAGAGGGTTCAAATTTCAAATGATTAAAAAAAACGGAAAAATTGGTTCATTGATTTGCAGTTTTCACTAAAACTATTCTTTATGTCGGTATTTATTTAAAAATAAATTATAAAAAATATTTTAAAAAAATGCCGATAGAGGGCGCTTTAGAATTTGGAGTAACGAACAACTCTTTTTTGCATTTTATTAAATGCTTTCGTAAGCTTAGACTTAAACTTAAATTTTGAGCTCAAAATCTGAATAGTTGGGAGTGGTTAAGTAGACAAACTGAACTGTGTTCAGAGGGTTCAAATTTCAAATGATTATGAAAAACGGAAAAATTGGTCGATTCGTTTGCGGTTTTCGCTAAAACTAATTTTTAAATGCGCATTTTCTTGAAAATAAATTTTAAAGATAAATTTCACAAAATTCCGATAGAGGGCGCCTTAGACTTTGGAGTAGCGTACAACTATTTTTAACTGTTATTTTTTAATCTCATTAAATACTTTCAAATCCATAAAATTAAATTTTAGGCTCAAATTCTGAATCGTTGGGAGTGTTTAAGTAGCGAAAATTTGAATTGTGTTCGTGGAGGGGGGAGAGTTAAATTTCAACTCCTCAAGACACTTCAATTTGTGCTACTTAATTATTCCTAATTATTCAGATTTTGAGCTCAAAATTTATGTTCAAATCTAAGCTTCCGAAAACATTTAATAATTTTTTGCAAGCATTTAATTAGAACAAAAAATAATGGTTAAAATTAATTATTGGTTACTCTGAAGTTTAAGCCGCCCTGTAATGGAATTTTTTTAAATTTATCTTTAAAATTTATTTTCAAGAAGATACTAACTTAAAGAATAGTTTTATTTTAAACCGCAAACAAATCGACAAATTTTTCCATTTTCTATAATTATTTTAAATTTGAACACCCCCCCCCCTTAAAAACAGTTCATTTTGTGCTACTTAACTACTCCCTACTATTCAGGTTTTGAGCTCAAAATTTAAGTTTAAGTCTAAGCTTTCGAAAACATTCAATGAGATGCAAAAAATAACGGCAAAAAATAGTTGTTCGTTACTCCAAAGTCTAAAGCGCCCTCTATCGACATTTTTTGAAATTTATCTTTATAATTTATTTTTAAGAAAATACCGACATAAAGAATAGTTTTAGTAAAAACCGCAAATCAATGAACCAATTTTTCCGTTTTTTTATAATCATTTGAAATTTGAACCCTCTGAACACAGTTCAGTTTGTGCTAGTTAACCACTACCACTTTCAGATTTTGAGCTCAAAATTTAATTTTGACACTAAGCTTACAAAAACATTTAATGAGATGCATAAAATACCGGCAAAAAATAGTTGTTCGTTACTTCAAAGTCTAAAGCGCCCTCTATCGGCATTTTTTGAAATTTATCTTTATAATTTAATTTCAAGAAAATGCCGACATAAAGGTTAATTTTAGTGAAAACCGCAAATCAATCGAACGATTTTTCCATCTTTTATCTTTATTTGAAATTTTGGTCCCTAAACTTTAATGGCGGCTATCTCCTTTGGAAAACGTTTTGGACCCTTGGTCTCCTATTTAATATTGTTTGCCTTGATGTGTGCTATCACCCCTTTTTTATTGTAAAAAAAAAATTTGGAATCACCCTGTATATAAGCAGCAAATATATTTAATAAATTTTTAATAATTGTGTTTTTTTTTTTTTTTTCATTTTCTAATTAAAATGTGTACAAATTCTGAGACAAAACATGTTTTTTTTAACTTAACTGAACGAAGATTAGCAGATATAATTCTAAAATCTTTCCTAAGAATGTTCATTAATATGAAGCAAATCAATCTTTCAATTATCAGGCTTAATTTATTTTACACGAAGTTTATTTCATGTTTCGTTTTTCATTGCCCTTTGAATCTCAAAGGAAATTTTCCAATTTCTGAAAGGAAACTTCAATGAAATGCAGTTAATTCCATTTAAATAATTTACTTAGAAAATCATTAGAAGTTTATTAGTCGAGATAAGTAGAACTATTACATGAAAACCGGTAAAATTATCTGGCTTATTTGCATAACATTTCCGTAGATTTTCCGAATTCTTAGGATACCTAGAATACTTAAGTCGCGTATATGTAACATTTGCGATTAGAGCTTTTCAATAATATATAAAATTAAACATGAGATTGAAGAATATTTCTATGCTAACGCGATAAATAAATATTCGAAATGAAAATTAAAAGGAAAGAAATATCAAAGGTTTTTTAAAAAGGGAGCCATTAATGGCGCCACAACAAAATTAAAATAAATTTGTGTAGCTTATCGAAATCTTTAATGATATTTGGAGAAAAAAAAATACAAGGTGGAAAATTTAGAATATACTTTAGTTAAGCTAATAATTAAAATTCTTTACATCTATTTATGTCATTTTGTTATACAAAATAAGTGCAAGAGTAGAAAGAATATATCTGACATACAGTCTTTGTCATCTATTAATTGTTATTGATAGCAGTAGCTGTTTACAAAATATTACGAAAAAATGATTCCAAATACACCTATTTGTTAAAAAAATATCGTTGTGAAGCGCATAATGTCGTTATTTTCTATCGTTATAATGTAATAATCCTATACTCTTTAAGAATATTCAATTTGATTTATACATTGGCTTAGTTGACAAATTGACTTTTTTTTAAGTTAAAAATAACAAGGTGGAACCCGTCGAATTTCGACGAAAGTAAAAGCTTAAGAAGGAACTGTTTCATTGATTTATAATAAATCTACAAAATTAGCTACAGTAAAAAATGCATCCTACAATACTCAGTTGTTCAAATTATTGAAATTAAACTTTAATCACATAGGTAAAAATATAATAAAAAAGCAAAATATAATAAAGAAGATCAGTTGTTAAGATAAAGTTATCAATTGAGTCTGTTATTTTTAGTATAAATGCGTATGAAAAAAAAATTAAATCGACACGATTGTAGAACTTCACGTAAAATTTAAACACGTCATAATTTTCATCTTCTCAAAATTAATATGCGCGCAATTCAATTTTTATCAATTTTAAAAGAAAATGACGTATTTATATTGCCACAATTACAAAATTCGCAATTACAAAAACTACAAAAAATTTAATATGTCAAAAATAAATTGAAATACAGCTTTCAAACAAATTGCTTTTGAAAGTACATATTTTTCTCTATACATGGTGTAAAAATTGAAAATGTGCGATGGTTAAAAGTATAAAATTTGCAGTACCGAAATTTGCAAAACCGAATTGCATGTGAATGTGTTGACATTCAGAAAATGACGTATGTGTTACTCACACATATGTTTGTCCTTTATAATATATGTATATGGAACCAGTAAATTTATTTAATAAATTACGTACTAATGTGTATTTTTTATTTCATTTACTAATTAAAATAATACATATAAGTTTCTTGACAAAAACTGTTTTTAACTTAACTGAACGAAGATTATCAGATATAAATTTGAAATCTTTCCTAAGTATGTTTATTAATAAGGTAATCTGGCGTAATAACGCTAGGCGGGGTAATAACGCCAAGTGCTAATATTTCGCATAATTATGAAATAATCCGGTAAATGACACCCATGTGCTCTGCACAGAAGGGTTTTGAGTCATACAAATCACAAAAAACAGCTTCAAGTTAATTTGTTTCATTTTTAGGTCTTATTGTTTTTACAAGCAACTAAAATTAACGCTTGATCTAAAATTTGCGAGATACATTTTGTGATGTGAAGACTATTTCTTTTTATCCGGAAATACTTTGTTAATTGCATAAATTTGTAGTACATTTCATGGACTTTCAAAATGTTGTTGAAGATTTTGGATATCTTCTCGAGATAATTAGTAATTTAAAATTTACAGCGCAATAACTATAACGGGGTAATAACGCCAATCCTCGGTATTAATACCCCGGCTGATTCCCTACAGTGGCCGAGCTACATTCTAAATACTGATTCAAATAAACACAGTTAAAACTGTGCAATGTTTCTAATAATTCTATTTAAGCGGTCCTTTTTAAGCAAAAAGAAGCTCACGGTCTGATATTCTTTTGCCTTACCCCCCCCCCCCCCCACACACACACCACACCTTTATTTTTCTTGCACTTTCACAAAAAATTGAACATTTTCAATATCTTAGAATGCAATTTGTCAATTTCTAAGTTTGTAGAGTTTGTATTTTTAGAATTGGGCAATCTACATGCAATTATTTCATTTTATTTCCTAACTTTGTTTGCATGGCATTATTACCCATATAGATGGGTAATAACGCCAAATAGCATTGTTCAAGAAATCACGCCATTACATTTTACGAATACATATCTGTTAAATTATTTTTTTTTATATAGATAGTCAATGAGTTGCTGTATCAAATCATACATTTGTTTGAAAAATACAAACTAAAACTGAGCCGTGAAAATTGGTAGAACCTTAACGTGGCGTTATTACCTCAGGGAACCTTATGACGCAAGTCGGTCTTTCAATTATTAATCTTAATTTATTTAACATAGAGTTTATTTCATGTTGCGACTTTCATTGCCCTTTTAATCTCAAAGGAAATTTTCCAATTTCTGAAAGGAAACTTCGATGAAATGCAGTTAACTTCATTTAAATAATTTACTTAGAAAATCATTAGAAGATTATTAGTCGAGATAAGTAGAACTATTACATGAAAACCGGTAAAATTATCTGGCTTATTTGCATAACATTTCCGTAGATTTTCCGAATTCTTAGGATATCTAGATTACGTAAGTAGCGTATATGCAATATCTGTAATCAGAGCTTTTCAATAAAGTATAAAATTAAACATAAAATTGAAGAATATTTCTATGCGAGGTATCAATATCTAGTTTTAGCAACAAATGTTAATTTCAGTTTCTTTGATGAAAAAGTCTTTGAAAATGACTTTTTACTTTTTAAAAAATTATGAGGCATGTCGGAAAATTTATTATTTTTTAATTAAATTTTGTTAACTTGCATTAGTTATTACATATGCACATTTACCCCAATATTACACAGTCACAATTACATTCTTTAGATTTTACAAGAATGTTTTATTTAAAAATTAACTCTCTAATTTTTTTGTGTTTTATTATTTTACCCATTATATAGACGTTTCTATATAGATTAATCGATTTTTTTATGGAATCTCTGTTTTTTCTTAATGAACAGGATGCATTAAAGTACTTCTGAAAGAAAAAAAAAAATATTTCTGAAAAACAGAATGTTCTCGACATGGGAGCAATGGCGTTTAATGAGGGTAAATTTTAACAAAAATGTACTTTCTCTTCCGTGTCGTTGCAAAAGATATTTTTAACTTCTTTTTTTAAGGTGTATATCATTCTGAAACAGACATTTTATGACAAATTCAGATAAACCACATCCATAATTACAATAAAATCTACATTTTAGTAAAAAAAAAAAAAAAAAAAAAAAAAAAAAAAAAAAAAAAATCAACTTACATGTTTATAAGCATTTTCATTATGTACCTCTTTATTTTTCATTATTACATTACCTTCTCTCATTATTTCACATGAACAACGACTGAACAATTTTTATGCAGAACTGAATTGCACTTTTTACAGAGAACTGGAGCATTTTTGGCATAATTTATACCTAGATTGTTTCCCAGCATTTTATGAAAATGGTTGACGCCATCAAAACGCAAGTCATTTGACAAAAATCCAGAATGAACTGATTGGGGACATCCTTCTATTTTATGTTCTATTTTCATGAATGACTTACCTATCTCATGGAGGAATTTCATATGAGTAAATTTATCTTTAGATTCCTTAAGGATTCGCCAAGGTGGTACAACCCCCATATTTAGTGTGTTGATGAAATATAGCCACCACCATTCACTTCCCTTGTATTTTTGGGCGATAAATACTCAAAAACCAGGCAGAAAAAAAGAACCTTCCCTGTTCTCTTTTCGGTATAGCTTGAAAAAATTGCTTTTCACGCGAAAGTCCGCGAAATATACATAAGTTACATAAGTAATCAGGGGTTGATAACGCCAGGGTGGGTAATAATATTAAGTGTTAATATCACGCGTAATTGTGAAGGAATCCGGGAGATCGCAACTACTGGTTCTGAGCAGAAAGGCTCTGAGTCACCTGAATCACAAACAACCGCTAAAAGATTATTTGTTCAATTTTTAGTTCAAGATATTATTACAGGAAGAAGCACGAGAGAGTCAACGCCCGATCTAAAATTTTCGAGGTACGTTCCGAGATTTGAAGACTGTCTAATGGTATATTTGCATAAAATCGAAATATATGATATAAAGAAGTAGAAAAACCTACTAAATATACACCTTTTATCAAAAAGAAGATATCTTATAAAGTAAGAAACTAATTTTAAAAACAACTCATCCGAGAAAAGTTTGCTAGGAATGAACAAAAAAGCATTTCCAAAGCTTCTATACCGACTGCTTTTGCTCACGTAATAAGGGCATCATACTGAATCTTTCTAATTAGGGCTTTCCGTCTGGCATTGAATACTAAGGAAAGCGCCATTGCTCTCGTTACGGGAGCAGCTAGTTCTTTCAAGAAATGTGGTCAATACATTATACTTATTGACTACAGATTTATGTATAATTAGACAATAGACAGTTATAAACATATTTGAAATAAAGAATATAACTTTTATTTGTAAATATTTTTTTAAAGAAATATTCTTGGAAAAGCGATGAAAAAGCTAAATTTTGTTTTTTTTAAACACGTTTTAAAAAATGGAAAATACAAATGAAACTCAAAAAATATATGGAAATTATCTCCTATATTCGACATACAAATAATATCAACTTTTTGACAATATATGAAATGCTCATTTTAGAAAAATTCCTAAAGTAATGCTCCCAAAATGGGAGCAGTGGCGCTTAATGGGTTAACTCTGTTCAACACTTTTGCTCTAAAAATTTTATTCACGACTGAATTTCAAATCATGCTCGTTTATTGAACAATTTCGCACACAAATATTTCTTGTCCATTTATTATATTTTCTATCTATAAGCGTTTATATTACAGATAGGAGAAAAATTCTTAATTTGGGATCCATTAAGTAAACATGGCTACGAAATATGTGATAGAGTCATTTTAACTTCGTCTAAATACTACTTTTTTAGGTGCACAAATTACAAAATTTTATGACATTGAATGTTTGATAACTAGCGAATTTTAGTAGTAAATGTTTCACATATTTTTCGATTTGCATGTCATTTTTTTAAAAATGGCATAGTATAAATGTTAGAAAATTTATACAATACATTAACACGTATCAAATTTCTTAAGGAGAATAACTCTAACCCTAGTTTCCCCAAAACTACACCGCTCAAAAGCAGAAATAAAGGAAATATAGAAATATAAAAGAAATCACTTGTTATTTTATGGTAAAATTATTTTTTTTTAAACTCAGCGATCCCGAATTTCCAGAGAAAAAGACTAATCAAAATATATTTAGATTTTAATATCAGTCTACATTTTATTCTAATTGCTAAAAAGTTGCAAGGCAAATTTTAAGAACAGAAAAATAGTTTTATTTAACTGTTGAAATATATCCACTTTTTATTTATTTTTCTTTTCATAATGAAAGAAATAAATGAATCAACAAGCACATATGAAATTCAAATCATTTCAGATTTGAGAATAATTGATACAAACACAATGATACGCATACCTAATACGGAAACAACTGAAACTGGCATCTATTGTCAGAGCCCAAGCACAATTTTGTATCTTTTATAGCATTCGACTGTCCAGCTGAATTCCTGAATTACATAAACTTAAGCTGTGTTTGAAGTTAATTTCACTTTATTCGGTTTCGTATTGATGCAGTAACGAGTTATGTTTCTAAGTAACGATCCGGTATATTTCGTATCTTAAAAATACTCATTACTTAGTACCGAATACGTGCGTTTTGCAACAGCTCTAATTTCTAATTTCAAGATAAATTATGCATCTACTAGAATTTAGATTTTCACAACTTGGACTAAATTATTTTAGAAGTCAAATATTTGATTTTTAAAACATAAATTGAGTTGATAGTAAAACTTTAAAATATTCTGAATTTGATTCCGTGATGAATGTCGGATCTAAAGATTTGGGTATTTAAAAAAGAATGACTTGATTATATGTTATAATAGTTGTGAAATGAAGAATTTTTGAGATACGCTGCTTATCGAAGTTAGGCTTAAAATTTTGAGAAATAATCACTAACATACATTCATAAAAATCCATCGCTCCGGCACACCCGCTACAATATTGCTTTACACTCCTGACTTCAAGTTTTCGAGACATTATCCGATGTGGCATATATTTTTACAGCGATATATCAATGTACGTGTTTTTTCTTCCGTTGCACGTGACCCTCAACGATCTGAAGGAATGAACATGTGCATCGCAGATTTCCATTTATATGATTACCTCGCATAATCAGTGAACACTGATAACAAATTTAACCACCACCGTCTTGATGTCATCCATGCTGCTGTTAGTGAGTATATCATACAAGTGATAACATTAGTGAAACTTTGAGAGTATTTTAAATTTTGTCCCCCTTTAGGTGCGTTTGTAATTAAGTATATACGTAGCACTTATAGTCATCGTTCCGTCCGTACGTCCGTCCTTCTGTCTGCCTGCATATAACAATGTGAAAAGTACCCAACTCAATTGTTTGAAATTAAAAATATATAATTATTACATAATTGTGACGACTCATTTCAATTTTTCTGAGACTAGGGTGTATAATTCAATTACAGGAACAATAAAAAGTATTCACTTATATTACTGTCAATCAGGAAAAAAAATACTTTCAAGTGAATTTTAATGATGTTACGCTCTTTCGAACATAAAAAAATTCATATGAATCTATAAAGTATACACTAAATTATACATTTTGTATAATTTGTGGTATAAGAATACTTTTTATTAATTTACAGGGCCACATATAAATGTACCATTACATAATGGAATAGTGGAAAACTTTGTTTGGGATCCATTTTAATTATATTAAACTATTTCATATTCTATGAAATTGATATACGCTGCTGAGGTTTACTACAAGTTACTTCTCTGTATATTAGAATGCATATTGTAGTTAACGGGTCATAAAAAAGATTTCGGATAATAAACTGTATCCGAAGTAAGGTACATTTTAAAACTCACTTCATTTAAAAGTTTGGCGTGTTATTTCCGACTTAATTCATTCAAAAGTATGCGGTTTAAAAACACTCAGTATTTTTAAATTAACTTCATAAAAATTAGTTGTTTGATTAAAAATGGTATTTTGAATTCACTTTACACTTAACTTTTCTATATAAATTGAATTTTATTGCCCGTATTTCTTGATAGGATATTTTCTTTTGTCTGAGAGGGAATTTCGATTAAACGCAGTTAACTTCATTTAAATAATTGGAAAATCATCAGAAGTTAATTAGTGAAGAATTACAGTAGAACAATTGACGAAAAAACCCGATAAAAGTATCCTTCTTATTTGCATAAGGATTCTCTAGTTTTCTCAATCTTTCTAATTTACAAATTACGTAAGTTACATATATGTACTCCAAGTGATTAGAAATGTTCATTGATGGTTAAAATTGATGATTAGCGTTAATTGCATTTTTAAACATGTCTTCAATATTTAAATAACAATGAGGAAACACGGTATGTTTCTTTTTATAGAAGTATTTTTCTGCGAAATGTGAAAGAGAAAGATCAAACAATATTCCTTGTATCGCAAAACTATAAAAGTAAACTTTTTCCATTTTTCTAGTATCGATTATTTAAATATTTTCAGTTTAACTTTTTTCGGGTCCATTTTTTTTTTCAATTTTTAGAAAAAAAATACTTTTACATTAGTAAAACAAACACCAGATATTCAAATAGATTAATTAGTGTTTAACAAATATTTCACTGTCTGAAATGTAATGAATGTTATTGTTTTGCATGCTATCTAATTCATATTCATGTGTTAAAAGGTTAAGGAATAATTTTTGAGAGGTTTAGAAAATTTTGTATTATAATAAGATTTTATTTATATTACAACTTTCTAACACTTATTGCTCTTTATTGCCATGCTTTTCCAGGAATTTAACTTTTATTTTAAATTTAAAGAGTGAAATATATTTTTAAAATAAAAGAATCACTAACGGTGCAAAGTTAATTAAGCAAATAATAATAATTATCATAATTATTGAATATTTAAACATAAATGAAGTTATACACTCTAAATAAAAAGAAGTGAATACTCACTCTATCGCAGACTCAAAATATGCCCAACCTCTTTAGAGTGACTATTCACTCTGAGCAAAAGTGGAATCGTTGACTCTCTGAAAGAGTGAATACTCACTCCTGGGAAGTGAATATTCACTCTAAATAGGGGTCAATAATCACACTTTCTGGGGAGTGACTATTCACTTTTGCTAGAGGAGTGCGTTTTTTCACTCCTGGTAGAAGTGAGTAGTCACTCTTACGGAGGAGTGACTATTCACTCTTGCTAAAGGAGTGCGTTTTTTAGTGGTTTATTTTAAAAGAATCTTATCTTTCTGAGCATACAATGAAAATAAATACAAGCATGGTAAAGATTGAAATAAAATACTTTATTGACAATATTTATTTAATTCATAGTATGTAACATTAATTGAACTTTTTAAGGGAAAACATAATTAAAGTTACTAAGAATTAAATCAGATTATTAACAGAAATAAACTATTTTATTCCAATCTTTCCCCTTGTACTTGCTTTCATTGGTAGCCCCATAAATATATGATAGTTTTAATTTCCCCTTGTACTTGCTTTCATTGGTAGCCCCATAAATATATGATAGTTTTAAAATTATCATAAGTGCAAGATATTAAACAGTTCTAAAATCTTAAAGAGTCAGTATTTTTTTTTGAGATACCCATTAATTTTTACATATTTGAATAATTTCGTAATGCAAGTTTTCTGTTTTCTGTTTTTTTTTTTTTTTTTTTTTTTTTTTTTTTTTTAAACGTGTAATTAAAATCTTTTTTGCTGAGAATCACATATTAATACAACCTGCATTTATAAAACGACATGGAAAGTCACATTTAATTTAAATTTTTTATTCCCATATACAGAGTAGATGTGCCAGTAATGGACACCCTTAAGGCTTCTGTCCCTGCTGGCGAAGACACTCACGAGGTAACTAGTAAAATCCTATGGGGAGGGACTTTTCTAATATCTCGTTTGCATTTCGACATTTTATTTATTTTTATTTATTTATTTTTTGCATTGGATAGCTAAAGTTTGTCTCTACATCGTATTTTTTTTTTTTTTTTTTTTTTTTTTTTTTTTTTACTTTTTTGATTTTGGTCGCAGATATTTTTTATAAAGTTACCTTCGCTTTTAAAACCGGTACCAAAAATGAAAGTGTTATTCTAAAAAATATCTGCTACCAAAATTGAAAAAGTAATTGTAAACAAATATTTAAGACAGAAAATATGTTTTTAATGACATCTGTAACTTAAGTGTTTTTATCTAAATGGTGAACGATTAAGCCCTATAAGCCCCTCTTTGACTGTGCCCTTAATTAATATTCTCGGCTTCATGAGTGGTTTGATTGCCAGATTATAAAATAGGCAAAACATAGATTCATTTTTAAATAATAATAATAATAAAAATGTATAAAATATTGAATTTTTATTAGTCATATTAATGTAACTTTTTATAAAAGTTTTGTTGTCATTACATTTTGATAAGTGTAATTTAAAAATAATACTTGATTATTTAAGTTTTCCTTTAAATCAATTTATTTTATGCACTATAAACATTCCCCAAAATTGCATTTTAACAATGCCTACATTACTGGAAAATAACTATGTATATATAAACTTTAAAATTAAAACATTATTTTCCGCTTCCTGATTTATTTAATTAAGAACATGAACAATAGTGCAAAATTATAAAATATGTAAGGGGGGAGTTACGAAAAAAATATTAAAAGCTACATTTTTATTGGTTATTTTTTATAAACCGAAAACATTCAGGGGTTTTATTACTCGCATATCTACCCTATTGCATTTTATGAATAAATATAAAAACATAAATATATAATTTAATATAAAAAGCAGTTATTTATCTCTTTAAAAATATTTCATTTTATATAAGGCATACTATGAACTTTTTAAATTACTAGAGCAGTTTTATCACATCAGGAATAAAAATCACTTTGTTTCTATGCTTAAATAACATTTTTTATTTTTACATGTCTAGAACTACATGTGTCACGAACCAAAAAAAATGTTTATAACAGTTGGACATTTTATAACGGAATAAAATACATTCTTAGATTCAACAATTTCTCAAAAATCGTGCCATATAAGAAATTTCTATTGGGATTACGCATTTAACTTCAAAAAGAAAAGAAAGTGAATGCTTTAAAACAGTATCGGAATAATAAAATCATGTAACAGCTAATTGATGTTTATATTGTATGACGAATGAAAAGAAATATTTTTGTGTCAGCATTTTTTCCCCCTGAGGAGGTAAGATATAGAATAGCTGACATAGAAACAATATCAGAAATGAATAAAGAAATGACATCATAGAAGCAAATGATTTTCTGCATAAACGTGAAACTTTTGGGAACAAAAAATTAAAATTAAACATAGCTTACCTTGATAAATAATATCCTTTGTTTTATAAATAATAATCCCTTGTTTGGTAAATAATATCCGTGTACTCTAACCCTTTGTCAATGAGTATTAATGAAGTACTTCTTTTTTTTACTGAATTATTTTTTTCCATTGTGATTCCAGAAAAGGTTTAATCTGGTTTTTGGATTATCTCATATCATACATATCGAAGCATATCATTCAAAAATCGAAATTTATAATACGTTTGAATATTATTAATAAAAATGAAATTAACGGAGGTCCACATATGTGACCTAGGAAACGAAAGATTCATTCCAAAATGGCGGAAACATTTTTCTTATCAGTAAAGGAAGTGAGAAGGCATTTCTCATTGGCTGATGAGCCACTCTTGCCTACGGAGTGAGTATTCACTCTTTCGAAGAGTAATTGCTGACTCTTAAAAAGAGTGCGTTTTAATACCAAATAATCGTAATTTTCCAGATTATATTATTAAATGGAGTATTTGAAAATTAAAAATTGACATATTTTGGTGTTTTTTTATTATATTTTACTTCATATATTGGTTCAAATTTTAACGGAATTTTTTTTTGGGAACAAAAAATTAAAATTAAACATAGCTTACCTTGATAAATAATATCCTTTGTTTTATAAATAATAATCCCTTGTTTGGTAAATAATATCCGTGTACTGTAACCCTTTGTCAATGAGTATTAATGAAGTACTTCTTTTTTTTACTGAATTATTTTTTTCCATTGTGATTCCAGAAAAGATTTAATCTGGTTTTTGGATTATCTCATATCATACATATCGAAGCATATCATTCAAAAATCGAAATTTATAATACGTTTGAATATTATTAATAAAAATGAAATTAACGGAGGTCCACATATGTGACCTAGGAAACGAAAGATTCATTCCAAAATGGCGGAAACATTTCTCTTATCAGTAAAGGAAGTGAGAAGGCATTTCTCATTGGCTGATGAGCCACTCTTGCCTACGGAGTGAGTATTCACTCTTTCGAAGAGTAATTGCTGACTCTTAAAAAGAGTGCGTTTTAATACCAAATAATCGTAATTTTCCAGATTATATTATGAAATGGAGTATTTGAAAATTAAAAATTGACATATTTTGGTGTTTTTTTATTATATTTTACTTCATATATTGGTTCAAATTTTAATGGAATTTTTTTTTAAGTTCATAATGCCGGGCTTTCACTATCATTAGCGGAGTGAGAACAGTCACTCTCATCAGTGGAGTGACTCTCTCACACTCGATTATAGAGTGAGGTCATTCACTCCTTTTTATAGAGTGGAAATTTCCACTCCTTTAGGAGTGTATTTTTACAAAAGTCACTCCAAAAAGAGTGAAAAAGTCTCCCATTCTCCCTAAAAGTGAGTTTTTCACTCTTTCCACTTTTAGAGTGTATATTAAATACATAGGCATATATTAACATTACTAATTGTAAGTAGTAGGAAAAGTATTTCTTAAAATAAAAGAATACTCCATTAAAAGACATGTACTACTATTAGTACATTAAACCCAAAAAAGTTTTTTTTTTTTTTTTTTTTTTTTTTTTTTTTTTTTTTTTTGTAAAAAAAAATTATTAAATGATTTTTACTTTCGAAAATCGTATTGACAAGAAAATGTTTCAATGAGAGTGGTTGGAATAAGAATAAATACAAAGGTACGGCCGAAATATTTTGAAGACATAACTTAAAATTTTAACTCTTGCAAATCTCTTGCCAAAAGTAATGTAAAAATTATAAATTTGTGTTATTTTTGGAGGCAAAAGAACTAAGAAACCGGTATCGCATTGTACTAGAAAACTTTTTCACTTTTTTCATATCAAACTTTTTCCTTTGGTATGACAAAATTATAAATTCTAAAATACCCCCATTCTTTTTTTATTTCTGAGCAAATGAGTAAATAGAAGATGTAAGTTATTTTTTAAATGAATAAGCGGTACTCCATATCCATATGGCAAAAATCCGCATGACGCAATTCTACGCACTTCTAGCAATTATTTCTCAAAGACAGTAGTGCAATCGATTTCTTTTCTGTGCCCCTATAAATGAATGTCAAATGCTATGAATGCTCTATTTTATCGTAAACGTCTTGTAATTAGATTTAGTTATTCATCTGACGAAACCCTATTCCTTTCAGTGCTCTGTTTGTCCGTCAAAGAATCCGTGCACAAAAACTGTAAATGTCAG
This sequence comes from Maratus speculifer, assembly GCA_964019185.1. Taxonomy (NCBI): domain Eukaryota; kingdom Metazoa; phylum Arthropoda; class Arachnida; order Araneae; family Salticidae; genus Maratus; species Maratus speculifer. The sequence continues at coordinate 228,366,378 of OZ025292.1, forward strand.
AGACTTCAGTCACACGACAAATCATAAAATTTTGATAAAGTCTATTCTTTTAATTAGATTAAATTTTTCAATGTCATCCGTTCATTTTTTGCGATTTACATTTAAAGATTTTTCAGTTTTTAGAAATTGAAAATTCTATTTGTATCTCCGTGATTTTTTTTTATTTCGGATTTTCAAAAAATTTAGAATTTTGGATTTCATTTAAATGATTTGATTTGTATATTTTTAATTTGATTAAAATAAATAACTTCCTTTTATATTTATTTTTAAATTAAATTTGTTTGCTACAATCTACGTAAGAATTTAATAATTATAAATTCACAATTTGGTATTATTAATAAAAGTATAAATTTTTTTGAAAGAAATATTAAACGAAACCCTCTGTCCGATTTGTGATCACAATTTCCCACTTGTTTATATTAGTTTCAGTAATTTAGAATTAGTATAATGTCATTAAAATGCTCAGCAAATGATTTTTATCCATATACCATAGTGTAATGGAATTGTTTTGGGTGGTCCTGTAATTGAACTATTAATCCCACATGATTCCGCATACAATACCAAACACTCCTAGTCACACTAAATAAGATTTAGCAATTGCAGAAAAATCCTGGAATATTTAGGGGAGTTAGAGCGTGGACAGTCGGAGAGATAAACGGAATGTATATACAATTTAAAACTTAGTTGAAAAGTGCTAAAATGATGCTTTTGCGTCTATTTCGAGGCAAAAATTTTAAATAAAAATTTAATTCTCGTCGAGACATAAGCTACTTCAAAAACAAATGCCATAATAAAATAGTCAGAGTAAAAATGTAATCAGTCAATAAAATAAAAGAATATCTCAAAGGATGAATATTTAATAAAAACAAATTCTTTTCATTTCCATTTGTGACTTTTCAATTAATTTACTGACATCAATTTTTGAAAGAATTTTTATTCTTAGTTTCATTTTTTATAACTTAATTTAAAAGAACTTTATTCCGTTAAATTGATAGAGAATTGAACAAGAAGTTTTTAATGAATAAAACCGCCATTAATATTAAAACAGTTTTAATTATAATGTGGCTATCATTAATTAAAATTCAAAAACAGAAAGAAATGGAATATCAAACATAATTGGAAAAAACAATAAAAAAATAAAGTTGTGTCTTCAGACTCAAATTTTTGCTTTACAAATGTAATTAAAACATAGAAATTGGGGTAATATTACTAAAGAATAGAGATAAAGTTAAAATAAGTATAAAATTTTAAAAGTAAATGAATATCTTAAATTCTAGCTAACTAATTAATATATTAAATTTTCTTTTAGGGGTTTGAAAAATTTCAATTTTCTTTTGTTCTTAACTTATTTAAAAAATGATTCATTTATTGTATTTAATTATATTTAGTTATATTATGCTTTTTCATTTATGATACTGAACGAAAAGAAATGTAGCATTTATTTTATTTCGTATAAAATTAAAAATTCTAGTAACATTGTATACATTTCTTTAAAAATAATTATCAAATTAATGTACTAAGAGTAAAATTTGCAATTATTTAAGTTATATTCAAATATTTCAAGAAAAAAATTAGACAAACTAATAAATGAATACCTAAAAAGTTGATAAATCATTAAAACCTTATAATTTTTCCTTTCCATTTAAAAACTTCTGAATTATTTTAATGTATTTAATTGCTGAAAAGAAGTTGGTTAAATGCTTTATCAATATATGGAAACGCATATCACTTTTGAAAGCAGAATTTGAGCTGTTCCCATCTAGAACAGGAATATTAAGACGCAACACTAGCCGCATAAAAAGACTAGGATGATATTGTAATGTCTATGGGAGTGCTCTTTTCGAATATCTCGCTCAAATTTTAATATTTTTACATGATTTTTTTGCATAGGATATCTGAGGTCGATCTACAACCGGCCCAGTTTTTAGTTTTTTAATTTTGGTTTCAGATTTTTTCTTAAAAATTACTTTAATTTCAAAACTGGTTTGAACCGGTTCTGAAATTAAAAATGTCATAATGTAAAAACATATAAGCAAAATCGAAAAAGTAAAAACTAGGCCGGTTGTAGATCGTCCTCAGCTATAAAAGACAAAAAAAAAAAAAAAAAAAAAAAAAAAAAAAAAAAAAAAAAAAAAACATGTAAAAATATTAAAATTTGAGCGAGATATTTGAAAAGAATGATCCCATAGACTTTACATTATCATCCAGGTCTTATTCAGTGACTATTGTGGGGCCTTAACATAATTTTTTTAACAGCATTGCATATGATATCTAAGATTTATATTTATTAATTGCATGGATGTCAAAATTTAGTTTATTTAAGAAATACGTATATATTTTAGCTCAAAGATATCTTTTCAACAATTTTCGTTAACATGGACAATAGTCTAGATTTCTGTAGCATATTCCTGTATAGGAGTTATAGAATGTTATGAAATGAGAAATATGAAAAAAAAGCACATGCCGGAATTGAAAACACATTTTTAGCAATTATTACTCGAAGACAGAACTGTAACCGATTTTTTTTGTGTGTGCCCCTGGAAATGAACGTCAATGGTATGAATACTCCATTCTATCGTAAACATCTTGTAATGAAATTCAGTAATTTATATTAGTTTTAATAAATAGCGAATTAGTGTAAAGTCATTAAAATGCTTAACAAACAATTTTTACACATATACCATAATATAATGGAATTCTTTTGGGTGACCCCTGTAATTGAACTATTAATCCCCTATATTTCGTATGCAAAACAAATCATTCCTAGGTGACAATAAATAACGTTTAGCAATAGTATGAAAATCCTGGTATATTTAGTGGAATTAGAGCGTATGGATAAACCGTATACATATGCACTTTTCAACTTATTTGGAAGATGCTAAAATGATACTTATGCATTTATTTCGAGACAAACATTTTTAAATAAAAATTTGCTCCTCGTTGAAACGTCAGCTACTTTAAAAATGAATGTTATAATAAATAAGAGTAAAATTCTAAGTTATTTAAAATGGTTTAAAAATGTAAAATGTCAATAAAATAAATATCCCAAAAGTTGAATAGTTCATAAAAACTTTAAAAATTTCTTTTCATTTCTATTCGAAAGCTTTTAATTAACTTACTGACATTAATTTCTGAAAGAAACTTGATTCTTAGATTCATTTTTCATAAGTCAATTTAAAAGAACTTTATTCCTTTAAAATGGATAGAGAAATGAACAAGAAAATTTAATGAAAAAAAAACGCATTTAAAATTAGAATGGTTTTAATTATGGTGTGGCTATCATTACTTAAAATTCGGAGACAAAATGTAATGGAGCATTAGACATAAAGTTAAAAAATTTAAAAGAATAAAGTTATTTCAAGACTCAAATATTTGCTTTACAAACGAAATTAAAATATAGATATTGATGTTATACTACTGTAAAATACAGATAAAGTTAAAATAAATATAGAATTTTTAAATCAAATGAATATCTTAAATTCTAAGTAATTAGTTAATATTTTAAAGTTTTCTTAGAGGTATTTGAATAATTTTAGTTAATTTTTGTTCTTAACTTACTTAAATAATGACTCATTTAAGCATGTCATTTATTGTATTTAATTGACTTTATTTATATTATGTTTTTTTTCATTTACGATATTAAATGAAAATAAATGTAGCTTTTAGTTTTATTTCGTATAAAAATAAAAAATTAGCATAATTTTCTAAATTACTTTAAAATTAATTTTCATATTAATGTATTAAGATTAAAATTGGCAATTATTTCAGTTCTCTTGAAATACTGCAAAAAAATCAGCAAAATGCTAATTGTTTAATTTTTCACCTAACGAATACCTGAAAAATTAATCAATTAATCATTAATAACTAAAAATTAAACAAAACCCTTAATTTTTTTCAATTCTATTTAAAAATTCTGAATCATTTTATTTTATTTAATTGCTAGAAGCAAGTAAGTTATTGGGTTCATTTTTTATAAATCGGTTGAAGCAAATTATTGTCCCTTTTAAATAGATAGCAAACTAAACAATACATTTCTGTAAGAAGAAAGATTATTTAAAATTATTTTTCTTTTAATTATGGTACAAATATTGTTTATGAAAATATAAAAGCAGAAAGAAATGAAGCATCAAATACAGAGTTAACAACAAAATTTAAACAACAAATTTCTGTTTATTGACTTTTATAAGCAAATAAATGTCTTACATTGGGACTAACTAAAGTGATATTTTTCAGTTTTTATAGGGTATTGAAAATTCTAAATTAAATCTTTTTCTTACTTATTGTAAAATACTTCATATTAATTTTATTATTTTCATACAACAATTCATTTGACACATCATTTTGAACTTTTTTTTTTTTTTTTTTTTTTTTTTTTTTTTTTAGTTTTCTAATTTTTAAGTTATTGAGTAAATTAACATATTTGCAAGGATATATTGCTTTTACATGGCTGTCATTAATAAAAGTTATCATTTTTTAAGGTAAAATCACTAAAAATTGGAAATAATTACATTGTGGTTGAGCGATTACAGAATTTTTCATGGAAACACTAGAATTTTCTTATAAAAATCGTCTTATTTAATAAATATTTTTGTTAGGGATAATTTTGAATAATAAAAACCCCTTCTTTTTTCCATGAAAACTACCTGAATTTGAAACACCTTGATTAAACTCTTTTGTAATTGTCTCTTTGCTTATGTTATATCGTAATTATCACTTTTTAATTAAAAAAATAATTCAATAACATAAAAAATAGTTTTCTCTTTAACTTTTTACTCAAAAATATTGTTCATTAGAATGAATTATTGTACAATATCAAAAGTAAGCTCTCTTCCGAATACAAGACTATTCCAACGTTTCCAAATATAGAATATCTAAATGTATTTTATAAAATTCCCTTTCAATTTTTATTTTCTAACACTTACAATATTTCTGTTTTCAGGACATTCGTTAAATTTTTTGCTTCCATATCTCTTTTTCGTCGAATAAATTGATAATAAAATACCAAAAGTAAGCACTTCTCCGACATCAAGCTTATCCCTTCTAACAACCCCCCCCCACACACACACATTCACACAGAATTATTATTTTTATTTTTAAAATATAATTTATAAGTCTTCTCTTTCAAGTTTTATTTTCTAAAACTTTCAATATCTATAATTTTCCTGAAATAGGAGACTTTTCGCAATAAAATAATTTATTTATTTATTTATTTATTTGCATTGAAGCTTCCAGAAAACATAGGTCAACAAGTACATGAAAAATGAAAATCTCGTTTACGTTCGATTTTAATTTAAATAAATTTAATGTTTTCTAAAATGAAAAAAAAATGCAGAGCAGTATTTTACTAAACGGTTTACAACAATGTTTTTATGTACTCTTAAAACAAAATGTAATACATTAAACAACTTTGTAAATTTTTCTATATCATTTCTTTCAAACTTGCAATAATGGCTTACTTTCATCTCTAAAATACCTATGTGTTTGATGCTTTGAATGGAGATAAATATCAGTAAGATCTTAAGAAAGTAGAATTTTTAATTTGATAACTACCATAAAATCTTAATTGTAAACACATCTTACACCTCTTTTAAAAGCAATATAATTTAAATTTGGGGGGAGGGGGAGACTTATAATCTAGATTTTTTTTTAAATCATTAAAAACTTTTTCTTTATAATTAATAGAGAAGAAATAAGACAAATACAGGGGTGAGAATCTTGTGCCGAGATATCCGATAAATATTACCTAAATGCCCCTTTCCTAAAATCTCCCCAAAACAAAAGCGAAAATTAGAAGTTTTTTAATTTAAGAATAAATCAATCTTTTAATCCTCCCTCCGCTCCAATATTTGTTTGTTCAAAGTTTTCTAAGTATTTGTATGATATGTTTGTTTATTTTTTAATTCGATACAAAGTATAATATTTTAACTATAAATAGTATTATTGTCAAACTTGATAAATGCAGAAAAAAATGTTTTAAAACCTCCGTAGTAGAAATGATTTACAGTTTATTAGGACAATAAATATGCAAACGTTGCATTATTTGATAGATGTATCCAGACATTAAACCAGATTTATTTTCTTTTGATTTATTAATTTAATGGTTGTTCGACTTTTGAAATACTTATGACTTCGAAAGAGTTATAATCAAGATATACTTTGAAAAGTTGTCATAATATTTCAATACAATTTCTAAACCTCGAATTTTTACTTTAGTTTTGAAAATAGTGTTTTGTATTCTGATATTAAAGGAAATGTTCACATAAGATAATGCTTGATTTTAATTTATACTATATGAAAAGCAATGTTTCATACGCATTGCATGGGTTGTTCATACTTTTATGAAGAAGTGTGCCATCTAATATTATTCTAAATTTAACCAATAATTTAAAAATATGCGTCCAGTATTGATGTAAAACGTTCTCCAACATATTTAAAATGCTTGAAAAATAGTAATAAAGTTTTTAAACCCTTTATCTACCGCATTATGAATTCATGAAAATTTTACATTCTAAAACATTTTATGTAAATTGTTTAAACTAAATTAAATGATTTAAATAATCATTTAATAAATATTTGAAGGAATTTAGAAGGATTGAAGGATTTATAAGGGTTAATTAAATTTGAATTCACAAATATTTTGTGAAATTGTGATATTTTTATAACCCTATACAAAATTTGTATTTTAAATTGTTTTCTTATTATTTTGTAGAATTGTAAAATGTACAAATATGATGCTCTTACAATATAAATATAGAAATATTTTCGCATTGAAAAATCCCCATCCTCCTCACTCAGTGGCAAGAAAGCTGAAAAGATGCAAAGGCAAAGGAAATCATCCTTTTAAAAATATTTTTGTTTTGTATAACCAATAATGCTTTTGGAACAAGATAAAATAATGTATCTGTAACTTATTCTAAACAGTATTACAACTAACTAACGTATTAAAAGTTATTTTAATGGTACATATAAGTACCGTCTGTAGATAAAGGGTTAACGTGAAAGATCTCAACACTTCTCAAGCATCTTACACCTTAATAAAAAATTAAGAACCTTTAATTTATAAACAATTTTGAAAAAATTTTGAAAATAAAATTTTTGCAAATTTTTAGCAATAGTTGAGAAAAATATTGTAATTGCTTGTGGTGCCTTGTATATACGCCATAAATTTGTGTCTATATTATGAAAATGTTACTTCAATTAAATGCATAGCATGGTTTAAAATTTGTATTTAGTAATTTCTGTGAACAAAAGGAAATGTACTTAAGACCTTTTGTATACGTCTGCACATGATCTATAATATTTATACATACTTAATAATACGCAAAAAATAGCTGAATTTATAAACGTGTACTACAACTGAAAGCATACTTCTAGTTATTGCTCTTCATAGATAGGAAGCGTAATACTTTGGTGCATCCCTGTAAATGAACGTTAAATTATATGAACACCAGAATCTATAGTAAAAACATTGCAGTACACATCAGAGACATACATAATTCTTAATATGTTTAAACTAGTGTAACATCATAGAAACGTACCGAAAATAAGTTTGACACATAGCTCGTAATATATTGGAATTTTTTGAGTGCCCCGGTGAATGCGCATAAATGCTACGCATTTCATTTTCAATATCGATCTTGATAGAGTAAAGCTCAATAATAAACATAAAGTTTTTGGCAAGCGGATTATATTTACTCGAGTTAGAACACGGAAAAACAGACATAGAAATACACAATCTACTTTATTATCACCGAATACATCAATTTATTTCAAATATGCTGAAAAATGTTGAAAATAAATTGTAATAACTTAAATTTTTATATAAATATTAAAACCATACTCATATATTTTGTGATATGAAATTTATAAAGTTACACAATTTTGATCGAAATTTAATAAAATGTTGCTATTTTGATAATAAATATGAATACTTTCACTGACTTATCTGACTTATTTTTTATATTTCAAAGTATTTTGTTGCTTGAAGTTTCTTTCCCCAATTTTTAAATTTAAAAAAATGTACATTTCCGAAAAAGCCATAATTTTCAAAAATCTGCAAAGACAAATTGAAATTTATGAATTTCGATTCATATTTCAGCTTTAAATTATTTATTATTGACATTTATTAATTTATTAACATCCAATGAAACATTTAACACTTAAATAATTTGATCTATTTAAATTGATTTCGCCTTCTTTTAACAGATAATGAACAAAATAAGGCTTTTAAAATAAAACAGTACAAAATACTACAGGTCATATATTTTCCCCAAAAATCCAATAGGGGACCGTCAACAAATTGAAAAAGAACGAATATCTTTTGAATAACCCTGTCAAAACTAATGTAGCAAAAGCGTACAACCTGCAGATTATGATTATAGTAACACGCTGTGTTCATTTTTATGAAGATAGCAGTATACTCGTAGTAAAATTAAGGTTTTTATGAAAACTGTCCCAAATTTTGCCAAGTTTTTTGCTTATAGTTTTCAGATTTCTTAATATAAAACATTGTTTTTTTTTCAGAAAATATGCTAAACAACATTGTACCAGACACCCTTTAATTAAAATCAAAAAAAATATTATTAATTTTATGAAAAATTAACAGGTTTATTAAATAAATTTTCACTGTGCATGCGTCAACTCTATAAATATTTTATGTGCATATTGTGTTAGCAGACTGCACAGTGCAACTTTTGTTAACGTTTCAAAATCAAAGCTTTAAAAATCTGAAATTCGTCGAAACAATAAGATCAAAATCCGTTATTCCCAAAATGAAACAAAAAGATCAGGGGATGTAGCCGTTTTCCTTTGATTAGTGTCTACACAATATTTCTCGTTTTACTGTATTTGGATACAGATCCTTATCCTTTTTACTTCATTTTGTTAATAACGGATTTTAATCTTATTCTATTAAAGATAATTTTCAGAATTTTCAAGCTATGATTTTGAAACTTTTACAAAAGTTGCTCTATACATTTAGCTAACAGAATATGTAAGTGAAATTTTTATAGAGTTGACAAATGCGCAGTGAAAATGTTTTCGTAAAACTGTTTATTTTTCATACAATTATTATTTTTAAATTTTCGATTCCAGGGTGTTATGTATAATGTTGATTGTCATATTTTCTGAAAAGAACTTTGTTTTTTATTAAGAACTTTGCAAATTATAAATAAAAAACTTGGAAAAATTTTGGACCGTTATTTTAAAAATCTTAATTTCTCTATGAGCATACATGCTGTAATTAAAAAATTGAACACATTTTATTAAAATAAACCTCTTAATCGTAATCTGCAGTTTGAACGCTTTTGCTACATTAGTTTCGACAGGGTTATCCAAAAGATCTTCTTTCTTTTTCAATTTGTTGACGGTCCTCTATTGTATTTCTAGGGAAAATCTTCGCGAAAATATAGTACCTGTACCGTTTTTTTACTCACCTGGAGTTTCATAATAATTCCTTATATAAATTTCTAGATATTCAACAAAATGTCTGAAATCGCAAGTGTCAAGATTTTTTTTTGCTGAGACTATAGTGCCGAACTTCAATTTTGACACAACCCTTAAGTTATATTAGTTTAAAAATACTTATTTTCTCGGATAGTTATCCAACGAATTGCATTAAAATTTGATTTTAGGCTAATTGAAAGGGGAAGTTCATTAATTTTGCCAGAATTGGACACTACTGTTAAAAAAATGTTTATTTTAATAAATAAATTCCCCCTGAGCAAACCTTATGCACATAATTTAAAATAGTCTTTATTTCCAGTCGTTTGGTACTAATAACTTTCTTCTGTAAAAAATTTTTGCAGAGTTAGTAGAGAGTGTTAATTTTTTCCCCCACAACTATACAATCGTGGGAAATCATAAACTGTGTATCAGTAACCTTCTTCTTTTTCAACTGAATCTTTGTACAAAACATCATAAAACAGTTAATTTATAAAACATAGTTTAAAAATTTATTACATGTATTCTATAAACTTATTTTTTTAATTACTTTTGAAATGTATTTCATGTATTATTTATCGATGCAATGATATTGAAAAATTGTGTCAATTTGTGATTAAAAAAAATCATTTATGTATTGCTTAAATAAGGAAAGTGGATACGATGATAATACTCTCATATTTTCAAAGTAACAAGCATAGTTATATTCAATAATATCATACGAATTACTTAAAATTGAAAAATAAAGCATTAGCGCAAAAATGTATAAGGATAGAATACCAATGATTAGATATGTACAAATAATGCATGAAAAAGTAGCAAACAGCCGTTTCGAATCTACTATCAAGATACTTCATCCATGCAAGACTCAGCGAGCTAGAAAAAACAAACTTGGCTCAGCTTTGCTATTTATAGCTCTCTGAGTCTTGCACTGATGAAGAATCTCGATAGTTAATCGAAACGGCGGCGTTTGCTACCTTTTCATGTATTATCTGTGCATTTCTAATCATTGGTTTTCTGTATTTATTCATACAAATTAAATTACCTATTTAACCTATTTTTGTATATTAAGATTTTTAAATTTGTAAAATATATGCTTTTTTAAAATTGTTTTGTTTCCCCCATTATCTTCTTTATATTGGAAGAAAACTGCTCTTTATTGATCATAGATGGCGCATGTCCATAAACTCTTCGTATTGTCATATTTAATTGTAACTGGCTACATCAGTAAAAAAAAAGAAGCTGTAACTTGTGCTAAACGTAACGTAATAAATTTTTCTTTTCTTTAGTCTCACTTGATATGATTTTATAATAGGTTATGGGGCCCAGTTATGTAGACGGCCTGAAGTGAGATTTGTTTTCCGGAAAGATTAGCTAGTTTTTAAATTAAAACGTGTACGTATGTACCTTTTGATTTGAGTTCTACGGCGATCATTAAGCCTAACAAAGCAAGTGCATTTATGAACAGTTTTCTGGACTTTGTTATTGATTTTCCTCGTCAAAACGGAGTGTGACAAAGTGAAAATAGAAAAGCTAGTAGACTCGAATAATTGGTCATAATGGAAATTTGAAGTACGTGCCATTTTAGATGCTCGCGATGCGTTAGAATTAATCGATGGAACGCATATACAACCAACAGCCGGTAGTGCTAATTACGATGCTGAGTTGAAAAAATGGAAGAAAGCCAACAAAGTGGCAAAAGAGATTTTTGCGACAATGGTAGATAAAAAGCCCTTATCATTAATTATGAACTGTGAAACTGCTAGAGAAATGTAGATGAAGTTATTGGACGTGTATGAGCAACGATCAGCGGACTCTGTTTATTTACTTCAAACTCAATTCCGAGAGTATCGCTACGTTACTGGTGATGATATAGCTACACACATCAGTAAAATTGAATCTTTCGCTCGACGTTTACGTGAACTTGGAGAACCAGTAACAGATTAATTAGTGATGACAACTATTCTGAATACATTACCTTCAAAGTATCGTCATTTTCATAGTGCTTGGGACTCAACATCATTAGATGACTGTACACTGTCAAAATTAACATCTAGACTGATGATTGAAGAAACTAGATTAAGTATTGCTGATGTGAGTATAAATCGTGAATCAGCTTTGTTAATGGATAAACGCCAACCAAACAATTTTTCCAAAATCAGAAATGCTGAAAATGTTCATTTCAAGAATGAAAAAGGCAAATATGACAAAAGAAAAACAAAATTACGATTCTGGACATGTGAAGGGCCACATCTGAGATGTAATTGTGTCAAAAATCAACAAAATAATAGAGATCTTGAAAAGAAAATGAAAATGCTCAAGGTTTTGCCTTTCTAAACACAGTTAACTCAGATAAATCAGGACGATCAAAATGGATAATTGACTCTAGTTGTACTCAGCATGTGTATTGGAAACCTGAATTTTTTACGACATATAAAGAATTAGAAGAAAAAATTATGTTTGAACTTGGTGATGGCAGAAAAATATTAGCCAAATGTATTGGTAATATTAGAATTCGTTGAAATTTAGATGGAAAAGAACACCATTTTTGTGATGTTATGTATGTTCCTGAAATGAAAGCATATTTATTTTCTGTAACATCAGCAGCAGAAAAAGGTTTCAAACAAATCATCGAAAGACGTAAGTGGAAATTTATGAAAAACAATAAGTTTATTGTTGTAGGAAATCGATATGGAGATATGTACTTCTTGGATATAGAAACTCTGGAAAATAAAGAAACCAGTCTTATAGTAAGAAATCATAAGAAACATTCTCTTGAAGTATGACATGAAAGACTTGGTCATCAGAGTAAAAATCAAGTTAAAGAATTGCTGAAAATGGAAGGAATAGAAGTATCACAAACTGATGAGAAAGAATATTGTGCAACTGGAAAATTTCAGAGAACTTATTTTAGAGAAATACCAAAAGCCAGTAAAGCAGAAGAGCTAATCATTGGTGATGTCTGCGGTCCAATGCAAGAACCATCATTTTAAGATTCTAAATATTTTGTTACATTCAAGGGTGATTACACCCAATTGCGTAAAGTTTATTTTATGCATCATAAGAGTGAAGTGAAATATAAATTGCAACAAAACTTAGCATATGTTCAAACTCAAACTGGGAATACAGTTAAAGCAGTGATGTCAGATAATGGAGGAGAGTATAAAGATCAAGATTTCATAGATTGCCTGAATAAAAATGGAATTGAAATTGGACGATCACCTGCATATACACCTCAGCAAAACGGACGTGCTGAACGTGATAATAGAACATTGCTAGAAACGGCAAGAACAATGTTGTTGACAAAGGGACTGCCAAAACGCTTCTGGGTGAAGCATTGAACTGCTCTGTATTTATCTTAAATCATATTGATAAAAGTCGTAAGAAAATTAAGACACCTTATGAAGCATGGTATAGAAGGGAATATTCATTGAAGCATCTGAGAATTTTCGGAAGTGAATGCGTTGTCAAAATACCTAAGCAAAGATGTGCAGACAAGAAGTTTGGTCGAACAAGTATGCGTGGAATCTTTTTGGGGTATGAATTTAGTTACAGGAAATTATAGAGTATATACAGGTGAAAATAAGTAGAGATGTTGAATTTCAGGAAGTTTCAGTGCCTAATACATTGATAGATTTGAGCAAGGGAGAGGAAGACATAGAATTGATAGAAAAGGAGGACCAAGTTGATCAATTAGAACAACAAGAATCAGTGAAGTACCAGTTGAGAGATCGAGCAAGAATACAACCTCCTATACATTATTCCCATCTGTGTCAGAAGGTAATCGAACCCCAGTCATATCAAGCAGCTATGGAAACACCAGAGAAACAAAAATGGATTGAAGCTATGGAAGATGAAATGTATTCTCATCAAAAGAATGACACTTGGGAACTTGTGAAACCTGATAAAACCATAAAACCATTGACTGTCAAATGTGTTTTTCGTGTCAAAACAAATACTAATAATGAAGATATCCAGACACTTCTTAGACAGTTGAAAACTGAATTTGAAATCACAATTTGTGAAGATGTCAAACAATTTCTTGCTTTACAGATTGAATTAATGAAAGATATAGTAAGAATTCATCAGACAGCTTATGCTAAGAGAACACTCTTAATGTTTGAAATGAGTGACTGCAAACCTGCTAAAGTGCCAGTAGATAAAAGTTCCTTGGATATCCTGTATCATGAAATCGAAGTGGATTCTGAACATCCTGTTGCATCAGCTATTGGGAGATTAATGTATTTAGTTCTTGTTTCAAGACCAGATTTGGCATATGCAGTTGGAAAAGCTGCACAGTGGATGTCAACACCTACTGTTGGTTCATGGAAATTTATCAAGCATATTTTGAGATATCTGAAAGGTATGTTAAACATGGGAATCCACTACAGTAGCTTAACAGATAGTTGTGTCAATGTGTTTTCTGATGCTGACTACGCTGGTGATGTGCAAACCAGAAGATCCACAACAGGATACATTTCTACTTTAGTTGACGGTGCAATTACTTGGAGTAGTCAACGGCAAGGATGTGTGGCACTTTCTACGACAGAGTCTGAATACATGGCTGCATCAACTGCATCCAAAGAGCTGGTTTGGTTGACCAATTTGATACGTGAATTTCATCCTGGAATAAATGGGCGCCTGTTTGTTGATAATGAAAGTGCAATTCAGTTAGCGAATAATCCAACTAACCACAGGCGCACCAAACACATAGACATTAAATTCCATCACATAAGAGAATTAGTGGAAGAGAAGAAAATCTTAATAGAGTATGTGAACACTGTGAACCAAGTAGCCGATATGATGACCAAACCTATGTGTCATTTGCGTTTAAAAGATCTAAGTGCTAATAGTGGACTCTCATAATACTGTTAATTATTAATATTTCAGAAAAAGTCCAGTTTTAGGGAGAGTATTGGAAGAAAACTGTACTTTATTGATCATAGATGGCGCATGTCCATAAACTCTTCGTATTGTCATATTTAACCGTAACTGGTCGATTATTAAGAGTAAATTTCTTTTCGTATTTTAATTCAGATAATATCCTACAATTCTTACAGAATGGCAATGATACACTTGACTGCAGCGAGAGTGTCACTTGTCTGGAAATTTTTATATTTGTTGGTTTATGCCGGCGTAGACGGACAAAGTGAAAATTTCTTATTCTGTATTGAATTATTCTAATTATAACTTAGAATAATGAAATAACAAATAAATTTTAAGTCAAAAAAATTATTTTAATTTTCAACTGAACCTATTTGTAATATTAAATTTAATCTATCAATTATTAAATTAATTATTTGCCAAGTAACAAAATTTTTATCACTTTATTTAAATTTTTTTTCTCTCTCTCTTTACTACTGCATTCCAGTCCAAGTACATGTCATTTAGAATTTAATTTTGTTTCTTTTTCTCTTTCCTTTTTGCATCTTGCAATGATTTATCACACCAAGAAAATATTTATTGCGTAATTATTTGACATGAATAAATCTCGTCATCTATTTTTATTATTTATTAATATTTCTTTTTAAGAACCTTAGTAGTTGAAAATTCACTTGCATTTTCAAACACGAACAAAATTTTATTTTATTTTATTTTATTTTATTTTATTTTATTTTATCATATTATATTTTTAATTTCTTGTACATATTCTTACTTAATTCTGTACTCGAATTACAAGATTAAGTAAATGATTACATTATTGATTATATTATTTATTCTATTCCACTTCTCTCTATATTTCATCCCAAAAATACCTGAGATGAGATAAACGAGATTAAGTATACAATTTAGAAATTAAAGAATGTCTTTTGAGATATTTACTATTACTTATTGAAAAATTTACTTAGACCCATTATGAGATTTACTTATACTTATTATGATATTTATTATTATTCATATTTCTCCTTATTATGTTTCTTTATTATATTGTTTGTTTGTTACATTGTTAAAATTTACAATTACTGTATTACAATATTATAAAATGTGTTATTATCTAAAAATAAGATTATAAGAAATATTTTCACAAAAAGTTTCAAAAATGGAACTATCATGATTATTCTAGGACTTTATTACAAAAACAAACTGAATAGCATGATTATCTAATAGCATGATGTTAGATAATAGAAACTGGATGGTCTATAATGATACAATTATACCTCCTTGAAAGGAGGTAGTGAACTATTCATTTACATTATTGATTATATTATTTATTCTATTCCACTTCTCTCTATATTTCATCCCAAAAATACCTGAGATGAGATAAACGAGATTAAGTATACAATTTAGAAAATAAAGAATGTCTTTTGAGATATTTACTATTACTTATTGAAAAATTTACTTATACCCATTATGAGATTTACTTATACTTATTATGATATTTATTATTATTCATATTTCTCCTTATTATGTTTCTTTATTATATTGTTTGTTTGTTACATTGTTAAAATTTATTATTATTGTATTACTATATTATAAAATGTGTTATTATCTAAAAATAAGATTATAAGAAATATTTTCACAAAAAGTTTCAAAAATGGAACTATCATGATTATTCTAGGACTTTATTACAAAAAGAAACTGAACTAATAGCATGATGTTAGATTATAGAAACTGGATGGTCTATAATGATATAGGGGAAGATGGGGATACTTGAGCCATTTTTTGAATTTTAATTTTTTTAATTTTTTTATAATTTCTTATAATAAAATAAAATATTGAAAATGAAAATTTGATGTTTTTTCTTCAACTGAAAACCACTTTCAATGAATTTTGAACTATTTTTCTATGTATAAAAAATGTTTATTTTTTGTTTTACATGGTGGCTCAAGTATCCCCATGGGAGGGATACTTGAGCCATGGTGAAGGGATACTTGAGCCACTACGGAAAAATACCTACAAAAGTAATTTTTTTCGCTTTATTTTTGCACAAACATTTTACAGAATGATAAATTATGAAACATAAAGTCCTTCCAAACCAATTGAGAAAACAAAGTTAGTAATACGATCACTTTTTGTCGTTAGAACTGGTTGTCAAATGATAATTTCAACTTGAGTTATAACGACGGTAGAAACTCCCTCAGTTCAGAGCCATTTAAATATGGAATCTGTTATTCTTCGGGCAAATTTCATTTTCAAAATATTAAGTGCTTATCCAACAAATATTTTTAGTTTTCTTTCTGGCATATTTTATTAGTAACCAACCATCAATAGAAGATTTTCTTTTCACATCATCACCATCATTGGCAGAATTTTCCTCTAATGATAATGTCGAACTCATGCTTTTAATTTAGTAGCTGTCGGAATTTAAGCCAGATGTATCATTCTACTATTTCAAACACTTTTTTGATTTCATAGGAAAAGATTTTGTCTTATTCTTTGGCTCCATGCAGGTAAGTTTGAACTGGGATTTTTGTTGCTTTTCTTGTTTTTTGTGCGCTCTTTTTACCAATTTTTCTTCAATTTTCTTAGTTAAAAAAATTACAGCAACAGAGGTTACGATTTCAATATAAGATATTAATCTTAATATGTTATATTAAAAAATAAATATTTTAATATGTTGGACCTAACTAATTAAAGTATTAGAGATTATAGCCTGTAAAACAGTTTTAAAAAGTTATTTTAATTTAATAAAAGTTAAATTGAAAACTATGTTTACATTTATCTAGACAGGCTATTTTGCTAGTCAAAATGAAAATTAAAATGGATATTTTCATTTAAAAAATATACATTTTTAAACATTTTTAAGTCGTTATTTTTTTTAAGAAAAATAAAATAAAATGAAAAATTATTCTCTCTTTTATCCAGAAAAAAATCTATTAGTGAATATAAGGAAGGAATTTTATTTTTTGTTTGTTTCTCCTATGTTTAATTTCTAGTGGGGAGGGTTGAGACATGGCTCAAATATCCCCACTCTCACTGGCTCAAGTATCCCCACTACCACTAGTTTTGTTTCCCAGAGTTTTACTAAATAAAGCATGCAGCTATTAGAACTATTTTAGATTCAAAATACAATTGAAATTATGCTTATTAAATTTATGTATATAGTTGCAACTTTAAACAAAACTTTGATAACAAAAAAACAAAAAAACCATGTACCCAAAAATTTACTTAAGATAGGGAAAAGACAACTATTGATCACTATACTTTCAAAATGGTACCAAGATGTGTGATTTCTTTTTTACATGTTCAGAACTATAAATGTGTTAACATATTGGCAGTTTTAGAAAGAAAAATTAACCAACTGTAGAGATAATAGGGGTGGCTCAAGTATCCCCTATGCTCAAGTATCCCCACTCTCCCCTAATTATACCTCCTTGAAAGGAGGTAGTGAACTATTCAATTCCAATGTGACTTTTTGGACGAACATTTTGGGCCAAACTTTTGGATTTGATTTCCTGAAAAATCTACTAAATCTCTCCATCCTCTTTGGATTAATTTTTGTCAAAGAGGATTCGGTGTTATTGTTTTTCATCTTTATGTTAAAAATATACCATAAGTAATTGCTTATATTTTCAAATTGCTTTATGATGTTTACTTGATATATTGATGCCTATTTTATTGTATTTAAATTTAAAGTTATTCCACGCATTACCTTAGTGTTCCTAAATTTGAATTCTATATTTATAAAAACAAAATATCTTAATTTAATTTTTCTGTTATTTAGTATCGAATTATTATAACTTACATCAACAACTTCGTGATCTAAGTCTGCATCATCTCCCTTTCTGTGAACTTGCAGGTCTCAGACCTACATTTTCACCCGTCTTTCTAAGAGGGGGGATTTGTAATAAAATAAAAAAAAAATCGCCATTTTGTTCTCTCTTGGCTTTGGTTCTGAATTTGTGGAACATATTTCAATCTTAGTTTCGTAATGTATTAACATTTAACAGAAAAATTATTTTTCTTATTTTATTTATTAATAATCTATTGCTTGTTTCTTAAAAAAAAAGGCGGGTAGTTATTTCGTAACCTTCCCTTTTTAGAATATTCTCGAGATTTTTAATTTTATTTTTTGTTGATCACGTGATCTGTGTTAATGCGCGAAGATGTTAAAAGGCTTGGCTCTTTGCGAGACGTGAAGTAATTCCTACCCGAGGTTCGCGCCTCCTAGGCCAATCAGAGGTGATCATTTTTATTACGTAGATTTAGATTAATCCTGGTTGGATTTTTAAAATGATTGACGCGGAGTAGAAGGGGCTAGTTTGTCGTGAAGATGTGGAATTCTCATTTGGTTTTTCAAAGCGCAGAATGCAATTGACTTTTAAAATATTAGGTTGCTGTGTCTTTCCCCCCGAAAAATGCAAATATCTTAGAATGCAGCTTAGACACGAATTTTTGGAACATTCAATGACAGTGTCTAGGTGACTGCGTGGAAGAGCTTACTGATTTTATGAGTTAATAAATAAAAGAATTTGAAGACTGATGGTTTTTGTTTTTATAATGGGAAAATACCGCAATGGATTTCAATGCTTCCCAATTGCCGGAACGACTGCTCTGCTCGTGCTGATGCTGATTCTTAGGAGTAATATTTTTCGGAGTTTACGGAACATAGCCTTCGTCGAATCATTATTACATATATATACATATATATATATTTGTAAACTTTAACACCACCATTATTAAAAGCCGTAATATGCATTATTAAAATTGAATAACAATTAGAAGAACATTAGTTACAGTGATTTGGACTAATTAGGAATAATATTTTAAATTTTATTATAACAGATGTCTTTAAAACAGAGTTCATAAGCACAATAATGTAATGCATAGTCTTGGGGTTAAAAAGTAAACACTCCCTACTAACTCCCCAACAAATAATCGTGGAAGAAAAATTACTAGTTCTGAAGTATAGGAAAAAAGTCTAATTTTAAATGATGTATATAAAATTTGCTAAAGGGTCCACCTACACATTAAAATAAACACTAACTTTTTTTTTTTTTTTTTTTTAATAGCAGTACCCAATTTTGGTTGCATAAATAAATTTTACACTCTTCAATAAGCCAAATAAAAAATTTCCGTGCACATTCATATGATATGTTTCCGAGAAAATAATTACTTTTAAATGAACATATTTTAGGGGCTGTATCTGAATTGAAGTTCGGTTCTTGATTGGTGACAAAAATAGCATCCTACTTGATCAAGACAATTTAGGCGCCACTGAAATAGTCATTGAAGACTGCTAGATTACAAGATATCATAAGAAGTTTCAACATATCTCGTCACTTATATCTTAGACGGTTTCTTAAATTATCTATTTTGTTGTTTTTAAGCACAGTTTGAAAACTACGCTGAAGAAAAATTTGAAATTTCGGATTTCGATAAGCTGAACTTAATAAATCTAAATCCATAAAAAAAATTGTACTTTGCAATTCATAATTTTTTCGAATATTAGTTTCATAATTCATAATTCGTATCATAAAATTATAAAATTGCAAATTTAACGTAACGTGTTTGGGTATTTTATTCTTATTGCTACATAAAAAAATTAGCACACTCGGAGAATAATTTCAGGAGACAGTAATAAAAATATAAAAATGTAATTTAACATTAGAAGCACTAAATTTTGAATGGTTATAATTCAAAAACGTATCATTCAAATGATTTGAAATATCGTGTCTAAGCATAGTTTGAACCGAAGAATTGAAATATTTTGTTTAAATTGGTTATTGTCATTGAAAAAACAAATAAAGTTAGGCTTAGTTTTAATATGTAAGTGGCTCCCTAAGCTAATTTTATATACGTCATTTAATAGTAGACTTTATTTCCAATCTTTCGTTACCAGTAATTATCGTTTATGATAATTTGTTATGGATTTAGCTGGGGGTGTTTATTTTTTTTATTTTCACTACTGTACATGGTATTTCCAAGATGTGCAATTAAAAAATATATTTTCCTTAATCAATGATTAATTAGTCTTCTAACTTCACTCGTCTTTGAACGTTCAGTAGAAACTGCTCAAACATATTATTATTATTTTTTTTTTTGAATTATGCTCTAAAGATATCATCTAATATGTTTCGAAAAATTCGAAATCATGCTCAGTATTGAGTCTTTGGTGATTTGTAGCTATATTATTCAATTTTGAACACAATCTTTTTTTCAGATCTTTTTCAAAACAGATATAAATAATCGAAATTTTTATAATGTTTAGATTTTTTTAAGTGCTGATTAAACAGTATTCAATAGAGAACCTTGTAATGTCTGGAATAAATGTTTCATTCTGTATAGATGAGTTAAAATTTATATTTCAGTAAAATTAAAGTTACTTTTATTTAATTTTTCTCAGTTGATTATTTCTGATTACGTAGCTAATTATTAAGTCATTAAAAAGAGCTTTAGAGCATTATGCACATCTCTAATGCAAATAGTTTCAAAATTTCTGCCTTGGAGATTTCCTTAATTACGGCTATAAGCATCTGTGATAATCATTCACGAATGCATTTTAGGTGGATTTCATAACTATTGAATGAATATGTAATTTAGTTAAACTCTTGTATGGTTCCTAAAAGAAAAGATTTTCCATAATTCATTAAAATTTAATCAGTAGATTTTAATTTACATGAAATACAATAGATTTCAACAAAGATTAATTTAATTTATAGTGTTATGATTTTAGTACCCCCTATGATTAAATAGTACTCCCTATATAATCTTATTAAGTCTGGCATAAAATTTTTATTCTGTATAAATAATTTAAATTTTAAAGTTAAGTAAAGTTCAAGTTTGTTTTATTCTATTTTCCTCCCACTGGTTAATTCTCACCTACTTAGCTCTTGAGCAAATCATTATAAAGAGTTTTAGAGCATTTACATATCTAACGTAAATAATTTCTGAGTTTCTGTTTTGGAGATTTCCTTAATTACGGCTTTAAGCATATTTGATGATCATTCACGATGACGTTTCAAGTGGATTTCATAACTATTAGACGAATATATAATTTAAAAAAATAATTACTGTTTTGATAGTTTTCTTTAAACTTCTCTTTGGAAGTTCTGAACGAAGACTTTCCTCAATCAATGAAAAATTATGAGTAGATTTATGTTTATATTAAATGCGATAAATTTCAACAAGGAAGTAGAATAATTTATAGTATTATATTTATAATATTCCTATAAAATATTGTAAAGCCTGTCATAAAAGTTTTATTTCGTATAAATAAGGTAAATTCCAAATTTTAGGAGAGTTAAAGTTACTTTTATGTAATGTTTTGCAATCGATCACTTTTGATCACTTAGCTCATTAACAAATCATTATAAAAAGCATTAAAGCATAATTCACATATTCAATGCAAATAGTTTCTCAGTTTCTGCCTTAAAAAATTCTTTAATTACGTCTGTAAGCATCTCTAAAGAACATTCGCGACGTTGTTTCAAATGGATTTCATAACTATTCAATGAATATATAATTTTGTTTAAACTTTTTTTCAGGTTTCTAAAAGAGGAAATTTTTTTTAATGATAAAAAGTATTATCAGTAGATTTGTTTTATTCATTACAATAGATTTCAACAAAGAAAAATTACTGGTTTATAGTATTATCATTTTAGTATTTCCTACAGAATCCTGTAAATCCTGGCATAAGTTTTCTTCAGCGTACATAAGTGAAAATTTAAATTTCAGAATAATTAAAGTTACTTTTGTGTAATTTTCCTGCATTTTATTACTTCTGGTAGCTTATCTCATTAGCAAATCCTTATAAAGAGCTTTAGAGCACCATCCACATCTCCACTGCAAACACTTTCTCAGTTTCTTGCTTAAAAAGAGGTGGATTAATAAGGGCTATTTTTCGCGCATCATATACCCGGAAAAAAAGTTTCGAATTCAGGTGATTGTTGTGTGGCTTTGTATAGTTAAAGATATATGTTTTTGTTTAATATAAGTTTTACGTGATAAATAAAATAGTAAGTCATGGAAATTATAGCCCGAAAGTAGAGTTTTTTTTTGGCTTTTTTCTGCATTTTTGACGTTTTTTGTGTCTTTGAATTAATTTTTTAATAAGAAGCGCTCGATGAACCCAATTAATTTTCACATGCAATGATTCTACTCTTTATAAGATTTTATATAAGCATTATTTTATTTGGGTTCAGTGTGCGCTTCTAATTATTAAAGAAAAAAATTGTATCATGTGAGAGAATCAAATGCACTACTATCGGACCGGGTTCAGACTTATTTTGCCGTACTGAAAAAGTATTAACGTTGTTCAAACGTGAATGTTGTTTTCTAAAATTGTTTTCGTAAATATTTATTAAAGAAATTACTTATAAATATTGCTTGGATACCAATGTCATTGTTATAAAGTCTCGCAGAAAACTTTCCGTATCTGTTCTAACAGAAAAGTTATATAGATACTGAGGTTTACAGAGTGGTTCTAAGTAATGTTCTAAATGCAAATGATATGTATTTTAGGTTCTCCAGTCTCTAAATATTTTTATTTCTTCTTCTAATGTAACAATAAGAGATTACGCATCAACGATTACTGTCGATGATACCACAAATAGGAAACATATATACATTTATCAATATCTCATTTTCACAACACTAACACTCGTTGCATAATACGTAAAGGCAAGAACTGCCTTGTTATTGTAGCAAAAGCTATTGAAACTCAAGCTTTTATAGAAACTAGAATCTATATTTCGTCGCGAAAACGATGCTGTAAAGCTCATATTACTTGATCGGTAAATTGACTCTGCAAGATTAAAGTCTTGTAAGTGAGAATCCATCGATGTATGAAATACAATGCATGAAAATATTTAAACCAATATCAGAAATGTAGCAAAGAAGGCCTCGATTTGGATACACCGGAACACTTTTCCGAAATCTATTATTATATTCTCATGGGTATATTTATGTCTGATTTTAACTATATCTAACTTGTAAAGTCCAAAATACGTTCCTCAAAAATGAGGTCATCTCTTACTTATTTTGCAGTGCTACTTGTAAACGTTAAAACTTATCTCTATCATGGTGTTCTGTCTACATTATTCAATATAAGAAAAATAATAATATATTCTGTAAAATATGAAAACGAGGCTTAAAAAGACTGATTGAGAACGTTATTCTAAAATACCGTAGAATGGAACACATCACCAGAACACAAGTTATTGAAAAATATACGAGGCCTTCAGGAGGAAGATTCTTTATTCCGGATGACAACAGTGATACTGTGATGATTGCTTTCGATAGCACGTACATTTATATCCAGAAGACTGTGAACTATTCCTTTCAGAGACATTCCTTCTGGTTATACAAAGGAAGACCTTTTGTAAAGCATATGGTATTCGTCATTACTTCAAATTACATTTTGGATGTCTTCGTTCCTTACTTCGTTGAAAAAAAAAAACAATTACGCTAACATACTGATAAACACATTAAAAAAATATTCATAAAATATTAGAGAGTGGCTGAAGCGAAATGATGTTGAGAGTATTGATCTAGAAACAGGGCAGTGTGTCAGCCAAGTTCATAAAGTAAAAGGCGACACACCGGCCGTGGGTTATGTTACCCGAACCATTTCGGGCCACTTTTGACACCTCAATAACTTAAACTCTTTTTGACCTACACAATTGCAATTTTTCGTGTCGTGTAAGACCATCATTTAATTTCCGAATCCTATAATTTTTTAAAAAAATCTTTCACCGTTCACGAGAAATTGACGTCTGAATATCACCGGTTTTACCACTGACTCACTGACTCACTCATAAAAATGTTTGACTACTTCCAGGTGACTTAGGAAGTTAAAATTTAGTGTGGAGGTAGGTTATTGTATGTATAAATAGGAAAAAATCAAAAATCACCATTAATTAAACATTAATGGTTGGTTAGAAGTAGAGATGGGAAATATAGTTATTTTTGGTTAACATGTTACATCGTTCCACACTGGCGCAAGTAACAGGTTCCAACAACCTGTTATTTTTGTAACATATAATTAAGGACTGTATACTGTCAACAGATGTTTTAACTAAAAGGCCTTTAAATAAAATGTTTGAAATAATTTTGGGATGTACGTATATAGACGCTTTTTTTAGATGAAATCACATCATTAAAAAAAGTTCTTGGTTAAAAATGTAATTTTTATAGGACAAAAGTTACGTAGTTATGATACTTTTAATTTCATGTATTTTCAGTTTTCTTTTACTGAAAACACGTTTTATGTTTATATTGACTAAAGCACCAAAAATTCATAAAATTCTAAGTTTCATAACTCAGTAAGTTTTAGATATAGAAAAAAAAACTTTTTTACTATTTTAGTCGTTTGAACATGAACAAACTTTTTTTGAATGGTAGTTGTACGATGCAGACATATAATTTTTTTTAAATTTCTTCTTTTTTAAAAAACATCTATTTCAATGTAAATTGAACTTTAAATGATTCATGACAAAATCTGAAATATTTTTGTTACTCGAACAATACCTCTAAAACAAACGGCTTAGAAATTATTTTCTAGTAAACATTAAAAGGAAACACTCTGTATAAAAATAAACACGCTTTTAATAATATAATTTGTAAAAAAGAAAAAAAAGAAGAAAAAATAAAAGTTTTTTTTAACTTAATTGCTGCCATATGTATCAATGCATGTGCATAAAGAACAACACAAGAACACGAAAATATTCCTTATACATTTTTAATCAAATGCAGTTTATTAATGCAATACTAAAAACATGTTTTTCATATTAGGTGACTAAAAATCTGACAATTCATTCAATTGCAAATATCGTGACACGGTACATTTTGGTCACAGAAGAATAAATTTTTACTGTCTTAAATGTTAAAACACAGAGAAATTTATAAGACCCAGACAGTGTATTTTTTTTAATTTCTTAAATATTTAAAAAAACGCTATTTTAACGTAAATTAATTTTTATATGATGCAGAACAAAATTTGAAACATTTTTGCAATTGGAAAAAATCTCTAAAACTAACGGTTTAGAAATTAGCTTCGAGAAAACGATAAGAAAAAACACGTTATATAAGAAAAGACAGTGCTTTAAGAACTTAATTTGTAAAAAAAAAAAAAAAAAAAAAAAAAAAAAAAAAAAACATGATTTTACTGCAGCCATATTTATTAACAACCTCTCCTGTACAAAGCTAATCTATAAGAACCTGAAAATATTTATTCATTTTTAATCAAAAACATTTATCCAAACACCAAACAGATTATTATTACGTTTTTCAAATTAGTTACATGCGTGTTAAAGTTAAATCCTTGCACAAACAGTGCGATGCCATTGTCTTTCTTCTACTTACAATGAAACAAAATCGCAGAAATAAAAATGTTTATAGCTCATATTTCCAAAAAAAAACACAGTGTTGAGACTCTAAGAAATAAATAAATAATAAAAACGCATGTCTCCTTTTCGATAAAATATCTAGTATCAAATAAAAAAAGAAAAAGACTGTCAAACTCCATGAACTACATCCCTTTCAAACATTCGGATTAGAAACACTACTGGATCAAAAATGGCTAATCGCAATAGCTTTACAAAAAATGCTATGAAATCAAAATTATATCCACCCTCTGATCCCTTTTAAACATTGAAATTCAAAGAAAACATCACTGGGTCAAAAATGGCGGACGGATTTACTCAGCCAACGAAACGAAGTCGGAATTACTGCCGTCCTGTGATATTTTTTTATTGAAAAACAGGTCTTGCTTTTCATTCCAATAAATCTCATCTACTAAAATGGTTTTATGCAACACTATTTATTGAATAACAAATTACAACAGTTGAACTGATAACATATGATGAGAAAAAAATATTTTTTTTTTCGTGTTAAATTAAAAGCAGTAATAGAATCAACAATAATGAATATTTGTAATAAAATAACTGTCAAGCTATACCGTTTCTGGGAATTTTTTAACAGACGTGGATTGCTTTTTGTTTTTCTGGAAGATGGCCAGTGTGTGCCAGTCAATTGGACCTTGTTTGGCTGTTTGCGAATCACTTTATAAAGCTTCCAAGGTTTTTACTAATTTTTCTGCAGTGGATGTGGATGATGTATCTAGTCATTAAAAACTACTAAGACATGAAAGGACGATTTTTGATTGCCTGCGCTGTTAAAGATTTCTTCTTTTTAGCTTTGCGCGTTCAAAGAAGGAATTTTTTATTTGAAAGTTACATTTTTTAAGCTCCTTTTTTTATTAGTATCGAAAACAAATTTTGGAAATTTTATTTTTTCTATAATTTAAAATATGAATTTCTTAAACTTCTTTCAGCTTTTTCTTTTATATTTTACATACTTTTTGGGGAATGCGTTACAAATTTAACAGGGACTTTCCGTTAACATGTTACTAAATAATGTACTATTGATGAATAACATTGTTATTTATCTTAATACGTTAAATAATGCCCATCTCTAGTTAGAAGATTAATATTGGATTACAATGGGAATTTATGAGAATATCACAAAATACCTGAAATAGTGCCAAGTTACCGTCACATTTGGCGAATATCGGGGCTAATCTCTGAAAGTACCAAACCGATTTCAAAAGTAATGGTACCAAAATGATGGTATTGGCCCCGGTCCAAACATAGACTTATGTCTGTGCCAATAACCAAAAGAGTGTTCACAAGTAAAAAACATTATAAAAATGTGTTTTTTGAATTACTGAAGGGCCTAGAAGTACAAAATTTGGCATGTTAATTATTTATAAGATATAAATGTTCACTAATGACGTTTGCTAAAAAATACCAAATTTAAAAGGGGTGGAAATCCGCGAAGAGTATCCTGAAAACGTTCTAAATAGCGATTTTAAAACAATCTCAGCAAACAACAAACTTATCTTAAAAGAAATTATATCAAAATGATGATGACAGTCCTTGCTCCAACATAGGCTATATCTTATGTCGATGCCACTAACCCAAAGGGGCTAAAAGAGCAAAAAACTTTCTAAAAATGTGGTGTCTGTATGTTAAGGGACTGGAATTTTAAAGTTTGGCATTTTAGAGTTTATGGGAATTTTGCGAAATATCAGAAATAGTGCCAAGTTGGCGTCACTTTTGGGGAGTATCGGGGCTAATCTCTGAAACTATGAACTGATTTCAAAATTAATGGTACCAAAATGATGGTATTCGCCCCTGTTCAAACATAGGCTATATTTTTTGTGTATACGATGAGAGGGTGAAGAAGCAAAAAACATTCTAAAAATGCAACTTTTGTATTTTTGGAGGAACTAGAAATATAAAATTTGGCATGTTAATTATTTATCAAATATAAATGATCTCTAAGGGCATTTGCTAAAAAATACGGAATTCAGAAAGTGTGAAAATGCGCGAAAAGCGTTCTAAAAATGTTCAAAATTGGGATTTTTAAACAATCTCAGCAAACAACAAACCGATCTTAAAAGTAATGATATCAAAATTATGGTGACAGTCCTTGTTCCAATATAGGCTATATCTTATGTCGATGCCACTAATCCAAAGGGGTTAAAAGAACAAGAAAATTTCTAAAAATGCGATGTCTGTATGTTAAGGGCCTAGAAACATCAAATTTACTATGTTTATTACTTATAAGATATAAATGATCACTAAGAACATTTGTTAACAAATACAAAATGAAAAAAAGGTAAAAAGGCGCGAAAAGCGTTCTAAAAACTTTCTAAATAACAATATTTAAGAAATATTGGGAAGTTAGCGACCCATTTAAAAAAAGATGTCAAAATGATGGCGACAGTCCTTGCGCTAACAAAAGTATTGGATAAATTGCCAGAAAACAATGGGAGTCTATGGAAATTTGGCGAAATACTATAAATGGCGCCAATTTAGCATCACTTTTGGCGGTTAATTTTTGTCGCTAATTTGGCGATATATCACCAAGTAGGCGACAAACTTTTTTGGTCGACGAGATAATCAAGTAGTATCCAATCACATAAAAGAAACATCCTTATTAGTGGAATTTAAAGGAACATAAACAGTCCTAAAGCTACAATTTTTAAATTTGACTGAAAAAAACAGTGAATAAACGCAGGAAAAAACTGTAAGATTAATTAATATTAAATAAAACTAATTTAATATTAAGCCTATTTATTTAAAAAAGAAAACAAATACCTAGCTATTTGACAAAGATAATGATATCCTATCAAAAACATGAATGTGAAAGAATGCCAAGTTCGTTAAAGGTTTCGTTAATAAAAGAAGTGAGAACTAACTGAAAACCAAGTTCTTTCGATGCTCCTTAAAACATAGCTCCTGTCATGCGTAATGTTCTTCAATTGCTTAAAATGATTTGGTATGTTACTTGTTATTCAATAGAGCGACTTGGCAAGTTTTCAGCCACCAACTTTAATGTTTGAGTCAGTGTATAATTTAATCTAGAATTTGATTGGCATATATCTAGTCAATTGATTGTTCGAATAAGTACATTGAAGTTAAAGTATTGATACATTAATTAAATGATCAACTTTACGTTCTGATCAATTAAATAGAGAAATTTGAATAAGAGAACACTTGCTAAGTCGCTCTATGCAATGTTGGGTATGAACGCGCTCACTGAACGAAAACTCACGAGTTTCGCTTACTATTTGTGAACTTTGAACTGAACTTCGCTCACTATTTTATAAACGAGTTTGAACTGAACGAAAACTCAAAAAATAGACGAGTTTGAACGAAATTTACGTTCAAATTTACGTTCAATTTTTTCATAATTTATTTAAAAATTTTCCAGACCTTAGTACACTTTTTCCCTCTTTCAAATGCCATTTAGAGGCCTGCACGAGACTCAGGACGGGTTAAGTCTGGATATCACTTCTCTGGGTAGTATCCTAATCTTACCTTTTCTGCAGACTCGGGTCGCGCCGAACCGGACCTGGGCTGTACAAAATTTCGCCGAAAATAGATATATACAGTAAACTCTCTGTACAAGGTGGACTGTGTAAGGCGGAAATATGTCTAAATCGGAAAGATTTTCAAGTTCCTGCGAATCCGCAGACAGAGTACAATTTGTCTAAGACGGAATATTGTCTTCTACGGAAAATTTTCAAGATACCGATCGATTCCGCTATAGCCATAGTTTATTCTAATTTTAAATTACCATGATTCAACAATTAAACTTTTCTTTAAAGAATATTCATATACAATACTAGGGGATGGGGGAAATAGTATTATAAAAGGTGCTACAAAAATCTGTATATGACGAAATCCTGTTTCAAATGAAACAATCTCTAGATCGGTGCAAAATGGATAGAATAATCCGTGTAAAAAAATCATAACATATTTGTAAAAGACGGCGAATTTCTTAATAAAGAATCTGTCTACAATGAATTTATCCTAAGTGTTTTTTTTAAGATTCACCAGTATAGATTTGGAATAAATGTGCCTATTTACGCAGCCCATGACCCTCTTTTTTAAATGAAAAACATAAGCATGAAAGGGAAACTGTAATAAGTACTTTTTAGAGTTCCGTATTTAAAAAATTAAACGGAACCATTATAAGATCTTCCTCTTGTGTCTGTTTTTTGTCGATCGCAATTGCTATAAGGTAAGTTAGCCCCTCCTCTTCTGTAAAATTAATACTAAGTTCCAAATCAGCAAAAAGGAGCAATTACTAAAGCACAATATTTAGACCAGCATTGTCTCGAAAAGTATGCACACAGACATCCAGAGAGTGCACTCGCGTGTTTCTGCCATTTTCAATATTGTACCGACCAAAAGTATATGAAGTTATGCATCGAATTGAACCAAATTTTTTGTGTAAGTGTATGACTATGGCTAATTGGCTTTTCCTGAAATTTAAAAGAATTCGTCGGAAGGGGGCGCTGCAATCGCGATTTTTGTACCACTTTCAATATTGTACCGACCAAAAATATGTGAAGTTATACATCGAATTGAACCAAATTTTTTGTGTGAGTGTATGACTATGACTAATTGGTCCTCCCTGAATTTTAAAGAAATCCGCCGGAAGGAGGCACTGCAATAGCGAATTTTATGCCATTTTCAATATTGTACCACCTAAAAGTTTACGTTCTAGTAGTTAGTTCTAGAACTGAACTAAATTTTTGTATATGATTATTTTTTGGTGAGACAAGTAGGTTCTCCCATAATTTGAAAAAAAAATTCTGGCTATCAATCTATTGTTTATCGGCTCGTGCAGAGACGGAAATTCGTTTTTACTCCGATTAATTGACTGAAGTAGAAATTTAAGATAAAAATCAAAGTTGGTATGATATTGAATTGTTATTGTAAAATTATTAAAGCATTAAAATGAGTAACTATTTTTTTAAAATATTAAAACGTATGTATGAGATAGAAGAAAGTTTTGGGAATGGAACATCCAACTACTTTCTATTTCAATGCCGTTTAGAGGTCTACATGGACTCGGGGTGGGTCGAGTCTGATCATTAGTTTTTTGAGTCGTGCCCAGGTCTTCCGTTATCTGAAAGCTTGGTCCAGACTGGACCGGGCTTATTTCTGGAACTGTACGTTATTCTTAAGCGAAGTGTGCACAAATCGAAATTTTTTCACATTGTCTCACAACCTTGTTTGCATGAAAATCATTGACCCGTCCCTGTCTCATTTGTATAAAGATTTGTTTAGGGAACAACCTCTTTGGGTCTACAATGTTTGACGAAAATACACATATTTTTAAATTACCATTATTCTACAGTTAAAATTTTCTTTAAGGAATAATACATGATGTATTTCTATGGTGTGTGTGTGTGTTCGGGGGAGGAATATACAGTGCTTGTAAACCGGTTATAAGAATCTGGGTAAACGGAAAAAAAGTGACCGGAAAAAAAGTTATCGAAAAAAAATGACATAAACTACAAAAGCGGAAAAAAAATGACACGGAAAAAAGTTACCGGAAAAAAGATGACACGGAAAAAAAGTTATCGGAAAAAAAGTGATCAGGAATTGATTTTAGGGATTTATTATAGATTTTGGGGATTCATTGGTTAAGCATGAAAGGATGATCGGGGGGAAGCTCATAATTTAGGTAAATGAGTTTTTCATGTTGAATTAACTGTTTTGGTTCAATTTTTGGATATACGTTCATACTGAAAAAACGTTTGCCTGATTAGTTTTGGGAAGGGACGATTACCTCCCCTCACCCCTCCGCCCTAAATTACATAAATGGGTTTTTATGCAGAATTATCCAATATGTATCAAATTTTGGATAGAGATTCTTTCTGATAGCGTG
The DNA here is from genome assembly GCA_964019185.1 of Maratus speculifer. Classification (NCBI taxonomy): domain Eukaryota; kingdom Metazoa; phylum Arthropoda; class Arachnida; order Araneae; family Salticidae; genus Maratus; species Maratus speculifer. Next base: position 228,397,953 of record OZ025292.1, read on the forward strand.
ATAACGTGTAATGCTTGAAGAGATTTGGGAGTTTAATGGTTAAGCGTAGAGGGGGAATGGGGTAATAACATCTCTTAAATTAAATTAATAGCTTTTACGCAGAATTATCCGATTTGCTTGGAATTTTGGATATAAGTTCATTATGATAAGACGTATCTCTGATTAATTAAGGGTTCTTTTGCTTATTAATAAAGGGGGGATGGGCAATTATCTCACCCTAAATTAGATAAATTGGTTTTTTTTTAAGAATCGTAGATTCCAGGCTTATTTAAATAAAGTTAAACATATGGAATAAACTGCCTATGACGGAGTTTTCTTTTAAAGTTCTTTTAAACTGTTCATACATGCAAAATGAATACAATAATACGGTAGAAAAAATATATTAAACATTTACACCTGCTAAAAAGGAAACGTATTTTTTTCTTTCCAATGCGGTTTCATCTTAGGAGATTTTACTTTTACCATATATCATTTTTTAGATTTTTATGTCTCCATAACATGGAAGATGGATTAATAATACTAATGATAGCTGAAACATTTACATACAACTAACAAAGGTTCATTAAAAGCATAAATATCGCAGCCTACGGCATTTCTGCATAAATGGAGATTATAAACAGACTAAGGTAAGTTTTTTTGGCCAGAACTCTTCCGTAAGGGTAAATATGAATGTCCTGTAGAAATGTACTCGGGGTCGGGCGGGGTTCGGTGCGAAATTTCAACTTTTTTTCCGGGCCGGGCCAAGCTCGGGCCTTATTTTAGCTATTATATCGGGCCGGGTCGGGCCTTGTTTTTAGCTATTATATCGGGCCGGGTCAAGCCTTGATTTTAGTTATTATACTGGGCCGGTCGGGCCGCTAAATTTTCTCTACTAGCCGGGCTGGGCTCGCGTCGAAATTTTTATTTTAATATCGGGCAGGACATTTTTTTTCTATGGATCGGGCCTGGAAATTTCCGTCCGTGCATACCTCTATCTTATATATCGAATAATCAAATGATTAGTTCACAAAGATATTAATATCCAAACATTTAAAAAAAAAGTGAACTTTTTAGTGAACTTCGTTCACTTTTACAAATGAGTTTGATTTGAACGAGTTCGTTTGAAAATTTTTGAGTTTGAACGTGAACTTAAATCACTTTTCAGAAATTGAAAATAATCTAAAACACAGGGTCCAAAAGATCTGAAACTGTATTATTATTATTATTATTATTATTATTATTATTATTATTATTATTATTATTATTATTATTATTATTATTATTATTATTATTGAAATTATAATCTTATTAAGTTCCATTTATCTTAATTTTACACTTATTGATGTATTTACTATTGATTATATTAGTACGAGATTCGGCTGCAGAATCAGTGTACTCATCGAGTGTTTGCTGAAAACCAATTTTTTAGACATATTTTGATTAGGAGAATTTATATCTACCAGGTTGCCTATGAAAATGTGGCCGCTAGTATTTTTAATTAAATTATTAATAATTTATAATCCGTAAGAAATTTCACTGACTTGTTTTTTCAATAAAATGTCGTCTTCTTTACGGCAACATCTATAAAGACTCTGAAAAATCATGGTTGCCGTTGCGCACCTGGCCGCACCTCTTCGCAGCCAGGTATACACAAGTATGATTTTGTTTCATTTATACACCCGCAACGTACATTCATAATTTATATATCAAATTAAAGCTAATTTTTTTCTGTTTATTATTATATACGGTTGCCTAATTAAATCTGGCCGCAAATAAGGGTTGCTGGCTGTTAAATATAGTAAATATTAAAAGTAGAGTGAAAGAGAGCTAGCGCGTTGGATCTGCAGCATTTACTGCAACGTCACTCCACTACTTTTATAGAATATCTCTCTTCTGACCAATGAGAATGCTCCATAGCACGGTGAATTGACCGTTTTCTATAAAAGCGGTGGAGTGACGCTGCAGAATAGTTTGTTTCATACACTGTTAAAAATCTGCTGCATTTTGTTGCAACGCACTCCATCGCTTGTATATAATATCTCTATTCCAACCAATGACAAAGCTCCATTTCACGGCCAAGTAACCGTTTTCTATACACGCACTCCCTTGCGTTGCAACAAAATGCAGCAGATTTTTAACAGTGTATTTTTCAATTTGGAACAATTTTAATCAATTTAAATTGTGTTTTAAATGATAAAATATATTAGTTTCATTTTGTCATAAGTACATATAAACGTATATGACAAAATTACACTTAAGGTAAAGTAAAAATGCAAAACTAAAATTACTTAAACTAAACTTATTTAAATAAATTGAACATAGAAAGTTTTTTCTTTAAAAAGTATTCGAAGTAGAGTTGCAAAAAGTCGGTTTATTCCCGGTTTATTTCCAATAGACTAGGTTTATTCCCGGGTTTATTCCCAAAAAACCGAATTATTCCTAAAAATCCCGGGTTTTTTTCAGGTTTATTCCTAAAATCCCGATTTATTCCCGGGTTTAAACCGGCTTTTTTTTAACCTTTGCAACGCTCATTCGAAGCGTAAAAGCATATTTTAAAATTTCGTTTTTTCGCCAACCTGAGATAAATTGCCAAATAAACGAAAATTTTATTATTTTTTTTACGGACGTTATAAGGAGGTTCCGCCGAATTTTTTTTATAAACGTATATAACTATATGAGAAGAACATTCTGTATTTTTTTCAGATTTTTCTGAGTATGCCCGTATGGAGACCTTCCTTGTTAGAATAAAAGTCGCAACTGATCCGTTGAGAACACTAGCATCTCACGCATGCGCAATGGCTTTAAACCGTCCGACAGCTGGCAATTGCTATCCTCGTCTGACTAGTGGTGTTACGCGCTAGCTCTCTTTCACTCTGCTTTTAATATTTACTATATTTAACAGCCAGCAACCCTTATTTGCGGCCAGATTTAATTAGGCAACCGTATATAATAATAAACAGAAAAAAATTAGCTTTAATTTGATACATAATTTATGAATGTACGTTGTGGGTGTATAAATGTAACAAAATCATACCTGTGTATACCTGGCTGCGAAGAGGTGCGGCCAGGTGCGCAACGGCAACCATGATTTTTCAGAGTCTTTATAGATGTTGCCGTAAAGTAGACGACATTTTATTGAAAAAACAAGTCAGTGAAATTTCTTACGGATTATGAATTATTAATAATTTAATTAAAAATACTAGCGGCCACATTTTGATAGGCAACCTAGTAGATATAAATTCTCCTAATCATAAATATGTGTAAAAATTTGGTTTTCAGCAAACACTCGATGAGTACACTGATTCTGCAGCCGGATCTTAGACTATATGGATTAAAAATAATAACAATTGTGTTTATGTTCATTAATACACGTAATATTTACACTGTTAAAAATAAGTGAATTCACGGTGAAACTACCGGCTGCAAAGTAGCCGAACTTTTACCGTTCCATTAGTAGATTTTCTTTTGTGTAAAATATAAGAAAGGAAAACTCCGTTTGACGAAGCAGTAACTTTTCGTTACAAAGTTTGATTTTTATTAATAATAATAAAATATAATTTTTAAAATTAATGAATCGATTAAACGTCAAAGAATTCCAAACTACCGAGTGATTTCAAGCTGCTATATTATTTTACTTAATTATTATTATTACTAACAGATGTAATTTTTCCATCTTTGAATTTTGGGTGAAAAAAGTCCGGGCCAGGATTCGAACCAGGGATGTATTGGCTTAAGCCGCCAATACTCTACCAACTGAACTATCCCGGACACGAACACGGGAGGACTATTTCACCCAGTTAGCCTCAACGATCACTTTATCTGGTCTGATACTCTGGATCAGCTCCACAGAATAAATCGAAGGTCAATATATGGAACTGCTGAAAATCGCTACATACGAAATTACATTGGATTAATTTTTTACACACGATTATTCAATCGGTAAATTAATTATAACAGATGTAAGTTTTCCATTTTTGAATTTTGGGTGAAAAACGTCCGGGCCAGGATTCGAACCAGGGATATATTGGCTGAATCCAGATCTTATCCAGAGTATCAGACCAGATAAAGTGATCGTTGAGTTTAATTGGGTGAAATAGTCCTCCAGTGTTTGTGTCCGGGATAGCTCAGTTGGTAGAGCATTGGCGGCTTCAGCCAATACATCCCTGGTTCGAATCCTAAGATTAATCTAATGTAATTTGATATGCAGCGATTTTCTGCAGTTCCATATATTGACCTTCGATTTATTCTGTGGAGCTGATCCAGAGTATCAAACCAGATAAAGTGATCGTTGAGGTTAATTGTGTGAAAAATTCCTCCAGTGTTCGTGTCCGGGATAGCTCAGTTGGTAGAGCATCGGTGACTTCATCCAATACATCCCTGGTTCGAATCCTGGCCCGGACTTTTTTCACCCAAAATTCAAAAATGGAAAAATTACATCTGTTATAATTAATTTACCGATTGATTAATCGTGTTTAAAAAATTAATCTAATGTAACTTCATATGCAGCGATTTTCTGCTGTTCCATATATTGACCTTCGATTTATTCTGTGGAGCTGATCCAGAGTATCAGACCAGATAAAGTGATCGTTGAGGTTAATTGGGTGAAATAGTCCTCCAGTGTTCGTGCCCGGGATAGCTCAGTTGGTAGAGCATTGGCGGCTTCATCCAATACATCCCTGGTACGAATCCTGGCGCGGACTTTTTCCCCCCAAAATTCAAAATGGAAAATTACATCTGTTATAATTAATTTACCTATTGAATGATCGTGTTTAAAAAATTAATCAAGTGTAATTTCGTATGCAGCGATTTTCTGCAGTTCCATATATTGACCTTCGATTTATTCTGTGGAGCTGATCCAGAGTATCAGAACAGTTAAAGTGATCATTGAGGTTAATTGGGTGAAATAGTCCTCCAGTGTTCGTGTCCGGGGTAGCTCAGTTGGTAGAGGATTGGCGGCTTCAGCCAATACATCCCTGGTTCGAATCCTGGCCCGGACTTTTTTCACCCAAAATTCAAAAATGGAAAAAATACATCTGTTATAATTAATTTGCCGATTGAATAATCGTGTTTAAAAAATTAATCTAATTATTATTACTAGTTTGCACAATTTAGATTATTCCGTCCTGAGTATCGAACTCGGGACCTTTTGATAACGGAACAAATCCTGACGAACTCAGCCAAAGCTTCGGATGCCAGGCTGTACAAAGTATGTTTTTTATGAGTTAATGGGAGAATCTGTTATGCTTTTTAAAGATTTCCTTTCAAATATATTCCTTAGAATATTTGTAAACGGTTTATTTTATTTTATTTTAGACTGATGCATAATACTTATTACTTTTCAAAATCAATTTAAATTTTTTAAGTAGTTTAAATTTAAAACAATCACTGTTTAAAACCACTGTTTTTTTTTTTTTTTTGAATGAATGAATGAATGAAAAAACATTTTTATTAAACAATTTTTTACAAAAATAATGTATAGACAATTTTTTGAAATTGGCATACACTATTTATTTATTTTTTGGCTAATTAATTAAAAGATTTTTAGTAAGAAATAAAAGAAAAATGAACAGAAAAAAATAAATGTAAAATTGATATTTTATGTTTTCGCGATTCCATGGCGCCAGTGGGAACCGAACCCACAATCAGCTTACGCAGGCGATTAGCGGTGTGGTGTCTTGACCACTCGGCCATGGAGCTCCGCACACCTCGGCGTGTCTCCGTTTTTTGTTTCTATTTCCATCCATTTCGTTATTTTCCGGAAATATGGTGGAATTTTGTGATTTGTAACGGAAAATACCCTTTTGATTGGAAAAGGGACCTTTTCTGTGAAATTCAGTAAAACAATGTTCGTGAATTTCATAATTTTTTAACAGTGTATTTAAATCTATATATATATATATATATATATTCATCAATTATTAAACTCTCATTCCAGATGTTATTATTTTCTTCCTTGTTATGAGGTACACTAATGAAAAAAATGTATGTCACATATATGTGCTGATGGGCGAAAAACTGCCCTTATTAGCCCACCTCCTTTCTTTAAGATTGGTTGTAAGCATCTCAAAAGAACATTCACGATTAGGTTTCATAATTATTGAATAATATGTAATTAAGTTTAAACTTTTGTTTGGATTTCTAAATAGGAAATATATATAAAAATATTATCAGTAGGTTTTTTAAAAATCTTCAATACAATAGATTTCAACTAAGAAATAAACTAGTTTATAGTATTATTATTTTAGTATTCCCTGTAGAATATTGTAAAGTCAGAACTAAAATGTTATTTCTTATACATAAGTGAAACTTTAAATTTCGGTAAAGTGAAAGTTACTTTTATGTAATTTTTCTTCAATGGATTACATCTGATTACTTAGCTCATTAGTAAATCATTATAAAGAGCTTTAGAACGTCATTCAAATCTCTAATGCAAATAGTTTCTGAGTTTCTGCTTTAGAGATTTGCTTAATTACAGATGTAAGTATCTCTGATGATCATTCTCAGTGACGTTTAGGTAGATTTCAAAACTATTGAATGAATGTATAGTTTAGTCTTAACTTTTACTTAGATTTCTAAAAGAAGAAATCGTCTGTATCTCATAAAAGATATTAGTACAGATTTTTACGTATATTAAATACAACAGATTTTAATAAAATTCTGAAATAATTTATAGTGTTATCATTCTGTTATTCCCTATAAAATCTTGTGAGCTTCTGACATAAAAATTTCATTCTGCATAAATAAGTGAAAATTTAAATTTCAGAAAAGTTAAAGTTACTATTATGTACATTTTCTGAAATTGATTACCTTTGATTACTTAGCTCACTAGTAAATCATTATAAAGAGCTTTTAGAGCTTTATTTAATCATTATAAGAGCTTTAGAGAGTCATATCTTTAAAGCAAATAGTCTCTGAGTTTCTGCTTTGGAAATTTCCTTAAATCTGGATGTAAGCATCATTCTTGATCATTATCGATGACGTTTCAAGTGGATTTCATAATTATTTAATGATTACATAATTTAGTTTAAATTTTTGCTTTGATTCCTAAAAGAAGAAATTGTCTATATCTCTTAAACAATAATTAGATTTTTGTTTATATTAAAAAACAGTTTTTAAAAAAGTATTAAACTAGTTTATAGTATTATCATTCTATTTCCCCTTTAAAATCTTGTAAATATTGACATAAAAAATTCATTTCGCATACATAAATGAAATTCTAAATTTAAATAAAATTAAAGTTACTATAATGGAACCTAAAATTGATTACTTCTGATTACTTAGCTCATTACTAAATGACTATAAAGAGATTTAGAGCGTCATTCATATTTCTAAAAGAAAATGGTTTCTGAGTTCCTGCCTTGGAGATTTTCTTAATTACGGTTGTAAGCATCTTTATTGATCATTCATTATGATGTTTCAGATGGATTTCATAACTATTGAATGAATATGTGATTTAACGAAATAATTATTGTTTTCGATAATTTAGTTTAAACTTTTATTTCGAAGTCCTAAAAGAAGAAAATTCTTTAATTCGCAAAAATATTACAAGTAGATTTTCAGTTACGTTAAGTACTATAGATCTCAACAAAGAGATAGACAAGTTTGTAGTATTATATTTCTAAAATTTCCCATGGAGTCTTGTAAAGCCTGACATAAAAGTTTTATTCTATATAGGCAAGAGAAAATTTAAATTTCAGTAGAATATTATTTATATGAACTTTAACTGCAATTGATGACTTCTGTTTACTTAAAATATTAGCAAATCAATATAAAACGCTTTAGAGCGTTACTCACATCTCCATTGCAAATTCTTTCTCAGTTTTGACCATAAAATGTCTTTAATAACGGCTGTAAGCATCCCTAAAGAACATTCATGATGAGATTTCACGTAGATTTTATAACTGTTGAATGAATATATAATTTAGGTTAAACTTTCGATTGGATTTCTAATGGAGGAAGTTTTCTATAATCTATAAAAATATCACCAGTAGGTTTTTGTTTATGTTCAATACAATAGATTTCAACAAAGAAATAATTGGTTTGTACTACATCATTTTAGTATTCCGTATAGGATCTCGTAAAGTCGAGTATTAAAATTCCTTTTAATATGGATAATTGAAAATTTAAATGTCAGTAAAGTTAAAGTTACTTTTATGTAATTTTCGTTCAATGGATTACATCTGATTACTTAGCTCATTAGTAAATCATTATAAAGGGCTTTAGAGCGTCATACACATCTCTAATGCAAATAGTTTCTGAGTTTATGCCTTCGAGATTTTCTTAATTAGGGCTGAGAGCATCAATAATGATCATTCTTGATGACGTTTCAGGTGGATTTCATAACTACTGAATGAATACATAATTTAGTTTAAACTTTTGCTTTGATTCTTAAAAGAAGATATTGTCTAGATCTCATAAAACATATTATTGGCAGATTTTTATTTATATTAAATTAAACAGATTTCAACAAAGTATTAAATTAGTTTATAGTATTATTATTCGAGTTTTCTCCATAGAAACTTGTAAACAGTACCATAAAAATTTCATTTCGCATACATAAGTGAAAATTTAAGTTTCAATAAAGTTACAGTTACTATTATTCAAATTTATTAAAATTTATTACTTCTGATTGCCTAGTTCATTAATAAATCATTATAAAGGACTTAAGATCGTCATTTGCATAAAGACTGTAAATAGATTTTGAGTTTCTGCCTTGGAGATTTCCTTAATCACAAATGTAAGCATCTCTGATGATCACAATGACGTTTCAGGTTTATTTTATAACTATTGAAAGAATATATAATTTAATTTAAACTTTTGTTTGATTACTAAAAGAAGAAAGTTTCTATAATGGATTAAAATATTATCAGTTATATTATATACAATATATTTCAACAAAGAAATAAATTAGTTTATAGTACTACCATTTTACTATATCTACTACATCTTATACAGGGTGAGTCATAAATATCCAAACAATAGGCTATCTCCTCAAATATTGCCCCTAGACCCATACTTCCAATTGCAAAAATTCCTAAAAAAAAGTGAAATTTCTGATAAGATAAGTTGCAACTCCATGGGGGGTCTATTTGAAAAAATACGAAAATTAAGTTTTTATATGGCCCCCGTAGGGAAAAATTTCAAATTAGGAAATTTTTCTTTATCCATTCCTAAATTGAACAAAACAAATTTCATCACCGTATCTAAAAACCCCACAGAGATATTAAATCTCAAAATCCTCAAAAATTCCTGATTTACACCACTTTTCCCTGCCTCTAAACGGTGTTTTCTTTACTCAATTTCAACGCTAGTTAGGGAACATTCACAAATTGCAATTTAATAAAAATCGGTTTAAGATAGCGCTTTTTCTTTGGACATAAAATAGCAGCGTATAGTTTTTATGTTAAATTTGTATACCAGACGTCTGCCTGGGTCAAAATATCTAGGACAGGTCCCAAACTGACCCATAGGGGAAAAACTTCGGCGTAGCCTGAAAAAAAATGTCAACATCATAACTCGAACCGGTCTGGAAAATAGTTTAAATCATAGCCCGGTTCAGTCGCAAATTTCTACATAGTTTTTTACTTCGGCGTGGGAAAAAATTGTTTCATATGGAGGAGTTCTGACTAAAAAATTCTTTTATAGCTTTTTGTTTTTTATATTTATACTTTTTATTATAAAACAAGCGCCAAAGGCTGTAATATATTTATTTTATCAATGAATCTCTATTTATATGTAAATGTTTCACTTATATTTTAATATCGTTAATCCATATCCAATGCGTTGGAGACTTTGAAAAATGTTATACAGTAAAACTTTTTAAGACGGAATCACATAGGAAAGAAAAAAATACGTTATAGACAGATGCCCTCCCTAGAAGATGTAATTAAAGCTTATTTTTTTCTCAGTACTATTGTATTTATTTTGCGTGGATCAACATATTTTCCGTCTAAGACAGAATTCCGTTATATCCGTTATATTTTTCACTGGTTTTATTGTATTTAATTTTTTTAGCCTTTGAATGATCTATTTAAGAAAAATTAATTTTAAAGTTTTTTTCTTTTTTTTTTTTGTAATTTTATACGGATTTTGTCGAGACCGGGTTTGAAAATTTTATCCAGTGTGCACCTAAGTTGAAGGAAGCAGTCTCCTCCCTTATGAAAAGTACGCTAGGCCCGGCCTGGCGAGTCTTCAGAAATAAATAACATCTCGGTCCTGGCCCTACCTGGGCCCGGATTACAGATTTTTGAACATCCTCTGGAGGACGGCATAAAGCCTGAAGGTGTCAAAGCTAAATTTAAAAAGAAAAAAAAGACTTAATCTGCATCTTAGAAAAAGCATTTTTTTAAATAACTGACGGACATTTAAACATTACACTTCGTTTTTCTGCATAATGATTTTTTCCCCTATATTTCTTGTCTTTAAGTTATTAAATAGTAAGAATTTTTAAAGGAAAAAAGAACTTGAAACACGTCATTTTTCATTTTTCTACATTAGTTTTGTTTTGGCAATTTGAAAAATTGTTTTCTTTTGAAAAAATGTTTGCTTTTGAAAATATGATTTTTTTAAAAGTTTAATAGTTTTAAAATTAATATAAAAAAAACCTTGGAACAAAACTATAACCAGATTATCATCTTTAATTAAATTTAAAGAAATTGAAATCCGATAAATAATGTTACGAGTTATAACGATTTTTGATTGTCCCATTTAAACCGGTACTAACCACATGAAACTTTTATAAAGTGTATGAGAAATTTAAGATGTGATTTTCTTAGTTAATTATAAGGCTAATCATCACAAAAAAGAAAAAAATCAAAATTCTAACTCAAAAAATAGATTTTTTACGCGTTTCCTAGAACTGTTAAAGTAACATTATTTTTTGAATTGCGCGCATTTCAATTTGTGTCTAATCCCTTAAAACCTGATGAATTTTTTAAATGGCTATAACTTTGCGAATTTTGGAGATATGAAGATACAATTTTTTGTGTTTTATTTAGAACTGAATAAGGAAAGTTTTCATAATTGGAATTTTTGTCCTACGGGGGCCGTATAAAAATTTAATTTTCGTAACTTTTCAACTAGACCCCCCCATGAAGTCGCAATTTATCTTATCAAAAGTTTCACATTTTTTTATGAATTTTTGCAATTGGAAGTATGGGTCTAAAAGCAATATTTAAGAAGATAGCCTATTGTTTCGATATTTATGACTCACCCTGTATACTCTAGTACCATCTATATATAATCTTGTAAAGTCTGGCTTAAAATTTCATTCTATATAGATAACTGAATATTTAAATTTAAGTAGATTTCAAATTAGTTTTATGTAATTTCCGAGCTATTGATTACTTCTGATCACCTATCTCATTAGTAAATCATTATAAAGAATTTTAGAGTATCATTTGCATCTCTAATACAAATAATTTCAGAGTTTCTGTATTAGAGATTTCCTTAAATTTGTTTTTAAGCATTTTTGATGACCATTCACGATGACATTTCAGGGGAATTTTATCACTATTTAATGAAATAATATCTGATTTTCATAATTTAATCTTTTGTACGGATTTCTAAAAGAAAAACATCTCTATACGGAATAAAATTATTATCAACAGATTTTTGTTTATATTCAAATCAATAGATTTCAACAAAGAAGTAAACTAATTTATAGCATTATCATTTTTGTGTTCTTTATAGAATATTGTAAAATCGGATATAGAAATTTCATTCTTCATAATAATTGATAATTTGTATTTCTGTAAAGTTAAAGTTACTTTTGTGTAATTTTATTTCAGTGGATTACTTCTGACTACTTCGTTCATTAGGAAATCATTATAAGGAGCAATAAAACGTCATTCACATCTCTAATGCAAATAGTTTCTGAATTTTTGCCTTGCAAATTTGCTTAATTACAAATGTAAGCATATCGGATGACATTTCTTGATGACGTTTCTAATGAATGAATACATAATTTAGTTTAAACTTTTTTTAGATTCCTTAAAGAAGAAATTTTCTATATCTCATAAAAAATTATAAGTAGATTTTTGTTTATATTAATTATAAAAGATTTTAACAACTTATGAAACTAATTTATAGCATTAACATTCTATTAACCTTCATAGATTCTTGTAAACTTTGGCATAAATATTTCATTTTGCATATATAAGTGAAAATTTAAATTTCAATAAAGTTAAAGCTAATATAACGTAAATTTCGTAAAATTATTACTTTTGATTACTTTGTTCATTAGTAAATCATTATAAAGAGCTTTAGAGCGTCATGCACATCTCTAATGCAAATAGTTTCTGAGTATCAGCCTTAGAGATTTCCTTAATTATGGTTGTAAGCATCTCCGATGATCATTCACGATGACGTTTCTGTGGATTTCGTAACTGTTAAGTGAATATATAATTTAAACTCCTTTTGATAATTAGCATTTTTTTTTAATTCTGAAAGCACGAATTTTTTTATAATATTTAAAAGTGTTATCAGTAGGTATTTGTTTACAATTAATATAACAGTTTTCGTGAAAGAAATAAATTAGTTCAAATTAGATTAAAATATATTTTGTTGACATATTTTTCATCTATATACACTGTAAAGCATTTATGTAACATTACTCCGATTTTTTTCCTCTTATATAATGGTGTAATTTAAACATATGTTACTGATGTAACATTACATATTAGAGTAATGTTACACTGGTTATTTGGTTAAACCGGTTTCCACCATACACTTGGTGGAAGCTTGGCTGCCACCAGCTTTATAGAGTAACGTTAAACAAATGTTTTACAGTGTAGTAAAAGCTTAAGTCATGTGACTGTCATCAACAGTTCCAACCGACCGCATCACTCTTTGTATTCCAGGTAGCCATATGGTACTTTAGCGTTAGCCAGGCACAAGTAATAACTCGCCAAATATTGTTCGATTTCCATCATTTCATCTACACTGGCCTCCAAAAGTTAAAGTGCAAAATGTTTTCCGAAGTTCACCAGAAAAAAATGGCAGTCAGTTAAAACTTCATACTTAACATGAATGACAATAATAAGCTTTGAAAAACTTACGCAAAAATTACAGCTATCACTTTTCTTTTATAGAAAGGGATAGGTATTTGTAAATGAGAAAAAAATATGCCATTACAAAGATTTCGTAATTTCGCCGGTGAGTTTTGTTGCATTTAAACTACTGTCAGTTTAGTTAATAATACCTAGTAAAGTCTAGAAATGTCCAGAAGAAGCCGTCTGTCAGATTCATTAAGGTGGCGGGGAGGGGGGGGGTGAGGATGGATGGAAATGGCGTTGTCACAGGCCGATACTACTAGAATGCTCAATGTGTCTCACAGTGTAGTCCAACAACTCTGGGATAAGTATGTTGGGAGTGTGACCACCTGGGAACACCTCGTGTTGTTGACATCTTTTAGCCTTTCCACCTAGTTGAACCAGGGATCAGTATGAATCCGAAGATTATGTGTCCAGAAGACATGTTCCAGGCCGCCCACGTGTTACAACACTTGAAAAAGACCGGTATCTAGCTCTTTAGGCCCGAAAGAGAAGGTGTACTACTGTGCCACAACTCATTGCAGACCACTTTGCACCATCAGGGAGAAGAATCTTCGCTACTTCAGTGCGAAGAAGTCTTCACAATGCAGGTCTCTATGCAAGACGACCAGCTGTGTGCGTCTCCCCTCAATAAATGACAGAGTAGGACCCGCTTATTTTTGGCAAAATAACATATTTCCTGGACCACACAGCAGTAGACTTCAGTACTCTTCACAGACGAGTCCCGATTCACACTGGAGAACGTTTCATTACGTCTTCTGGCCTAGAGAGAACAATGCACTCGATACCGTCAATCAAACACTGTCATATCACACAGGTACAGAAACGGTGGAATCATGGTTTGGGTAGGGATCTCACTCGGGGCCATACTGACCTGCATGTGTTCCATGGAGGAACTCTAGACCGGTATCTATCTTGCTCTGAGTAATGCGAGATATCGAGATGAGATCTTTGATTCATATGTGAACCCACATGCCGGTGCTATTGGCAATGATTTCATTCTAATGAAGGATAATGCGAGACCACCCCAAGCTCTGGTTGTTGAGGGTTATCTTGAGGATCACGGTTTGGATAGAATGGAATGGCCAGCTCACTCTCCAGACTTGAATCCAATAGAACATTTTTGGGACTATCTCGGAAGACAAGATGCTGCTTTAACTACACCTCCAAGGTCATTAAATGAGCTGAGCAAGGCTTACTCAATGTATGGTCAGTTCTACCTATTTCGGTGTCCAACAACTTAATTGCGAACATGAAAAGTCGATGCCGCCAAAGTATCCATTTCCGGGGTGGACATATTTCGTATTAAAATAGGTTTTTTAATGTTTTTATCACATTTTATTGCATAATACTACGATGTACTGATTTCTCCAAGAATGCAATTTTCTAACATGAATGCTTTTTTGTTGTAATATCATTTATACGTTTAACGTAAGTAAATTTCTATGTCGTATTTAATAAATAACAGTTTAGTGCACATTTCCTCCTAATTGTTATTTCCATATTTATTCATTTGAAAATAAGATGCAAAAAACCAGTTGTATCTTAACTTTTGGAGGCCAGTGTTTATTATAATAGTCCTAATCAAGTGACTGTCATAAACAACTACGAGCCAATTTCATCACTTTTCATGTGCAAAATTTAAATAATTTTTATTATCTATATATTTAAAACACCTGGCTATTTTTTTGGTCATCAGCCCTGAGCTTTCTACTGGCCCGATTTTGACAATTATTTTTTTAAATGAAAGCTGTTTATGTGTAGATGTGCCCATTCTGGCTAATTTTTAATTTATTTCAATTTTTATATTTTATTTTTAATTTTAAAAGCTTTTTCGTGAGATTTCTTCAAAACAGTGGCAACAGGTTAAGCTTTTCTCAAAATTTATTTTATTTCATTATTTTCCACCAATCAGGAGCTTGATCTCATCGGTGAATGTATATTTTCTCATGATATGAAAAAAAAGATAATATTATTTTTTTTTTCTAAACATCAATCAAAGATATGTACTTTTAAATATATTTATATCAGACGAAAATTTTACATAGAGATGTACAATATTTTCCTTTGGAACGCCCCGTGATATTTCAAAATTTATATATATAATGTTGGGCCAAATAATGATATAATGAAATAATTACTTTACGAATGAAAAAACTCATATCGTGGATGAGAATGACCACCTCCGCATGTTTCCTTCAGAGGGGTGAGAACACACAACGTAATATTGGAGAAAGAGGAACGAATATGGTTAAAGATTTTGATGAGATATTTGACGAACAAGATATGGAGACAAATGATGATATAACTTTACGTAACATCTGTAACCAGGAAGAAGTAATACACAGAATCATTTTCTGGATGCTTAAGATTGATGCCTTGCTACTCGCAGCCTTAAAAAATCAATTTCGAATAATCCTGGGGTGGACATTTTTAAGAATCAACACCTGTTCCATCTAACGGTATCGGGGGAGCACCCTTTGCCCCGGAATTCCACTAAAATCTCTGATCAACCAGCCGCATCCATTTCGGCAGGAGTCTAACAGCGCGACTGACGCAGGAGGCCGAGAGCCAGGAGGGAAAAAGAGGCAGGGTTACTGTAAATCCGAAAGGCGCCAATTTGGCAGCGAGCGAAAGAGGGGGGCGATGAAGAAATAAGCCAAGTTACGATGCAAAGAATGGAGAAATATGAATTTAATACGAACAGAATTGATAAACACGTAAAGAAGGGAGGCCAAAGCAGGTGGCCATGCACTCAATGGCTTAAAATACGCCACCTGCGGAAACTAATTTGATAGGTTAAGGGGGGTGTCTGAATAAGCGGAAGTTCCACCCATAGAACAAGCCAGAAAGTTCTCGAAGGATTTCTAAACCGGAAGGAATGACATCGAACAGGATTTTACCGGCTTGGAACATTCGAAAGCTAAGTAAGAAAGAAAAGACTACAGGCGACGATATGAAAAGAAACGAAATCGAAATAAAATTTAAATTAAGAACATTAATAAAAAGGAGGTAATAAGAAATAAAATGGCTAATAAAAATGAATTAAACTAACCATATGGGGGGGTTATCGAGTAACCACCACACCTGCATCTAAATAAAGTGAACTTCTATTAATTTAAAGGTCCGTGTTGTGCACAATTGAAAATATTTCTATAAACTGCGCCATTTCTATTTAATTATAATGAATATTTTATGAAACTAAAGAATTCGTAAATAACTGCATAAATCACGCTTTTTATTTAAGAAAAGAAGAGTATTTCTGAAGGTGTAAATGATGTCATATTAGAAAAAAAAAAGAATAAAACCTGTGATATGCAGGTATTACTATATTTTTATCGTACATAATATCAAAAAATAATTAAAATCATTTCATTGTATTAAGTTATTGTTAAAAAAAATCCGCATTTCAGCAACAAATACCACAATTTTATTCTTTTTAATAACAGAGATATCGGTTCTTTTTCGTTGCCATAACAATAAAATTAACTTTTACAAGTTCTTGGAGGATACAAACCAATAAATAAATTAAATTTATTGCAAGTGCTGTAAATGTGTAGTGGGTTGGTTACGCAGTTTATATGTCCCTGTTTCTTTTATAATTAAAATGTTTCATTGATATTATAATTATTGTGTAGTTATCAAGCGATATTTAAACAGAGAAAAAATAAACTATGCAGATATTCGTCTTTCGGGATATAATATTAACTTCCTAAATAATTTGGCATTTAAATAATATTTAAGGTTTAGAAACCGCATTAAAAAAGATTTGTAGCTGAAGTTAAGGCCAACATAATAATTTGTGAGTTGTTTTCCTTATTTTTTGTTATTTTCTGAAGTTTGTGTATCTTAATCATGAAAAGCTATGTTATCACTATTTTAAGAGGTGGCAATTGTTTATTTCGCTCAGTATTTTACTGTCTATATAAGATTGATATGTATCATACCTAATATATATTCTTTTACGTCGAGTTTCGACGGGTGCAGCTAGTTATGAAATTAAAATTATTTTTTTCAATAAAACTACATAATAGTTTCCTTTATCGAACGTAATGGCTATTTTCCGCCTTATGTGTTTTATTAACTGTATTTAAGTATCTCATTTCAAAGGATGAAAAACAAAAATTTCGTAACAATCCTATCTTGGTTTATCTAATTTTAGTTTCTGTTACTTTAAGCCATGTGCTCTAAAATGGGCTATCGAATTTTAAAATTAAATAAATTGAAAATAGTGACAGAAAAAAAAAAACACAAAATTGCGCATGAGTGTTAAATAAGAAGGCAAGAGATATTATACTGCTATTCTTGATTTTATTTTTAAATAGCATTAACAGATGGCACTGCAAACATTGGACGGTAAGTCAAGGCCCAATATTTTGGCCGCTCTCTTTCCCAGCATTGATGCGAAAGAAATAGATATCGAATGACTATGGAGTTTTCCTGTCGTAGCCAATGCAGTCTTGTTCCTTAGGCACACACTCCTCATATTTAATACTATTTCTTTGTTTGAATGCTAAGGGAAGAGAGAAAATAAGAAATTCGACATCGATTTATTACTTATTGTTTGTAGAAACATGCATCATGCTATATCGAAACAAAGCTGGGAATTGCAATAAAAATAATCCTGATATTTTTCAGAATCTTACTTCTAAAATTTTAATAGCTATCATTAATTGCAACTATTCAATTTTAATACTAGTTACTCAATTTTAGGACACCCGATGATTACTTTTTTTGTATTTACCTTTTATACCGTTAAGTTGGCTATACTCACCTTTTGGATAATAATTTTGATATTCTCGTGATGGTACAGAACTTCTGTTTGTGGATCTTGTGATATAAAATCTAACTGAACTAATTATAGTTACCCTTTTTTAGTTTTAGGTATGAAAATTGTTAAGCTTTTCAAATATTTTAGATGATCATCAGCAATTCAAATTATTGTCCCGAAAACTCACATATATAAATAAAAAATATCCAAAAATAAGTCGCTTTTTCTATGAAATCGTTAAATCTACTTACTCATTTCTTAATTCAAAGAAGAAAACGAATTACTTTTATTAAAAAGTTTTTTTTTTTCATGATAAAACACTTCTTGTATTGTTTGTTTTATAACTGTTTTATTTTCTCTCAGACATGTTAATTGGCATTTTACGTTAATTGGTTTGTGTTCCCTAAGGATACAAATGGCGAGTTTTCAGATTAATTACTCTAACACACATGGTTTTTAAAAGCTAGACAACTTAAATATAAATTTCTATTATTATTCTTAAGAAAACTTTTCATTGTTTTGCTTATGTGTGGATATATTTCTTTTTTTTTCTTATTTTAAATCACTCTTAGAATGTTGTTTTTCTTGAAATTGATAATAGTGTATACATGGAAGATTTTTAAATATATTAAACACTTACAATATTTTGTCATTTTTTCAATTTACAAAAATGGAGAATTTAAAATTCCGCGTTTAAAATGGAAATAAAACGGAAATAAAAGAAATATATTATTGTATATTCTTTATTTTTTTTTAAAGTAAAAGAAGAAAACTTGCTATTTTATATTCTAAAACAACTTTTACAATAAAGGAAAATCATGAGTCATATACAAATCATAGCACATTATAATGTTTTAGTGATTTTAATGAAATATCTTTCTTTAATGAATTAACACACAAATAAATAATCAAGATTCAACTAAGAAAAGTGGCCTACACAAAGGCTACAGCTCTACTAGAACCGCTCAGTGACGCACATTAGACGTATCCTGCTTTATATTTCAGTAATGTTTTACAAAGTTTAAGAGCTGTATCTAGTGACGCCAGCTTTTATGGGCCCGTGTGGCTCGAGCCCACCCAATAATTTTGAATCATAGCGTACCAAATTTTCATTATTTTAGTTATTTATTTTATTACTATTTTATTATTTGTTTTTCTCCTTAGAATAAAATTTACTTTGCCAATGACCATGTGTTTTAATTTTCCGACAAACACCCATAAATCCCAAATGACTGAAATTTTTTGCTTCTATATTTAACTTTCTTCTAATACAATTTTTAGTCATGTTCATGACATGATGACTTTATAATAAATAGAAGCATCTTTATAAGATAAAACGCATGATAATATAATTGAATAAAATTACAACTTTATAAAAACGTGATAGTTTGACTTAAAATTCTCATCTTTCAATATATGTCGACCCATTGAAGAAAAACAAACTGCTCACACCATTTTACAAAAATATATTTCAGTCCACCGAATATATTTGAGCCAACTCAATATTTTTCTAAAGTTGGCGCCACTGGCTGTATCGATAATTATTTTCTTTATAGGAAAACAATTTCATAATCTTTAGAAATACTAAGGAAAGATTTACATATTGGTGAAACTGTTATAACATTTAATGAATAGGCGACCAGACATTTTAAAGTGATTTTGAAAATTCATAAGCGTCTGAAAGCCAGAATTTAGCAAATACATTCCGTAGACACAATAGCCCGCTTGTAGCGCCGTACACGAGTACGCTTACGGAGAACCGTATAGAAACTAACGATTTTAAATATTTTATGCAATATGCTAAAATGTCATTTACTGTGACATAGTAATGGAATTGAAATTTGACCTTTAGAAATTTTCGTCTACAGACAAAATTCGCACGAATTATTTTATACAGCTTTACAGTAACGATTTTTTTGCACTTATGTAATTGTCTAGGATTGTATTCAAAAAATCAACGTTAACACTGTTAAAAACACATTTCTAGAAATTACAATGCATAAGCTATAATGTACCATTTCTTTTACTTAATCCAGTATTTTTTTATTACTCCATTTGTACATTTCCATCGTCATTTCCAGAACGTTTTACTTCTGTCTTTTTATATAAGGTTAAAATATTCCGTCACGCATGCTGATTGGGTGGCGCATTGGACGCACTGTGGGAATTCTCGGACTGTGTGTTTTTACATTTCTATATACTAATAAAAAAGAATGAAAACTCTTACAGGCTCAAATTCTTGGTATATATATCGATTTACATTCTATATAGTCTTTTCCAATGCCTGGAATTCCTGTATTGTTAAAGTGATAGGGTAAAATCTAATTTTAATTATAGTTTTTATGTTGACTCCAATATGCCCTAAAAGATCATTCAGTGGCGCTATCGGTAGAAAAAGGTACTGTCACATCGGAGTTCCACACTCTAAAAAATAAAAGTGTAAATTTACACACAAAAATGTGTAAATCTATGATACAAAAACGATTGGTTTATATGTGTAAATTTGTGTGTAAATTGCCAAAATACACGCCTAATGTGTAAATTTCAAAATACACATTTCAGTGTGTAATTTGATGATAACACTAAGTGTGTAAAAGTTATGGTGATCACTCATGAAATACCCACATTAATGTGTAAATTGCGCAAGAATACACATATATCTGTGTTATATTCTTACTCATTTATCTGTGTAATCTTCTGTGATTACACTGATAAATATGTATTACGCAAAAAACACATATTATTGTGTTATTGTAATTTACACAGTTCTTTGCGTAATATGCAAAATACGCATACTCGATGGAGGTCAATAACTATTGTGTCTAGTGTACATGAAATATCTGTACTGCAACGGGTTGATGAAGAATATCGATATAGTTATGCTTAGTTTCAGAACCGTAGCTGCAATATTCATATAGATTTGTATGGAGGAGTAAAATGGGGGGGGGGAATTGAAATCCTGATTTCTAGCTTATGGGGCTAGATTTGTGACAGTGGATGCGATAAAATAGTGCTGTTTGGACTCGGGATCATAGTGATGTACACACTTCTCATCCACTATCACAAGTGTAGCATCATAAGCTCCAAATCAGCCAATCACACTCACTCCCCTCCTCTTAAAAACTCCCTATAAATAGGTTTTTAGAACTTTACCCCTCCCTTTAAAACTATACTACTATAGCAGCTACGGATCTAAAATTCAGCATATAGCCATTTAAGACATTAGTTTTTCATATTCCTCATCAACCATCATAGTACAAATATTACTTCTCTGTTAGTGGGGAAGTATGGGACACATTGTGACATTTTCAATTTCGTTAATTATAAAATTGATTCTTCAAATTATGATTCTATATTGCTCAAGGACATTAGAAAGTGTTTCATTTTGTATTCTATAAATCAAAGTTTTTGTATTTGTGTCAAGTAAAGTTGATTTTATTATTTTTGTAAAAAATGTCCCATTCCTCCCCACTCTCCTCTAAATATGTGTATATAAATATATACATAAATCACTTATATTACATGTTGAATTGTTTTCTTTTCATAAGTATTTATCATTACAAAGAATTTTCCATATAAAATATTATCAGGACTGTCGAAAAAGCTGTTGAATCATTAAAGGAACATCTTTTGCATTAAATTTATTTTTAGAAATTTGTGTCTTAAAAAAAGAAGAAAAATACAAATATATTTTAACATTAATGAAATTAATCCTATCTTCATAAATGAAAATTTCAGATACTTTAATTAAAATTTTAGATATCAAACTAATGTGTATTTTTCTTTATCAGCTATAGTAAAAAATAAAACGAGAAATACTGTGTCTATATCCAAATATCAATTGACTCTTATAAATTTTTGAAATTAAAGCTCGTAGAATTTATTTGATAATTACATTTGTGTCTTAAATGTATAAAACTCACCCGGCGGGCGATATTTATGTAGAGGGCGAGAGAGAGAATGATAAGTTCGATTTTGAATATTCATTATGACACAACTGTTATATTTTTTATATACATACAATCATATGTTTTATGTCATATAAGTTCTGTAATAATATGCAAAATTGGAATGGGAAAATGCATATTTGAAGAAAAAGCCATTACTTTAATATAAATTTTTTTCAGAATTTTTTATCTGGAGTTATTTTAAATCAACGTGTTTGCGCTCTTTTGCAATTTACTTCTGTGTATTTTATTAATTCTATAATTAACAAGAAAAAATTATGTGTTTTTTACTATGACTAATTTAGTGGAACATAGTTCTTCCGATGTAATATTTTCAAATTAAAACACAGCTGAAAATTTAATGTAATTAAGATAAAAAATTAAAAAAAATAATTTCTCATAATTAGGAAATGAAACGTAGAAACTCAAAAGCAACGCTATAGTTTTAATCGATGATAAATATAGTTAACATTATAAGTTTCATAATTAAAAAAATTCAATAAATAAATAAAACTCAAATGAGTTGTTTAACTAATAAATCAGGATGTATAATTTGAAGATATGGTATACATTTTTATAATAGTTTATAAATAAACTATAATATCTTTCACACAACCGAACCAAAATTTAACATCTCACCTCCTTCCCCTCCCAAAAAAAATTATGTTATTGTTTATTTTGCTACTGTTGACATACATTCATAAATTCTTCTTAAGTTGAAAATTTTTCAAGAAATAAATGACTTTTAGATATAACAGTTGTTATTTTAATAGACATTTATCAGGAGTTATGTAATGATGGCATTTTTTAAGGCAAATAAATTATACGTGTAAAAAATTCTTATACGTAAAAAACAATCCATCATGTATCATATACATTTATACATAAATATAAACAAATCAGATAAAAAGAATTGGAGGTAATACGGACGTATGACATTACATACCTTATATTTTATAAGAGAATAACTTATTATATACTATGTTTTTCTGAACAAGAGCTCTTGCAATCAGCTGGACACACCATTAGTTTTCAACTTAAACATGATGAAGCCAAGTCAACGAAAGTTCATTGAGGACCAACTAGACATAACCAAACACTTACACAAAAAATTTGGTTCAATTCGATTCACTTTTAGGTGGTAGAATACTGTAAATGGCACAAAAATCGCTATTGCAGAGCCCCTTTCCGGCAGAATATTTCAAAAATGAAGGAGGATCTGCTTGCCACAACCAAAAACATTCACAAAAAATTGGTTCAATTCTCTGCATATCTTCATACATTTTTTAATGGTAAAATGGCGACATACGGACACACAGACAGATAGACACACGGACAGACAGACATTTTGTAAACACAAGTTTTTTGGAATCTCTGAACCCTTAAACGCGTAAATCCGTCATAAACTGGAAATCGAAAAAAAAATTGATTACAACGCTTCCTTCCATTGAAGATAGAAGAAAGCAAAACGAAGTAAAAAATGTTGCGGCTTTTTTTTTTTTTTTATGTGCAATAAAAATCATTTGAGGTGAAAGCCGTAATTGCTATGGTCCTCAAAGTATCCAAATGTTAAAAACTTTCTAAAGTATTCGTAAATATTTTATTAAAAGGAGTTGATAGTTTCCTTAATAATTAGATCTTCGAGACCCTGAGATCCCGCTATTAATTTAATAAACGTATTGAACTAAACTATCATCTGATCTCTCTAGTGGAATGTTTTGATTGTGAATCTTAACTTGCATTGTTCGGATCGTGAAATGTTAACGTAACTTAAATGTTAGTTTTTAATAAAAAAAAATAAACAAGACTTTT
Organism: Maratus speculifer; assembly: GCA_964019185.1. Lineage (NCBI taxonomy): Eukaryota > Metazoa > Arthropoda > Arachnida > Araneae > Salticidae > Maratus > Maratus speculifer. The sequence continues at coordinate 228,421,514 of OZ025292.1, forward strand.
TTGAGATGGCTGTTTTGGTCTTACAAATATCAATTTAACACGAAGTTTAGAGAAATGTGCCTACTCACTGATGCGTCGACTGCGACATAATATCATTCTAAAATCTGAAAAAGATTTACAATTGTTATAAATTAACCCCTGCAAGTAAATTGTCACATATACGTTGTGGTATCGAGTTTCATATACAGGCAAATATTTTTGCATTTTATTTGCATCACTATTTTTAAAAAAGTAAATTTTTTAGTTTATTTCTCTTGCAAATTTTTTCACACTTTATGCAAGAAGTTCTTGTTTTGAAAAAACTTTTGTGAGGCCGCATTAGAAATCATTCGCCAGTAATTGAAACTTTGCGATAGTCCTACGCATGTTCCTGTAGGCATAAGGTTTGTTACCCGTAGACTTGAACCTGTAAATCCCCTGTGGAAGTAGCTTTTGCTACCGATAACGCCACTGATGATGTTTTACGGCATATTGGAGTCAACATAAAAACTAAAATTAAAACTAGATTTTAACCTATCACTTTAACAATACAGGAATTCCAGAGTTCAGAAAAGAATGTAATAGAATGTAAATCAATATATACCAACAATTTGAGCCTGTAAGAGCTTTCATTCTTTTTATTAGTAGAAATATAAAAACACACAGCCAGAGAAATCCCACAGTCCGTGAAATGCGCCAGCCAAACAGCATGAGTGACGGAATTTTTTAACCTCATATAAAGAAACAGGAGTAATAACTTCTGGAAATGATTATGAAAATATACAAACGGCGTAATAAACAAATACTGGATAAGCAGAAAAGTTGATACACTAAATCTTATGGATGGTAATTTTTAGAAGTGTGTTTTTAACAGTGTTAGCGTTGATTCCCTGAATAAAACTTTAGATAATTATATAACCAGTAAAAAAATCTTTACTTCAGAGCTGTATAACATAATTCGTGCGCATTTTGTCTATAGACGGAAATTTCTAAAGAATAAGAAGCAATGTTACTGAAGTTTTAATTTTATTATTAAAAAAAAAGAAAAAGAAAAGAGAGAGAGAGAGAGAGAGATTAAACATCAGTCATTATACATCAGTCCTTAACTGATATATCCGTTCACTAAGCTGTAGATTTCACTGCAATAGAATGATTTTTAAAAGTAATATAATTCTACAGATATAATTCAGTTTTGAAAGATTATGTTATGATTAAACTCTAATGTATAATATTCCTTTACAGAATGAATTTTTTATATCATGTTAAACACTTAACATTTTTTAACAATTAAAAAAATATATATAGAAAGAAAACAACATTACAATTTTGTCCTGTTGCTCGATGGTCAAAGAAAAGAGGTTACACCTTGAACTCAAAGGTGAAAATTGTACTATATTTTGTAATTTATATTTAGGAAGGGAGTGCTATTTAAAAAATTTATATTTCCACATTGTTTCTTTTATTAAAGCATTTTACTTATTTCTTTTATTTGTTGTTAAATTTGATCACCTCTTAAATAGGAAACATTGACATATACCAAACTATCTGTGCTTAATGGACCGCCTAATCTGGCCTCGTAATGTGTCTCACCTATTTTCATGTAGAAGAAAATGCATTAAAATCTCTGTTTCTATTTGTAAAAAAAAAGTGTTGCAAAAAATTAAATTGTGCTTTTTGAATTTTTTGTTTAAAATTTTGACATATAAATTTAATGTAATATAAAAAAATTTCATTAAAAAAATGAACGATGATTTTTATCCAAACAATTTCCTTATTCGTTGATAAGCTCAAATTGCATTAAGAAATCTAAGAAAAAAAATGTTTCAATTATCAGGCTACCCGTGTGGAAAAATGTAGTTTCCAGAAAATCAATTTAAAGTTTTAGTAGCATAGAATTATATTGATAATTTCTTTCTAAACCGGCACTTAATTTTCTATTCCTGTGGCATATTGTAAACTTTCCTATGCCTTAATCTGCTGCGTTTTTGTTAAATCAACCAGCTGTCTGAACTTCTTTTTTTCGCTGTTTCTCTTTGATATTAGCATATGGCATACCGTTGGCTTCCTCTTTTCACCCCTTTTCACGCAGTGTCTGCATTTAATTTTCTACACTATCATTATACGCTTCAGAATGTAAATCGGTGTCAATTTGACCAATAGAGCGATTTTTTGGTGTGACTTTTGGTGAAATTTCTCAATTTTAGCAATCAAATTATTGTTAGCTTGCAATAAAGAAGTAGAATCTTTAATGTGATTAATGCATTGACACAAACATAACGAACAGAAAACTAGTCGTTGGGGGCCACCGTAATACTTACCCATCATGTTTATACTACAAATAAAACATCGTAATAAAAATCGCTTAATGACGTAACGTAATGTGTTAAATCCAAGTGAATGTGACATTTACGGTAAGCCATTATTGGCATTTAATCATACACTTTGGCGATACATAGTTTTTTAATAGACGAAATCAAATAATACCGAAATGCGTAAAAGAAGCATCCTTATAACTACAAAAATTTCAATTATATTAACCAACAATTTACTGCATTGGATTAAGCGTCTAATTTAATATTGAAATTTAACTTTGAATTGAAATTTGAATGAAATACAGGGTCATGAAAAATCGAAGAGTGTGAAAAATAGGATTACAAATATCTCGATAGCTAATTATCCGATTGGCTTCAGTTTTTTTGCAAAATTTGTGTTATTTTATTGCCTTTAACGACCATTACTTGAAATAAAAAATTTCGAAAATTTTTATATGCCTTTTATGAGAACGAATTTTTGGAGAGTCCGATAAAAATAGTTCCGGATAATCGAGGTAACTGATATTCAATAGGCTTCGTGACACTCTTACATACTAAGTACATACAAAATTTCAAGTCTCTATCTCAATTTGTTCGGGAGATAGAGCGGTTACAGACAGACAGGCAGACAGACAGACAGACAGACGGACGGACCGCAATTTTTTTTTTTCTAAAAATAAGTTTTTCGGAATCTCCAGTATCCAAAACGTGTAAATCCGTCAAAAAAATTTTCGATTTTCAAAACGATTGCAAGACTTACCCTATACTACGTATGATGGGTAAGTAAAACTCTCATTTGTGAATATCTACATAAACGCTACAGCATAGATTACATTGTTCGACGAAGTCGGTTTCATTGATCGCGTTCCATGCTCACAGTTTAGCTGATATCTTTCTTAATAACTGAAATATCACGTAAGTCTTTTTTCCTTATTCTACTTTACTTATAGTAAGTAAAGTAGTCCGTCGTAGTAGTAATTTTTTGTCCGTCAAAAAAAAAAAAAAAAAAAAAAAAAAAAAAAAAAAAAAAAAAAATCGATTTTCTAAAATCTGAGAACAGATTTAATCTCTTAATTTGAAGTACATTACTTTTATGTTTGCTCTTTATTTCAAAACATAAGCCGAATATAAAATAAAACATTTGCAGCATTTGCAAGAAGAGAACATTGCAAAAAGAGATAAATTAATGAATGTTAATCTCATTCAAAATGAATATTTACAATATTGTATCGCAAAACTGGGTTCAAACATGAATATTCTAAATTGTCTTAGTACTTAATGCTTTAGATCTATAAGTAGTCCGAATTAAGTATAGAGTATGGATTATATATAAGAATAATAATTTGATAAGAAATGCACAAAAAAATAAATGTTTAAAAAAGGGGTCCTTGGAACCCAATAAAAATAAGCATTTGCTGGTCCAGAAAGAAATCTCATGAATCAGCATTAAATTTATGCTTTAAGAAGGGAGAAAATTAGGGAAATGAAAAATACGGGGCACACAAAAATTTCAAGAGGCCCTGGACGGGGCCCTAGGGCACCCTAAGGGGTCTTGGATCTAATTATGGAATGTTGAAACGTAATAATAATTAAATGGAGAGAGGATAAAAAGAAGATAGGATTAGAAGGAAGCAATTTATTAATAATTTATTATTACAAAAACTTTAGGGAACCCTGTAACTGGAATCTTTTGAATATGTTCCTTTAACTTACAGATTGAAAAAAAACACGGTGTATTCTTTTATATTAAGAAATAATAATTTACTTTGTGATAATATAAAAGCCATATATTAAAAAGTACAAAAAATAGAACGCTTAATCGTGAAATTTAAACTGCATTCTTTCATTTTTTAAATTGAATTATTTTTATTAAGAAAATTTTTGCTTCATAAAAAGAAACTTCATCCATTGTTAGTTTCCGAATGCTGCATTTATCTCGGAGACATGTTAATTGGATTGCTCCGCTAATTGGTGTCTTTTCCCTTGGGGTAGAAAGGCAAGTTTGCATAATAATTTCTTTGGTGCACACGTCTTTTATAAATAAGGCAACTAAAATATAAATTGCGTTCTATTTCTGTCCTTAAGTAAACTTTCAACGATAAATTTTTATTTTCAATATATTCCTTTAAATTACATATTGTTAGAAATTGAGTGTATTTTTTATATTGGAGAATTATAAATAGTTTATTTTCTGATTGCATAAAATTCATATATCTTTATCAAAAACATCGTGAAATAGAATGCTTAATCGTGAAATTTACGCTCCATTCATTCATTTTTTAATTGAATTATTTTTTATTAAAAATACTTCTACTTCATAAAAAAATACATCTTTTTTCTTATATTCCGAATTGATTTATTTATCTCTGAGATATGTTAATTGGCTTGCTTCGCTAATTGGTGTGTTTTCATTTTGTGTAAAAAGGCGAGTTTTCATAATTATTTCTTTAGTTGCACAGGTCTTTTATAAATGAGACAACTTAAATATAAATTACATTCATTATTGTTCTTTAGTGATCTTTCATCGAAAAAAGTTTAGTAAATGAGCTTCTGTTTCAAATATTATGTGCGTGAGTAAATGTGTAACAACCACACTAAAATTTTATCTTAAATATATTCCTTTAACTTACAGATTGAAAGAAAAAAGGCGTATTTTTTATAATAGAGAATAATAAATAATTTATTTTGCGATAAAATAAAATCCGCATATCTTTATCAAAAGCATCCAAAAATAGAATGCTTAGTCATGAAATTTACAGTTCATTTCATGCATTTTTTATTGAATTATTTATATTAAAAATATCTTTTGCTTCATAAAAAATATTTCTTCTGTTGTTAGATTCCGAGTTGTTTTATTCATCTCTGAGACATGTTAATTGGCTTGCTTCACTAGTTGTTGTCTTTTCCCGGGTAGAAAGGCGAGTTTTCATAACAAGTTTTTAGTTGCACACGTCTTTTTTAAATGAAGCAACTTAAATATAAATTACATTTTATTATTGTTCTTAAGTGAACTTTAAACGATAAAATTTTATTTTCAATATATTCCTTTAACTTACATATGGAAAGAAACACAGTGTATTCTTTTTATGGTGAATTATAAATAATTTATTTTGTGAATCCATAAAATTCAATCTAAAACGTCCAAAAATCGAACGCTTAGTCGTGAAATTTACGCTTCATTCCTTCATTTTTTTAAAAATTGAATGGCTTTTATTTAAAATATTTTTGCTTTATAAAAAAATATTTCTTCTTTCGTTCGTTTACAAATAGTTTTATTTATCTCTCAGACATGTTAATTGGCTTGCTTCGCTAATCGGTGTCTTTTCCCTTGGGGTAGATATGCGAGTTTTCATAACAATTTCTTTAGTTGTACACGTCTTTTTAAAACAAGACAAATTAAATATTAATTACGTTTTATTATTGCTCTTCAGTGAATTTTCAATGAATATATTTTTTATTTTCCCCTTTATTATTCGCGCATTTTTCTTTCTTTTCTTTTCTTTTCTTTTCTTTTCTTTCTTTCTTTCTTTTTTTTTTTATTCCGATACACTTACAAGCGTACAAGAAATTTATAAACATTAATTAACATAACATACCTCTTACAAGTAAAAAAATAAACAGTAGTAAACAAAATAATTATAGATATTATGGTATGATTCATAAGATGTATACAGGGAGGACGGGTATTACAGAATACTGTTTCTGTTTGGATTTGCAATTAAGTATAAAAAAAGATACATTATAAGTATGTAAATTATAAACCTTGATTATTTCTTAACCATTTTGTAATAGGTTAGAAGGTGAAGAAAAATATACGTATCAGTACTTATATTTTAAAACTGTGTATTTTTCATATTAGAAAAGTATTATAAGTATTTTAATTTGGGAATTCACAAAATTCATACATATCTTTATCAAAAACAACGAAATATAGAATGTTTAATCGTGTAATTTACACTTCATTCATTCAGCTTTTCAATTGAATTATTTTTATTAACAATATCTTTGCTTCATAAAAAAATACTTCTATTGTTGGTTTCTGAATTGCTTTATTTATCTTTGATACATGTTAATTGGATCGCTCCGATTATTTGTGACCTTTCCCTTGGGGTAGAAAGGCAAGTTTTCATAACAATTTCTATAGCCGCACACGTCTTTTATAAATGAGTCAAGTTAAATATAAATTAAATTCTATTATTGTTCTTTAGTAAACTTTCAATGACAAAATTTTATTTTTCCGTGTTTTTATTCGTGCATTTCTTTTTTACATTTTTGTTAAATATGTTGACATAATGTTTTTATTACGATACACTTACATTTTGAAAATATTCCTTTAACTTACAGATTGTAAGAAATTGAATGTATTTTTTATATTGGTGAATTATAAATAATTTATTTTCTGAGTCCATAAAATTCATATATCTTTATCAAAAACATCCAGATATAGAATCCTTAATTGTGAAATTTACATTACATTCATGCATTTTTTTCAATTCAATTGTTATTTTTAAATATTTTTGCTCCATAAAAAAACTTCATCTGTTTTTAGTTTCCGAATTGTTTTATTTGTCTCTGTGATATGTTAATTGGATTGTTTCTTCAATTGGTGTCTTTCCATTGGGGTAGAAAGGCGAGTTTTCACAATAATATCTTTAGTCACTCGCGTCTTTTATAAATGATGCAAATAAAATGTAAATCACATTCTATTATTGTTCTTAAGTAAACTTTAAACGATAAAATTTTATTTTCAATATATTCCTTTAACTTACATATTAAAAAAAAAATGCGGCGCTTTTTTTTATTTATTTTTTATTTATTTTTTTACAATCTATATAATAAAGGCCAAACGTATCTGTGCGTAAAGCATACGTCATGTTTTGAATGGCAACACTTTCCGATGAAATTTCGGTTTTGCGATTTTCGCTTTTGTAAATTTTTAAACTTCTAAACATTGCACGTTTTCAATCTTTATACCATCGTTTAGAAAAAAAAAATGCACTTTTAAATGCCGTTTGTTAGAAAACTGTATCTTAATTTGTTTTTGAGATATTAATTTTTTTGTACTTTTTGGTTCAATTTCTCTAATGGTGGCAACTTGAGTATCGCATTTATGTGAGAAAAAGAGAAAAAATAGCCATAGAGTAAAAAAGAAAAAAAAATAGACATGCAGTTTAGTGGCTGGAGGTGACGCCAAAAATGTAACTCTAAAATTCGCTGCATTGCATCAAACACAACGACGTGCTTTCACAAAAAAGAAAAACTTTTAGCGATGCAATTTTAATTCATAATACAATGAAATGCTATTTTATAATGCTAAAATATATTCAGATCTTTATCATTTAGAGAAAAAATGATGTTAAAAAATTCGGTCTCTGTTCCATATGATTGTTTTGTTTGGGTCGAATGAGAGACTTATATTGAAAGAATAACGCCCATCAAACCGTTTTAATCGCATACTGCACCTCCATTTATCTCTTTTTTCCATGGAAAATAACAGATTACTGTATATTTTAGTTGTCATTTTTTCATAGCAACTGAAAAAAGTAGTAATTAAAAACCTGTTATGTCAATATATTGTTGGCTATAAAACCCGGTGAATGTTGTTAATTTTATTTCGTTTTTATCTATGAATTTAGTGACTTTTAGTTCGTTGTAAACTTACTTTACAAAAGATACATCAATTAACCTTTACAAAAATGTATTTTAAAGAATATCTTGGTGTCATATTTTCTTAGTTGTTTTTAAAAACTGAGAATGCAATTTTATTCTTTGGCGAAATCTTTGGCTAATGACTGCTATCTTGCGTCTAATACGCAGGACCGTAGTGAACAATAGGGAGGGCTCAAGAGAATGTAGGGGGGTTCATAGTTTTTTTTCTCTCTCTCTGACGCAGAAAGATAAATTAGTGCATATTTATATTGTAAGTACTCTGTTTCTTATTAAACTGTTAAAATAACATCATTTTATGCTTAGAAAAGTATATGATGATGAAGTTTTGAGTGTATAACTGGTGCAAAATAGCCCATCATGTTAGCTTCATATGTACAAATAGGATGAGAGAGTGTTGAAACACTTATTTTAGATACAATTTAGTAACTCTGCAAAACTGTGAAAAGGTCTCAAAACTAAATTAGATTTTTAAACAATATTTCATTTGAATTTTCGGAACAGAAATTCATTGAGTGAACTTGGAATCTTTTCCAGGGGGGAGCTCAAAATATTTTAGGGGGGGGGGGGCTGAGCCGCCCATAGTGCCCCCTTAGCTACGGCCCCGCTAATACGGAAGTACCGATAATTTTTAAAGCTGTATATGATTACATAAATAATATGTATCATATAAAATTGCTATTTGGAATTAGTTGGCAGTTTAAAAAGCCTATTACGCAGAAAAAAATTATTAGGCTTTCCAATTTTAAATTTTAAAAAGTTTTTCACCTTTACTTTGTGACTCGGGAACCCCGGGTTCGGTGTACTAGTATATTTAAATCTTTAACTGTTTTTAATAATATGATTGTAAAAATACTGGTTTCATTGGTTTATTTAATGGTACTGTCTGAATAACTTTGGATGTATTTATAAAAGTATTTATATATACATATATATTACAATAGGGAAAAATAATTTTTTTTCTTACAATAGAGGAAAATAAATGATTCATTTTGTGAATCCATAAAATTCATATATTTTTATCAAAAACAACAAAAATTATAACGCTAAATCGTGAAATCTACACTTCTTTGATTCTTTTTTTTTAGTTGAAATATTTTTACTAAAAATATTTTTGCATCATAAAATATACTTCTTTTGTTGTTCGTTTCCGAATTGTTTTATGTATCTCTGTGACATGATAATTGGCTTGCTTTGCTAATTGATGTTTTTTTTTTTTTTTGGGGGGGGGGGGATTGAAAGACGAGTCTTCATATTAATTTCTGTCATGCAACACTTTTTTTTTTTTTTTTTTTTTTTTTTTAATGAGGCACTTTAAATATAAATTACAATTTATTGTTATTCTTCAGTGAACTTTCAACGAAAAATTTTTCCCGCTTTATTATTGGTGCATTTTTTTCCATTTTTTGTTATTGAATAATTTTTTTATTACGATACACTTACAAGCGTACAAAAAATTTATAAATATTAATTAATATAAACTCAGCATCTCTCTAACAAATATAAATGTATATATATATACAGTAAAACCCCGATATTTCGAATTAATTGGAACCGGACCCAATCCGGATTATTTAAAATCCGGATTATCCGGAGAATTAGAAAAAAAATGAAATAAAACAGAACATGCTTATAGAAAATCACCTTTATGTTAAACTTATTAAACGTTTACAGACAGTAAAAATGTTCACTTTGCTTTATTCTTTCGAAAAGATTTCAGATTTTTTTTTTTTTTAATTCATAATACGACGATGAAACAAGTTAATGTTATAGTCCGGGTGCTACGCATCAGAAAACTGCAAATCGTGATAAGAATATACCGCTTGGTGAGTATGTACTTTATGATAATACAATGGGTATTAGAGGGGGAGGCATCTCGTAAAGTCGTCGGAATTCAAGATGGCGGCTGTTATTCAAAATGGCGTCATTTACTGAATTTTCTTAATATGCGTAATATAAAAGTTCTTCTCATGTCGATTTCGATGTTTTTAAAGTCAAATTTTCGTTTTTAACACTTTCCAACTTTATTTAAAAGAGTGTAGGAATTCAGTTTATCTGTCTGTTTGTCTGTCTGTCCGCCTGTCTTTCCATGCTCTAGTTCGCTTAAATTTACTCAGATTGCCATGTAAATTTTATATGTTTAGGAAGTTTTTAATAACATGTTCGCAGTAAAAAATAAAGTATATAGCTTTTATAGTTCATTTACAGGGTGCTAAAAAACGACATTACAATATTGTGTATGCAGCGAAATCCTTTGCAATGTGTTTTAATGATGTTATACTCTTTAAAACACACTCAAAGTCATATACATCAATGTTAATACAATGGATATTAGAGGAGTAGTTATCTCGTAAACTCTTCGGAATTCAAGATGGCGGTTGTTATTCAAAATGGCGTCATTTTCTGAATTTTCTTAATATACGTAATATAAATGTGCATTTAAAATAGATTTCGATTTTTTTTAAAATAAAATTTTTGGTTTTAACACTTTCTAACATTATTTAAAAGAGTGTATGTATTCAGTTCATCTGCTTGTTTGTCTGTCTGTCGGTCTCTGTTTCCATTTTCTTGCTCGCTTAAATTTACTCAGATTGTCATGTAAATTTTATATGTTTATGAAGTTTATAATAACATGTTAGGAGTTGAAATTAAAGTTTATAGCTTTTATAGTCCATTTACAGGGTGCTAAAAAATGACATTACTATATTGTGAATGCGGCGAAATCGTTTGCAATGTGTTTTAATGATTTTATACTATTTAAAACACATTCAAATTGATATACATCAATGTTAATACTGCAATGAACTACCAAATACTTACTACATAATAAGGTGCGCATAGTATTTATCGCTTATTTACAGTGACATACCAAATCAAGAAAATATATGTTTGTCATTTGTATATAAATTTCATAAAGATCACGATTTAATTCAAGTGTTATTAGCGGAGGTGCTAGGAGTTATGAAAATTCATTTTGCGATAAGGGTATCCCAAATATAAAGCATTTATCTAATATTAATAAAGTGCATATAAGAAAGTGAGGTATCGTATAAATTTATAGGAATTCAAGATGGCGACTATTATTTAAAATCTTTTGCAGTTTTATTCCTCTTCATCTTACAAGAGTATTTCTGATGTCAATTTCCACGTTTTATAACTCAAAAATTCTCTTTTAAATACTAGAAATGTACCTAAAATGACAATAGGACAATTCCTGAACTGGAATTGGTTTCTTAATTGGTTAATTATGGAATGACCTGTCCTGGTCACGAAGAAGCTGATTCAAGAATAATACTGCATCTCAAAGACATGATTGAAAAATGACTGAAAAATATTGTTATACGGTCTATGGACACTGATGTATTTGTTTTGCATATTTTTGCACATTTTGATTGCATATTTCTTTATCCTTTCGTATAAATGCCTAGAAATTATTTGTTTTGCATTTGAAAAAGGGAAAAAATACAGATTTATTTCTGAGCATACCATAACTGCAGCAATTGGAAGAGAAAAGGCAATGGCTTTACTAGAATTTCATTCTTTCACGGGATGCGACAGCAATCCGGTTTTCACAGGAAGGACGAAAAAGCCAAATAAGAAAACATGGATTCTATTTAATGAAGCTACTGCTGCACTTTCATATCTATGAAAACCACAAACGTCCATTCCTGAAAATATTTTAAATATTTTAGAAAAGTTCGTAGTATTGTTCTACTGTTCAACAAGCAATGGCCTAATTGTCAATAATGCAAGACAAGAATTGTTTATGACAAAAAATCGTTCTTTTGAACATCTTCTACTAACCAAGGGTGCACTTCAACAGCATATTTTACTCAGTGCTTTACAATTTGGACACATATGAAGACAAGCAGAGCAGCGTGAAATACGTCTATCTTCTCCAAACAAATGGGGATGATGGTTGGAAAATTTGTCAAGGAAAATAAAACGGTCGGAGTTGCTAGAGATTTCAGACTCTTATGAAGAGTTAGTAAAATGTGTCTGTAGAAAGATTGGACTTTCTTGCACATTATTGTGCAATTGCAAAAACGAATGTGAAAAATATGATGATACCAAGTGAAGTTTCTATATTCTACAGCTTTATATATAACATTCATTTTTAATATATTGTATAAGTAATGTATTAATAAAACAGTATTTTTATTATTTACTTATTCCTTTAAATTTTCTACTGTAAATGACAAAAAATATTTTAATAATTGACCTATTTTCATTTTAGGTATATTTCTAGTAATAAAAAAAAGATTTTTGAGTTATAAAATGCGGAAATTAATATCAGAAGTACTCTTGTAAGATGTAGAGGAATAAAACTGCAAAAAATTTTAAATAATGGTCGCCATTTTGAATCCTATGAATTTATACGATACTTCAATACTTATATGCACTTTATTAATATAGGATAGATAATGACTATTCGGGATATCCTTATCACAAAATGAAGTTTCATCCTTCCTAGCACCTCCACTAATAACACTTGAATTAGATCGTGATCTTTATAAAATTTATAAACAAATTACAAACACTTATTTTCTTGTTTTGGTGTGTGTTTGGTGTAAATAAGCGATAAATACTATGCGCACCTTATTATGTAGTAAGTATTTGGTAGTTCATTGCAGTATTAACATTGATGTATATCAATTTGAATGTGTTTTAAAGAGTATACCATCATTAAAATACATTGCAAATGATTTCGCCGCATGCATAATTCTGAAATGTCTTTCTTTTAGCGCCCTGTAAGAGGATTGTAAAAGCTATGCACTTTACTTTTTACTCCTAACGTGTAAACATCATAAAACATATAAAATTTACATGGCAATCTGAGTAAATTTAAGCAAGTTAGAGCATGGAAAGACAGGCGGACAGACAGACAAACAGACAGATAAACCGTTATCATACACTCTTTTAAATAATGTGGAAAAGTGTTAAAAACGAAAATTTGAAAATTTGACTTTAAAACCATCGAAATCGACATGAAATGCACATTTATATTACGCATATTAAGAAAATTCAGAAAATGACGCCATTTTGAATAACAGCGACCATCTTGAATTCCGACGGCTTTACGATATGCCTACACCTCTAATATCCATTGTATTAACTTTGAAGTATGTATATCAATTTGAATGTGTTTTAAAGAGTATAACGTCATTAAAACAAATTGCAAACGATTTCGCCGAATGCACAATATTGTAATGTCATTTTTTTGCACCCTGTAAATGCAATATAAAAGCTATATATACTTTATTTTTAACTTCGAACATTTTATTATAAAATTCATAAAACATATATAATTTACGTGGCAATCTGAGTAAATTTAAGCGAGCTAGAGCATGGAAGGAACAGGCGGACAGACAGACAAACAGACAGATAAACCGTATTCATACACTCGATTAAATAATGTTGGAAAGTGTTAAAAACGAAAATTTAACTTTGAAAACATAAAAATCGACATAAAATGCACATTTATATTATGCATCTTATGAAAATTCGGAAAATGGCGCCATTTTGAATAACAGCCGCCATCTTGAATTCTGACGACTTTACAAGATGCCTCCCCCTCTAATATCCATTGTATTATCATGAAGTACATACTTACCAAGCAGTATATTCTTATCACGATTTGCAGTTTTCACCTTATTTTTGTCGCGTAGCACTCGGACTATTATGGAAATTAGCCAATCACTTCTCAGAATTAAAAAAAAAAAAAAAACAAAAAAAAAAACAAAAAAAAAACGATTCGAATTATCTGGAGATCCGGATTATCGGGGTCCGAATTAGCGGGGTTCTAATGTATATTTAAACTCTAAATAACAAAATAGTGATAGGTATTAAGATATACATAATATGACTTATTACAGGGAGGTCGGTTATTACAGAATACAGTTTCCATTATGTTTATTTTAGAGAATAATAAGTATTTTAATTTCTGAATCCATAAAATTCATATAACTTTATCAAAAACAACAAAAAATATAACGCTTAATTGTAAAATATACATTTGATTCGTGCATTTTTTTCAATTGAATTATTTTTATTAAAAACGTTTCTTCTTCATAAAAAAATACGTCTTTTGTTGGTAGATTCCGAATTGTTTTATTTATCTCTGAGACATGTTAATTGGCTTGCTTCGCTAATTGGTGTTTTTTCCCTTAGGGTAGAAAGGCGATTTTTCATAACAATTTCTTTAGTCTCCTACGTATGTTTTAAATGAGGCAACTTAATTATAAATTACATTCTATTATTGTTCTTCAGTGAACTTTCAACGACAAAATTTTTATTTTCCGTGTTTTTATTCGAGCATTTTTCTTTCATTTTTTTATATAATGGCTTTATTATAATATATTTATAAGCGTACAAGAAATTTATAAATATTAATTAATATAAAAATGTCGGCATCTCTCTTACCAGAAAAAAAAAGTTGAGAAGAAAAAAATTATTTATTTAAACAGAAGTTATCATAGTAATGTATATAGATATTGTGATATACTATATATGTACTAGAGATGAGACGGGCTCAGCCCGAGCCCGAGCCCGGGCCCGATGTGGGCTCGGGCTCTATTTTCATTTTAGTTTTCGGGCCCGGGGGTCTCGGGATCATTCTTTCTGAAACCGGAAAATTATTTATTCGCGTGTAGAAAAGATTGAAAGAACTTTTCCCAGTCTTGAGAGTACTTTTTTGCACATCATTTCAATGCTGTTATGTTAAAACGAAAGTTGAATAGAAATAGTGTTTTTATATTTTAATAGTTGATTCCTGTTTCAAAAGAAAATTTGTGATAATTGGAGATTTATGTCTGCTGCATTTATTATCTATTATAATCTATTTATAATCTATATCGCATTTATAATCTATTATTGATATGGCGCCAATATAAACAATCGCAAACAATAAATTAGCTTCTGTTTGGATTTTCGTTTGTAACAGAGGATATTTTTTAACTCAGTCGTTTATTTATTTAGTTAGTTAGTTATATTAAACTTAGAGGATGATTTCTTGGTTTTTTTATGTAGACCAAAAGCTTGATATTTGCAAATTATTTAATTGTGCGAGTTATAATCGTTCAATTTATGAAAATAGCATAGTGATTATCCTTTCTCTTTTTCACCATGAACTCTACTTATTCTGGGGGTTTTCCTTCGTAAGTAAACACATTTTATATATTATACAGAATTATATAGAAATTCAACGCAAATTATATAGAATTATACAGAAAAATGCAATCAGTTTTAAAAGGGATAGTATATACACCAGCTAATTCAACTATATACTATCCCTTTTAAAACAGATTGCAATAAATTAATGGAGTACATAGAGAAAACCAATAGAAAACTCAAAAAAAGAATAAAAGAACATAAAGCAGATATAAAATTTTGTTGCCAATCTACTGCTCTCTCGCGTTTATATCTCAAACAGAATATCACAATAGATTTTGATCATACGAAAATCATATTCTCAACATCCAATTATTACTTATCCATTATAAGGGAATCAATAAAAATCCTATGCAAGAGCAATAAAGTGTGCAATGATGCCCTGTCTTATGATATATCCAGTTTATGGTTTAACATCTTAAAAATAAAATCCTAGCAATTGAGAAAATGACGTATTAAAAAGTCCATGGTACAACAATCAAATAATTCTTTTTACCGTTCACCTAAAATATTACTAACTCAATCTTCAAGCCACGAGTCTCGTTCATTTTTAAAAACGAAATCTTATATTTGCATTTATAAAATAAAATATTCTCTGAGGAAGAACCTGTTTGGAAAAGGTTTGAAAGTACTAAGATTTTTAAATAAAATTAACTTTAAGCATCTATAATTGATTATTTAATCGCCTTAATTAAGCATCATTCATTTTATGTTAAAAGCAAGGCGAAAATTTCATCCCGTCATATATTTTTATTTATTAACTAATTAGTATTTATTAGTATACTGTGTATATTACATGCATTAGTAATACATAAACATTGTGTATTTTCGTATTTTGAAATTAATCCGCATTCATCGTTTTCCCGAATTCATCGTTTTCCCGCATTCGTCGTTTTTCCCGCACCCTTGAAAAACGATGGATCGAGGTTCTACTGCATATTAAATTCTATTTCAAATTCAAAATATTACTGTTTCAATTGTTCTTTCATAATAATATTTTATTGCTATTCTACATTATTTGTATTTTTTGCCGTAGATCTTAACATTATTTCATACAAAATAAATGCATATCTATTTTTATTGCTATACTTACAAATATTATTAAAACATATAAAGTTTAAAAATAAAATTTGAAATATGATCTATAAAGTAATGATATGTTACTGAATCTCAAATATATGGTTATGTAATATAGTATGACATGCCACACTATAAGAAGGGGATGGGATACAGTGAAGTGTCACTTTGTGACAAATAGTGTTGAATTCAGGGGGTGGCCCGAGGGGACATTCCCCCCGGAGCAATGAAATGCTCCCTCCGGAGAAAAGTGGCTGAATTCAACACTGGTGACAAAAGGGGAAATAGGATAAAAAAAATTGAAAAAACATATGATATTATCATTTATGAACAACACCTAAGTACTTATTCCAGAGTAGTAAATTCAGAAAAAAGAACAATCTAACTTTTAGCGGTTATTTGTGTTTCAGATGATTCAGAGACTTTCCGCGCAGAAACTGAAGTGCAACTTTCTGGATTCCTTCGTAACTACTCCTATTATTAATACGTTAGGCATCCTTGTGTAATAATCTCAGGGCAGCTTATATTCCAAATTTCAAAGCTTCTATCAATAGGGAGAAGGTGAAACATGAGAAACAAGATTTCACTGCAACATACAAACATATTTATAAATTAAAAAAGGCATTTAATAATAAATAAAGCGGTTATGCAATAAATCATACTAATGTGTCTATTTTTTTACAACTTTTCTGCGGATCATTTTTTTTACTTTATAATTTCAAATATATAGAACATCAAAAATTTAAATGAACAAATCCTGAACTTCTCTGTGATATCTATTTTTTATTGTTACTAAATAAATTATACATCTTTTTACAAAATGCTTATTAAATATACATATATTCAGAAATAATTTATTTTAGTTTTATTGATACACTAATGTCACTAACATCTTCATTAAAAGAAAAATTACTTCTGTAATAGAATCTTTTTTCAAGACAGAAAAGATGGTTTCTACTCTTGGGGAAATGACTTATTTCAGATGAAAAGTGTTATATATCTAGTGCTTCTCCACATCTATTTAAATGTCTATCATTATGTGGAAATGGCCATTGTTATATATTCGGCAACTGTCATCTAAATACCATCTGATTGTTACATTAGATTTCTTTACCCCCAGGAGATTTATTTTTTCTCATTTTGTTTTTTATAAGTGATTTGGAATTTTTATGGAGCAGAAATATTGTAAATAAATATGAAAGGCACCGCTATTCACTAATCTTTTTAAATATTGGGCTTATATAA
Source organism: Maratus speculifer (assembly GCA_964019185.1). Lineage (NCBI taxonomy): Eukaryota > Metazoa > Arthropoda > Arachnida > Araneae > Salticidae > Maratus > Maratus speculifer. The sequence goes on from OZ025292.1 coordinate 228,438,964, forward strand.
TGCATATGATGAAATAAAGACATAAAGAAAACTTCAATTGTTTGACTTTTATGTCATTTATTTACGAGGGGCAGTCCGAAAATAAGTTTCCCCAGTTGGCTGTGGTCAGAGTTGTGAATGAAAGTCAAAAATAAAAGAAGGCATTAATGATAAGGTTTATCTTTATTTTTCCACATAATTACCTACTACATTGAGATATTTGTCATACCGCATCATAAGCTTCAAAAAGTCATCCAGGAAAAACTCAGAGCTATGCATGCGGACGGAACGTTTAACGGCTTGTCCGTGTGCAAAGCCCTGATGTTTCGCTGAAAGGCTTTTGCAGTTTATCAAGCAGTATGACAAATGTATAAATGTAGTTGGTAATTATGTGGAAAAATAAAGATAAACCTTATCATTAATGTCTGATTCTATTTTTTTTACTTTCGCACACAATTCTACCACAGTCGACAGGGGAAACTTATTTTCGGGCTCCCTCTTGTAGAATGATTGTAATTCCATGGTCCCCTGAATACTAGACTCACAGAGTACGGAACAGAGAATCAACTTTCATACACTGTAATGGCAACTTTTTTAACATGGGATTACGCATAGACAGTAGCGATACGAGCGGATGACTCTGAAACTACGATCATAACATAAGAGAGGTTGTTAATTCGGCGAAACATCGCTTCCTTGGCGACAAATGATATAGGAAAAAAGAAAAAAATACAGCGACGGCTTTCTGCTTCTTGTTTTGAAATTTATGAAAGAATTATTTTAATATGAAATAACTTTGACGTATTCGTCTTACAAACAATGCATGTGTCTCTTCTTAACTTAACGACCTAATAATTTAAACTTGAAAATTCAAGAACAATAACAGTAATAATTACGAATCAATATAAGCGCGGAAATCTAAGATCAAATAGCATAAGCACGTGTGCAAAGATAATCAAATCAGCATTCAGCAAGAAATGCCAAGCCAGAATATGGTTACAGTTAAACAGAAATCACGAGGATAAAAATCGTCAACGCGATGGTTTAGTTTTTAAGTCATCCACTGAGGGCGTTCTTTTCAAGCCGAGTTGAGGCTCTGTCTGTACTCTGTGACTAGACCTATACGCTGACAACGGAATGGTTTCTTTGGAAGCCTGATTTATTTCAGCGTTTATAAAATCCGTTGAATTTGAATATGAATAATTTCGTAAACTATTCTTCGTCCAATGAGATCACAAAAAATAAACTTTTTCTGTATACTGGTATGTTTATCAAACGTGTAATACGCACGATGAAAAAACACACTTATCGACAGCTACTATTTAGTGTGACCGCATATAACTTCCATCCGTAGGGGAATAGTAATATAAATACATAGAAGAGCCATCACATCTTGATTATCCTCTATATATAGCAATTACTTGCCCAGAAACAAAACCACAAGCGTGGGCGGCTAATACTTGATATTGGTGTAGTCGTAAAATAAACAGAAGGTATACTCTCTAAGTAGAGGATATACGCTCAAAGTAGACGGTATACACTAGAGTGTAGGATACTATAGTTTTTTTTTTGAGAAACAGAGGGTATACGGTGTTCCTTTAAAAAATTCAGAAGATATACGACGTATACCCCCGTATACCCTCCACTACATCCGTGTACTGGAGTATAAAAGGTGCTCATGCATTGTATTTCAAAACATGGTGTGGTTAGCGACATAATGGCCAAAGAAGAAAATTTATCAGACTTCGATAATGGTCAAATCGTTACGTCTTGGTGACTGGTAACGTCGGTTTCAGAAACGGTGCGTTTGTAGGGCTGTTCACGTGCAATCGTACTGCGCAAGTATCAAAAGTGGTGCATAAATGGAAAAACAACAAGTTTCCGCCCAGCGGCGTGTTGGCCATGGTGTATTGATTCTAGAAGAGCTTGCGCAGCCGGCAACCTAAGCACGTTCATATGCTAATAGCACGTCATCGATAAAAGCGCCTTCAACTGTCTTATGAACATCAGAATTGGAAGAAAGTTGCAAGATCAGGCGAATCACGTTTTTTGTGTTCATCACATCGATGAATATGCTGATTTCTAACGGAAACCCTCGCTTTTGGAAGCATAGTTGGTTAGAAACTAAAATGCGCCTTATTTGTGTCAAAAAATTCTTTTAAGAATGCAGCAAAAAATTTCTATTTATTTTTATTGATGTCAGTTTTCTTAGTGATATAATCTTTCAATGACACTGACAGGAGATTGTCTCGTTTGTCATAATGTGGCGACTCTATTACCATCGAAGTAAACACACTCAGAAATTAATACTCAGATTTCACGAAATTTTCTTCGTTTTTGATGAAACCGTTTCTTGGGAAATGTTCCGAGTAAATGTTTCGTCAAATTGATGAAATTATTTTACTCACTGTTTGACGATACTAGTTTCATCAAAAATTTCGTCAAAAAGGGATAGTGCTGCCATCTGTCGAATCTTTTAGAACCTCCTGTATTCATTGACAGAAGCAAAAAAAACATTTCAGAGGTGAGGTTCGAACCCACAACGTTCGTTGTGGGAGCCGGTTGTTTTAGCTTCACGCCTGTGGTTGCTCAGACAAATGTTATTATAAAAGCATTTAGTGGATTATAGTGTGTGTTTAAATTTTTGTTACTTGATTGTAATTTTATCGATTCTGTTATCAATCTTGCAATATTTAATTAATAAGACGAATTTAATATTAGGATTTTCTTAAGGTTAATGAATAATCATAGTATGGCTTGATTAAATAATAATTAGAGAAATTTTATTTGCTCAAGGATTGATTAAAATATGGACTGGTTAATTTGTTGCTCAGAAAAGACGAATTGTGAAATACCTATTGGGATAGATTTTACTACTTTAAGTAGATGGATAAGATTTTAACAATTTATTGTTAATAAAGGGGAGAGGGAATGATTATGTATATGTTTAATTTGAGTGAAAAAATAATATATTTCTTACACGGAAAATAGATCCTGGAATTTTAAAATTTTATTGATCAAATTTACCTTTTGAACGGTTTTGTAGAACACAGGAAATTTATTCGTTTCGAATTAAATCATAACGAAATACAACATACAAATAAATCAATAAAAATAGTAATAAATATCCCTAAAAACTTTAACTAAAAAAGAAAATGAATGCAGAAAGAATAACTGCCTATATTTCATTACTTTCTGAAAAGCGCTAAAAAGTGCTGTTTTGAAATAAATTATTATTAGAGAACTAACATAAACTAGGAAGTATCTGCTTGCTAAAATAGAAAGATTTGAGCAGATACAATAGCGGGTCCTTTTATAAACAGTTACCGCGACAGTTTTCTTAAAAATCAGAAAGTCTGGCCATAATTAAGAAAGCACGTTCGTAAATATTTGAGAGTTCACGTTTCGTTAATAGTCACGTGATTTGCGTACGAAATGATCGTCAAAAACGACGAAATAAGGCTCAAGGATTTCTGAATCGTCAAAAATGAGAGTTTTATTTCTGAGAGTGAATTCTTACCAGTAAACATGGATATCAGTTTTTGCAGTAATTTTTGATTGAAATCTTCTGAATCTTAATTGAAAATCTGAATGAGTCGTTTAAAGAAAGAGAAATTTTCTGAATAAATTTATTTGAGAGAATTTGCTGTTGGTGGTAATGAAATTGGTTACAATTGAAGCTTCACTATTTTAAGGATATTTCAATTCCCTTTTCTTAATAGTTCCGTGATCTATCTAAATAAAACGAAAGGAGAAATCGGTCGTAATTTGAAATACCAAATCTCATCTGTCGTAATAACCACAGGCTTTGTCGACGAAGAGATTATATTAAAAAAACAACGCATTGCTTACAATACATTTGCAACATTTTAATTCGACAGCTGTTAGAGGGAAAAAAAGCTTAAAAACGACATGAAGGTATAGTTTTTATGCTTAATATTTGTAGTTTTAAATACTAAAATACCGTCAGATGATTTAAAAAATCAGCATTGGCATGTTAAAACAAAATGTGATGAAATATGTCTCAAAATAGAAATAAATTACTAAACAAATAAAAGAAGGAAACGGCTAAACCCATCAAAGAACTTTATGGATGATATTGTAAAGGCAATGAAAGATAGAAATCTGGAAGAAAAATGGACTCTTGACACAAAAAAATGAAAAAATACATTTGTAGATTTTTTTCTAGTGGCGTCATCTGATGTCAAAAACCGAGTTTGCACAGCTGTATTGCCAGAACGACAAAGTTACTATGTTCGTTAATATATATATATATATATTAACGAACGTTTATATATATATATATATATATATATTATTCAGCCTTGTGACCACAATTTTAATCGGTAGAATAAGCGATTCATTTATTGCTCTTCCTGCCAGAAATCCCATATATTCTTTGTAATCAGCGTGAATGTGATCAACGTGAATAGTAGCTGGGGAGGGGTAGGAAAGAAGCATGTTCATTAGCGTTCTTTGATAATTTTCTAATTCATATATCGGACAATTGTGGAAAAAAATATCAATTATTCGTATCTTTTCTCTTTACCCGTTGTTATCCAAGTTTGCAGATCTCTTCATGCGATATGCATTTAAATTTAAATTACCACCACACAAACACACACAGATTGACACACGAACACCTTTCTTATCTTTGTATAGATATCAAACATAAAGAAAAACGTTGCACAGTAATATAAAATTTACATTAAGAAAAATATTTTTGAAATGTATATATTTCCTTAAATCGCTAAAGAATGTAATAAATACTAATAAAAAACGGAGAAAATGATAGAGAAATAAGCTCTGTTCGCTTTCTTCATATACTAACTGCACTAATATATTCTATAACAGAAGAATGACTTCTCCGAGGGGAAATTTATACAAAAAAGGCGGTTGTCACTCTAGGGAAATGTCTTTTTTAAGATGGAAAGTGCTGTATATCTAGTGCTTCTTGGCATCTATTCAAATGTCTATCATTATGTGGAAATAGCCATTGTTGAATACTCCGCAGATCTCATCTAAGTACCATCAGACTATTATATGAGATTTCCTCATCCTCTTTAGCTTTTTTCTCCGTCGTTCTTTATTAATAATTGTGAGTTCTTACGGAGAATACAATTAATGAATAAATCTAAATGACATCAATTTTCAATATTTTTTTAAATATGCACCATATATTTTAATGATACGATTATGATAGAAAAGAAAATATAATAAAAGGATTTTTATGCCATTTATACAGTAAGATGGGATGATTTGTGTTTATCATTTTCTTATCATTGCAATGCGAATGTGTGGTCGAACGTGGTCGAATAAACGTCGTCGAACACAGTAACAGTGAATATAATTTGCATCGCAATACTTGGCATAACGAAATATAAAATAAATTTTACACTCTATGAAATTACTTCACCTTTCCATTTGTTTATGTGTTTTTTTTCTTTTTTTTTTGTATTATTTAATGCTGAAATATTTCATATTAATGAAAGTATTATCCCGCGCATGCAACTACTTATGCTTAAAAAAAAAAAAAACGGTTTTTGTCTAAATTCTATTTTGTCTTAAAATTTTTGGAATTTTATTTATTTTATTGCTGAAGTTTTATATTTTGAATATTTGAAACGATTAAAAAATATATATGAATTTGTTGTGTATTATATACACTATATTGCCATTGATTATGGGACACTTGCGATTTTAGACATTTTTCTAAATATCTAGAAAAACACATGAGGAATCATCTCGAAACTCTTAGTGTATAAATATAATAGTATAAGTCATACATCTCCGTGAAGATTTTTTCCCGAAACTCCAAAGGGGACCGTCAACAAATTAAAAAAGAATGAATATCTTTTGAAGAACCCTGTCAAAACTAATGTAGCAAAAGCGCTCAAACTCTAGATTGTGATTGAATGCCTTATTGTAATAAGCCTTGTTCATTTTTATGCAAATAGCATGCATACTCGCAGAGTAATTAAGGTTTTTATAAAAATGATCCCAAATTTTTCCAAGTTTTTTCCTTATAATTTTCAGAATTCTTAATAAAAAATATTATTTTTTTCAGAAAATATGACAAACAAAATTGCACACAGTACCCTGTAATCAGAATTAAAAAATAATGAAAATTGTATAAAAAATGAGTTGGTTTACTAAATAATTTTTTACTGCGCATGCGTCAACGATATCAAAATTTCATTTGAATATTATGTTATCTAAATGTATAGAGCAACTTTTGTGAAAGTCACAAAATCATAACTTGAAAATTCTGACAATAATCGTCAATTGAATAAGTCGAAAATCCGTTATTCTCAAAATGAAGCAGAAACAAGAGGGGTTGTATCCATATATTCATTGATTAGTGTCAATATAGAATACACAATATGGTATGTACTACTGCATTTGGATAAAATCCCTCATTTTTTTGCTTCATTTTGGAAACAACGGATTTTGTCCTTTTTCTATAGACGATTACTTTCAGAATTTTCAAGCTGTGATTTTGAGACTTTTACAAAAGTTGCTCTATACATTTAGCTAACATAATATGCAAATGAAATTTTGATATCTTTGACGCATGCGCAGTAAAAAATTATATAGTAAACCTATTCATTTTTCATACAACTTTTATTATTTTTTAATTCTGATTACAGGGTACTATGTGCAATGTTGTTTGTCATATTTTCTGAGAAAAATATTATTTTATATTAAGAACTCTGAAAATTATAATGGAAAAACTTGGAAAAATTTGGGACCATTTTTATAAAAACCTTAATTACTCTGCGAGTGTGCATGCTATTTTCATAAAAATGAACACAGTGTATTACAATAAGGCATTCAATCATAATCTAGAGTTTGAGCGCTTTTGCTACATTAGTTTTGACAGGGTTATTCAAAAGATATTCATTCTTTTTTAATTTGTTGACGGTCTCCTATGGCGTTTCGGTAAAAAATCTTCACGGAGATGTATGACGTATACTATTATATTTATACACTAAGAGTTTCGAGATGATTCCTCATGCATTTTTCTAGATATTTAGTAAAATGTCTAAAATCGCAAGTGTCCCATAATCAATGGCAATATAGTGTATATACATATATATGTGTGTGTGTGTATATATATACATACATACCTACATACATATATATATTTATATAATACCATTAAAAGTATACAATATTCACCATATGATTTTATGATAAACCATACCGAATAATTTGAATTAAAAAAATGAAGAAGAATAATTGAAACGAGGAAATCTAAATAAATAAATTAATAAAATGAATACAAATGAAATTTGTAGAACCAAAACAGAATCGTCCGGCCCCAAATGCTTTGGAACTACAAATGAAGTGTGTAGTTTCATCTAACGTATTAGCCATGAAAAAGCAAAATAATATGTATTTGGGGCTACCAACACACAATAAACCAAAATGCGTTAACGAAATACCAAGCAATATAAAGTGTAAAAGGGGGAAAAAGAATAACATTAATCAGTAACGAACTACAAATGGTATCAGTCACCAAGCACAATCGTAGCCGTATTCAAGCACGTGGCATTAAAAACTCATTCATATATACATTCCTGAAAAGTTAGATAACAACAATAAAGAACAAAAAACCATTTATCTGTTGATCACTACATTAGTAATAACATTAACAGCCAGCATCACAGATCTAAAAGAAGACTTCTCATAAATATTATTTATACGTGAATCACAAAAAATGATTGTACCAGCTACAATACGCTAAACACGAGGAAAAAATCAAATCGCTCCAACGCGTCGTAATTTAGCCGCCAAATCAATAGGGTTACTCTGTATTAATATCCAAAGCCAATCGCGCCAACTGACTTGATAAATGAGTTGAACAAAACAAGCAATTGAAAGCAATACAAAAATTGAAGACAATAAAAAACTTAATAAATGGAGCAGTAAAAATAATGTTAAATTACAAGAAAGAGTTAAGATGCAATAAAAACTAGAGTTAAATCCACGTGAAATCTACAAAGTCACAATAACATAGAAAATGCTGAATTGGAAATAAATAATGTATATTGATTTTGACTTTTAATGTACCATATATCAAGATAATGAATTTTAAAATAATAACAAAATTAACAGTTAAAAAATTATAAATATAACAAACATAGTATATATGATGAAACGAAATTGCAACTCTTAATGGAAATCCTATTAAATGGTAGCGGAAAACTACATAGTAGAAACCTCACAGACAATGCACAAAGGTTATGCGGATAGCAGCAATTACCTGTGCGCACAATATTTATAAAATTGCAAATTAGCAACGGATGTTATATATTAAATATATATAAAATATATATAAAATACCACAATAGGAAAAAACTCAATATGACTATTCAAAATGAAAAGATATCAAATAATTATCAATTAAATATCAAATTGCATACATTCATAATTACATGCGCAGAGCAGCATAATAATTTGAATGCTAATATAATACCATTAAAAGTATACAATATTCACCATATGATTTATATATATATATATATATATATATATATATATATATATTATATACACTGGTGTCCAAAAGTTAAGCGTAATTGGTAATTAAGTAATTATTTTTAAGTAATGAAAGAAATATAAATCGAAATGTGGTGAAACTCCAGGTGTGTAAACAAAATAGTACGCGTCATATATTTTCACGAAGAGTTTTCCCCGAAATCAAACAGGAGACCGTCAACAAAATGAAAAAGAACGAAGATCTTTTGGATAACCCTGTCAAAACTAATATAGCAAAAATGTTCAAACTGCACATAATGATTAATTGGCTTATTGTAATGTACTGTGTTTATTTTTATAAGGATAGCATGTACACTCGTAGAGAAATTAAGGTTTTTATAAAAACAGTCCTAAATTTTTCCAAGTTTTTTGCTTATAATTTGCAGAGTTCTTATTATAAAATAATGTTCTTTTCTGAAAATATGACAAACATCATTGTACACAATACCCTGTCATCAGAATTTAAAAATAATGAAAATTGTATGAAAAATGAGTATGTTTAGTAAATAATTTTTCAGTGCGCATGCGTCAACGATATCAAAATGTCATTTGCATATTGTGTTAGCTAAATGTATAGAGCAACTTCTGTAAAAGTTTAAAAAAATAGCTTGAAAATTCTGAAAATGGTCGCCTATAGAATCAACTCAAAATCCGTTATTCCTAAAGGAAGCAAAAAAATCAGGGGTTTTACCTAAATATAGTTGTACGTGAAATATTGTGAAGGCACTAAGCAATGGAATATGGATACATCCCCTCATCTTTTTGCTTCATTTAGGGAATAAAGGATTTTCAGAGCGTTCACGCATGCGCAGTAAAAAATTATTTAGTAAACCTGCTCATTTGTCATACAATTTTTATTATTTTTTAATTCTGATGACAGGGTATTGTGTACAATGATGTTTGTGATTTTTTCAAAAAAAGAACATTAATTTATATTAAGAACTCTGCAAATTATAAGCAAAAAACTTAGGACTTATTTTTATAAAAACCTTAATTTCTCTACGAGTATACATGCTATCCTTGTAAAAATTAACACAGTACATTACAATAAGCCAATTAATCATAATGTGCAGTTTGAACGATTTTGCTACATTAGTTTTGACAGGGTTATCCAAAAGATCTTCGTTCTTTTTCAATTTGTTGACGGTCCCCTGTTCGATTTCGGGGAAAACTCTTCGCGAAAATATGTGACGCGTACTATTTTGTTTACACACCTGGAGTTTCAGCACATTCCGATTCATATTTCTTTCATTACTTAAAAATAATTACTTAATTACCAATTATGCTTAACTGTTGGACACCAGTGTATATCAATATATATAATATATATTATATATATATAATATATATAATATAGTTTTTACACGCAAGTAGTAGGAAAATAAGAGTACGGGCTCAGCCGGAGGCGGGACTGCGGGACCGTCCCACCTCCGGCTGTCCCACCTCCGGCTGTCCCACCTCCGGCTGTCCCACCTCCGGCTGCCCCACCTGCTCCTCCAGCTGCCCCGCCTGCGGTCCCTCCTGCCCCCACCATACATCCCCCTCCACAAACGCCCCCTAGTGGAAAAAAGGAACATTCTATTATAACAGGATAGGTGATTAACCTTCCCTAATTAAAAATATTATCAATCACATCTCAACGCGGAATCATACTATATGATGAAGATTAAATTTATATTTGAATTTTGAACAACCATAATTTTAATGAGTATTATTAATTAAGCGAAACAATTAAAATTTCAGTTTTCAACCATTTTATTTAGATTTCTTCAACTACAAGATGAGATTATCAATTTAACACAAGAAAGTTAAACATATATTTGAATTTTGCTTGATAGACATCTTAATGAGTAGTATTAATTAAGTAAAAACAATGGAAAATATCAAGTTTTATAGAAAAAGACTGACTTCTTACGATTTTTATCAACTTAAGAGAGAAAACTTAAACGTACATTTCAGTTTTTCAACAGCTCATATTAATGAGTATCGTTAATTAAGTAAAAAACAATGGAAAATATCAAGTTTTATAGAAAAAGACTGATTTCTTACGATTTTTATCAACTTAAAAGAGAAAACTTAAACGTTCATTTCAGTTTTTCAACAGCTATAACCTTAATGAGTATCGTTAATTAAGTAAAAAACAATGGAAAATATCAAGTTTTATAGAAAAAGACTGATTTCTTACGATTTTTATCAAATACAATATCAATGTATCGACTTAAAACTTAAACATACATCCTAGTTTTTCAACAACTATAACCATAATGAGTATTGATAATTAAGTAAAAAACAATGGAAAATATCAAATTTTATAGAAAAAGACTGATTTCTTACGATTTTTATCAACTTAAGAGAGAAAACTTAAACGTACATTTCAATTTTTAAGTGGTTATCATCTTAACGAGTATTTTTAATTAAGTAAAACAGCGAAAAATATAAATTTTTATTTGATTTCTTAAGATTTTCATCAACTACATGAGAAGTGTACCGACTTAAAAGTTGAAAGTTAAACATACATCCCAGTTTTTCAACAGCTATAACCTTAATGAGTATTGATAATTAAGTAAAAAACAATGGAAAATATCAAGTTTTATAGAAAAAGACTCATTTCTTACGATTTTTCCAACTCAAACTTCAGAATACCAATTTGAGAGAAAGAAACTTAACCATGTATTCAGTTTTGAACAACCATTTCCTTCATGAGCATTTTTATTTAAGTAAAACAATGGATTATATTAAATTTAACCAATTTCTTTAGAATTTTTCAACTATAATATCAACTTAAGAAAGGAAACTTAAACATTTATCTTAGTTTTTGAACAGCAATCCCTTAATGAACATTGTTAATTAAGCAAAAAACAATGGAAAATATAAATTTTAACCGATTTCTTTAGATATTTTCAACTTAAAAACGAAATTTAAACATACATTTTTAACATTCGAACAACTATTACCGGAACGAATTTTAATAATTAAGCATTTAACGAACGAAAATAGTGATTTTTTATTTTATTTATTTATTTATTTATTTTTTTTTTTTTTAAGCAAGAAGGCCAATTGTATAAACTTTTACAGTAATTTGACATTTTAACATACTTTAAAAAACACTAGTTACATAAGATTTCAAACTTTAGATGACTAAATCTCAAGATATATTTTTCTCGAAAACAAATATAAAATACATTTTTTAAACTAATTTCCTCAATCTTACGAATTCAACAGGATTTTTACCGATGCAAACATTAGAAGCGAACAACAAATTCTCTCCCCATCTAACCTCAAAATTCCTAAAGGGGAGAGTACAATAGGTTTTTCGACGTCACACTTCGTAAGGTTTTCATTCAAGAAAAATATCTTTTACGTTATAAAAGTCGTTTTCTTAGAAGGATATAAACTTGTGATTTTTGTTTTTGAACAATCATTATCTCAATAAATATTAATAATTAAGGAAAAACAATGGAAAATAATATGTTTTAAGGAAAAAGACGAATTTTATCGAATTTGATTAATTTTTACACTAGTATTTTCAAAAAGCAACATGGAAATATCGATTTTTTTAACTGAACAATTTAACGCATGTTTTAGCTTTAACAACAGAAACTTAATAAGTATCACTAATTAAACAAAAAAAACAAAATACTGATTTTCAAGAAAAGACGAATTTTTATACAATTTTCAACACTTTACCTTTCTGAAATTTTTATGTTATCAAACACCAAGTTATTTAAAATATAAATATTATGCTTAATGTTTAGATAGTACACATGACTAATTCCACTTATTCTTTTCATATTATTAATTAAATTGATACATGTTTCACTCTACACTTCAATGATTTCTGAATTTTTACAATACTCACCACCAATTTTCTAAGATTTTCCGATTATACATTCCTCAGAAGTACATATTCGAAATGGTACAAACACTTTACATATCTAAAAAATATCATTGAAGTAGCTGTATTTAATATTTTTAACACCAATTTTCTAAGATATTCTAACATTTTCCAATTATACATTCCTAAGAAGTACATTTTCGAAATGCTACAAACACTTTACATATCGAAAAATATCATTGAAGTAGCTGTATTTAATATTTTTAACACCAATTTTCTAAGATATTATAACATTTTCCAATTATACATTCCTCAGAAGTACATATTCGAAATGCTACAAACACTTTACATATCGAAAAAATATCATTGAAGTAGCTGTATTTAATATTTTTAACACCAATTTTCTAGGATATTATAACATTTTCCAATTATACATTCCTCAAAAGTATATATTCTAAATGCTACAATCACTTTATATATTGAAAAACATCATTTATCTACTAAGTATTAGTCAAAATTATAATATGTTTTCACCTTATAGTTAAAAAATATCTGAATTATCACACAACAACATTTTTCAAATATGAATATTATTTTAACAGATTAAAAAGACAAAACATAGACGAATATAATCTTTAATTTTTGTAATCATTTCATATTTCATACCAAACTATCTGAAATTTCAACCAAATAAGAGCAAATATTAGACTAATTTTTTATCATTAATATTGCTTAGACCTTTTCATCATAACTTTTAAAAATGGTAATTATCCATTTTTTGGGTTCATTATCGAAAAACTGTAACTGAAATTACATAAACTCAATGCAAAAAAAACCCTGTTCTCACACAATTTCTTAAAATTCAACAAAGAATTGACTATTACTGCAATACTTATCTATATCAATTTCGATTCTCGATAATATATAGGTATTTTATTATTACACACTTACATCTCTTTTCAAACGTTTATTAGAAAATAAGTCAATCAAAGTCTAGTAGTTATCACATCTATTCCCCAGAAATATTGCTATCATGCGAAACAGTAAAGAAAATTAACAGATATTTAATATTTAATAACCTCATACGTGAAATTACTGTCGAATGAGAATACTAATAATCAATAAAATCAACTATTGAACAAAAATATAGTACAGATTACCGAAAATTCAAATGTTTTCTTCTACAAAAGTTACAAAAATTAACAAATGAATGACAAGTTAGAGAAATAACTAAAAAAATTAATGAACATATTTACAAATTTATTAAAATCACACCTTTTTCTGGATTATAAACCACAATTTCTTGAAAAAATTAACACCGAATTTATCAGATTTTAATCATTGTATTACATACACTCAATAAATATTCAAAATTAATCAAAAAATAATTTTTTAGTCTCATCAATAAGCAGAAATTCTATATTAAAAGAATATTTTCATAGTAGTACTTATGAAAATGAGAGTTTACAAACTGATTTTCATAATTTTACCACATTTAAACTTAATTTTTATACATAAAACATTATTTAATCAAATTTTATACTTTCTAATTCAGTAAAATTCAATACTTTTTAGTTTTTAAACCAATACCACAATATTTATTTACATCAAACTTGATTCTTCACCTTTTATATTTCCACATTACACACGTGAGATAAATACTAACTTGGATCAGGAGTTGAAGTCAATTGATTCCATTCGATTTTCATCATGTACGCATTGCTCCTACACGAAATTTCTTACTGTTATAATCATCTAATGTATTAAAACTAATCTACTCATATTTTTAATCAATTCATCAGATGTTTCATCTCGCACTTCTGAATTATCGTGCATCAAGTTGCTTAAAATATAAATACTATCTTTATAGTTTTAATGATATATAGTATACATGGTTTATCTTGAGTTAACACTTCCATAGTATTAATCAAATTATATGTTTCATCTTGCACTTGATCTTAATGTTTTCATCTTGCATCTGAATTATCGTCCATCGAGTTTTTTAAATAATAATATATTTATAGTTTTTGATTATACATAGCATGTACAAATACAATCTTTAATTTTAACATTTCATATTTCAAATAACCTATTTCCGAAACCAAGCTATGTGAATTTTACCACAATGCTTATTATCATAGAATAATTTGTGTTTCACACTTTTCTAAAAATTATCAGATTTGTACCCCTCAGAGAAATTACTATCATATGAATGAATGAAGAAAATTTAATTTATATTAAATGTACACGAAATTGATTGCAATATACATGAATTTAATAAAAATAAATAAATAAGCGATTATTTATACATTAAACCTTTACTAAATATATACTTCTTTCATTATACAGATGTTTCAACAAGATGAACCAAAACAGCAGCAAACTTCAGAAATTATTGATCCGAATGATTCATCTCTAGCACATGTAGCGTTAACGAATAACACATATGTGAGTACTTATATGAGAAATACTAGAATTCGTATATGAAACGTAATTAGAGTAAATACAAAATGATTTGTCTTACTACCTACACTTTAACAAGTGCTTTTTACCTATATTATTGAAGAGAATCCTAACTGTGTCCATTTATTTCTATTACAGATGTGGTCTATTTGCTACAAACACCTCTTAAGTAAATGGAATTTAACAGAACATACAAAAATCTATACAGGTGAAAAACCTTACACTTGGAAAGATTACCATAAATGCTGTTTTCAAGGAGACGTGAATCAAAAATGCACACATCATCATATAAAGCATCGTCAGATATATGTAAACTTAGCGAAGATATTCAAACATTAGTCAGACTTTTGAAGAATTTAGAAATAAAGGAAGATATTTAGGCTATTTATCCATCATATTTTCACAACACTTACCACAATATCTCAAACTTAAAATTTGGAAGACATACACACTGCTGAAAAGTAATTTTGTGATTCTTCTAACCAGTATGAATGTATAGATATTATTTTGCAATGTATTCTTTAAATGCTCACATTAAATATTCTTTTATATGCATATATCGTTGTGTTTATTTTTCTAATACCTATTACATTAATGAAATACATAACATTTTAAGTGAAATAACACTCTCACAACTTAAAAAATGCATAAGAACATACAAAAATAAGCAGATGTATGAAAAAATATGCAAGTTTACAAAATAATTTCATTGTTTTCTAGAAATATTAACAAAAAATATTTACAATATGAAAAAATTGCAAAAGTGAAAAGAAAAACACAAATGTAAAACCAAAAACCGCAAAGTGAAAAACTCATAACAAAGTTTTTGAAAAAAATATTTACAACAAATTTTTAAAAACAACAAAATTTTTGAGACTTTTTTCATAACTTTTTTTGAAATTTTTGCAACTTTTTTTGCATTTTTTTTACACTTTTTTTAACAAAAATTTTTCATTTTTTTAACGTTGTGATTTTCTTTTTTTTACTTTTGTAAAAACTTATTTTGAAAAAAAAATTTTTTGTAAAAAATGTTTTTGAAAAAAAATTTTTTTGAAAAAATATTTTTGGAAGTTTTGGTTTTTGTAAAAAAAAAAATTTGTTGTAAATATTTTTTTCAAAAACTTTGTTATGAGTTTTTCACTTTGCGGTTTTTGGTTTTACATTTGTGTTTTTCTTTTCACTTTTGCAATTTTTTCATATTGTAAATATTTTTTGTTAATATTTCTAGAAAACAATGAAATTATTTTGTAAACTTGCATATTTTTTCATACATCTGCTTATTTTTGTATGTTCTTATGCATTTTTTAAGTTGTGAGAGTGTTATTTCACTTAAAATGTTATGTATTTCATTAATGTAATAGGTATTAGAAAAATAAACACAACGATATATGCATATAAAAGAATATTTAATGTGAGCATTTAAAGAATACATTGCAAAATAATATCTATACATTCATACTGGTTAGAAGAATCACAAAATTACTTTTCAGCAGTGTGTATGTCTTCCAAATTTTAAGTTTGAGATATTGTGGTAAGTGTTGTGAAAATATGATGGATAAATAGCCTAAATATCTTCCTTTATTTCTAAATTCTTCAAAAGTCTGACTAATGTTTGAATATCTTCGCTAAGTTTACATATATCTGACGATGCTTTATATGATGATGTGTGCATTTTTGATTCACGTCTCCTTGAAAACAGCATTTATGGTAATCTTTCCAAGTGTAAGGTTTTTCACCTGTATAGATTTTTGTATGTTCTGTTAAATTCCATTTACTTAAGAGGTGTTTGTAGCAAATAGACCACATCTGTAATAGAAATAAATGGACACAGTTAGGATTCTCTTCAATAATATAGGTAAAAAGCACTTGTTAAAGTGTAGGTAGTAAGACAAATCATTTTGTATTTACTCTAATTACGTTTCATATACGAATTCTAGTATTTCTCATATAAGTACTCACATATGTGTTATTCGTTAACGCTACATGTGCTAGAGATGAATCATTCGGATCAATAATTTCTGAAGTTTGCTGCTGTTTTGGTTCATCTTGTTGAAACATCTGTATAATGAAAGAAGTATATATTTAGTAAAGGTTTAATGTATAAATAATCGCTTATTTATTTATTTTTATTAAATTCATGTATATTGCAATCAATTTCGTGTACATTTAATATAAATTAAATTTTCTTCATTCATTCATATGATAGTAATTTCTCTGAGGGGTACAAATCTGATAATTTTTAGAAAAGTGTGAAACACAAATTATTCTATGATAATAAGCATTGTGGTAAAATTCACATAGCTTGGTTTCGGAAATAGGTTATTTGAAATATGAAATGTTAAAATTAAAGATTGTATTTGTACATGCTATGTATAATCAAAAACTATAAATATATTATTATTTAAAAAACTCGATGGACGATAATTCAGATGCAAGATGAAAACATTAAGATCAAGTGCAAGATGAAACATATAATTTGATTAATACTATGGAAGTGTTAACTCAAGATAAACCATGTATACTATATATCATTAAAACTATAAAGATAGTATTTATATTTTAAGCAACTTGATGCACGATAATTCAGAAGTGCGAGATGAAACATCTGATGAATTGATTAAAAATATGAGTAGATTAGTTTTAATACATTAGATGATTATAACAGTAAGAAATTTCGTGTAGGAGCAATGCGTACATGATGAAAATCGAATGGAATCAATTGACTTCAACTCCTGATCCAAGTTAGTATTTATCTCACGTGTGTAATGTGGAAATATAAAAGGTGAAGAATCAAGTTTGATGTAAATAAATATTGTGGTATTGGTTTAAAAACTAAAAAGTATTGAATTTTACTGAATTAGAAAGTATAAAATTTGATTAAATAATGTTTTATGTATAAAAATTAAGTTTAAATGTGGTAAAATTATGAAAATCAGTTTGTAAACTCTCATTTTCATAAGTACTACTATGAAAATATTCTTTTAATATAGAATTTCTGCTTATTGATGAGACTAAAAAATTATTTTTTGATTAATTTTGAATATTTATTGAGTGTATGTAATACAATGATTAAAATCTGATAAATTCGGTGTTAATTTTTTCAAGAAATTGTGGTTTATAATCCAGAAAAAGGTGTGATTTTAATAAATTTGTAAATATGTTCATTAATTTTTTTAGTTATTTCTCTAACTTGTCATTCATTTGTTAATTTTTGTAACTTTTGTAGAAGAAAACATTTGAATTTTCGGTAATCTGTACTATATTTTTGTTCAATAGTTGATTTTATTGATTATTAGTATTCTCATTCGACAGTAATTTCACGTATGAGGTTATTAAATATTAAATATCTGTTAATTTTCTTTACTGTTTCGCATGATAGCAATATTTCTGGGGAATAGATGTGATAACTACTAGACTTTGATTGACTTATTTTCTAATAAACGTTTGAAAAGAGATGTAAGTGTGTAATAATAAAATACCTATATATTATCGAGAATCGAAATTGATATAGATAAGTATTGCAGTAATAGTCAATTCTTTGTTGAATTTTAAGAAATTGTGTGAGAACAGGGTTTTTTTTGCATTGAGTTTATGTAATTTCAGTTACAGTTTTTCGATAATGAACCCAAAAAATGGATAATTACCATTTTTAAAAGTTATGATGAAAAGGTCTAAGCAATATTAATGATAAAAAATTAGTCTAATATTTGCTCTTATTTGGTTGAAATTTCAGATAGTTTGGTATGAAATATGAAATGATTACAAAAATTAAAGATTATATTCGTCTATGTTTTGTCTTTTTAATCTGTTAAAATAATATTCATATTTGAAAAATGTTGTTGTGTGATAATTCAGATATTTTTTAACTATAAGGTGAAAACATATTATAATTTTGACTAATACTTAGTAGATAAATGATGTTTTTCAATATATAAAGTGATTGTAGCATTTAGAATATATACTTTTGAGGAATGTATAATTGGAAAATGTTATAATATCCTAGAAAATTGGTGTTAAAAATATTAAATACAGCTACTTCAATGATATTTTTTCGATATGTAAAGTGTTTGTAGCATTTCGAATATGTACTTCTGAGGAATGTATAATTGGAAAATGTTATAATATCTTAGAAAATTGGTGTTAAAAATATTAAATACAGCTACTTCAATGATATTTTTCGATATGTAAAGTGTTTGTAGCATTTCGAAAATGTACTTCTTAGGAATGTATAATTGGAAAATGTTAGAATATCTTAGAAAATTGGTGTTAAAAATATTAAATACAGCTACTTCAATGATATTTTTTAGATATGTAAAGTGTTTGTACCATTTCGAATATGTACTTCTGAGGAATGTATAATCGGAAAATCTTAGAAAATTGGTGGTGAGTATTGTAAAAATTCAGAAATCATTGAAGTGTAGAGTGAAACATGTATCAATTTAATTAATAATATGAAAAGAATAAGTGGAATTAGTCATGTGTACTATCTAAACATTAAGCATAATATTTATATTTTAAATAACTTGGTGTTTGATAACATAAAAATTTCAGAAAGGTAAAGTGTTGAAAATTGTATAAAAATTCGTCTTTTCTTGAAAATCAGTATTTTGTTTTTTTTGTTTAATTAGTGATACTTATTAAGTTTCTGTTGTTAAAGCTAAAACATGCGTTAAATTGTTCAGTTAAAAAAATCGATATTTCCATGTTGCTTTTTGAAAATACTAGTGTAAAAATTAATCAAATTCGATAAAATTCGTCTTTTTCCTTAAAACATATTATTTTCCATTGTTTTTCCTTAATTATTAATATTTATTGAGATAATGATTGTTCAAAAACAAAAATCACAAGTTTATATCCTTCTAAGAAAACGACTTTTATAACGTAAAAGATATTTTTCTTGAATGAAAACCTTACGAAGTGTGACGTCGAAAAACCTATTGTACTCTCCCCTTTAGGAATTTTGAGGTTAGATGGGGAGAGAATTTGTTGTTCGCTTCTAATGTTTGCATCGGTAAAAATCCTGTTGAATTCGTAAGATTGAGGAAATTAGTTTAAAAAATGTATTTTATATTTGTTTTCGAGAAAAATATATCTTGAGATTTAGTCATCTAAAGTTTGAAATCTTATGTAACTAGTGTTTTTTAAAGTATGTTAAAATGTCAAATTACTGTAAAAGTTTATACAATTGGCCTTCTTGCTTAAAAAAAAAAAAAATAAATAAATAAATAAATAAAATAAAAAATCACTATTTTCGTTCGTTAAATGCTTAATTATTAAAATTCGTTCCGGTAATAGTTGTTCGAATGTTAAAAATGTATGTTTAAATTTCGTTTTTAAGTTGAAAATATCTAAAGAAATCGGTTAAAATTTATATTTTCCATTGTTTTTTGCTTAATTAACAATGTTCATTAAGGGATTGCTGTTCAAAAACTAAGATAAATGTTTAAGTTTCCTTTCTTAAGTTGATATTATAGTTGAAAAATTCTAAAGAAATTGGTTAAATTTAATATAATCCATTGTTTTACTTAAATAAAAATGCTCATGAAGGAAATGGTTGTTCAAAACTGAATACATGGTTAAGTTTCTTTCTCTCAAATTGGTATTCTGAAGTTTGAGTTGGAAAAATCGTAAGAAATGAGTCTTTTTCTATAAAACTTGATATTTTCCATTGTTTTTTACTTAATTATCAATACTCATTAAGGTTATAGCTGTTGAAAAACTGGGATGTATGTTTAACTTTCAACTTTTAAGTCGGTACACTTCTCATGTAGTTGATGAAAATCTTAAGAAATCAAATAAAAATTTATATTTTTCGCTGTTTTACTTAATTAAAAATACTCGTTAAGATGATAACCACTTAAAAATTGAAATGTACGTTTAAGTTTTCTCTCTTAAGTTGATAAAAATCGTAAGAAATCAGTCTTTTTCTATAAAATTTGATATTTTCCATTGTTTTTTACTTAATTATCAATACTCATTATGGTTATAGTTGTTGAAAAACTAGGATGTATGTTTAAGTTTTAAGTCGATACATTGATATTGTATTTGATAAAAATCGTAAGAAATCAGTCTTTTTCTATAAAACTTGATATTTTCCATTGTTTTTTACTTAATTAACGATACTCATTAAGGTTATAGCTGTTGAAAAACTGAAATGAACGTTTAAGTTTTCTCTTTTAAGTTGATAAAAATCGTAAGAAATCAGTCTTTTTCTATAAAACTTGATATTTTCCATTGTTTTTTACTTAATTAACGATACTCATTAATATGAGCTGTTGAAAAACTGAAATGTACGTTTAAGTTTTCTCTCTTAAGTTGATAAAAATCGTAAGAAGTCAGTCTTTTTCTATAAAACTTGATATTTTCCATTGTTTTTACTTAATTAATACTACTCATTAAGATGTCTATCAAGCAAAATTCAAATATATGTTTAACTTTCTTGTGTTAAATTGATAATCTCATCTTGTAGTTGAAGAAATCTAAATAAAATGGTTGAAAACTGAAATTTTAATTGTTTCGCTTAATTAATAATACTCATTAAAATTATGGTTGTTCAAAATTCAAATATAAATTTAATCTTCATCATATAGTATGATTCCGCGTTGAGATGTGATTGATAATATTTTTAATTAGGGAAGGTTAATCACCTATCCTGTTATAATAGAATGTTCCTTTTTTCCACTAGGGGGCGTTTGTGGAGGGGGATGTATGGTGGGGGCAGGAGGGACCGCAGGCGGGGCAGCTGGAGGAGCAGGTGGGGCAGCCGGAGGTGGGACAGCCGGAGGTGGGACAGCCGGAGGTGGGACAGCCGGAGGTGGGACGGTCCCGCAGTCCCGCCTCCGGCTGAGCCCGTACTCTTATTTTCCTACTACTCACGCACTATATATATATATATATATATATATATACGGTGCGTGTAAATACTATAAAGGCAACAAAAATATTAACTTTTTTGATAAATTCTAAAACAAATGAAACTTTTTAGGTGCGTTCGTAATTATGTAAATACGTAGCACCTATTGTTGTCGCTTAGTCCTTCCGTCTGTCTG
This sequence comes from Maratus speculifer, assembly GCA_964019185.1. Taxonomy (NCBI): domain Eukaryota; kingdom Metazoa; phylum Arthropoda; class Arachnida; order Araneae; family Salticidae; genus Maratus; species Maratus speculifer. Next base: position 228,460,834 of record OZ025292.1, read on the forward strand.
TTTGTCCGTCTGTCTGTCCGCATATAACAACGTAAAAACTATCTAACCGAATCGTTTGAAATTTAAAACGTATAATTATTACATAATTTTGTCGAGTCATTTCAAATGTTATGAAAATCGGATGCATAGATCAGTTACAGGGACAATCAAAAGTATTCCGTTACTTTACGATCAATGGGAAAAAAAAGTTTCAAATGCAAGTTAATCGTTTGAAATTTAAAACGTATAATTATTACATAATTTTATCGAGTCATTTAAAATGTTATGGAAATCGGATGCATAGATCAGTTACAGGGACAATCAAAAGTATTTCGTTACATTACGATCAATGGGAAAAAAAGTTTCAAATGCCTTTTAATGGTGTTACACTCATTTGAATATAATATAATTGACACGAATCGATGAAGTATGTACTAAAATATACATTCTGTACAATCTGGGATGCAAAGAATATTTATTATTAAATTACAGGGGCACACAAATGTATTCCACTAAATAATGTGAACTGGGAAACATTGTTTGGGGCGTGTTTTAATTATATTAAACTACTTCACATTTTATGAATAAGATATATGTTAATGAACTATAATAAAAATTACTCCCTGCATATTTACAGGAACACAAAGATTTCGACCACTATACTGTATCCAAAGTACGCTCTATTATGCCAACAAGATCTGAATATTTTAAAACTTATAGTACGAACGCACCACATTTGCTACGCTTCACGTGCAATTTCCAACTTGTTTTTAAATATAATATATATCATCAAGCTGAAAAGCTAATAAATAAATCAGCACAATTCAACTGTCACTGTTTTATTATGAAAACAAAGTATTTTTGCTATTTTTGCTTGTGTAAAAACTATAAGGACACCAAAAAAATTCAATATAGTAACCAACGAAACAAATATTTAATGTGTTATGCACGCACCTATGAGCTTACTGATTGCAAATATTCCATCAGTCCTCGACATCATTAATTTTAGTACAGTTCGGAATTGTTTTTTTTCTATTCGTCTTCAATTGTAGATTTGAATTTGAATTCTGAAGAAAAATGGCTTCCATTTTTATAAACTCATCTTACTAGATCTCCCTATAAGTTATCTATAAGATTTAAATCAGGATTTATGAGCGGCCATTTCAAAGCTTCAATATTTTTCTAATAGAACTAATTTTTTTGTCACGATTTGTGTAAATAGGAGCATTATTTCGCTGTTATATCCGTTTTTTCCTTGACAGAAATATTCCAACAGATGAAAGATGGTCAAAATGTTTGTGTATGTGTCTTTGAATTAAATTTTCATGAAAGATATATAAGTGACATCACAATGAACGAAAAGCAGCCCCACTTTGCAACGAATCCACTACTAACTGATGTTTTAATGAAATCCCCTTTTCTCATTAAATATAAATAGAAGTTTTCATATACGTCATTAAAAACATTTCAAAAATATGCATTAAAATATTTAATTGCTATAAAGGACGTTAAATACTAATAAAAACAATAAAAGATCTTAATAATTTTTACATGTTTCGATTGAATTTACTCAATCATCATCAGAAAAAGGAAATACAAATAAACACAAAGATGGAAAATGACAAAAAACTGTTACAAATGAAATTAATTTTTTTTTTTAAAAATAATAAAAATCACGCGCGTTATATTTTAATTATGTATCGCGTTGCTTAATTTTTAAATTATTTAACAATTCAATCCAAATATTTGGGATTTGAAATGACAAGGAGTCATTGCAGACCATTGAGCTTCTGACGTAAATTTCAATACTCTCTCTAATAAAAAGTTGCAAATAAAAATCTGACCTATAAATTAATATAATTTCATTAAATAAAATATCTATGTTTAGACATCGAGCTTAGACATTGAGTCATTATATCCATCCATAGATAGGATCATCCATGAGATCCCCATCCATCAGAAGTTGCTCGAACCATCGAACTGTTCATTGACAATAGAGAAGATTTTGACGTACCTATGAAAAACACTTTAAAAAGTAGCCTAAACCTAATAATTAATAGTAATTATTTTATTTTTAACAATATTATTTATCAGCAATCAGACGGTGCCCCAATGGGATCTCCAATTTCAGAACTCCTTGCAGAATTCAAATTACGCCCCCTTGAATAAAAAATTTTCAATACTTTTAAATTATTACCTTTAGTATGGCTACGTTATGTAGATGATATTTTTTTTGTTTGGCAGGGGGGAGTTGATAAATTGTTAATTTTTATTCAGCAGTTAAATGATCTAGATAATAAGATTAAATTTACTTTCGAACTTGAAACTGATAAGAAATTACCTTTTTTAGATGTTGAGTTAAAAAGAGAAAATAATAAACTAATTCGTTCAGTATATCGAAAACCAATAACAAGCTTAAATGTTATACCTTTTGATGCTTGCACTCCATATTCTTATAAATTATCTACCTTTAGATTCCTTATTAACAGAGCTTTTAGAATTTGTTCTACTGAAAATTTAAATGATGAATTAGATAAAATTAAAACAATAGCTATTAATAACGGATATCAAGTTAAAATAGTTAATAAATTAATTAAAAAGTTTATTAACAAAATGAACAATGCAGTTTTTGAAAATAAAACCGACAATGAAAATAACATGAAAAGGGTTGTTATAAATTATTATCTAAATTTCTTCGAGTCTACTAAAACACAATTAAAAAAGTTTGATTTAAATTTAATTGCAAGATCCCTTCCAAAATTAAAATCAATTTTAACTACTAGAATTTACCCCATTGATAAATTTGACCGATCAGGTGTCTATATCATTTCATTTCTTAAAGAAGGTGGTTATAAAAATTATTATATTGGCATGACTCAAAGAAAATTCAAAGTAAGATGTAAAGAACACATTGCAGACATAATATTTAATAGAGGTAAAACCGCATTATCTAGGCTAAATCAAATAGAAAACATAGATATTTTATTTAATGAAAGTAGATTAATTTATAGGTCAGATTTTTATTTGCAACTTTTTATTAGAGAGAGTATTGAAATTTACGTCAGAAGCTCAATGGTCTGCAATGACTCCTTGCTATTTCAAATCCCAAATATTTGGATTGAATTGTTAAATAATTTAAAAATTAAGCAACGCGATACATAATTAAAATATAACGCGCGTGATTTTTATTATTTTTAAAAAATTTTTATATTTCATTTGTAATAGTTTTTTGTCATTTTCCATCTTTGTGTTTATTTGTATTTTCTTTTTCTGATGATGATTGAGTAAATTCAATCGAAACATGTAAAAATTATTAAGATCTTTTACTGTTTTTATTAGTATTTAACGTCCTTTATAGCAATTAAATATTTTAATGCATATTTTTGAAATGTTTTTAATGGACGTATATGAAAAATTCTATTTATATTTAATGTCTTTTGCATCTATGCTGGATTAAATGAAGTCTATTTATGGTTTATGTGATCTCAATTACAATAACAAGAAGATGGAAAGGTGTATGTTTGACCCTATGGATATTATAACAAATTTGGATGCATTTCATCATTTTAAATATGAAAGACTACGTTTAGATAGGGAACTTCTTAACCTACGTTTTCTTAATATCTGTAAACATATGAATATTGTTCCAAATTTTTTAAAAGTCAAGAGTTGGTTTTTGAAGCATAATTGCGCACAAATGGTAACGAACTTTGAATTAAAATGTTTAAACTCTTATATCAGACGGAAATATTCATTAATAAATTTTTAACGCTCAACACTATGGATGCATATTGGGAAATGGTTGATAAATACCCCTCTACTATTTGACAGATTACACCAGAAAATTGTATGTTACAGAGAGATACAAAACAAAAAGAAAATAAACACGCAGAACAAAAAGATTAAGAAATTACGTATGGCATTTCCAAAGAAACGAATTAAAGATAGAGTTGAATACGTTAATTTATCGGATCATCGTTTCAATCAGGATGAAGATAATATCTTACAACTTGGCCCGAAATTCATGTTTGAAAGACGCCCAGATGCTAAAGATATGATTACAGAATGTGAAAATATTGTACAGGCTGCACCTACAAATCACAAAGAAGAAGTACGAAGTTTGCTTTTTAATAGATTGACTAAATTCAATAAACGAGCCAATAGTTCTGTTAATAGAATTAGTAAATCAGTAAATAAAAAGCAATCTGATACCATTAAACGGTTACAATCATATAATGATATTGCTAATATCCAAACTGATAAATCTAATCGTCTAGCTGTTCTTAACAGAGAAGACTATATTAATAAAATGCATGTTTGTATTAAAAAGATGAAATGTAAAACATTAAAACATAATCCACTAAATAAAATATGTGCGAACACGAAGGAAATAATAGAGAAAGGCAAATGGCCAGATTTTATGAAAGTTAACCTTAAGCTAAATAAAGAAGCAGTTATTCCAAGATTAGTTGGCAGATTGAAGGACCATAAACAAGATTATCCTCTCCGCCCGATTGTATCTAAATGTCAAGGTCCTACATATTACTTAGAGCGTGCATTTGTTCCATTACTGAAACAGTTATTGCCTCCCTCCACTTTCACAGTTGATTCCAGTACTGACTTCATTGATAGATTAAAGAAAATAGACATTACAGATAATTGTATTTTAGCAAGCTTAGACATTTAGTCATTATATCCATCCATAGATACTTCAGAAGTAGCTCGAACCATCGAACTGTTCATTGACAATAGAGAAGATTTTGACGTACCAATGAAAAACACTTTAAAAAGTGGCCTACACCTAATAATTAATAGTAATTATTTTATTTTTAACAATATTATTTATCAGCAATCAGACGGTGCCCCAATGGGATCTCCAATTTCAGGCCTCCTTGAAGAATTCAAATTACGCCCCCTTGAATCAAAAATTTTCAATACTTTTAAATTATTACCTTTAGTATGGCTACGTTATGTAGATGATATTTTTATTGTTTGGCAGGGGAGAGTTGATAAATTGTTAATTTTTATTCGGCAGTTAAATGATCTAGATAATAAGATTAAATTTACTTTCGAATTTGAAACTGATAAGAAATTACCTTTTTTATATGTTGAGTTAAAAAGAGAAAATAATAAACTAATTCGTTCAGTATATCGAAAATCAATAGCAAGCTTAAATGTTATACCTTTTGATGCTTGCACTCCATATTCTTATAAATTATCTACCTTTAGATTCCTTATTAACAGAGCTTTTAGAATTTGTTCTACAGAAAATTTAAATGATGAATTAGACAAAATTAAAACAGTAGCTATTAATAACGGATATCAAGTTAAAATAGTTAATAAATTAATTAAAAAGTTTATTAACAAAATGAACAATGCAGTTTTTGAAAATAAAACCGACAATGAAAATAACATGAAAAGGGTTGTTATAAATTATTATCCAAATTTCTTCGAGTCTACTAAAACACAATTAAAAAAGTTTGATTTAAATTTAATTGCAAGACCCCCCTCCAAAATTAAAATCAATTTTAACATCTAGAATCGACCCCATTGATGAATTTGACCGATCAGGTGTCTAAATCATCCCATTTCTTAAAGAAGATGGTTATAAAAATTATTATATTGGCATGACTCAAAGAAAATTCGAAGTAAGATGTAAAGAACACATTGCAGACATAAAATTTAATAGAGGTAAAACCGCATTATCTAGGCTAAATCAAACAGAAAACATAGATATTTTATTTAATGAAAGTAGATTAATTTATAGGTCAGATTTTTGTTTGCAACTTTTTATTAGAGAGAGTATTGAAATTTACGTCAGAAGCTCAATGGTCTGCAATGACTCTTGTCATTTCAAATCCCAAATATTTGGATTGAATTGTTAAATAATTTAAAAATTAAGCAACGCGATGCATAATTAAAATATAACGCGCGTGATTTTTATTATTTTTAAAAAATTTTTAAATTTCATTTGTAATAGTTTTTTGTCATTTTCCATCTTTGTGTTTATTTGTATTTTCTTTTTCTGATGATGATTGAGTAAATTCAATCGAAACATGTAAAAATTATTAAGATCTTTTAATGTTTTTATTAGTATTTAACGTCCTTTATAGCAATTAAATATTTTAATGCATATTTTTGAAACCCTTTTTCTCAATTTAATTAATTTTCCCCGATGAAAAGAAATGAAACTTAAATGGCCCTGATAACTAGAACTATCACTGGGATGATTTAAGAGAAGAATTTATTAGCTTTTCAACTTGATGATGCATATTATATGAAAAAATGTTTCGTTTGTTTTCAAATTTCTCAAAAAAGTTAATTTTTTTTGCTGTCCTTATAGCTTTTACATGCACTATATATATATATATATATATAGATAGATAGATAAATATGCACATGCTAAACGAATATGTCGAACGAACGCATTTGATTCATTTAATATTTTTGTATGGGCATCAAACATAAAGAAAAATATTGCGCAATAATATAAAAATTACGTATTAAGAATAACATTGTTTAAATGTCTATAATTCATTAAATTGCTAAAGAAAGGAAAAATTATACAGAAATAAATTCTGTTCGCTTTCCTTGTACAATAACTTCACTAACAACTTCATTAATAAAAGAATGACTTCCTTTTGAGGAAATTTATTTAAGACGAAAAAGACGGTTTTCACTCTATGGAAATGTCTTTTTCGAGATGGAAAGCGCTATATATCTAGTGCTTCTTGGCGTCTATTCAATTGTCTATCATTATGTGGAAATGACCATTGTTGAATACTCCGCAGGTCTCATCTAAGTACCATCGGTCGATTATATGAGATTTCCTCATCCTCTGTACTTTTTTTTCCGTCGTTTTATAGTAGTGATTGAGAATTCTTACGGAGAAGAAATGTAATGAATCAATCTGAATGACAGCCATATTCATTATTTTTTAATATGTAGCATATATTTTAATGATAAGATTATGATAGAAGGAAAAATATAATAAAACGATTTTGGTGCCATTTATTCAGTTTGATGGGTGGATTTGTTTTTCTCATTTTCTATTTATTGAAAAGAGAATGACGTCTTTATGTGTGTACGGATGATATTGGAAAAATTAATTAATGAACCTTTAGTAGGCAAATTTTCCCAATGGGGAACATAAAATTAAAAATTTAGTAAAAACTGAGTTTTACTAAAATTGACTTGAAAAAAATTAGCAGAAATCGTATAAAGATGACTTGATTTTTTCAAATAGAAATTCTATTCCTATCATTAATAGGGAAATGTACAGAAAATCACAAAAATGACAATTTTAATCATTTCTTAAAGTGCACAACTAAAATATTCATAAAAATATGAAAAATAATCCAATGTTTCTAAAAACGGTTTGGTATATGCGAAATAACTTTAATCAATATAAAGGACATCATGTTTGATAATAATAATCAAAAGCACATTAGGGGTTGCTTATTAAATATTCATGTACCCAATTGGGAACATTTGCCTATCACCATTATTCTGTATTGATATAATTTTCAGTAACAGGAATTTTCATTGACATGTAATAGAAATGGGATCCCTTTTTAGAGAAAAAAAACTCCGGAATTATTTGAAAGGGAATTCCGCTTTTGAAGTAAGGAAAGGGGAAATCCATTAATAGTTGAAAAGGAAATCCCCAAATTTTGTGAAAGTACAGTTGAATTTTATTAGCAGTTTAGTGCGTTCACTTATCAGATTTAATTTTCAAAGGTATCAAATGTAACTTTTTTAGCGAAATAGCATGTTATGAAGAAAAAATTTAAACTCTAGAGACAGCTGTTGATTACCTGATGACTCTCAGACATTTTGATGTTTCAGATTTTTCAAACGAAGAACTTGAAATATGTCAGCATCCTTCTGATGAAAGTGATCGCATCTCAGAAGAGGATATTGCTGACAGTATGCTTAATCCTGTTGTTCCTTCTAATGTTTGTGGTCACCTTAGTATTTTTACGAATGAAATATCAATAAGACAAAGTAGTTGCGATAATGAAGTTTCAGGATCTGATTTCAATGAACGAAAGAGACTTTCTAGTTCTGATAGGGTTGAAAAAATGAAGTTATTTACATTAAAATGGAAAAAAATATTCTGTGTTTTGTAAGCCCATCAAGTAAACTAACAATAAAAATTGCTGATAAATTTCCATAACTAACAGGAGCAGAACTTATTGACATTTTTTTTTAATCATTTCCCAAGAATATGTAATTTTTCTAGCAGAAATGACATCAACTTATTCTTCTCAAAAACGGACTAATATATAAACTGACTGGAAAGATTTTGTTACATTTTTTGGGAAAATTTTATAGAGTGGATATCATCAGGTCCCCACTGAAAATTATTACTGGATCACTTCCGAAAACATAACTCTCCCTATAGTTTCAACTGTTATGCGAAGAAAAAAAAATTCAAAGAAATCAAAAGAAATTTTCATCTGATGGAAAACATTTCATTGCAACCTGGTGATAAATTAGGGGAAAATACAACCAATCTATTATGAGCTAAATGAAAAATGTAATCATTTTGGATTATTTCACAACCAGGTTATCAGTGATAAATCAGGGGTGCCGTATTATGGCCACCATTCCTTTAAAATGATCATTCAAGGAACACCAATTCATTTCGGATTCAAAATCTGGATGATTTGCGCTAATAATGCAAAACAAATCAGCCAAATGAAACAGTCTCCTTTGCACTAGGGTTGTTAATAATCTTTTGACAGCTGTTGCAAACCCTCTTCAAGTAGAAATATTTTTGATAACTTTTTACTACTTTTGATTGGATGAAAGATCTTGTAAGTAGAAATATAAAAACTATTGGAACTATCCGAGATCATCGAATTAAAAATTGTCCATTGACACAATCAAAGAATATGAAAAAATTAGAAAGAGGTTCCTTTGATTATCAAAGTGATGGATCGGTATTTTTATGCTGCTGGTATGACAATTCTGTGGTGACAGTTTCTTCAAATCGTTACATTCATATCCCAATGCAGTCGACTAAAAGATATTCACGTAAAGATCAGAAGAAAGTTAACATACAACAACCAAAGTTAATGCATAATATATTATACTGGAATGGGAGGAGTTAACATGCTCGATATATTAGCCAGCTACCGTCCAACATTTCGAAATAAAAATTGTTGTGGAATCTATTTGTTAATGCATTAAATATAGCTGTCGTCTCTGGTTGGCTTTTATATTCAGTAATTCGTGAGGAAAATACTAAGCTGACTCATCTGTAGTTTCGCCGAGAGGTTAAAGTTGTTCTTCTAAGAAATGCACCAAGAAAGTCAGGGCTTCAACCTAGACCCAAAGTTCACCACCATATATCACAAAGAAAGTGTGATGGTCATTTCATTCTACAAAAACACAATGTAGATGTGCACTGTGCAAGGTAAATTGAAAATTTGCATTTAAAATACTTTCTACTGTATCATGGGATAAATATATAAACTTAATATTTTTGATATTTTAATTAAGTAAAAGAAATTGGTTTCATTAAAATTTATAAATTTGCAACGTAATTCATGTGTGTACTTAAATTTAAAAATAAATGTTTCATTTCACTCTTATTATGTTGCTTACAGTTTAGTCTATTCATAACTATATTCCACTTTTGAATCGAGTGTAAAAGTATAGTTGGAAGTGACCAATGTTCCCAATTGAGAGCATGCTGAAAATTATACATAAATTTTTTCCACCATATTAATGACTAATATCCCTTAACTAAAGCATTAGAAGCCATAATGTGCATGAAAATAATTTAAAATATACTTGGATTTGAATTTGGCATGTAAAAGGTTAAAATAATAGATTTTTTTCAACATTTTATGGTTTGTTGTGTGACACGAGTTATGCAGCTGTAAGTATACAAAATTTGAAGTCTCTGACTTATATTGTTTTTATATTATTGGACGTTTGTGTCGAACAGATAAAGAACAGAGAAGAATTGGGTATCGCCTGATGAACAAAATTCTACTAAGATACCGTCAGAACGACCAAAGTACTGTGTACCGTCAGAATCCAAATTTTTGTTTTTTAAATTCGGTTAGTACAGTAGGATCTTAATTTCAAGCGGTAGAACAAGCTGATCATTTATTGCTCCTTCTGCATGAATTTCCATGTTTTCTTTGTAACATGCATGAATGAGTCCAAGGTGAAGTGGGAAAATCGAAGCTTGTCCAGTAGCGTTACATGAAACTTTTTTAAATTCATATATCAGATATTTGTGAAAAGAATCAAATATTTGCAATTTTTTCTTTACCTTTCTTTATCCTAGTTTGAAGATCTCTCCATGCGATGTATATTCAACTTTACATCACACAGACAGACGTGGAAACAAATATCTTTCTTTTCTTTATGAAGATATGAAACATAAAAAAATGCACAATAATAAAAAATTTGAGAAGTAAAAATAACATTGTTTTCATTGTATATATATCATTAAATGCTTAAGAAGGAAATAAATACTAAAGAGAAATAATAATAATAATAATGAAATAACTCAGTTCGCTTTTTTTATTCACTATCTTCATTAACAGAAGTATGACTATCCTAAGAGGAAATTTATATAAGACGGAAAAGACGTTTGTCGTTTTAGGAAAATGTCTTTTTTAAGAGGGAAAATGCTATATATCTAGTGCTTTTTGGTGTCTATTCAAATGTCTATCATTATGTGGAAATGACTTTTGTTGAATACTCCGCAGATCTCGTCTAAGTACCGTCAGACTATTATGCGAGATTTCTTCATCCTCTGTACCTTATTTTTTTTACTCGTTCTTTATTAGTGATTGAGAATTCTTATGGAGAATAAGAGTAATGAATCAATCTGTATGACAGCAATATTCACTATTTTTTTAATATACAGTACATGTTTTAATGATAAGATTATGATAGAGAAAAAAATCTGATTAAACGATTTTGATGCCATTTATTCAGTATAATAGACTGACTTGAATTTTATCATTTACTGATGATTGAAATGAGAATGATGTCTTTTAAGCGTGATCGAAGACAGGAATAATGAATATGATTCGCATAATAATACTTTACGTCGCGAAATGTAAAACAAATTCCGAGTAAAATTGGTACTCATTTTGATTTAGGTTTTTTTATTTATTTAATGTTCGAATATTGTATGTTATTGTATTTGTAATAATAACATATTTGTTATTTTGCACATGCGTCTATTTCTGCAAAAAAGAGCTAATTCCTTTTTTATCGTAAGGTGTCTGGAATTTTGCTTATTTTATTGCTAAAGTTTTACATCTTGAATATATCTAACCGATTAAAAACCAGTAGGATGTGGCAATCCCGAAAACTTATCTGATACATGCAGGGTTGTTAAATACCCGGTATTTTTCGGAAAAAACCCAACCCACTGTGTTTTTTCAGAGTTTTTGGGGTTTTATCTGGGTTTTTCGGGTTTTTTCAGGGTTTTGGGTGTTATGAGAGGTGGTTCAGAATGCTTGAAAAAAAAAATGTATTTATTACTAAATTTAAAGCAGCTAATTGATTTCAAATATATATAAATCAATGACAGTAATCAAAATTATGCTTTGCTTTTTGATAAATTGATTATTAGTAATAATTTATAAAGTAAATATTTTTTATTATTACTAAATAATAGAATAAGCCAGTAATTCTACATGTCTACATAATTAAATTAGGATTCTAAGAATATATGGCATTTTGTTATGAGCTTCTATTGTATAACATAGAACAAATTACACATCAAAGTGTTTTTTTAATGGGAAAAAAATTGTGCTACTTACATATGCTACAGAGATTAACTAACAATTATTTCTTTTAAAAATTGTGATGGTATAATTAAGACATTTGTTTTCTTTGGGGTGGGGGGGTGGTGGTTATAAACTTTATGAGTGGTGTACTGATAAGAAGTATATTACAATATATTATATATGTAATATAAATACATTATATGTGTAATTTAAAGTTGAAATTTTGAAAAAACCCACTTGGGTTTTTTCCTGGGTTTTTTCAAGTGGGTTTTTTCAGAAAAAACCCACCCGGGTTTTTTGAGCTGGGCAAAATGATAACAACCCTGGATAAATGTTAATACTTCCAGAAAATTAAACATAGCAGCGTCACCGGTTAGTTAATTTACACCAAAATCTGACCTGCAAGAACTTATTTCAAGTTCTAACTGAATTTGAAAATTGATTAAAATCCGTGTGTTAGTATTTGAAATAGAATAATGCAGAAATCATAAAAAAGCTAGACAGAAGCGCTAACTGTTGAGCGATTTACTTCAAAAATTAAATTATACTATTTTATATCAGGGAATAACTGAATTTGAAGTTTGGTGAAAATTCGTGCATTGGTTTCTGAGATAGAGAGAGCTATTGCAATAATCATAAATAATGTTGCATAGAAGCACCAACTGTCGGGCAATATGCACCAAAATCTAATAATCTACAGTTTATTTAAAGGTTTAACTGAATCTAAAGTTTTGTGAAATTCCGTGCATTAGGTCTTGAGACAGAGCTACCATAAATGTTTTCTCACATACGAAGTGACAGAATGACCGACAGACTTACGGACAGACATTTTGAAAAAAAAAATGATTCTCTGATCCATAAAACGCGTAAATCCGCCGGAAAGTGGAATCGGAAAGTTTTCAAGAATCCAATATTTTTTGCAAAGATAGAAGAACGTAAAAAAGTAATTATGATAAGTGTATTCCGTTTTATATATCCATGCTCGACAATTACGTTAAAAGAACGGAACCGATTCGGGTAATTTTTTAAAATTTTCAAATAGATCCGTTTTAAATTTCATAAAAAAATTTCAGTACTTAAAAAAAACTCACACACAAAAAAACAATAGCTTTCTTCATTATGTTATTCGAAGTTGTTGGCAAATTTTTGCGATAGCTGGCTGAGAAAAGCCTTTCGCTGCACGAGAAGCCGATGTACACAAGAACTACAAAAACTCGTCTATTTAGTGTTCTGTGCTTTATACTTAAAAAAGGAACTTTTATAAGATCATATGTACGTCTGTACTATTAAACACAGTAAGTTTAAATTTGATAGAAGTAATAAAGGCTATAAACTCACATATTTATAGATTATTAAACATTCTAAAATACATGAATTTAGAAAAAAAATGTATGGGCTGATGAAAATTATTTCAAAATAAAAATATTTTTTTTTGTATATACACCGTTTTAGAATATCGTATGCAATTTGACTTAACGCCTAAGAGAAAAGTGTATCTATTTTTTAATTTGAGGAATTATATTCGCAGACACATCGTCAGAAATGTACAGCAAAAATATTCCGAACCTCTATTTATCTATATACTGAAATTGATATAATAATAATGATAAAAAAGTCTGCAGCAGATGTTTATTTAAACCTTTCAGGAAAACTACAGCAACTATCTTAAATCACATCATTTTTGACATAATGGCATTAATTTGTCGCAGATAATCTTTTTTTACGAGTACTCAGATGTTGAGAGTCTTTACAGGTACCTATCGTCACAGAATAATAAAATGATTATTCGTAATGATTTTAGAAAAAAAAATGTTGGTAATTGGCCGAGATATCAACATTACAAACACGGACGGTTTAGATATACATAAAGACATGAGAGTCGCATTCAGTGCACCATCAGCTTTTAAAATTTTTGTAACGACTTTTAATGATATATTTGTATAACTCCCAATAGCAGTATAATAGAAATAAACGTCAAATTCTTAAAAAACAGATTAGTTTAATTAGAATTAATTGTGTAATTACTTTGGGGCTTTGGGGTTCGCGACTTCTTTTCATATATCAAACACACACACACACATATCTATCTCTCTCTCTCTCTCTCTCTCTATATATATATATATATACACACTATATTGCCATTGATTATTGGACACTTGCGATTTTAGACATTTTACTAAATATCTAGAAAAATACATGAGGAATCATCTCGAAACTCTTAGTGTACAAATATAATAGCATACGTCATACATCGCCATGAATATTTTTTACCGAAACTCCATAGGGGACCGTCAATAAATTAAAAAAGAATGAATATCTTTTGAATAACCCTGTCAAAACTAATGTAGCAAAAGCGTTCAAACTCTAGATTATGATTGAAGGCCTTATTGTAATATGCCTTGTTCATTTTTATGCAAATAGCATGCATACTCGCAGAGTAATCAAGGTTTTTATAAAAATGGTCCCAAATTTTTCCAAGTTTTTTCCTTATAATTTTCAGAGTTCTTAATATAAAATAATATTTTTTTCAGAAAATATGACAAACAACATTGCACACAGTACCTTGTAATCAGAATTAAAAAATAATGAAAATTTTGTACAAAATGAGTAGGTTTACTTAATAATTTTTTACTGCGCATGCGTCAACGATATCAAAATTTCATTTCCATATTATGTTACTTAAATGTATAAAGCAACTTTTGTGAAAGTCACAAAATCATAACTTGAAAATTCTGAAAATAATCGTCAATTGAATTAGTTGAAAATCCGTTAGTCTCAAAATAAAGCAAAAACAAGAGGGGTTGTATCCATATATTCATTGATTAGTGTCAATATAGAATACACAATACGGGATGTACTACTACATTTGGATAAAATCCCTCATTTTTTTTGCTTAATTTTGGAAACAACGGATTTTGTCCTTTTTCTATAGACGATTACTTTCAGAATTTTCAAGCTATGATTTTGAGACTTTTACAAAAGTTGCTCTATACATTTAGCTAACATAATGTGCAAATGAAATTTTGATATCTTTGACGCATGCGCAGTAAAAAATTATTTAGTAAACCTACTCATTTTTCATACAATTTTTATTATTTTTTAATTCTGATTACATGGTACTGTCTGCAATGTTGTTTGTCCTATTTTCTGAAAAAAATATTATTTTATATTAAGAACTCTGAAAATTATAAGGAAAAAACTTGGAAAAATTTGGGACTTTTATAAAATGGAATTTTATAAAAACCTTAATTACTCTGCGAGTATGCATGCTATTTGCATAAAAATGAACGCAGTATATAACAATAAGGCATTCAATCTTTATCTAGAGTTTGAGCGCTTTTGCTACATTAGTTATGACAGGGTTATACAAAAGATATTAACTCTTTTTTAATTTGTTGACGGTCCCCTATGGAGTTTCGGTAAAAAATCTTCACGGCGATGTATGGCGTATACAATTATATTTATACACTAAGAGTTTCGAGATGATTTCTCATGTATTTTTCTAGATATTTAGTAAAATGTCTAAAATCGCAGGTGTCCAATAATCAATGGCAATATAGTGTATATATATATATATACACTATACAATGTGTATATACACTATACAATGTATATACACTATACAATGTATATATACACTATACAATGGCAATATAGTGTATATATATATATATATATATATATATATATATATATATATATATATATATATATATTGGATAAAATTTATAAGAAATATTACAGAGTAGCAATCTTTGATACCATTATAGTTTTTTACCACTCTGAATTTTCATAGTATATCCAACTATACCCTCTCCGCGCATATAGCTATACCCATCGCTACGTTGTATTAACTTTTTAGGTATTATTAATTTTTTATGAACCTTTTTCTTGCACTATTACGACTATTAGTTAATATTGTACAGAATCTGCACGCGAGCGATACTCACACTTGATCAATTATTTTTACGCATATTCAATGATTACTCCGAAACTACAGACTGATTCATATGATTTTTTTAACTATCAGAGTACACTTTCGAATTACTCCAAATTAATTTCATGAAAATTACTTGGGGTCTTTTTTTAAAATTTAAAAATAAATAAAATAATATAAACAGCTTTAATTTTTTTCATTTTCCTTTATTTTCATTAAGTAATGTAGCACTATCTTTTAAAAGAAAAAGTAACTGTATGGTAATTTTTCTTCTTTTTTTTTCGATTTTGTTTCTTGATTTGTTGTAGAGAAAATCAAAAAGAAATTCAAGTTTTTTTTTATATATGTCTCTTTATACATATATTCAAAATGTTGAAAAATTATATTTTTGTAAAGTACAAATAACTTCCTCCGAATGTAAAACCCCCATACATGTAAACATTTATTTTATTTTTTATTTTTTAAGGTATAATTTAAAAGTCCACCCTTTTAAGTTTTATATATTTCATTAAGTTTTAATAGATATTTATATTGATATAATAATATTTGTTATATTTATTTCATATTTAAATTAATTTTATGTAAAGTTTTTTTTCACTAATTTATTATTTTTGTTAGTGGAAACTATTAGCTTGGACATAAGAAAGCTTTTTATTTTTATTATTTTTTAATTCGAAGTTAATTTGATCTGATTACATTTTGCAATTTATGCATGTCATGTAAAATATCATAAATTCCAAAAATATCTCGTCACATTCAGAAATTTATCATGATTTTAATAAAAATTCGAATTATAAGCCACACCTCCTTTAAAATCATCATATTTTTCTATCTGCTGCTTTTGGTAATTCACCGTATTACTGAAAAAATATTGGAATTTATCATTAATTATGTGATTTTCTAGATTGTTGAGAAAATAAATATTTTAAACGAGTCAAATTAAAAAATTAATTATTTTTTTAATTATATACATCTAAAATTCATAATGAATTAAAAATAAATATATGTAATATTGGAAATAGTTATTCGAAAAAGAATTTGAAATTATTAAACATTTGTTCGAAAAACATTCGATATTCCGAAAATATAATCATTACTACATAGATATATTTATCATTGGCGATATGATTCATGGAATCTTAATGGAAAAGAGTAAAAGTACGCCATCCTTCAGTTATTTGTTTACTTCTCTTTATTATCTGTTTTTTAAACATTATTGGAAATAAATTTGTCTCATATATCTACAATGCATAAAATTATACTGCCCGAATTATAATAAAATTTTCAAATACTTTTATTTTATGTGTATTTTTCATTTTGTGCATGTGTATTTCTTATACAAATTTCACTAATTTGAATTGGTTTCTATTTAACAAACTGTCTTCATAAAGAAGTGTTTAAGTGCAACAATGTGACTTCGTTAAACGGTTGTTTCACTGTATAAAAAATTATGTAACCCTGTTATAGTAGAATTTTCTAATAAAAAAATCTATAATTGGAAGTGATATATCTCAAATAACTCTCCAAGAACGTGTTTCTTATCGTTCAACTACAGAATGATCTAATAGAATGTGGATAAAAGTGGAAGAACGTGATATAAATACCAATGAAATTGAACGTAAAAGAGCCATTTGAAGTCAATTTGCAGAATAAAGCTGCCTATCTAACATTTTCGGAATGTATTTGAATTATATAGCCGTTTTTCAAGATAGAGAATATCTAAAAGCTGCATAAGTTAATCCGACAATCACTTTAATAAGAAACTAAGAAAAGTTTCTTTAATTATAATAATTTTAATTGCACTTAAGTTATAAATTCTGTTTTATAAATTTCTTATAAGAAATTTCTAAGTGTTTTTAACAAACTTTTTAAATACAAGCGTTGATGCTACTTTGATTCGTTGGAATCATAAACGTGGAATTATAGCTCAGTTTTTTTAAGAAAAGAAAAAGGTTTTTAAAAATCCATTTGCATTTATTTATTACAAATATATGAAAGTATGTTCGCATTTTTTAGTCTATATATTGATAAACGATTTTACAGATGACGGGCATAAAGTATTTTTTGGAATCTCTGAAAAAAAAGAAGTGTTTAACATATATCGTAGAAATGATACAAAGTATTTGAAACAGCAATTTTTGTTCTTACAGAAAAGCAGAATTCTTCCACAACATTTGTTAACCAATGTTTCCTTAACAAACAATCACGGCATTAAATGTGGTTGACAAATTAAATTAAATACTGATTTTTCCATAAAAAAAGAAGAAGAAGAAGAATGGGCCGTTGATAAATGACGCTTGGAGGGTGGAGGAGGGTGCGAGAAATTGTGACAAAGGAGTGGCAGGGGATAAAAAGAAATGTGACACCACACATTTTGGTTAAGATAAAAACAATAAGAAATCAGCACATTAAATTTCGAAGTTATTTTGAAATTGAAGCATTTTGTGTTCACATTGTAAAGATAAAATTTAAAGCCAAACATACTATTAAATTCCATTTCAAATTCCAAAATATTATTGTTTTCAATTTCTCTTTCATATTAATATTGTATTACTATTGTATATTAATTATAATTTTTGTTGGGAATCTTAATCTTATTTCATACAAAATAAGTACACAAATCATTTTTATTGTTATTTTCACAAAAGTCGTTAAAATACACTGTTTCAGTTTAAAAAGAAAATTTGAAATATGATCTACAACATAGTGCTTAGTTTATGAACAACAAGTATATGTAATATAGAGTGACATGTGACAAGAAGGGTGCACTGTAAAAAAAAAATTCAAGAGGTTACGAAAAATTTTTTAGTAAATTTGCATTCCACAGAATTTTTTAGTAACCAATACAAACTTTTTTTTGCAAGTGAAACAAACATTTCTTTTGTAAACTGAACAAAAGAATTTTTTGTATAACTAACTTAAAACTTTTTAGTATGAGCCACCAGGCAAATTTTAGGAATAGCTCCAAAAAAATTTTTAGTAACCATTACCTGTGCCCGAAAGGCAGGAGCTTCCTTCGAGCTGCATCCAGTGGGTAAAAAGACAGACTTCTGAAGCGGAAGGTTTTCGGCTAAGCCGCAATAGATGGCAGCACCAAACATTGCTACCTGCTCCAACAGGATTTTCATAATCCTTTTATTTAACGAGTACTTACACTGCATACATTCGGTGCGTATTGGTGGAGTCCAGCATCGAGCCCGGGGCCTTTCAGCCTGGATTTCGATGCTATGACCACTAGGCTATCACGACCACACCAAGTGAGATTTAGTAATAGCTATTAAAAATATAAAAGTATTAACTTTATTCGTTGCTAGCTTTTTTCTAGTAATTCTTACAGATTTTCTTGTAACCAAGTAAGATTACTAAAACTTTTTCAGCAATTGCGAGGATCACTAAATTTTTTTTACCCCTCTGCCCCTCTTTGTCCCAAAGTATCAGACTTCACCATCCACCCACACAGTAAAAAAAAGGGCCGATCTACTAAAAAAATTTTAGTGATCCTCGCAATTACTGAAAAAGTTTTAGTAATCTTACTCGGTTACAAGAAAATCTGCAAGAATTACTAGAAAAAAGCTAGCAACGAATAAAGTTAATACTTTTATATTTTTAATAGCTATCACGACCACACCAAGTGAGATTTAGAAATAGCTATTGAAAATATAAAAGTATTAACCTTATTCATTGCTAGCTTTTTTCTAGTAATTCTTACAGATTTTCTTGTAACCGAGTAAGATTACTAAAACTTTTTCAGTAATTGCGAGGATCACTAAAATTTTTTTAGTAGATCGGCCCTTTTTTTTACTGTGTGGGGAGATGGTAAAGTCTGATACTTTGGGACAAAGAGGGGCAGAGGGGTAAAAAATATTGAAAAAAAAGTGCGACATCTTTTATTGACAGCTCTTAAGATAAATTTTACTGAAGTTTTTCGCTCGCAATTGAAAATTGCTCCTGTTGTATGATAATGTCACTCGATAAAAAAAGCAATCAGGTAAATGTGATCACAAATCGCAGTGAAGGTTTTGCTTAATATTCCTTTCTAAGCACATTATACTTTAATTAATAAACTCAAATTGTTAATTTATAATTATTATATTGTTACATTGATCTGGATTAAATAGAGGAATGATGATTGAGATAGTGAGAGTCTGGTGCATAATATTACTGCGCCCATTTCCTTTCATTTAAGATATTACATGACATATCATAGATTAAATTTGGAGTTTGGGAATTTGTTTCAATATCTCTCCTTCCCTCTGACGACAGAAAGAAAAAACTAGAAGAAAAGATTCTAGTTGTTGAAATCTGTTATGCAGATTTTTTCTTAATTTTGGAAGAAATTTATGGAGTAGTAATAAGCAAAATAAATTATTAAACACCTCATAGTGGTGAAAAAATGTGTTAAGAGGTTCTGGAAGGGTGTTTAGTAAGTTATAGGCCAAAAATTTTAAAACTATGTGTGACATCGAAATTTTCAGCCGTCTACCCCCAGGGGGAATTCCCCTAATTTACCTGAGTCCAAAATTTACTCTAGTTACATGTCGGACTCCAATAGACACCCCTTTGATCAAACCTTCAAATGAGGTCGAATCTCGCTGTACAGTTTAATTAGGGGATGAGTAGTAAAATTGTTTAAAATACACATGTTTGAATCCGTACAGGTAAAAAAGAAAATCAGAAATTACAATCCTTTCTCCTCACACTTCTAAAAAATTTTTAAGTGATATAAAATATCTAAAATTTCAGAATAGAAGAAAATAGAATAATTATAAGAGAATATAGAATAATAGAATAGAATTTCAGAAAATCAGAAATATTCAGAATAGTGATGGGCGATTCAGGAAATTTTGAGAATCGATTAAAATCGACATCGTATAAAACAACATCGATCATAATAAGAATCGATTTCTCAGTTCTAGAATCGATACTAAAATCGATATTTCGATATTCAGATTCACGCAGAAAAGATCCAAATTACTAATTCCAAAACTTAGACAATCAGCAGGACCATAATTACCGCCCCCCACCCTTCATCCCCATTTAGGGAGGCATAGAATTAAGCTATTGCAGATTTTAGAATCGGATAATAAGAATTTTAAATTTTAAAATGATTGTCACTTATGGTTGTCACTTACACAAAAACTTTGACAAATTTGAGACATAACTCAACCAATAACAGCACTGAGTAACTTGGTATTAAACCGAGGATAAACAGTGCCAAGAGCGTGTAACTAGAATGGGGAACAAGGAGTATAAACTTTTTTTTTTCTAATGCCAACCAAATGTTACACGAGATAGTTTGGAAGAACAAAAAATATGCCCCATACCCATGGGGGGCTGGTAAACTCCACTCTTGACGGAAGGGCGACCATAGCCCAAATGTATCTTTTGTCGAAGTTTCAAAATGAGGATCTACAATAAAATAGAACGAGAATTGGACATTTTAAAAATTTGCATGCATACTTTGAGCGGCCCATTTAGTAGAGATTGGCGAGGAAGGGGGGAGGGCGTGGGATTAGAATGGACGAACTTGAAATAAATAATAATAATAATAATAAACTAATAACCCAAATAACTGAGCTTCTAAACGAAAATATAGTGTTTAACTTAGTGTTGAATTCATGGGGTGGCCGTGGGGAACATGTACTCTTTGAAACTATAAAAAGTGCCAAGAGCATGTAACTAGGTGAAGAGAGGGGTAGTAACAGAAAAAAAATGAGGAGATAAAAACTTTATAACGATAAGTTACATGAGATGATGTGGAAGAAACAAAAAATATGCCCCCCACCCAGGGTTTCAAGGTAAATCCCAAACGGACAGAAGGGCGACCCCGCCCAAATGTATCTTTTGTTGAGGTTTCAAAATATGGATTTAAAACAAAATAAAACGAGGATTAGACTTTTTTAAAATCGCAGTCATAATTTGAACGATCCTGTAAGTTAAGATTGGTGAGGAAGGAGGGGGGGGGGGGTTAGGACGGACGAACATGGAAAAAAAAATAGTGGCACTCCGAAAGTGCCGACAGAAGTGAAACCTTGAACAATTATGTGTGTATTTTTTGAATCGTTAGGATATATAATTGAATCGTCAGGAAATACTTTTAAATGAATTAAAAAAAGATTCTATAATATTAAAGAACATATCAATATCTATAAAAGAACCGCGCGATACCATATGTCCAGTTATTGTAGTTAACTCACTATAACTACTTTCTTATACATTTTAAAACGCGATAAATACACCAACCAAAATTAGACCATACTATCGATACCTTAATCCTTATCCAAATAAATCATTTTGTATTAATGCCTGTTACAATATTTGTAGATTACTTTTTGAATTATTTAAATCGGACATTCCATTCAAAAGATATTACGAATTTAAAGATGACAATCTAAAGAAATAATAGCGCTGCTGAGCACTCGGTGGCTAATAAGCTTAGGGATTACGTGTGCAATCAAAAGATTGAGGGTTCGAACCCCAGTTTCGCTGATATGTATCAATGTTTTATTTTTTTTTCGAAGAAGTTTGAAAAATTAAAATTTTAACCCATTATGGGTCCGTAATGTTACATAAAATGATGGGAGAAAATTTCTTATGCTAGGTTTGTAATGTATGAAGCATACGCTTTCAATAGACATATTGTACCAAGAAAGAAGAAAACCCCCCTCTGTCCCCCCCCCAAAAAAGGTCCTATAGGAAAAACCGGGAAACTGTAATAGCAAAAAGAACGGCGAGAAATGGTTAGCTATACTAGAATTTTTCTCCTCATTGTTACTCCTAAAGAAACAAAGTTACAGCCTTTTAAAGATTGAAATGAAGTGAAGAAATAAGCAAAATTAGGTGAGTGATCGACAGGAAGGGAGGGGTCCACAGCTCTGGGGGTGCCATATAGCTTAAACTTTTAAGTTAAAAATGGTAGAGAATTAAATGAGCGAAATTTTAAGGAGTATATTGGGGGAAGGTGCAAGTCCCCTCTCAACATTTTTTTTGTTTATTTTGAAGAAACAAAAAAATACGCCCCCGGCGGGGCGCAGATAAACCCGAAACGGGCGGAAGGGCGATCCTTTATTTATCTATTGTCAAGGATTTAAAATGTGGATCTAAAATAAAATAGACCAAGAATTGGACATTTTAAAAACTGTATGCATATTTCGAACGGCCCTGTAAGTTAAAACTGACGCAGAAGGGGGGGGATTAGAAGAGACGAGTGTGAAAAATAAAACATAATAAAGTAATACTTCAAATTACTGGACTTCTAAACAAAAATATAACGATTTAACCTTGTGTCGAATTAATGGGGTGGCCCGCAGGGGGTACCCCCCCCCAGAAGTTATGAGATTTTATACTTTTTAATGCACAAATTGCGATTTCCCCTCTCTTGCAGAGCTGTAAAACATAATGCCTTCCTATGGAGTCGCAGAAAAAATACTTGCATTCAATACTCATTTAGCCTAGAAAAAAAGAAAAAAAATATCCATTCTTATACGTAATTTTACACCAATATTACCATTAAAACAATAAAATTGGTAAATTTTTGTAGATCAAAATGAAATCGATTCCAAAGATCGACATCGAATCTAAAGATCGAAATCGAATCTAAAGATCGACATCGAATCTAAAGACCGATCTTGCGGGCAGAATCGATTTTACATTTTTACTTTCTTTTGTAACTTTACAAGAAGAGAGTATTAGATTCGTGAAAAATTTCGACTTCCCGTTTTGGATGGATTTATATATTTTAGAAGGTCTTTAACACGATTTTATGGTTTTTAAGAAATATCTGTCTGTGTGTGTGTCTGTCACTCTGTGAGTCTGTATATGACAAAAATTTCTGACTGTTCTATCTCAAGAACAAATGTACGGAATTCCACAAAACTTTAGATTTAGTTTGACCTTTTTTGCATTTTGATGTATATCGCTTCTCAGATGGCGCTGCTATGTTGAATTTTTCACAATTTCCACTCAGAGCCATGTGAAATGGGGGGGGGGAGGCGAACGGAGGCGGTCGTCCCGAGCGCGGAAATTTAGGGGGCGCCAAATTTTTACTACTAACATTACTTATAGCCTATTACAAGAAAAAGTTAATAGGGGGGGGGGCTAAATTGGAACTTTGAACCGGGCGCAGTTCGCTTTTCGCAGGCCCCTGTTTCCATTTTAGCTTTATCTCAAGAACTAATGCACGGACTTTCATAAAAATTTAGATTCAATTAGTCCTTGATATTTTTTTATGCTAATTACATTTTGGTGGAAATCGCTTAAGAAATGGCGCTATTATACTGCATTATTAATGATTAACGCAATAGCGCTATCTCAAGAACGAATTTTCATCAAAATTCAGATTCAGTAAATCTCTGACATAGATTAGTGTTGTTTAGTTCTTGGTGTAAATTGCCCTACAGGTGGCGCTGATATGCTGCATTTTTATGATATCGCAATAGCTGTATCTCGCGCTTTCATGGATTTTCATCAAAATTCAGATTCAGCTGGTACCTGATAAAAATTGATCCTGATCAATTTTTGGTGTACATCACTCAACAAAAAACGCTATTTTGCAGGGGGGAGGGTTCTGAGGTTTCTTTAATTCTTCTATTCTAGAAACTAATACATTGAAATTTTGGAATTGGCACATCCGACTATTTTATCTTCGACTTTTGAAGAAAAATGAAAATTATATTACCTTCAGAGAAATCGATTAAAAATTTTAAAGTATCGATTAAATCGAGTTGGCCGTAGTATCGATTAAATCGATTTAAAAAATCGAAATCGCCCATCACTAATTCAAAAAGAGTGGTAAAAAATAAATAAATGAAAAAATAATAATATAGTATAAATAAATTAAGCAATATGCTCATTTTGTATAGCCTATAATAAAAAATCGTATGTAAAAAAAATGATAATTAGTAAATAAACGATTTTTAAGAAAGTTACATATTCTGAATCAGTGTCGAAAAATAGTCATATTTGCACAAGTTTAAAATTGGTAACTGCAGTATTTGCAAACTTTTATACCATTTAAAAACATTCAAGGCAAAATGTTATATGAGGTCTCACCTATGTCTTGCTTTTAACGTTTTCGCGGAAAGGAAATGAAATTGTAAATAGTCCTTTCATTAAAGCAATTTTTTAATTGATAAGTAAAGAGCTACTGAAATATTATAAAGAAAATTACACATTTGGGATAAGCCTTAAAAATTCCATATATATGCTTGAAAATCATATTTATAAATTCAATATTTGTAAAAAAAGAAAAAATTATAGGCTGGCAATAAATGCCAATACTCTAGGTGACAGTCGTGTGGCCATGAAATATTTCACGAACATCTTTGTCTTTGAAATTGTGAAACAGTGCGAAACTGTAAAAGTCTCTGAGGGGTCTCCTAGTAATTCTATACTCTATACCCAGTTGTCGATACGAGTGTCTAACAAGCATGAGTTCGTAATAATAAAAGATGTAACTGCACAAAAGGATCTAGATAAAATGAATTTATACAAATTATTTTTTAATGCATTTTTCCACTTTTAGGTGGAGTTTTCGAAAAAGATCGATTTTTAAGGGCTTTTTTACGCTTTTAGATGGAATTTTCGCAAAATAATAATAAAAAATTTTCAAAGAGAATTTTTTTTACGTTTGCATGAGCACTTTTTAGGTTTTTAATTAGATTTGATTTTAAGATATGTGTAAGTTTATAAACATCCAGTATATTTATTACTCTTCCAAATGCTGGTCGAAGTTATAGCAATTCTTCTTTTTTTATGCAACAATCGCTGTGGTTTGATGAAAATCAATGCTTTAGTTGAACTATGAAAAATTTTCCATTTTCTTAATTACGGTTTTAATTAATCGCGTGTATTAATTAAGAATTTTTAAATCTTTATGATTATGAAATAACATGGCGTATTCAACTCTATGTAAAAAAAGTAAGAGCCTATGACAGACGGACAGACAGATGAAGATGATGAAAATATCATAGAGAAATAAGCGAGTCTATAAAATTTTCGCGAGATGAACGAAGCCTTAAATAGTTTTTTCTTTTACTTTGCGTGATGTAGAGACGTTTTGATGAAAGATGTTTACCTTATAATTTACCTAAGACTCTGCTGCTTGTTTGCAAATAATTACATATTTCACTGTCAAAAGAGATGCTGGTTTCATTTAAACATTGTATGTTATTAAAATAATTCTACTTCTCAAGATTTCTCTTCTCGAATGTATATTTATACACATGCTTTATGCACTTGAATGAGAAAAATGCTATCTACTAGTCATAATTTGATCTTTAAAATAAAGAATTTCAATAAAAATCGTTATACCGAAATTTGAAAATTGTTGTAGACAAAATCTGTGAATGATTACAAAAAATAAATAGACAAATAAAAAAAAATAAATAAAATAAAATAAAAAATGAATAATTTTTTTTAGTCTAACAATAAGTCTAAATATTAGTGCTATTATTAGAACAGCAAATATTAATTTAATATTTTGATTTGTTTTCAAAATCTAGATTTCAAGCAATGGTTGTTCTGAAAACGACTTCTTTGAAATCATGCGATCTTGTGTACTAATCACATGATTAACTATCATAAAAAATTAAAATTTTACCTCAATAAATAAGAATTATTTTTAAATATGTCTCAGAACCAATTAAGGAAAATCAAATGTTAGTAAATCTGTTAATGGGTATTAATGCCATATTAAAATGCAACTTTTAGATGTAAAAGAAACCTTCCTTTTATTTTTACTTCAGGACATTAGCCAACTTATTAAAGGGAAATTTGAACAAACATGACCTTTTGGTCTGAAGTGAGATAGCCCTTCTGTTTCCTGATAATAGATATTGCATGAAAAAATGCTATTCTCTTTTCGTAGGAAAATAAGGGGCACGCGATGCAAAAATATAGCTTTATAAATTATCCTTTATGCGGAAAAATAGTATTTTTCCTCGTCAGTGTATGTTGATGGATTTATTTAGCCATGTAAATTAATAAAATCACTCAATTTCTTTATCTATCGTTTTAAAATTTTTAAAGGAATAGTTTAAATCAAAATTCGTCAAAAAATCTGTTTTTTCTTGTTATTTTTAATATTATCCTAGTAGATATTTTGAGACATTATTTTTACCCATACGTTAATTATATCGCTATATATAATTATTTCTATATAATATCGCTAGATATAATTAGATATAATTATGCTAGATATGATATTTTCATAGAAATCCCACTGTATTAGGTAGAAAATTATTGAAAAGAAATAATACAAAAGTTTGAAAGTATTTACTGTGGCAACTAAAGTAAAATAAATAATAATAAACAAGAAAATTACACGAGATAATAGATAAAATACTATATTGAAAAATAAAATATAAAACTCGGCGTTTAAAAATGCTGTCTATTGACTTATTTTTTTAAGAAAGGTAATACATTTACTAAATGTACATATCCCCCAATTTATTCTTAAAACGAAATTATAATATAAAATGTAGTAGACTGTCTCAGTAAAGGACAAGTATTTTTCACAATATATAAAGATTTATTGCCACTGTTCTGAAGGACATTAAAGGGTCTATGGTAAACTTTGCATAAACATCACTTTTCATTTTGACATGAAATATATCGCTTTTCCTAATAGTACATCGTGTATGTAAAAAAAAAAACTTTTCTTGTTTATATAAAGTAAGAGATGAGTTTTATGCAAAGATATTTGTTTTAAAATTTACCTGATAATCTTCGCTTTTGTTGTGATAAACAGTTGTTTTATCATTCTAAAAGTAAGATGTTGGATTTATCGAAATATGCAATTTATTAAGATATTTTTTTTAATACAGAAGGTTTTAGAAATTTTTTTTGAAACGATTATAGGAAAAACAGAATCTAAAGAAAGATAAGAAATGCTTTTTCTAATATTTTTTGCCGTAATAGCAGTTTTATAGAGCAATCATATTACATTTTATTTCAAAGATAAAAGAGATTTTCTAAAAGTTTCAAGATTAATTATGATCCAATTCTCGAATACAATCTTACAGTGTCCACTCCATACTTTGTAATGACATTTATAAATAACTTTTTTGACATGCTGAGTGCCACGGTGACTGACACTGAATCAAAAAAAAAAAAATAGTTTCGGATTTAAAAAAACAATATTTTAATTTTTGGAACCGGTTAGAACCTGTTCTGAAATTGAAACTGTCATAATATAAAAAATATACAACCAAAATCGAAAAAGTAAAATCTACGCCAGTTGTAGATCATTCTTAGATATCCTAAACAAAAAAAATCATGTAAAAATGTTAAAATTAGAGCGAGATATTTGAAAATAACGCCCCCATAGACTTAACATTTTAATCCGGGCATTTTCCTGTGAGTCGAATGACCACTTCAGGGGCAGTTTACCTCATAATTGGTTTAAATAATTGTTTTCATTTTTAATATGAAATAAATGCTTGTTTGTTTGTGCATATACTGGCACCTCATTTTTACAGATACGGCAATATATCGCGAGATATTGTAAATTTTACTTTTATACCCATCGCAATTTTCCACACTAGTTAAAGCAGCCTTTTCCCCCATGTTCATATTTTTGTCATTCTCCTGCTTTAAAGACATTAAGTTTTTTTTTTCTATTTGAGATAAAGATTTAAATATTTTTTTACACGTCCTTCATTATATGTGAGATAAATCTGCGCATGTAAACAGTCTTCGGATATTTTTGTTATTTTTTTAAAAATAAAATTATATAAAGATGCGTAAAATTTTATCGGTTTACCTTATATACTATTACCTTACTATTCACTTAAATATTATAGATTTAATTCATATTTCATTTATCATTTTAAAAATGAAAACTCGCATATGTTCCTAATAAATGCCTTTTAAACATATTTTTGAAGATTCCGATAAAGTCATTAACATTACAACTAATTCTTGTGCCTTTACTATGCTGAAAAAGCTTTTTGGAAGCTCAAACTCAACATAATTGATAGATTCTAAAGAATTGCCAAAAAATAATTGTAAGCAATTTTTTTTATAATCTCATGAAAAGCATTTCTATCCTTGAAAACTCAATACAGATAAATAATTTTAAAACACGGTTGTCTTATCAAATATTTAAATATATATATATTCATTAGATCTAAAAAAATTAAAAAAACCCGACTGTAACAGTGTTTTAAAAATTGGCATATCTTTTCTACTAATTTATTTTTAAAAGAAATTATAACATGAAATGTTTCCGAATAATTCAGAAAAGGAAAACTTTTGACACCTTAGATATGGATTTATTAATCATATTTTAACCGAAAATGAAGTGATTATGGTAAACTTTGAACAACATCACTTGTCATTCAGACATGAAATATATCTCATTACTTTGGTGTTATTTCGTGTAAGAAAGAAGGTTGTTTCTTGTTTGTATGAAGACATGTTTAGTGAAAACATATATTTTTCTTTGCTCATATTCTGATACTCATTACTGTACCTATTGCTTGTTGTTCTTTGCTTTTGTTGATAAAAAAAAAAATGCTTTTTTATGCAAAAGCAAGCAGTTGAGGTAATCTAGTCATGTAAGTAGTTGAAATACTAATTTTTGTTAAGTTCTTTTTAAAGTTACATAAATTTTTTAAATTATTAATGTTTAAAGTTTCATCGGTATGCGATTATCAAATCTTTAAAAGTTATCAATTATAAGATAAATTTGGCTATTGTTTTACGATAATGTAGAATATAAATGAATTAGAATAAAATGACTATGGCAAACTTTGCAAAATCATAACTGACATCAAGTATCAACAACTTTTTTGATCGATAATGAAGCGTGTATGGAAAAAGACCTATCCTTAATCGTTTAGAAATATACCTTAAACCGAAAAGTATTTTTCTTTATAAGTTAACTGATAATATTTGGTTTTGTTATTAAAAAAATACTTTTTTAAGCAAATTTCAAGGTTATCTTGTCATGCAAGCTATTACCTTCCATGGCAAGGCAAAAACCATACAAATTGTACTTCTTGTTTGCAGGTATTTCTTTTTGTTAAGATTTTATCTTTAAATTTTTACTAATGAGTTTTAAAAGTGTAGATAAGTTGAAATGCTTTTGATATACGATCATGTAAAGCATGGATAAAAAAATGAATTAAAAAGCATGAATTAAAAAAAGAGTACTGTTTTAAGTTATTTTAAACTATAAAAGAATTACAATAAAATGACTATGGTAAGCTATCCACAAGCACAATTTTTCATTCTGAAATATGTTTCATTTTTTTCCATAATACCTCGTGTATAAGAGAAAAATATTCTTATATGCATAAAAAATGTTATTTACATATAAATATTTTGCTTTAAAAATTACCACTTGTTTTGAGTTTTGTTACAAAATACAGTATTTTTTGTGATATTTGACTGTTTAATTTATCTAGCCATGCAAGTTGCTTAAGAATTTTTTTTATAACATTTAATAATATAAACCAAAAATTCCTTTGATATGCGATTATATGATCCTTAAAATGATATAAACTATAAATTAGAATTGATTATTGCTATAAATAATTGCCAACTTAAAAGATAAAGTTTTTATTGGATTCACATTTTCATTAATTTTGACTAAAATAAATATACCTGTCTCCAAGTCAGTTTCTGAATATTTAAACAAAAATCCTTGAATTAAAATCAATAACTTTCTTTTTAATTTTACTTTGTTGTAGTGAAATCCAAGTTTACGATTATATCATGTCTACACTCATACGTTTACTAAGATAATAATAAATCTGTTTTATGCATCATATAAAACTATATATACACTCCAAATACTTCTCTATATATAATATACGTCAATGTACACACTAGGGTAGAGACAAGAAATGAATTTCTACAAGGAACTCCCCAGAAAGTTGCCAATTGACTAGAAAATGAGATTGGCAAAGCTGAAGTTCATTTTCATAATGTTAACCCGCGCATCATTGAGTTCAAAGTTTGAAAAAAAATACTGTTTTTTCTTCATGAAATGAATACAGCTAACGCTAGAAACATAGTGCTGGTCTGATTTCATAAAAAATGTTTTTTCTTTGAAGTACCATGCACCATTTTTTGAAAATGTATACATATGTATATGGATAAATATAGATTTAAACATATGCACATTTTCAGGACCAGGCTCGATGTGAATCCTAAAAATTTATTTTTTATGAATACAAATAAAGAAAAATTGTAACATTCCATTTCATAATCTTATCACCTTTTTGTTTTCGTTTTGCACTTAATAAAGGGCTTAATTAAAATAAAAAGTAAATGAAAAAATTGAAATTTCAGCTAAAAGAATTAAAAGAAAAAAGGAACAAAGAAAGTATAAAAAAATAGAATAGATAATGTTCAATTGCATTTCATAATTAAAATTGTCTTACAAGTAAGGAAGCATTATTAAGTAAGAAATACATCATTCGTTAGGATTATCACAGTAATGTGATAATGGCTTAGATAAAGTGCCCTTTTTAAAAGTCTTGAAAAGTTTATCTATTATCTACAATTTTTAGATCAGAAGAAGCTCTTTCTCTTTTTCTTCCTTTTAACCATTTCGGGTCTGGTATACTATTAATAGTACATGTCTTTTAATGAAGTATTATTTTGTATTAAAAAATACTTTTGCTTCTATTTAAATGTAACAATGTTATTAAATGCCTATTCATTTTATATATGACTTCATGTATGTTTAGGCATTTAGTAATAATATTTATTATTATTATTTGCTTAGTTCTCTTTGCGCCATTTGTGATTCTTTTATTTTAAATATATATTTCAAATTTTAAATTTCAAATTAAAGTTACTTTCCTGAAAGAATCATGTGTAATAAAGCGTAAAAAGTATTAGAAATTTCTAATGTAAATTAAATCTTGTTGTAATACAATATTTTCTAGACAACTCCAAAAATTCTTCCTCATCCTATTTTCATATGAATATTACTTGAATAGTATGCAAAACATCAATATTCTTTATCTTTCAGACAATAAAATATTCTTTAAACACTAATTAATTCATTTGGATAGCTAGTGTTAATATTATAAACATATAAGTATTTTTTTCTAAAAATTGAAAAAAAATTCGGACCCTAAAGGGCTAAGCATAATAGAAATTGGGAATTAATTTTATTCTCCTTCAAATTGTGTCATTGACAATCTTAAAATCATTTACTATTTTTTCTCTTTCCAAATAATGTTTATTTTCACAATACACATTGGTGTCAGTATTTAAAAAATGCATATAAATATAAAATCTCTTTAAAAAATTAAAATTTCCGACAAAATAAAAAATAGACTTCTTTGTTTATAAATAATCCAGTTATTGTTGTTCGTACCATTCCTATTATCATCATCATCCATTTCTTCTTTAAATCACATTTGATGACATAATGTTCTTTAAATGACATTTAATGACATAATGTTCTTTAAATGACATTTAATGACATAATGTTCTTTAAATGACATTTAATGACATAATGTTCTTTAAATGACATTTAATGACATAAATTTTACAGCCATGCTTATTTTGACTTCATCTATAAATGAAAATTCTACTTGATCCGAGTTATGATTCCAAAAGCGGCTTATCTTTTTAGCGAGTGTGTTGTCTGCATCTACAACCTATTTGACATTTTTCTATAGTCAACAAGTCATTTTAATAATTGCAGTCTTGATCGCAGTCAAACTGTTATTCGGAGCATTGAGCTAAGCTTTAACAATAAGTATTAGTTGTAAATAAGTAAATGTCTGTAATGCCTCCTTTTTCTAAATTTCTTAATGATAAAAGATTTCTGAAAAGATATATTTTGACATAATAAATGGACTGTATCATCCATCTGTTATGATCAATTGCACCAAAAATTGTGGGGAAAAAAATCTTATGAAAATTGCACAAAATTGAATACATTCTTTATAATTATTCCTGGATTCTTCATTTTAAAAAATTTCTGTAAAAAAAAACTTGGAATTTTCTCTGACTTAAATATTTTATATCAAATATTTCATCTTCAATAGCACGTTTATCTTAGTTTGGTCTAACTTAGACCACCGAATTTGAAAATTAAAAAAATATATATACATGGCTGAGACATAGTGTTTGTACGCAGTTTACAATCCAAAACAGTTTTCAGGATATTTCCTAAATTATGATGGTTATAGGTAAATACTGAAAATATTTCCTTTAATAATTGCTATAGCAAAATGTAGATTCATCTGAGAAGACCAGCGTTTACTGCAGTGATAACAAAACACATTCTCTGGATTTTATCAGTTTTCTGCCTATTTCAACTGCTGGAAGTACAGCTTTTGTCTGAGTTATTCTAATACATTTTTTAATTTAAGGACACCTATTAACTGTTTTACATTTCCACAACTACTTGAAACTACTATCCTCTCTACATTTTCTTTATTAAAAAAATGAGGAAGCAGTTTACCATTCCAGCGAAGAATAGTTCTAAATCGAAATTTTATAATCTATTATTGATGAGTTTATTTCTTTGCTTTCCAAATGGTTGTTTGAAACTTATTACACTTCTACTTAAAGTCTGCGGCTAACTGGTCTGTAGATTCTCTCGTGTTCATTTTGACTTGGTGATTATTATAAATTAAAATGCGTAAAACTTGACAATTGCGTTTCTGCCATCATACCGATGGGGCTGGGTAGGAGTGGGGGGTGTTTGATTTTTTTCTTAAATTCTATAAATAGTTAATAATAGCAGGTAACAAGAATATTTTTGTAATAAAAAGAGAAATGCAGTTGTTCGTTTTATATGCGCTTCAACTGCAATACAAATAGAGGTCATTCTGTCCAGGCACAGAACTAGATGATGAATAATGAACTATAATTAATGAAATATTTTTTAAATTACAAAAAAATATTCAATTTCTTTTGCTTTTTAATGCAAATAATACCCAAAGATATCGAAAATGATAAAAATTATTCACTTGTCATTTTTCATTTATTAAAAAAAAAAAAAAAAAAAAAAAAAAAAAAAAAAAAAAATGCTAATTTAGAGTATGGTTCGCGAAATGACCTAAAAATACAAAATGTCACTAATTATAAGTTTTGATGAACTTAAAAATTCAAGGCAACAACACTTTCTATAAGGTAAAACAAGAACCAGGTTTCTATGATAAATAGTTTACATTTAACGAACGAAAAATTAAAATTTTTTGTCAAAAATCGCGCATTTACAAAAATTTAACAGTGATCAGGCATAGGTTAATATTATTCAATTTAGCTGAAACTTTTCCAATCTCATTTTTAAATAATTGGCAACATTTAAAGGGATTTCTCGTAGGTAAAATTAAAATAATTTTTTCCCATTCATCTTGTGACCACTCTAGTACACATATTGTTTGCTCACACCGGCGTTTCTAAAACAAATTTTATTCGATTTGAATTACTTTAAAAAAGTTATCGACAATTACACTACATTGAAAATGATTTAAAAAAGTAATACAAATTTTATTTTCCTTCGTTAACCACTTTAAGGGCAGTGGGATAAAATTTATCGCACCTAATTTTAATTGCGAAATGTCACATTGACAGGAACGTAAATCGGAAAGTTTAATTGTACTAAGTACTTGAAGAAAGGCTTTTAGTTTTTTGTTAAGTAAATTTGTTTTAAAATCTGGTGCCAGTCAAGGATTTTAGCATTTTGTGAATAAAAATTCATTGCCTCTGAAAGGGTTAATGGTGCCAAAAACAAATTTTGCAAACAAAGATGACGTCGCGTTAGATATGACAAAACTAGTGCAAATTGTTAGATTTATTAGCGCACGCTATCGAAACCTTACGCACGGTGTGCAAATAGGGATGACCTATCAACGTATATTATGTAAATTTTGTTTCGATACAGTTCCAGTCTGCCCTTCTATGACGAGTTATTAATAAAAAAGCCGCGACAGGAACCAAAATAGCTACAAGTTCTTAAATTATATAATCCATCATAGTGACCTTATCTCAGCATGATTTTCCGATCTAGAACTTCACACTAGATCTGCTTGGTTTGAGATTATTTTTGTATTATCATTTTATAAAATGTTTTTGATGTCAACTTTGAATTTACAGTATGTAAAAAGAATTTCAAGCATTAGAGGGCGCTAGTGGAATTTCTTCCATGTATAAGCATAGGAGAGCGCTTGTGTAATTTCTTCCATTTATTTTATCAGGCTTATTATGTAATGGCTTTGGTTCTTATACATAAAAACAAATATCTTTACTATTTTTTCCAACTAACTGTCTCAAAAAATTTATAAAATTTGGTAAACAAAAAATATTTAGGGGTTTTAAAAAAGATTTATTATCCTTTTCTTTAGTACAATAAAGTGATTATGATAAACATCGAACAAAATCCACTTTTCATTCTGACATAAAATATACACCCTGTTTCCTGATAATGCCTCTTGGATGAAAAACAGTTTCCCTTTTTTTATAATGAAAGAGATGTATGATGCACAAAGTTATTTTACTTTATAAATAACCTGATATTCTTCTCTTTGAAAAAGAGTATATTTCATTGTCAGTGTAAGCTATTGGGTTTAAATAAAGATTCAACTTAAAAAAAAAATTACATTGGCAACCTTTACATTTTTTTACATTAATATTTAAAATTTTAAAACATGGATAAGACGGACATTTTTTATGTTTATCTTATAGTATGATATAACTTATTTAATAAAACTTGATCATTATAATTGATTATCACTGTTTTATTCTTTCAATGCAGCTGTACACTGAATTACCAATTGCTCATCTAACTTTTAAAATCTTAGAATCAATGTGATATAAACGAAAAAAACACTGAAGAATGCATGTACTTTTGTGCAGAATTTATTTCGTTTAAAATGCCTCATAATATTTAAAAAATAAATATATGTTATGTGAGCAGTGAATCTAAAATTTTAATGAAACATTTTTATAAATTGTCCGGTACTGGTTAAGAGACTACTTCAGCCGCACGAAATGTCCTGCTTGTTAAAGCTAACCCTATAGCAGAAATGTATTATGTGTTATCATACATTCCTATCTCGTTCACCTTTCAATATTTTTAAAAGATTTTTTTATTAGATAGCTGATACCAATCTGAATAAAAGCTATTTTTCACTTTTAACAAAAAGAAATTTAAAAACATCGAAATATAAACTTAATATCTTAATAAATTTATTCCATAGGATTTGCATTAACAAACAAGTCTTGTCACATGACTCCAGTAGTGTGTTAAGATAGATGTAAAAAAAACAAATAAAGTGATTAATTTGTAATAAAAATAATAGGATAATTGGATCACTAATAGGAGATTGCAAATAGACAAAAAAAATGCCATGTACCAATCTAACGAATGGTCTATTAATTGATTACACTTAATAATTTATAATACCACTTTTAAATTTTTATCTTCTAATATATTCTATTTTACAAATGAATGAAAAATCTTTTGAATGTCATGTAATTCAATTTCTAAGAAAGCGGTTTACTAATTAATAAAAATTAATAATGTATGCTGCAAATTTTAAATTATTATATTTTAATAAATTCTGTTTAACAATGAAACAAAAAGTATTCTGGATGTCGTGTAACGTGCTTTGAAAAAAATTGGACAACTGATTAATTTCACTTATTAACTTATAATGTAAATTTTAAATTATTATATTCTACAATGTAAAAAGAAAAAAATCTATAAAGTTACTACAATTCTTTTAAGAAACTGAGATTCCTAGAAAATTTTATGTAACGGAAACCGCAAAAATACATATATCATATATGATTTTTACTGCAAATCCAAAAAAATCTAAGGTTATTAAGAATTTGGTAGGAAACTGGGATGCCTAGAATTTTTTATATGACTGTAGCCGTGTTACAGATAAAATTTTTAAGATTACTATAATTTTACCAGATTCTTTTGCAAAATTACAGAAGTCAATGGTTTTACAAGAAGTAATTTCACAGATTTACATGTTTAATCAATCACATTTAATTTAATCAATTTACATATTTATCAGTGAATAAATTACAATGCAAGTTTAAAAATATTATCTTTTAATAAATTCAATTTAACAGATGAAATATGGAAGTAACATCTGGGCTTTAAAAACAATTTACATCGTGAAATATAATCATTAAATGCTATCAGAAGTATCATAGGTACAAATAAAAATAAGAAATATAAAATAATGATTTTTTAAGATTTTTGTCATAAGGAATGTCAAAGAAATTAGTGATCTGTATTCTTCAAATGACGAAACTCTTAAACGAACATTTTCAAATTTGACGTTAAATTGTTCTCCAAATAAATTAGGAAAATTAACTTCACGAAGAATTGTCGCTTGAGTTCGATAATAATTACTTTAATTAATCACTAACGAAATAATTAATTACAACATATTCATGAAGAGAGATGTTGAAAAGAATTAATAGGTTCCAAAGCCTCAGGGGAGTGTTGCGAGTTTCAAATCGAACAGGAAAACTTTTGAATGTCCTGTAACAAATTTCCTAACAATACAATTTACTGATTAATTACACTTAACGAATATTGGGAAAGTTTTAATAATTATAGTTCTATAAATTATATTTTAACGATAAAATTTGAAAGTTTAAGCTAAATATAAAAAAATCATGTTATAAAATGTATTATTTTGGAATTCTATTACTATACGTATCATCAATAAATATAAGGTAATTGTTCTTAAATGTAACGATGTATCATGCGACAATTTATTCTATTAAACCATAGGTTCCCAACCTTTTCTGGACCACCGCCCCCTTTACAAGGAAAAAAAATGCCAACGCCCCCTCTTCTATAATAGTTAATTATATAAAATGTTAAAATACGGTTGCATATTATCCATATTTTACCTGTCTATGTATCTATTAAGAATCACAAAGTAGAAATTAATAAAAACTAAAATCAAATATAGTAAAAAATTGTTTGTTAAAAATTAAAAAATAAACATAAAACCAATAAGAATTTAAAAAAAATAACAAAATGGTTGAGGCTGATGGAGTTTTAACCATTTGTTCATGTCGGATTACAATTTCTTTAGTATGAGTCACAAATTGTCCGATTTAAAGATGTCTGTTCAATTTCTTAGACAGTACATAGCTACTGCACGGAACCCAGTCTCATCCAAATTTAATGAAGGAAAAGCAATTAAAATTTCATGTGCTCTGGCTTACAATCCAGATTGAAGGGCTGAATTGTTTTTGAAGTTAGAACTTTTGGTATCCATTTCTGAATTTTACTTTTAGATCTTGTTTGCTGCGAGTTTCACGATTTCCTTCTCCAAATATGACAATACTGCTGAATTTGCATTTGTGAAAGGATCTAAAAACAAACTCGGTACATTCATGTACAGAAATCTTGGAATCGCTCCGATAAATCTTCATGAAGAACGTCCAAGTTAACAGTAAGTAAGTAAATATTCCGGTTTTCAAAGACTGCGAATAACGTGACATAGTGGGTTGTACTCTCTTCTACTTAGATTTCCTTTGAACATAAGAAGTTTACCCACAGAAACAGCTACGAGGTTTTTTTGTTTTAATTAAATTCAACTTATCATCTTGCAGTATCTCATTCCTTATAAATATTTAGAATATTTAAATTGATTTATTTAACGATTCTAAATAAGTCTATGTCAAATACTCGGTGTTATATTTTAAAACGTAATCAGGTTTTAGCGTATTTTTACACCTCTTTTTTTAATTAAGTGTAATACTGAATGAAATACATCGAAAAGCGATTCAGACAAATACCTTTACAGCGACAACGAACTTCTGTGTGCATCAGCAAGCGATTTTACATTTGCAAGTTCGACGCAAAGTGATTGTGACATCTGTACAACAAAATGAAAAAATCATTTCACTTTGTAGTAAAATGATTTTCACTATAAATTTGCTAAATTTCCTGTTTCAATGAATTGCTTCTATCCTTATTGACTGTTCTAATAATGTAATGAAGCGACGTATACAGGTGCTCATTCCAAATTTTTGAAACCAAAATGCTGATGATGAGTAACGGAATGTTCTGAGAGTATATTTTGTACTGCTTGTTTCAGATGCGATAATGAAACCGTTATGGTATCCCGTCATTGCTGGAGCCAACATCAGTAGCAAGTGGCAAATATTATGAAAAGGAATTTATTTCTCTTGGACTAACTTCTTGGTATTAAATATTGTTTCTCTCTTTGTATCAGTTTCCAAATTTTTAGCAAATAAGAATTCTTGGCATTTTTTTTCTTCTTTTATTATTTTTTGTTATTTGGTAATACTGATCCACCGAGTTGAATAAAAAATTTGCAGAGCTTAAAATAATAGCATAATAATATTTCAACGCCTTAAACCATCTATTTCTCTTTGTACCGTATTATTAATCAGGATTTTTTCTTATATATCTGACGGTTTCTTATGATGGAAAACAGTTTTGAACAATGTTGAATTCAGACACTTTTCTTCGGGAGGGACTTTTATGGCTCCGGGGGGATGGGGGGAATTGCAATTTTTGACCATTATAAACACAAAATCTCAAAATTTACGGGGGGGGGATGTCCCTCATCGGGCCACCCCCTGAATTCAGCACTGGGTTTGAATATCTCAATGAAAGCCGGAAATATTAATTTCGTGCCGATTGTGTGTGGTTTTCATATTTTTGCGAATAACAAATAATATTATATGAGGCTTCTAGTCTGTCATCTTGTTTAAAAGACGACTGAAAAAGTTTTGATATAGTTGACTATTTTAAATTTTTATTTTTCAGTCTTTGAAAATAGGACATATCTTTGTCTTTTTTATCAGTATCCATTTATTCAAATGCTCTTGTAGCCTAGAAAGCTTCATGGCTTCATTTGAAAAATTATTTGGCAAATTAATCACATAGGTAATGATTGGTTTGTAGGAGAGTGTAAATTCATATTTAAAATACTCAATTGTACTGCCGGCATTTCTTCTTTAGATATTTTGAAGCATAAAAATTTTCCCCATTGAAGTTTAAATAAATTTACTTTTAAACTAATTTATAGATATAATGATTGCTATCACTTTCACTATGGAATAAACACATTTCTTGAACCGATCCAAATCACGGATTCGTTTAACTATCTCTGTTCAGGAATGTGTCGTCATACTTCAGATTTTTTCGAAATACAGATTAATAAAAAAGAATTCTGTTTAAAACTCTTAGCCAGCCAACTACTGCGAATTTTGCATTCCACAATTTTTGAATTCGTAATGATTTTCAATTAAATGTTCTTTTAAGGTTTTTGTAATGGACCGAGCAATGCAGAGGAGATCAACAGTTTTTATTACATTAGTTCTTAAATAAATAGATACCTCATGACCGCCCCCCTTGTGTGTCCTAACGCCCCCCATTTTTCTCTAGACCAGCTACCGCCCCCCTAGAAGACTCCAGCGCCCACTGGGGGGCGGTACCGCCCCCGTTGGGAACCTATATATTAAACTTTCGTCATCAGTGCAAAATATAGTGCAGTGTGATATCGGCCGGTTCCGTGATGTCGACGCCAATAAGTCTGCGATGACGTTCCATGCCTAGTGCCATGAGGTCTGAAAACTGTCCGCTCCGTGATTTTTTCATTTTGAAAGTGACTTTTTGAAAGTAACTTTTCTGTTTGAAATGGAACTGAAACGAAGGGATTCAGTTGTTGCCTGGTGTGCAGCAAAGAAAGAACTTTTTTTCAGCGGGCTCGGGTGTGAGCCGTGTATGGTTCAGGTTTTAAAGAACATCGGAAAAGGGTGTTCGAAAGCTCATGCCCGGAAGGGGCTGTATGTTTTCTAGTGCATTTTCCTGATGGATATAAGTGTACATTAACTGTATATAGTGTAAATAGCGCAATGCGGTTGTATGTAGTGCATTCATCGTGTATTCTGTGTGTTGGTTTTATTAAAGTGAATTGTGAAATTGTACAGAGAGTCGGAGTACATTTAGTTACGACGTCAAAGCTAGTAATATATAAAATTATTTTTGTCTTGCTGTGGGATACAGGAACGAAATCAAAAGTTTCGCGAACTCATCATCTCTCCTGTATTATTTTGAATGTGGACAGAAAACTCATCGTCTCTCCTGTATTATTTTGAATATGGAATGAAAAGTTGTGTCGGTCGTTGAAATAAGCATTCAAAGATTGTGAATTTCAGCTCGGAATATTAAAGAATCGAACGGCGAGTCCTTATTGTTTCTCTTGCGCGCTGAATTTTGGGGAGGTCTGAATGCCATACGCTTAAATGTTAGAAAATTAAAATGGCGTGTTTCGTTTTGTTTTCTTTCTTTTTTTAAGGTTATTGCACAAGAGTATTTTCGTGATTTATTATTATTATTATTATTCTTTGCTAATTGCTGTTTTGTTTTAAAAGTAAAACAAAATAAGAAGTGTAAATGTAGAATATATTAAGTATTTTAAATGCATTTTTATTTTTTGCATAAAGAGTAAAGTAATTTCCATTGCACAAGTAGTACGGTAATGAACTTAATTGTTTAAGTTACAGTGTTAAGTTTATTAAATTAGAAAGTTGAATTTACTGAAATTACTATTGACGTTTTCGTAGTGCATTAAAGCAATGTGATTTAATAAAGTAAAGGAATATACTGAGTCTTTATTATTTTATTGTGCATTTTTTATGAATACTTTAGTTGCGGTTTTGATTATTTACTGTGCTTAGAGAAAACTGATACTCAGTTCAAAAAAAAAATATAAATCTTGTTCTCTTGGGTATTTTAATGCTATTGCGCTCAGGAAAGTTATAGAAATATTTTGTAATTGTATTTACTTTTTTGTAGTGAGATATTTGATTATGGCTTCATTCTTGAATAGGCAAAATAGAGATGTATTGCTTTTGCTCGCAGCAGAATTTGATACAGAAATATCTGCTGACATTAAAAAAGTGCCGTTAATTCAGGCAATTTTGAAAGGTTCTGATTATGATGAGCAAATTGCAAAAGATATGTTAGGAGGGATTTTAGAAGAAAGGGAAAAATTAGCAGAACAGGAAAAATTAAATAAATTAGCGGAACAGGAAAGGTTAGAAAGAGAGAAAGATAGACAATTGGAATTAGAGAAGCGGCGATTACAATGCAGTGCAGATAGTAACTCCTTAGTTTCCCCTGATTCTGTAACTGCTGAAAATAAGGATAAAAGAGTGAGTTTAAAGGATTTAGGTCCAAAATTTGACCCTAAATTAATTGATATTACCTTGTTTTTTATGATTTTTGAGAGTCAGGCGTCAAAAGAGAATTTAGGAGAATTAAATTGCGTGTCCCAACTTATACCTTTGTTAGCTGTAGAGGTAGCTGAAATTATTGTAAAAGAACCCTTAGAAAAAAGGGATGATTACCAGCATATCAAGTATGTTTTGTTAAAGAGATTCAGATTAGGAGCGGGGGCCCTGAAAACAAAATTTGAGACTCATCAAAGGAAGGCAGGTGCGTTATGGACTGAGCTTATTTATGAATTAAGAGGGTATTTAGAATACTGGTTAGAAACTGTTGAAGTAAATGATTTTGAATCACTCAAAGAACTAATGCTCACAGAGCAGGTTAAGCGTAGAGTTCCTTTTGCGATTAAGGATAAATTCCTCGATGAATGGGATGAGATTAAGACAGCGTCATATTTACCAGAAAAATGTGATAAATTTGAAAGTGTGAGAGGGAATGTTAGGAAGTTTGATAACAAAACGTGGAATAATAAACCATACTTTAGGGATAGGAATGGGCAAGATAATGCTAGAAGTAAAGGGGATTAGATAGTTAAATCAGGTGGGGTTGATAAAAGAGATAATGTGCGTAGGGATTTTGGAAATAAAGATAAATTTGATAGAAAAAAGCCAATTATCTGTTTTCAATGTAATCGTGCAGGGCACATTAGGCCAGATTGTCCGGATTTAAAACGCAAAAGTTCTGGAGATTTAGTCCGTCACGTGGACGTAGGTGTACGTTTAGGACAGTGTTTTACACCTTATTTGAAAAAAGCAGAAATTAATGGGATAGAACGAAATTATTTAAGGGATACAGGGGCTGGAATTGATCTTTGTAACCGTAGTTGGATAGATAATGATGATTTAATTGGGGAAGTAACGTGGATAAAGCAGCCCTTGGATAATGCGTGTAAATGTTTGCCCTTGGCGAGAGTTACAATTAAAGGGGATTTTGGAATGGTGATTACTAAAGCAGCTGTGATACCGACAGAATTAGAGCAAGGTTATTATTTGCTGGAAAACAAGACAGCTGAACTTATTGAAAAATCAAATGGTAATCCTGTGTTGGTAAATGCGGTAATGACGCGCAGTCAGAAGCGGGAACGTGAAAGGGAAATATCCGTGGTTGAAGTTGAGAATGGATTAGATTTGGAGGATGGAGATAAAGATAAGGTGGAATTTAAAAAAGAGGAGGAAGGGATGGTTATACCGGAAAAGTTAGAGACGGAGACAGGTTTGGTTAATGTATCAGCGGAGAAATTTAAAGAAGAGCAGAAAAATTGCCCTTCACTTAAGCAGTTGTGGGAGAAAGTTAAAAACTCTAATGATAAAGAATTTTGTATTAGGGAAGATAAGCTTCTACGGGTGTCGCTATCAAGGACAGGTGAGAAGAAAATACAATTATGCGTACCGGAAATTTATCGAAGAGAAATTTTAGCATTGTGTCATGAGC
Organism: Maratus speculifer; assembly: GCA_964019185.1. NCBI lineage: Eukaryota > Metazoa > Arthropoda > Arachnida > Araneae > Salticidae > Maratus > Maratus speculifer. Next base: position 228,504,179 of record OZ025292.1, read on the forward strand.
AGGTATCAGAACATTTAGGTACGACAAAAACAAAGGATAGAGTCCTTAGGTATTACTTTTTGCCAAATTGTTATCAAGATATTGAAAATTACGTAAAAACTTGTGATCCATGCCAAAAGGTGGGTAGTAATAAAGATAAGCGTAAGGCCCCTTTAAAACTGGTACCAATATTTTCCGAATGTTTTTCTAAGATAAATCTGGATGCGGTAGGTCCCTTACAAAGTAGTAATAAAAGTAACAAATATATAATTACATCCATTTGCTTTGCTTCTAAGTATCCGGATGCCATACCTGTGGTAGATATCACTTCCACATCCGTTATTGATGCTATGTTGCAGATTTTCGCGAAAACGGGCTTTCCCAGAGAGGTACAATCTGACTTAGGAAGGTCGAGTTAACGACCGAATTCTTTCAAAAATTTGGCATAAAAGTGTCCCATAGCTCAGTCTGCCATCCGGAGTCCAATTTTGTGGAAAAATTACATTCTACATTAAAGAAAACCATTAAAGCCTTATGTCTCGAATCAGATCGTGATTGGGAAGAAGTTTTGCCTATGGCAGTGTTCGCTTTAAGAACAGTAACGCATGAAAGCACGGGGTTTAGTCCCACTGAACTCGTTCACGGGAAGAATTTGCGTATGCCACACACTTTGGTGTATGAAAATTGGATGGGTGACGAGAGTACGGACCAAGATGTGATAGATTATATTTTGAACCTGACAAATAGGTTGAAAAGATGTCAGGAGTTGGCAGTCAAGCGCATTGAGGAATGCCAGGACAAGCGAAAGTTATGGTATGAAAGGAATGCAGTGATAAGAAAGTTCAAGGTTGGGCACCAGGTGTTAGTTTTGGCAACCTCTAAATCACATAAGATGGCTGTAAATTGGATCGGGCCAGGTACGGTCACGGGAGTAATTTCAGAAACGAATTACACCGTTGACTTACCAGAGAAGCGAAATAAGGCGACAATCTATCACGTTAATTTATTGAAACCTTATTATAAGCGGCCGGAATTTGTTAATCTGGTATTTGAAATCGATTCAGAAGAGGTGGAAGAAGATGCCGAAATACCGTACCCCATGCCAAACCCCACACAAATTGATTTTTGGGAAATCGTGGACAACAGTAAGCTAGAGAAAAGGGTGACAGAAATTCAAATTAATAATTTTAAGGAAGTCATAGAGCGAAATAATAAAGTGGTTTCTTCAGACCCAGGACGTACTCATTTAGTGGAGATGGATATAGAATTAGTTGATGAAACGCCGGTGAGAGCCAAATCTTATAGAATGTCGCCAAGGCAGACAGAAATTTTGAGGGAGGAAATAAGAAGATTACTAGACTTAGGAGTAGTTCAGGTAGGGCAGTCCGATTTTACGTCCCCCAGGATTTTGGTAGAGGTTCCGGGAAAAGATCCTCGTCCTTGTGTGGACTATAGGATACTAAATTCCAAGACTCGAACGGAATTTTTCCCACTCCCGAATATAGAGGAGGTAGTAGAAAAGGTGAGTTCTGCGACCTTTATTACGGTGATGGATTTAACTAAAGGTTATTTCCAAATACCACTGACCAAAAGGGCCCAAAGGTACGCTGCATTTGTGACACCTTTTGGGGTATTTTTGCCTAAGGTCATGATGTTTGGTCTCGTGAACGCTCCTTTCTACTTCTGTAAATTAATTTCTGTGGTTCTGGGAGGTCTGGAATCGTTTGCCTTTCCGTACATTGATGATATTGCGGTGTTTTCACTTACTTGGGAAAGTCACTTGAAGGATATAGCCGAGGTCCTAAAGCGCTTATTAGAGGCCGGTTTAACAGTGAAACCCACAAAATACATATTTGCACAAGACAGCGTGAAGTTTTTAGGTCATGAGGTAGGTTCGGGAAAGAGGTCCCCCAGTGACGTAAAAATTAAAGCAATTTTAGATTTTCCAACACCCTCAACTAAAACACAAGGTCATTTCTGGGAATGACGGGCTACTATTCTCGTTATATAAAAGATTATGCAATAATTGCGGTTCTCCTGACTAATATCTTGAAAGGGAAAGTAAAAAAAGAAAAGATAGAGTGGAATGAGGATTGTGAAAAGGCATTTCAGGAATTAAAAAGGAGGTTGACCCAGAGTCCTGTTTTATATGCCCCCGATTATAGCCAAGAGTTTATTGTGCAGACCGACGCAAGTTTATATGGTGCTGGTATAGTTTTGTCACAGATTCGAGATGGGGAAGAGCATCCCATTTTATATTTAAGTAAGAAATTTTCTAAAGCAGAGCAGAACTACAGCACTATTGAACGCGAATTAGCAGCGATTGTATATGGTCTTAAAAAGCTGAATCATTATCTGGATGGGCAGCGGTTTGTTATACAAACAGACCACAATCCGTTGACCTATCTTAAAACAATGATGGGGAAAAATTCTAGATTGACTAGGTGGGCATTATATTTACAAGCATACAATTTTGAGATTAAGCACAAATAATGAAGGCTTCACGGGAATGCCGATGGACTGAGTAGAACTGAGTAATGGTGTGTGTAAATATTAAAATCCAATCATTGAATTCACTCATTTATATTTATTTAAAATGTATTGAATTTTATTTAATTGTATTAATTTTGTGTATTATTTAGTATAGAACTTTACGTTGTATATTCGAGAATAGTACTGTGCCATTCTTCCGGCTCAGATGACTAGCTCATTGTGTTTAGTAAAATTTAATCATAAGTTTTTTTTAAATTATTAATATGCATTTATTTTAATAGTGTTCTGGTATTGCGACCTCTCAGGTTTGGCGTGTTGGGAGTGACGAGGGGCTCAATGCCGTCTTCCCAATCTTCAATTTTCATAGGTGTATGTACCCTATGAAAATCTCTTTAGGGGGAAGGAGCTGTGATATCGGCCGGCTCCATGATGTCGACGCCAATAAGTCTGCGATGACGTTCCATGCCTAGTGCCATGAGGTCTGAAAACTGTCCGCTCCGTGATTTTTTCATTTTGAAAGAGACTTTTTGAAAGTAACTTTTCTGTTTGAAATAGAACTGAAACGAAGGGATTCAGTTGTTGCCTGGTGTGCAGCAAAGAAAGAACTTTTTTTTGGCGGGCTCGGGTGTGAGCCGTGTATGGTTCAGGTTTTAAAGAACATCGGAAAAGGGTGTTCGAAAGCTCATGCCCGGAAGGGGCTGTATGTTTTCAAGTGCATTTTCCTGGTGGATATAAGTGTAAATTAACTGTATATAGTGTAAATAGCGCAGTGCGGTTGTATGTAGTGCATTCATCGTGTATTCTGTGTGTTGGTTTTATTAAAGAGAATTGTGAAATTGTACAGAGAGTCGGAGTACATTTAGTTACGACGTCACAGCAGTGATGATGGTACGCTATGAATGTTTCATGTTAAAATGTAAAAAACCATGTTACAAAATGTAATCTTTTGGAATTGTATTATGCGTATCATCAATAAATCTAAGGTCATTGTGCCTAAATATAATGATGCATCATGCGACAATATAATTTATAAGCTTTTTTCATCAGCGCATAGTATTTAGCACTGGTGACAGTACGCTGTGACTACTTCAGGTTAAAATTAAAAAAAATTATTTTATAAAATGCATTATTTTGGAATTGTATTATACGTTTCATCAATAAATCTAAGGTCATTGTGCCTAAATATAATGATGCATCATGAGACAATATTCTTTTATTAACTTTCGTCATCAATGCGACATATTTTGCACCGACGACGGTACGCTATAGCAACCAAAACTAATTTGTAACAAGAAATAAAGTGTTTTTGTGCTTTAAACGTACCATTTTTTTCTTTATATGAGGAACGATTGTTTTAAAAATGCTTCTTTAAATGTCATTGAACGAATCATTTCCAAGAATTTTAATAGTAAATAGCGTTTTCCGTATTGTAAGTTACTCGAAAATCTTAAGAAAAAAAAAGTAGTTTCCGAAGCATTTGTCTTTTTTACAATGTATAGATTAATTAAACTTAACAGATTGCCATTTTAATTTATTATCGTGTAATAAAATATATTTTAATGTTGAAATATCGTAATAACAGCTAGCATTTGACAATAGTTAAAATTAGAAATTGAATAATAAATATTATCATCAGTATTATAATCATAAATATACATAATATTCAGACTCTTAAAACAAGATTTCGACAGACTTAGGGGAGACTGAGGTACAATGGTCCACTTTTGTAAATTTTGACTGTTTACTCTTAAAGTATTGCTTTTTTTCTTTTGATCAAGTACATGCATGTTACCGATACATTAAAGTTTACACTGCATCCACTAAAAAATAATAATTATGCATACTTTTTTTATGTATTTTTTTAAATTGCAAGTGACAAAGTGGACCATTGTACCCCGATGCCGGGGTACAATGGTCCACAGCATGGGGCTCTATGGACCACTTGTAATTTGAATAAAAATATATCACTGTAGTTCATTTTTTAACAATAAAAAAGATGAACTATATCATAATTTGTTTATTCACATTTTATTATTTATTTTTCTTTGTTTATTCACATTTCATTATTCAGTTTTATTTGTTTAATCACATTTTATTATTCATTTTTATTTGTTTATTCACTCTTTTAGCTCTAACTAAAGTAACATTTTTGTTTCTTCATTTTTTTATCATTAAGTCATTATACCGGCCGCAGATTGAACAATTAGGTTTATTATCTTCCACAATACATTTTACAGCCTGTTCCATAACTTCATGTGGCACAGAACCTCTATTGGTTGGTTTTCCTAGGCTTGTTTCTTGGCATTGCTAAACGAAATATGAAAAATAATATATATCCTTTTTGTCCAATGATGCCACTTAAAGTTAAATATAAACCTTTAAAATAAGAAATGTATATATCTAAATATATGACTAAGGAAAAAATATAATAAATTTTTCCTGTCTACTTTACATCATCTGAATTTTTTTAAGGAATTTTAACTTATTTAATTATTATATCCAGATACAAACTAATAGGTAGATATATTTTTGTTTTTCTCATTCTATTATTTTATTTAAATCTAACTTATTATGGATGCATGTATGCATAAGTGTAGAAATATTAGATTAACAAATTATATAAAATTAAAAAAAAAAAAACCCTCAAATGCACAAAATATTTTGTTTGCTAATTTTTGGTGTTCAATTTGGGTTAATTTTTTAATTTGAAAGCTTATATTATAGATAAATATTTCAAAAATGCATTTCACAACATTAATCATTAATTAATTCACACACAGAAATAAAATAATTTATTAATTCTTAATTTGGGCTAATTTTTATGTTTGAAAGCATATATTATAGAGATAAATGTTTCAAAAATGCATTATACAACATGAATCATTAATTAATCTACACACAGAAGTAAAATAATTTATTAATTCTGAATTTCACATATAATGTTTAACTTTTAAAAACATGGGATACAAAACTGGGGTACATTGAACAATGGTCCATTGTACCCCAGTTTCTGATGGTCCATTGTACCCCATATGGAAGTTTGAAAAAAACTTGATGATAAAAAAAGACATTTAGAATTCTATTATTTTAGCTAAAATAAATATAATAATGTATTGTCTTACCTTTTTATTTTGCCACACAATGTCTTTCAAATTACAAATCTGTAATAAGTAAATCAAGATATGTTTCACTGAAAATATTTACTTTTGCCTTACTCCTCCTCTGTCAAATCAATTATCAAGCATAAAATGGCTAAAATGTCAGCTATGCACATGGTTTCAAACTTCTTTTTACTACTTCATGACTGCCATCTATATACTAAAATATGAAGCTTTCAAAGACAGAATTAATATCAAAAATAGGGGGTGGACCATTGTACCCCGTGGTCCATTGTACCCCAGTCTCCCCTATTTCAAGTTTCCTTGATAAAATGTATAAACCAAATAACAGATTTGTATTTTTTAATTGACTCTATGCGAAACACATTAACGAATCCTTTCAAAAAGTATAATGCAGTATTTTCTATAGATATTAGGAAATTTCAAGAAAAACAATTTCTAGGGTTCGATAATAATTTTTCAAATCAACTATTTATGAAATCATTTTTTTTTAAATTAATTGTTCGTTAAAAAGTAAAAACCTTTTGTCCAGTTCAAAAAAGGAAAAAAAAATAGCTTAAAGTTCTGTTTATCCAAATAAAACATTATGCTTAATCCGTGTCAAATCCTTATCGGAAGAGAAAAAACAATTTTAAATCTACTCTTGAAGACGAGTACTAGAGGGCGCTACAGCGAGTTAAGAGTAACGAAATCTATAACAACATTTTTTTTTAGAAAAGAATCTTCAGAACACTCTGCCGCCTATAGTTTTCCATCAACTAAGTTTTATCTTCTAGAAATTAACGGCCAATTTTCTAAACAAATAAGTCTTACATTTCTTCATTACATTGATATCTTGCTTTTCTCTATAATTTTAAGAAATGAAATTTTCAGCTAACCAATTTTACATTTTTACTTCAAATCGATGCAATTTCACCAAAGTATACATATGCTAATAGTGTTACATACTTTCGAATTTCTTTTTTGTTATATTTTTACAGATGAAGTGCATTGTAAAACTTTGGTGCAAACTGGGGAGCATTGTATAAAATTTCTGTAACAATACTTGATAAAGTTGGTGGCAGCCTTGCTTCATCCAATTTCAGGGAATATCTTAACCGATGTAACCGGTATAGTATTGTAATTTTACAACAGTAATATATGTTTAAATTACACTAGTATATAAGTGAAAAATTATTCCATGAAATTGGAAGCAACAGCTGCTACCATTTTTATGGAGTAATGTTACAAAAATTTTTTACAGTGTCTGATTACATGTTCATCAAATGAAAAATTGTAAATTGATATGTTTTCCTTAATAGAAGTGAGATTTTTACTGTAATTAGATGAATAATAAAAAATTAGTGTAAATCAAATACTTGTCATTCCATAAAAGAAAATTATGAATAAAGTATTTTATTTTAACTCTTGGAGATTGCTCTAAAGTAAAGAAACATGTAACTGTAATCAGGGTTTAATAAATAATTTTCTTCTATGTATTTTAATAGATTATAAAGCCTAAAAGAGCCTTAGAGAATGATAAGTGCTTGAAATCATGCAAGAAAAGGATATCATGGACCTTATTGTGTAAGAAAACGATCTATTAATTAGTGAGAATTTAGAAAAATGAAGTAACTTTTTAATAATTTTATAATTGATTCCTTATTATGAGTACAATGTGAAAGCAGAGAATGCTTTCAAAATAACTTAGATTAGAAAAAATATTATTATTACACACAATTGTCGGAAATTTAAAACAAATTTTATTTGAGATTTCTTCAATAAAAACTAATCAAATATAGTACAACATATCAACTTGTAATACTCATATGACAAAAATCTTTATCAAGCATTTTCGAAAAAAAATTACTGATTACCCAGAGAAATTTAAAAAATTAACTTCACGAAGAATTGTCGTTAGTGTTCGATAATAATTACTTTAAATCACTAATAAAATCATTAATTACAAAGTATTCATTAAATTAAATGTCGAAAATATTTAATAGGTTTCAAATCTTTAGGGGAATACGTACGCTCTTCAAATCGAACAAGTTAACTTTTTCATGTCCTATTAGACATTCGCTAACAAAAGGGTCAACTGATTAATGCGACATACCTTATTTGAGAGAAAAATTAAATTATCTTGAAAAAAAAATTAATTTTATAGATTAAATATGTAAATCTCAGACTGGCTTTGAAAATAATGTATAGCAGAAATTAATTTTTTTTAATATCATAAATTTCATTAATATAGGTAACGTAGTAAATTTAAAACAAAGTGTATTTTAGAAAAATTATTTCTATTGCAAAATTCATTTAATGAAAATTATTTCATCGCTTTCCAGAAAATGCAAATACATTTAGTACTTTGAAAAATTTCTGAAAACAATAGCACCAGTAAGTATAACTAATATTATTCTTATATTTCTGTTTTTTCTTATTTGTAAATAAGTTAAGTTAATTATTTACCCAGAAATTTGTGTTGCATTTCAATTAAACTTCGATATATTTTCGAATTCTGGGACAAGCTGTTAGGGAAGATAAAGAACACATAAGGAAGCAATTCTGATAAAGCAATGGAAAATTGGAAAGCATCATTTACCTACTTCTATAGAACTGCGTATTCTAGCTCTGTTTCATTTATATAGTTCTACTAAGAATTTGTATTGCTTTCTGGTACAATAAAGTTTTCAATAATCTTGTAATTAATTGTATTTTATGAATAAAAATGAAAGTCAAGCCCGCTTTGAAAGTAACTCACATTAGAAAAAATATTATTAGATGTTATCAAAAATACATACAATTGTTAGAAATTTAAAACAACTATTATTTCAGATTTCTTTAATAAAAAATTGTCAACTATAATCAAAATAGCAATTTCTAACCCTCATATGACAAAAATCTTTATCAAGCATTTTCAAAAAAGATGAGAAATTTTGAAAATTCACTTCACGAAGAATTGTCGTTAGCGTTCGATAATAATTACTTTAATTCAATCACTAATAAAATCATTAATTAAAACCTATTCATTAAGGTAGATGTCGAAAAGAATTAATAGATTTCAAAGTTTTAGGGGAATAATACGCGCTTCAAACCGAACAAGGAAACTTTTGCCTGTCCTATTAAACATTTTCTAACAAAACAGTCTACTGATTAATGAGACATACCGGGTTTAATAGAAAATTTAAATTATCTTTTAATAAATTTAATTTTATTGATGAAGTATGTAAATCACAGACTGGCTTTGAAAATAAATTGTGATAGGAATTAATTTTTTATCATTGTAAATTTCATTGATATAATTAACATAGTAAATTTAAAACAAAGTGTATTTAAAAAACATATTTCTATTGCAAAATTCATTTAATGAAAATTATTCCATGCGCTTTCCAGAAATTGTAAATACATTTAGTACTTTGAAAGTTTTCTGAAAACAATAGCATCAGTGAGTATAACTAATATTATTCTTATATCTATGTTTTTTTTATTTGAAAATAAGTTGAATTATTTTTTAGCCAATAAATTCGAGTTGCATTTCAATTAAGGGAGACCCGTAAGAAAAAACTCCAAATCTTTATTATTGATTTTAAAGTAATGAATTTTGGTGTACTATTTAAAAATCTTTTTGTAAAGAATAATTAGCAAAAAAATTCACTTTTTATAAAAAATTATAATTTTAATGTCGATTTTTATGATTTTTTTTTGTGTAAAAATACACTTTTTAAAATTACTACTCCTCATACAATTTTCAATATTTTGGTATTACTAAAATTTCTTAAATAGTGTTATAGAATATGGAAACGACCTAGGACCTAGGGAGAGATTTTTTTTAATTTTCTATTTTAATCAGCAAAAAAAAAAAAAAAAAAAAAAAAAAGAAATTACGCATGGTAAATTTCCTTAAAATCGTTATAATTTTCATGTTTACCAATTTATGTAAAATTTTCAGAAATAGTTAAAACATATATCTCTTCTTACTTTTGTTGCAAATTTTTTTAAGATTCTAAAAGCATAAACACTTTGTTTCTAAACCATTGTACCACTGAGCCTTAGTACTTTGAACTTATGCAAAATATGGAAAAAGTCATTTTCAGGAAAACACATTTTAAATGGCCGCTAGTCCTTTAAACTCTAGTGACTACAATTAAAAAAAACTCATTTGCTATCTGTTCCAAGTGTCCCCGAGTTTTGAAATTTTGCATGGATATTCGCAAATATGTATATTATCGTTTTCTGAGATAAAAAAATTTTGAACTTTTGATGATTTTTGACCGAAAATGGGGTTCGGGTCTCCCTTAAACTTCGATATATCTTTGAATTCTGGGACAAATTGTGAGGGAAAATAAAGAACGCATAAAGAAGCAATTTTGATATGGCAATGTAAAATTGGAAGACATGATTTACCTCTTTCTATAGGATAGATTAATCTAGTTCTGTTTCATTTATATAATTCTACTAAGTATTCGTATTGCTTTTTGGTAAATAATAATAATAATAAAGTTGTTATTCATTATATTTTATGAAAAAAATGAAAGTCAGGAATGCTTTGAAAGTAACTTAACTTACTTTAGAAAAAATATTATTAGATGGTATCATAAGTATACAAAATTGTTAGAAATTTAAAACAACTATTATTTCAGATTTCTTTAGTAAAAATCATCAACTATAATCAAAATAGCAATTTTTAATCCTCATATGACAAAAATCTTTATCAAGCATTTTCAAAAAAGATGAGAAATTTCGATAATTAACTTCATGAAGAATTGTCGTTAGTGTTCGTTAATAATTACTCTAAATCAATCACTAATAAAATCATTAATTACAATCTATTCGTTAAGGCAGATGTCGAAAAGGATTAACAGGTTTCAACAGCCGTAGGGGAATAATACGCATTTCAAATCAACCAAGAAAACTTTTGCATGTCCAATTTTAACATTCCCTAACAAAACGATCTACTGATTAATGAGACGTACCGAATTTGAGAGAAAATTTAAATTGTATTCTAATAAATTTAATTTTATAGATGAAATATGTAATCTCAAACTGGCTTTAAAAAATATTTATAGTAGGAATTAATTTTTTTTATCATCATAAATTTCAAGTAAATTTAAAGCAAAGTGTATTTTAGAAAAAATTATTTCCACTGCAAAATTCATTTCGAGAAAATTTTTCTATGCGCTTTTCCGAAAATGTAAATAAGGTGGTCTGGTGTAATAACGTCAGGCGGGGTAATAACGCCAAGTGCTAATATTTTGCATAATTATGAAATAATCTGGTAAATGACACTCATGTGCTCTGCGCAGAAGGGTTTTGAGTCATATAAATCACAAAAAACAGCTTCAAGTTAATTTGTTTCATTTTTAGGTCTTATTGTTTTTACAAGCAACTAAAATTAACGCTTGATCTAAAATTTGCGAGATACGTTTTATGATGTGAAGACTATTTTTTTATCCCGTAATACTTTGTTTATTACATAAATTTGTAGTACATTTCATAGACTTTCAAAATGTTGTTGAAGATTTTGGATATCTTCTCGAGATAATTTGTAATTTAAAATGAACAGCGCAATAACTATAACGGGGTAATAACGCCAATCCTTGGCATTAATACCCCGGTTGATTCCCTAAAGTGGCCGAGCTACATCCTAAATACTGATTCAAATAAACACAGTTAAAACTGTGCAATGTTTCCAATAATTCTATTTAAACAGCCCTTTTTAAGCGAAAAGAAGCTCAGGGTTTGATATTATTTTGCCTCATCCTCCCACCCCCCTACCACCCACACCTTTATTTTTCTTACACTTTCACAAAAAATTGAACATTTTCAATAGCTTATTTTTTGTCACAAATTTGTCAATTTCTAAGTTTGTAAAGTTTGTATTTTTAGAATTGAGCAATCTACATGCAATTATCCCATCTTATTTCATACTTTTGTTTGCATGGCGTTATTACCCATATAGGTGGGTAATAACGCCAAATAGTATTGGTCAAGAAATCACGCCATTACATTTTATGAATACATATCTGTTAAATTATTTTTTTATATAGATAGTCAATGAGTTTCTGTATCAAATCATACAATTGTTTGAAAAATACAAACTAAAACTGAGCCGTGAAAATTGGTAGAACCTTAACGTGGCGTTATTACCCCAGGGTACCTTACATTTAGTAATTTGAAAATTTTCTGAAGACAATAACGCCAGTAAGTATAACTAATATTATTCTTATATCTCTATATTTTTATTTGTAAATTAATTGAGTAAATTATTTACCCAGAAATTTGAGTTGCATTTCATTAAGCTTCGATATATCTTCGAAATCTAGGACAAACTGTGAGGGAAGATAAAGATTACATAAGGGAGCAATTCTGATATAGCAAGTAAGTTGGAAAGCATCATTTACCTATATCTGCAAAACTGCGTAATCTAGTTTTGTTTCATTTGTATAGTTCTATTTGTATTGCTCTTTGGTAAAATACATTTTTAGTAACTTTGTAATTAATTGTATTTTATAAATAAAAAGGAAATTCAAGAATGCTTTGAAAGTAACTTACATTTGAAAAAATATTACAACCTCTGACAATAAACTTCGGTGAATAGTACTGTAAAACGTAGATGAAATATTAACAGAAGTAACCGTACCTTCCTTCAAAATAGCCATCTACCATAACTATGCACCGCTGAGATCTGCTATACATGTCCTGAGAAATTAGCAAAAAGTCTTATTTTGGGATGGAGTTCAAAAGCTTCGTCACGTTTCGTTGCATGTCAGCAACATGGTAAAATCTTTTTCAAAGAGAGTTTGAGTCGTAAAAATAGGATGAAGTCTGGAGGATTGAGATCTGGCGAGTATGGTGGATGTTCTATTTGCTTCACCCCTCACGGATTCCTTTCGGTGTCTTGCAGAGATTAAAATCGAACTTTAAACTGATATTTTCTTCGTTAATTTTCTGTTCTTAGATAAGAACCAACACACTGAACAAGCTGTTAGTAAAGAACGTCTTACGCAGAATATAAACGATGCTCAACTGAACTACGGTGGGGGAAGATAGTCAACACTTGCTTCTATGCAGGTGCAGCGTTTTGTTTCCCCAGTGTCCAGATCGGTCACTCTGATTTCATTCACCAAACTTTTTTGTCAGAGATAGTATTAGATGTCATCATAAATACACACAGTTGTTAGAAATTTAAAACAACCATTAGTTCAGATTTCTTTGATAAGGAATAATTAAGTATAATCAAAATAGCAGTTTGTAATCCTCGAATGACAAAAATCTTTAATCAAGCATTTTCGAAAAATATATTACATTATTAACCAGAGAAATTTGGAAAATTAACTTCACGAAGAATTGTCGTTAGTGTTCGATAATAATTATTTAAAATCAATCACTAATAAAATCATTAATTACAACCTATTCATTAAGGCAGATGTCGAAAAGAATTAATAGGTTTCAAAGCCTTAGGGGAATAATGTGCGCTTCAAATCGAACAAGAAAACTTTTGCATGTCCTATTAGACATTCGCTAACAAAACGGTCTACTGATTAATGAGACATACCGAATTTGAGAGGAAATTTAAATTATCTTGTAATAAATTTAATTTTATAGATGAAATATGTATATTTCAGATTGGCTTTAAAAATAATTTATAGTGGGAATTATTTTTTTTAACTTATCATAAATATCCTTAATATAGATAAAAGTAGCAAATTTAAAATAAAGTGTATTTCAGAGAAAATTATTTCTACTGCAAAAATGGATTTAATGAAAATTAATCCATACACTTTCCAAAAGTCTATGCACATTTAGTTTTTTTTTTTAAATTATCCGAAAACAATAGCACCGATAAGTTTAATTAATGCAATTCTTATATATCTATTTTTTTTTTCTTGTGAATGAATAAAGTACATGATTTACCCAGAAGTTTGAGTTACATTTCACTTATACAGGGCTCTTTCGAATTCTGGTATAGACCGTAAGGGAAGATAAAGAACACATATGAAACAATTTTGGTATAGCAATGTAAAGTTGGAAGGAATAATTTATCTACCACTGTAGAACTATGCAATCTTGTTCTGTTTCATTTATACAATTCTACTAAATATTCGCATTGATTTTTGTTATTAGTACTTCCATCGTGTTTAACTACCTTATTTAAAAGTTTTAGTGTTGGCATCTGTACAATATTTATTACTGCCAAATTTATTTTTACAGAGTTAAACTTGTCTCTTGCGCCCGGTTTCATTTGTAAGTAATAGTCTATATATGTCAATTTTAAATTTTTAAAATGACATAAATTTTTAAAATGACAAGCATTTTTTAAGGTAGCACTTGCAAATCTTTTTTGATCAAATTTTTACTTGTGTATCGATGATGGCATCAAAATAATAATTAAAATCACTTCAAAAACAACTCTTTCATTGATAACACATCATTGTTTCAATAAGGCTATTTTTTTCTATCGAGCTTTTTTATAAATAGTCTTTTGCGTTAGGAATTTTTATTTTAATGTGTGAAACTGTTATCTAATATTGTGTTCTAAATGGAAAAGCTTCTTTTAATACAAGTTGTATAAGTAGCACTCTGCATATGTAATCTTATTAAGTTAATTTTTCACATTTTGTTCATATGTGGGATTATTTTGTTTACTGTAATTTTATATATTTTACTTGTTCAGCAGTGTATTATACTTCAATGTGAGTTTTTTTTCTTTTCAAAATTTGCAATGTATACAAGATTGTATAATGATAAGTCCTGGAAGCCTAAGATAAAACTGAGCTTCTATTTTTAAAATTATTGTATAACTTTTTATGTCTTTCTATATAGGGGGTCACATTCAAGGAAACTTTTCGGGATCTGGCATCGGTAAGGGCCCGTGATGACGGTAATTGTTCTACTGGGCGAGGCTTGTTGAGCTAAAAAAAATTCTGGTAGGCCTACCCGCTTGTTCTGAAACTGAAACTGGCACTGAAACGATTTGGCGAAAAATAAGAAATGCGGAATAATTAAAAAAATTGATTTACTGGCAAAACAATTATATTAAATTCTTAAAAGTATCACCACCACCATTTATGCATATTTACCAGCGTCTAGTAAGTGTTTGGCGTACTCTTTTATAGGTTCCAATTTCTTTTCTATAATTCAATCAGTTGACTCCAATGAGGATATAATTGCAAGACTTTAAATCAGTGCTGCAAATATTCATGAAACATTTTGAATCTACAAATAGGCACCTCAACCCCTAGATAGCCCTGTCAGTAACACATCAACTCTATGTCAGTGGCACATAACTAAATTTTCTGTAAATGTTATGTCAATAAAATTCTCGTTTTCTTATTTTTCAAAGAAAAAAAATTATTATTTCCAACTTTAATTTGTTATACCAAAATTGCTTCTGAATGTGTAATTCACTCTCTTTAAACCCCAAAGTACTTCCGCCTTTATCTTGGATATTTATTTCAGTACATTCAAATTTGAAAGCTTTGCCACCCACCTAGATTAGTCATTATTAGAATCCAAATAAAATCCCAATTTAGTAGTCCTTAATAATTGTTTTCTTTGTTCACCAGTCTAATGCTGCTATTCGAACGCTTATCGGAGTTATTCTTGCCTTTGAGTGATTGCTAATTTTCTCAAGAATCGTGTTTAAAGATTGGAAATTCTAATCCACTTAGTGTAGTCGCCATTTTTTCCACAAAATGGGGAAAGATGTACACATGAAACATTTACTGACAATTAAACAGCTTAGATGATAAAGATACAATGCAGCAAAATATGAGATGATCATATGATTACAGATAATCAATGATGTATTCTATCATCTGTTAAATTACTATTTGGAAAAACCTAGTACACATAGAGATTTCAATTCACAAAAGAGGTATTTGAAAATAAACTCAAGCAGATATTTGGGAATTTAGAATTCATTTTTACAAAATGATGATTGCGTCACACACTGTAAAAAAATCTGTAATCCTACAGATGTAAAGTAGCCGAAATCTGTATGGTTACGAACATTTTCTATGTACAATGTACAAGAAAAATGTAAATATACAAAACTATTTTTGCAAAGTTACAGAAATTTGTAACTTTACAAACGAGTCTACTAAAATTACAATTATCTTACTAAAATTGTATTTGTAACCTCAGTTGCAGTTACATGAAAAATTTTTGGAATCCCAGTTTCCTAAAAAATTCTTAATAACCTTACAGATTTTTTTATTTTCAGTGCAAATCTATATCTGTTACATGAATTTTTGCTGTTGTGGTTACATAAAAGTTCTAGGAATCCCAGTTTCCTAGAAAACTTTTAGTAACTTTATTTTTTATTAACTTTTTTAGTAACTTTATTTTAGTAAAATTCTACAATTATGAAACACGTTAGCTGTTTCTCTCTGTTCAAGAACATATCCGATTCTCAATTCTCAGAACTAATTTTCTCCACAATTCCTTAGCCAAGAGGATATGAATATAGGATTTTTTCTGTTGTAAATGCACATATTTGACGGGGAAGGTGAAATCAAATTCTGCCGCACTTTCTAACTAACTTCTGTTAGTTCAGTTACTAGCGTCCTTTTGCGGAGTTGGTGGAAATTGAATAATTACCCTATTAAACCTTTTTTTAATTCCCTAGTCCTTGAAAAAAAGGCATTTACATTTACAAATTGGTGTTTTGATACATCTTTTCATTTAAAGTACTTTAAATTAGTAAAGCCTATAATTCGAAAGTTTATAATTACGTTACTAACTCATTTCTAAGTAACCATAAATGAGCTGTTTAAATCTTTCTATTGCTTAATTTTTATAAAAATGATGTATAACATATAAAATATATTAATTCATTTAAAAGAACATTTTTATTTAAATTTTCAGCAAATGAAACAATGTTTAGTTTCCCCATCGTGTAAATCCTAACTGAATCATAGATTTTGTGATAAATACTTTCAGAAATAAAAGTTTCTGGCGCAGCTGAAAATTGTTCCGTTCGTGATTTAACATAAATACAACACATTTTAATAAAAAGAAATAATTAATTTTCGTAGGATATGTGAGTGTCGTGGGATACATACAAATCAGTGAAGATTTTCAACTAAAATGAAAAAATATATAAATAAATAATATAATTTATTCAGTATAGATGTGTCTTTCAATATTCTAAATTAGTCATTGCACTTCCATAATCAACATTTCTGAACTTGAAAAAATAAAAATGAAGATAAAATTAGATATATAATTTATAATTCACTAAGAAAAAAAAGTTACTCTTAAATTCTCTGGAGGAGTATACCATTTTTTTAAAAAAATAAGATATTTTAGTAACACTTACACAAATCATTTATATTAAATGATTTCACAAATTATTGTTTGTATTGTAAAAATCCATTTTTCTTCCAAAAATACTTTTGAGCTTTGGTAGATCTTTGTGTATTATAAGGTGGTCTGGGGTAATAACGCCATGCGGGGTAATAACGCCAAGTGCTAATATTATGCATAATTATGAAATAATCTGGTAAATGACACCCATGTGCTCTGCGCAGAGGGGTTTTGAGTCATATAAATCGCAAAAAACAGCTTCAAGTTCATTTTTTTCATTTTTAGGTCTTATTGATTTTACAAGCAACTAAAATTAACGCTTGATCTAAAATTAGCGAGATACGTTTTGTGATGTGAAGACTATTTTTTTCATCCGGAAATACTTTGTTAATTACATAAATTTGTAGTACATTTCATGGACTTTCAGAATGTTGGTGAAGATTTTGGATATCTTCTCGAGATAATTTGTAATTTAAAATGTACAGCGCAATAACTATAACGGGGTAATAACGCCAATCCTTGGCATTAATACCCCGGTTGATTCCCTACAGTCGCCGAGCTACATCGTAAATACTGATTCAAATAAACACAGTTAAAACTGTGCAATGTTTCTAATAATTCTATTTAAGCGGTCCTTTTTAGCAAAAAGAAGCTCACGGTCTAATATTCTTTTGCCTCACCCCCCCCCCCCCACACACACACACCACACCTTTATTTTTCTTCACAAAAATTTAACATTTTCAATAGCTTAGAATGCAATTTGTCAATTTCTAAGTTTGTAGAGTTTGTATTTTTAGAATTGGGCAATCTACATGCAATTATTCCATCTTATTTCGTAGTTTTTGTTTGCATGGCGTTATTACCCATATAGGTGGGTAATAACGCCAAATAGCATTGGTCAAGAAATAACGCCATTACATTTTATGAATACATATCTGTTAAATTATTTTTTTTGATATAGATAGTCAATAAGTTGCTGTATCAAATCATATATTTGTTTGAAAAATATAGTCTAAAACTGAGCCGTGAAAATTGGTAGAACCTTAACGTGGCGTTATTACCCCAAGGTACCTTATTTTGGCAAATTTTACCCCGGCTGATATCACGCCTCACTTTAAAAATGCTTCAAAAGGAATAATTCTAAAATACCAAAAGAAAACGTGAAAATTCTACAAAAAATTGAAAATCCCAAAGGAAATCAAGAAATTTAATATCGTCTTGAATTTTTGAGTTGTTTTTACACTGCACTTTTGATAAATGGGCATAAATCATTACATATTCTTAGAAGACGTGTGAAAGTTTAGATTAAATTAAAAAAGTATGTTGGGTAAAATTGTAGATTCAGTAAATGTAAATGAATATATATTCTAAAATATACAGGCATTTAACAGTATTTGAAAATTTTTAAGCTATTTCATCGCATAAAAAAATAAAAATTTTGAAATTAAATTATTATTTAAGTTTAATATATCTTAAAGATTTATTTTTAATTTACGGGAGATCAATAATTAATTCCCTTTATTTAAGCGGCGAAACTTCTAATAACTGTAAGCAAAATAAAACCCCTTTGAACTACAAGGACAATTATATTAAGAAAGCAAAATTGCATTTTAAGTATGTTTTTTCTGTCCATATAGGTGCCTTTCCTAAAAAAATGTATTTGAATTATCCTTAAGAAAAGAATATAGTTTTCATATATTATTTCATCCCGTTCGGAATATGAAATTTTATGAGACATTAAGAAAAAATGTACTGTGTATATTTGTTTTATAAATTTCTTTTAATTACATACCGACATTTTTCCACCTGTTTCTACACTCTTGAATTTAAAGTTGCTTCAACAGAGTAAAGTTGAAATAGCAACAAAAATGTGAAAAGTATATATTACAAAGCTATAAGAATATCAAGAGATATAATGTCGTTTTGAATTTCTGAGATACTTCCACTATGTGATTTTTATAAAATTGCATAAATCTTTGATATTCGAAAAAAAAGGTTGAAAATCTAGATTAAAATAGAAAGATAAGTTCTAAATATTCGAATTCAGAAAATTTAAATAAATTGATACTTAAAATACATAGTTTTTTGTGAGATAGGGCTTGTTGCAATATAATAGCAATTCAAAAGTATCAATGTTACAAAGAAACAATTAATTTAAATTTTAAGCATACCGTAATCCGGGGCTACTTTAAGTCACTTTTTTCTGGTTTTGCTGACATCTCTATTATTAAAAAATATAACATATAATTTTTCAACGTCGAAAATTATTCATGAACAATTAACATTAAAGAATGAAGAAAACTATATGGCTTTAAAGAAACAATTTTTTATTTTTTTCATTTTTGAAACCGTTTTTAAGATTTTTGAAGGAAGTATCCCCCACTGGAGGATTCTTTACTTAGTTTCATATAAATAACTTCCATTCACTTAGTTTCAGATAATGATGTTAGCTTTATGAAAACGTAAACATTTCCTGTCAAAATAAAAATGTAAAAGAAAAACTAAGATCACACATGGGTTACAGGTTACTAAATAATATTTTGACACTTACCTTATTAGTTACTCTTATCTAGATTGTTTCACAATGGAAAGTTTCAAGAATAAAAATTTATGCACGAAAACAGTTGTTTGCAAAAATATCCGGTGTTGCCACTAAAAAAATTTTCTAATTACTTCAGACTATTCAAATATTCTATACTAGGGTATAAAAAATTTTCCAAAGGAAAAAAATCAAATTTATCTTGTATTGTTTGTTCAAAATAAATAAATAAATAAATACCGTAATTTCGGGTGTATAAGCCGCGGATCAAACAATTCTTTTTGGACCCAGAAATCTTATTTAGTGATTAAAGAGAAATATTTACGGCGATCTAAGTAGTTACACTTATTTCTTAAAAAATTCTGGGTCGAAGAAGAATTGAGTGACCCGCGGCTTATACACCCGAAATTACGGTAAATAAAACTTTTTTATGGGATGGAACAAAGTAACCCGCAAAGACCACGGTTGACAGTTAATCATACAGTCCTCAGTAATAAGGAAGGCAGAAGATTGATCACATATATAGGAGAGATGGGGAATTCAAGTCGAAATTTATTGTCGAAATTTATTGGATTTATTTTAGATTGAAAACTAAAATATCATCTCTTGTTAGGGAAATCAACACAGTTTTATGAAAAGATCAGATCAAGAACTGCATAAATTTAAATAATTCTGTATTTAACAAAAATCTTTTTTAATTCCTGAGTTCATTAATTTATCAGAGAAATGAATTAAATCTATTTCCTGTATAAGTTTTAAATTTCATTTTTCAACTATTACCGCAGTCCATCATTGCAATAGCATTCATGATACCGATCACTACACTGTAAAACAAAATCTGCAAAGATACTAAACCTTTTCTAGGAAACTGGGATTCCAAGAACTTTTCCTGCAACGGTAACAGCAAAAATTTAAGTTTCAGAATCGATTACATGAATTTTTCCTGTTATCGTTACATGAAAAGTTCTTGGAGTCCCAGTTTCCTACAAAATATTTAGTATCTTCACAGATTTTTTTTTTTACAGTGTAGTGCTTTGGAAATTATGAATAACACTATAAATATTATGCAGCACATCTACTTTATTTTTTTTATAGGATATCATACTGCTCATTATACATGCTATGATAATATTAATCTTTTAACATTTTGTTATGGATTTAAGTCAAATATGATAAAAAAGAAGTGATCAAATATTAGATAAATGTAAGTATTAATATACTTATTAAAAACCGTTTTTATTGCATTAGTTTAGGAACGTTCTAACACTTACAGTAACATAGATGTTACCAGCAGTGTTTCGAATTTTATGGATTTTTTAATTCGGCTTTTCTAAATCCATACCTTAAATTTAAAATAGCGATATTTACTTTAATAACAGCGTTTAGAAAATGCATTTAAATGAAAAAGGTCAAGTGCGACTACTACTTGCGTGCAAAGAGTTCCACACAATAAATATATGAATTACACTGTAAAAAAAAAATCTGTGAAGGTACTAAACATTTTCTAGGAAACTGGGATTCCAAGAACTTTTCATGTAACGATAACAGGAAAAATTCATGTAATCGATTCTGAAACTTGAATTTTTGCTGTTACCGTTACAGGAAAAGTTCTTGGAATCCCAGTTTCCTAGAAAAGGTTTAGTACCTTTGCAGATTTTTTTTTACAGTGAAGTAAGTGTATTATTCAAAAATTTCGTTGTTGAAAGAATAATAAGTTTTTATAAAAAAGTATCCAGTTTAGGGTTGGGTACAGCTGTATGTACTAAAAATATGAATGGATATAGCATAAAAATTCAAAAAGATATAAAGGATAAATTATATCAAACATTGGTATTCTGTACAACTCTTTTTTTTAATTTGATCCTTATTTGTTTTTTATGAAATTGATTCGGTTCTGACAATAAAAGTAGTGCATGTTTAAACTTAATTTGACATTTCATGGAACTAAGTTCAGCTTAGTAATAATCTTATCTTTTACTGTGTTGCTAAAACAAAACCTTTATTCAAAGTTTAAACTTTTCAATGTTCTAAGAAGACATTGAAATAGAGATCACAAAATTGCATCACTACCTTGGTCCATGCAGTGTTTTTGCATATAAATTTTTTATTAATTTTTAAATACACGGGAGGCATTTTGAGATATTCACTCAATGAAAATAAGTCACGAATCAGATAATAACAATGTGATTAATTCAAATTAAAATAGTCAGTTTTTGTCAAAGTTTGTAATATATTAATTTGAAAACCGTGTATATTGATTTAGACGCAACAATTTTTTATAAGATTATTTAAACATTTAAAACGAAGCGACACATGTAAAATCTGAAACTAAATTTAAATGGAAAATTTACCAAAGCCGTCTTCATGTTTTAGTTCATCTGTTATATAAAACTGTTTAAACTAATCCTAAATACTGTTTTT
The DNA here is from genome assembly GCA_964019185.1 of Maratus speculifer. Taxonomy (NCBI): domain Eukaryota; kingdom Metazoa; phylum Arthropoda; class Arachnida; order Araneae; family Salticidae; genus Maratus; species Maratus speculifer. The sequence goes on from OZ025292.1 coordinate 228,526,019, forward strand.
ACCTATACACGTACACTGTAAAAAAAATTCTGTAAAGGTACTAAAAATTTTCTAGGAAACTGGGATTCTAAGAATTTTTCATGTAACCATAACAGGAAAAATCCATGTAACCAATTCTAAAACTTGAGTTTTTATTGTTACCGTTACAGGAAAAGTTCTCGGAATCCCAGTTTCCTAGATAAAGTGTAGTACCTTTACAGATTTTTTTGCAGTGTATTTTATTGAATCCTTCTACTTAGCCCTCTATCGCTTACTGTCTTCACAAGAATACAAGTATCTATAAATGCCGTAAGTATTGAAAACTGCAAAGAGATATAAAAGCTCTGCACCAGAAAAAAAAAAATATTTTAAACTCCAAGACGATTTCATAAAAATTAAAGTTTTTTGACAGCTAAAAATATAAAAATAAATTTTAAATAACAATAAACATATTTGGTGATATTGGCAGTCAGCTGTACTTTTGGACTATAAATGTGTTAGTTGAGTATTTTCTATGTACTACTATTTCCTTTGAAATATGAAAAATAATTATGTAGCTTTATTTTGCACACTGAAAAGAAATCTGTAAAGGTACTAAACTTTTTCTTGGAAACTGGGATTCCGAGAACTTTTCCTGTAAAGGTAGCAGCAAAAATTCAAGTTTTAGGATCAATTACATGAATTTTTCCTGTCATCGTTACATGAAAAGTTCTTGGAATCCCAGTTTCCTAGAAAAAGTTTAGTACCTTTACAGATTTTTTTTTCAGTGTATGTGAGATTCCTAGTAGATTTTGCTGTTAAGCATTTTTTCAAAGTTAAAAATTTCTTTTGCAGCTGAAGATGATATAGTTGTTCTGTTGTGAGATGTCGAGTAATAAAATAAAAAAAAACAAAAAATAAGGATTATGAATGTTTTAAATGTAAATAGAATATAATTTGTCACGGGATTTGCGAAATAAAAAAGATGAAGCATTCAATTGAAATGAAAAATAGCAAACATTTTCACACTAATTTATCACTTTCTATTTTAAATTAGTTATGTTTCTTTCAATATCAGTACCTGTGGATACATATAAAAATAAAAATAAAATGTACATTTAAAATTTATAAATAATTTATAAATAAAATTAGCAGTAGTTAAGAAATAATCAAAGATTAAATTAATTTCCCTAGAGGAATATATATCATTAAGAAATACAAGAAAATATATGAAGTACCTTTATCTGTTTCCTGCTGCATTCCGAATTTTAAAAATAAATATAGTTTTCTTCTAATAATACTTCTGAGTTTAGCAGTTCCTTCTTTATTAGATTTTGATAAATTTACTCCTGCTCGTATATTTCTTCACTTTAAAATGCTTCAAAAGGATTAAAGATAAATAACAACAAAATCATAAAAAATTCTACAAAGAATTTAAAACCTCCCAGGAAATCAAGAACTTTAATATCGTCTTAAATTTTTGATATATTTCCTCTCTGTGCTTTTGATCAGAATGGATAAATTTTAGATATTGTAAGAACGTAAATTAAACCAATAACTTAACTGTTACGCTAACGTATTGTGCATGTTTAACTGAAGAAATATTCAAAAGCTATAGGCATTTATTTAAAAACTACTTTAACAAATAAATCATCAGAAAAATCATGAATTTTATTATAAAATAAAAATGCTCGATTTAAAAAGAAATACTGGATAATAATTATTGGGGATGTCTTATAAGACAATCATATTTAATATATTTAATACAAAATGTAAAAAAATAGCATTTCAAAATCTCCAGAGGTATTTAAAATGTAAAACATTGAATAAGATATATTTAAATTAAATTACATTTAGAGGAAAGTTTAGTTTTAAATATGCCATATTAATTTACCAAAATTTTTATCTTGCAAGTATTTTTCAACCTTTCACGGCACGGTGTGCCACATCTGGCACATACCTAAAAACACTATAATTCAAAGCATGTGCCATGAATTTGGACAATATGATCACTGTAACTGATCAAGAATAGTCCAAAGAATGGAATTACACTTATTTTGTCCATGTCAGATGACTGCATTTGATAAAAAGTTAGGATTTGTTCTTCGGAAACAAACAAACAAAAAAGACTTTCGATCAAGCTACTAAGACAAAATTTAATTTTACTAAATACTTATTGCCATAAAGAAAGTCGCAAAGTGTTATGCAGATGCAATTTATTAATTTAAGCCCACTTAATTGCAAATTACAGTAATATAAATTTTAAAACCTCTGATTGTGTATATAGAGTACACAAAATATCAAATTTTAGCTCAAACTTTGAAATTTAACATTCTTTTTACTAATTCTTCCATTATTAGATCAATATATAGATTTCAAATATTTTTTTCATAAAAATAGAAAAATCGCGCAGTGAAGTGTTAAATTGTCAGATTTTGTACACTGTAAAAGAAAATGTGCAAAGGTACTAAACCTTTTCTAGGAAACTGGGATTCCAAGAACTTTTCCTGTAACGGTAACAGCAAAAATTCAAGTTTCAGAATCGATTGCATGAATTTTTCCTGTTATCGTTACATGAAAAATTCTTGGAATCCCAGTTTCCTAGAAAATGTTTAGTACATTCACAGATTTTTTTTTTTCAGTGAGGGTATAGTTTGGTGAGCTTTTCTGTTGTATCACTTTTTAGCCATTTTTATCACATTTTTATCTTTGCTGCCAGAATCATTATGATGTTAGAATGACTAACTCGGACGTTTGTAGTTGATAATATAAATGTTTGTTTAAAATTTAAATCAAATTATAATGATTATTGGTTGTTATTTGATGCTTTTTCATGACATTTAAGACTTTTACATTTTGGAATTTTTTTTCTATTGCCGTTAAACCGTACTCTAATGTATTTCAAACCGTACTCTAATGTATTTTAATGTATTCTCAATGGATTCATGTTGAATCAAATTAAAAGTGCAAATCAAACGTGAAAATGCTATACAAAATAAAAAGTCACAAGGGAAATCAAGAGTTTTATTACCGTATTGAATACTTAATAATGTTTAATGTCTGAGTTTTTTAATGTAGTCGACAATTCTTTAAACATTAGAAAAGATCAGTGAAATTTTAAATTAAACGACAACTGTTGCATTAGCGTATTCTATACGTTTAAATAAAAAAAAATATTCTATGGTATACAACCATTTATCTGATAGCTTCATTAAGGATACAATCGCCAAAATTCCAACACACAATTGAAAAAAAAAAAAAAAAGATTAATTTACAATGGTACAGAAAACATGTATTTCAATTTTCTTTCGTTTTATGACGTGATAAATAATGTTTGAAGTATCTCCACAGACATTATCTTGAGAAAGAAAAAAATAGAACATCTCTAATTTTGAGTTAAAATAACACAAAAAACTACCTTCAACATAAATTCTTCTCTGTTACTAATGTTTAGTCTGTAAAAAATACATTTATTCTGTACTTTAAATGTACATCTTTGTTTATTTATGTAAGTGATAAATAATTTTATCAATCATCAAGAAATAAGTGAAGCGTCGTTTAATTTCCCAGGCGATGTATGCCCGTATGAAAAATGGAAATTTTCTATTATATATCTTCATACATTTTAGTGTTTTCTTTTTCAAATCTCAACGAATATATATTTTTGATATTATTTATGAATTTTAACAGTATATTATTACATTTTGACAAATTTTACCCCTGTTGCTATCAAATTTCGCTTTTCAATAATCCAAAAGAAGTGTAAGCTAAATAAAAACTGAAACTTGAAGATTCTATATAAGATTATAGGTCAGAAGGGAAATCAGGGTTTATAATGCAGTTTTCAATTTCGTACATAATACGCCTGTTCCATTTGGATCACAATGATAAATCTTTAATATCTTGAAAAATGTCGAGTGTAAGTTTAGCTTTATTAAAAAAGTAATTACTACATTCAGGATTCTTTATGTATGAGGTAAACAATATTCGAAAAAACATATAGGGAGTTGTTTGAAAATCATTTTAGTGATTTAATATAAAAAATTAGAAAGCTAGGCTAAAATTAAAACGAAAAAACTTTAAAATGTCTTAAAACTTATGGAATAGATAGAATAATTTCCATTTAAGCTATGGTACAATTAAACATTTGTAGAAGCATTGTACGTGTCAAAGAAAAGAAAGAATAGCCCTTAATTAGGTTTAATTTTAAAGATAAATAAAATGTATGAATACAGTTTTCCTGTTTTTGATTACATTTTCTAATAAAAGAAACAAGTGAAACACGTATAAGAAATGAATTTTATGCATCTTCCATTTCATTAATAATAGGAAAAATTATCAGTTAAAGATTTAACTATAGCTGTGGTTAATTTGCCAATTAAATTGCTAATTTTGAATATGGTATTTCCCTTTTTTTAAAAAAAGAAGTTACTATTGTTAAAGTCAAAGGGATATTACTAATGTTAAAGTCAAAAAATTTTTATTTACGTAAGTGATATATAATTATATCAGTCAACACGAAGTAAGTGAAGTGTCATTTAATTTCCCAGGCGATCTATGCATGTACACTGAAAAAAAATCTAAACTTTTTCTAGGAAACTGGGATTCCTAGAACTTTTCCTGTATCGGTAACAGCAAAAATTCAAGTTTTAGAATCGATTACATGAATTTTTCCTGTTATCGTTACATGAAAAGTTCTTGGAATCCCAGTTTTCTAGAAAAAGTTTAGTACCTTTACAGATTTTTTTTTACAGTGCATGAAAAATGAAACTTTTCCATTATATATCTTCCTACAGTTTCATATTTTCTTTTTCAAAATACAGCGAATGTATATTTTTTATATTATTTCTGAATTTCAGTAGTTTACTATTACATTTTGACAAATTTTACCCCTGTTGCTATCAAATTTCGCTTTTAAATAATTCAAAAGCAATGCAAGTAAAATAAAAACGTAAACGTGAAGATTCTATATAAGATTGTGAGTCAGAAGGGAAATCAGGGTTTTACAGATTTCAATTTTTAACATAATTCGTTTTTGAGATTTTCACTACAATAATAAATCCTTAATATCTTGCAAAAATTCGAATTAAAATTTAGATTTTCCATTTTTTGTTCTTAATATTTAAACATTTTTTGTCAAAAATGTGATGAGTATATATTTATAAGAATTTTAAATACGCATAAATATTTGTTGTATTTGCACACTGTTAAAAAAAAATCTGTGAATTCATGGTAAAACTACACTATAAAGAAAAAATCTGTAAAGGTACTAAACATTTTCTAGGAAACTGGGATTCCAAGAATTTTCCATGTAACGATAACAGGAAAAGTCCATGTAACTGATTCTGAAACTTGAATTTTTGCTGTTACCGTTACAGGAAAAGTTCTTGGAATCCCAGTTTCCTAGAAAAAGTTTAGTACATTTGCAGATTTTTTTTTACAGTGTACTAGCAGTAAAATTGCCAGACATTTGCCGTTCCGTTAGTTGATTTTCCGTTTGGGGAAATAACAGAAATTAAAGTAGTGGTAACGTTCCGTTACAAGGCTTAATTTTTGATGATAATAATTTAATTTAATTTTTAAAATTAATGAAACGATCAATGGTCAAATAATTCGAACTTTACGAGTGATTTTCAGCTGCTATATTTACTTCATATAATTTAAGTTAAGTTTTTTTGTATAATTTACTTCAAGTCGTCCTGCGGATCAAAATCGAGACATTTTGACAGCGAAATAAGTCCTTACTGAGTGAGCCAAAGCTGCTGTTGTAAGTTTGTGCAAAGCATGTCTTTTATGAGTTAATGGGAAAATCTGTTGTGCTTTTTAAAGATTTCCTTTCAAATATATTCGTTAGAACATTCGTCAATGGTTATGTTATTTTATTTTAAACCGATGAATAGCAATTATAACCTTTTAAAATCAATTTTAATCTTTTAATCTTTTAACAAGTTTAAATTTAAAAAAATTCACTGTCTAAAATCACTCTTTTTTTTTTTTTTTTTTTTTTTTTTTTTTTTGAATGAATGAATGAATGAATAAATGAATGAACGAAAAAAAAAATATTCATTTTTTTTACAAAAATAATGTTAAAGACAATTTTTTAAAATTGTCACACACTATTTATTTACTTATATTTATTTATTTATTTATTTGGGCTAGTCAGTTTAAAAAATTTTTTAATAAGAATAAGAGAAAAATAAATAGAAAAAATGTAATTTTTTTTGTTTTCATTAATTTATGGTGCCAGTGTTATTCGAACCCACAATCTACGCTCGCCGGCGATTAACGGCATGGTGCATTGACCACTCGGCCATGGATACCCCCAGAAACGGAGTCTCTCCATTTTTTGTTTCAATTTCCATCCATTTCGTTATTTTCTGGAAATATGGTAAAGTTTTTTGACTTTTAACGGAAAATGCTCTTTTGTTGTGAAAAGTGAATTTTTCTGTGAAATTCAGGAAAAATATATTCCCGAATTTTAGATTTTTTAAAAGAGTGCATTGTAAGAATTTTTATTACAATCTTTAAAAATTGTGGCCATCGTTCATAAATTTACCTTATTTATAAAAACACTATACAAAATTACCTAGATATAAAAGTTTCATACGATTATTCATTTTTGACAATTAATTAAAAATTGTGGCCATCGTTCATAAATTTACCTTATTTATAAAAACACTATACAAAATTACCTAGATATAAAAGTTTCATACGATTATTCATTTTTGACAATTAATTACATTTTTATTAGTCATAACATAATAAACAAAGTGCAGTGCTACTTGATTTCCAAGAGAAGACTTCACTCATGACAAATACTTTGATGTATTTCTACTTTATATTTTCTAAATTTAAAAGGATTTTTTTTAATTCCAACTTTTATTCTGACATTTAGAACATTAAATTATGGCAAATTTTATTTCTATTGCTGTTAGACAGTGATTTAAAGTTTCACAAAATAAATAAAGTTAAACAAATTTCTATACAAAATAAAAGGTCAAATGGGAAATTAAGAATTTCAATATTGTCTTGAATTAATATCATCTCTGAGCTTCTGAATGTTGTCATTAATTCTTTAAAGATTGTGAAAAAACTAGTGAAATTTTAAATTAAGCTACAACGATTTTATGCTTAAAATAAAAAAAAAAAACACTCTAAGATGGACAAACATGCATTTGATAATTTCATTGGTAATAAAATCATCAAAATTCTTCACCCCACAATTGCAAAATAAAAGTGTCCAATTCAAATTAGCACTGAAAACATATATACCAATTACCTTTCGTTATACGAGATGGGAAAATAGTGTTTGAATTATCATCGTATAAATAATAGTTTGTTAATCATCGTTTGAATAATAGTTTGAAAATGTTAAAGAAAAAAATAGCGCTTCTTTAATTTTGAGTTAAAATGACATCGAAAAAATAAGTTCAAAATAAATTATTCTACATCGATTTACGTTCAGTCTGAAAGAATTATTTGTATTCTATACTTAAAGAATATATTTTTCCTAGGATTGTTTATTTAGGTAATTGATATATAATTTTATCAGTCATCAAAAAGTAAAGCGAAGTGTCGTTTAATTTCCCAGGCGATGTATGTCAAAATGAAAAATGGAAGCTTTCCATTATATGTCTTCATACATTTTCATGTTTTCTTTTTCAAAACTCAACAAATATATATATTAATATTATTTCTGAATTTTAGCAGTTTACTATTACATTTTGACAAATTTTACCCCTGCTGCTGTCAAATAATGCTTCGAAATAATCCAAAAGAAATGCAAGTAAAATAAAAGCTAAAACGTGAAGATTCTATGAAAGATAAGTAGGTCAGAAAGGAAATCAGGGTTTATAATACAATTTTCAATTTCTAGCATAATCCCTTCGTGAGATTTTAAACACAAAGATAAATCTTTAAATATTGTGAAAAGTTGAGTGAAAATTTAGATTGAATTAAAATAGTCTTTATCTATGAGATAATCAATATTCGAAAACATAAAGGCAGTTTAGTGATAAATATTTTACTGATTCAACATAAAAAATAAAAAATAGATACAAAATACTACTGAAGAAAACGTTAATGATGTCTTTCTGTTTATAGAATAATTAGAATAACTTTTTAAGCTGTGAAACGATAAAAGTTTTTAGAAAAAGTGAAAAAAAAAGCATAATTAGATTTAAGTTTTAAGACAAAATGAAAAACAAAAAAATGCGATTATAATTTTCCTATTTTAATTACATTTTCTGATAAAAGGTAGTCGTTGGGCAAACCATATTACGTACCCCATCATGGATATGCATAATATAAAATATAAAAATAAAACAAGTCTAAAGTATTTATAAAGTACATTGCAATTCCAAAATATACCTTAAACATTTTTAAGAAAACGAGAACCTATTGGATTATAGTGGAATTCAAAGGGAATTTGGCGAAATAACGAAAATAGAGCAAAGTAGTAGTCACTTTTAGCGAATAGTTTTTGTCCTTACATATGGAAACATATCGCCAAGTTGGTGAAAAACTTTGCGATATTTGGTGACGACCTCTCTGTGGTAGCCCGTCCTGCGTTATCTACACAGATTTTCATTGGTCCAATTTCCAAATCATTACTTATATATATATGTATACCTCTACATATTATAAGGAAATAACTTGGCAAAATTTGGCACTGTTCTTATAAAAACCTTTATTTCTCTACAAGTATATTTGCTATCGACATAAAAATGAACACAGGTAGTGAAAATAAATCACTTAATGATAATGTGCAGTTTGAACACTTTTGCTGCATTAGTTTTAATTGGGTTATCCAATAGATCTTCGTTCTTTTTTAATATGTTGATGGTCACCTATGAGATTTCGGAAAAAACTTTGTGGAAATACTTGATCAATTCTATTTTGTTTACACACCAGGAGATTCATAATAATTTATCATGTATTTTTCTAGATATTTAACAAAACGTCTAAAATCACGTCCTGTCAATATTGGCCATATAATGTTTTCCAGATATCGGGCCCCCTTCGACTTACGTATTAAAAAAAAAGGAACTCTGTAATTTTAACAATACACAAATTCTGTAAAAGGCTAATCAATATCTAATGGTGGCATATTATAAAGCAAAATCTACTTAATCAATATTCAAAATTCCATGTTTCAATAAAAAAAGGTTTTAAAAATTAAAACTTTGAACTTTTTGGTAAATTTCATCGCCTTTAAAATTACCTAAGTAACCTTATACATTCCATCAATTAATTCAATAAAACGTAGTTATAAGCGGCTAGAAATTTAAATAATAGACGGATAAACAAATAACTTTACTAATAACATCGGTATTCTTCAACTTTCTAATTACTTAGTATAGTTTGTTTTTCATTTATATTTTCCTTTTGTACATTGCGTACTTCAGTATGATAACTCAAAAGAAAAGAATGAATAAACAAAGGTTCTTTAAACTTATTAACAAAAAAAAAAAAGATTCATTAATGATGAAAATTATTTTATAAATATTGAAATGAAAAAATTATCTTAGCAATTTGAAAAACCTTATTCTCGAAGGAGAAATTTACACTTATTTTCGATTGCATTGGAGTAATGTTGATTAAACATCCAGAATGTGTAATACTCAAGAAAAATTTTCTAGAAGTATTTTTTAATACATAGAGAATTATTGAAGTTCTTAAAAAAAATCTGTTCGTCATACTTAAAAAAGGGTATGCATCTTATTTTTCCTTTCTTTTTTCTTTTTCGTCTTTTATTTTATTTTATTTATTTTATTTTTGTAAAAGACGCTTTGATTTTTTTAATATCAAAACTACTTACAAAAACTGTACAAAACGTTTGTTTTCCCTTATAAACTGAGTTAGATATTTCATTACTTTTTAAAAATATATTTTCAATTCTTTTCGTAACATCAAAAGTGCACTTTTTTTCTGGACTCATGTTGAAGTTTTGGTGATTTATTTCAAGTTTTGAAATACTTAAAAGCCAGAACTAAAACACCTTAACTCTGAACGTCCAATAAATACAATTACTCAATGTAGAGGATTCAAATTTTGTACACATGCTGTTCAATACATGGGAAAAAATTATCTCCAAAAATACCGGTAGATGGCACTGTACAAAAGAAAATACGATAACTAAGTCAATAATAATAAAAAAACAGTGTATTGAAGCTTCAATTGATCTTGTAGCTGCAATTTCGCTCTGTAAACACAAAATAATTACACAAATTCGTGATTTCTGAACCATATTCTCTAAGTTCGAATTTTGGAGATTTTTTTCCGATTTGGCAGTACTTGATGGCCAGAATTAAAACATCCCAGGTCTGACCACACTATAAATTATTCACTTTTGAGAATTCAAATTTTGTGCACGCATGCTGTTCTGAATAGTAATAGAAATACAGATAGATGGCGCCGTACAGCGACAAATTTTATACATAAATAAAAAATTAAAAAAACTACAGACGCAAATAATAAAAATAATAAAATCATATGTATTTTTTTTTCGTTTCTGTTACCTTTATAAAAAACAATATTATATAAAAAATGTATAGAAGATTAAACTGGCATTGTAACTAAAAATTCATACTATTAAAAAAATGCATAAATTCATGGTTTTGCAGCTAAATGCTTTATGAAAAAGAAAAGAGAAAAACAAGGTTATTCTTATCAGTTATGACTGTCCTGTTTCATGCGCAAAGTTTAATTATGAAAAAAAACAATGCTGCGGCTGCATTTCCAAAATTTCGTTTATTTAAGAATTTGAAAAAAAAAAAAATCCAGAAATTCTTAAGAGAATAATCCTTCTATTCGAAAATAAATCTAACATCAATTAAAACATTTACGAAAAAAGAATTTGCTAGCGGTATCTAAACGAACAACTGTAAGTACAACGTAGACTACAAACCATATATTAAGGCAAAATTAATTATTGAATGCTATGCGAAATTTGCAGAGTATGGAGCAACTGCGACGTGCGCGGATCGTTGCAGACTTTAATTATGGGGGGGAGGGGTGCAATATTTGTACTTTTAATTTTGACTACTAATGATTTACAATAGCATATATATTGTCTAGAAAAAAAGTAATCTATGAAAAACTTAACGAATTCATTGCACTAATTCGCCAAAAATTTGGAGACAAACGGAAAGTAATTAGATTTAATAACAGATGAAATCGATGATTATCTCAGGCTGTTTGCAATATTTATTGTTAAAAATGAAAGCATTTTTTTTCGCAATCAAGTTAATCGCTGATTTTAACGTGGTGCGCATATCTTGATAAAAATTTAGGTTACTGTAGATTGGTTGTTTCAATTAATTTGACGACTTCATTAATATCTATAGAAGGATAAAGAAAGAAAACGTCTGGGCTGGCAAGAATGCTATTGTGGTTAATCGAGATATCTTTAATTCTCTTGATGAAATCAGCAGTTGAGTCAATAACATATTCTAAGAGTGGGAGAATAGTTTTTTAATTTTTTCCATATTTAAAAACTATTCAAAGTCTTTTTCAGTATAGCATGTAAGAGCAGAATGCTTAGTTACAATAGGGAGGTAAGGGGTGTTTTAATTATAGTCTTTAAGAAGACCAATCAATCCTGGAGTAACGACAGTTTTATTATATTGCAATTTAACTTTAGTTTCAGAAAACCAAGTTCCTTTATTAATGCGTTCCTTAGCTTCCATAGAACTTTTATTATTTCGATCCTTTTTCAGTTCAATACAATCCATATTATTAATGCAAGTTTCCATTTCACTCATATAGTCTTTAATATTCAAAACAGCCAATTTATTCATTTTATCTGCTTGAATGATTATAATGTCTTTGTTAGATTTTAATTTCTTAATAATTTTGGAGTTGGGATTTTGTAGATTGAAAGGCTTTTTTAAATAAATTCTAATATTATTATGTAGTAAACTTCTAACTTCAGGCTTTATGGTTGATGGGGCTACCTGTGTAATTCTTTCAGACTCTGTGACAGTAGATTTCTTGTCGCTTTTATTTCTGAACATGTAATTTGGGCCCAGTTGTAAAATATTGTCTTCATCTTCATTAAAAGTAGTATCAGATAAATTAACGTAGGGGACTTGTTTCTTGACTGTTTTACAAGGAGTTGGTGATATTAATCTATTAAGTTTATGTGTAAGGGTTCTTTCTTTACTATGTCGTTGAATATTCCTAAAGGCATTTAAAAGACGCTGAAAATTATCAGTCACAGCTATTCAATGAATTTAATAGTTCGCCATAAATGTCCAAACATTTCGATGAAATATAATCGATAGTTTTATACTTAAATCTAATGTAGGCTTGTAAGCATTTCTTTCCAAAATCCAATTTTAACGACGTAAATAAATTGTTAATAAGTCCGTTACGAGTAATTAGAAACGGAATAAGGCCATATTGCTTGCACTTTTTTGGAACCCTAAATTAGCAAGTTCTTTATCGAAACGTAAACGTATTAGTTTTACATCATTATCATTATTTTACAGGGCTCTTGAATCAATAGTTTTGATAGAATCTTGTGCTCAGTGGATGCAAGTCAAAAAACATTTTAAGTTTTTTATCAAAAATAAACATAAAAAAAAATTAAAATTTCAATGCAGAATATTAAAAAATATATTTTAAGTAAAACAGATATTAAGTTGTTTACATTAAAATACAGTTAGTATTAATGTATAGTTTTATGCATTTATGTATTTTAGGGTTCGAGAAAAAAAATCAAACGTGACATGTTGCTAAATTGCACCATCAGGTAAAAGTAAGACTTCTGAGATCCCGTAAGTTAAGTTAGAATAATTGGTGCAATGCTTTCGCATATTTCAATAAAACCAGAAGGCAGAAATTAATAAAAACTTAGAAATTTTTTTCCTTGGATATGATAATTAAATAAAAGATACGAATATACATAGGAAGAAATGAAAAAAAAAACACGAGTACTGTAAAATTTCTTGAAATCAAATTTAAATATAGATACAAAGAAAGATAAGTCAAATCAAAATAATATGAAAATGAAAATCTCAAAAGTAGAAACGTTGTAGAAATACAGATTTCAAATAGCAAAGAGACACCATCCAAGTCCAATTAACCAGTAATAGAATGTAGGCGATCGGATAGAACAAGCAAAAGAGTACTTTCTGATAGGTTAATATACATGATTAAAAGTGAAAACTTAACGGAATCAAAAAATTACAAAGAACCTAAAATCATTGAAAATTTACAGAATAAACAGAATCTGATAAAAGAGATGAAAGCGAAATGAACTCCCTCTTAAAAAATAAAGCATGGGCATTTGCAGATTTTGCTCAAATAGAAGAATAATAAGTTGCAAATGAGCTAACAAATAAAACCTGACAATATGAGTGAAATTTAAAAACATAAAGTACATTTAGTAGCAAAGGATATACATAAAAATTCTTTGAAAATTATGGGGAGACAGAAACGAATACAAATAAATTTCCAGATTTGTGCATCAATGATCCCTACAAAGAATTTTGGAGTGAGTGCTATAATTTAGCTGGGAAAATGTTTTTCACATCAAAAACTGGATTATATCCAAAGAGATCTGGCCAGTTTTGTTTAGCCGTGTTAATGACTATTAGAAAATAGGCAAAATATTCTCTATTAAAATCATATTTTATCATTTTTTTGATAACTGTAAAATTTTATTGTTTTTATTTCACGCCAAAACGAAGTCGCGGTGCACATTGAAATTAAGTCAGATTGCAATTTGTTTGTTAACTGATACCATTAGAGACAAAGATTAAGTTATTTCTCCATACCAACATAAATGTTTAAATAGGAAATATAATTCTATAAAAAGCTTTCAAAATCATTGGAAATTATTGTTTGGTTGAATTACAAAATAAGCAAACCGTTTTCTTTAATATTCGACAGAAAAAGATTTTGAATGTTTTGAATGACATTATTTTATGTTGCATTATCTTCTGTTAAAAATAACCATAAAGTAAAATAATATTTTTATACAATTTAGAAAATTCCCCGTGAATTTAATTGGGCATTATATAGTCTGTCTCAAAAGTTTAAGCACTCTGCAAATCTCGTTTAAAATAATTGAAGAAGAAAATATTTTATGCTCATTTACAGTAAATACTCAACATTTAATCAAAATAAAATAAAATAAGCCATTTTGGGTAGTTAAAATAAAAAATATATTTATTTTTATTTATTTTTTATTTTTTTCTTGAAGAAACGCTGTCTCAAAAGTTTAAGCACTTTATGCAATTTTTTTTAGAAACATGGGATTGGTATTGTGTAATGACGTTGTATGACATCATATTGCACTTTTATACAAGTATAAAAGGTGAAGAAATTATATCCTAATGTTTTAAACATGACAAAGGGTAAAGAATTCACAAAATGTGCGATTTTGAAAGATTTTAAATTGAAATCTCAAAATAAAACTGCTTCTGAAATTGCAAAAGCTTTAAATTGACCAAAGCTATGTATATCTCAAGTACTTTCTAGAAATGATAATTTTAAGCGGAAACCAAGATGCAGACGACCACGTATGACGACTGTTCAGATTGATCGGAAAATACGAAGATTGGTATTTAGACGAAATATGTCCCCATACGGCAAATTAAAAATAATTTTAGAGTACAGATGTCCAAAGACACTGTATATAGACGTATTAAAGCGTGTGATTACATCATGTAAAAAAAATTGGCTCGCAAACCGTCTCTTAAATTACATCACAAACAGGTAAGAATGGACTGGGCTAAAAAACATATGACCTACGGGGACAAATGCCTTACTGTTTTATTCAGCGATGAGAAAAAGTGGAACTTAGATGACACTGATGGTTGGAAGGAGTATTGGCATGAGTTACGCAACAACCGAAGGACATTTTTCAGCAGGCAGCAAGGCGGTAAATACGTTATGGTTTAGGGGGCATTTGGGACATTTGCCAGCTCTCTCTAGCTTGTCTAACAGGAAGAGAAGAATGAAAAAAGTTTCAAGAGACCCTATAACAGCATTTGCTTCCATTCGGTGACATTTTGGGAGTTTTGAATGAACTTTTCTGCAAGACAATGCCTCAATCCACGTATCCCATTCTACAAAACTTTGGATTTTTCAGAAAAATGATAAAGTACTTAACTAGCCAGCTTTAAGTCCAGACTTAAACCCGATTGAGAATGTCTGGAATACTTTAACCCGCCAAGTTTAGGCAATGGAAAGCAGTATGACTCGATTGAAGAACTCCAAGAGGCTATTGAGAAAGCATGGTACTCTTTGCCACCAGAAACCCCACAAAAACTAATAATTTCGACGAAAGCACGTTTATTTGAACTAATCCGAAAACATGGAAAAAAAAAATTGTTACTAAAAGTTCTGTAAAAATTATAAATATGGTTGTTTTTGACATTGTGCATAAACTTTTGAGACAGTTTTTTTATAGCTTTTTTTAAGATTGTATTTTTTAAAATTATGTAAATTATTTTTTTTCTATTTTTGATATCGTTTATTTAAATAATATTGCGAAATATGTATATAAAAAAATCTTATTAATTCTAACTTTTCATAATTCATTAAAAATCGATATTTTATGCTTGTGCTTAAACTTTTGAGACAGACTATAATATGTAGTTCGAAACACTGCTCACACACAACAACAAATTACGATGTTAAGATGGAGTATCCGGGAAGTTCTACATTTAATCAGAAATTCATTTTTTCCTGCCTAAAATGTGAATATAATGTTGCAGTTTTTCAAAGTCAAATTTATAGGTTTTTTGAAAGATTTTTAAAACTTTTTGAAAGATTTTATATTTAATATTGACTAATTTGTGTCTTAAAATGCTTTTCTTAAAAAAACGTCTATGTTAATTAGATAAGAATATGATACAGAAAATTCATTTTTGCAATTTCGAATAGAGAAAATTAAGAAAAGACAAAAGTGCAGGTAAATGTTTTATATTTGACTCCTATAGTTAACTTATACGCTATACACATATTATACTTACACTTTTTTAGTAAAATTAATGATATGGAATTGCACTTATGAAATTTTACTCTGTATAAATATAATTAAAACTGCGCCTTAAGAAGAACTTATATTTTTAGTGGTACACTGTAAAAAAAAAATCTGCAAAGGTTCTAAACCTTTTCTAGGAAACTGGAATTCCAAGAACTTTTCCTGTATCAGTAACAGTAACAATTCAAGTTTCAGAATCGATTACATGAATTTTTCCTGTTATCGCTATATGAAAAGTTCTTGGAATCCCAGTTTCCTAGAAAATATTTAGTACCTTCACAGATTTTTTTTACAGTGTACGGGCGAAAAAAATACATATATGAACGAGCGATATGGGGAAGATTTAATATATTTGTAATTGAAAAAAACTATTTTTATGAATAAATATATGTAGCTTTATTGTAATGCAAAATAAAGATAATTAAAATATTGTCAATTTTTATTATCATTAAAAATCCCTTTCCAAAATTTGTTTAAAGTTTCGGGAGAGGCTTCAGCCCCTTTAGTCACCTCACTGGCTACGCTTGCTTAAAAACTGCATGGGATATTTCATTTCGTGTGGCTAAACGGAATGGCAAGTACAGTTCTATACATTAGAAATGATTTTTGGGACACAGTATATAAAATTGATACATAAAATTAATCTGGTTAAAACAGTTTTAAAAGCTACATGAAAAAATCTTCTTACTACTACAATATACAATTTTCAAACTGGAAATTAACTACTAAATTATTAAAAACCACTGAAAGAGTTCTCAGAGATTCCCACAGTACAAAAAATCAAAATAATATCTGAATTATAACAAAAATATTGACAAAGTCATATGTTTAAACACACAGCAATGCATAAACAAAACATTTTTTAAATAGAATCTTGTATTTATATGATTAATTTTAATATAGATTTTTGTTTTTAATTTATTTATAGAGTTTGTATTTTTATGACTACAGGAGAAGTTTCAATTACATTATACGGAGACACATTGTAAAAGTATTACATTTGAATTATCTGCTACAGAAAAAAAATCTGCTCAAAAATATTTAGAATAATTTCAGAAAACTCAAGTTAGAGGAAGATCATACTGTTGTTCAAAGTAAATTTACACCGCTTCACATTATTTATTTTCTCTGTTTTGAAACTTTAAAAAAGATAATTTGCTAACCAAGTTAGGTACAAAAAATACCTTTAAAGCAGGAAAACTTTTTGAATGAAAAATGTTAGATATCAGAAAAGGGAAATATAAATATAAACAATTCAATTTCAATTAATAAACCTTAAGCTTTAGAATAAAGAGTCCACCAGTTTGAAATTTATCTTTTCTTTCCTTCAATTTAAAAAGCAGTTTTTTTTTGGGGGGAGGGGGGTTAAGAGGAAAAAAACTTCAGATTTTTTGTTTGAATTTTTAGTTAAATGATAATTTATGCAAAATATCAATATTTTTGTGTGTTAAGTTTTCTTGTCACTATAAATTCATTAAAATGCATAATAAGACATTACTAAAAAAAGTAAAGAAAGATGTAAATATAATAAGAAAAAAATTACACGCGCGTTCATTATATTAATAAAACTCCAGTAAAAATGTATTTTTATGTTAATGTAAATATTTAAAATAGTAAAAAAATTATAAAAACATAAGAATGTTTGAAAGTGCCAATTTTTAAGTAATATAGTTAAATATGCACTGAAATTATGATGAGAAAAGGTTATATCCGACACTTATATAATACAATGCACTGAGCCAACGATATCGCATTTACTAAAATCTTATATTTGTACTATGATGTTGTGTATGTGTCTGTATTGTTTTTTATAATATTTTAATCAATTCTATTTATTGGCAATGCCAACCCAAGCATCTTTGCACGAGAGAGACGATTCGGGGAAGAAATATTCAGTTCAGTTTTTATTAATTATTCTAGAATGTAAAATTAAGTTTCAGAAACAATTAAAAAAAAGAGACCTTTACAAAATTCCATTTTTGAAATCTATTTTTAATTGAAAATTTAAAAAATTGACTTTTCTAACAGACTTTTAAAAAGACGAATTTTTTAAATCAAGATAAACTTCTGAAAAAAATGCTGTTTCATTATTTGTTAATCAGCGCATTCGCGGCCACTCACGCAAAAGCGCGTGATATGGCGCCAACGTTAAGGGGCCACTCACGTGCCAGCGCGTGATGCGGGGTGATGTCCAATAGCCAGTCACGCGATGGCACGGGAAAATCTTTCACTGATTATTTGTTATAAAAAGTAAATCGGCTTCTGGGAAAAACCCACTTCTACAGTGCGGCATTAACTATCAACACAAATTTAACGTAAGCGGCAACGAACGTGTTAACAGAAAAATGAACGATACAGAAATCCTAAATTAAAATCAATCAGGAGCATACGCTGACAGAGCCGAAATATATTCATCTGAAACTAAATATTATCAGATATTTAGTGATTAGCTAAGACGACTAATAGATGTCGCTATCAAAAACTACAGCAATTTTTTATTTTACAATTTATACTGTTATCGGGCTGCGGCGGGCTTTCATACGGATAAATATCGGCATCGTTATTACACAGTCTCTTGCCGATAGTGGAACGAGTGCGCGCCTCATGTATCAGGCCACTTTCGCGTAGCGGATCAAAAAAGACTGGAAACCGGTAACGGCAACTGGTATAGAACCAATACTGCAAGTAGTCGCAAGCCGCTATCAGCCGATTGCTTACCCACAGCTCTATGCTTGTTGGGGTATCATTATAAACACTATAAGGATAGAAAAACAACGATCACAAATCCGTAAATAATGCATAAAAATATAGTAAACAGCTGTTTACAATCTATTATCCAGATTCTTCATCAGTGAAAAAAACAGCAAGCTAGAAAAAGCAAAGCTGAGCTAAGAGACAGAGAAACGCAAGCTTTTATACCCGCTACGGGAACGATCCCACCAAAAGTAAAGTAACCAATGAGAAAAAAGCAGAATGAACAACTGGGTGGACAAGTAGAGACATCTACCGGAGAACGAACAAAAGAAAAACTGAGAAGGGAAAAAATCATTAAATAAAAGATTTCCATGTGCTTGGAGAAAAAAGTGTACTTGATAAGTCATTAACTAAGGAGTGCGAATTATTAATGATATGGTAAGCTTCCCAAAAATTAAGATCAAGAATAGAAGGCCACATGGTGGATAATGATCGCTGAAAAGTTGAACCTATGTTATGAAGGCCAACAATGTTGAGCAATAGAAAAGCGTTTAAACTCTTGATTTTTGAGATACTTTTTATGCTTGTTTAAACGAAATATGAGAGCACGTTTAGTCACGATTTCAGACTACTTTCTTTTGAAAAACTTTTTCGGTATTCTTCCAAATCACAGGTATTCTTCTCATCTTATTAATTAGAAATTTGCTGCTATTAAAACTCTTCAGTTACTCAGTGATGAACTTAGTTATGTAAAAGCTATTGCTGTTGATCATGGTTATTTCCCTAATATTATTGATTCCAATCACAGGTAACTGTCGAAATCCAGCCATTCTGAAAATAATTTTAATTCGAACTCTAATATTTTGGTTGTTTTACCATTTTTCCTAAAATCAATCAGCTAAGTTTCTAAAATTTTTAGACGGTTCGATTTTAATGTTATTTTTTTTCTCCTTTTAATAAAACTGCTTTTTCAAATCATGAGTGCCCGATTGATCTCGTAGATAACTGGAGTATTCACGAAACTTCTTGCTAGTGTGGTCTTTCTTATATTGGTAAGACTAAACGTGCTCTCAGATTTCGATTAAAAGACCATAAAAGTTATGTCAAAAATCAAGAGCGTAAACGCTCTTTTTTTGCTCAAGATTGTCGGTCTTCACAACATAAGTTCAACTTTTCTTCAGCCACCATTATCCATTAAGTGTCCTTCTATTCTTGATCTGAATTTTTGGGAAACTTACCAAATCAATAAAAATTCTTACTCCTTATTTAATGACTTATAAAGTACGCCTTATTTTCCAAGCATTTGGAACTCTTCAAATTAATGCTCTTATTTCCTTTTTAGTTTTTGTTTTTTTCGTTCTCCGATAGATGTCTCTACTTGTCCACCCAGTTGTTCATGCTGCTTTCTTTTCATTGGTTGCATTACTTTCAGTGGGATCGATCCCATAATGAGTATATAAGCCTGCGTTTCTCTTCCCTTTGCTCGGCTTTTTTTTTAACTCGCTAAGTCTCCCACTGATGAAGAATCTCGATAATAGATACAAAACGACTGTTTACTATCTTTTCATGCATTATTGTGCATTTCTAATCGTTGGTTTTCTATCATTATACATTTTTGCACAAAAGGCTTTATTTGCTATTTTAACACTATAAACAGTTTAATATCAAATCAGTACTTTAAAGAAGCTAAAATTATATGCATTGATCATTTTGAATTGCTCAAAATTTTCATAAGATTTATATTAAAAAGTTAAATTATGTTTTCGATTTTTATATTTTTAAAATAGGGTACTTCCATTATTAACACGTTTATGCTTTTAATTTTATATAAAATCTTTTGAAAAGGGATTAACCTTTTTTCACACTATCAAGTATTATTTGCTTTGGACCTCCTAGAGAAATATGTGATACCAATTTATCATATGATGCTTATTTGTTAAAATTTTATATTTAGGTCAAATTAATTGAAATACATGAAAAAAATAATGCATTTTTTTAATCAAGCTGTGGCGGAAAATTGGCGCAGAGGTGGAGCCTATTGACAATTCTAATTTTTATTGTATTATTCACCTTAATAAAAACTCAGAAATTCTGTCATTAGATAAGCCAAAAATACTACTCGAATTTATTGGTGTCAATTGGCTCTCCCTCTCTGCCAGTTTCCCACCAATAAATTGAGTAAACCAGTTATTAACTTTCTAAATTAAAACTTTGACACATGCTTTCTTTTTAAAATTTATACAATTCATTCTTCTCGATGGTAACTCAAAGCATTTTTACATATCATACAAAAGCAGCTATTAAGATTTTTAAAGAATAAGTATTTTTTTAAATTTAGTGAAATCTTCTGTTCTTGTCATGATAAATATCCAATTATTAATCACTTTCATTTAACGTCACTAAATGTTTCATTCGTTTATATACAACATTTATCCCACATGCTTTTCTTATACAATATATGATTCCTTTATTCCCAAAATTTTCTGTGTAACATATATTATTTTGCACAAACGTTTGTCATAGTTTTCTGTCGGAAAAGTGATTTCTTGTATGTATTAGTAAAAGTAAAGCATTTTTAAACATGTGTATATAGAACAATGTTAGATACTCTTTTAAAATGAATTGTCGGCAGTGAACCTGTCGTAATTTTGCGCTTTTATTGATTCTAGAAGATTTATCATGACTGTATTTAGTCAGGTTTTTCATAATTTTATTCATACTAAAAATGCATAAAGCTATGAGCTCCATGAGCCGCTGAATCATTCAAGACTGGCTTGACAAAAAATCGATCACAACTAATAAATAATATTATATTACATACAAGAGAAACCGAATCTCTGTAAAGATATTTGAATTCAGAAGTTTCATTACAGCTTATATAATTATGAAAAAGCATATTATATTTTGATGAAAACTTTATATTACTTCACTTTATTTAATTTTGGCGCTTAAAAAGTTTAAAATATCTTACTTATAAAACTAAATTTTGATAGCTGAAAAAAATAAACAAAAATAATAACTTTTTGAAAAATAAATATAAAAATTACACTTTTTTTTTTTTACAATGAATGAAACAATGTCAATGAAGAAACGAAACAAATAAATGTATGATAATGTATCATGGATAAGATGAAATTAATTTGCGTTGATTAAATGATGGGTACTAGAAGTTTAAAATTTTTCTAATCTCCTTCAGTAAAAACAATAAAACATTTTTAATTTAGCCTAAAATGCTTAAGTATTTAAAATCCGTTTAATATGTTTCCAAAATTCACGTTTAACAGTAATTTGATAGCATAAAATGTTTAATGATCATAAATTATAAAAACGAATACATAGAAAGTTCGAAAATGATTCTTGTAGGATGAAACAAACTTCAGTCTAAAAAATTAAAATGAATGACATGATTATTTATATAAAAATAACTTAATCTCATTCTTAATGCATTTCACTAGATTAAATATATTTCTGTCTAAAAAAATATAAAAACTTTTCTCGTTTGCTGTTTCCTAAATTTACATTGTAAGAAGTTTTCTTTATTGAAAATGTCAAACGAAAGTAACTCTCTACAGCAAAAAAGGAATACGCGTAAAGATATTTAGTTTAATTTTCCAAAAGTTTTATCAGAATCAAAACTTACATAAGAAAAAAAATAAAACATGCTATGTTTTAAAGAAGCTATAAAATATTTTATTTTATTTCGTTTGTCTGTTTCAAGTTTGAAAAATGTGACTTCCCTGACTTTGATAAAAGTGATACATTTAAAACAGATAACTTTTTGTTAAAATAAAATAAATAAATCAAAAGTCTAAGTTCTTTTAACTGTTAGTTAACAGAGATCTAAAAGTTAGAGACATTAGATAACTACAATTAATTGCCGTTGATGCAATGAGGATTCTAGTAGTTGAGATATTTTCAGTGAAAGGAAAATTGTTTTTCATTTTATTAAAAGACGTAATTGTTTTTTCTTGTACTTTTTAATGTACATATATCTTGGTTTTTGTATATTATCAGTAGCATTATTTAGTAAATTTCTCTAACGATAAAGAGTATTTAAAAAAATAAGTATACACTCTAAAAGTGGAAAGAGTGAAAAGCTCACTTTTGGGGAGAGTGAGAGTCATTTTCACTCTTTTTGGAGTGACTTTTGTAAAAATACACTCTAAAAGGAGTGAAAAATTTCACTCTATAATCGAGAGTGAGAGAGTCACTCCACTGATGAGAGTGACTGTCTCATTCCGTTATCGAGAGTGAGAGAATCATTACAATGATGAGTGCGAAATACTGGCTAAAAACTTTTTTTGGGGGGGTGGGGGGCAGGCGTCATAAGTATGAAAACACAATTAAATTAAATTGAATACATATTTCATGTTTACTATACAATTTTAAAAGATTTAATTTTAACAACTAAATAATATAAAATTTTGCTTACATTTTGGCTAAGAGTATTTGGAAAACAGAAGTGGATTAAATGTATCTACAGTAAATTATAACAGTTTGTAACTAACCCTTTTTGGATTCCAAGAAAGAAGTCATATGCTGTTTTCAGAATGTGTGTTTTTGTCACAAAAAAACTCCCTATATATGCATTTATACATATTTGTTTTTTTACAAGAAAAGAAGAAACAAGGCAAGTTGGTAGTATAAATTTTGAACCCCTCACTTTCTGCTCCTGAGGCGATTGCCCCCTTCTCCCCCCCCCAGGGCCCTCGCGAACGCTTTTGATGGAGCCTTAAAATGCTAAGTCAAAATTCATTATTTCCCAACTCATTGAAAAGCAAATATAAATAGTTCTCGGCGTTTGCCAACTAGTTTTATAATTTTATCAAGTTATCTTGATTAGAAAACATAACATAGTTTATATTTGGAAAAAGTTTAATCATATTTGTAACTTTCGCCAAATTTATTATAAATAGGAAGTGTATTATAATTTTTTTATAAAGTTTTGGACAAATTTGTCAGTTTAGTTTGTAAATTTTCCAACTGTAACAGCATGTGCAAATGTTTTTTTTTTTTGGGGGGGGGGGCTCGCCGCCTGTTCCTCCCCTCCCTTAGCGAGGCCTCTGCTCCCCCCCCCACACACATACTTCGCACGGCCCTGCATTTTAGTTTTCCAAACTACATTTCTTAATTTAACCTTTGAAATTACATCGATTTACGAATTCGTATTAAAACGCATTCTTTTTAAAAGAGTGTCACTCCTGAAGAGAGTCACTTGTGACGTAATGGGGGTAACGTATGCATTACGTAATCATCAACCTATCAGGCGAGTCTTGTGTCTGTCTAACGGCACTTTGTGCTAGATATGAGATAATTATCCGCCATTTTAAAATCTCTTCGTTCCATATATCCACACATGTGGACGTTCATATCAGCGTTGTGATCTTAAAAAATGCAGAGAATATTGTATAAGCAGAGTATATACGTTATCTTTATGAACGTTCATGAATAGGATATAGAAACACAGGGTATACAGAGCTTCTTAAAAAAAATTCCAGAAAGTGCACGGCGTGTACCCTCGATATGATACCCTCTACTAATTCGTTGGATATTTTATTACATGGATTGTTATCGAAACTTAGCGGTAAGTCATACTTAATTTTAACTTTTTATTCTAGTACGAATGAATGACACCACTTTCATTTAAATAATTATGTTACATAGGAAAAAATATGTTAAAGTTGTTTCCAGAAGCGATTAATTTCCTATTCTAAACTGACGTTTTTTAAAATATTTGTCTGCCTTCACATGAAAATTAGCTAAAAGGGCTGATACAAAGTTCATTCACCGTAAACGTAAACATTGATTTCAGCTACTTAAAAGATTAAATTAATTTCTGCTGTGGAGATTTTTTTTTGCCTTTTTTACTGTTTTCGGATTACTAAACTTTAGTTTGGAATTAAATAATAATATTCCATTGTAATGATATTACGAAATGCTTTCAGTTTGAAAATTAGGATTATTTTACGAAAATATGTTTTTGATTAATACAGTTGTGACAATTTCGAAAGGTATTTCTTTATTACTAATAATGTTTTAAATTATCTTTTAAAATCATAAATCTTTATACTAATATTTTCAGATTTAAGATTTGCCAACTTAACTTTAAAAAATAATAGGAATTTCTTCTATCATATAGCAAGATTTTTCAGAAACTGCTAAATCTAATAATGTAGTTAATTCATTTATTGTGGTATGCTGTTGTTGAATAATACTACAACTCTAAAAAACTAATTATATTTTAAATGTTTTTCGAATTTTTTTCCTATAAAACGTACGATTTTTTTTTTATCTGATATAAATAACATTCAATATGTAACTAGAATAAAAAGTGATAATTAAATATGGCTTAATTTTCTCCGGGAGTAGTTTTTGTGTGTCTGTGTGTCTGTGTGTGTGTGGGGGGGAGGGGGGAGTTATAGAATTCCGGTGGGAAATTACACTTTTTTTAACTGTTGAAAACAGAAAATCTCAAATGTTTCGGAGAGGGGCAGTAACACAAGGTATAAGTTTGAAATAAATTATTTTAGTTAATTTCTGTCGGTAATATAATTTAATCCATATGTAACTTTAAATAACTTTTCCCTTAATAATTCAATTAATGTTACAAACAATGAATTAAATAATTATTGTCAATTTCTTACGATGCCCATAAACTAACATAAAAGAAAGAATTTGCTGCAAAAAAATAAACATTCACTCCTACGAAACAGTGGCTACACACTCCTATGAATGATTAGCTACTCACTCCTACGAAAGAGTAGCTACTCACTCCTACGAAAGAGTAACTACTCATTCCTACGAAAGAGTAACTATTCTCTCCTACCAGGGGCGAAAAAACGCACTTCTTCAGTAAGAATGAATAGTCACTCCCCGAAAAAGTGATTATTAACTCCTGTTTAGAGTGACTATTCACTTCTCAGGAGTGAGTATTCACTCTTTGAAAGAGTCAACAATTCCACTTTTGCTCAAAGTGAATACTCACTCTAAAGAGGTTGGGCATATTTTGATTCTGCGATAGAGTGACTATTCTTTCACTCCTCCGGAGTGAATAGTCACTCTTTTTTATTTAGAGTGTAGGGTAGAGTAGTCACATTTGGACCGTCCCATTAAATAGACCGCTGCATTTCTGCTGCTATTTACTAAAATCGGCGGCACATAACGCTAAAATCCTACTCATCATAATAACATGCCTTATGACTTAAAGAAACATCAACCTTCCATGTTCTTTTTCAGACAATTCTCAAGAATCTAAAGTTAACTGTTTTGATTCAGTTTTTTCGAACTAAACGTATGAGATTACTTATAAATTAAGATAAGTTGCTACATTTTCATATACATATCTAAATGCATGTGTTTATTACGCATATTTACTTCCTTCTGTCTTTACAAGAAGAAAGTAGTGGATTCGTGAAATTTTTGAAATCCGATTTTCGATGAATTTATGCGTTTTAGGGGTCAGAAAACCCAAAAATATATTTTTACAAAATGTCTGTGAGTCTATGAGTCTATCTGTTTGTATGTGGCAAGAATTTTGAGGGCGCTCTATCGCAAGAACTAATACACAGAATTTCACAAAACTTGCACAACTGGTTGCACTGATTTGCTACATTATTCACGTTTCCACAATACCAATTTCTCAAGAACAAGTGCATGGATTTTCATACAACTTTAGATTTAGTTAGTACTTAATATAACATGGCGCTAATTACATTTAGGTACAAATCGCTCAACAGGCGGCACTATTATGGAGCATTATTCATGATTATCCAAATAACTCTGTCTCAAGAACTAATGCATGGAATTTCCTATAACTTTAGATTCTGTTAGACCTCGTTATAAACCAGATCTGATTTGTTTTTGGTTGATATCGCTCAACAGGTGGCGCTGCTTTGCTGCATTATTTTCAATTTCCACAGTAGCCATATTTCTAGTACAAGAGTATGGATTTTCATAAAACTTTATATTTAGTTAGTACTGTATATACCATGGTGATGACTAGGTTTTGGTGCGAAACGCTCAAAAGGTGGCTCTGCCATGGTGCATTATTCGTGATTATTGCAATAGTTCTACATGAAGAACTAATGCGCAAAATTTTTTTAAACTCCAGATTCATTATTCTCTGATATACTCTTCATTACTCTCTGTGTTGTCTGGTTTTTGGCGTAAATCGCCCTACAGATGGCGCTACTATACTGCATTTTCCCGATTTCCAATTAAATGTATCTGAAGAGCTGTTGTATGGATTTTCATCAAACTTCAGATTCAATCAGTACCTGATTAAAAAAAATGGTCCTGATTAGTTTTTGGTGTACATCTCGAAACATGTCGCATTTTATGCAGATTTTTTTATCAATAAGTCTATCTCAAAAACTAATGAAAGCTCCAGATTCATTTAGTCATTGATATAGATTAGTGTGTTTAGATTTTGGTGTAAATCGCGCTACAGATGGCACTACTATACTGCATTTTCACGATTTCGCAATAAATGTATCTGAAGAGCTATTGCGAGGATTTTCTTCACACTTCAGATTCAATTAGTACTTGATAAAAAAAAATATATTCTGATTAGTTTTTGGTGTACACCTCGAAACATGGGGCATGCTAGGCAGATTTAAAAAAATTGCAATACTTCTATCTCAAAAACTAATGCACATATTTTCATCGAACTTCAGTTTCAGTTATAAGATGACGTAAGTTGTTTCGGACTAGATTTTGATTTAAAGAACATAACCGGTGGCGCTGCTATGCTGTATTTTTGAGGGACTGAATTTTTCTAACATGTATAAGGTAGAAGAAAGTTTTGGGATTGCAACATCTCATTAGTTTTCACATATATTTGTCTGCCTTCGTTTTTTTCCTTTGACTTAAGATGATATGTTTAAAGAATGGTGTAGTTATCATTATTGCCCTAATTTGAATTGTTTAAGTTGGACCAGATATACGATGTACACAGTTAAAAGTAAGACTGTGACTTTTGAAATTATGAACTTTTACCGCTGCTTTAGTAGATATTCCGTTTTGGGAATAAAAGAAGGAAAAATTCCATTTGAAGAATCGGAACTGAAATGTGCATTAAAAGTGAAAAAATGACGCTGGTAGCGCCATCTTTGGAGAGCTTCAGAAGAACTTACATTTACTAATGCAGGAGATTTACATCGGATATTTTTTTCTCCAACGAGGACAGAACTCACTGCCTAAGAGTGCGGGAAACTAGCGTTCTTTTTACCTTGCTACTGAGGCCACTCCTCCGATTTGCAATTAATAAGGTTAATTTATTATTGGGGTTTTTCTGAACAATAAAGTTTAATTAGAAAATGGTTTGATTAGTATAATTGGTTACTGGAACTTTT
The DNA here is from genome assembly GCA_964019185.1 of Maratus speculifer. Lineage (NCBI taxonomy): Eukaryota > Metazoa > Arthropoda > Arachnida > Araneae > Salticidae > Maratus > Maratus speculifer. The sequence goes on from OZ025292.1 coordinate 228,554,024, forward strand.
TTTGCATAATGAACTATTTTAATGTGGAGTGACTTATTCGTGGTTGAGAAATAAACGATTTTGATGTGCATTTTGGATAAAATGTATCCATTTCAGATGTAGATTAAGTTTTTAAAACTAAGGTTTAAAAATTTTTATATCTACTTAAGTGATGAAACAATTATACATATGTTTAATTCAATAGTTATGAACGAAATTCTTGATTGAAAAAGTGCTTCTTGAATTTTGAAATTTAAATGACTAAATTTTCTATTTGACCAATCTTCAAAAATATAGTATTCTTTTAAAAAATATATTTGGTTATATTTTAATAACTTAAAATATTGAAACACTAATAGAATGGACAGCTAATAATTTTACGATGGGGAATTTTCTTCAAAATCCTTAATAAAAATGAATTTCCAGATTTTTTTTCTGTTAGAATTGAGTGTTAAAATTTTATCTAAATCAGTAGACGAAAGCCGCATAAAATTTACGCTGTAATAGCCGATATTGCCCCTGGATTATAAATTTTAACAAACTATTTTTTTCTCTGATTTTAATAAACGCAGTAAATTTAATCTTTTCGAATAACTTAAAAAATTTAAATTTATAAAAAAATGCATAAAAAATTAATTTTCTTCCAGTTCGAGAGGGGAGGAGAGGAGGAGGTGTGGAAGGCTCTTTAAATCTACGATGGAAATAATTTGTAATTTTTTCAATTTTTGTAATTTGTTGTTTTTTTTTTTATTTGTAAGTTTTGTGTTGAAAAATTATTCAAAATGAGTTAAAAAGGCAGTGTTTACTTCAGGTGGCGGTAACGCAGTTTTACTATGTTTTGAAATTTAATAAACAAAGTTATATTTTCTCTGATTTTTAAAAACGTAATTTCTAGTTTTCAAGTACATTAAAAAGGTTTAATACTAAGAAGAAGATCAATTAATAATCTCCCGTGAAGGATGGGGGGGGGGTATTTCTTCTTCTAAATCCGCTATGAAAATTAAACTTTAGTTTTATTTCATTCGAAGTTTATGAGTTAAAAACTAATATTAAATCGATTCTCTAAGACAATCTTGAATTAAAAAGGCGATAACAATTCATCACAATTTGAATAGACAAATTTAAAAACAACTAATTAAAAATTCAAGAATTTTTCTGATGAAACATTCAAATTATTTACCGTCAAATCTTGACGGGCATTATCTATAAGACAATCTTGAATTAAAAAGGCGATAACACCACACCTTCCAGATTTTTAATTTTAATGGACATTTTTTTTTCTCCGTTATTTAGAGACTTTTTTCCGAGTAAGTTAAAATATTTAATGAAAAAAAAAAAGAAAGATTTTCCTTTAAAAGTGTGTATGTACGTGAGGAGGTTCTTTATATAAACCTGTTATAGATGTTAAATCTCTCACAAAATTTAACCCTTCCCACCAGAAATTCATTTAAAAAACGATATTATTATCTTATTATTAAGTTATTATTTTCATATTGCAAAATTTCAATATATATTAAAACCTCTATAACAGAAAGTCCTGAATAGCAGAATTTTTTTAGATACGCTTCTATTTTTCATTTTTCAACATCTATGCTACTAGACATTTTTAGCTGTGTACAGTGAATTCTTCCGTATAGCGGATAAATTCCGCATTCTGAAGTTGTGAGTTATTCAAAAATTTTACTTTACATGCGTTTTAGTTCATAAAAATTCACAGTTTTTACAAACATAGAATATGTTCTTATTTTATTCAAAAATATGTGCACATATTTTGCAATATCGAATGTTAACTCATTTTATGCAGAAAATGCGCACACGTTTTAAAAATATAAAATATAAACTTATTTATATGCATAAAATATGCAGATAATTTGCACAAATAGTGTATAATTTTGAAATATTCAAAATTATTCGCCTTTTATGCACAAATAGCGTATAATCCAGTATTTTTTGCAAAATGAGTGCAATTTTTTTCTAGATGTGAAATTTGATATAAAATTAGTATAATTAGGTTATTGTAAAGTAGGTAAAAAATATAACAAACTTTAATCTCTACTACAAAAAGCAATACAATTGAAACTCAACAACATTTTACAAACCATGCAAAAAAAAAAAAAAAAAAAAAAAAAAAAAAAAAAAAAAAAAGATTTTTTTTGTTGAGGGTTTTTTTTTTTTTTTTTTTCATTTTTGTGCTTTAACCTGTCAGTTTTATAAGCATTCCTAATACATTTGCGGTAGATACCGACCGGAGTATCTCCACTGTTACCTTTCATCTTCGTTCTTTTCCGTATTTTCAGGAAATATTATAACATTTCATTTATTCTTAACGGAAAATGTCCTTTTGTCGTGGAAATGGACTTCTTCTGTGAAATTCAAGAAAAATATATCCGCGAATTTCAGATTTCTTGTTAATAATGCAGGAAGCGAATATGAATTGATATCTTGTAAAAAGCTTAACCCGCAAGAATGCTGAAGCGACAAAACTACCCAAAAATGAGAATTGTTATCAGTCTTTCCAAAATAAGTTAATTTAGAGTGCCGAGGTAGCCCAAAAATCTCTATGCTAAGATCTTTGCCATATAAAATAAAACTTAAAAGAAAAAACAAAAAATAAAATAAAGATAAAAATAGAAATAAATCTCTGAAAGCACAAAAGCAACTGAAACATCAAGTTTTAAAAATAAGCTTAATTTAATGAAAAATATGTAATAAAAGAACTGCAGGTATAAGGTAAAGAAAACTTGTATTGTAAAATATAGTTTAATAATACAGAATCTAGAAAGAAAAATCTAGACATAAATAATTAGCTTTGTTCAATTTATTAGAAAAATAAAATAGCAGACATTATTCAATGTTGTTCCAAAATATGGGTTCATGTTGGGTGTTCTGTAAAAATAAATGAACAAAGGATAGTCATGTGTAGGACTTGCATCATTGATATTCAAGTAATTGGCAGTTAGTTTTATAATTTATATTCTTAAGTACCTATTATTTACTTTATATTTTGAAAATATTTTGACTTAAAATATTTATTTTTATTTTCAAATATTTGATTTCAGTACATTTCATTGCTGTTTTGTTTTATTTGATTGTTTTATTAATCACAATACTTGATTTTTATCAAATTATACACATTCCCTACACATCAACACAGCCTAATATTGTTTGGTCCAATTAAGGCGAGCTATTGCTAAATTTACATTTTGACTAAATTTTAAAATTTATATAAATTTTCAAATTTTTAAAAAGGAAGTATTCTACGGATTTATTTAGTTAGTAGGTGAAGTGGTTGATCACGTGAAGTAATATTTTTCATAAATTCTAAATATGAACCGAAGAATACCGAATATGAACCGAATCAATTAATAACCGAAGAAAGCATGTGAAGTGATCCAAATTCGAGTACTCTTCCCTATATCCTCAGACTGTATCAGATAACAAGGAATACATCACGATGATACTGAAAGCTAAAATTTCGCCAGAGTGATTTGAGAAATACGATATGAAAAAAATTTTACTGTGATAAAATATTAAATATATTAAAGATACAAGGTAGAATCCGTCGAATTTCGATGAAAGAAAACGTTTAAGAAAAATCTGTGTCATTAATTTATATAAACCTAAAAAATTAATTGCAATAAAAAATGCATCTTAAATTGGTAAGTCTAGCTCCTAAACAAATTATATTTAACCTAAAGTTGGTAAAATACTATTTCAGTAAAATTCAGTTGTAGAAATTATTAAAATTATACCTTTATCGTATATGGAAGCAGAAATATATAATAAAGATCTGTTAATATGATAAAATTATCAAAGGCTTTTATGCTTGGTATTCCAAAATAAAAATCAGTAAAATTTATTCCCTTTTTACTAAATCAAACTATTTTTCCCCGCGAAATCTAAACCGACATCATTTTCACCATCTCAGAATTTACATGTACATGTGCACCTCTCATATCCGTATTCACCTTTTTTAAAAATTTGGTATTTTATTTTGATTATTTAAAAATCATTTTAATTTGAAACTTGAAGCCTCGATTGCTATTAGGTGGAAACAAATATTAAACAATTATTATTCTCTTAAGCGTAAATGAAAATTTTGAAATAAATGCGATCTGCATGCGATAAATGCGATAGAAAATATTCCAGTGACGTCACATAAGGTAAAGTAACAATTTTTATAGTGAAATATTTGAATTAGTGCTAATATCTTCTTTATTTGCTTGTCTAACTCAGCGAAATGAATTCATCCAGTTGAGAATCATCAAGTTCTGCATTATAAATCGCTATTTTTTGGGTAAAAATTTCTGACTCCTTGACTTTTTTTCCGTAGAGTAAAAAGAAAGAATAAAGTACAGTAGCTGGGGAGTGACGCCAAAAATGTAATTTTAAAATGCGCTATATTGGGCCCTAATAATTATGCACAAAACGATTTTATGGCATACTGCTTCCCCATCTATCTTTTTCCTCCATGTCTTTTCCCCTTTACTTTTAATAGAAAAGGAAAAGGAATACTTCTGTTGCCACGATTATAAAAACTATATTCAAAACTACAAAAAAATTAATATCTCAAAAACAAATTAAGATACAGTTTTTAAACAAATTGCATTTAAAAGTAAATTTTTTTCTATACAATGGTGTAAAAATTGAAATTGTACGATGTTTAGAAGTATAAAATTTAGAATACCGAAAATTTCAAAAGTGAATTGATTTGAAATTGAAAATTTCTGACTCCTTGACTTTTTTCCGTAGAGTAAAAAGAAAGAATAAAGTTCAGTAGCTGGGGAGTGACGCCAAAAATGTAATTTTAAAATGCGCTACATTGGGTCCTAATGATTATGCACAAAACGATTTTATGGCATACTGCTCCTCCATCTATCTTTTTCCTCCATGTCTTTTCCCCTTTACTTTTAATAGAAAAGGAAAAGGAATACTTCTGTTGCCACGATTATAAAAACTATATTCAAAACTACAAAAAAATTAATATCTCAAAAACAAATTAAGATACAGTTTTTAAACAAATTGCATTTAAAAGTAAATTTTTTTTCTATACAATGGTGTAAAAATTGAAAATGTACGATGTTTAGAAGTATAAATTTGCAATACCGAAAATTTCAAAACTGAATTGCATGTGAAAATGTTGCCATTCGCAAAATGACGTAAGCGTTACGCACAGATACGTTTGGCCATTATAATATAGATAAACCATGAATTTGTTTAAAGTTTTATTCATATCATTAATAAACGAATTATTTCATGTATTAAACATAATTTTTTTACAATTAAAAAAAACAACTTTTAAATAAGGAAAAATGAAAGAAACTATCTTAAAATTATTCCTAATTTAAAGTTTGCAAAATATAAAACTTAAATCATACCGTACCTAAAAATATCTACTGACACTGAATATACATTAAGTTATATTTTCATTCCTTTGTATTAGTAGCCACTTAAATATAAATTTTATTACATTTATCAATTTTCACTAATGAATTTTATTGTTATACCACCATAATAAAATTCAGTGATACTTGGGCAGCAAAAAACTATCAAAGTGTTTTTCAGTGTTCACTTAGATTTTTTAAATTTAATTTTATTAAATTTTACATGATTATCATAAAAATACTAATTGATTTTTGAATGTTTGAAAACTTTCGTTAATTAATTGAAAAGAATTAGACTCTTGATAAAGTGTGAAATCGCTAGTTTCCATACATAGTACAATAGAGTAAAAACAAACTGAAAAAAATGAATTTCAGTTACTCTCTAATCTAGTCTATCAAATCTCAATTTGTTTTATTTACGAGTTACATAAGTTTAAAAATTTGGAAAAATCATTTCTTTGTTGTTATTTCTTTAAATATAATAATACAATACGACTATAATATTTCTCAAAAGTTTCAAATTAATTGGAGTAAAATTCTAAGACTGACAAGCTTAAACATTCCCCATATTAAGCTAAAGAGGCCGGGAGGGATGCAGGTAACTAAGCCAGCTGCTTATTTATTGTTTATCTCTATCTGTTATTGTATGTCTCTCTTTCACTCATTTATCTTACTTTCTGAGGATCAGCTATTTTAAATGTTTTAGTTTATCTTCTTGATTACAGATTTATTGATAAAAAAATATTCTTGCTCTTAAAATGAAATTGAATTGTTGATGTATAAGCAAAAATAGGTTGTTGATACTCAGTTAGATACAAATATAGGATTTCTCCAAAATTCAAGTTCAGCATAGATATAAAACTTCGACGCAACAGCCACGAGTACTTACAAAAAGAGGATGAATGAAGCATATGTATATTGGTAAAGAACAAGAAAGATAAGTCTAATACCGTAAAATGGGGTGAATAGGAACAGCGGGGTGAATTGGAACGAAACTTCCCAGTCTTACAAATAAATTCATTATAAATATATGTGATGATATTTTTAGTTGCTAATTTTTTTATAAGAAGGTAATAACATTAAGAGTTGGGAAATTCAGTTTTGCCAAGTTGGCACCACTACTGGGGTATATAAAAAAAGCTGCAAGTGAATCCTCAAAAACCTTATTTTTTCAACGTCTTCAAAACTTTGTGTGTAACTGCTGTATTTTTTGTATTCTAAACCTAAGAGTGGGGATTTTTAATTAATGATAGACCTGTAAACGACATGCTGTATTAAATTGTACTTATTCCTAAACTACATAATGAAAAAGGGAAAAATGGCTTGTAATATCTGAGGTTTAAGATTTACGGGGCGAATCGGAACACGTTTTCTCTCATGGTTTATTTTTCTATACAGTAATAGTTTCATGTAATATCCGAAAATATATGTACGAATATATATTTTACTAATATTTTGTTTGTGTTGTGGTTACTCTTAACCACTGCCATATTTTTATTTAATTCAATTTATCGTCTATTTTTGGTTTTAATCTTTAGTTATTTATTATGTATTTCGCATTCTAAAAATTATCTTAATTCTCGCTTTTTTTAATCTCCCCTGTAAAGTCCTTTTTATTACCTAACTTTTTGTTGATTTCAAATGTTGAAATCAGTTAGCAATTTTGTTCCTTCCGGTTTTGGAAGTTTCCTGTCTTTTCTAGAATGTTCGATGGGGTGTCTTCTTCCGTTTTATGACTCCTCCTATTGTCCAATCAGGTACTATTCTTCTGTTACGTAATTTAAAAGTTGGTGCGTCCTGTTATCCTGTTTTGGCTCCGCATCTTTCTGCTGATATAAAGGTTTATTCTTAAAATACAGTTTCCCTATTATTCCGCGATGCGCTTGGCCCCTCTATTGTTTCGCCACTTCCTTTTGACCTGCCAGTTGGCGTATTTTTTAATTTTATGGCAACCCCTGCCTTCTTTCCGGAGCGGTTACTATCGTTTCGTCAGAAGGGAACAGAAGAGAAGGGAAGCGGTTTCGGCTCAGAGCGGAGCGGACGTCTGCAGATGTACGAAAATAAACTCCTGCAAAAATGATGTGTGGGATCCCAATAAAAATGGTTTGTTCGGTTTTTTACGACTAACGTTCAGCATTTTTTAAATGCGAAAATAATGGAATTATTTAAAAGGCAAGGAAAGACTGTTATCCCTTTGTGGAGATATTTTAAGATTTGTTCGTCTATGAAAGATGCATCTTATGATTTCCAAAAAAAGAAGAAAATATCGTATAAAGAAACATGTTTCGATTTAAGAGAGTGCTGTATTTTCCTGAAGGAATGATTGTTTTTTAAAATTGTTGGAACATCGCTCACTTAGAATGTCCGTTAGCGTTACATTGTATGCTCAATACAGGAAGGAACACTTTTCGTTTAATTCCGTATGTTAATATTTTGCCCCTTATTCTCCAAGAGAATTACGAAAAGGTATAACCATTTAAAAAAAAAGTTCTTCTATTCATTCATAAATTTTTGTACAAGTGAAAATGTGCTTTCCATGCCCGGCTCTAAAAATAAGAGAGTCATATCTTCTAAAAGCTATAATATGCTCCAAGAATTTATGACCATTTATCTTCATTAAAAAAAAAAAAAATAAATAAAAGTTCTTTACTAAAAAATGTTATGAACTTATTCTTCTGTGTGTTTCTGCTCACTTTCTCATTCAAGTTTATGCAGGTAAGCTCTATTTTTATTTTTCAATTATTTTTCCTGTGAATATGGCACATATTATTCCTGGTTTATATTTTCCTGCAAATGATTCCAAAAAGTTGTTGATCTATATTGCTTCATGTCTTGTGGTCGTTTGCGGCCAATTCAATGCAGTGTACTACTAAAATACGATCACGCACTTAATTTTCTTGTTTCGGAACGTCGTTAGAAACGTTCCCCCCCACTGTACACGACAGTTTGTTCTAATTATTTGAAGAGTTTAAAAGTGCCAATAAATTACTTAGTTAAACAAAAAAATCAACGCCCAATCCAACAGACATGGAACATACAGCAAAAGAATTTAAAAATGGAAAATTACTAAGAAAATTGCACAGAGTCATTCGCTGACATCCACAATGTTACACAAACATCTCAAAATGGAAAATCATTTAGAAAAAGAGTACTAAGGGTTCAAAAAGTACTAAGGGCTGGGGATGAGAGGGTATTAGTAGATTGTATTAATACATACAAGGATTGGGGCCACTCAATAGATTCACTTACCTAATGATTACTAGTAAAGGATAAGACAGAACAGGACTGAACTTATATTAAATTCCATGTTCTGCATTCGAATACAATTTTTTAGAATAAATTTAAATTTTTATTGAGTTCAAAGTTGGTTTCTAATTTTTAAAAAGGCATATCTTTACTTCTATATAAAAAAGGGCTTGGTTTGATAGTAACTACGTGTACCTATTCGTCCCGTACCATTATTACCTATTTTTGTTAAACCTATTAAAATTTAAATCAAAATAAAAAAGGATTATAATATTTGTTCCGATTCACCCCTATCTGCGGGATGAATCGGAACACCATTAAAAAAATAAAAAAATATGTATATAAACAGTAACAAATGTTACGTTTTTGCTTAAAAAGTAAAGAACAAAACAAGACTGAAGTTTCTACTACAAAAATAAAAGAATTAAAAAACCAGTTGTTACTGTTTTAATGTTAAAGTTGAAAAGTGCTCCGATTCATCCCATTTTACGGTACTCGAGAAGCAATTATTTGTTTTCGGCAGCAGCAAAATGATGTCTTGGACATTTCAGTTGCAGCAGAATCTTTGCTTTATGGAATTAAAATTGACAATTCTTTATTCTTTTTTTTTCTTGCAAAAACACCAATTTTGTAGTGGGTGGATCCGATTTCACAAAAACTACTGCATTGACCTTATTAAAATTTTGCGCACTTTTTCAACCTAGAATTGACCTTCTTCTGAGAAAAGGATTTTTTTTTAATTCCAACTAACTTTACAAAGTTATATGTAGTGTGAACTGTACCAAAAAATGAAACTCTGCTCATAGAACTCTGCCATGTAATCAAGTTTAAATTTTTATTTAAATGTTTTGTTCAATTACCAGTTATACTTATTCGGTAACAGATTTTTTTTTCAGATTTTGGTATCATGTGTTAAACTTGGGATTTAAACTTTTAATTTGGGGGAGGGCGGATTTTGGAAACCAGACCTAACCAGCTGAATTTTCAAAATTTTCGAAAGAAAATTACACAAAATATTGTTTACACGGTGCTATTTTATTAATTCATTAAACGAAAAATAATTTACTTATTATGTATAAAAAAAGTATGTTTTTTGTTAACTTTCGAATCTCACGTAACCCCTTAATTTAGCAAAATTACAAATCCTACATACCAAATATACATTTTTAAATAAAATTTCAAAATGAACCAAATTTCCTATTAAAAAGTATATAAAGTAGCAGCAGTAGATGGATAATTATTTCAATGAACGAATTTTAAAATATTTAAAGATTAATATTTAAAAGTTAGAAAGTTATATTAAAATGTAAAGAGTTTTTTGTACAATTTTGTAATAATTTGTACTACGTATTAAAGAAAGACAACATTGTATTTTTTATAATGAAAACAAAAATAAAGAAAAAGTTTAAAAATATATTAATGATGTTTGCAAATTTTAGCTGTTTTATAAATGCCATTTTTCTTTAACAAAACTTTAAAAAGACCGTTATAGTTGTTAAAAATGTTTTATGTGAAAAAAAAAGTATTTTCTCAAAACCTTTGTGGACGTACAGCAATGAAGTATTCTCGACACTAAATTTCTACTTTCTAGCTGAAGACAAATGGCGAGAAACACGCGAAACAAAGTGATAAAACAATTTGACAGAATGTTACCAACAAAACGTGCCATGAGACATTTATTTTGTAAACTGTAAAGATTTATACTTTTTTAGGCAAAGATTTTTTTTTTCTTTTTTATAGTAAAATTACTTGCTTTATAAAATAATCTGTAAGTTTTATATATTGACATTACATCAAAAATAAATCCAAAAGTTAGAAATTTTGATAAGACGATTTCCAATAAGTTAAATATATATTACATATTTTGGATTAAGATATTGACGATATACAGTATGGAATTTATCATAAAAATATAACATTAAAAAATGAGATGAACAAATAAATATGAATTTTGCAAATATAAAAAAAGATATTTCTTCTGTGATGTGTAATACGCATCGCAGAAATGCATTACACATGTGTATTATCAATATTTTTTGCCTGCTGCTAATAATATCATAAAAGCATTTCGACTATATGAATCTTCATCAAAATCCATAACGTGATGGAAATTCCCGTTTTGTTTCTAAAATGGGTATTTTAAATGTACTAACAAAGGATGTCCCTTTGGCTTTGGATGACTAATGATGGACTAAAATGAGAGGATACCCCCATTACGAAATGATAGATCTTGTGTCACAATGAAAAAGTATTTTTCAATTGGGAGGAACAAAACTGACTGACAATAATTAGGTAAACTCATACAGTCAAGAGACAGGTGTGTAAAGACCAGGTCTATCATTACTACCAGACAAAAATGATATGCATCAAAACCCATAAAGAGATGATGATTCATGATTTTGTTTCTACGTAGGTTGATCCAAAAAAAAGTTTACAAGAAGAAGCATGTGAAACGTAATAATTGTGGAGCGAATATTTCCACCCAGGGTGGTTGACAGATGGCGCTAGTTGTCCTACAGCGGTTCTACGAGTAAGTAGAGTCAGTACGCAGACACTTAAGAGCGACAGTAATGGCACGACGTTTAGAAAAGTAGCCTCGCATAGAGGTGTGAGCCGTAATTCGATTCTTATGGACCAAGAATGGGGCCACATCCGGAATTCAGACAAGTTCACAGCTATTTTTCTGCATGACAATGCTAGGCCCCATACAGCTCACCAGACTCAGGAATTGCTGCAAAGATTCAAGTGGGAGATGTGGAATCGCCCCCCCCCCCATACAGCCCCGATTTGGCTCCAAGTGACAATTTCCTTTTTCCAGCGTTGAAGCGAAACTTATCCGGAACACGGTTCACCTCAGACGATGAAACGAAAACAGCTGCCGAGAAATGGCTCAATGAGCAGGGCCCTGATTACTACCAAGACGGGATAAATAAGTTGATCGAACGTTCTGACAAATGCCTAAACAGGTTTGGCGACTATGTGGAAAAGTAAAGGCCAGATGTGTCTCTTGATTGCCATTTGTATCTTGTTTCTATTGTTAATAAATACTTTTTTCTTTGCCTTGTAAACTTTTTTTTGGATCACCCCTCGTAAAATGGGTATTTTAAATGTGTATATTGTGTATGTGTGTGTGTGTGTTTTCAAAGGGCAGGAACAAATTCAAAAGGGAGGAACAATTGCGCTGACAATAATATGGGAAACTCATATGGTCAAGAAACTGGTGTGGAAAGACCAGGCCTATCATTACTACCAGACAAAAGTGATATCTAACAACTCATACTAGTCATCATACGCATTCGTTAGCTAAAATGGAGCAAAAAGATTCGTCGGCTACAAGCTTTTTCGTGCGTAATTTATAATTTTTAAGCAATATTTTTGCATAAGGTATCTGTAGTCGATATCTAAAGTTGTAATTTTCGATTTTAATTACCGTTTTATACTTAAACATTTTTACTTTATCAGTAAGGCTACCTATTAATTTTGAAATTTACCCATAACCAGTACCCATAAACAGTAAATGAAATCCAAAATTATAACAACGCAATTTTAGACATCGATTGGGGATTTCCTTATAAAAGAGAATCAGTCGAAAAATATTGAAATAAAAACAGTAGTTGTTAAGAACACATTCATTTGTTTAACATTAGACTGCTGATGTCGTATATTGAATAATTGTGCACAAATTAATAAAATAAAATCCCGAGCAAAAAGAAAAGCGAGTGTTGACCCTCAACGGTGTCTAATGGGCAAATTTTAAACGGTTTATCAAAGACATTGATACTTTCAGTTACAAAATACTTCATTACCACATTTAAAACATTTTTATAACTGTATGTCTATGACTAACGGTGGAGGAATTGGCCATTGATCATAGATGAGAGTAAACACACAGTAAATTTGCCTTTTCGGAGTTACCCGCAATTTTGAGAAGAGTTTTTTATTTTTATGAACATAAGAAACATACATATTTTCGATATTTAAAAAAGAATTAATAAAAACGATACTTGATTTGCTTTCATCGATTTTCGAATACATTTTTGAGGTGCTTTGTACGCTAATAAGTTTTTTAAACCCGTAATATCGCTGTCTTGATTGCTAATGATTCCTAAGAAAATATTAAGCAACATGTTTTTTCATACAAACAAGGTAACATAAAAGACTTGAAATCTTTAAATTACATTAAAATTAATATTATTTTATTTCATCTACATGCATGAAGTCATTACTCGCTTGATAATATGTAATAGAAAATTGATTGCATCCTAAAAATAGATATTATGGTTTTAGAAGACCGAATGATGCAGTGTAAAAATAACCCAGAAATGCTTTCGAATATAAATGGCAACAACAAATCATTTCTCTTTAACTCCTTGAGTATTTATAAGGTATATATTATTTAAATTGTTTATAGAATACCCCATAAACGGCAATACTGTGTTAATTTCGTGAGATTTTATTTATTTTTTCAGACGTTTCACACCATTGTTGCTAAAATGAGCTTCTGATATTTTCACAAATTAAAAAGGCTGAAGACATCAAAAAATATTTTTTTACAAAGGTAAATTCTTATATTTTAAAATTTTGTGTTAGAAAATTACTATATTTATGAAAAGTATGTAATTTTCCGTTTATTGCAAATATGGAAAAAAACCCCTTAAAGACAATAGTTTTTTATATTTTTATATTTTAAATCTGTTATTTTTGTTTAAGTGCTTAAAAGATGCATTTTAATCTCTGGAAAAATATTTTTACAATTAGAGTTTTTGAATCACTTTCGAGTCACTTTTGAGTCACTGATAATGAGGACAGTGTCAAAACCTAAAAAAAAGGTACGATCCGTATTTTTAATTTTCATATGTCACCATTTTCATGTAAAATTTACTGTAATTACAAAACTTCATGTAACAGAAAAATATAATTGTTATAATTATTATTTCATTTATATTGTAAATATGATGGCTTACTTTTATAGAAAATATTAAGTATAAACATTTTCTAAAATTAAAATCAAATCAAATTTCTTTTTCCCTCAAAAAAAAAAAAAAAAAAAAAAAAAAAAAAAAAAAATATATATATATATATATATTGCATTTAATGCGAATACAGCAATATTAAAGTTTTAAATTCAGCTGGTATACGAATATATTTTGCATTGACTTTAACCCAGCGGCTTCTAATAAATTTAATTTCTGGAAATTTAACAAAATTCTTGATAAAGAAAAAAAAACCACCTGCTTTATTAAATTTACCTGAATACGTGACAAGACCTTATAAAAATAATGAAACTTCTTTCCAGAAAAAATAAAATTCAATTTTTTTCTTCTACAAAGTATTTTAAAATTTAAGTTTCCACTTTTTTATAAGAACATCAGATGTTTCTGTCGTTTACAGAAACACGGGAAAATAGTAATATACCATTCCCCTTTTAAAAAGTTGAATTTCAGGTTGAGTGAACATAATTATAAAAATTGAAAAAAAAAAAAAAACGCAGTATCGCAAATGAATGAAGCAATTTCAGATAATTTTTGTATTAAGCATTTTGTTGCTATATTCCTTTTAAAATATAAAATAAATTTAAGGCTTGAAAAATCTAGATCAAAAAAGTTTTTTGCGTTTATTTTTATATGTTTTTTTTTTCATAATTAAAAACAGAGTAATAAATTGCCTATCTATATTAATAAAATAACAAATCGCTCTGTGTGTGTGTGTGTGTGTCTGCGATAGTTAGCGAAAACTACGATACGTACGAAGCTCAAAATTTTTCCGAGAGTAGCCCAATATCTCTCCTGATGCACCTGACGCTCAGAATTTCAAAATTCTATTTATAAACTGAGTAATTAATTAAATTCTAAACCTCACTCTCATAAAAAATCGCTTTTTTTTTTAGCTTTTTTTCGTTTCATTCTCTTATGGTTGGTTGGTTGCATAAAATTTTCGCAGAAATAATTTTAAAAACTGAGACTGACCTTTAAAATTCATAGACTGGCAAACTGTCAGTTTAAATGAGGATTTTTTTTTTATATATAACAGCTGCTGTACGCCATGGAGGAAAAAGATAGGTGGTGGCGAAGTAAACCGAAAAAAAAGAAAGGTTTGCAAGAGGAAACCATTTATCGCTGAAATTTTAATGTCTCAAAATAAAGCACGAGGAAGGAATTTTGTATTAATAAGACGGATTGGAAGAAATGAATTACAGCTGAAGCATATTTTACGAAGAAATCGTAATTTTTTTAAATGTTTTTTTCTATTATAATATTTATTAAAATAAATGTTTGCTTTTAAAATAATTGAAATTGGAAAATTAAAAATAATTAAATGTCAAAACAAAATTAAATAAAATATTGAAAACATATGATTTGAAGTAAAAAATTGTATTACTAAAAGTTTTCTCTTTTTTTCAGAAATTTTTAATACTTTATAACGTAGATGAAAAATGTTTATGATTTAATAACATATTTATAATTCCATGTAAATATATAAAATATAGTGATGAAAAGATTCTTTTAAAATCATGCATGAACACTTAAATAACAATATTAATCTAAAATCTAGATTTCAGAGTGCAGACAATTTTAAGACATTAACGAAAGAATGTTGATTTTTCAAGCAAAGTCTTAAATGATGCTTCTATATTGATATTTCAAAGTCATATGATAAAAATAATGAAATAATTCTTGCCTATGATTGATCTAATTGTATCTTTCATGCATTCTGATCGTGTATTACAGGCAATAATGGCACAAAACGTTATTTTTTAAACGAAATTTTAGTCATCTATTCAATAACAGTTTAAAAGGTAAAAAACAAAAACAAAGAAATACTGGTTTAAACCAGTTTGAATTGATCGGAGTTTCAAAGCACATGGTTTTGTTGGTGCTTATTTGGACTTAATATCGCGGATTTTAGAGTTACATTTTTTGCGTAACCCCAAGACATTATACTGCCACTCTATTAATTTCTTTTTACTATATGGTTGTACGCATATTTTTGGCATTTCGAACATTAGAATGTATGAGTCATTAGCTGTGTTGCAGTAAAAAAACATTACACAACACTTTTCTATGAGTTTATTTTTTTAATCATTGAATAAATTTAAATGTGTTCTATTCAATTTAAAATTGTAATATGGCTTTAATTTGTTTTTAAAACAAAAATAAAATAGCTGTTTGGCGTACAATTGTTTGTATCTGCAAACGATTCATTCACCATAATAAATTATCAAACAGCTAAGTAAATTATCTATCAGAAATAGCCATAAAAAGAATAGTAGCAAAACTGATTATAACCTTAATGTTTAGACTAATTTAAACATAACCCGATTCCAACCAGAAAAAAAAAACAGACCACACTCCGATCCGTGATACACAAAATTTCCGTGAGTATAAACCCGACCCTGACCTAAAAATTCTGTTTGGGAAAAGCTATGGATTTGATAACTGACCCGAACCAAATCTGAATCCCGCAAAATTGTTCAAGTGAAGCATAACCCGATTCAAACAAGGAAAAATAATTTTCGTGGGCATGAAATCTGACCCGAACCTAAATATTTTCTTTAAAAAAGCCCGAAATATGACTCGAACGAAATCTGAAACCTATAAAAATATTCCAGAGAACTGTAACCCGATCCCAGCAAGACAAAATACTTTCCATGGTCATAAACCCGACTCAAACCTAAAAAACTTCGTTTGAAAAATCCTGAACTTTGACCCAAACCACATCCAAATCTGACCAAAGTATTCGAAAGAATCATAACCGGATTCGAGTAAGACAAAATAATTTCCGTGGACATGAACCCGATACGAACCTAAATTTTCCATTCAAAAAATACCTGAAATTTGAATCGAACCAAATCTGAATCTGACAAAACTATTTCAAACAAACGCAACCGGATCCAAACAAGACAAAATATTTCCATGGACATGAGCACAATCCGAACCCAAAAAATTTCTTTGAAAAAATCGCGAACTGAACGAAATCTGAACTTGGCAGAAATATTCCAGTGAAGCATGTCCTTATTCGAATAAGACAGAATTATTTCCGTGAACATGCAAGAAGACCCGAAGTCAATAGTTATATTTAAAGAAAAAACTCGAAATCTGAATTGAACTAAATCTGGACCTGACAAAAATATTCCAAAGAACTATAACCCAATCCAAGCAAGACGAAATAATTTCTATGTACATAAACCCAACTCGAACCTAAAAAATTCGATTTGAAAAAAACTGAAATTTGACCCAAACTACATCTAAATTCGACCAAAATATTCAAAAGAATCATAACTGGATTCGAGTATGACAAAATAATTTCCGCGGACATGAACGAGATCCGAACCTAAAAATTCTATTTGAAAAAATACCTGAAATTTGAATCGAACCAAATCGGAACCTGATAAAAAATATTCCAAGAATCGTAACCGGATCTGAATAAGACAAAAAATTTCCATTCACCTGAACCGAATCTGAACCTAAAAACATTCTTTGAAAAAAAATCACGAAATCTGAACTGAACCAAATCTAAACTTGAAAAAAAAATATTCCAGTGAAGCATGTTCTTATTCGAACAAGGCAGCATAATTTCCGTGAACACGCAAGAAAACCCGAACCCAAAAATTCCATTTGAAGAAAAAGCTGAAATCTGAATGGAAACAAATCTGCTCCCGACAAAAATATTCCAAAGAACCATAATTGTATCCGAGCAAGGCAAAATAATTTCCATGGACATGAATACGACCCGAACATTATAACTCAATATCAAAAAATACCTAAAATCTGAACCCGACAAAAATGTTCTAATGAATCATAACCAGATCTGAACAAGACAAAATAATTTCCATGCACATGAAACCAATATATTGTTTGGTAACATTTAGGTTGCAATTACATTACGGTAAGTCTTTGATTATATTTAATATCCCGTTAGGTTACAGTTAGGTCACGGTTAAGTTAAAGTTAGGTTAAAGTTAAATTGCATTTGTTTTATGGTTAGAATAAGGATATGTTACAATAAAGTGAAAGCTAGGTTACATTTATATTATATTTAATTTACGGTAAGGTACTGTTAAGTCAAAGTTAGGTTACTGGCAGGTTATGGTTACGGTAAAAAAGTTTACGGTTAGGAGTTTATCCGTAGAGTGGACATTATGCATGATTTGATTAAAAATAACACTTACTTTTGTTAAATGGCTCTGAAATTATAATACTACATACCAACACTTTAGCTACGACCGAGTATCGATTTCATTCATGGTATAATCGGATTTAAGAGTGATATAATTAGTTTGAAATTCAAAATATATTTCACTTGGGATTTCTATGTGAAAAAAAAATAATTAGTTACGTGACTTAACAGTGATTTTTGATAAATATCAACACTTTAACACGAAAATCACGCAGTCGTTGGATACATATTCCCTCCCACATTTCTCATCGCTCATTTTGAGTATCTTTAGAGCTTAACATTAGCTGTTTTTTAAACCGATTTTTCACACAGTCAGTGGCCACGTATTTCAGACAATGCATTTCTGCATGTTTCGAGTTAATGATAAAATCATACAAATTTCAAGTTCGTTTAATATTGTTAAAACTGACCCGGGCAACGCCGGGCGGGTCAGCTAGTAATCTATATTAATAAAAGAACAAAACGCTCTGTCTGTGTGTCTGTGTGTGTGTCTGTGTGTGTGTCTGTGTGTGTGTCTGCGATGGCTAGCAAAATCTACAGCATGTACGAAGCTCAAAATTTTCTTGAGAGTAGCCCTAAATCTCTCCTGATGCACCTGAGCTTCAGAATTTCGAAATTCCAATTATTAACTGAGTAATTAATTAAAATCGAGAGGTCACTCTCATAAAAAATCATCTTTTTCCAATTTTTTTCTCTTTTGTTTGTTTACGGTTGGTTGGTTGTGTAAAAATTTTCGCAGAAGTAATAAGAAAGCTGAGACAGAATTAAAGAAACCCTAGAGGAATGAGATATGTGGAGGTGAAGTAAGCCTCAAAAAAGTTTTGCAATATGAAACCATTTATCGCTCAAATTTTAATGTGCCAAACAAAAGGACGTGGAAGGTTTTTGTATTATAAGACGATTTGAAGAAATGAATTACAATTGAAGCATATTTTAAGAGGAAATAGCAAATTTTTAAAATGGTCTTTATTCTATTATTATTTATTAAAATAAATGTTCGCTTTTAAAATGAAGGAAATTGGAAAATTAGCAATAATTAAATATCAAATTCTTTTAAAATCATGTATGAAAACTTAAGTAATAAATATTAATCTAAAAAATAGATTTCTGACTGCAGACGATTTTAATGTATTAACAAAAGAATTTTATATTTTCAAGAAAAACGTTAAAATAATTTTCTATATTGATATTTAAAACACATATGATAAAATAATTAATAAATTTTTACCGGTGAAGCGATAGATTAGTTCTTTTTAAGAAACAAGTGCAAAAAAATACGGGTTTAAACCTGTTTCAACTGATAGGCGTGTCAAAGCACGTACTTTTGTTGGTACTTAATTGGACTTAATGCAGGGTCTTTTATGCAAACTACATCTGAATCCGATAAAAATATTCAAAAGAACCATAACCGGATTCGAATAAGAGAAAATAATTTCCGTGGACATGAACCCGATCCGAACCTAAAATTCCGTTTGAAAAAAATACCTGAAATTAGAATCGAACCAAATATGAACCTGACAAAAATATTTCACAGAACCATACCCGGATCTGAACAAGACAAAAAATTTCCATGAACATGAACCCAATCCGAACCTAAATAAACTGAACTAAATCTGAATCTGACATAAATATTCCAGAGAAGCATATCCTTATTCAAACAATGCAGAATAATTTTCGTTGATGAGCAACCCAACCTGAACCTAAAAATTCCATTAAGAAAACCGAAATCTGAATTGAATGACATCTGAACCCGAAAAAATATTCCAAAGACCCAAAACCGGATCCGAGCAAGACAAAATAATTTCTCTGGATATGAATCCGACCAGAAACTTAAAAATGAATTTGAAAAAATACCTGAAATCTGAATCGAACCAAATCTGAATCCGACGAAAATATTCCAAATAACTATAACCAGATACGAACAAGACAATATAATTTCCATGGGCATAAACCCAATCCGAACCAGAAAATTTGTAAAAAAAAAATAAATTCCGAAATTTGAACCAAACCTAATCTGAACCTAACAAAAATATTTCAGTGAAGTATAACCTCATTGGAACTAGGTAAAATAATTTCCATGGAAGTACAACCCGAACCGAACTTAAAAATCTCATTTGAAGGGAAAAAAACCCCACGAAATCTGAATTGAACCGAATCTAAACTGAACAAAAGTATTCCAAACAACCATAACCGTATCCGAAGAAGACAAAATAATTTCCATGAACATGAATCCAATCCGAACCTAAAATTCGGATGTTCTACTGTTCTACAAAACATAATGCGCTCCGTAGTGGTTGAAATTGAAACTAAGTACTTAGCGCGAGATGGTTAAGATATTTCGTTTATAGTTAGTGTTAAATTAGAACTTGGTTACGGTTAGGTAACAGTTAGGTTGCAATTACGTTCCGGTGAGCCTTATGTCATATTTATTTTCCGGTTAGGTTACAGTTAGGTCATGGTTAAGTTACTGTTAGGTTAAGGTTAAGTTGCGGTTAGGTTGTGGTTAGATTATGGGTAGGTTATGATAAGGTGACGGCCAGGTTACATTTATGGTATATTTATGTTACAGTTAGGTTACTGTTAAGATACAGCTAGGTTACAGACAAGTTATGATTACAATACAATTAGATTACGGTTAGGATTTTGTTCACAGAATGAACATTACGCATGTTTGATAAAAAATATGCACCTATTTTTGTAAAATGGCTCTGAAATTATAATACTATATACCAACCTTTTAGCTAATCATCGAGAATCGATTTCATTCACGGTATAGTCGGATTTAAGAGTGATATAATCAATTTGAAATTCAAAAATATTTCACTTGGGATATCTATGTGAAAAAAGTATTTAGTTAAGTTACTTAACAGTAATTTTAAAGATAAATATCAACAGTTTAACACGAAAATCACGCAATCGTTGGACACATATTCCCTCCTGCGTTTCCCATTGCAATCATTTTGGGTACTTTTGCAGCTAAATATTACTTTTTTTAAACCAATTTTTGACACAGTCAGGGGGCACGTATTCAATAAAATGTACACTGTAAAAAATTTTACCCTTTTGCTGTATCATCACTCCCCCGCTTTTATAGAATATCTCTCTTTTGACCTATGAGAATGCTCCATAATAGGCTGAAGTAATCATTTTCTATAAAAGCGGTGGACTGACGATGCAGCAAAAGGGTCAAGTTTTTAATAGTGTATTTACACATATTTCGAGTTAAAGATAAAACCATAAAAATTTCAAGTTCGTTTAAGATTATTATTACGGACCCGGGCAACGCCGGGCGGGTCAGCTAGTCTATATTAATAAAATAACAAATCGCTCTGTCTGCGTGTGTGTGTGTGTCTGCGATGTCTAGCAAAATCTATGGGACGTACGAAGCTCAAAATTTTTATGAGAGTAGCCCAATATATCTCCTGATGCACCTGAGCTTCAGAATTTCGAAATTCTATTTATTAACTGAGTAATTAATTAAATTCCAAAGATCACTCTCATAAAAAATCGCCTTTTTTCTTCTTTTTTTCCCTTCATTTAGTTATGGTTGGTTGGTTGCATAAAATTTTCGCATAAATAATTAAAAAAGCTGGAACAGACCTTTAAAATTCATAGACTGGCAAACTGTCAGTTTAAATGATGATTTTTATCACAGCGGTTGTAAACCGTGGAGGAAAAAGCTATGTGGTGGTGAAGTAAACCGAAAAAAGGGTTGCAAAATTAAACCATTTATCGCTCAAATTTTAATGTCCCAAACAAAAGCATGTGGAAGGGATTTTGTATTAATAAGACGAATTGAAAGAAATGAATTACAGCTGAAGCGTATTTTACGAATAAATAGTAATTTTTTAAATTGGTCTTTTTTCTATTATATCATTTATTTTTAAAAAATGTTTGCTTTTAAAATAATTGAAATTGATAAATTCGAAATAATAAAATGTCAAAATAAAATAAAATTAAATATTGAAAACATTTGATTTGAACTAAAAATTGTATTACTAAAAGTTCTTTTTTTTCAGAACTTTTTAATACTTTATAACGTAGATGAAAAAATGTTTTTAATTTAACAACATATTAATAACTCTATGTCAATATATAAAATATATTTATGAAAACATTCTTTTAAAATCATGCGCGAAAACTTAAATAACAAATATTAGTCTAAAATCCAGAGTGCAGACGATTTTAAGACATTAACGAAAGAATGGTAACTTTTCAAGCAAAATCTTAAATGATGCTTCTATATTGATATTTCAAAGTGACGGCTAGGTTACATTTATGTTATATTTAAGTTACGGTAGGGTAATGTTAAGTCGCAGTTAGGTTACAGACAGATTATTGTTATGGTACAAAAGTTTACGGTTAGGAATTTGTCCACAGAGTCAACATTACGCATGCTTTGATTAAAAAAATACACTTTTGTTAAATGGCTCTGAAATTATAATACTATATACCAATCTTTTATCATCGCGTATCGATTTCATTCACGGTATAGTCGGATTTAAGAGTGATATAATTAGTTTGAAATTCAAAATATTTCACTTGGGATTTCTATGCGAAAAAAATAATTAGTTACGTGAATTAACAGTGATTTTTACGGGTAAATATCAACACTTTAACACGAAACTAATGCAATCGTTGGATACATGTTCCCTCCCGTGTTTCTCATTGCTCATTTTAAGTATTTTTAGAGCTCAATATTAGTTGTTTTTAAAACCGATTTTTCACAAAGTCAGCTGCGACGTATTTCAGACAATGCATTTCTGCATGCTTCCAGTTAATGATAAAATCATACAAATTTCAAATTCGTTTAATATTGTTAATACGGACCCGGGCAACGCCGGGCGGGTCAGCTAGTATAAAATAAAGAAACATGACTGTCTTTTAACCTTTTTGAGTTTGAATTTATTTCAGTGTTGAGATGAAAATTGCTTTTATGTTACAAGTGTTATTTATTATGTCAATAGTATTATGTTAATACTCTGTTAAGAATGTTGTCCTAGTTTTAACCAAATTTTGGTGCTCAGTAGCTGCGATCATCAGATGGTGAAATTTCGTACCAACATTTGGAGCTCTGGTTGAAGTATAAATCCAGTATTTGGAACAAGATTGCAATAGGAATTATAGATGAACCGAAGCGCCAAATTTTGGTATGATATTTCGCAATCTGATGGGCAACTCCTTAGTACTAAAATTTGGTTCAAACTGGGACAAGATTTTTAACAGTGTAATTGTACACATCCCAATAGGTTCATTGCTGAAGATTAACGAGCATGTCATTGATTGAAATATAAAAAATATAATTAGTTTAGGTATTATTCAATTCACATTCATAAGACAATTGGAAAAGGAGAAGTTTTTAGAGACTTTTGGAAAAAATATCGTATTACGACAGGATTTGACAGGTGCAATAATTTTCTAGTATTTTTGGCTTTTCAGCACCCATGATACGTTCTGAAATGTAACCAATCAATATATATGTTTATTATGCTATCGTACATGGCACAGAAATCGCGATTATTTATTAATTGTTTAATGATAATGCCCAAATGAAACGCATCTTAATGGTTAATGTATAGAAGTCCATTTAGGTCAAGGTGAATTGGGTTTATTAATATTTCGTTCTTCTGCTGCAATTATGAAGCTTCAAAATGTCATTATTCTTTGTTTTTTTTCTGTTCTTAAAATAAATAAATAAAAGTATGAATTTTAAGCGTTTCAGTTTCAAATTAAAGTTATGTATTATAAATAAAACCAGTGAAAGGATTACATTATCATATTTTAAATGAAATTAATGAAATACGGAAAAAATACCATGTTTATATGCGAATATTTGGTGATTGACCTGCACCAGGCTAAAATAAAAGTACCAAGATCTTGATTTCTCAGCACAGATGTCAGATACACATCACAATGACGTGATTTTTTTCTGATGCCAATTTGTCAAAAAATTCCCTTTCAAATATCATTTACATATATATTTTTAAACTATTATCTATTACTTAAAAAAGAAAATAATAATAAATAAAACAAGTTTAATTAATAGTTACAGAACAAAACAATTTATATCATTTAAAAAAGAAAAGAAAATAAGAGTAGCATAAGAGTAAAAGTACAAGTTTTCGGAGAGCTGAAAAAGTTAGACTAACTTCTGTGATGTCTTCCACAATTTTATCAAATACATGAATAAAAAAAAAACATGAACACTTGGATAAAATTTAATTATGTACAATAAATGAGTATAAATCGTTAGAATATAATTACTGTGAGTAGACGTGGCGTCCGAGTTGTGTATTCCCTTAACTTTGAAGACTACTGCTTTTATTAGTTATACACTTTTCTAATCTTTCCCACTGTTTCAATTAGTCTATTGCAAGTGTTAATTAAAATGAAGAAAAAATTCTATCATCTTTCTCATTTATATTTAATTTAATTTTTTCTTACTGTGAATACCACAGCAACTTTTAACATCTTTCCTTCATCAATTTTAAACATTTTCTTTTTGATAATCCCATTTAACTATACATTTATAGAATAAATTTACGTTGTTTTTTATGTATCATCATTAACTTTTCATTATGCTCATTAAATAATAAAACGATTTACAAAACTATTTAATTAAGAGAGCTTTGATCACTTTGTCAATCCTCCCTCACATAGATGTCGGTCAAATCTCAGCACATAGTCCTTTCTAGAATAACAAATTGCTACATTAATTCATAGCCACTTTACAATCTTTACACCTGGAATGAAAGCTCAATATGTCTGCATTACTTAAAACCTACTAACTTAAATTCCCTCAATACAATTTATCTGAAAAAAGCTTACAAAATATTTCTAAAAAACACAACTTATGAAGTGAAAACGCTTCGCGATTGATTTTCAAACACCTTTTTTATCTATCTGTGTGAAACAAAGACATTTGTTTGAGCATTTCAGTAGCTTTAGTTGACACTTATTGATAGAACTCTGAAATCCTTTTAAATATAAAAACTGAGGGATGGGTCAAGCCTTCCCCACGATCAGCCTTCCCCAATCTCCCCTAAAGCAAAAGATCTGTATGGTTCCAAAGAACTTTTAGAGAGATAGGGATGCCCACAGCTTTTCATTTAACCTCTCATGAATAAATTATTTTTCATTATTTTTTATTACTGGAATTTATTTATTTGTGGTGGTGAATGCGAACTCATCATAAAATAATTTTATTACCGTGCTGCATCCTGTTTTATATCTTTCCAAAAATCAGATCTCCATAGATAAATGCAAAAAAAAAAAAAAAAAAAAAAAAAAAAAAATTAATAACGCTATAATTATCTGTCCAAATATGAGGCTCATATGCATGAGAGGGTTAACTGCGACTCAGATTACGAGTAAAACTATAGTAAAATTACTGTAATTTTAATAGATTCGTTTGGAAAATAACAGATTTCTGTAACTTTACAAAAACCAATTTTGTAGATTAACTTTTTTTTCGTTTTTTTAACAGTGTACAGATAAAAGTTTAGGAAGTATACTGATTTCCGTAAATTTATGTCTGTAAATTTATAGATTTTTTTCCAAGTGTAGTTTCCAGATTAGCACATGTATTTTTCACACACTATAAATCTCACATATATTTTTCAAATACTATAGCTTCACTGAAATGATTAAATAAATAAATAAATAAATAAATAAATAAAAATAGTTAAATAAATAAATAAATAGAAATGGAAATAAATCTTTATTTTTTAGATCCTACAAATTATTAAATAGTTATTCTGGTTCACAGGAACTCTTATACAAAATAGCAACGCTTAAATTCATCATCTGTTTCAACAAGCATTTGAGCAAAAACATCGTGAGTCGTGCAATTTTTCTATCCAAAGAAGTGACTTTCATCATAACCAAATTCCAATCAGATTAGTGATTAATACCACTGGAAAACTTAATCATATTTTTGTATTATCTGGCAGGTGAGATAGATTGTGAGTGCAAGCGCTGATTTATTTCTGCGGTATTGGTTGACAACTCAGATTTACTTTGCAAATATTAATGAGATTTTCATTTCTTTGATGTATAATGTGCAGTTTTATTAATAAGCCATTATAGTGCGATTTGATGAATAATTTGCGAAGATAGAAAAGATAAACTAGACCTATCAATGTGAAAAATAACAGTAGTAAGTCTTGATTACGCCGATTAATAACTATATCGTAATATTAATAATATATATTCCACAACAAAAAAAATAATAATTTATATTATAAATAAAGATTTTACTTATAAAACGTTGTTGTATTAATAAAAACATTTAAAATACATTGTATATATATATACATATTTTATTGAATGCTAGAAAATGAAGGGAAGTTGCATTTTTAAGATGTTGAATTAAAGAGAGTAAGGAGTGAATTAATTCGTTCGGTTTACCGAAATCCAATTGCAGATTTAAACCTTATATATTTTGATGCTTGCTCCCCTTTGTCATATAAATTATCAACTTTTAGATTCCTAATTAATCGTGCTTTTAATGTTTCTTCTTATATAAATCTAGATAGTGAGTTAGAAAAAATTAAATGTTTCGCAATTGATAATTGATATGAAATTAAATTCATTAATAGATTAATTAAACGCGCCATTGGTAATATGAAAAAGAATGACTCTAAAAATAAAGTTAAAACTTTTTATGAAATGAATATGAAAAGGGTAGTAGTAAATAATTTCTCGTGATTCTTTGAATATGTAAAAAATATTAAAAAAAAAATTTTTTAATCATTTTTAATTGCGAAACCTCCCCAAAAATTAAAAATGCTCTTAAATACCAAAATTGATCCCATTAGTATAGACGATCTCTCGGGAGTTCATATGATTCTGTTTATTACAGAATGAGGAATAAAAAAAATTATATAGGTATGACCCAACAAAAATTTAAAATCAGGCGTAAAGAACATAAGGTGGTCTGATGTAATAACGCCAGGCGGGGTAATAACGCCAAGTGCTAATATTTTGCATAATTATGAAATAATCTGGTAAATGACACCCATGTGCTCTGCGCAGAAGGATTTTGAGTCATACAAATCGCAAAAAACAGCTTCAAGTTAATTTGTTTCATTTTTAGGTCTTATTGTTTTTACAAGCAACTAAAATTAACGCTTGATCTAAAATTTGCGAGATATGTTTTGTGATGTGAAGACTATTTTTTTTATCCGGAAATACTTTGTTAATTACATAAATTTGTAGTACATTTCATGCACTTTCAAAATGTTGTTGAAGATTTTGGATATCTTCTCGAGATAATTTGTAATTTAAAATGTACAGCGCAATAACTATAATGCGGTAATAATGCCAATCTTTGGCATTAGTACCTCAGTTGATTCCCTACACTGGCCGAGTTACATCCTAAATACTGATTCAAATAAACACAGTTAAAACTGAGCAATGTTTCTAATAATTCTGTTTAAGCGATCCTTTTTAAGCAAAAAGAAGCTCATGGTCTGATATTCTTTTGCCTCATCCCCCCCCCACACACACACCACACCTTTATTTTTCTTACACTTTCACAAAAAATTGAACATTTTCAATAGCTTAGAATGCAATTTGTCAATTTCTAAGTTTGTAGAGTTTGTATTTCTAGAATTGGGCAATCTACATGATATTATTCCATCTTATTTCATAGTTTTGTTTGCATGGCGTTATTGCCCATATAGGTGGGTAATAACGCCAAATAGCATTGGTCAAAAAATCACGCCATTACATTTTATGAATACATATCTGTTAAATTATTTCTGTCTATACATATCTGTCAATTTTTTTATATAGATAGCCAATGAGTTGCTGTATCAAATCATATGTGTTTGAAAAATACAAACTAAAACTGAGCCGTGAAAATTGGTAAAACCTTAACGTGGCGTTATTACCCCAGGGCACCTTATAACAGATATAAAATTTAACAAGAAGAAAGCTGCTCTATTCAGATTAAATCATAAAGAGAACATTAACATACTTTTTAACGAGAGTAGATTAATTTACAGGTCTAATTTTTATTTAAAGAATCCACTGAAATTTATTTAAAAGTTCACATATGTGTAACGATTCGCTATCTTTTCGCATCTCAAGTATATGGATTGAATGGTTGAACAATTTACCAGATAATTATTTAGCTAGACCACGGACAGTATCAAAATTAAAAATCGCTTGATATATTTAATTTGATTTCAATAATTATTTATTCCTGTTTTACACATTCATTATGGTTATAATTTTATTTTCTATTTATATTCTGAAGATGACTCGATTAAAGAGAGTTGAAACATGTAAATAAAAAGTTTTAATGTATTTTAAATGTTTTTATTAGTACAACAACGTCTTTTAAGCAAAATATTTATTTATAATATAAATTCTTACTTTTTCGTTGTGGGATATATATTATTAATATTACGATATCAACTAAACATATTTTTAATATTTTTTAAATTTAAAAACTGATTTAAAAAATTGAAAACTATGTCACTTTTATTTCGATGTTACAGGATGTTTCTTCTTAATATATATGTATATGTATATGTATAGTTAAAAAATGTATATTTTCATTTAAACATGAAATATTATGTATCGATAAAAATTCTTTAACATTAAATGGATTTTATTCATTTACAGCAAAAAATTTGGTGAGCTTCTATGTTTGTTCATATAGATTTATGTATGCGCATTAAGCACATATTTTTGTGCACACTGTACGAAATACATGCCTAAATTTACACGTTAAAAAATATGCTGATGATACAAAAACGATTTATTCATATATATGTAAAAAATCTGTAAATTTCCAAATACAAGTCCTGGTTATCAATTTCAAAATAAAGATTTTTTTGTATAGCACATTGAGCATCTTGAATGTATAAAATGTTATTAGATGACTCTGAAATGCACATTTAAACGTGTAAATTACTCATGAGTACTTCATAAAAAAGATAGATTTTATGTACATAGCACTTAACCTTGTAGAAATAGATATTCTAATGGTCAAGAACAAATATGTATGAGGAACAGATCCGTGTACTTTATATGTTCGTTTTTTTTAGCAATAAGGTTTTAGACCCAAAATTAGTATAACCATAATTTTCAAAAAGAAAAAAATTCAGATGGTTTGAAATTATATTTACCATTCTCTGTTTAAATTCTTTTGAAATCCTAAAATAGTACAGTCATTATTTATGAATATAATCTATATAATCTCAATAAATAGGTTTAAAAATAAAATTTTGAAAAATCATAAGGTATTATTTCTGTAGTTTGTCAGATTATCTTTTTTCACAATATTAGTCATAAGTTCTGAAAGAGTCGTCATTCAAGAGGAGAAATACACTATTTAATTCTATCTACAATAAACAAACAATACTTTCCTAATCGGAATTCGAACTCATGATTTACGAGATTTTAAACCATTAACCTTATTACTAAGTACTCACTGTTGACCACTGTGCCATTGTGTACTCAAGATTAAACAACGTAAGTTTTCAAGCACAGCTATTTAATGTGTGCACATAAATACACCTATGTCTGTGCAATATTATGTACCGACACATATCTCTGGGTATTACTCTAACAAATATACCTATGCAATGTTTAGTTCTTACACATATAGATAAGTAAAATTTGTACACATATTTCTGCTTAATATTCTGTTCTAACGCATACATCAGTGTAATATTCTTACACATATTTCAGTGTATCGTGCAAAATTCACATATATATTGGTAATATTTAAAAATTTTCAATTACAACAACGAGCAAATTTGGGTAACTCAGTGACATTTTCAAAAATTTACACACTTGTATGAAATTTTAAAGAAATAAGAAATTATACACTCTCATTAAGCCAATAAATACACAGAAACACAAATAAATGATAACGAGAAGCGTGTAAAATTTATAAAAACATATGTAATTTTACAAATTTACAAATGCATGCATGTAAATGTAACTATATACACATTATTTTTTATAGTGAATTATAGTCTTTTTTGAAAATTAAGAAGGATAGAAAGAGATTTCTAGGTCCTAAACGGTGCTAGTTCTTTAAATAATTAAATGTTAAATAGTTAAAAAACTATAAAATTTTACACTGTAATTAAATGTTAAATAGTTTAAACTTTTTTCTATAGTTTTGTTTGCTTAGCGTTATTGACCACATAGGTAGTTAATAACACCAAATGGCATAGGTCAAGAAAAAACGACACTAGAATTCTACATCCTGATAAAGCAATTAATGGCAAGTAATTGCAATTTGTCAATTTCTTGAGCTGTTTGTATTTTTAGAATTGAACAATTTGCAAGACATTTATTTCATCTTTTTTTATAAATTCGTTCGCTTGGCATTATAAAAATATTCATATTAATAAACATAATACATCATGTTAAGTATATAAAGAACAAAACAATGCTCAATTAATTCATGTTAAATTTGAGTAAATTAGATGGAAAACAAAACCGACAACATTCAGCTATATGTTAAATCTTTAGAAATAATATTTATTCTCTAACTATTATTTGATGTATTACTGCGAAAATCTACACTTTTGTACACAACGTATAGACAAATAAAATAATTTTAACATCGTATGTTGAAACATTTTACAAACTTCTATCAAACGCTCGGAGCTTTAGAAACAGTTTTTCAATCACATTAAGGCATGTGTTACGAGTTTCACCTCACAAAGAAACATTTGCGGAAAGTTTTGTTGTGCCCATCAACACGGAAGATTTTAAATTGAATTCCTGGAAGTTTTATGCTAAAAAAGATAAAAAGAAAAAATTCAATACAAATGTTTTCTGAATTAAATCTGGTCGTAAAGTGAAAGATGTAGACAGGAAACACATGGTACGAAAGTGTCGAATTTTAAAAAGAATGAAACTCCAGTTTAGTTTTATCACATAGCAAACATTTTTTCTTTATTTTTTAATAAAAAAATAATTTAATTTGTTATATATATACAGTGGTGGTGAAAAGTTTCCGGCCAGCAAAAGTTTTTCAGTTAATTTGTAAATATACCCATATGAAGAGGAATTTTAAAGTGACATTTATACATTTTATTGACATAATAGTTAGGAACTTATTTATAGAAGAACATGTAAATATCAATAAATTTAACTGACAAAATTAAGTATAAAGGAAAACGCATGTTCTCAAAAGTTTCCGGCCACCTTCACAAGTTTGTAAATAACTGGCATTGTAATAGAAAATTACAGTGATCAACAACATTTACAACAATTAGTATTTTATCGTATTACAATTTTATTAGTTTTAGTAATAAATACTGTGGCGCAGCAACGTGACATTCATTCAATCAACGGTTAAAGATCGCCTATGGTACGTTTTTCCCACATTTCTTGCAATTTTGCCGAAATTTCGGCTGAGTTGGAATATTTATAGTTCCGCAGACTTTTTTCAACGTCTATTCAAAGATTTTCTATTGGATTCATGTTCGGAGCTTGGGCTGATCATTTCAAAAACGAATTTTTTTGTGCGAAAACCATTGCTTATCGAGGTTTGCATACATTATTTATGTCATTATCATGTTAAGAAAAATATTTGCGACCAAATTTTTTGCTCTAATAAGGCAGAAAATAGTCTTGCAAAATATCCTTATACATTTTATCATTCACCTGGCTGTGGATTTCAAATAAAATACTCCCCACGTCATAACGTTTCCTCCGCCATGCTTCATTGTAGGAATAACTTAGGTCGAATCATATCTTTTGTTGTCAGGTCATCAGACGTTGTGTCTGCCATCTTTTTCAAGACTGTTTCGAATTCGATTGATGGAAAAATATAATTTTTTTTCCAGTTTTCACTTGACCAGACTTTGTGTTTTTTGGAAAACGCCAGTCGGGTACGTTTGTATTTTTTTTAACTCTGAAAATTTTTTACACCG
This sequence comes from Maratus speculifer, assembly GCA_964019185.1. Lineage (NCBI taxonomy): Eukaryota > Metazoa > Arthropoda > Arachnida > Araneae > Salticidae > Maratus > Maratus speculifer. The sequence continues at coordinate 228,585,723 of OZ025292.1, forward strand.
GCTCTTCCGTAAAGTTATTTATCACGTCAGCATGTTGATACGGTATGCGGACTTATTTCAGCAATATTTGCATTCCGTAAATCGCAGTATATTGCAGCGGAATTTTATGCGGATTATCAATTGCTTTTATCCTAATAGTTCTGACCCCAGGAATAGTAATTTTTCGGGATCTCCCGGGCCTCTGAAAGTCCTGAAGGCAACGGTCATCTTTATGTATTTTTTAAATATCGTTTACGGTCGATTTAACCGATCGATAACTTTGCCGCAATATCTCAAGAAGATTGGCCTTTTAGCGAAAAAAAATAATCACTCATTTGTGAAGAATAATTGTTGAACTTTTCAATTTTGAATTCAGACTATGCTATACACGTTGATTCATTCATAAACACAACCAAAAAACAGTTTACTGATAGAAAAAAACCTAAAGAATGATAAGTGGCCGGAAACTTTTGCACACGCGAACTTCGAAATTTATCCCTTTGCATGAAACATCTTCAGTATCCCATCAAAATGATCACGTGGTCAGAGGTCATTCACATATTTCTAACTTTTGAAGCAATTGTGTGCTTTTTCTTTGCTGAAAACTTTTGGTAAATACATCGAAGAAACTAACTGGCCGGAAACTTTTGACCGCCACTGTATATATATATATATATATATATATATATATATATATATATATATATATATATATATATATATGTGTGTGTGTGTGTGTGTGTGTGTGTGTGTGTGTGTGTGTGTGTGTGTGTGAGAGAGAGAGTGTGTTTGTATGTACAGAAAGATTCAAAATTGTCATTCATTTGCTATTTTAATATTTTTCAAGATTTTCCAACGAGGTACAACATACAACTATATAAAAATTACTTATTATTTCATTTAACATAATTTGGTTTCTTACAAAAAATTGTGTTTTTGTAACGGATTTTATCAGGGATTTTGCATTCACCTACCGATGGCGATGTATAAGAAATATTATAAATTACGCACACATGTATATATTGTATATTTACAATGACAGTACTTCTATTTAATCTTTTTATAAGATATTAGCAAACCACGCGGTTTTGCTACTCTAATAATTGAAAGTTTCAAAATAATATTTGTTTATTTTAATTAGGCGAAATTATGCATTTAAGAATAATTTAAAATTTTTCATTTAAGATAAAGCTGATTAAATTGAGAAAAGTATTTACAAATCAATAGAGAGAGCATTTACATGTTTGTTAAATCTTTAGAATCATATCCATTTTCTATCTACTATTTGATGTATTATTTCGAAAATTCTACTTGTATACACAATGTATAATCGACTAAAATAATTTTAACATCGCATGTGGAAACCTTTCAGAAACTTCTAACTATTGCTCGGAGCTTTAGAAACAGTTTTTCAATCACATTAAGGGATGTTTTACGAGTCTTCCCCTTACAAAGAAACATTTACAGAAAGTTTTGTTGTGCCCATCAACACGGAAGATTTTAAATTGAATTTATGGAAGTTTTATACTTGAAAAAAAATGAAATACTGAATGAAAAACTGAAACAAAAATGAAATACAAACGTTTTCTGAATTAAATCTGGTCGTAAAGTGAAAGATGTAGACATGAAACACATGTTACGAAAGTGTCGAATTTCAAAAAGAATAAAATTCCAGTTTAGTTTTATCACATAGCAAAGATTTTTCTTTATTTTTTTTTATAAAAAATTAATTTAATTTGTTCTATATATACAGTGGTGGTATAGTAGTGGTATACTCCACAGATCACCTTTCCACACATCTATCACCACGGCCTTCGCTCACTAAGCTGCAACATTCTCGGCGTTCGACATTCTCGGAAAAATGACATGGCTTCTGAGTTGTTTAAAGGAGAGATGCATTCTGACTTCCTGAAAAGCCAAATCAGAAATCCACATCCTCACGACAAACTAGCGCCCTCCTACTCCGCGTCAATCATTTTAGAAAACCAATCAGGATGAACTCTAGCCTCAAACGGAGAAAAATGATCAATTCTAATTGGTCGTAGCAGTCGGTCCTTGGCAAGAACTATATTTTTTCCTCGGAAGAGCAAGCCCTTTAGCAACGCGTAGTAACACCTGTCACGCGATGTTAAAAATAAAAAATAAAATTAAAATCCCAGGAATATTGCAGAAAGTAAAAAGCTTACGAAATACCTGCCGCCTTTTTGAGAAGCAAGAAATAATTTATTAATAACTAAAGTAAGAAAAGAATTTTAGCTGTTACAAGTTACGAAACTAAGATTGGAATATGTTCCACAAATTTAGAATTGAAGCTAAGAGAGAACAAAAATAAAAATGGCGCAAAATTTTTTTTTATTTTATTACATATATACAGTGGTGGTAGTTTAATCCTGACTGAAGTTTTATTTTTAGTTATTTATAATAATAAATTAATTGAGTTTGTTTTATGTATATTTGTATATACATATGTACAGGATAATTCTTCTGAACAATTTTTCAAAAGAAAGAGTAATATAAAATTAAAAACATTTTTTACTTATTTTATTTAACATAATATTGTTTCTCATGCAAAAATGGATTTTTGTAATCAATTTTACACTCACCTTCTGATATATGCGAATTATGAAGGATTATACGTATACTAATGCATGTTTCCAATAACAATACTCTATTCTTTTTATAAGATACTAACAAAACCCACGGCTTTACTTGAGTAATAGTTGAAAAATTCCAAGTTATATTTCTACGCCTAATTTTTAATAGAAGAATTGATAGTTTTAGGAATAATTCAAAAATGACCATTTAACCCACAGTTTGAGTAAAGTTTCTCCGACGCTCACAGTGTTACGTAGAAATTGCCATTTATAACTTTTCTAAATCATTTGCACATTATCACCCGGTTTAAACTTCGATTTCTTAAAGAAATGTTCAAGAATATTCTTAAAGAAATGTTTGAGACTCAAAAATATCTTTCATTTGCTATTTTAATATTTTTCAAGAATTTTCAAAGAGGTAGAACATACAAATATAAAAAAATATTTATAGATTCATTCAACATAATTTGGTTTCTTTCAAAAAAATTTTGTAACGGATTTTATCAGGATTTTGCATTTACCTCCCTATGTATAAGTAATATTAAAAATTATGGACACAGGTTTGTTTACAATGACAATACTTTTATTTATTTTTTTTTATAAAATACTAGCAAACCACGTGGTTTCGCTAACGTAATAGTTGAAAGATTCCAAGGGATATTTGTAAGTCTTTATAAGTAAGTAATTTTTCTTAGAAGAAATGATACATTTAGTAATAATTTAAAATTTTTCTTTAAGATAAAGTTGAGTAAATTGAGAAAAGTAAATGCAACTCAAAGGAGAACGCAATTACCTAATTTTTAAATCTTTAGAATCATATTCACTTTCTAACTACTATTTCATGTATCATTTCGCAAATCCTTATTGTATACCCAATGTATAGGCAACTAAAATAATTTTAACATCGTATGTGGAAACATTTCACAAACAGTTTTTCAATCAAATAAAGGCATGTATTACGAGTTTCCACTCACAAAAAAAAAAAAAAAAAAAAAAAAAAAAAAACATTTACGGAAAGTTTTCTTGCGCCCATCAACACGGAAGTTTTAAATTGAATTCCTGGAAGTTTTATGCTTGAAAAAAAATCAAATACAAACGTTTTCTGAATTAAATCTGGTTGTAAAATTAAAGATGTAGACAGGAAAAACATGTTAAGAATGCGTCGAATTTCAAAGGGAATAAAATTTCAGTTTTGGTTTATCATATTCTATAATTTTTATTTTTTTTTTTAACAAGAAATTAATTTGATTCCTATATATATATATACATATATTGTACAGGATGATTGAAAAATATCTTTCATTTGCTATTTTAATATTTTTCAAGAATTTTCAACGAAGTAAAACATACAACTACAAAAAATTACTTATTTTTTCATTTAACATAATTTAATTTCTTACAAAAAATGGGTTTTAATAACAGATTTTATCATGGATTTTGCATTCTTTTCCCGATATATAAGAATTATTATAAATTATACACGCATTTATGTTTACAATAACAATACTGCTATTTAACATTTTTTTATTAGATTCTAGCAAACCACGCGGTTTTGTTAGCGTAATAATTGAAAGATTCCAAGTAATATTTGTATGTCCAAACTTTGTTAACAGAAATTATACGTTTAAAAATAATTTAAAAATTTTCATTTAAGATAAAGCTGACTAAATTGCGTAAAGTAAATACAAAGCAACTGAAGTGAGCATTTACATACTTGTTAAATCTTTAGAATCATATTCATTTTCTAACTACTATATGATGTAGTATTTCGAAAATCCGACTTATATACACAATGTATAATCGACTAAATTAATTTTAAAATCGTATGTGGAAACATTTCAGAAGCTTCTAACAATTGTTCCGAGCATTAGAAACAGTTTTTCAATCACATTAAGGGATGCGTTATAAGTCTTCCCCTCAGAAAGAAAAATTGACGGAAAGTTTTATTGTGCCCATCAACACAGAGGATTTTAAATTGAATTCCTGGAAGTTTTCTGCTTGAAAAAAAAAATCAAGTACAAACGTTTTCTGAATTAAATCTGGTCGTAAAGTGAATGATGTAGACCAGAAACACATGTTAAGAAAGTGTCGATTTAAAAAAGGATGAAACTCCAGTTTAGTACAACATATGTACAAAAATTTTCAAAAATTTGCAAGAAAAAGTAATATACAATTAGAAAAAAAAATTCTCATTTTATTTAACATAATTTTGCTTCTCATGCAAAAATGGATTTTTGTAATCCACTTTGTACTCACCTTCTGAATTATGTACTGAAGTTATATATATATATATACATATATACAGAGTGGTCATAAAAAAACTTTGCCGATATATGGAGCTCTAGCGGCCAGTCCGCTCAACCGATCGAGGTGAAGTTTCAGATATAGCTATTCAGAGGTATGAGCTCGAGATTCTGTGAACGGCAACAAAATGGCGCTTACGGTTACGGTTATAGTTACAGAAACTCGAAAATTTCCAATGGCAACACCCATTTTTTTTCATCGCAAAATGCTCAGCGCATGCGAAAACCCTAAAGAGCGTTAGAACCGTACGTGTATCGCAAGAAACCAACATGTTATTCACGCACAAAAAACTGTTCTGCGAATCCCCCCCCCCCCATAGAAAAAACTCGATTGGAGCCCAAGGAGGAAATTTGCATATGACACAGAGTCAGTAGACTAATCTCTGATTACAATACAGATCGGAGAAATTAAAACTTTTATTTTGATTACACATTTTCTACATGGGTGCCATCGCCATTAATTGCCTGTGATGATACCCATATGGAAAATGTGTAATCAAAATAAAAGTTTTAGTTTCTCCGATCTGTATTGTAATCAGAGATTAGTGTACTGACTCTGTGTCATATGCAAATTTCCTCCTTGCACCCTAATCGAGTTTTTTTATGGGGGGGGGGAGGATTCGCAGAAGGTTTTTTTGTGCGTGCATAACATGTCCGTTTCTTGCGATACACGTGCGGTTCTAACGCTCTTTATGGTTTTCGCATGCGCTGAGCATTTTGCGATGAAAAAAAAATGGGTGTTGCCATTGGAAATTTTCGAGTTTCTGTAACTATAACCGTAACCGTGAGCGCCATTTTGTTGTCGTCCACAGAATCTCGAGCTCATAACTCTGAATAGCTATATCTGAAATTTCATTTCGATCGGTTGAGCGGACTGGCCGCTAGAGCTCCGTATATCGTCAAAGTTTTTTTATGACCACCCTGTATATATATATATATATATATATATATATATATATATATATAATAAGAAATTAATTGATTTGGATTTATGTATATATATACAAACATATGTAGGGGAACTGGGGCACATTGATACAGTTTTTTTTCTAAAAATATTTTTGGTATCCAGAAAGCAGAATTTTCAAGTTATTTTTCCATTTGGTGCCAGCAAAACTTATGTAGTGTGATATAAAAATGTAAAATCGTTGTTTTACATAGTATTTTTGGATGTAATTCTAAAAAAATCGATAAAGGTCATTTGTATCAATGTGTCCTAACCCCGGGGAAGATTGATACACCTCATGGGGCACTTTGATAGTCTGAGAAAAATTGAAACAAAATAATACGAATGCATATTTTTCATAGAAAAATAGTTGAAACCATTTTATATTTATTTATATAAATTCAAATCATCCACAATTCATCTGTAATTATTAAGTAATATTAAAGCAATCAAAATTAAATGAATAATGACCTGATGTTCTGGCTGTTTCTTTCTACTGGCTTTGTTTTTTCGATTGGCTGTGGTAACATTGTTATATCTGGCATTTCAACCCTAGCAATATCTTCTTTCTTAGAAAAGATGAAAAAATTACCAGGATTTTTTATTATAAATCGGTTTATAAACAGAAAATAAAGGATAATTATATAAAAAATTCTGTTTATAATATAATTATCCTTTGATGTTCTGCCGCTTGTTTTTCTTAATTAACATTTCTCATCTCGAAAATACTTTTACTCTGGAAAATCAGAATAAATTCAAGATTTGCCAGGCTGCCGTCCTTTTCTTTTGTTAGTTCTACTAGCATTAGATGATGGGTAAATTCGTAGGTCTTCTATTTGCAAAAATATTATAAAATGTTCTAGTATTAAAAAATTATAGCTATTTCACTTCAATAAAAATTAATATTAGAATTTTTTGGCAAAAAGCAGTTGTATTAAGGAGTGTATGGTTAAAAAAAATAACAAAGGGTAATGAAAAAATGAACTAGAAAAGGATTTAGCTTGTATCAATGTACCCCAAACAGCCATTTTGAATAAAACGAGTCTCAAATCCAACACTTCATAATTTATCTAACAATAAAGAACGAGGAACTGCTAAAGAGTAGCTTTACTTGGCAGGAAGAGTATTCTTTTCGGTTGAAAATACTGGGGCAGTTGTATAATACCATTTCAGTTGTACAACTCAAATTTACTTTTGACCTACAAAAACAATAAATCACCGTCCCATTTCATCAAACTACTGAATCATCCTAAGACTTTCTGTATGTAGTTGAGTGCACTAGCATCACCTTTCGGAGCAATTGTGAAACTTATAGTAATGATCTTGTGAGCAGTAGAGGGGTTGAATCAATGTGCCCCATATATCAATGTGCCCTAGTTCCCCCTACAGGATGATTCTTCAGAAAACATTTTCACTAATTTACTCGATAAACTAATATACAATTAAAAAAGTATTTTCTCATTTTATTTAACATAATTTTGTTATGGTAATTAATAAATATCCTAATAGGTTATATTAGGCCATAATAGGTCATATAGGTTATAATAGGTCATAATAGGTTATATTTATACCATTTAGTAATACGGAAATAATATGATTTCATCTTAAATAGGACGTAATCACCGTGGCAACCTATGACATTAGTTATTATGGAATGTCAATGAATTAATTTCGTAATATGGAATTTAATAGAATGGCAACCTAAAATCATTCCCTATCACAGACTATCACTCAGTTGATTACGAATGATAGATTTTGACAGAATTAAGAAAACTTTTGAAAAGTCTTCTTCAGTTTAAATTCGTTTTTCATAAATTCTAAAATGAATCATTAAAAATTTGCAAAAATTATATCTATTTAATTTCAGAGCTTTCGATTTGATTATTTTGTGCTGTTATATGCAAAAGACAGACATATACAATGACGGGCGGACCCAACAACGACTATAGATGTTACGGATTTATATGACTAAAATCTGATCTAAAAAGAATGAAATTAATTTTTCTCTAGGCTACTTTCACCAAATAGAGTCACTGGAGCTGAACTATCAACAAGGAAACATTTTAATACTTAAATGTAGAAAAAAAAATGAAAAATAGAAAGAGGAATTATTTTTTAAATGTATATCTTTTCTTTATTTACTCAATTAATGTGATTATTTAATCCTAATTATACTTTTGAAGATACTTAGAAAACCTGAATAAATAATGAAAATAATAATTTTCTTAATTATTCCGTGTTGCCATATCTTAACAAATACAAATGCAAAAGTGTGTAATTAATATATATATATATGCACACATATATATATATATATATATATATATATATATCAAATCATACAATGTTTAAAGTGTACATTAAACCATCGATATCTAGAATGAAAGTCCAAGCCAAATTAACAAATTAGAATGATAGGTTTTTGTCAATATATGAATTAGAATCATGAAATTAGCGTAATTTTAGGGTTCCGAATATATCTAAAAGAATGAAAAACCGATAAGCGCTTATTGAAGCAAGCATGCGCTATATTAATTCATGCATAATAAAAGGGTGTCAAGTGCCAATTTTAACTTTTATTTTTTTCATAATTATAACTATAATGAAGGTACTTTAAAGAAATTTATGAAAGTTTTATCTTGATTTTCATTAAATGTAATTATCTATATATGTATATTACACTATCGTATGTGGCACAAAAATCACGATTATTTGTTAATTGTTTAATAGCAACGTCCATATGAAACGCATCTTATTGTTTGCAAAAGTTCTTTGGAAAGATTCAGGCTGTGGTAAATTGGATTTATTTATGTTTTGTTTCTTCGTTCCAATTATAAAGCTTCAAAATATAATTATTTTCATTTTTTCTGTTCTTTTTACTTTAAAAAAAAATATAAAAGTCATGAATTTTAAACTTTTCAGTTTCAAAATAAAGTTATGTATTAGAAATGAAATGAGTGAAAGGATTATATTATTATATTTTAAATAATAAATGAAATACAAGAAAATGACACAGGTGCAATATTTGGGGATTTATTATCTGCGTCAGGCTAGCATAAAAACTCTGAGTTCCTGATTTATCAGCACAGATGTCATATATGCAACACATTAGCGCGCCATTTTTCTGCCACCAATTTGACGAAAACTTTGTTTTCAAATACCAGTTACAAACATATTTTTAACTAATTTCTATTATTTTAAAAAGGACATAATAATAAATAAGTAAAAAGTTTAGTTAATAACTATAGAATAAAACAATTTATATCATTTAAAAAAAGAAAATAAAAGTAAACAAACTGTTTATTAACAAATAGATAACAATAGCCGGGTTAACATGTGAGGTACATATAATTGCGATTTTATTGCAGTCGCGTCAATGTAGAATGTATATGATATCAGTGTCTATTTCTCTAGCAGAATCTTCCAATTTGGCAAAAAAAAAAAAATTGAGCCATTAAACTAAATTATGGATAAAAGCAATGTGATTTAATGCTTATTATACATTCGAGGGAGAACGAACTGGTCGCCCATGGCGGCTAGTATTATGAAAAAAGCTAAAACAACACAGTAACTGATTTATTTACACTGTATGAAAGATTATCTTTTGTTCGTGGCTCCGTTCACGTGGGATGAAAGTTTTGCAAAATGAGACACTAATTTTGCATTATTATTTTTTATTCCTTAAAAGTAATTTATCTAACAGTGGAACTCCTTTTAACTGTGTAAATGAAAAAACAAACACCATTTGTAAAATATGAAATCAAGTTTAAAAAATAACAAAAAAAATCATGCATGAAGTATAGGTTATGAAACAAACACTTTACAGCACTTTTATAATTATTAAAACTCGGCCATTTCATAAGTAAAATAAGATACCTAAGAAAACATTTTAGATCACATATGACACAATTGAAAACCAAATTTCCATAATTGTGACTATAGCCAGGAAATTACTTTTAACATTGTAATTCAGCTCTGCATATCATACTTAGATTTGTATGGATTCCACATAGTAAAGTTTAGTTTTGTTAGAAAATGCATTAAATAATCAAATATTCAACCCTCAGAAAATTTTAAACAGATGAATACATACTTGAATTACTTTCTAAAGCCATGTATATTACATACAATTTTTTTTATTAACGTTAACGTTTAAACTGATATTTAATTCAGGAAAAAATGCTTAAAATTATAGAAACAACATTTTTAATGATTACTTTCCATAGATGGCCATATATCCACGTTTTTGCATAGAACTGTGTATGATTTTATTTATATGTTATAAAAATCTCTTAGTATACTGAATGTAGTTAAGATTGAAGATGTGTAACTCAAATTAAAAAACATTTTTAATGAATTCAAGCTGATTCTCAGTCATGGTTAGGAAATTTAATGTAATCCTGTATATAGTCCATAAATTTTATGCATCTCACGTAATGTATAAAAGTTTAGTAAAACATAGAAAAACACTCTACATCTGAAAACGCGCTTTTTTCAACAATTATTCCTAAAAGGCAAAGCGTCAGATAAAGTATTCTATACAAAATCTTTTATGCGGCCTTGTATATAAATAAAAAGCGATGCAAATGATATTCTAATGCAGTCAACTTGTAGTAAATTTCAGTAATGTGTACTTATTTCGCCATGTTTGAAATAGTGCAATACAGCTTAAATACACTTCACGAACAGTTTTTCCCCACAGACCATTATATAAGCAAATTCTATTATGTGATGATGGATATCATTGATACAAGGCGATATTGTTGAACTACATAAAACAAAACGTGAAATATTTGAAAATAATTGAGAGCACAATCTTTATTCAACATGTAAACATAACTTCAGACTTTCCGATTTAGGTTTGTCCTATTCTATATGGCTTCTATGATCGGTATAAAATGGCGCAGAAGAATAGCAAAATCCTCCATGACCCGCTAAGGTGTCGGAACATTCATACTGTCGATGACCTCTTGAAAGGCAGTTTTCAGAATAGAAACGGTTTGGGGTTATTTTTGTATGCATTATCTTTAACATAATGCCACAAAAATGAATCACATGTGATCAGATCTGAGGAATATGGCGGCCAAGCGAATCCCATCACCATTGGCCTCTGGATACCTCAGAACCAGAATGCGATATCTGAAGTGTTCCTTTAGGACATCATTGTAACGCTATTAAAATATAACACAAATCGTTGTTTCCCATTGACCATAACATAACAAAATAATTTTGAATTTCCCTGTGAATGAACTGTGAATGGTATAATCTTCATTTTGGACATCGAACATTACATGATGATTCTCAATATTATACATATATTTCATGACAATCCGACTGTATCTACCCGAATTACAGCACGAACAAATGGACATAGAGACAGACGTATAGAAGAACAGACATTCAGATGGGCAGAGAGATGGAAAGATGGTTAGACAAGTGGTCTTACAAACCCAAATCATAAACACTTTTCGAGATTATTTGAAATTTAAAAAGATTCCGCCAATAATATAAAGTTTTAGTTCTGCCTCATCTATCTATATTATAAAGGACAGACCTGTCTGTCCGTTACGCTGACGCCATTTTCCGAATGACAATACTTTGAAATTTCAAATTAAATTTCTAATTTACCATTTTCGCTACTGCAAATTTTTAAACTTCTAAAAATCACATGCTTTCAATTTTTACATCGTTGTATAGGAAAAGATATGTATTCTTAAGTGCAATTTGTTTAAACTATATCAAATTAATTTTATGATATTATTATTATTATTATTATTTTAATTGTGGCGTCTGATGTAGTCCACTTTTGTTGAAAGTAAGGATAAAATAGTTACGGAGGGAAAGAAATTAGTAGGATGCAGTATGGCGTAAAAATGGTTTTCAATATGATGAGCGTGGTCGCTAAAATTTAAATGTTTTCATTTGACCCAAACAAAACAAGCACGAGGAACAGGGACCTAATTCGTTGATATCAGCCGACTAATTTTTTCTCTAAATGAAAATGATCTACTTATAAATAAATATTCTAGAAAAAATGGCGTTATTTGCGAAATATTTTTGGAATTGCTATCTTTTTAAACACAGTAATGAATTAAAAAAAAAAAAAAAAAAAAAAAAAAAAAAAAAAAAAAAAAACTGAAAACTTGGTAATTCTTTAAAAAAGTTTTTTAAAAATGTCAAATTTTACACGCAGAATATATTTTTCTAATCAAAATCAGTTTTTTAAGCATTACTTTTAATAATATGTGTACATATTAAGTAAATATACATCACTAAAAAAGTTTTTCAAAGATTTTCAACTGTTACTGCCAACTGATGTGTAATAAAAAAGCGTAAAAACACTTCCTTCTACTCTATAAAACAAGCGAACTTTTAATGAGTAAAGAAAAAAGTGATATGCAGGATATTTTTGGAACAAAATCACTTTTTATATCATTACCCTTTACATTATCAGAATAAAATGAATATTATCTCTTTTTTATGTATCTAAAAAACTGGAAAAAAACACTGTTTGACTTAGGGCATAGCCTTCTGACTCGTCACTTTCTTAAGCTTTGTATCGCAGAAAATACTATTGCAGATATGGCTTCGGAACAAAAGAGAAATTTAACAAAAGTTTCAGTCTTAAACAGTAAGAAAAAAATAAAATGACCGCCAATAAAAACACCGATAAGAACAACTGTGAGAGAATATAAGAAATAGTCTTTCTAAAAATAGTTTTCGTTATTTCTTCTGATGATTTTTATAAATGCTCTTCTTTTCTGTAGTATTATATAAAACGGCTTCTTCAGATGTAATTTTATCAAAGAAAATAGATTTCAGACTTTTTCTAAAATTGCATTGTTACAGCAAACAAAAAAGTTTTGAAAAGTCATTTTAAAAGGACGAATGTACATTATCGATAATAAAAATTATTAAAAAATATATAAAAAATTAAATATAAAAAATATTACACCTATGATATCATTTTTAATCTTATTTCTAAAATGACTGTTGGTGGTATTTATTAGAATTTAAAAAAACGCTAGGGAGAACGTATGGTGTATCCACTATCAAACATTCATTATGGAAGTTGTCTAGAGACAAAACTATTGTTCAGAATGTTGAGAAATTCTGTAGAGGCCATAATAATCATAATCTATTTTTGTTTAAAGTAAGGAGCAAATAGTCACGGTAGAAAGAGATGGATGGAGATGCAATACGTCGTAAAAATTGTCTACAATATGATGAGCGTTGTCACTTAAATGTAAGTGCACTCATTCGACCCAAACGAAACAAGCTCGTGGAACAAAGACCTCATTTTTTGTCATTATTCCCTTATGTTTTCTCTAAAGGAAGATGATATGTTTATATTTAAGCATTTAGAAAACAATGGAGTGATTTGGCAAATATTTTAGAAGTTATGGTGTTTTAAATTTACTAATGTACAAAAACATCCCACAAAACTTCACAATACTTTAAATTATGAAAAAATGCCAACTCAAAATGACTTTTTTCTTATCAAAATAAGTTTTTTTAAGTATTACTTATTACAATATGTGCACATAATAAATAAATGTATATCACTAAAAATATTTTCAAAATTCTTTAAATGCTAACGCTTGATGTAACACAAAAAAGTATAAAAACAATTCCCACTACTCTATAAAACAAGTGAACTTTTAATGAGTAAAGAAAAAGTAATATGCAGGATATTTTTGGAACAAAATCACTTTTTATATCATTACCCTTTATATTATCAGTATAAAATGAATATTATCGCTTTTTTATGTATCTAAAAAAATAAAAAAACGCTGTTTGACTTAGGACATAGGTTTCTGACTCGTCACTTTCTTAAGCTTTGTATCGCAGAAAATACTATTGCAGATATCGCTTCGGAACAAAAGAGAAATTTAACAAAAGTTTCAGTCTTAAAGAGTAGGAAAAAAATAAAACGACCGCGAATAAAAACACCGATAAGAACAACTGTGGGAGAATATAAAAAAATGTATTTCTAAAAATAGCTTTCGTTATTTCTTCTGATGATTTTTGTAAATGCTCTTGTTCTGTGTTGTATTATATAAAACGGTTTCTTCAGATGTAATTTTATCAAAGAAAATAGATTTCAGACTTTTTCTAAAATTGCATTGTTACGGCAAACAAAAACGTTTTGAAAAGTCATTTTAAAGGGAGAATGTACATTATCGATAGTAAAAATTATAAAAAAAGCTGAAATATAAAAAAATGTATAAAACACCTATGATATCATTTTTTATCTTGTCTCTAAAATGTCTGTTAGTGGTTTAATTATTCTTCAGAATTGAAAAAAACTGCTATGTAGAACGTATGAGATATCCGTTAACGAACAATCCTGTTTAAAAATTATCTGGAGACAAAACTATTATTCAGAATGTTAAGAAATTCTGTAGAAGTTGTGATATAGTTTGTTATCTCCTGTATTATTCTTTATAAATAATTAATGTACCGCTATAAAGATACAATTTAATTTTAACTATCGAAATAAATTTGCGCAGTTCTTTTTCTTTCTGGATATAGAAGTGTTAAATTAATCTGTTTCGCTTTTACGTATCACTTTAATCTTCCGAGGTAACTCGCTCTGTTCTTTTTTCTAAGAAAAGAAAATAATAAAAAGAATGTTATTCACAACCATATCGTTAAATGATTCTTTTCGAATTGCATCTGTCTATGCAATTTCTATGTGTGTCAATTGTTTAATTTAAAGCTTGCCTAAAAAGTAGTAATAACTTTGATTAAACCAGCAGCTATAAAATAATATCCAACTGTACTTTTAAATATCCATCTTTTTCAAATTACCGCACCCTTTCCAATGCTGTCGGAAGCCTTCAAATTCCTTTTTACTTTCTCACGTACCAGCTTTTGACTATTTATTTTCTATGAGACTTTTTATCTATATTTAAATTGCCCTATGTATTCACTTATTAAGATCGGTGCCTTATCCAATACCTACCTCTAGTCAAAAACTTTACGAATGAAAAATGTGAACTCCATCACACTTTGTCTGATCTTCATGATGTAAGGATAATTTGATTTTGTGTCAGCGGAATCACCTCCAAAGCACTTACACTGGTGTCCAAAAGTTAAGCATAATTCGTAAAATGCTCAAAACTTGGAGTAAATATTTGTAAAATTATTCAAAATTACTTGAGGTGATTAATTGGTTGAAGAAGCAACCTTGGGTTCATGCAAAACTTTTCTGTCGACTACGTCATGCGCGAAATATCTGCGCATGTCGAAACACTATAAAACCGGTTCACGCGGTATAGGCAGTTCAGACGAGTTTCGTAGAACTGATGTGCCAAAAAACATTGTTACGATCAAACAGGATTAATGATGGCTCAATGATATCAACTGGACATGTTTGTGAAAGGAAGAATTGTTGAAATGCTGGAATCCGGACGATCGCAAACCGAAGTGTTTCGAATTTTGAACATGTACCAGTCTGTGGTGTCAAGACTGTGGCAGAGGTTTCAAAGTACGGGAGATGTTACCCGACGACCAGTACCAGGTCGATCAAGAGTCACAACCCTTTGCCAAGACCGATATCTGGGAATAACTGCGCAACATCACAGGTACAGTACTACCAGAAATTTGGGTTCGGCGCTCAAAGTCGCCACAAGAACACGAATTTCGAGGCAAACTGTTAACAGGAGACTCAATCATGCTGGCCTCTATTCCAGACGGCCAGCAGTTTGCATTCCTCTCACGTCTGCGCATAAACGCGCTTGTTTGTGCAGTCCTTTGCATAAACCGAAGTTTGAAACATCAACATTGAAGTGAGGGAGAGTGGGCCAATCTAATGTTCAGTGATGAGTCCTCATTTAATCTGACTAGTGATTCTCGTCGGGTAACGATATAGAGAGAACGTGGAACGTGTTTTGAACCAAGAAATTTAATGGAAAGACATCTTTTTCACAAAGGGGGAGTGATGGTATGAGCAGGCATCATGTTGGACGGCCACACAGACCTCCATATCTTTGACATGGGGTCGATGACTGGTGAAAGATACAGAGACGAAGTTCTTGAGCCTTATGTTTGCTTGTTTCGAGGTGCTATCGGTCCTGACTTCATATTCATGGATGGTAATGCGCCTTGTCACCGTGTGTTACTGGTTGACGACTTCTTTGAAAAGGAAAACATCCAGCGTATGTCGGGATCTGGGCGCATGTCGCGCCTTTAAATTCTATCGAGCATGTATGGGATATGCTGGGGAGACAATTTGCAGCCCTTTCGTATCCACCACGCTCCGTTCAAGAGCTGAAAAGAAGCTTTCAAAGAAGCTTGGAACTGTTTGATCCCTAATTCATTCATAATCTCAAAGCAGGTATGGGAAATCGCTGTGCAGCGTTCCTGGCTGTCAGAAGTGACCACACACCTTATTAAACTGCAGCATCACTATTTTATTTAATGCTTTCTTTGATTTTTCCTTTAAAATGTGAATACTTACTTTGCTCAGTTTTCTTTCAAACTACTACTTTGGATAATAAAAGTAAATATTATCGTTCTTTTGAATTGTTTTCTTACTTTATAATTTGTTTTATCCTCGCATACCACGTTTCACCCCATTCCGATTTACATTTCTTTCATTACTTACTTAATTACCAATAATGCTTAACTTTTGGACACCAGTGTATATGTGTCTTCTCAATTCTTCATTAAAGATCTATTTTTAAGCTGCAAGTATTATTTTAATCTTCTGAATCTGTGTTTATTTATTTGTACATACATTTTTATTGTATCACGGACACATTTGATTTTATTTAAAGAAATGCAAAACGCATTTTTAACTGCCATATTTTATCTGAAATAACAGAAAAATCCCCAGAATAAAGAAACATCTCTATTCCAAACATTAATCTCCTTTACAGAGGTCATAATAAAGATGTGGAAATTAACTTCAATGAAAAACAATTCAAAATATCGTCGGCTAGAGGTTGATATTTAACAAAATACACATTCCACATTTGTTTAGAATAGCTTGCAAATTTTATTACAATCAAACACGGTGCGCATGACTATTATCCTTTCCGATAGCATCGTAAGGTACCATGTTAAACAGTAGATAGTGTGAAATCCTAAGAATATGTCATGAAAATCTGTCTTTAAGATCCGGCATAGTTATAATAATAGATAAATTTTCTAAATTACTGTAAATGTATGCTAAATGAATAATGCATTAAAAATGCCATTTAGTGGTGTATTTTTATTTTTTTTTTCGCTTGAACAAATTCATATCCCTTCATTATGTTTTACGTAAAATCTCACAACTTTATGAACGATAGTTTCGTCCGTTAGAGAACTTTAAAGGAAGTTCGTTTAATTATGGCCACCGTAAAGGCAAATTCATTGCAATATTTTTGCTTATCAAAACATTTTCACTCTTGCATGATGCTATACTTATTTTTTTTTTTTTCATAGTTAAAGATGAAATTTTACAATCAATTTTCAACTCATTCCTGATCTGCTCCAATTAAGAAAATTATTCAAAAGATGTGTTCCAATATCAATAAAACATTTCAATTTTTAAGAACTTATTTACAAATTAATAACTTAAATTTTAAGCACTTTTCCATAATCTCGACGCAGTTGATAAAAATCCCAATATTCTTTTTAGTTACAATTATATAGGATACACGGTAACAATAGATTTAATTAAGCGGTAAACGATGTTATGCGTCAGATAAACATGCATATTTTTAAATAATGAGTAAGAATTGGTGGTTATCATGATAAATCGAAGAATAAATATACAAATAAAATAAATCTAAAAACTGTGATAATTATGTTTTCTCTATTTTTTTTATCTAATTCTGAAAATCTTACATGCTAAGACTTCAATAAAAAAAGTTTTATTGTAATACTTTTGTTCACCTGGTATTTATAAAGAGATCAAAAATTGGCAAATTCTTAAATATTCTCGTCTTAGTGTGAATACATTATGTGTCATGCTGAGATACGCGAAAAATATTAATTTAAAATGAACAAAAATCACTAGAAAACACATTAGAGCAATATATTATGTAAATGTTAAAAACAAACAAATAAAAAATGCAGGAAGGCAATCTTCTGTTCATTAATATTATTTTGTACTCGGTTTTTGACATATTAAAATATCGAGAAACAAATTTCGTATAATTTCATCTCCGAAGTTTAACATAATAGCAAATTCTAGAAAATTCTTTAGCTTACATTTTTTAGCTACAAATGATTAAGGTAAGCCACGTATAAAAAATTATGTCCTTTAAAAAATTTTTAAAAACACAATGAAACGAAACAGAGATACAAAATTCAATGAACGGATATGTGTCAACACTTCTTTATTATATAATATTATTGCTGTAAATTACATATAGAGTATTACAGATGAGAACGTAAGTTTAAAAGAAAAATTCCCAAATTTATACAAATCCTTAATACATAAAGCGAGTTTTAAAAATAAATCAAGATTTTAACTCCAGAAATACATCATAAAACTAATTTTGTAGTAAATTGCGATGTTTTTTAGTGCACATTTAAAAGCGTAAAAGTTAAAAAGTGACTATTTTGGGAACAGGAGATGAGGTGAGTTTTAAAACGAAGTTTTTATTATATACACGATCTGTACAGTTAATGGAGCAAGATCTGAGAGAATTGATAATACACATCAACACAACAATATTTCTTTGCAAAATATAGATCGTAAGACAGTAAAACCTATAAAATCCGGACACCTTGGGAGCGCAGAAATTGTCCGTTATTCGGAGGTGTCCGCTATTGGGAAAACCTCAGCGATACTAAAATTCCTAATGAAAGCTTAATGTTTCATTAGTCGATTTAAAAATGTCCTAAAACCTCTATTATATGATTAAACCAGAAATTAAAATAATTTTCAAAGCTATAAAACTGAAATAAAATTGTGCTTACCTTTATCCTTTGCTTATTACATTCTTAAAAAAAAAAAAGTTATAAAAGTATGTTTTTATTTGCGATTAGATGTAATTTGTTTTTCAATGTGAAGTTTTAACTCTGTGAGTAGTTTTAATTCTTTTAAATCATCTTTTTCTAAAAAATGTATAACTGTTTATTGTATTTTTCTCCTTCTTAAAAGCATCCAATCATCCGAGGGTGAAGGTGTGTGTGTGGGGGGGGGATGTAGGGGATAAATGTAGGGGAGAGAGGGGATTTTCTCCAGCTCATTCCCACATTTATCTGTGATCACAAAATTTGTGATACATTTCTTTGATAAATTTAGAGGATTTTTATTTTTTTTTCCTCGTTAAAAAATAATTTTATGTTCTCTTTTGCCAAAATTACTGTCCGCTATTCGGAATGTCCGTTATTCAGAGGTAAAACATACAAAAATTAAAGTTTTGGGAGTGGGGATTTGAAAATTGTCCGTTAAATAGAGGTGTCCGCTATTCGGGAGTGTCCGTTATGGAGGTTTTACTGTACACTTATTAAGTCAAAAATACAGTGATTCAGTCAAAACTGAACTTAGACTCCATACATATATTTTATTACGATAATCCAGTACTTAAGTTCCATTTAGAAACAGAAAATACGAAACAATCATTTGGAACTAATTTTTATTTTATAATGCAATATAGTAATCGGACTAACTTTCGAAATAGGTAGTCTCATAGTTTAGATGTAGCGAGGCATGAGTGTTTAAATATATTTCTCAAAAGTCTATGCCACCTGTAAGTGCAACTATCTAACGTGAAAAAGGTCTTTAGGTACATGAAAAGTTAAAAAATCAGTTAATGCGAGATTCAAGCATTAAAAGGATTCAGTGGGATAATAGATTGTTTAAAACACTTTAAAATCTCGTAAAATAAGAATTGAATAAGTCAGTAATCTAAAAAGGCTTTTCTTCATTTACCAATGACTAAGCAGGAAGAATGAGCAAGCCTAAACTACACTGATAAAAATATGCTGCATTTTGTTGCAGCGCACTCCACCGCTTGTATATATCTATTCCAACCAATGAGAAAGCTCCATTTCACGGCCAAGTAACCGTTTTCTATACAAGCAGTGGAGTGCGTTGCAGCAAAATGCAACATATTTTTATCAGTGTAACAAACATGTTTTTTCCGGAGCAAAAATGGATAACGAAACGTACTTTAAGGTAACCACATGTGATAATGAAGATTGTGTAAAGTATATACTAAAAAAATTCTACAAGCTATCATAGCAACTTAAAAAGAACATAAAAAACTGCGATTTGACTTTATTCGTGCTAAATATGAATTTATTTGAATGCTGAAGATTTTGAAATCTTGGTTATTTATCAATGGTGTCACTGATCAAATTATTATCTATTAATCTTGCAACAACACGCCATTAAATACAAAAGTAGCTGTTGAAAGTTTCTTTGTTTTCATAATTCGAAAAAGTAAGAAGGAATACCTAAAGGTGCGACTTGAAGGGAAAAACTTTCTTTTTTTTTATTTTACTGAACAAGTTTATAGCGATCCTGGTTTCTTTAAAATAACAGCGAACTTCACGCACATGATTATTTTCATCAAACTGTCCACACATAAAGATCCTATATTTATAAACTTAAATTATTATTAAATGTTATAATAATTAAATTAATTCGTAAATAAATGTAATCATTCTCTCAATAAAATTTATTTTTGAAACGATTTGTATGAATATTGTATAGAAAAGTGCCTAAATGTACCATAGCATTCATATTTCACGGTACAATTAACTTTTATATTGTTCAAAAATATTTATTGATATATTTAGTATGAATATACAGACAGTATTTTACGAGAAATTGCACTTTTGGGAGCTTAAAATGTCTGAAATTCTTCAGAAAATTTCACTGTTCAAGTCTGTAAAAAAGTACATTTATTTTATGGTATTAGATTCCTATGTAAATTTTGACTTTTTCAGTCGGATATGTGTTTGAATGGTTTATTTTATTATATATATATTTAAATTTATATATATTTAAATTAATATATTTTTTATGTTATTTTACATATATATTACATATATATTTCAATTCATGACTAATTTTTCATATAATATTGATTTTACTTTTACAGACACAACAAATAAAAAAATTAAATATTTAAATAAATCTCTGATTTAAAATAATATATAAATTATTTTGTTGCAAAATAATGTTGTGGTGGTCAATCATAGAGATATATTCCGTTAAAATGTCTCTAGGTAAAGAAATGTGTTTCCTGGACAATGTAAAACCTCTTACATCAAAATGTAAGTTATTTTTGGCAGAACAATTCTTTTGAAAGACTTATATCCCTCATTTTGTTTTAGATATAAAAACATACTAATATACTATTGCATTTTTTTAAGGAAGTAAGTAGTATATTGTTACCAATACCGTGGCTTGCAGTCTAACTGATGAAAATGATGTTCTAATAAGGAAAATTCTCTTATAATGTATTGTTGTAAATAAAAAAGGTATACAAGCTTGTATCCAATTAATAATTCGTTAATATCATTAAATAAAATAAACTGTCATATTTATTTATTATTATCTTCTGATTTTGAAAACTTTACTTAATAAGGCCTTTAATAACGAAAGTCTTACGGTGAAAATTTTGATTCACTGATAAATCAAAGAGGTAAATATACACAAACTTTTAACTTTTCATCTCTAAGTTTTACAATAATATTAGTTTTAAAGAAACTAAACTCGGAAAACCTGAAATGGCATTTCATTAGAATGAATATCGATGAGATTTAACCACAATAAAACAACTTTTGAAAGTAAAAGGGACAAGCATAGCGAAATAGCCTCGCACAGCCTATATTTGAAATAACGTGTGGGGTAATAAGACTTACCATAAGAACATAATATAGAATGATTTTAGCACTTGTCTTTGAAGTATCCTTGAGGTATGAAATATACTTCGACAACACTCTTTTTCGAATACGTTCTTCTGAAAATGTATAAAAATTAAAAACATGAAACTAACGCGAATTATTGAAGTATATATTAGTTCATATTATATTTTTTCGGATTTTTACACGAGTTGTAAATTAAAAAATATATTTTTTATATGAATAGAGTAATATTATATATCCTTATATATATCCTTATGTACACATATTCTTATAGAGTGAATTACTTTTTTAATTTAATTAATTTATGTTTGTGTTGCAATCTACTCTTTTAAATGTAATCAATATATATATGTATATATGAGTAATTCTCAAAATAGGGGACAATTTCAAAAGTGAAATCTTAAAAAAATTACTGCTCGCAAAATTTCAGAAAAAATAGATGTTATTAATATAGTATTTGGTATACTTTACATGTAGTCAGCAGAGCTAAATATTTAAAAATTAGCTTAAAAAATAATTAGTATTTTTTGAGCCATGCTAATGACAAAACAAATTGCATGGAATAAATATATTAAAAAATTTTTATTTTCTTCCTGTTTAAATATTTTTTTTCTATATTTATTAGCCTTCCTTTTCAGCAAATGGTTTCCATTTTTACATATATACATATAAGGAGAATAAAAACATTACCAAAGAGCAAACTTTGTTTACATGAGCAACATTCTGACAGTAACAATGTAAGAAGCTGTCTTAGTGATTTTCTGACAGATTTAATGCATATTTTAGGGATAATAAGTGTAATACCTAAATTTATATGTAAAATTAAACTTTATAAAAGATACAATATAAGCACTGGTTACATTTATGCACATAGGAGTCTTTAGCATGGACAGAAAAACCATGCTAATGACACTGATATTTGTCCATGCTAATGACAAATTTTAATTTAAATAAGATTATGAGCCATAATATAATCACAATGCAATAGTCCTTTCTGGGGCTTTTTAAAACACAAAAGTCCTATGCAAATAAGTAAAATAAAAATTTTAATTATAAAATAAACATGAAAATTATTATCCATTCTAATGACATACAATTGATGTACGCCCCTAATATTCAAATTCTATTTTTAAAATTCAATACATACTTCTATTTTCAGGCTGGGATAAAATGGCTACTTGTTGCCATGGAGAAACTTTATATTTTCAAACTATTGTCATATGTGAAAATGAAATTTTGATTAATAACCAGCTATTATAGTATGACCTTGTTTTGAAAATAGAATATGTAGGACAAACTTTAATTCTTTTTTTTTGTATACTATAATTTTATTTTTAAAAAGAAATTTATTGGATAAATCCTCTCCTTGATTAATTTAAAGAAAGAATAACATTTGTTTTATTTTATAAACATGATATTAACTCTTGAAAAAGCTAGTATATACAAGGCACAGCTGCTGTGGACATCCATGCTAATGACATTTTGAACATTTATTCTGTTATTTTAAGGTGTTTTTAACTAAAAAGTGAGTAATTCTTGAGTGCAAATAATAAATAATAATAAGACAAACATATCTAAATATAAAAACATGACAGAAAACCTCTCAATTTTTTTTTTGTTTTTGTTTTTTTTGTTTTTTGTATCCCGAAAGACTTAAATTGTCCCCTATTTTGAGAATCACCCATATATATATATATATATATATATATATATATATGATTTGTAAAGTAAAATCTTGAACATCTTTTCGAATTGAAAACAAAAGGTTAATTAAATTATCCCAGTCATTAATTATTTCTTCAAACTATACATTCATGCAATTGACATGAAATAACCTGAAACTTTATCAAGAATTATCATCGGAGATGCTTACAGAAATAATTAAGGGAATCTCTAAGGCAGAAATTTAGAAACTATTTGCATTAGACATGCGAATGACGCACTAAAGTTCTTTATATTGGATTTACTAACGAGATAAATCCCCCAAAAGTGAACTATCTCTGGAAAAGAACAGAAAATTAACTTCAATTTAACCTAAATTTTGAAATTTCTCTGTATTTTCGTAATTTTGAAAAATAAATGTAACTTTTCCTATGTCTTTAATGTAGTAGTGTTAATTAATTTTCTTTTTCCTTTAATGTTAAGAGTGAATTAGTTTAATAAAATCATATCACCGAGAAATATGATTTTCTTAGAACACGGTAAAATTGCTAAAAAACTTCCAAAGAGATTATTTATATCAAATAATATGCACATAATTTAATCAAAAAATTCAGTTTTTAGTTTTCTACCATAATTTTACTCTCTGTTATGCCAACGCTTCAAATCTGATGTTGAAATAATAAATTTAGACTTTAAATTAGTTTTTTTTTATTTAATTAATTTTTGTTTGCTGTTGCAATCAATTTTTGATCTAAACAAACATTTTATGATAATTATGGGTAGGCAGTAAAATTCTGAACGAATTTTATATGAAAACAAATAGTTAACTAAGTTATCCCAGTTACTAATTATTTCTTCAGATTATATATTCATACAATTGACATGAAATAACCTGAACTTTATGAAGAATCATCATCGGATATGCTTACAGACGTAATTAAGGGAATCTCTAAGGCAAAAACTGAGAAACTATTTGCTTTAGAGATGCAAATGACGCACTTAAGTTCTTTATATTGATTTACTAATGATATAAATGCCTCATATGTAAACTATTTCAGTAAAAGCAGAGATCAACATTAATTTAACTTAAATTTTAAAATTTCGCCGTATTTTCGTAATTTTAAATTATAATTTCTGTTTTTCTTATTTTTCATTTTTCTCGATTATTATGTTTAATGCTAAATCCACATTCCAAGTTGCATTACATATTATAATGGACATATACAGTAAAACCTCCATAACGGACACTCCCGAATAGCGTACACCTCTATTTAACGGACAATTTTCAAATCCCCACTCCCAAAACTTTAATTTTTGTATGTTTAACCTCTGAATAACGGACATTCCGAATAGCGGACAGTAATTTTGGCAAAAGAGAACATAAAATTATTTTTTAACGAGGAAAAAAAATAAAAATCCTCTAAATTTATCAGGGAAATGTATCACAAATTTTGTGATCACAGATAAATGTGGGAATGAGCTGGAGAAAATCCCATCTCTCCCCTACATTTATCCCCTACATCCCCCCCCCCACACACACCTTCACCCTCGGATGATTGGAGGCTTTTAAGAAGCAGAAAATACAATAAACAGTTATACATTTTTTAGAAAAAGATGATTTGAAAGAATTAAAACTACTCACAGAGTTAAAACTTCACATTGAAAAACAAATTACATCTAATCGCAAGTAAAAACATACTTTTATAACTTTTTTTTTTTTTTTTAAGAATGTAATAAGCAAAGGATAAAGGTATGCACAATTTTATTTCAGTTTTATAGCTTTGAAAATTATTTTAATTTCTGGTTTAATCATATAATAGAGGTTTTAGGACATTTTTAAATCGACTAATGAAACATTAAGCTTTCATTAGGAATTTTAGTATCGCTGAGGTTTTCCCAATAGCGGACACCTCCGAATAACGGGCAATTTCTGCGCTCCCAAGGTGTCCGGTTTTTAGAGGTTTTACTGTATTTTCTTTAAACAAGAAAGAAAACATCATGAATCAAACATAATGAAGCACTTTACAAAGCATTCAGAAAAATGTAACAAAACATCATCATTTAAAAATATTAAGATATTACGTCTAATTTCATCCATGGAAATGTATAAATTATTTCAAAATGCAATTCTAGCTTTTCCAATCTATGCTCGGAAAATTATCCAAATTTTTTGCAGCCCTGTATATGATATCAAGATTTGTATCTATTAACAACAAGCATTCTAAAATTAAGTTCAGTTAAAAGACACATATATTTCAGAAAATACCCCTTCAGCAATTTCTTCTAATAAAGAGTATTGTATGCAAACTTTTCTGGAACCATATATGGGTCATTCTCAGATAAAGGGAAATTTTGCCTTTGAAAAAAAAAAATTCTATTTTTTTGTAATAATGGAATGTTTGCATGTCTGACATTATGAGAAAAAATATGAGCAGAAATCGTTAGCTTCATTTATGGCCTTAATTTATAGAAACCCAAATTAATAATTGGAAGATCAAACTAATTACATTATGATTCAATTTTATAAAATATAAATACATTTAATATTAAGAAATTTATATTTAATCATTGATCCACTTGTTATTATCACTCATGAAATAAATATAATCATTAATAATGCAAAAGAAAAATCATTTTTATTCACAAAGATAAATGAAAAATTATTGTTTTGTAAAATCGGATTTAATTAATTTTTAATCAATAGGTCAGTAAGTTTAAATCTTTATAGTAACTCAAATTTATGTTATTTATGATAGTTTTTGTGAAATAATATTAGAAAACACAAAAAAATCTTGAAATTTCTCATTTCCATGGCCTGTTGACCATTATCATGTTTGCGAAAAGACATGGTAATGATATTTTTAATGCTCAACCTCATTTTAGGCTAAATTATAGCAATTAAAGGCTTGCAGTACATTTACTTTCAAAATAGTCCTAGAGATCTACATAATTCAATTAATACATTTAATAATTTGTATTTTTATATTTTAGTAAAATGAAACATGGTAATGACACATAAAAAACGCATTCTTCTCAGATTTTGAATAAAAGTATCAAAATGAAACAGTACATACCTATTGCAAAAAAGTTGGACGCCACTGCTTGTAAGAACATGTGTTATTCTACAATTACAATAAAGCACCTAAAAGTATACTCTGGCGCCCATTAGTAATGAGCTATGAAAGAAAACCCTTTACGCATGGGAATGACCATCAACTCCAGGGACAAAGTTTAATTAATTAAAATTAAGAGAAAAAATGTTTTGACGCTAAAATGTTAATTATATCATAAGTAGAGAGATAAAAATTTATTATATTTTTGTCGTTTCTTGCTCAAAGGATTCCAACACTTCAAAAATGTAATTTTGAATTATTAAATGTGAAGTTAGGGACATGCCATGGTAATGACGTTTGAAACTTTTATATATTTTTTTTATTCAAATTATTATTTTTCCCATGTTTAAACTGCTGCAGAGTGTAGTTCTTTATCTATTTTAAAAAATAAAATTAAAACATTCATGATAGACTTATTAATTTTTCTTTTTTTGATCAAGGACATAAAATTTCCCTTTATCTGCGAATGGCCCATATATGAGATATTGAATTTATATATATGAAATAATATGCAAAGATCTAATTAAATTTAAAAGCGCATACTGAATTTTAAAATGAAGTCTCCGTTAATTATTGCGCAGATCACTATTGTAACCCATTTCTTTCGTTTGTCCCTGTAAATTAACAAATAATGCTATGAATGCTATGTTTTAACGTGATCGTAGTGAAATTAGTGATTTATACCAGTTTCGATACGTTTTAAACAGTATAACATCATTAAAACACTCTCCAAACAATTTTTCCCCCATATACCATAATGCAATCGAGTTCCTTTGAGTGTCTCTGTAAATGAACCATTAAATATACATTCTTTGCATTCAATACCAAGCACGCTTTCGTGACACTAAATAAGCTTTATCAGTTGCATGAAAATCCTAATATATTTACTGAAGTTAGAGAGTGGACAGACGGATAGATGATAGACAAACCGAATTCATAATCAGTTTTCAACTTTCTTGGAAAGTACTAAAAATATAATTTATAAATACAATTATATGGAAAGTATTTTATATTAGAATTTTACATAATACACACAGCTTGTAAAATTGGTACTAAAAACATGTAATTTCTATTTAATAAAACTATACAAAAGGTATAATTGTGGGTTGGGATGTATCTCGTTAATATCAAACACATTCTCGTTAATACCAAACACATATTATCTTAAACTGGCCATTGTTTAATATCTATCATTTATTTGGTTCTTCTTCTTTTTTTAGGTGCGTTCGTAATTATGTAAATTTGTAGCACCTATAGTGGTCGTTCAGTCCGTCCGTCTGTCCGCATATAAAAACGCAAAAACTACCCAACCGAATCGTTTAAAAATTAAAATACATAATTATTACATAATTTTGTCGAGTCATTTCAAATTTTATGAAAATCGGATGCATAGATCAATTTGTTATTGATTTACAAGGCCACACAAAAGTATTCCATTGCATAATGGTATAGGGAGAACATTGTTTGATGAGCGTTTTAATTCTAATTAACTATTTACAATTTTATGAGATTGATATAATATTTTTAAAACTTCGTTATCGTACGAATGCACCTCATTTGCTACGCTTCACGTGCAATTTCCAACTTATTTCTTTTAGAAAGGCGCTATTTAAACAAAATCAATTTCATGAATATTCTATTTTATTAGTTTACAGCATGACTATAACTCTTCCCTTCACATTTCTTCTTAGATGCGTTCATAATTAACTAAACGTACTTAGCAACTTTAGTCGTCGTTCAGTCCGTCTGACCGCATATAACAGAGTAAAAACTACCCAATCCAATCGCTTGAAATTAAAAAATATATATACATTTATTGCATTATTTTGTCGATTCATTTCAAATTTAATGAAAGTCGGACGCATAGTTAAATTACAGGGACAATCAAAAGTATTTCGATATATTACGGCCAATGGGAAAATACTCTCAAGAACATTTTAATGAAGTTACACTATTCTGAATATAATAAAACTTATATGCATTTATGAAATGTATACTAAAATATACATTCTGCACAATGTGTGTTATAAAGAATATTTGTTATTACAGATCCACACAAATATATTCCATTGCATTATGGTATAGGAAGAAACCTTGCTTGGGGCGCATTTTAATTACATTAACCTTTTTCGAATTTTATAAAATTGATATACTTGCTGGGGTTTTCTACAAGTTACTTTCTGTGTAACAGATAGCAGGTAATATTTACAGGGACGAAGATAAGATTTCGGATACTATACTGTATCCGAAGTGCTGCATATTATTACATAAGTCTAAATATTTCTAAAACTTCGTTATTGTACGAACACACCTCATTTGCTATGCTTGACGTGCAATTTCTAACTTTTGTTTCTTTTCTTTGTTATAGTCAAAGGTATAGATGCAAATGCATTGGCCATTATAATTTTAGCACAACGACATTGGATTTGATTAGGATTTATCATCTAATAACATGTATGAGGTTGCCATTATTAACTATTTTTAAATTCCATTCATACCTTTTCTTCCAAAAAGTAAATTTTATTGTAAATTTACATGTATATATTATAAAAATTTAAGCGAAGAGTTTCTGTTCTAAGAAAAGTCTACGAAAGTCAGGGAAAATACCCGCTAGTAGTAATGGTATGAAATGCAGCCCAAATATCACATTCTGCAATTAAACATGAAGAACTCATTTGTTGATTTTGTAAGCATATATTTTTTGAAACATTACCTTAACTAATTTTCCAAAAGAATTCTGATGCTGACTGATTAAGATTGAAGACTCATAAGATAACTATGCAGTATATGTTTAATTATGTTTTCGAAATAAAACATTCTTTAGGACCAATTTCATCTCCCTTACATGTATGTTAAGCAATGCATCATGTTACTGTTTTCATAATTCAAGTTACTTGCTCAATCTGTAGCAAAATCGGAAGATTCTAATACAGAAATCAAGAGATCTTTATTTTTATGTTAGCGGGATGATAAATCGCCAAGCATTGTTCTTTTTTTTTGTATGTCATTAAAAATATAATCCTTTCACTCATTTCACTTAAAAATATGATACATATATATAAAATTGAAACATCTAAAATTTCTGACTATCATAAATATATATTTCTTTTTTTAAGCAAAAAGGAAAGAAAAATATTGTCACAAACCACTGTATTTAATTTCAACTTCAAACACCTTTTTTAATTTATCACGCGAAAAAGAAAAAAAATGCTAACAGGCGAGTTAAAAATGTTATTGGCGAAATTTGTATCCGTCTAACTTAAAAGTATGATAAATTCTTTGCGATCATGTCAACTTTTATCTAATTGTAATTGAAAAAAAATGTTTTTTTTTTTTTTTTTTTTTTATCAAAATAGAAATTTTGGCTATGAAAAGTGGTGCGGAAACTGCTCACAACTGCTTAGGGCATTAACATGACTTGGACTATTATAATTTAGATGAAATGATGGTAATAGAATAATGTATGACGAGTTATCTCCTACGCCTGGTTAACATTAAAATATAAAATGTTCGTCTATAAAAAATGATGCGGTCAGATGGGAATTGCTAATGACAGTCCTAGGATTTAGGCTTTTATTATATAGCTGATGATTACTGTGAATTATCTATACTAATATTATAAAGAGGAAAGTTTTGATTGTTTGTTTGAATTCAATAGGCACCGAAACTACTTGACTGATATAAAAATTCTTTCACTGTTGGAAAGCTACGCTAATTTCGGTGAACATAAGCTATAGTCGCCGCTTAAGAGGATCAAAATAAAAAGCCGGATAAACGGATCAAAAGCAATTTGATAAATTAAAAGTTACCTGACACCCTAGACACATGGCAATCACTGAAACACACATGGAAATAATAACTATGCAACCAAAAATAAATAATTTAAATAAAATAAAAACATTTTAAACTTTTTAGTCCGACCTGATATAAAAGCGTGCGTTTTAATTTAAAAAAATTATTTAGCAATTATTAAAAAAGTAAAAGAAATGCTGAAACGCGAATTAATTAAAATATATAAGAAAAAACACAAAGAGATTGTTTTGGAGTTTAAAAAAAAATTATAACAGATAGTAAATATTTTAAAGAGTAGTGAGCATCAAATACGGGGCGGGGAGATTTTTTTTAGGGGGCAGTGGTCACATATTTAAAATTGTAACGTTTTCTACCATTTCAAATGCGGACTTTTCACTAAGCCCTGGGATAAATATTACTTATTTAAGGGGGCTCAGGGGTTGAAAACTTTTCAAAAAATCGATTTTTTTTAATGATCTAGTTTGAGTATTCAATTAATTCTTAACTCGACGCAAAAAACTGCATAAAAATATTAGCATTTTTAACGGACTTTTAAGCATTTATGTATCAATATTTACATAGCCGCATCCATACAATTTAACTTTAAGTCGCGTTTTCTCAAAACTTGATTTTTGACGACTAGCACCAAGATAAAAAAAAACTATTTGATGGAATGGCTTAAATTTTTTTTGCATGCATATAATATCATTATCTAGATTATGAATTAAGGATATAACTATCACTTAAAAAAAAAACATTATTAAAAAATCTTTTAAAATTGAAAATTTAAAAAACCCTAAAAAATACAACTTTTTTCCCATTAAAAATACTCAAAATATTAAACTATCTAAAATATTAATTCATAATCTAGATAATGATGTTATATGCATGCAAAAAAAATAAGCCATTCCATCAAATAGTTTTTTTTAAATCTTGGTGTTAGTCATCAAAAATCAAGTTTTGAGAAAACGCGACTTAAAGTTGAAATTATATGGATGCGGCTATGAAAGTGTTGATACATAGATTCTTATAACTCCGTTAAAAATGCAAATATTTTTATGCGGTTTTTTGCATTGAGTTAAGAATTCAATGAATAATCAAATTAGATCATAAAAAATCGCTTTTTTGAAAAGTTTTCAACCCCTGAGGTCCCTTAATATAAAACTTTGAGATAGATCATAGCACTAATACGGATTTTAAAGAGTAGAGGACGTCCAATTAGGGGTAGGGGAGGCAATAATTATTTTTGGAAGAACGTGATCAAATATTTAAAACCGTATCGTTTTAGATGTGGATTTTTCAGAGCCCAGAGACAAATACTTATTTAATATAAAATTTTAAAAGTACTTACCCCTATTTTTGAATAATAATTTCATTAAATATCTTTCTTATATCCAGAAACAGTTTTGTTGAGTTTGCCTTTGGTAGTGAAATGTGAAACTAAAAAATTCCAGAACCCCCCTCCCCAACCTTTTTTTTTTGCCTTGCGTGCGCAGCACTTCTGCTAACTGGTACATTAGGCAGCGGGGATTCGGTACGAGATTTGGTCTTTTTATGACATTTTGCAATACAAATTTCAGGTTTATTTTACAATATAATTATGGGCCCGGGCAACACCGGTCGGCTCAGCTAGTAACATAGAAGAGGACTCGGAATCCTTTGATTTATTGTAAATTCGAACACATTATTAATGCTTTTTTGGCATAATGATAAAGGACTATGATAATGATTCTACCAAACAATTGTTCGATTTTCCTGAAAAAGTTCGAAAAATTAAACTTTTTTGAAAAATTAAAGTAATTTTTAAAATGCATCTTTTTATACAATTTTGAACATTTCGAGCTAATTTATTTTTTAAACTATTCGTAGAAGTATGCTTTATAACAAGTATCAGACTTATTGTGAGTTAATTAGTTTGGAATAAAATAAATAAAATGTACGAATACGTGTATACTTGTAGTAAAAACTGATTTACTTTACTTTTTTACATGGAAAGAAAAAACGTCTACTTTTTTGTTATACTTAGTTTTATCAGTATTAATTAATTATCCCGGTGAACAATTTAGGCAAATTATGCAAATTGCCAAACAATTCATCAAATTATACAAATTGACATAAATTTCATTTTAAAGAATAAAAGAACCAATAAATTAGTACAACATTAATAAAAATACAAATAGAACGTCGAATTAAAAATCATTGTATGAAGTAACAAACAAATTTAGCATGTTTATTGTCAAATAATGTGACATTTACGATGATCTATTACTGGCTTTTAATCTTATAGTTTGATTTTAGTTTGTTGGTCAACGAATTAATTAAGTAGTATACTTTTATCAAATATACCATAAGGAAGAAAATCAATTTTATGTGAAGGGGATTGTGGTACTTAAAGGGACAGCGATGTATAAAAATCGCTTTAAATGGACTCGAAATCCTTTATATGGCGAAAATTGACAAAAGAAGCAATTTTAAATTTTGTTGCTTAAATTACACTTTATTATCATAGTACATTTACATGAAGTTTTGTAAAGATTTGTGTGTTATAGATGCAGTTTAAAGCTATTTTATTATATTGCGGTTTTTTAAATGACTTAATTCACTTCACTTAAAAGGGATTTTTCTCAGTTTGTGTGTTTCAACGATTAGACATGTTGAAACTGATAAAACGTGTATGTATGTTTTTCAATTGACTCAATTTTGGAAGTCGGAGATACTTATGGTCTATTTGATAAAACTGTTTTTTACTATAATTTTACACATATTAGCACATTTTATTTTTTTATATATACCAAACTATTATCTTAAGATAAATCCGATAAATAAAATTATACATCACACTTTTATGAATAGCTGAAAAAATATTATCTAAAAATGTCCAAAAATGTACTAAAAGATACATTTTAAAATTTGCTTAATTTGTTTTAATTAAATTTTTCGAATTTTGCCAAGGAAATTGAACAATTTCACACTGTCAAAAGTAAATCCGTGAATTCACAGTAAAACTACTGGCGGCAAATTTGCCAGATTTTCTTTATTCCGTTAGTGGATTTCCCTTTCTGGGAAATAAAAAAGCAATGTTGTCGAGGTGATTCGAAATCAGAACCTTTAGTGTGGGAGCCCACAGCTTTAGCTATCATACCATAGGGTCTTTGAATGGACGTGATTCTAATAGTGGATTCTACTGTGTCTTTATATATTTATATTTTTATAATGTAGATTGTATTTTTATCGATGCTGTTATAATTATTGCAAGTTTTAATTAATGAGAATAATTTATTATTATGAACTTCTTAAAGTTAATTAATAATTACAATATGATTAAATTACAATATTGATTAAATAATTTATTTAAAAAGATATTGATATTAGTACAGTTGCACTTTAGATACATGATACAAATCTTACAAAAGAGACCAGGATTCTT
Organism: Maratus speculifer; assembly: GCA_964019185.1. Taxonomy (NCBI): domain Eukaryota; kingdom Metazoa; phylum Arthropoda; class Arachnida; order Araneae; family Salticidae; genus Maratus; species Maratus speculifer. Next base: position 228,619,364 of record OZ025292.1, read on the forward strand.
TCCTTGAAGGTCCCACCAGTGGCCGAGAGGTTCTGACCTCTGAACTGGTAGAAGGCAGGTGCTGGATTCGAACCCAACCTTGCGTAAATACGGGTAAGTTTCCCTTAGAAAGATCCCCATGAAGGGCACTCTCCCCCTGGTCCTATATCCCTAGTGTAGATAATCGGACGACAAAAAAAAAATATAATCTTTCCTTGAGTTTTTTCATTTCTGTGCAGCAATATGTTCGTTTTATTAACATTCTAATAAATTTATGATAGATAACGGAGTATCTCCGTTGTTTCCATCCATCTTCATCCTTATTTTCAGAAATTATATGAAAATCTTTGACATTTAATGGATAATATCCCTTTTTTTTTAATAGGGACTTTTTCTGTGAAATTCAGAAAAAATATATCTGTGAATTTTAGATTTTTTACAACAGTGCATGATAGAATCATTTACCTTCATTGAGACCTTTGGGGATAATATGTAATGTTTCAAAATTGAGAAAGCGTTTTTCATCCAAACATATGAGTACATCGGTATACTCACTTTTAAATATGTTTTTTTCAGTGTTTAAACTGTATTTATAATACTCGGGTTTAAAGGAAACCTTATCGGAATGTACTATGTAAAATAAAATATATTTTAGTCAAAGAATAAGAAAATCGATTTATTTCTCTTTTTTTTTTTTTTTGGCCGAATGAAAGGTAGTAAGTCCTCTTAAAAGTTAAAACTTTTTTGGTTTGATATGTATAGATTATAATATTCTTTTATTTTTCTACTGTTACATAAAGCAGTGGTTTTTGTTGCAATGGATTTTGTTAAGTCTATTATTTCGATGCATTGTATATTGAACATGACTAAAAACAGAGAAAATTTGTTTCATCCACACTGTAAAAAAAAGGGCCGATCTACTAAAAAAACTTTAGTGATCCTTGTAATTAGTAAAAAAATTTTAGTAATCTTAGTCGGTTACAAGAAAATCTGTAAGAATTACTAGAAAAAAGTTAGAAACGAAGAGAGTTAATAGTTTTATATTTTTAATAACTATTACTAAAACTCACTTGGTGTGGCGTTGATAGCATAGTGGTTATAGTAACGGACTCCAGACTAAAAGATCCCAGTTCGATACTAGCCACCGCCAAATACGCCCCGAATGTATGTAGTGTAAGTTCTCGTTTGTAAAGGGATTATGAAAATCCTGTCGGAGCAGTTAGCAATGTGTGGTGCTGCCATCTATTGCTGTTTTGCCGAAAATCTTCCGCTTTAGAAGTCTGGATGCAGCTCGAAGGATCCTCCTGCCCTTCGGGCGCACGTAATGGTTATTAAAAATAATTTTGGAGCTATTACTAAAATTTGCTTGGTGGATTATACTAAAAATTTTTAAGTTAGTTATACAAAAAATTCTTTTGTTCAGTTTACAAAAGAAATGCTTGTTTCACTTGCAAAAAAACGTTTGTAATGGTTACTAAAAAATTCTGTGGAATACAAATTTACTAAAAAATTTTTAGTAACCTCTTGAATTTTTTTTTACAGTGCATGGAGGAATTCTGACACTGTTCGCTTAATACAAAATATGGGTGCGAATTTAAAGCTTATTGTCTTTTACACAAAGGTGACTTCTAACAAATGATTTCAATTGTTTTAGAAAACTTTGGTTGAAGTTAGAAAGAAAGGTTAAGTAGGTAAGACGCATTTTCGAAATTTCCTAAGCATCTGTCCCAATGTGTCTACTTCTGTAAATGGTCTAGAATTACTTTTTTCTTCTTCTAAGAGTTATTAACAACAACAATTCTCTGCATAGTAAATTTTATTTTAAATAAACGTTTCTGATTAAAATAAAAAATAAAAACAGTTTTAATAAAATACATGGATTAATGATTTTTTTTAAATGAAAATGGTAATCACAAACGGCATTTTTATATACAGTTTTTTGATTACATTTTTATTTACTAAATTCTTGGATGAAGATTTTTAAAAGCCCCCAATCATTTAATAATATAAATCTATCTATCAATATTTTGTAGTGTATGCTTTAAAAATCTTCTTTTATTTTTCTACTTTTTTACGGTAGTGCATTTTGTTACAGTGGTTATTGTTGATACTATTATTTTAATACACTATACATTGAACATGAGTAAAAATAGTAAAAAATCGTTTTATCTATACAAGAATTTTGAAACTGCTCTTTAAATACAAAATATTGGCACCAATTTCAACCTTATTGTCTTTTACGCAAAGACAACTTCTGATAAAGAATTCCGATTCTTTTAGAAAACTTTTGTTGAACTTAGAAAGACAGGTTAAGTAGATAAGACCCATTTTCGAAGTTGTTGTTCCCATTTTCCTAAGTATGTGTCTCAAAATTTCTACTTCAGTAAATGATCTAAACTCACTTTCATTTCTTCTTCTAAGAGTTATAAACAATCAACATTTTTTTTCAGCAAATTTCACAAAAAATTGCTTCTATTAAATTAAAAAAAATCAGTTTTAATAAAATACATGAGTTAATGAGTTTTTAAAAATGAAATTGATAATCACAAACGAGATTTCTATATCCAGGTTTTAATGTAATGTTTACAGTATTACAATATTTCAAAAAATACAGTTCAAATAAAAATTGTTTTTAAATTAAGTTCATTAAATTATATTAAATATTTATTAAGTAATTTCTTGGATGAAGTAGTTGTATAAAACCCCTCAGTTATATAATAAAATAAAACTTAACTATCTCACGGAAAGAACGGTTTTGTTAAATCAACTAAATTTTGATTACTATTGCCCCACAAAATTTTTTTTTTGAGATGACCAAATTATAAACAATATTTTGCTAAAGTAACAAAACTATTTGGTTAGTCCAACCACAATTTGGTCATTCCAACTAAAACATTTTGTAGGGGTAATAGTAATCAAAATTTAGTTGTTTGAAAAAAATAGTTCTTTCTGCATATTTGTCAATATTTCCATTAAAATTACGATTATCAAATTCTCTTGTTCTGCAATAAATCAATTCACAAGTAATAAATTCCACAAATTTTGATTCAGTTAACAAACAAAAATTCAGTAACGTTAACCAAATTAATGCACTTTTACATTTAATTACACAGGGATTGATGAAACCGTGGTTTGTTTTTGTTTGTTTTCATTAATCCTATTTTCTTTAATTTTAATCTTTTATTTTACATCGTAAACCATTATGTTTTATTGACTTGAACAATCGGATTAGTAGATGAAATATTTTGCTGGTATGTTCCATTTTCGTTGTTAGATTTTTTTTCCAAATCTTCATAGAGAAATTTTTGCGTAGCTTCCATGTTTTTGACATTTTGTTCAAGATTAATTTCGATAAGATGAAAAAATACTAAATACGCGACCTGACACAATCACTTTCATAAAATGTGGAAATTTCTATGATCTTGATTTAACTGAAAGCTAATAATTGATTACTTATTTTCGTAAATATTCCGTGTGGCTGTTAATGGTACTTTATTTTATTTGAATTCGTTAATTTTACTGGTAGCTGAAAGTTCAATCATGGGTTTTGTTTTATTAAACTTTAAACGTTCTGATATATATGTAAATGAAATGACTGCAAAAATGATTTACAGTTGTTAATGGAAATATTTCCTGTGAATTTCGTTGCACATACAATTTTGTAACATATTTTGTCCAGACACTTCTAAGTGTTACTATATGTTATCAGAAGAAAATTTCTTCTAAATATACATTTTTTAAATAAAAAAAATTCTTCTAAATATACATTTTTTACACTAAAACTACAAGTTCCATTAAAATCTATTCAAAACTCAAGTTATAAGCAGCCGGAACGAAATTTCCGCTTAAATATTTCACACACAGTAGATGTGTGCCGTATTCTGATATAAACCATTTGTTTTTTTCTTCAAACATAGTAATGTACTGCTACGTAGCTATCCATCTTGAAAGGATGTATCATTCATACAGAAGCTCTGAATCACTAAAAATATCTATTATTATACTCATGCTTATTGCACTGAAGAATCTAATATTCATTTATAAAAATTAAACAGGATTAAATATTGTAATATTGTAGCAATAATGTTGTATTAATTGGCATATACATTCACATCAATGTAACAGATCTATTAAGCTTTATTTAAATCAGGATTAAGGGATAAAAATTCGTCATCGTATTACAACTGCTTTATGGAAAAAGTAGATAATTGCAATTACAGTTACTTATATAAAAAGTATCGATATAAACTACCTCTCAAACGTAATCACTGTTTCTGCATTTTCTAATAGTTTCGAAGGTTTAATCAGCACTGAAAATTAAGAATACGGATTAATTAATACAATAACTCCTCGCTATATCCTGACAGTCAATAACTGAGTCAATAAAAAAATCAAACAACTAAGATATTATGCAAGCTATTAAAAATTAGAAAGATAACACACAGAAAAATAAGGTTTATGCTTGGTCCAAAATGCTGATTTATACATCTATTATAATTTTTTAAACGAAAATTAAGATAATTGCTTACCACTATCAATATTTTAATAATTATGTAATAAATGTGATTAAACTACAGATTATTTTTTGAAAAGGCACGAAAATCGAGTGTAGATCAGAAAAAAACAATATAATAAGCGAGTTCTCCTGCACATAATTATTTTATTCACAACCATAGATTTCATACATTTCATTTATTAGTTTCGAACATTTTATTTATTATTTTTACAGCATTGGGATATAAAATCACCATTGACTCGCGTATGTATAATAGATTTCTTTTACTTAAGTCTCCAATACACTCTTAATTCATTAATTGTTTATTGTTTTATGTTTTTATGTTTTGTTAAAATTTTATATTATTGAATTTTTTAATTTTATAATCTAAAAAATTACAGAAATAAACCTTAAAGCGAACCATAAAAATATATTAATTCTCCATGAATAAACTCATCATTAAAACATGTAAAACTTGAGAGCAAGCAAGTAAAAAGTTATTGTCAGAAAGGAAATAAATTTTTTGTTAAGTCAACGCATCTTTTTTATACAAATTAAACATTTCCAACTGAGCGAAAAATTGTCCAGGCCGGCAATCGAACCCGGATACTTGGCTTACAAGGCCAATGCTCTAGCTGTTAAGCTAACCGGGCGATAACCGGCTGGGATTTTTACCGCAGAAAATCTTATTCTCCGCAACATCTGGTCTGTCATTTAGACAGCTCGGCAGAATAAGCCGCAGGTAATGGAACTCCATAGAACGATGGATACGTAGATATACTATTATTTCAACTCAATCAAACTGATTGGTAAAGTTATTATACGAATTAAATATATCCAACTGAGCGAAAAATTGCCCAGGCCGGGAATCGATACCAGATGTTACGGCCAATAAGGTTGTCTGAACGAAACATCCCAGCCGGTTATCACCCGGTTAGCTTAACAGGTAAAGCATTGGCCTTGTAAGCCAAGTATCCGTGTTCGATTCCCGACCTGGGCAATTTTACGCTCAGTTGAAAATATTTAATTTATGATAACTTTACCAATCAGTTTGATTGTGTTGAAATAATAGTACATCTTTTTTACCTAAGCCCTTGATTTTACTAGCAATTGTCAATGGAGATATGTATGGATTATGCAATGGTAAACGGTGCAATGCAGATGAACTGCTGAGATTCACAAATTGTTGAGCAGAACATTTATTGTATAAAATAAGTAAATTAAGAGCACGTGACTGTAATATGGCTCTTTTACCCTTGAAGTAACGTCACAAATACAGTCTGTGTTACTGAATTTTTGTTCCTCTTTACTTCCAAGATTACATTACAGTGCAACTTCGATTATCCGAGCTAATTTGGATCACTAGTACCTCGGATATCGGGAATCTTGGTTAATAGAAAATGTGTATAAAGCCTCGCCGTAACATCTCTTAGAATAAAAAACAGCAGACTGTTAATTAAATGATGATAATAAACATCTATAAAGTTATGTTTCTCAGCTCAACAAATAAATACCATTTTTTAATAATTCCGCAACAGATGTTCTTTATGTTATTAATATTTTTGCAAAACATATTTCTTGAACTACACCTTCTGAGAAAATTTAAGCAAATTTCCGGACCGTCTCGACTATGTCGAAAAAAATACATGCCTGATCTCGGTCCGATACTTGTTTGCTGAAAAAATTAAGTCTTGGCTAGACCCCATGTAATTGAGTGATACACATGACTACGCTGGACATGTTACATTTCTGTATCCATGTTTTCAAACTGGCATCGGCTCGTAACGCACATTTATATTTATTTCCGCTAAAAAATATATTCAATGAAAATGGCACGTATTTTATCTTCTTAGTTTAATTTTTTATATCGTTCGGTAGGTCCACTTATTTTTTATCGGTACTGCCTGGCCTTTCGAAAAAAATGTCCTAATTCTGCCGCTCTGAGGGACAAGCTAGAGCTGTGCAGATCTCTAAAACCTGTTGCACGATCAGTAAACTTGAAAAGAAACATGTTCAAAGCTCATTCACGAACGTAAAAAAAGTAGTCATTGGCGGTCACCGTCATATTTACCCATCATGGATATTTATAATATAATATTGTTACGAATTTTGTAAATAGTTAGTGTTTGTACTGTAAAATAATGTAAATAACCTTATTAAGCTCCATTCCTTTACTAATATTAGTTTTTGTTGCATTGTCTCTGTTATCAAGCAAACTTGTCTATTATTTTCAGTGAATGTCTATGGCAGCTTGCCGAAATAATAAAGATATCGCCAAGTTGGCGTCACTTTTGACGACTAATTTTGGTCGCCAAATTTGGCGATATATCGCCAAGTTGGCGACAATTTTGGCGATTGTTGGCAATGGTAACCCTTCCCTATTTATGGTAACCCCCCCTTAGGTCTACTGATACATTGAATGTTGTTCCGTGGTTTTCCAGTTTTTTTAGAAGGTTGTAGAAATTTCCACCGCATGCGGCGAGACTATATATAGGAGAGCCGGATGCGAGCTGTGTTATTATTTACCAGTCAGTCATTGAGTGAACAAGGCGTTTGTAAAGCAAGTTTGCTTGAGTTTCATTTATGTTGTTTTGAATGTTATTAAGTGTTGAGACGTTGTATAAAGAGTCTCTGGGATCTAAAGCTGTACCTGTACGATAGATTGGAGCAGTTATTTTTGAATATCTAGTAAAATTTGTGAGTTTCGAAGACTCTGTTGTTCTGAAGATCTGTGAATAAATTATTTTCTACTTTTCTGACAAGAGTTTGAAGTTGTCTAACCATAAGATCAAAAGAACCCCATATACGCTGAAACAATATATTAAAACAAAACATGAATAAACTACTTATTAAACGCATTCAATTCCAAAACACAATTTAAACGTATATTTAAATATTTTTAATATACATAGTAATGCTCTATTACTGAATTGCTGATGAACCAATTTCGACAAATTATATGAAACGCCAAACTACTCAAGTCGTACCAAATTGCGTGACAGAAACATCCTTATAACTCTAAAATTAAATATAATATTAACTAATAATTTACTGCGTTGTATTAAACGTTTCATTTCCAATTAAAATACATCTTTAAACTGAAATTTGAATGAAATAATGAAATACAAGGTCATGAAAAATCGAAGAATAGGAAAAATATGATTACAATTATTTAGGCAACTAACAATCGGATGGACTTCGTTCTTTATGCATAATATTTGTTACTATTATTTTTTTATACGTACACTCCTTAAAATAAAAATATTCGAACATTTTTAAATATTTTTAATCAGAACGAATTTTTCGAGAGTCCGAAAAAATAGTTCCATATAATCGAAGCTACTGATATTAAATAGACTTCTTTCTGTTCCTTTGTACTAAGTACATACAAAATTTCCTGTCTCTATCTCAATTTGTTCGGGAGATAAAGCGTTTACAGACAGACAGACGGAAGGATGACAATTTGTTTTCTAAAAATGTGTTTTTCGTAATCTTCAATATCTAATATATGTGAATCCGCCATATTTTTTGCGATTTTCAAAATGATTCAAGATTTAACCTTTACTATGTATGATGGGAAAGTAAAATCGATATCATTACCGTCTCGGTTAAGGCGCAACACTAGGCACAGAAAAAGAGCCGGATGATAATGTAAAGTCTACGAGGATATTCTTTTCAAATATTTCGCCCAAATTTTAATATTTTTACATGATTTTTTGCACAAGATAGCTGAGGACGATCCACAACCGGCCTAGTTTTTACTTTTTCAGTTTTGGTTTCAGATTTTTTTTTATAAAAATACTTTAACTTTCGAAACCAGTTAAAACCGGTTCTAAAATTGAAAATATCGTAATATAAAAAATAGAAAAGTGAAATCAAAAAAGTAAAAACTAGGCCGGTTGTGGATCATCCTCAGCTATCTTGTGCAAAAAATCATGTAAAAATATTAAAATCTGAGCGAGATGTTTGAAAAGAACGCTCTCATAGACTTTACATTATCAACCGGGTTTTTTCCTGTGCCTAGTGTGGGGTCTTAACAGGAATCTCGATTAATCGAAGTCTTTTAATTGAGATTCTATTGCATTAGTGGTTGTAACTAACTTGTTTTTGAAATAAAATATACCAGTAAATTACGTTTTCTGAATTTTTATTCATTCTTTAGAAAGTTTTAAAATATACAGCATATAAAAAAGTAATAGAAACTTTTTAATAAAAAAATTTAATTTTACTTAAGAAAGGTGTTATAATAAAAAATAAATGACATTGACATGTTTCGGAACCGTCAAATAAGTTCCATAATCATAATACGAATAAAAATAAAATTTCAAAATATTTCACGGTCAATACAAATGACACCGGACAATAAGATATAAATAACAAAAAAAAAAAAAAAAAAAAAAAAAAAAAAAACACAAAAAACACGCACTCTATTGTAAAAAAATTAAATTAAAATATAGACCATGATCTAAAATATAAATAAAAATAAAATTTCAAAATATTTCACGATCAATACAATTAACACGCGACAATAAGATATAAATAACAAAAAAAAAAAAAAAAAAAAAAAACACGAAAACACGCGCTCTATTATAAAAAATTTAAATTAAAATATAGACCATTATGTAAAATATTAATAAAAATAAAATTTCAAAACATTTCACGGTCAATACAAATGACACGCGACAATAGGATATAAATAACAAAAAACACGAAAAACATGCGCTCTTTAATTGTAAAAAATTAAATTAAAATATAGACCATGATCTAAAAGAATTTCCAGCATGGTTCATCCCATTCAAGCTCTCACGAGGAATTTATTCATTAATTCTAACCATAACTTAGGAATAATAAAAGAAATGGTATAATTGCAAACCAGATTTTTACGCATATAAATTTCAATGGACTCTCTTATAATAGATTTACGACAACAATTTGATATGAAACATAATTTACTTTCACTAAACAATATTTTTATCTCCTCATTTAAATATGTTCTTGATAAGGCAGTGTTAGTACGTCCAAATTTAATATCAGATTCATGCTCCCATTTTCTAATTCCAAACTTTCTCCCAGTCATGCCTATGTAATAATTTAAGTCACCATTTTTAGTAATATAAGGTATTTCATAAACTCCAGCAAGATCATCATGTCCTATAAGATCCACTTGCTTATTAATTAAACATCTTAATTTTGGTGGAGGCGTTGCAATCAATTCAATATTAAACTTTTTAAATTTTAATTTTAATTTCTCAGAAATGCCTTTCAGATATGGAAAAGAAACTCTTTTAAAATTTTTAGGATCACCCCCTTTATTGAATCTTTCAGTTAATCCTGGATTAATAACCTGGATTAACCCTTGTTTAGGCTTTCCTTTTCTATAATAATTTATTGATGCTACTTATTTTATACCCATTAGAACCTGCAATCTCACGGATATTACGCAACTCTTCATTTAAAAATTCATCAGAACAGACTTTAAACTCTCTTTATTATAGTTTTTGTAATAGAAACTGTCAAAAGTTCATCTCTTTTATACAAATTCAAAAATCAATAGATTGTCATAATAAATGAAATTGCTTAATCAGTTATTGTTCAAAGTTCTTTCATGAAATAATAACATTTAATAATTATACGGAAATAAATCCGAATTTAATAACCTAGTTCTGTCTGAAAAAAATATATCTAATTTATAAAATTCTTCTTTTTATTGTGTTAAATATATTTTACTCTATTACGAAGGAACTAGATAAAAACATAACATCAGTTTTCAATCCAACTATTGGTTTTAGTGTCATTATCAATTAAAATAATAGTGATTCAGCTTTTTTTATATTTTATATTCAATACTAATTACTTCCTAAAGAAAATGAATTTAAGATATTTAAAAATGACACTCCGATATGCTTTCAAATCTTCATTATTTTATTTTATTTTATTTTATTTTATTTTTGTAAATTTGCCATTTAATTTTTATCTCAGACAGGTTTTTTAAAAATAAAATTTATTGATTTAATGTACATAATATTTTTTTAAGAACACAAACATTCTTTCAGTTATTGTCATCTTTCAAAATTATTTTTATCGGTATATATATATTTTTTGTATATATAATTCATAAGGAATTTAAAAATGATTGGGATAAAAGGAGTTAGTCTGCGCAAAATGAAAATTTTGTATAGGAGACAAATGTCACAATATTTTCAATAAGACATATGCAAATTACAATCCTCTGAAATCTGACGAATATAGTTATTTTGAGTACTATTCAATTCACATTCATGTGGCAATTTTCTGCAAAAGAAATTTTGAAGGATGTTTGTAAAATATATTATTACAATAGAATTTTTACAAATATTGCATTTTTCTAATTTTCTTTTTGTTTTATCAAAAATATTTCGTTTAGAAATATAATCTTTATTTCAAATATAAGGATGAAAAAAAAATTTTTTTAAATAAAAGAACCGCCAACAGTTCAAAACAAATGTTTATTATTATTATTACTAAATACTAAATCATATATGAGCCTGTAAATTAATAACAAATATTCTGTGCATCACAGATTGCACATAATGTATATTCTTAGTACATTATTCATCGCAAGAAATAATTCATGCGTTTTCGTCATACATCGATTCAGTTAGTACCTGATGAAAATTGATGCTAGTCAGTTTTTGTTGTACTTCATCCAGTAAGTTGCGCTGCTATACAGAAATTTTTAAAGACATATCTTTTATATTTAAATATCTTTATTTCCGAAACTAATGCACACCATCAAATTTTAAAGTCAGTTAAAAATTGACATAAGTGTTTCTTTTACTAAATTTGGTTCAACATAAGTGATGGCGCTGTCATGCTGCATTTTACAGGAATTATTAACATGTATGAGACAGTAGAATGTTTTGGGATCACCACGTCTGACTATTTTTCGAAATGGAATTGGTCTACTGTGGTTGGGAAGCCCTCATTTAATAATTTATGAAACATTTAATTTTTACAAGTTATGTTTTAAACATGAAGAAATTTAACTTACAAAAATAAATCTTTTAAATTAAAAGTTGATGATAAATAAATATCTTAACAGACTTCGCTAATTCTTATTTTTTATTGAACATTTCAAAACAATAGTAAAATAATCATACTTTTTAAATATATAAACTTGCAGTAATCGTAAATATATGTATTTTTTATACTAGAAATGTAAATGATGATGATAAAATGTTGTTTATTTAAGTATTTTACTATTTATTTTACTGTGTTTTTATAGTAAAATCTTTAAATCTAACATTACAACGAAATAAAAATATTAGGAAAGAAAATCCTAAAACAGAAGATAACAAAGATAAATATTATGGTTAGTCAAAAACCAGAATCTTTGAAGTAAATAACCTTTCGATAAAATAAATAAAATGAAAACGAAAATTTTATTTTCCAAAAGTAATCATGCTTAAAAAATGTTAAACATCACTTGATTTATTTCTTCACTCAAAACATTTTCTGGAATAAAAAAAAGTGAATGTGTATTTTTTTTAATGAAACAGCTGTTATATTTCTTTGTAACTCTGTAATACAAGAAATTGTTTTCTTCAGCTGTATAATGAAAGAAATAAAACTCGCATTTCCATAAAAAGTAAAAGAAAATTCCGTTTTGTAATATACAGGTTGAGTCTAAATAGTTTTTAGAAAATAAGAGGCTTGATAACAACTTTGCAGACGAGCAATAACTGACATGAAACATAGGATTGTAAACAACCCATTTAATTTAAAATCCAGGCTGCTCTATCCTAATCCAACTATGGTTAACTTTAATAATTTTCAGAAATGTGAAATTTATTATAATGAAATTTTTACAAACATTGTGTCGTTTGTTGTAGATATAGTAATATATATATATAAAAGAGTAGAAATCTTAGCACTTGACACATCACTTTTCGGACTGCGCTTACCAGTTCCTATGGTATTATCGATTACGTAAGCACTTTTTTTTTCAATATTTTTTGTGATGTAATCACTTTTTATACAAATCAAGATTACTTATGGTTACATTTTTATTTATTTTATTTTTTCACGAATATATTACCGACAAGCCGACTTTAGTTTGAATGAAACATATTCGTGACTAGACAAATGGTTTAAGACACCATGTTCTGTGGTAATTATTGCTTATCTCAATAGGTACTACTTTGATACTGCCCATTAAGTAATGAGACTGGTTCCCCAAAATCCATTCATTTGAAGATAATACTACAAACACTTATTATACTTAAAAATAGTTTCTTTCTGTATTAATACACACTTTTTAAAATATTCTCTCTTCCATTTACGACCGCCTAGAAGTATTAAACTGGTGTGCTCTTCAGAACTCCCATTACGTTTTTTTGCATGCCAAATGCCAAATTTTTCCCAATTGCCAAAACAACGAACTTTTAAGCTAGATTCTAACCGAAGGAACAGAAAAAGATCAAGCAATGATAAATTGAGGCTGTACGATAATTTGGAAAGCATTGAGATGCTGCGTTTTGCCAGAAACCGGGTGAATTTGAAGAACCAGTTTGTCACAACTTTTCCATTTTCGAAATTCTTCCGTAGCAATTTGATGCACAATCGATCTTTTATATCCCAATGCTTCCATAATCATTCGAATACTCATCTGAAGATCAGAGACCAAAAGCATGTTGTGTGTCACCTTAACATTTGATACTCGGAGAAAGAGCCTTTCGACTAGGCTTCTTGTAATAGAAATTTATTAGGAGCAGAATTGTTTAGTTTTACCCAACATGTTTTGAAGTATCGCTGCTTGACAGATTGTTTCATTCTGAAAATTTAACACCGCGTTCAAACACTCATTTGTTTCATGAGTGATGCGTACACTGCAAAGATTCACAGCCAACTGATTTTTGCTGGAATTTGTTGTTGATAGACCCCATCATCTGTATCGGTTACAATCACCCTCCATTCGGCCTGATTACTTAATGGACAGACCTTGTCATATAGAAGGACGTATATTACTGTCATCATTGATTTAAAAAATAATCGAATTTTCGCTGTTTGCAGTATAAAGTTAGTACTTCGTATAAAATTAAATTTTAAAACTTTAACCCAAATTGTAAATTGTTTAAAAGACGCTGGAACAAATACTTAAATCCTATACTTGATTTGCTTATTTTATGCATTTAGATCCACAATCAGCATCAGTAAATGAGAATCAACATTTCTCGGTTTGCGGAATAAGCCTGGTTATCAATAAAATCTCAAACTGTAAATGAGTTAAATTTTAAAACATTGACCTAGTTTATACTCTTACTAAAATAAGAAATGGCACTTAAACAAATCATTTAATCCTACGTTTCATGTGTATATTTTATATACATTTATGTCCATAAATTAAGGATAATGCCAGTTCCAGCAAATAAAGGTACGAAAACCAAACAAACGTGATTTATTCGTCAAGCCCATTCATTAAACAAAAGAAAAATAACAAAAACGGTGATATATGTATGATAACATTCATAAAATCTACAATTGTTGCTCCCTAGAGCAATTACAAAAAGTACCCCCCTTAAAAAAACTTAACATTATATGGGTGGTATGATGGTTAATAAATTGTATGTCTCCCAGACGATGAAATACAATCCACACAACGCCTAGGCATGATTATCAGCATGCCTAGGGATCATTATCAAGCTGATATTGGGGCAGACTATTCCCCTCAGCAAGCAATACTCTCCGAAGTTCCGGCACAGATGTAGCAGGTGGTTGACGGGCTGCTACCCGTCAGCCAAGCATATCCCATACATGCTCTATCGGATTCAAGTCAGACGAAAATGCTGGCCAATCCATACGGGTGATATCCTCAACTTGAAGACATTCATTTACGATGTTTGCTCGCTGAGGAAAAGCATTATCATCCATAAACACAAATTCTGAGCTTATGGCACCCCAAAAAAACGTACATATTGTTCCAGAATGATGCCCCGATAAATTTGGCCTGTCATGGTTCCTGTGTGAACATGTAGATGTGCTCTGGAGCCGAGAACAGTTCCACCCCAAACGAACAATCCTACACCATCGTAACGATGTCTTTCAGTGATGTTGTCTTGGTGGTAACAGGTGCCTGGCGTTCTCTATATGAAAGTCCGATGCAAATCAGACAGCAAGCTAAACTTAAACTCGTCGTAAAACATTACACAAGCCCACTGTGACGATTTCCAGAATGCATGTTCTCTACTATAGGCTAATCGCAGGCGACAGTGAGTTGCTGTGAGTGAAACACATCTAACAGGTCTGCGAGCATATAGACCGAAGTTTCCCAAACGTCTGTACACGGTTTGCCTTGAAACAGTCGTACCCGTGGCTGAAGATAGCTGACAAGACAGGTCTGATGATGTGCTCTGTCTGTTTCTTTTGGCAGTTACTGCCAAATATTGATCTTCATTCGTCGTTGTAACTCGGGGACGACCTGTACTGTAACGTCTACTGACATTTCATTAATCTTGGAATCGTTGTCAAAGTCTAACGATTACACTTTGGGCAATTCCAAGTTCCTCGGATACTTAAGCCTGAGTATAACCACATTCCAGACGGACGATAATTCTACCATGTAAAATATCATCCACATGTGTCCTCTGTGTCACATCTGTTCGGTTTTGGCACTAAGAGGCTTAGAAAATGCTTCTTAGCAATTTTACTTCTTTGCCACTGTTCCTTATATACGCTTCTCTCACATTTTCGTCATTGTTACGTACTATCGGAGCCAGCTGGTGTTTTTCTGAAATTTGCATATTAGTCTTGAAGATGTGTGTGATAATTCTGGAAGTGAACTTTTTACTTTAGAGTTTGATTTCCATGTGATTCTGAATTATCCTTAATTTACGGACGTAAGTGTATTGGGCCATATCTTTTTATCATCAGTATCTTTTAAGAGGAAATCAAAATTTCTCTGTTTGTAGTATAAGGCTAGTTTTCAGTAGAATGAAAGTGAAAGTTTCTGTTTCAATAGAGTTTCAGTAGAGGTTCCACAATTAACCAGTTAAAATTTAAAACTTTGCTCTGAATTATGCTTTTATTAAAATAAAGAACAAGATTCAAAGTTGTCATTGAATCTTATACTATGCATACTTTTACACACAGTTAAATTTTAAAACATTGCCCTAAATTATGCTCTTATTAAAATAAAGAAAAAGATTCAAAGTAATCATTGAATCTTATAATTTACATAGATTTACATGGGCTTTTATCATTTAATTTTTAATAGATAATCAACATATTATTATTATTATAAGTTATGTTTATCATTACATATATGTTTTGTATTTAAAATAATAAATAACACCGAAACAAATCATAAAACTGTTATTTAAATTTGTATTTAGACAAAATGAAAGCATAAAACTTTTTTGGGACCAGGTTTGGGTTTTATTATGGAAAAATAAGTATTTGAATCTATTTCTAATGTGCATATAGCTAACATTATTCTACTGCTCTACAATTTCTCTCCAGCCCTAAAGTAAATTTTTTCTACTAAAGGATACGATAACAAAAAAACTTGTTTATTTTGAATAATTCGAGAAATACTTTGAATGTAAATATGTTAAATTTTTTTCGTTATCTAACGCTTTAATTACATTTACATCTTATATTTATTTACTTGCCTTATGCACCAAAAATGAACAAAAAGTGTGAATAATTTTAAAGCTTATCCTTATTTCTATCAGAAAATATAAAACATGACGTATAAATCAAACAAAAAATAAGCAAATTCTTTTTTTATTGTTTATACACTTTTTTGTGTTTAATTACATTTATCTGCAGATCAGCAAGACGAAAGAAACATGAAAGCTTTCATTAACTCTACATAAACTTTGAGTTTCGAAAAGTTCTAGAAAAATTTTAAATGTCTCTAGATAAAAACCGTAAACGCTTTTGAATAAATTGACGAGAAAAAGAAAATTAAACATCTTTAGAAAAGAGTAAATTACACGTGCTCATATTAAACTTTACAGTGGATTTTTCTTTATAATAAGGCTTAGATTCTAGATATAAAAGCAGCGACAAAACTAAATTATACTTTTTATACAGGGGTAGATTAAATTAAGTGACTCGTAATAGAACCCATGTTAAATTAATGTAATTAAAATATATAAAAAATAAAAAAAGAACTTTATGGAAGCTAGTGTTACAAGACAGATAACAGGATTTTAATTTATGCAATCAGTTTCGTTTTGTAGATACTCACTTTGCTATTTATCTTAAAAGGATAAATTAACAGGGAAAAAAATTAAAGTTCTTTTTTTAAAAAATGTAATTACACGTATAAGAAAATTGTTTGATATTTATTTATTTCGCAAAAAGTCACTTTTTATGAATTCATATTTAAAATAGTTGTATTTTAGCCTTTTCGGATCTGGTGTACTATTAATAGTACATATACTTAAATGGAGTATTATTTTATTTTAAGAAATAATTTTGCTATTGCATGTAGCTGTTACATGTAGTAATGTTAGCATATATCTATACATTTACTATATGACTTCATTTATAGTCAGGCAATTAGTAATAATAATAATTACTATTATTTTCTTAAATCTATTTGCACCGTTTACGATTATTTTAATTTAAACAAATATTTATCTCTTTAAATTTAAAATAGAAATAATTTTCCTGAGAGGATCGTATGTAATAAAACACAAAAAGTTTTAAAATCTTATAATATAAGTTAAATCTTATTTTAATACAATATTTTCTAAACATCTCCAAAAATCCTTTCTTATCCTATAGTCACATGAATATTAATTGAATAGTACACAAAACAACAACATTCGTTATCTTTCAGACAGTAAAATATTCTTTAAACACTAATTAATCAATTTCTACAGCTAGTGTTAATGTTATTAACAAAAAAGTAATTTTTGGTAAAAGTGGGAAAAAAATTCGGATCCGAAAGGACAAAATACTGTACATAATCTGCTGTTTTATGAAATATTTTTGAGAAATCTTTATATTTATAATTTAATGGTGATTAACAAATGTTATGTAAACACGCTTTTTATGATATGAAAAATGAATTAATTAAAATTATGAAATTTTTATTTGTATGAATTTTCATTTTCTATGGCAGTTTTTGAAAAAGGAACCTAAATTCATTTTTAAAAGAATATGCTTGATTACACGAAAAATACCTGAAGGTAGTGAGTAAAATGTGACTTTTCTAATTAAGCTCACATCAGCTCTCAGTGATATCGTATAACCAGGGATAAAAATACGACGCCACAATTGGATTATTTTAACCACTAAAATTTAATAGTATTCTTTAATTTATAAAATCTCACAAATTTTGTCTCTAAATAAATCGAGAAATACTTAAAAAAATTATTGGTATCATTCGGCCATCTATGGCGCAACGTTTGCATGCCTGCTTATAAATAACAAGACAGAAAGCTCAAGGACTTATAAAATGCGTATCTAAATATATAGACAATTCGAAAAATAAAATAATCACTAAAAAATCGACGAAAAGAAATGATAAGCATTATCATTAGCATCATAGGAATCATAGCATGTTTTTTTTTTTTATAATAAAGGAACATACTATAAGTTTTACAGAAATTTAGAAAACAAATAAATCAAAATCAAAATTGGAAATAAATGCTAAAAATATATGAACCTTTCTAATATTTTTTGTACTTAAATTAAATTTTGGATCAATTTATTTGAATTATCTTTAAAATTATATTAATTATGTTTCGATTCTGCGATTCTGGTAATATGGGGACAGAAAGAAAACCAAATCTGCTTTATTCTTTGCTTTAATTTCTGATCAATGCTGGGCATACAAATCAAAACTTGGGCAAACTTAGATTATACAATTACAGTCTAAATGTTTTCACTTGGATTCAGATCTTGAACTTTATGACTAATAATCCTAATAAGGGCAAACCTAGAATCTAAAGCTGTTGACAACATGGTGGCAAATGGCTGGATACGAAGAATATGATATTTATGTCGCATATTTCCATTGTATAGTAAAATTGAGAGATTAACATAATTCAGAGCCACCTAAGTCACCGTTTTGTGACACTGAACTTTCGTTTAGACTGCATCTTTCACCGATGACTGACAGTCTAAAGTATGATATAAGACTAAAAAATATATATTGCTTTAAGTAATTGCTGAAAATTTATTTAAAATTTACATAACTTTTATTTATTACAGGATTATATTTTCTTACTAATTACTTAAAACATTATTAGTATTTTACCTTTAATATCAGTCACCGTGGTACTTAATGTGTTACTGAGAATTCGAATCCTAAGAAAGGGGGAGGGAGGGGAAAAGAAAAAAAAAACTTAATTTTTTGCAACCATACAATAAAAAATTATGAATGGGAGTAACTTAAAATTATTTAAATAAAAAACATAATAAAAATAAAAAATAAAAGCCGTTTCCTAGTGTGTCCTACAGGGGTATGACAAGGTTTTCGAGATTGTGCGCAGACCACAGCTTTAAAAGAGGCTCTTTGCAACATCATAACAGATCCATAATGACTGAAAAAATATATTTCACGAATGTTAAAAAAGCATTAGCTTTAAATAAAAATCAATAATTTCAATTTAAAATTGCCGAAACCTACAACAAGCTTAGAAGACTCATGCAGCCGGCTGATCCCTGAGGTAACACAGATCGTAAAGCTCTGAAAAAAGCTTTTTGTTAAATCAGATCGTGACACAATGAATAAGCTCACGCTTTGTCAGCTTTGAAATGGCAATGCTAACCAGCTTTGCCATTTCAAAGCATCCATTTTCGGTCCAAAAAATATCTCTAATAAGGCTAGAGTCATAGGAGAATTTAGAGTAACACGTCATAATTATAGGAATAAGTGACAGGAGATGCAAAAATTAAGAGAATTAGGATTAAACATATACATTAATGTATAAAATAAAAAGATAAAAGTTACAATATATGAAGGGCTTCTAATATGATTACCCATTTGTTTCTTTTTTTCTATTGTGGTTGACAAATATGTTGCAGGACAGTGTAGATGATTTAAAGCACTATTTTTAGAATTTTCTGAAGATAGGTCGAAAATAGCGTTAAGATTTGTAATTAAAATGCTGCGTTTAGTTTTAAAATATCTTTATTTGAAGCTAAAATAAATATATTAAATGCTTAGCCGCTTGTGATTTTTTAAGTATAGAGTACATGACTAAAAATAAAATTTTGGTCGCTGACAGAAGACCTAGAAAAGTCTGCTATGTAGGAGAGAGAGTCTGAATGCAAAGTCATTAACGATGTTAAAAGGAAAATCTCATTGCAACTAAACTGAAAGAAAGTGAAAAAGATTGGAAAAAATGAGGAAATGTAAGAAAATAATATAAAATAAACGTATATAGAAGAGGTTCTAAAATACGACACATTTTGGATTTTTTAGAATTAGAACTGTCAAGTACTTTAAATAAGAATTCAAAATACTTTTTTTTTTAGAATTAACCATCGAAGTTAATAAAATCGAAGTTAATAATTATGAGTTGAAACTTATTACGCATCGCACAGTGTAAGATTTTACGAACCTAGCTGATCAAAATTCAGTTTATGAAAATTAATAAAGTTTTCCTTTCTAGAGATAAAATGGTTATGTACAGGGTGGTCATAAAAAAACTTTGCCTATGTATCGAACTCTAGCTGCCGGCCCATTCAACCGATCGAGATGAGATTTTAGATATAGTTATTCACAGGTATGAGCTCGATATTCTGTCAACGGCAACAAATTGGTGCTCGCGGTTACGGTTATAGCGACAAAAACTCGAAATTTTGAAACGGCAACGCCAATTTTTTTCCATCACAAAATGCTCAGCGTATGCTAAAACCTTAAAGAATGTTGGAACGGTGTGCGTATCGGAATAAACGGACGTGTTAAGCTCGCTCAAAAAACAGCTCTGCGAACGACCAAAAAAAAAAAAAAGATCACGGCACACGAAGGAAATTTGCATATGACAGAGGCAAAACACCAATTACGAAATGCCGTTTGCCAAATAGTCAGCTTAGATAACGAATAAAAAGTGGGATGGGAATGTTAATTATTCAGTCGGGAGCTTGCACATGCCGACGAAATGACTCTTCCAGAGATAGTTCATGGTGAATTAATAAACTCTATTATCAAAATTAGATGAATGCCGCAAAAACCTTGCGTGTTTACCGTCTAAACTATTGCCAAATGCTTTGCCCATGTAGCTTGGAAGGTCTTTGTGATTTCGTAAATAATTTCGAAGAAACTGGCTGCACCTGTGGTAGGCCGCGATCCAGGCGACCAACTCTAATTGAGGATACTGTTATGGAAGTGCATCACATTGTGACTGCAGGACACACGCAAAATTGTAAAAGGTGCATCTTTTGTATTGGATAAACCGAAATCAACGGTACTAAAGCTAGCGCGCACTTTAATCCGCATGTTTCCTTACCTGTACCAGCGCTTCCAGATGATGAAAGTAGGGGACTAACAACAACGTATAGAATCTGCTAATCAATTTCTTATCAAATATGATGGAGATAAGAACTGGCCTCTTCACTTATTATGGACAGACGAGGCACATTTCACCTTAACTGGCAATGTCTACACGAAAAATTGTCTGCAGTGGGCAGACATGAATTCCCACGCTGTGGCGCCAGTAACTTTACATGGCATGGAAGTTATTGCGTGGTGCGGCATTGCATGCACAATTATTCCCGGGCCGTATTTCTTTTTAGGAAGTGATACCAACGGGATTTGTAACTTGTTCCGTAACAGGCTCCCCCTATACTGCAATGTTTCAAAATTACGTCATACCAGAATTCCTGCACCGAACTGTTTTGGAGTGTTGTAATCAGTGATTGGTGTAATGAATCTGTTTCATATACAAATTTCTTCTGTGTGCTCCGATCGTGTTTTTTTTTGGGGGGGGGGTGCGGGGGAGCGTTTGAAGAGCTGTTTTTGGTGCTCATAATGAGTCCGTTTCTTGCGATACATGTACGGTTTCAACACTCTTTAGGGTTTTCGCATGCGCTGATCATTTTTCGACAGGAAAAAATGGGCGTTGCCATTGGAAAATTTAGAGTTACCGTACCTATAATTGTAACCGTGAGCACCACTTTTTTGCCGTTCACAAAATCCTGAGCTCATACCTCATAATAACTATATCTGAAATCTCACCTCGATCCGTTGAATGGACTAGCCGCTAGAGCTCCATATATCGGCAAAGTTTTTTTGTGATCACCCTGCATTATGAAAAAGATATATATTTACATATTTTATTGTACAATTTACGTCACTGCCATTCCATCATCATAATCATAATAATGATTTTTATAATTTTCATACATTGACATTTACGTCGTATTAACATTCAATGCATATTTTTTTTAAACATAGTACACATTTATTTTCTGCAATAAAAGTTTTCTTTTATGTAAAAAAATTTAATTAAGTATTTACTTACTGCAACAGATATCAGTGTTATCATAAATTGAATCAATGTTATTTAATATAGTTTACTATTCGTTTATTACTTTTAAGAAAGTATGAATGTTAAAACTTCAGGGTGAATTTCAGCCACTCTATAGTTTTACTGACATTTTACTGTCATGATTTGTAATGCTTAAAACTAGATATATTATCTATCTTATAGTTACATGTAATGCAAAATTACATAAATTCGTACCTAAAAAAATAAATTACTTATATGTAAGTTTTGCAAATAGTTGTAACTGAAATCGGTTTCTTTATATCCATGTGCATATATAATTACACACATATATATATATATATAACGGCGTGGACAAAATTTTTGGCATATTTTTAAAATTTCTTATATACTATTAAACACTTTAAGCGGCTTGTAAAATATCCCATTCATGTTTAACAATTCATAAAATAATGTTTATAATAGATATCGGTATGAAAATTTTTCTTTGACAAACTTGCATATATATTTATCTTATTCACTTCAAAAAATTAATTTTAATATTGATTTTGTGTTAAAGCAGCCATTGTTTCTAAACGTTATGTGACGAAAAAACCCGGTTAGGCCGCTTAAAGGGTTAACTTTTATAATACATTTTATATTGATTAAAAAAATTATTAAATAACTATTGTAACTATAAAATACAAAATATCTACATTGTTATAAATATATCATGTTATCATAAAAAAATTACAAAATAAGTGTATTTTCAGTCAAAAATAAGGCAGTTACAGCTAAATCGATCACCATTCTAAAAAGATTAATCGAAAATTTGGTGTCTGAGCCAGTTTTTGATAACGTTGTTGTATAATTAGGCTGCTGTCACTTTACATTTTTTCCTCAATGTGTTAGATGTTATTTGAATTGTTTAAAAGTTAAATTACTGCAAGTCGATTTTTGCACTTTTTTTAACGATACAATTGCAAACTCGCACTATGTGCGTCGTGTGGGTGTGCTGTTAAACGTGAGTTTTGTATCTAAAATAACACCAGGTTAGGGATAGGGCCAGTCATTTTAAGGACAAAAATTAATCTATGTTCTTAAGTTAAGTTTTGAATCTTATAGAGTCTTTATTGTCTTTGATATCAAAGGCTTTTTGTCGAGAAATCTGTGACTTCTGTCAAATTTAGCCGATGCTGAGTATATTGGAGAAATTGATGTGGAGAGTGAGTGCCTTATAAAGAAGAAATAAATGGAAAAGATAGGAAATAAACTAAAATTTTCGCTCTTGAGCTTACAAAATATAAAGAAAAAATTCTTAAAAAAATTGCAATTTATATCTTAAAAATTAAGTAATTAAAAGTTGACACAATAAAAAATTAATAATAATAATAATAAAAACTGCCTGGTGTCTTTTTTTACCTAAAGTTTTTCAGGGGGAGTTTGGATAGCTTAGTCTTTAAAAAGCTCATTTCCATATAATAACAGATCTGGAGTGGCTGATAACTGTGGAATTCCAGTGGTATCCATGGTGAGTAAATATTAAATAACTATGACTTAACAAATTAAATTATTAAGAAAATTCTAATCTAGTGTAATATTTGGAAAAATATGGGCAAAACCCACTAACCGAGTGTTTTTGCGGTAACGAGGAAGTCATGACCCTTAAAACAGGTCTCTTATACCTGAGTTTTTTTATCTGTTTATTATTCAAAAGCAGGCAAATTTTAATGAAATATTTCTAAAAAGATTAGAATACCAAAAGTTAATATTACATTTCCAAAACATAAAATATTTATGTTATTTTGAATGACATACAGTGACATACAGTTCGCCCTTTGTTTTATGATAATATTTCATTAAAATAAACACCTAAAAACCTTATAATATAACCTTATAACATTAAAATAAATTCATATATTTTCTGAAAATAAATATAATTATTTTAATCTGTTTTATTATCCAAATGCAGGTTCATAAATTTTCTTACGAATTTTAATGGAATTCAGTTCGAGAAATTAGAATCCCAAAAATTAATATTATCTTTCCGAGACATAAGATATTTCATTTTGAATGAGATATAAAGATAAGGCTATACGCTTTTTGTTTTGTGATAATATTTTATTAGAAGTATAATTAAAATAAATTTCTATAAAATGAATATTTTTAAACCTCTGAGAACAACATCTCCCCCCCCCCCCACCCGCCTTTAACCAAGCAAGACGAACGGAAAATTTTGTATTTATTCAATTAAAGTCTGAAAAAAGACTTTTTATGTCTCATTAAGCACATTACGAAGAAAGTGGTGAAGCCTTTAAAAGGCATTCTTTAAATTAAGAGAAAGTACAATGCGACATATTCTGTTATTTCCTGTGGAGATTTGTTGTTTAATTATTATGTTTAAAAGAAAACTATTTGTAAATTTATTTTAGTGGATATTAATTTGCCGTTGGATAAGTCTTATTTATTTGTTTATAATGCAATTTAACATTTTACTTAGGCAGTATTAAAAAGCAATGTTTGTTTTTAAGATTGGTTCAACGCAGGCTCTTGATATAGTTAAAATGTTAAATTATTTTAAAGCTGACATTGGAAATGAGAACTATTCATTTTATGTTTTAAACTGATTATCAGAAATTCAATTTTGTTTTTTAATCATTTTTTTACAATTTTGTGAAAACATATATAACTTTTTTTTTTATTTATTATTCAAAAACAACTTCATCATTTTCTCTCGCAAATTTTGATAAAATATTCCTTGAGAGATTTAAATCCCAAAAGTTAATATTACCTTTCCAATACATAAAATATTTATGTTATTTTGAATGACTCGCAGAGACAATATTGTGCACTCTTTGTTTTATGATAATATTGAATTAAGATTATAATTAAAATCAACATCTATAAACTTTATAATATATATGATATTCAGATAAAAATGAATTTTTTTTTCTTATATTTTCAGAAAAAAAAAATATTTTTATCCATTTATTATTTAAATGCAGATTCGTACTTTTTTCTCACGAATTTTAATGGAATACTTTTTGAGAGATTAGAATCCTAAAAATTAATATTATCTTTTCAAGACATACAATACTTATGTTATTTTGAATGACTTACAGAGACAAGACTGTACGTTTTTTGTTTTATAATACTATTTCATTAGAAGTATAATTAAAATAAATGCCTAAAAACTTTTTAATATGAATAACATTTAGATAAAAATGTATTTTTTCTAATATTTTCTGAAAATATATGTACATATTTTTATCTGTTTATTATTCAAATGCAGATTCACATTTTTCTCACGAATTTTAACTCATACGACTTTTAACGAATACTTTTTAAGAGATTGGAATCCTAAAAATTAATATTACCTTTCCAAGAAATGAAATATTTATGTTATTTTGAATGACATATAGAGACAAGACTACGCTTTTTTATGATACTATTTCATTAGAAGAATAATTAAAATAAATACATAAAAGCCTTCTAATATGAAGAACATTCAAATAAAAAAGTATTTTTTTTCTTATGTATTTTTTAAATAATTATAATTTTTTTAATCTGTTTATTGTTCAAACACAGCTTCAACCTTTTTTTTTTCTCGCGAATTTTAATGGAATATTCCTCGAGAGATTAGAATAGTCAAAGTTAATATTACCTTTCGAAGACATAAAATATTTATGTTTTTTTTTAAATGAAATGTAGAGACGAGACTTTACGCTTTTTTTTATGATGATATTTCATCAAAAGTATAATTGAAATAAATATCTAAAAACCAAATACTTTTAAACCTCTAGGAACACCTCCTCTCTTCCTTCACGAAGCAAGGCGAACGGAGAATACTGTCTTCATTTAATTAAAGTCTGAAAAAAGACTTTTCACAGCTCATTAAGGATACGGTGAAGAAAGCGATGAATGTCTTTTGAAAGGCATTCTTTAAAATAAGACAAAGTACAATGAGACATATTCTTTTATTTCCCGTGGAGATTTGTCATTTCATTATTATGCTTAAAAAATGCAACTATTTGTAAATTAATTTAGAAGGATATTAATTTGCCGTTAAATGAGTTTTATTTATTTGTTTATAATATAATTTGAATGCTTATTATTTTAAATTTTAATTTAAGCCGTTTTAGACAAATACCCATTAAAAAAAAAAAAAAAAAAAAAAAAAAAAAAAAAAAAACGAAATGTTTGATTTTTTAGATTGATTCAATGCAAGTTCTTGATATGATTAAAATGTTAAATTATTTTAAATCTGGCATTGGAAATGTAAATTTTTCATTGTATTTTTTTTATCTGATTAACAGAAATTTAATTT
Organism: Maratus speculifer; assembly: GCA_964019185.1. Lineage (NCBI taxonomy): Eukaryota > Metazoa > Arthropoda > Arachnida > Araneae > Salticidae > Maratus > Maratus speculifer. The sequence goes on from OZ025292.1 coordinate 228,645,594, forward strand.
GTTTGATGACCTCATATAAAAAAAGGTCAAACTATAAGTTCACATATTTAGATTCAAATTTTCATTAAGATAGAATTTCAAGAAAGTTTTCATCTCAAATTTCGAATATTTCTCAACTTTTAAAAAAGACTTAAAATGTTGTTATAATAATTATTTTCTAATTTAAATTGATTAAAGAAAATCTTCATAATGTAGGTGTATTTTAAATTTAATTAATTAAATGAGCCTCTAATTTATATGGATAAATGCAAACAGATTTTGGGGAATGTTTAATATCATAAGCCTCTATGAACCATAACCTCGTTGAATAACTGAGAAATATTGCTCTTTTAGTTTTATATATTTAATTGTAATTCAATGTTTTAAAATTCGACTTATACTTTATTAAATAAATAAAAAATTCATAAAGAAACGTTGCCATTAAAAAGAAGTTCAACATAACTTCTTGATACAATTATAATTTAAAATTATTTCATAGCTTAAGTTGGAAATGTTAACTACTTCTGTTATTTGAAACTAATTATCAATATTTTAATTTTTAAATTTGCCTAATGTTAATACTAATGTTATTTTTTAAAAAAATACGCCAAGCTGTCGTTTTATATAAATTCCATTTGAATTTGGATTTAGGGTAAATTTTCAAATCAGTCTGCATACAAATTTAAAATATCCAATATATTTTTGAGATAAAATAAAAACATAATAGATATTGTACTATAATTGACCAATTTAAATTCCTTGACAATATTCGCCAGTAATTTTTAATGTATGTGGATGTATGTTATCCGACATATAATAAATATTTATGTACTATAATGTCGTAGTTTAATTAGGAAATAAATCTCCTTTTCAGTTTGAAAAGAGCCATATTAAATTAGGAATCTGCCATTTTCCAACCAGCCTGATATTTTTTAGGCCTATTGCAAAGATCCTATTTCGCTTTAGGCTTCATTAAAAATGATCAGTTGTTCCCAATTTTTTAACCTGATGATTTTCACACTTATTTTACTCAACTTTGATCGAATTAGAAAAAGGCCGGCGATTAGAAAAGGCAAAAGAGTCTAATTTTGAGGGTTACGTACTTAAAAAGTGAAAACGGAACCGTTAAAAAACCACTAATGTGTCTGCTTCTCCGTCAGTCTGTCAGTGCTTTTTCCTCGTAAATAACGTGGGAAATTCAAATTAGGAGAATAAAGATTATTGAGTCACATATTTACAAATTTTGTAATATTCACAAATATAAATTTGGAAAAATGTAGAGGGGCTACATAAGTTACTTAAAAAATCGTTTCATTGTGTATGGTGTGCGGTATCATGTAACAGATTTTGTAACCCCAACTCAAACACATTTTTTTAATTCTAGGTTTTATCCTTTTAGAGATATCGTCGGAAATATTGGTCAAAAATATATTTCCCATCTATTTTTGAATCTATTTAAACAAAAAATATGAAAAACAATTAGAGGTAACAGACAGTAACTTAAACTTTGCATGAAACTATAGCGATTATCTTAGGCTATACAGTTTTTGAGAAAACCTTATTTTTTCCTTACACATAAATTTGATTTGTTGTCGCTCAGGAAAGATTCTGAGGAGTGTTTGAAGTACTTATTGTGGCAGAAGTAAAAAAGTATTGTTGATAATGATTTTTGAAAAAAATCGTTAGTAATTAGCCGAGATTTTAATCCTTAAAGCATGGACTGTTTTGATATACATAATAACTAGTAGGGTCACCTGACCATGCATTTGTGACTAAATAAATAGTTTACGGCCAAATTTTCAGTGTAATTTGTCATCCACTTGTAATTAATTGACTTCAGAAACATATGACGTCGCTAAAGCCTTGAATAGAATATACATATATTTTTTTAAATAATTTGTCACTATAATGTCAATTTTTTTCCAGCACGATTGCGACGTTGTCATGGAGTTCATGCTGCCTCTTTTGTAACAACATATTTTAGAAGAATGAATGACATTTACATAAAAATTGATCAAATGATTTGTCTAGTTTATCCTTTTTGCTAACTTTTAAAAAATGCCGCTTTTAATGTTTAATTCCTTTAATAACGGCCAAATACCTCCATTATATACCTACTACATTGTAAAGTATAAACATTATTTAAATGATTTAAATTTTTTCAGTATTCTTTCCAAACCTTCCATATATTTTTTACGCGTTTCTTAAGCAAACTGGTAGAGGCAAACTAGTATTTTGTTTTTCAATCACTCTCCAATTTTTTACACATTTTATCTTTGATCAATTGCCTTCACATTTTACTGTTGCTTCTTAATATATAATATTCTGAATTGTGATTAAACATTCTTAAAGAATATAAAACTAGCTAAAGAAAATATTCTGAAATTTCATTTAATTTTATGCAACATTTATCAATTTTTCTTTTAAATTTAAAACTATTTATTTGCCAGTATGTTTGATCTTATAGTTAAAACACTAAATGGAAAATATATTTCAAGTATATCTTATTTTACAAACGCTCATTCGAAGGAATTACCTTGCATGTTGTAAAATTTGCATTTGCGAAATATGTTTTTTAATCTTAAAAAACTATAATGACTATATAGTGTTTTATGTTAATTAAAATGATAAACTTAGTCTATACTTGCTCAAAAAAACGTAGATTTTAATAAAGGATAATTTAAAAAAATAACCTTATTTAAATTTTGAGTGAGATATAATTATTTACTTTTATGGAATCTTAGTTTGAAATTTAATTAAATAAATGAAAGTTTATGCACTAATTATGATAAAAAACTAAAACATTTCTTTGCATCTCATTTGTATAGGATGCTTTTCACGAAGAATTTATAATCATAAAGATAAAGCGCTTCTTCACGCAGTAATTACCATAGTAAAATATTAAAGTAAAAATATATTTAAAATTATATAAAACAATATACATGACAATTATTTTGTACATTATAGCTACAGAATATGTGTAGCTTTACATGGTAAATTTACATTATTTTAGAAATGTAACCATTATCCCATAAAAAGATTCCCCACAACACCTTATCCTTATGCTTAAGAAATTTTAATCATAGTTGACACTCCGTGACTGCGTTAGGCTTTCCCACATAATCCTTTTTTTAAGAGCAGCACAATCTTTTAGCCTGGAATGAAATCTCGATATTTGTGCAATGCTTAAAACCTCCGTGATTGTGTCAAGCTCTCCTACATAATTTAAACATCTTTAAAGAACAGCACATCGTTATAATTACTGTACAACCTTTTAGCTTGAAATGAAAGTCCATTATTCTTCAATACTTAAAATCTACTTACTTAAATTTCTATGATATATTTTATCTGAGAAATTCTTAAAAAGTATTTCTAAAAAGTACATTTTTTAAACTAAAAACTCATCATATTAGATTTTTTTTCTCATCTCTTTCAGTTTTCTGCATGAAACAAGGACTATTGCTTATACGTTAAGTAGATTTCGTTGACTGTTGGCAAAACATTGAAATTATTTTAAATATGAAAACTGAAGGGTGTTTCAAGCCTCCTTTAATGATTAATCCTGTGTAGTCTGCCTTATTTTAGTTAATTTTGCATGGAATGCCAAATGCAGAAAAAAACCCTACCACCCAGTAATACATTATCAAGTGTTGTACTTTGCTTATAAGTAGAGAAAAACGAATTTTGACAAAATAAATAACATACAGGGTATTGACGAATTCGACCTACAAATTTGCAGGGATCAAATATCGCGAAAATTCAGAAAGATATCGATGATAGGATATGAGTGATTTTTAGTTCTGTCTAAAACCAAATGAATGATAAGGGATTTTCCAAAAGTTTTCAAAATGTTAGTTTGTAATGAATACCAATGACAGGATGTGAACAGATGCTTCAATTTTGATACTTCTTCTTACATGAAATAGCTATATGTCTCTCACAAAATTATGTTTTATGCACCAAAAATCAGTAACGATGCAACAGGATTTTTCTGTTGAAATTACGAATGAAAACTGAGAGAGCATTGCGGATTGGATTTCCGTGTAAAATTTACAGCATGTTTTTTTTAGCGTTCTCAACAGAATAAATTACAAGCAAAAAGGTACCAATGAGCAATGCATGGATGTATTATAGATTATTATTATTATTTCAATTACACTGATTGATAAAGAAGTTATATAAGTTGAAAAATAACAAAACTCACTTATTTTCACTCACTTTAAAAAATTTTAAATTGTATGATTACCATAATAATCATTTGACTGAGGCCCTGTATATAACATGTAAAAATACTTTTCAAAGACGAAAAAACGCAGTCAAAAACAAGTACATTTTGGTTGTGTTATGTATTCATTTTAACATTATATAGTTTGACAGTTATCAGAAGATAAGAAGGTAAATACTAAGATATTTATTCTTTATTTTAACCTTTAAAAACTTTTTAACTTAAAACAAATGCCAGTTTGCTTCAGAAGTATACACATTGGACAAAGTATGTAACTAAACATGTTATTAACGATTAATGTATTACTAAACAAAACTTTTTACTTCATAATATTTACGTGAATAATTTTTACTAACAATTATAAAACACTTTTTCTATACAATTTGTTGTTTGTTATACAATTTTGGCATTTCTGAATTCAAAAAAGATAATTACTTTTACTAATATTGTAATTTATCACAAGTCTTTATAATATTTGCATTTTTAAATGTAGATTAATTATTATTTTGAAATGCCTGTTTACTAAATTCAAGTATATTTTACATCTAGTTTATTTTGACATTTCGATATTTCTATCTTTGTGAAATACAATTATATCATTAATAATGTATTTTATCGCATTTCTCAGAAAAAAATTCTTCCAAACTTGCTTGATAAACCAGTTTTTAAGCAACGCGAAAACTTTCATTAAACAATTTAATCGGAAGTAGGATCTTTACACCAGAGAAAAAAAGAAAAGAACTATTCCAGCCAACACGTATTTCTTCAGCTTCTTCCAATTTTATACGTTTCGCTTAGATTTGATGCTTTTCCGCTTTTTAAATCAAATAAAAGCCGTAACCGCTATAGATATCTTAAAATAGAAAGAGAAACCCTTTATGTAAATTTACAGATTTATTTAAGTTTATTAACGAAAACATTCGTTTTTCAAATGGACAGAAGATTGTGCCATGATGTGTGTTAATAGATATACTTGAATATTTGCTGTTATGCAAATGCTTTTCCAGAAAGATTCGTTTACTACGTATAGATATATTTTATATTATGGTTAATTTGAAATACCTATGTTTTTGCCTTTATAAAATATTTTTTAAGTATTTATTCCAAACTTGAAAGATAAGTGATAAAGTAATCAGCATGGAAACTTACATTAAATGGTTTAATGGAAAATATAATATTTCATTAGAGTGAAAAAATAAGAACAATTTCATCTGGTACTTATCTCATCTGCACATAAGCATCTCCGAAAGTAGAGACTGCTTGAAAAATTAATTTTCGCATTTTAATATTTACACAGTCATTTACAAAACATTTGCCATATCTGAAAATAATATTTGATTTGTAATTTTTTTATTTTTTTAACTGATATTATTTTTATAGCAATTTTAATTGCTTAAAGGATAATCGTCATTACATCAGTTTTGAATCCCTCTGAATCTTTCCTGTTAATATGTGATCTCACTAAAAATTTCTATACCCTAAATTTTATGTTTTATGTTAATGAAATGCATATTTTAAAAACAATATAGTTTTCTGCAACAGTGAAATCTCTATTGATTAGGGAATAAAAACAATGCTGAATACTTTATAAAATAAGAAAAAATAATTTTAAAACCATTTAAGATTTTCAACTTAAGATATTTACTTGTTTCAGGAGTTTAAATTAATTTTTATTTATTTACATGAAATTATCGAAAAAGTAATTAGTTAAAAATTTGAATCAAAATATTTAGAAATTCTTTTTCCTTAGATTTGTAGTTTAGGTTCTATTAAACTATTTCTAAATATTTTTCTTATATTTCGCAAAATGTAAAAATTCTAATGTAAATAAGCATTTTTTAAAATAAAAAACATTTCCATTTTTCAATTTTTGAAGAATATGAAGTTTAAGTGTTGTATTTCTGAACAAAACATCTTTCCATGAATTCATTAAACAGCGAAAATTTACCCTTAAATACCAGATTTCTCAAAAAGAAATGTAAAAAATGTTTTTAGGCTTTCATTTCTTAGATAAATAAAGGGAAAAATACATAATAAAAATCATATTTTGTTTTAAGTATGGTTTACGGTTAACAAACAATTTATTACTAATCGGCAATATTTAATTGAAAAAATATTTTTCCTTAATAAAATTGTATAACATTAAACACATATGAAGTTTTAAAACTATGAAAAGAAATCAATATTACTTGCACACTGAAGTCAAAAATAGGGGATTTTTCAAGCTTCCAAATGATACAAAGAGCACAGTAGCAACAATTGAAAAAGTAAACCTATCTTTATTTTTTACCAACACAAATGTTGCCATCTGCATGTTGATAATTGATTTAATAATATATTCAGTGTGTATTTTATTGGAAACATTATTCTAGATCAGCAAATTTAAAATTATTTATATTTTAAACACGAAACTTCGTTTCCTTAACATGGGGAAAATATAAAATAATAAAAACTACCCTAACTGGTTGAAATGTTCCGATTCGTATTTTTGTATTCAAACGGCATTCTTTATCTTTGAAATGCTTTTCTTTTTCTATTTTCTATAATACTTTTTCTTAATACCTCATACATGATACGTGCATGATCAAAAGTCAATCGATGCTTTTGATTTTAGAAGTTTCGTCAAATTAATCCAACAAAATAACGAATTCCTCTACATTTCTCGGTAAAAACAAGCTGAAAATTGCACGTCAAGAACAGCAAAGGAGGTGCGTTCGTACTATAGCAAAATTAAAAAAATATATTCATATCTTAGTGTAGTAGTATATAGTACATCGAATACAGTATAGTTGCATAAATCTTTTGTGTGTCCCTGTAAACTATCTGCTTTCTATTATACGAGAAATAATTGTAGCAAACATCAACAACGTACATCAATTTCATAAATTTTGAAATAATTTAATAGCATGCGTTATAATAATATTATAAAGCGCTCCTAATAATGGTTCCCCCTATACTATTGTGTAATGGAATACTTTTGTGTGGCCCAGTGAATTAATAACAAATATTCTTTGTATCACATATTGTGCAGAACGTATTTTTTAGTATATAATTCATAGATGCATATCAATTATGTTATGTTCAAAAGAGTATAACATGACATCATTAAAATTCTTTTGGAACCTTTTTTTAACATAGACCATAATAAGCGGAATGCTTTTGATCGTCCCTTAATTAAATTATTCATGCGCTTTTCATAAAATTTGAAGTGAGTCGACAAACTTATGCAATAATTATACATTTTAAATTTCAAACGATTCGGCTGGGTGGTTTTTGCTCTGTTTTATGAAGACAGACAGACAGACTGAATGGCGATTACAGGTGCTACGTATTTTCAGGATGTCCAGAAAAAAAGACCCCGATTTTAAAATTGAATAGCTCAAAAATAAAGATAGAAGAATAGATAGAATTATGCGGTAAAAGTTGATTTATTAGGTAAACTGTAAAATCCTTATATGGAAGTTTCAAATGGCGAATATTTTGAAAAGATTGTGTTCTGATTGCACAGAATATTTGATTTGACATTATTCTTGTTTTAGATTACTTGGAGAGATTGTATGAGTTTTTCGGATTACAATGCCGTATTTAAAAATTTTTTGGAGTTATATTTTTTTAAAATTTCAGAATTACAAAAATTTAGCTCCAAAAATCGTTAAAATATGGCAGTCTACGCCGAAATTTTCTGCAAGCAATCTAAAACAAGAAAAATGTCTAGTCAAGCATTCTTTGCAATCCGAACACAATCTTTTCAAAATATTCTATATAACATTTTTACAGCTTACCTAGGAAAAAAACCCTTTTACCGAATAATTCTATCGATCTATCTATGTTCGGTTTTTGCAAAACTTAATTTTGAAATCGATCTTCTTATTTGCTGGACACCATTTATATAATTACGATTGCATCTAAAAGCATTTTACCGCATATTTTCAAACTGATCTTCACAAAAAAGCTGTTAAAGAGTGGTGTAGAATTTTAGAAATCTTACTTGGGATCGAACCTTAAATGAAATCGGATATTATACGTCAGACTTATCAAATGAGAAGCGTTTGTACTACAACTAGCTTTATAAATATTCAGACGTTGTGAAAATAGCTGTTACATTCTTATGCAAAAATGGGTAAAGGGAAAATAATTTATATATATTAAATTCAATGATACAAAAATGATATTATCCCATTTTAAATATGACGTAATCAAACGCTGCAAACTATTTCCTGTTTTATTTTTTAAATTATGTAATTTTAATGGCACCATATAGAAAGTGTTTTGAAAATGTTTTATATGGGCTGTTTTATAGTGTTCTAAATTGTGTAGAGTTTAGAATATGTTGTTAATTTGGTGACAAAGTATTATGCAGCTCGACACTATTATAAGAACATATTTTCAACAACACTATTTCTCAGAGGTGACATAAATTAATAAGAGTGACGGGATCTGCATAGTCATGTGCCACAAATTCATGACATTTTAAGTATTTTGTGTTATAGGCAAATATTATTTTTCCTATCAATTTGGTATTACTCCTTTAATTATCTTTACATTTAAACTGTTATTTTAAAATATGTCTTCCGATATTTTCTTTATATTTCTGAAATTTAAGAAAAATTGGTTTAATCTTTCTCTAAATACTTGATAAAAACTCTAAAATCAAGTGTCTAGAATTTTTTGGCCACATAGTGTTTGTACTTCTCTCTACGTTTTGTAGGACACTACCAGCTTTAAACATTAAAATACAATTTCTTTATTAAAAATAACATTTTTCAAAATCTCTTTTGAAATAATTATTCCTGAACAGTGGATAAAAAATAATGAAGAATTTTCCCAAACTGAATGCAGTTTTAAGATATTTAATAAAATGGTTCGCATATAAGATAATTTTTATTTATTTTTATTTTGTTAACTTCTTGTTTAAAAAAAATGTGCAATTAAGGTAGATCTGAAAAAGGGATTGTTTTTATAATTACAATCTTCAATAAAAGTGTTTGTATAAGAATATTTTTATTTTAAATTTCCGGGTTTAAATTACGTAACATGATTAAACTTGTTCTTCTTTTTATTTATTTGATGATGGATATTTCAATGTAATGAAGTGTTTTTAATTAAAGAGGAATTTTTTTCTTGAATTTTCTACATTAAGATGTTTAAAGTACATGTTTTTGGAGCAGAACATTATTATGAATACATATGATGTAATAATTAAATGAATTAAAAAAACAGTTTTGAAAGCAAAAAACGTAATAATTTGAGAACGTCAAAATAGCATTCGAGAAATGCTTAAGACAGTAATTAAATATTCAAATTATAACTTAATATAAATTTAATGGATTTTCAAAGTGTTTTGTTTCCTTATGTAATAAAGTTAAATGTCTTCAATTTTTAATGAAAATGTTATGTGTAAATTTCCGCGGGGAAAATAACAAGATATTTTGAATGCATTCTTCTAATTTTTATTTTTCTGATTTAAAGAAATGATACAAACAAAAGACGATAAATTACCAAATGTAATTTCTTGGTTATTAATATGTATTTTGTATGCCTCCAATAACTGAAATTAAAAATGTCAATTTTGGTGATTGTATATGAGGGATTCATAACTATAATAGATCAATTTTATTTTGAAAAAAAAAACAGTCGGAAATTGCATGTAAAGCGTAGCAAATGTGGTGGGTTGGTAATATAACGAAATTTTGAAATTCTCAGATCTTGCTATAATAGAACATAGTAAATATAGAACATAAAACAGTACAATAAAACTTAGTGCACTCTATACAACAGTACAGTACTTCAAATACAGTATAGTAGCCGACAATTTTTGTGAGTCCCTGTAAATACTATCTTGTTTCTATATAGATAGGAAGTAACTTGTAGTAAACCTCAGCAACGTATATCAATTTCACAAACTGACAAACAATAATATAATTAAAACGCGTGCCAAACAATATTTTCCCCCAATATCACTATGTAAAGGAATACGTTTCTGAGGCCTTATAAATTAATAAAAAAAATTACGTCACATGTACAAAATATATATTTTAGTATATACTTCATTGATACTTATAAATTGTGTAATGTTCGAAAGAGTGAAACATCACTGAAATGCATTTGAAATTATTTTTGCCCATTGGCCGTAATTTAACGGAGTAGTTTTGATTGTCCTTTTAATTAAATTACACACCCGATTTTCATAAAATTTGAAATGTTTGATAAAATTATACAACAATTATGTAGTTTTCATTTCTAAAGGTTCGATTCGGTAGTTTTCGCACTGTTATATGCGGTCGGACAGGCGAACGGACTGAATTATGATTATAGGTGCTTCATATTTGCATAATTACGAACGCCCCTAAAGATGAGATAGACCATTTATAATGCAAATAAAATTTCTTTTATTGACTAACACAGGGAGCTAAGTCTATGCCACATACTTCCTCATATATGTGATCTGTTTACAAACTTTGTTTACCATGGAAGTGGAAAATAAAATTATGCACATTCAAAAGAAAAGATCTCTCTCTCTCTCTCTCTCTTTTTTTTTTCAAAATAGACTTTGTCTACCATGTTTGTAAGCTTCTTATGTATATAATTCTTGAACGAATCTTGTAATCTACATGCTGAAACCTTCTCAATATGCTGAGCTATTGGGTGTGAATTTTGTAAATCTTCTTGCAATATATCCATAAAAATTTATTAAATCTATTAGATTTTTAAATCATAAGATATTAAGAACTCACCTTTTATATAGACATTTGAATGAACAATTTTATATTACTTGAGAGATATGTAACAAATATTAAAAACAAATATTATTGACATGTTTTGGTCCTATTCCAATAAGAACTATAATCACAAGGTAAAATATTTGTATAACGTTACTCCATAAAGTTGCTGGTACCCAAGCTTCCACCAAGTTTATGGTGGAATAATGATTAACAAAGATAACCAGTGTAACATTACACTAATATGTGATGTTACACCATTAACGTATGTTTAAATTACACCATTATATAGGTGAAAAAAATAGCACACCATAACACAGGTGGTAGAAAAGATGCCAGCAGTTTTATGAAGTAGAGTTACACAATTCTTTTATAGTGCATGTGGAAAATTATTATGATTTTTATTAGAATAGGACCGACATACGTCAATAATATTTGTTTTTAGTTTTTGTTACACATCTCTCAAGTAATATAAAATTGTTCATTCAAATACAATGCAGTTGACTCTCGTTGATTCGAAATCGGATAATTCGAATTTTCGGATAATTCGAATTTTCGCTTAATTCGAAGTCCCGAAAATTTCAATGGTAGAATAACATTAAACTTTTTCATTAATTCGAACTCGTTTTCGTAATTCGAACTAAGGAGAATTCCGATTTTCATTCTCCCTTTCTTTCTCACGGATATCAGATCACTGGAATAACTTTTTTTCTTTGATTTTTGTGAAAATTGTTCCGAACGGGTATACATATAATTCCATGCATTTGATATTCATATTCTAAGTGTCCCGTCTATCCTTCAGTGACACTTCAAATTTTTCTTTCATTGTGCTTGTTTTTAATCGTTTAATTAGTTTATGTATTTAAACATTCTAATTTAATATTAAGTCATTTGATTATAACAGATATAATAAATTAAAAAGTCCTTCCGGCAATGCCGGGAGGAAGAGGTAGCTTTCATATATTTATACATTTATTTATTTATTTTAAAGTAAGTTACATTGTTCAAAAATACTAAGCTCAAATTAGTGGAAATAATCTTATAAAATTAGTGATTTTATAAGATTGAATACTAGTTTATGTCAAGACTGAATATTAATAGGAATTTTTAGAAATTAGTCATCTTTTATTCAACCTGGTTATATTTTAAGCGATTTAGAGAGTCACCAAATTCCGCGATATCATAAAGTGTATGCAATTTTAAAGCAACATGATGGATCGTTCAGATTAGACCGTTTCAATATGTCAGCCATAAGCAAAATTCAAAGTGCTATAACTCAATCATTTTTTAAGATATAGACAAAACAAAAAGTGTTCTGGAATCATTGTTTTAAGTTTTAACACGTAAAAGAAAAATATTTTTCAACTTTTAATTTTTTCGCATTTAATTTTAAATTTTAATTTTTTAAAAAAATTTAAAATGGCCATTATTTTGAAACAAAATGGTGGATGATGCTGGCCAACAAACTCGGTCGAGACATTTGTATTTACTATGTACATACCATGTTTCATTGAAATCGGTTCATAAATACGCGTGTTATCACGTGACAAAAGCAGATCGTTTCAAAATGCCAGCCATAAGAAAAATTCAAAGTGCTATAACTCGATCATTATGTAAGATATAGACAAAATAAAAAGTGTTCTGGAATAGTTTTTTTAAGTTCTAACACGTAAAAGAAAAATATTTTTCAAATTTTGATTTTTTCGCATTTAATTTTAAATTTTTAATTTTTTTAAAAATTTAAAATGGCCACCATTTTGAAACAAAATGGCGGATGATGCTGGCCAACGAACTCGGTCGAGACATTTATATGTACTATGTACATATCAAGTTTCATTGAAATCGGTTCATAAATGCGCGTGTTATTACATGACAAAAATCAGACCGTTTCAAAATGTCATCCATAAGAAAAATTCAAAGTGCTATAACTCAATCATTTTTTAAGATTTAGACAAAATAAAAAGTGTTCTGGAATCTTTGTTTTAAGTTCTAACACGTAAAAGAAAAATATTTTTCAACTTTTAATTTTTTCGCATTTAATTTAAAATTTAAATTTTTTTTAAAAATTTAAAATGGCCGCCATTTTGAAACAAAATGGCGGATGATGCTGGCCAACGAACTCGATCGAGACATTTGTATGTACTATGTACATACCAAGTTTCATTCAAATCGGTTCATAAATACGTTAGTTATCGCATGACAAAAATCAGATATATATATATATATATATATATATATATATATATATATATATATGGTTATATATATATATATATATATATATATATATATATATATATATATATATATATATATATGTCAACATTTGAACGAAGGATGGTTTTGGGGTCTGGGGGTCATGATCGGTGAAAATATACCAAAATTTTCCGGAAGTGCTTTCCTCCGGACGGCTGCAATAGGTAGCTTTTTACTTTTTGTAATGAAAGCTACCTAAAAAACACAATAACATTAATTCCTTTGTAATACTGTCATATTAAGTATGTTCTCTTTTCGTACTTTCCATAATTCGAACTTCGGATAATTCGAACATTTTTTGTGGTCCCGACGAGTTCGAATTAACGAGAGCCGACTGTATATCCTTAAGAAAGATTACTGAAAAAGGCTTTTCCCCCCGCTCGAATAAAAGAGCTGCAATTCAATCAAACACTATGATATTTTTACTCAAGCTATTATTATCTTTTTTTTACAGAGACAGCTTTTGATAGAAGTCGGAATCTAATTCATTTATAACCCTAACAAAGACATTTTCAAATATGTTATGTGAAATTATTGTAAAATGCACCACGAGAAAAAGGTCATGCAGACTTCAAAGATGTAAAGTCATAAAATAATAATCAAAGAAGAAACATCCAGATCAATTCCAACACATAACTGAGAACTATTACGATTCGTTCACCACAATTTTGGAGTGATAATGTTTGCCATATTTAATCACAGAAATCAGATTTTATATTAAAAATATTATTATACTTGAATATTATTAACAAAATATCTAAAAGTTAATAGCTATGTACTTTATTCAAAAACTTAATGTCAGTCCATATACACTTTGAGAGTATTTTGAAAATATCTTTATATAGAATATATAGATATGGATTATATAGAATAAATAGATACTTTTATCACGAAGTCCGTTAAGAATATATCCTGCATAATATGCAATTGTGAAGAAAAAAACGGAGACTTTAAGATTATGATTCAAATTATCACAAAAGTGTCATGCATGCCACAGGGTGGCGTCTGAAAAGCTGTCTATATTATTTATAGAGACTTTACTATAAAATGTTTTTCTGACATATGTTGTAATATAATAAGAATATTGCATGCAAAAAAATCTGCAAACAATTTAATATTTCTTTTTTATTTAAATTTTAAAATTTTAAACATACTTAATTTTTGATATAACTCTGGAAGTACTTACTCGAGGTAGAAAATTTTTACACTTTTGTGTGCAGAAAATGTGTCATTTAATTAATTTATTATTTCTTAAAATATTAAATATGAATTTTTTTTAAAAATTAAGCAATAAAATTTAAATATTCTTATGCGTAAGTTTTGCATTAATTATTCTATTTTCACAATTATTACACAAAATAAAAAATTCGGAACACAGTTTGTTAGAAATAAATATAAAATCTCTGTTGGAAATTTCATACATATATCTTGCAAGAAACTTTAGAAATAATCTTTTAAAATTGACAAGTCATGGAAAATTTCATTTTATAAACCAATAAAAACATGCATTTTTTTTTTTTTGGGGGGGGGGGGATCTTTAGATACGATACCCATTAATGGCCAAATTTATAGAGTTTGGAGCAGATGAAAGCTTTAAAAAATCATTTTCAAGTCTTTTCATACAGAAGGGTTTCTGTAAGGTTCCCTCTATGTAATGCTAATTTTTTTTTTTTTGAGCAGACAATGAGTTGAGAACTTAAGAAAAGTAATTGATAACGATATTCTCTTCTGATAGCAATTGAATCAGATAAAGCAATGAAACTATATGTTATTCGCATCTAATTACTGCTGTTCTAGACATGTTCAAATCATCATGAGAATCATTTCATAGCAAAAATTTCCCGAATCCTTTGATATTAAATTAAAAGGGCTAAAATTAAAGCTATAAAATCTAAAAAAACTGATTTTATAGCTTTCATTTTAGGCCTCTCGGCATAAAATTACAAATGTTTACAAAACACATTGTTTTTATTTTAATGCCAAATCTTGTAAATTTGGAATATAAATTGTTTTTCTTCCACAGTTAATATAATGCATTTACTACAGATACCATTTGAATAAGATTGTCCAGATTATTGATAACTTTCTTGAAATATATTTTATCTAATATATTTCTAAATATATTATATTATATATATTATAATATAATATTATATATATAATATATTATAATACATTATATAGCTAAATATTTTATAACTAATATTTTTATGAAAATATTTTCTATAAACAATACGATTACTGTATAATTACGTAAAACATGAAATATATAAATTAAAAATATAACATTTTAATGGATTTAATTTTTAGTTTATCAGTAATTGAAAAAAAAAATAATTTTTTTAATAAAAACATTTCATTAATTTCATAATTAAAAAAAAAATGTTTAAATTTCTAAAAAAAAAAATTTTAAATACGTATATTCTAAAAAAATGTTTTGAGCATGGGAATTAGCGAAAGAGTTTTATGAAATCATGCTATAAACATTTCTTCATTAACCTACAGAAATGTTAATAAAAAACTGTTCATTTTGTAATCAAGTACTTTAAGCAAATGGAACTGTTGAAGCTTAAAAAAATTCGAGTTTATGAAAAACATAATGAAGGAAATTTTCGGGACATTTTAAAAAGAGACGCTTAAAAATTCTTTTAATTATGCTAGTTTACAAAAATATATTAAATGTCGTCTCAGTAAAAAACGATTACGTGAATACTTTAGAGTTTGTTTGTTTTTAATCTCAGAATATTAATATTGAGCTTTTTAAAAATATCTCATGAAATTCTACTTTAACTAGTTATTCTTTTTATTATTTTTATTAGCAGTTTAACTAGACTAAATTAGTCTATAAATTTAATTATTAGTAGTGTTTTATAAAAGTTATTGTTTTGTCAAAGCTACAATTTCGTAAAATTGATTTTTCTTTAAATTTGAAAAAAAATCAATGTATATATATATATTTATTTAGTTTTGTAAAAAATTAGTATATAATTTTATGAAGTTTAAATTTTTCCTTAAAAATCTTTAAATGAATATAAATTAAATTAAACTAATTAAGTACATCCAAGTTTTGATTTATCAACGAAATTTTAACATAAAGTCCATTTTTCATTTTAGTTCATTTTAAACTAATTTTATATAATTTACACAAAAACCTTCAACGTACGTAAAATATAACAGTACTTTTTTTTTTTTTATAAAATTGACATTTAACTATTTAAAATACAAAATGCAATAAAGAAGCTACATTTTGATACCATTTAGAGAAACGTTGTTTAAGACAGTTATTTTGTTTAGTATATTGAAAGTATTACTGAAATAATTTGAAAAAAGAACATGCTTCAAAAAAACCTGGCGTTGTTAAAAAATCTTTCTAAAAGATTAATTTTTTATGCATATAATACAAACATGCAATTTATCTTATTATAAGGTATAGAAAATTTAATTTTAAAAATTTGCATGCGTTATCTCAATAAAATGTAAGGTTGTGTGCCTGTAAATATGGATAATTGATTTTTTCTGTCTGTGTATGCGCGTGTTTCTAAGATAACTTTAATAAAGAGATAAATCCTTACAATTATGGAAGATAAAAATCAAAAATAAAAGTTTAAAAAAATCCCTGTCGACTTGGCCTATAGGCGGAGGTAGATTTCGCTAAGTGCTCATTCCAACAACAAAAAAATAAAATATAATTAGAGGGAATACCCAGTTTAGCAATTTTACCGTAAAATGGGGTGAATAGAAACAGCGGGATGAGTAGGAACGAAGCTTTCCGATCACACAAATAAATTCATTATAAATATATGCGATGATATTTTTAGTTGCCAATTTTTTATAAGAAGGAAATATCATTAAGAGTTGAGAAATTCATTTTGCCATCTTAGCACCACTACTGAGGTACATAAAAAATCTGCAAGTGGATCCTCAAAACTTCATATTTTTAACATCTTCAAAACTGTGTATGTAACTGCAGTATTTTTCGTGTCCTTAACCTAAGAGTGGGGATTTTTAATTAATTATAAACCTATAAACTATATCCTGTGTTAAATTCTACTTATTTCTAAACTACATAAGAAAAAAGTGGAAAATGGCTTGTAACATCAGAGGTTTAAGATTTACGGGGTGAATCGAAACATGTTAACTCTCGTGGTTTATTTTTCTATTGAGTAATATTTTCATGTAATATCTGAAAACATGCGCATGAATATGTATTGTAACAATATTTTGTTTGAGCCAATTACTTGAAGAGTTTAAAGGGACCAAGAAATTGCTTAGTTAAACAAAAAAGTCAAAAGCCAACGGACATTGAATTCAAAATAGAAAAATTTAAAAATGACAAACTATAAAAAATATTGCACAGAATTATTTTCTGACAACCACAATATTACACAAACAGCTCAAAATATAAAACAAATCAAAAAAGAGACGGATGCAAACAGTACTGAAGGCTGGGGATGAGGACTGGACTTGAGGCTGGGGATGAGGACTGGGCTTGAGGCTGGGGATGAGATCTTATTAATGCGTGCAGCGATTGTGGTTACTCAATAGATTCACTTACTCAATGACTACTAGTAAAAGATAATTTAGAACAGGGCTGAATTTGTTTAAGATTCCATCTTTTGCAGTTCGAATTCAATTCCTTATTAAAAATTTTAATTTTTCTTGAGATTAAAGTTGCTTTCGAACTTTTGAAATTTAATACCTATATTATATATAAAGTAAAGGCTTGGTTTGATAATAACTACGTGTTTCTATTCCTATCTTATCATTTTTACCTTTTTTTACTAACTCTATTAAAGTTTGAATTGAAAAATAAAGATAATAGGATTTGTTCCAATTCACCCCTATCTGTGGGGTGAATTGGAACACCATTAAAAATTGAAAAATTTACATACAAACTATAAAAAGTGTTACGTTTTTGCTTAAAAAATAAAGATCAAAACAAGACCGAAGTTTCAAATAAAAAAAAATAAAATAATTAAAACATCAATAGTTGTTTTTTTTAATGTTAAAGTTGCAAAGTGTTCCGATTTTGCCCATTAACGAACTTGACCAACATTTTATGCCCCTTGTTTTTATGTATCAGTTTGAAAGAGATTTGAGCAGAACAGAAGTTATCGTGACCACAAGAAAGTGATATAGACGGATAGATAGATAGATAAACTTTTTTACTGATGATAATTTTAAGTTCTAAAGGTCATGATCGGCGTAGATCTGCAAAAACATTTCAGAAATTCCAACATATGAGCAACCGCAATAGGTAGTATTTCATACGAAATCTACCTAAAAGGACATTTCAGAAACCATTCGCAATATTGTTTTATTTATGGAATTCTCACCACTCTTTCATAAAGTAGAAAAAAGTGGATTCTTACCTATGATAAAGGATTTTTCTCTGTCTTAAAGGATTTTTCGGAATTTTCTAACTTAATTCAGGGATCATAAAAGAACACTTTAATATGTGTCTATAGAACCAAGCGTCAAAACTATTGAGCGTTAATTTAAGGTTAAAAATAAAGAATAACTTATTCCATAAATCCATATCACTTGGGTTTTTTCTTTGGGCTTTATAAAAAATCTTGTCAACGTTTTAACTCTACCTAATAATTTTCCCGACTTGAGACACAGAATTGAAGAGACTATTGCTTCGATTAATTCAGACTTATTAATAAAAAAATTGGATGATTTGAACTTTATGTTGGATTTTTGTCTTATAACTAAATGTGCAGAGATTGAACATTTGTTGAACAGAAAAACAAAGTTAATTTAGCTTCAGTTTGATAGATCAATTTAGTTAAATACTCTAGTTTGTTTTCTGTTTTAATATAGCATTGAAGTTGGGACATTCTTTATGATTTTCCTGAACATCCTGGAATAGTCAAGCGAATAACTCGTGTTTATATAAACACATACTAGTGTCTTATAAAAGAAAATTATTAATTCTGTCTATGCATTTTTTCTTGAACAAAGTATTTTTAAAGTTACATGAAAAAGTAGCCTGATTTATATAACATATTTCGTTATAACGTGTTTATGTTTGAAAAATGTTATATTGATGTAATATCTTGGAAAATATTTACTGGTTCATAATCTATGAAAGACTTAACTAGGCCTCAATTGCACCAAATTATTTTTTGAAGACAGTGCCCTATTTTTTAAAATTATTTTAATGGCTTTTTCAATCCAAAATAGACTAAGTTAAAAAATAGTCAGATGCAGCATTTCCAAAACATTTTCCTATCTTATACTTGTAAATATTTCAAAATTCACTATCCCAATGACAAAGTTAAAAGACAATCTATGCCCATCATGAGGATCCTGGTCCGTTTATTAGTTCATGAAATAGGATTATTGTGAATATAGTGAAAAATGGAGTATTAAAGCTTAACTTATTGAGCTATTTACATCAAAATATACTTAGCTGTAATATTTATCAAGGTATACCTGAAATTAAAGATTAAGTAAAATGTGTACCTTAATTTATGGGATAGAGCTATTACAGGAAACGGGAATAATTCAGCACAGAAATACCATCTATTGGACTATTGACACAAAACGTACACTGAACCAATTCATTTTAAGGATGAACTAAATCTGAAGTTTTTAAAATGCTATACATTAATTCTGAAATTGAACTATTTCAGAAATCATGAAAAATACATTTTAGCAGCGCCATCTTAAAGCGAATTACATCAAAGCTACATCAAACATCAATATATGTCTTGAACTACTTGAATATAATTTTTTATTAAATTCCGTGCAATAGTAATTGAGATAGACTGCCAACAAAATTTATGTCACACAGAGACAACAAAATCATTAACTCTCTGACAGCCATTTTTAAAAACTTTTTTTAGAAACTCGTATTATTTAAACATAAACATCCGTCAAAAAACCATAATTCGAAAACATTTACTAATACAATGCCTTCTTATTATTAAAACATATATATGCTTCAAAAAACCGAAATTCGAAAACATTTACCAATCCAACGCTCTCTTCTTTAAATGATAGAAGACAGTAAAAGTCAATGTTTTAAAGTAGATTTCCCCCTGAATTTATTTTCACGAACACGTTTCTAAAAATCCAGTCCTTTGAAGAGGAATAAGTAAGTTTTTCTAAGCTGATTTTCAATACCGATTCTAAGAATATTTTATAAGAATAATTCTTGAGCATAAAATTTTACAAACAGGCTAAAAATTTGTCTTTTTTTCATTTAGCATGTTTTTTTAAATTAAAAATTATGTCAAAGAAATCAATGTTCCTTTTTCTCTAAAAATCCTTTGAAACAAAACTAATTTGCGTTAATGAAGGATTTATTACACACCAAACTTTTTCTCAGTTAAAAGTGAATGTGTAACAAAGTTTCCACTTTTTGCTTTCAAAGATAAAAACAAACTTCCTTTTACCTAGAAGAATGCTTTTCACTTATCTCAAGCTTGGTTTGGATTTAATTAACCTCTATCTGGAAAGTTTATAATTAGCTCCTTGTTTACATTGTTACAAATTTCAAAAGTATTTTTTTCATCTGCGGCAAAAGTTTTGGAAGATAACTACGAATTAAAGTTTTTTTAAAAAATGGAATAAATTCAACACTTTTCAAACTTCTTTATTTATTTATTATGAAAGATATAAAATAGTAAAAATAAAACTATGAAAAACATGAAATTTAATATGCACAAAATAACATATTAACGTTCTGGAGCACTTAGTGTAACAATATCGTTGAAAATGCAGTTATGGCGGCAGCCAAACGAAACGTCATACATACAAATCCGAATTAAAAGCTATTCTATTTAGACAAAATGGAAATCATGCCAAAGGCAATGTCTTTTATTCCTTAAAAGAGTATATTGCTTGCGTTTATCTTTAATCGAAACTAAATCATTTAAGCACAGTTTATTATACATCATTTGAAAATGTACCGTTCATTTGTAAAGTGGTTGGTCGGAACACAGGAATGTTGTCATTGCGAAATGACTTTACTCCGTGAGCATTGGCTATCACAAATTAAGAGAGAAAATGCAGAAGACAGAGAGACGGAAGTAAGCCGTAAAATCCTCTTTTTCTAAAATATGAAAGAGCAAAAAAAAATTAATAATATAATACAAAAAAATGTAAAAATAAAAATATCATATCAATACAAAAATTGTAATTTTTTTCACTTTATTAACGCAACATTATAACATTTAATACTACATTAACAGAAGGCACCAATAATTATAATTAGCAAGTATTACTTCAAACGAAAATGAACATTAACCAATGCCGATTGCTTAAACTAGAAGACGTCATATAAGAATAGTTACACATGGTAGTGTTACACATGGCAGGCTAAAGTAGAAAATGAAAATAAATTAAGAGTTTGGAAAATATCAAAGGAATTTTAAGGCTTTTTTTTGGAAGAGGGTTCTAAATCGCCATTTCTGCTCGAGATAAGAAAAAGGCTTTTTTGGCAACAGACGTACTTATATTGCTCTTTAAAATAGACAGGAAACGACTCATTAGCTGTCAGGATTCAATCTCTGTGGAAAGTTTGCGCAAGTCTTTAATAGATAGATATTGAGGTCGTCATGACTTGCATCTTTCCGGATTAACGTAGTTGTCTTACAAATTCTACGCAAGAATTTGTTTTAGAAATTTTAAAAGTTCTGCATCTGAGTACTAGAAAATAACTTTGAGACAACACACCCATTGATCATTGTTGACCTGATGAAAGATTTTTAAAGTAACGAGTAAACCCCGAAGGATTTGTTCGCATTATAGCTGAAATATTTGTATATTTAATTTTTATTAGAAGACATTATAATTTTAGGAATAATTCAAAAATTGTTAATTAAAGCACAGTTTAATTAAAGTTCATTAATCATGTGCATTAGGCAACAAGAACTTATATTAATAAAAAGAACTAAAACTAATTCTAAATAAATGTTAATTTCTAAAGTATTTTCTAGCTTTTATGCTTATTTCATACGCTCATTTCGGTATTCATTGAAGTTTTGAATTTTTCAGGAACCATCTTATCACGGATTTACATCGTAAACATCCTCTCATATTCCAAGTTTCTTGTCTAACGGTCTACCACCTTCTTGCTGGTAGTGGCACTATCAACAGAGAGTTGGTACGAATGTGATAGAAAGGTGGTATAATAAGATGCCTAAGTTGAAACAGGTAATGTCATCATTAATTTTCAAATAGAATTCGTATTTCCTATTATCTCACAGAGAAAAACATTTGAAATAAGCTTTTAAAGGTTATTTTAGAACGTATGTTGAACAGGACAAACCTAAATGGCAAATTTACCGACTTACATTAAAGCCTATATTGGATCAAAAAATGTGAAAATTGATTCGAAATCATTACTTTTGCGTATTATCCATTATATTTTAAGATTGCATAGAAATAGTAATGTAAAACCTTTTTTAAGATATTTTTCACTCGTTTCTTTCGTCTAAAATTTCGAAATTATTTTCAACTGTTTTTTAAAGTTATTTATATTTTGTATGTAATTACCGTGCAATAATTCCACTTTTTGAGCTATTTTGTATCACAGAAATCGCAATTATAAGTATTTTCTTCGGAAACCCTCTAATAGTATTAGCACCAATAAAAATACAGCTTATGCTTGGGCAGGCTCTATAACAATCATTTTTTAAAAATCGGTTTGTTATTTTATAAGTTTGCATAAAAATTGTAATCTAGAATGTATTTAGATCGCTTTTCGCTTACTTCAGTCTGTTTAATTTGAAATTTTCTTTCGACGGTTATTAAAAAAGTATTTGCATCTTTTAAGTAATTATCGTGTCATAGTTTAAAAATGTTAGACCCGTCAGTATCACAAAAAAGCACTATTTAAAATATTTTTTTGTTTCTAAAATCCCAATGTGGCAATAAAAACAAATAAATAAACATATAATATAGCGTATATTGGAGCAGGGATTGTCAATTGTAATTTGAACCATTCTTTTAACACAAATTTGATATTTCCAGAGATTACTCAGAAATCATTAATTTAAAACATTGATAAAATGCTTTTCGCGCATTTTCCTCTTTTTAAATTTCGAATTTTTCTCAAACTGATCATAGAGAACACTTACATTTTATAAGTAATTACTATACTAACGTCCAGTTGCTAGTCCTTGATGTAAAAAAAGAAAACAATTTAGAACATTTTTTACTATAGAACACATAGATGGTGATGACACCAACATGAAATGGAGCCTATGTAGGAGAAGCGGCTTTCATCATCAATCTACAACCATTTCTTTTGAAATTGGTTGGCACTTTCTGAGATTGTGTAGAAATTGCAATTTTGAAAGTTTTTTTACACTTATCACCGGTTTTAAATTTCGAATTTTTTTGGAAGGTGTTCTAACAGATCTCGTGCATCTTACAAGTAATTACCTTGCCTAATTATTTGCTGTTGCTATTCTCTGTAGTAATCAGAAAACGCAATTTAGAACGATTTTTTCCGTGATTCAACAGATAGGTGGTTTTTAACACCGACATAAATTAATCTATATCAGAGCAAGGGCTGTTAACATCAATTTACAACTATAATTTTGAAATCAGTCTCATATTTCTTGAGATTAATTCCAAATCGGTATTTAGAACAATTTTAGAAACTTTTTTAGAACGCTTTTTGCGTATTTTCATCCTTTTTCAATTTCAAAATTTTGAAAAAATTTTTTAGAGATCATTTATGTATTGCAAGTAACTGCCATGCCAAATTCATGTTTTTAACTTTTCAGTAACATAAACGAGCCATTGGCAGAACTTTTTTGATGCTGCACCACTTTTGGATGAGTGGCATAGACAAAAAAATAGCCTATGTAGGAGCAAGATCTATAACAATGATTTTGAAACCATTATTATTTATGTCGGTTCAATAAGCATTGAGATTGCGCAGAAAGCTCCATTAAGAAAGTTTTTTAGAATCCTATTTCCGCATTTTCACACTTTTTAATTTTTAATTTTTTTAAATTGTTTTTAGGCATTATTTATAGCTTGTAAGTAATGACCATACCAAATTTCTTCTTTATAGGCTCATCAGTTGCACAAAAATCAAATTTTTAGAACTATTTTACTCCTGCTCATCTTTTGAGACTGTGGCATGGGAATAGGATATAGTCTATGATGGAACAAGAAAAACCCCATCGTTATGATATCATTAATTTTAAAACTGGTCCATTAGTTTTGAGAGTTTTTTCATGAGATAATCCGAAATATTTCTTCTTTATAATACTAGTATATATAATTTGTTCGAAGTTACAGGCAGCTATGATTATCTAACAAGGATTTCAGGGAGCATTGAGTTTTATTAGATTTGACTAACACATCTGAAATCTTCCTAGCCCAGGTTGATTTTAAATCTAGATAACTATCTAGATATTTATAGGTGGGGAACCAGGGTACGTCATTCAGTATTAAAAGACAATATAGGAGGAGATAGCCTTTTATTGAGAAAATCACGACAGCACAGTTGATTTATTTAATTTGATGCAGCAGGTCCTAACCAGAAATAACACTCCTGAAGATAGGATTGTAGTCTAGTAATCACAGTTTGAAATGAAATATTGCTAAACGTTATTGCCATATCATCTGCTTATAAGGATAAGAGGATATCGGGAACATCCTTAAAAAAATGTTGAACAGCCAGATATTAAGTATTCCTTCCTCGCTGTTTCAAAAAGGAGAAATTAAATTGTTTACTCTGAAAGAAAAGGTTCGACCTTTAAGGCAGTTCAAAAAAATGGAAAGGAGTTTTTGTGGATCATTGTGCAAAATCAACAATAAATATGTCAAATCTCAGACCCGGTCAATGGCTTTAAAAATGTATACAAATACAGTACTGGCTTTTTGGTGTTTCACGAAGCCGCCGAAATCATTTGTTGCTTTCCAAACATGGTGTTGTGTTTATGATTTGGTCTAAAAACAAACTGCTTGGGTACAATAATTAAATTATAGGTAATGAACTCTTTTAAATTATTCAAAAATATATGATCATATACTTTAAAGAGTCGAGATAAAATTTATACATCTGAAGCTAAAAGTGTTGCGTCTGTCCTGCGCTGGATAAGGATTGATACAATCAATCCTTCTTCCAGCAGTCATAAAATTTATTAAAATTAAGCATACAATAAATAAGAATACTTAAAGAGAAAATAGGATTTAAGGGAAAAGCATTAAGTTATTGGTATAGATTCGATTGATGCTGGAATCTTGTTTTTTATAGATTCCTGATGGGAGAAGTAACTTTAAAGTCACAGGCAGTGTTAAGAGTATTATTGTGATTTGTGTTAAGAAACTTGGTAACTTCTGTGTTGACAATGTCGCTTATCCTACGACTGATGACATCTTCATTAGGGTGGATCGATTGTCTAAGGCGAAAAAAAAATTACCATTCATCAAAATCTACCTATGCGGAAAAGATGTTCTATTGTATGGAGATTAAGGGAAAAATAATAAAAAAAATTAATTTAAAAATTTAATGCTGCCACGAAAGGGTTGAATTTTCGAAAAAAATTGAAAGAAGACCGAATTTTGGTTAGGTTATTTTTGTCAAAAACTAATTATTTTAATAATTTTTAACATCCAACAAATCGAAAAAGATGTTATATCGTATGGAGGTTAAGTAAAAAACAATAATAAGTAATAAATTCAAAATTTAATACTGCCACAAAAAAGTTCAAAATTCGATAAAATATTGAAAAAATGGAAAAAAATCTAATGTTGGTTAGATTTATTTTTGACGCAAAATAAACATTTTAATATCAATCAAAACCTACTTTTGCGTAAGAAATATTATATTGCATGGATATTAAGTAAAAAATTAAAAAAAAAAATAAAAAGACTAATTTCGAAATTTAATACTGCTGCAAGTGATTTAAAGTTTTGAAAAACTGGCAGTTCCAGTTTTTTCAGTTAGGATTTGTCTGCTTGTGTATTGTGTAGCTTAGTGTACCTTGAATATTACTATACCATGGCGGTGTTAAAAAAAAATTTAATAAATAAAGAGAGAGAGAGAGAGAGAGAGAGAGAGATGAATTACACCCTGTTTGGGTCTGGCTTTGATTTGCCAGTAAATATGCTACCTATTACAAAAAGTTATAAAACTTATATATTGGTATTTAAAAAATAACAGAAGAAAGGAATCGGTCAACATCTATTTATTTCCTGCCAGTGAGAAGGAGTTGCTAATAAGTTACAAGTGACCTGTAAATGAGATTTAATGTCAATAATTTACCACGCCAGCATTTTAAGAAAAATTAAACTGTTTCACGACAAATATTGAGCTCTTCTTAATTCTTGTAAAACAAAATAAGATATTGAAAACTACTACAGCCTTTGGGACCATTTCCGGAAGTACTGCCTATTTTTTTCAGTTCAATAGATTTGAATATGAATATGAATATTGAGTGTAAACTAAACCGACGTATTGAGAGCAAACTCACTTTTCTGCATCATCAGAATCATTGAAAAGCCAAAATGCTGCCGAGCTAGGTGTTACATCACCTATAGTGACGAAGATTGGCATCAGCCAGAATATTGGACAGTTTGGGCATTTCCGACCAAGCAGGTGCTGCCATCATGTCTGGGGCACTTCAAGATGTGGGCATTATATGTGGTCATTATCTCACAAAATTATGAATCGAATATTATTGACAGAAAAAAATCGGTATGACAAAACAAACCAAAGACCACTCCATCGTTTTAGTCATTCTCTTTAGTCATTTGTAAAAGATTATGATCATGGCCATTTTTTTAAAACTTTGATGGGTGTAAAGACAGACTACATTACTAGAAAACAACAGAAGAAAAATCATAATAGAAGCAGACTTGAGCTTGAAAAAAAGAACTTGGTTCTGAATACATCGGCTACATATACAGGGGTTGGACAAAAATATGGAAACACCTTTTGAAATGTATGTTTGAAAAGAAAAATTGATTATAATGAACTATGTTGATGGCACTAAGGTTTTCGACTACTGACTCCACCTATACAACTTCGTAAAATCGCTGCACCGTTTAGTCGTTGTTGGAGCACTGTTATGTGAGATTATCATTGCATTATGTCAGAGTTAACAGACTTCGAACGTGGACAAATTGTTGGCGCGCGTATGGTGGGTGCTTCCGTAAGCAAGGTAGCCGAGGTTTTTAGTGTTTCGAGAGGTACTGTGTTGAAGATTTATTCCGCATATTTCAAATACGGAAAAAACATCATCCGCTAAATCACAGCGCGGACGAAAGTGTGTGCTGAGATCGTGACAGACGATCATTAAGGAGGATTATCGCGAAAAATAAGCAGACCACAGCAGCAAAAGTTACTTCTGAAATGAATGTCGTGTTACCAAATCCTGTGAGTACCAAAACAATTAGAAGGGAGCTTCATAAATAGGGAATTGTTGGCCGTGTTGCAATTGAAAAGCCATCCGTCAGTAATGCTAATGCCTGTAACAGGAAAAAGTGGTGTTTAAGTCATAAAGCCTGGACTATAGAGCAGTGGAAGAGCGTAATATGGTCTGATGAGTCTTCTTTCACATTGTTCCCCACTTCTCGCCGAGTTTACGTCGTGAGAACGCCATCTCAAGCCTATAATACAGAGTGCTTGTTGCCAAAAGTGAAACATGGCGAGGATTCGGTGATGGTTTGGACAGCCATATCGTGGTTCTCTTCTGGCCCCATGATAACTCTGTAAGGGCGTATTACTGCTGAGACTTATGTGAACATTTTGGCCGATCAAGTCCATCCAATGGTACAAGCTTTGTTCTCCAATGATGATGGTATCTTCCAAGAAGACAACGTCCCAGTTCATACAGCTCACATTGTCCAGGACTAGTTTTTTGAGCACGAGGATGAATTTTCGCATCTCCCCAGGCCACCAAAGTCATCAGACTTGAATATTATCGAACCTTTGTGGTCTACATTGGAACGGAAAGTGCGTTCTCGCTATCCACCGCCAACATCGTTATCTGAACTTGCCACCGTTTTGCAGGAATAATGGTACAATATTCCCTTGGCAAACATACAGAAACTGTATTTATCCATTCTAAGAAGACTGCAAGCTGTTTTGAATAACAACGGGTACCGTACACAATACTAGGCAAGAAAACGTGTTTCTTTTAAGGTGTTTCCATATTTTTGTCCAACCCCTGTATATAAATTCTGGGAGAGTACCAAGCAATTTGAAAACACGAAGTACATTTTTTGGCATGTGTTAACAATAATATACATGTAACAAAGTTGGTTGCGATCGGTTGTGACGGGATATTTGTTAACATAGATGTTAAAGGATGTGTTATTCGAAATATGGAACTAATCTTCAAGCGTCCACTACAATAGTTTTTGTGCTAGTTAAACACCAATGAGGTTCCACTGTGTCATTTTTTGCAGCGTGGATGGAACTGCGACTGGGCACAAATATTTCACTGGTGAAATAGAAAGATTATTCGCAGCATGTTAGAAGCTTTTTGTATTTTCATTTATGTCAGTATATGAATTCTAAAAGCGCGCGAGTGAAATCAAACGGTCTGCTGTAATCCCAATCATTACATAAAAAAATATCTATATTTTCCATTTACCTTCTTTTTGACCTTTTGCGAAGGATTACATAGATTTAATTAAATAGGAAAATGTGTCGAACCTCTACTAACTGACGGATTTAGTAACGACATGATTTCAGAAGCAATAGCAATCATTGCAGCAATCTTTCCAATGCCAATAACATCTACTATCAATAATATCTATTCACGCAACGCTCATTCTACAAAACTAATAATCAAAATAGTCACGGACGTATTTCTGCTGTGTATGGACCGTAGTATATAAGAGACTGTTTTATAAAAATCAAATTGAATTACAAAATCTCATGTCGATTTTCAATACCGAACGTCATTATCGCCAATTGCAATGTTGACGATTTTTCTTGATTTAATACTAATGAAGCTGTTAAATAAGAAACTAAAGTTTTTATCTTGTAATCAATCAAATATCCCCTCACTACAATAAATGTTAAAAATTCTAAAATTCATATTTTATTTTACAAAAAAAAAAAAAAAAAAAAAAAAAAAAAAAAAAAAAAAAATACCGTAAAAACGTTTAAATGCCTAAATTTGAGCTACATTGCGGCAGCTTTAAATTTTGAATTTTTTTTTTTATTATTTTTCTCATACTCAACATATAATATAACATATTTTACGCATAGGTAGGTTTTGGATAATTTTTTAAACTATTATTTTGAATCAAAAATCATCTAGCCAAAATTAGGACTTTTTCCCCCTTTTTTTAATTCAACCTCATTGTGGCAGTAGTAAAATTTAAAATTAATTTTTTTAATTATTTTTCCCTTAATCTCCATCCAAGAGAACATCTTTTCCGCATAGGTAGGTTTTGACACTGTGAAAAAAAAATTTCGATCCACCCTAATCTTCATTGAGTCAAAACTGCATTGCAATACTATTAGCAATGAGTTTAATTATATCAGTGCTTGAGTAGGCCCTACCATTGGAGTCGTTTAGGGCTGCAATGTGTGTTCTTGTCTACAGGTTCGAGTCGTCTCCACCAAAAATTATTGTCAGAAGTCGATATGGACTCAACAAATGTGTTCCAGCGTGAAATACTAAATTACTTGATTGCAGATTTGGTGTTTTTCCTATTAAGTTCTCTTCTTAAAGGTGATCTTTAGCCATCTGCCACTTCCATGATTTCCACTTCCTTTCATTTCCTTGATGTGTTTTAGAAATGGAAAATCTTCAGCTATCCTCAGGTGTGGTTTTGAAACTTCTTGGAATGCATCGTGGAGAAATCTCAAAATGTTTGAATTGTAGAAGTTACATTGTAAACAGAGTTATTCTCAGTAGA
Source organism: Maratus speculifer (assembly GCA_964019185.1). Lineage (NCBI taxonomy): Eukaryota > Metazoa > Arthropoda > Arachnida > Araneae > Salticidae > Maratus > Maratus speculifer. The sequence continues at coordinate 228,675,630 of OZ025292.1, forward strand.
CAGGGAAGCCATGTCTATGAAAAAATGTTCAAAGACCTTCCAGTTGACTGAGAAGTCATGTCAAGATTGATGTTGCCCACATCGAATCTAAAAACAACAGGGACATAAAGGGAAAAAAGTCGTTCATTGTTTGTGTGTGTGTGCTGGAAAGGAAACTTGCGGGTGATTGGAAAGTCAAAGATTTAATTGGAGTTATGGTGATAGTTATGAGAGTTATGGTGAGAATTATTAGAATTATGGGGAGCTTTAGCATTATTTCGATCTATTAGTCTACGCATTTTGATATCCGAATTTTTAAAGGGATGGCCACTCCAAGAGAAATGATGTGCAGCAAAGATATCCGCAATGATAAAATTAGGGAATGAGCGAATTAAATTAGATTTGTCTTGTACTTGCGGACAACATTCTAAACTAGGTAACTGTAGATAGCTGCAATCAAAATTTTTGGATCATTGGGAAATTCTAATGCAATGAATGTAGCTTCAATGTATCGCAATGTATTTAAAAAATCTTGCATTGAGATCATTTCTAATATAAACATCAGTGTATTTACTAAAGCGTACGCCAGCATTGACCATGAGTGACCATTAGAAAAAATACGGCCAAAGACACAATGAACTATGCTATTTTAATGCTGTTTATTTGGGTGATTTTATTTTATTCTTATATTAATATGGTACTCTGGGGACACATATTAACAATCCGAAAATTTTATTCACGGATTTTTAATCCAGCACTTATTTGAAAGAAACTCAAAACAAATATAACTACCTAACATGATTCTCAAATTTTATGCATTGAATCAGTTAATTTTTTTCCTATATTTTGAAAACTGTGAGATGGAAAAAATATATTTAATTCCCTTCACATATAAGTAGGGTTATTTAGCAACCTCAATGTTTCATCTACTAGAAGCTTTTGGAATTGGCCACAGGTTTATCGGTGCAAATCATGTTCAAAGTCGAATTACCATTTTTATTTGATAAAACTTTTACTAATCATTAAGTCATATACTTATTTTATTTATATAATTAAATAGTACTGATTTCCTTTTGTGAGGGAATTTTATACATAAACGCTTGACATATTATTATTCTGTTATTGTTGTAATTATGTGTCAATTTTTCTTTTAAAGGCTATCTGCTTACAATATTTAATGTAATGTGTAGTACTTCATTTCATTAAATACATTTCCTATTAATTTTTTTATAAATTCTTTGCTTTTTCAATGCAGTAACTTGTTTCAAAATCAGTACATTATTTCTTGTTAATTCTCTTTTAAATTTCTTTGTCGTTAATTCAACAAATACTTTTTTTAAAAAGTGGGTAAAATCAGACTTCTTAAAATAAACTTTTGAAACAAAACTAATTTGCTTTAATGAAGGATATACATATTTTTTTTCTTCTAAAAAATTTTCTTGTGCAAAAGGGAATATGAAACAAAGTTTTATCTATGAGTCTGAATAAAAAAAAGTTAATTCCTTTTCCCTTGTAAAATGCATTCCTCTGTTTTCAAGCTAATTTTGAATTTAATTAGCTTCTACTGCACAAAGTTTAGATTTTGCTTCTTGATTATCTCGCTTTATAATTGAAAAAGATACATTGCTTCTTTTCTTTTGCCTTTGATGTAAACTTTTTATAAAATTAAAATTTTTCTTTGACATTAATTTGTTTATATTTTTGTAAATTTCATCGAAATTGTATTAACGAAAAAAATTATAATTTTTCAAAGCAAATATTATTAATAATAATAATAATAATAATAATAAGTAATATCACACTAATACACTTAATTTTTATAGTTTATTACATGCTTAAAACATAAATATAGACATAAACATAAACACAAAAAACGAGTAAATTAGCAGATCAGAAGCCTCATGTTCAGTTCTACAACTCAATGTTTTGAGAATATTTGCGTAAAATTAATTTTCATTCAGAAACGCAATTTAATGAGTTATTTAATTAGATACTTAATTATAAAAGTAAATAATAATAATAATAATAATAATAATAAGTAACATCACAATAATTCTTTTATTTTTTATCGTTTATTGCATGCTTAAAATATAAATATAAACATAAACACAAAAAACGAGTAAATCATCAGATCAGAAGCCTCATGTTCAGTTCTACAACTCAATGTTTGAGAATATTTCCGTAAAATTAATTTTCATTCAGAAACGCAATTTAAAGAGTTATTTAATTAGATACTTATTTATAAAAGTAAATAATAATAATAATAATAATAAGTAACATCACAATAATACTTTTAATTTTTATGGTTTATTGCATACTTAAAATATAAATATAAACATAAACATAAACACAAAAAACGAGTAAATCAGCAGATCAGAAGCCTCATGTTCAGTTACAACTCAATGTTTTGAGAATATTTGCGTAAAATTAATTTTCATTCAGAAACGCACTTTAAAGAGTTATTTAATTAGATACTTATTTATAAAAGTAAATAATAATAATAATAATAAGTAACATCACAGTAATACTTTTAATTTTTATGGTTTGATGCATGCTTAAAATATAAATATAAACATAAACAATAATTTTATAATTCTGCAAAATACTAAGAAAACAATTTAAACTAAAAGATATGAGTGGGATTACAATTATTGCACAAACTCCCTCTAAATTCAAATATAATTATTTTTTCAAAATCTTTCAATCCTCCTAAAATCCTTCAAAAATTTATTAAATGATTATATCAATCTTTTAATTTAGTTTAAACAAATTACGTAAAATGCTTTAGAATGTAAAATTTTCATGAATTCATAATGCGAGAGATAAAGGGTTAAGACGGATTCTGACGAACATGATAAATATATTATTTAGATTTCTCAGCACAATTAGATGAATGAAATATAAATTTGTAAATTCATAATAATTTTTCATAAAAGTTAAACAAAGTTAAACATAGAAATGATTATAAATTGCACAATCACAACGAAGGTTTACTTCAGAACTGCAACCAGTTCTGCTTCAACAGAGAATTGCATGAACTATAATCTAATGAAAATTGTTAGGATATAATTTAAGGGGTGTAGAACAATTAGAAAATTTACACGAACAGAATGAATAATTATAAAATTAATTTCAAAGATTACTTACTTTCTATTTATTTTTACTTATTTCGCAATGTTTGTCAATTTTGAAAAAAAAAAGTAAGGGTTGTGTTTATAGAGAAATTTTATAAAACGAGAAGGAATAATTATAAAATTACTTTCAACATTTAGTTACTCTCTATTTATTTTTACTTATTTCACAATGTATGTCAGCTTTAAATAACAGGTGGGGTTTGTATTTATAGAGATAATTTACATTAAGAGAGGAATAATAATAATATTACTTTTAATATTAAGTTACTTTCTAATTATTTTTACTTATTTCTCAATGTGCATTATTTTAAAATAATAAAAAGGGTTTGTGTTTATAGTTATTTGATATGGAAGAAGAATCCATGTATCTTTGTGTGGTTTGGTAATATGTGGGGCCAATTTGTTTTCTTTTGTGCTATGGAGGAAGGGGAGATTGAATTTCAAATATTGAGTAATTTTGTGGCATGTGTTTTGCTCTTTCAGGCAATACAATGGAGATATATAGAATTAGGGTGGACTTTAAATGCCATGATTTTTTTAAATTATTATTTTTACAAGTCTCACCCCCCTATTTTTTTTCTTTTGATACAAAAACATTATGTAAAATGTTTGAGCAATAAATTCAAATATTTAGAGGTAGCTCAAATGATCTGAAATTTATAAAATTAGGAAAAAATTCAGAATATTACCTATACAAATAAGTAAGCACTTTAAATGTTTTAATGAAACAAACTTGTGACAATTTATTTAATTTACAGCACAATTATTAGGTTTTCATGTTACATTAAAACTTTATTGTACTTGTGCAGGTTGAGGGACACACATTTTTCTGCTATCTGAGTACATTTTACAAAGATCTTCAACAACTTGTAGTAAAAATTGTAGTTGCATTTCATCATGAGTTATCGATCCATTGTATTCTTGAATAAGTGCAACTGCATGTTCGGCATGGTCATTTACTACTTGTAGAGATTTTATTACCTATTTTGCCTGTTTATAGTCTTCTCTTAACTCCCACAATTTAGGATCTACTGCAAGAAATTCATCCGGAAGTTCTAACAATTCAAACAACATCATTGACTTAGCTGTGACAAAATCTTCCAATATTTTATTATTGAATGAATGTCGAGCAATACTGACTCGTTGTGAATAAATTTGAGCTTGTTTTTTAGAATTAGCTTCATTGTATAATGCAATAACCATGCGTCTTTTTGTTAATAAACTCACACGGCTATCAAATAAAGCTAAACCAACAAGTCCTTCTGACAAATACCACAAGGGATTAGCAAATTTATGTGATGATAACTTGGAAACAGTTGAATGTATTGATGATTAGTCAAGTAGTGATTTGAGCAACAACAGGTCATTATATAGGACACATGAAGCTTGAGGTGCAGTGATCCAAGCTTTCAAGTATGCACAGACGGTAAAAACACACATTTCATGTATACCTTCTTCCTCTTTTACAGTCAATTTAAACTGAGCCTTGAACATCCAGATCTTGAGACAATATATTACTTTGGACATCCAACGGACATGTTGCATTGCACCTGGTGACATAAATCTGATTCCCCTTTCTGGGACAGCACCTAGAAATATAATTACAAGTTCTAAAAATTCCTTATAACCACCTCTTAGCTTTGTTTCTCTTTGCTCTTCTAGGTACTTCTTTGCATAGTTGATAGTCTCTTGCTTAATATCTTCTACTAGATTTGCAACATCATCAAATGAAATTCCCGTTTCGTACTTGTCTTTATCAATTAAGCTCCAATATTCCTGAAAGCATTTAAATAATGCAACTTCAGGTGAAGATTTGACTCCCATGAATACTTTAAATACAGTACTAATTATCAGCTCCTTAAAGTGATGTTAGCAAGCAAATAAGAGCTCTTTTTTCAATTTATGTTCTAAAAGTACACATGCACCAGAATTATAACCAGTGTTTGAGTTGATAGTGTCAAAGCACATTGCGCGCATATTATCTGCTATTCCCCAGTCTTCAGTGGCTTCAAAGACTGATGTCGCCTGAGCTTCACCTGTTGCAGATGAAATCTTGGCAACAGTCAGTAGTTGAGAAACTCCTTTCCCAGAAACTAATGTTGGCAATCGATCCACTTTTTCTTTTCCAGTTAAATCATGCATTAATTTTCCATCCCAATGAATGACAAAAACAGTGTTGCTTTGGAACTTGCTTTTTATTTTTTTATATTTCTTAGTTCTCTCAAAGATTCTTTTTCGGCGAATCGAATTTCTGTTTATTGCACATTCATTAATGCTTAGTCCTAAACATTTGCAGTTTCTGATAACACAAATATAGCCTTTCGGTCTGACGCCTTAGTGCGATTTAGTGCTGCTGCAAGATCTGGAGTAACTATAGTTTTACGACCTCGTTTTCTTTTCGTAATTCTTCGACATGGATTACATTGTTTTCAGTCTTTTCCAACTTTTCAAAATATCTTTCTGTCGAGTTGTTTTCAAACTCGTCATCTGTAGATGAAATTAGTTCAACGGAATCATCTAATAGTCTTTTGCTTTTTATTCGTTGTTGTCGCGCAAGAAATATTTTGTTTCTTTCATATTTTCTTTTTTATTTAAGAGTGAGTGTTTTATCTATCCCAACCATTGATCCGCATCTTCTCTTTTTTCTTTGAGCTATCAAAAATTCCTTATCGTCTGGTAATACTGATGTAATTGTCAGTACATCAGCATATGCTATTTCAAAAAGATCTTCAAGCTTGGAAACAAAAGCTAATTCCTTAGTCTGTTGAGTGAGAAAAACTAATGGAATATTTGATATTTGTTATTTGCTAAATGCAGTTTATTGTTTTAAATATTATTGTGCATAGTACTGCCATCTATGAATAAAAATGTAAAGCTAAATGCATTTTAAAATATTTTAGAAGATAGAATTTATTTTCTATGACATAGCATGCGAGTACGCATATGTTTATCATTGCTCATACATTAGAAACGTCTACATCATTGAGCTACCTCTAAATATTGTTCATTTGAGCTAATATTTTACCAGAATTATTTTTTCATAAAAAGGAACAAATTTAGAAGGTGAGAAGATTACATTTTGAAACTTGAAAAATAAGGTCCACTCTAATATAGATACAAATGTTTGCCATTAGTCATCCCTTCCGGATTTCGTATGAATCAATAGATTCATCAAGGATACGATGAATCTATATATGATCCATATCTATGTATATCATCGTACGATGAATCTATCTATACAATGATGTCCACGATAATCCCATTGGTTTTAAAAACATAAGAAGTGTTTGTTCAGTCTTATTTAAAAATTAAAATAGTGTTGTTGTGGCATGTGGCGTAGATGAATTTTTGTCAATAAAAACTCGTTGGAGAGGGTCATATAAATTTCAAACAATAAAAAAAGTACGTTCAGTTCAGCTGATAACTGAAAATAATTCTCTCTCTTGACTTAGGGGATAAAAAATTTCCTAGTCTTCCTATATTTGTATGAACTCATGGTTTCTAGATAGGAGTTGTACTGATAATTACAGAGGTTGTTTTGTTAAAATACTAAACAGGACTCATAGTAGATCATGTACAGTATCTTTTGGCACTGTTCATGTGGCGCAAGTTTATCTGGTAATACTATCCTGAAATAAAGATTATATGTTGACGATCCCAATTTTGGCAAATCGATGCTGAAGCGAATATACCTGACACACTACAATAGCTGAAGTTTGTCTGATGATGTTCCAACTTTCGAGTTTACATGGTGGTGCTGCCAGAATTCTAGTCTGTGCTTGTGACCCTTCATGTCTACATAATATTATGTGCTGAACGATTGTTGGCATAGACATTTTAAAAGTAATAATAGGAAACGTGAAACTTGCTGTTCAAGAAGTTTCGATAAAAGAATTTCAAAAGTAATAATTGATCTTGTTATTGGAAATTAGCTGAAGATATTAAAAATTAGTCAACTTTTATTGTACTAGAGAATTTTTATATAGACTTAATATTAAAAGTTTAAACCTGACATTATATATAATAATAATGATAATAATTGAAGAATATTACATAGCCGTCTATTTAAGTGGTTCATAGTAAGTCATTTTAACTAAGATTAGAAAATTTTAGGTTAAAAACTTTTTTGAAAAATGCATAATTATTAATTTAAAGTAATATCATGGGCATTTGAAATATTTGTCATTACCGCTATTTTTAAATATGGTTTCAGTTCTTGTAAGAAAAATATATATGCAGAACGTGAAAAAAGAAGAAATTCAACTAAAAAAAATTAAGAATTGAATAATTGACTTGTGTAAGTTTTAATAAAATAAAGTATGATAATGTTAAAATTTTGCTGTAAGAAGCGTATTAAAATTCATTTTAACTTTAAAAGTCCTCTTAATTCTTTAAAGATAATAAACGAATACTAATAACTGAAACATATTAACTGAAATAAATAATTATAATTTATGAATAATTAAGCACAATTTGCCATGTCTGAATTACGAGCACCAAGCGAAACATAAAACAGTATTAACTTAAAGTTTTAGTAACAAGGAATAGTTAATTGAATTCTAGTAATATTAATTAAAGAGCATTTAAATTTTCTTAAGTTATGTTTAGGTATTCAATAACGCAATATAAGTATTTGAATAGAAATCGATCACTGCAAACCTATTGCAAATAGTAATGACAACCAAAGAATTATTTCACTTATTAAAAGAGGAAGAAAATTTTTAAATAATGAATTCATTTAAATGCATATCACGCCGTAAATAGCAAAAACTACGTTATATTAAAATAGCCCAAAACAAAAACAAAAAAATGCAAACAATTTCATTTTAAAAATATTTATATGAGACATTTCTAAATAAACTATTAAAGATTGTTTTCAATTTTAAGGTAACGCAAATAGAAATATGTTCTTTCTAGAAATAAATTCTCACGTGAAAATCAAAAAGAGAAAGAATACTTTAAAATAATAATTTAATTAATATCAATTAAAAGCAACAAGTAAAAGAAATTATGTCATTATTAGAATGATCCAAAAAGGACAAAATAATATTAAAAAACAGTTAAAATTTAAAAATATATTTATACTAAACTTTTATTCCAAGCATTGGCATGATCTTTTTAACTATTATTGTGAATTCTAAGACGGCACAAATAATATTTCCTTTCAAATAGGAAAAATATTTTGAAATGAATATTAAAAAGAGAAAAAAAAACAGTGTAAAGTATTTAAGATATAAAACGGTGCATTTAAAATGTCTTTAAATGTCGTGAAAATCAAAAAGAGAAAGAATACTTTAAAATAATAATTTAATTAATATCAATTAAAAGCAACAAGTAAAAGAAATTATGTCATTATTAGAATGATCCAAAAAGGACAAAATAATATTAAAAAACAGTTAAAATTTAAAAATATATTTATACTAAACTTTTATTCCAAGCATTGGCATGATCTTTTTAACTATTATTGTGAAATCTAAGACGGCCCAAATAATATTTCCTTTCAAATAGGAAAAATATTTTGAAATGAATATTAAAAAGAGAAAAAAAAATCAGTGTAAAGTATTTAAGATATAAAACGGTGCATTTAAAATATCTTTAAATGTCGTGAAAATCAAAAAGAGAAAGAATACTTTAAAATAATAATTTAATTAATATCAATTAAAAGCAACAAGTAAAAGAAATTATGTCATTATTAGAATGATCCAAAAAGGACAAAATAATATTAAAAAACAGTTAAAATTTAAAAATATATTTATACTAAACTTTTATTCCAAGCATTGGCATGATCTTTTTAACTATTATTGTGAATTCTAAGACGGCTCAAATAATATTTCCTTTCAAATAGGAAAAATATTTTGAAATGAATATTAAAAAGAGAAAAAAAAAATCAGTGTAAAGTATTTAAGATATAAAACGGTGCATTTAAAATGTCTTTAAATGTCGTGAAAATCAAAAAGAGAAAGAATACTTTAAAATAATAATTTAATTAATATCAATTAAAAGCAACAAGTAAAAGAAATTATGTCATTATTAGAATGATCCAAAAAGGACAAAATACAGTACCCCCTCGTTATATCGCGCCTCGATATATCGCGCATTCGGATATATCGCGCATGTTCTATGTCTCCCAACTTATTTTCTGTTTTTTTTTTTCTTCGATAATTCTGCTACGAAAAATAATTTAACGTGCTAAATAATAAATCATGCAAAGTGGAAAAAAGCCTGAAATGAAATAATAAGAGACAGGGGCAGGGGGAGAGGTAGAGGGTGGAAAGAAAGCAGGTGGATAAATCGCATCCCATTGGCTGGGCCATAATGTAATTTCTATTTTTGCTGTCACTTCAATGGTAGGAATCTGGACAAGTGTTGCGAAATTAGGGATTTTGTCCGCATTTTGGGGAAAAGCCTGGGGATTTTTATTATTATTATTATTTCAGTTGAGTTTTCACCGAGTTCATTTGTTAATTCGGAGCCCTTCTCGAATTATCATGTCTGCTAAACGAGTCGGTCTGCCTCTTAAAGTAAAAATTAACGCGATTGAAAGAATTAAAAAAGGTGCAACGCAAATTTCGATTGCTAATGAGCTAGGAGTTGGAGCTTCTACTGTAAGAGGGTGGCTAAAAGAAGAATCCAAATTAAGAAAATTTGTAGAAAATGTGGATCAAACTGAAGGACTAAATAGAAAAAGAGCTCGAATGGCAAATGACGATGAGCTAGACAAGGCATTAATCTTATGGTTCAAAGAACAACGTGCACTGGGAGTTCCTTTATCAGGTCCCATCATAAAAGAGAAAGCGAAAATCTTGGCGAAAAAGCTAAAGCCGTATGAAGAAATCGATTTTGAAGCGAGCGATGGATGGTTTTGGCGGTGGCAAAAGCGGCATGGCATTGGACAGAGTGTGATTCACGGAGAAAAGCGATCAGCTGACGAAGAAGCTGCTTTGAAATTTCCTGCTGAACTGAAGAAAAAACTGGATGATTTAGGTTTAAAAGACGAACAGATATACAATGCCGACGAAGCTGCACTTTATTGGAAGTTGTTGCCAAACAGAACACAAGATTATAAGAACAGTTCGATGAATTGTGGATACAAAAAACAAAAGGACAGGGTGACACTCCTTTTTGCAGCAAATAAAAAGGGAAGTCATAAGTTAAAGCCGTTAATTGTAGGCAAGAGCAAAAATCCTAGAGTTTTGAAGAATGTAAATAGGAAAAATCTTCCATTGATATACGAAAGCTCCAGAAATGCTTGGATGACACAATCCTTATTTAAGAGATGGTTTTTCGATAATTTTATCCCATCAGTTCGTGGTTTTCTCAGAGACAAGGGTTTAGAAGAAAAGGCTGTGCTCTTAATAGATCAATGCCGAGCTCATCCCAGTGAAGAAGAACTTATGTCATCGGATAAAAATATTAAAGCTATGTTTTTGCCGCAAAACACAACAAGTCTTCTTCAACCAATGGACCAAGGAATAATTGCTGCGTTCAAAAAAAACTATCGACGGGAGTTATTGAGAAATCTGTTGTTCGTAGAAGAACGGCCACTGCCTGAGGCTCTGAAAAATGTGAGCTTAAAAGATGCCATGTACATCTCTGAAAAAGCGTGGTCTGCTGTTAGATCCGAAACCATTTCCAAATGCTGGTCGAAAGTTTTAAATAATGTCGAACTCGATGCTAATGAAGAAGATTCTATAGATATTCTAGTTCAACAATCCAAGTCACTGGGTTTGAATGTAAACGAAGATGATTTGAAAACTTGGATAAATGTAGAAGATGACGAACCGATTTGTGAAACTCTTACAGATGAGCAAATCATAGCTGATGTACGAGATCCTAAAGACGACGAAGATCCTAAAGACGCAGACAGTGATGATGATCATGAAGAAGAAACGACACCTGTTTCCATGAAGGAAGCCGTTGTTATGCTTGAGAAAGCATACATTGCATTTGAAAGATGCAACTCCACTCATATAAATGAAATGCAATTGATTAATTTTCGCTCACTGATATTTTCTGGAAAACAAGTTGTTTCAGAAAAATCTAAGCAGACGACTTTAGATTCCTTCTTCAGCAGAAAATGAAAACTGTGAATACACATGTGTAATCGTACATAAAATAAAAAAAAGGTAAATGGAATTTCTCTGTCTTCATTATAAGATATTTTTTACTTGCTATTATTTTACTTACTATTACTCTATTTACTATTTTTATTACTGTACTTAAATTACTAATTTTATTTTTAAGACTTATGCTCGTAAAAGATGTAAAATTTGTATTAAATCACCCGCTCCCCCGGATATATCGCGCATTCGGATATATCGCGCATTTTTCTTGTCTCCCAAAAAGCGCGATATAACGAGGGGCTACTGTAATATTAAAAAACAGTTAAAATTTAAAAATATATTTATACTAAACTTTTATTCCAAGCATTGGCATGATCTTTTTAACTATTATTGTGAATTCTAAGACGGCACAAATAATATTTCCTTTCAAATAGGAAAAATATTTTGAAATGAATATTAAAAAGAGAAAAAAAAACAGTGTAAAGTATTTAAGATGTAAAACGGTGCATTTAAAATGTCTTTAAATGTCGTGAAAATCAAAAAGAGAAAGAATACTTTAAAATAATAATTTAATTAATATCAATTAAAAGCAACAAGTAAAGGAAATTATGTCATTATTAGAATGATCCAAAAAGGACAAAATAATATTTAAAAACAGTTAAAATTTAAAAATATATTTATACTAAACTTTTATTCCAAGCATTGGCATGATCTTTTTAACTATTATTGTGAATTTTAAGACGGCACAAATAATATTTCCTTTCAAATAGGAAAAATATTTTGAAATGAATATTAAAAAGAGAAAAAAAAAATCAGTGTAAAGTATTTAAGATATAAAACGGTGCATTTAAAATGTCTTTAAATGTCGTGAAAATCAAAAAGAGAAAGAATACTTTAAAATAATAATTTAATTAATATCAATTAAAAGCAACAAGTAAAAGAAATTATGTCATTATTAGAATGATCCAAAAAGGACAAAATAATATTAAAAAACAGTTAAAATTTAAAAATATATTTATACTAAACTTTTATTCCAAGCATTGGCATGATCTTTTTAACTATTATTGTGAATTCTAAGACGGCTCAAATAATATTTCCTTTCAAATAGGAAAAATATTTTGAAATGAATATTAAAAAGAGAAAAAAAAATCAGTGTAAAGTATTTAAGATATAAAATGGTGCATTTAAAATGTCTTTAAATGTCGTGAAAATCAAAAAGAGAAAGAATACTTTAAAATAATAATTTAATTAATATCAATTAAAAGCAACAAGTAAAAGAAATTATGTCATTATTAGAATGATCCAAAAAGGACAAAATAATATTTAAAAACAGTTAAAATTTAAAAATATATTTATACTAAACTTTTATTCCAAGCATTGGCATGATCTTTTTAACTATTATTGTGAATTCTAAGACGGCTCAAATAATATTTCCTTTCAAATAGGAAAAATATTTTGAAATGAATATTAAAAAGAGAAAAAAAAATCAGTGTAAAGTATTTAAGATATAAAACGGTGCATTTAAAATGTCTTTAAATGTCGTGAAAATCAAAAAGAGAAAGAATACTTTAAAATAATAATTTAATTAATATCAATTAAAAGCAACAAGTAAAAGAAATTATGTCATTATTAGAATGATCCAAAAAGGACAAAATAATATTAAAAAACAGTTAAAATTTAAAAATATATTTATACTAAACTTTTATTCCAAGCATTGGCATGATCTTTTTAACTATTATTGTGAATTCTAAGACGGCTCAAATAATATTTCCTTTCAAATAGGAAAAATATTTTGAAATGAATATTAAAAAGAGAAAAAAAAATCAGTGTAAAGTATTTAAGATATAAAACGGTGCATTTAAAATGTCTTACGTAAAATGTTAAATTTTACCTCTGCTAAAAAAAATCCAGGAGGAAAAGGTTCCATGTATTTAAACTATTTAACTGATTTCATTTTATAAACATGTAAATAGCTTCGATATGCTTAACAGTAAATGATTCCATCTTAAATTTGAATGGAAATGAATGAAAACCGGTTTTTAGTATAATCATCACGTTTTTAAATTATTTTTAATCCTTTTCAATCGTTTAAAATCCGATCAAATAAGAGTCTAATGAACGTCGAAGAGTGTAGCTGGTAGGGTATAGCCTCCTAGTGTTAAAAAATATATATGTATGCATTTACAATGTTTTTACAAATCTTTGTATACACGCATATCGGATAATGTTGCATGTTCGAAAAAAAGGAAAAATGTCTAGTTTCGACAGAAGAAATTTCATAGTTTTTATTCCATTTTGACAATGTTCAAGTATGATCATTAAAAATAAATAAAAAAACAATTTATGATTTAAAAAAAAAGAATGAAATGTACACAATCACATTGAAAATATTATTTTTGGAATTATATCAGTTTTAATTTGCATATTAATTAACAATATATTTTTACGCACTTTTTTCTGTAATTTTAATAAAGAAAGAGAAATTTAAAAAATTTGAAATTTACATATTTATTATTCACTTTTCATTAAGTGTTACCAAAGCTTTAATATAACCTCTTTTTTATTAAAATATTTAAAGTCGAAAATTTTCTAAACTATTTAATTTTTAAAATATTCATTCAATGTTTAAGAAACAACAGTAAATGCACTACAAAATAAATTAAATATGCAGTTAAAAGTAATTAAATGGTAGATCATTAATTGAAGTGGTTAATATTATGCAAAAAAATAATTTCTCGGCCGTCTCGCTCATAATCCTACATAATCTACCGTCTTAATTGTAATTACCGATGCCATAATAATAAAAGAAAAAAGGTTAATTAAGGCTTTGATTAAGTATCGATTCACTGGGTTGCATTTAAAAATTATTTTAAATTATTGAAGCATTATATGGATTTCTACTATCAAAACTTAATGATAGATATTTTTAGTTGTGTTGTATTGAATAATAATTCGTGAACTTAAAATAAATATAGCTGGTTGCCTTATTAAAACGCCGTGTTGAGTTTTGAGTTAGTGAATTTTTCAAGTGCGTAATAGAATGCAGAAAAGAAGTTTGCGAAATTCCATATGTAACTAAGTATGTTAAGACAGCTTTTATTTTTATTTTTTAACACTATAATATTATTGAGAAAATTAAATTTCTAAACAGATTTATAAATAATTTTTAATAATAGTACTTTAATAGTACTTTGTGAAGCTTTGAAAAATGTATATTTTTTAATATTGTTACATTAAAATTCCGAATTTTTACTGCAATTATTATAGTTACTATTAACATTATTTTGATAAAGCAGATTTGGAAAAACACACATTTATCTTATTATAAAGTATCATTATACAATTCAATAAATTTAAATTTTTTATCCTTTAGCATCGCATTATCATCAATTATTAAATCGCAAATTAAATTTTACTGTATGAAAGATTTTAAAATATAAAATGAAAATAAATGAATCTATTTGTCTCATTATCTAAATTTTAAAGTGAAATAATGTTTAAAATAAGGTATCCTGGAAAATTAGTTCCGCATTTAGGTTCTACTAATATTCACGTAATACTTTTAGATTTTTTTTTCAAAACAAATATACGATTTGATGCAGCAACTCGTTGACTACCTATATATAAAAAATAATTTAACAGATATGTAATCATAAAATGTAAATGTGATGTAATGTAAAATGTAATAGATGTAATGTAAAATGTGATTTCTTGACCAATGTTATTTGACGTTAATATCCAACTATTCGAGCAATAATGCCATGCAAGAAAAACTATAAAATAACACTGTAAAAAATGGACGATTATACTAAAATTGTACTGGTAATCTGGATGCCAGTACAATTTACTGTTTTTTAACGGAAAAATTCTTATAAATTACACGAAAACACGGAAAATTTCTAGAATTAAAAGGGAATTTTTCCGTCAAAAAACAGAAAATTGTATTGGCGTCAAGATTACCAGTGCGATTTCTTTAAAATAGTCCGTTTTTTTTTCTTTTTTTAAATGAAGATGGAATATTAACATGCCGATTGTCTAATTTTAAATTTGCTAACTCTATAGCTCTAGAAATTGACAAACTGCATTATAATCGACAGGAAATGCTCAATTTCTTGTGTAAATGTAAGAAAAAAAAAGGGGGGGGGGTAACAGAATATCAGATCCGGAGCTTATTTTTGCTCAAAAAAAACACCGTTTAAATAGAATTATTAGAAATACTGCACAGTTTTAATTATGTTTATCTACATCAGTATTTGTTTCCATGTACGCATTCGATGTAATAGAAAATGTTCAATTTTTGTAAAATTTTAAGAAAAATGAGGGAGGGGAAACAACAAAATGTCTTACTCTGAACTTCTCTTTGCTTACAAAGTCCCATTTAAGTACAATGATAAGAAACATTGTACGATTTTAACTATTTTTAGATCTAATATTTTTTCATGCGAATTTTTATAACTACATTTATGTGTAATAAATAGTCTTTTTTACATTGTTATAAATGTCTTGGAAATATTTTTTAAGCCGTAAAATCTACACTAATCCAATTTTGCGCAAACCTAAATTTTAAATTTTGGCGTTATAGTATATATAACATGCTTTAATAAATTTCTACTAATTAAATAAATAAGATTTTTGATAAAAATCAATATCTCTGTCAGATCCCTTATTAAAATGTATGCATGATTTTATGCATGTGGTTTCCTTTCATTATCGTTATATTGCCAAGAAACTAAACGTCTAACTGCTTTTAGCAATCTCAGTGATTTCTGTCCTTTTTTTTCAGAATTTAACTTGCATTTCCCAATTTAACCATAGTTACCGCTGAAATTCTCTTTCGTTTGGAGTCCTAGTATTATTGTTAGAAATACTTCAATATATTAAATTTATTTAGAATCAATTATGTATAAAAAGGTTTAGAGAAGAAACAGTACTCTATGAGTTAATCGTCTTTTAATCGTCTTTTGATTGAGTGGTGTCGCAGATGGATCACAGCTGCTTTGTGACAATTCCTGCCACAGTAGTGAATGGTTGAATGAATATTTTTTATATGAATTTGCATGTATAAAGCACTTTGTCCCTTTAGAACTTTAAACGTCTCAGTGTTTAGTACTTTAAACGGCTCAGTTAGTTATTATTTGCCGTAAATACGACAAAAATTACTTAAATTTGACAATAGTAAATTCTGAGTGTAAAGTAAAAATAAAATTCTATTTCTAGAAAACAAGTTAGTTTTGAACTAAAAGCACAGTATTCAATACTTTCCTGCTAAATAAAATGTATATTTAATTCATTAAGCCAATTTAACACTAAATGTGACAAAACTATGGGAAACTACGTCTCATTTACGCACAGTTATCTTACATACTTTAAACAATTAAAAAGGTATCGAAGCTCAAATTTCTAAAATTTCGTAAAATTCAAGAATAAAAAGGCGGATAGTTAAACTTTATAACTCAATTGAATAATCTCTTTGAAATTTAACAGAAATCTGATTTTGAAAATGTTGGAATTAGAATATCAAAAACAATTTGATATCATTTTATTTATTTTTGAAATTGTTTTTGCATTAATAAAAAAAAAATATATATATATATCACTTTTTAGTCTCAAACCACTTTAATCTAACCATTTCAACAACCCAAATAATGCAATTCCATTCATAAAGTAAAAAATAAACCCACTTTGGATGTAGTTTTGCCACTGAAAAGAATCAACCGGTGTGTTAACCTTTAACTAATGTGACAGAAATTGTAATGTAACTAGTTTCAAACGGTCTGTGAGACCGCAAGTTCAAAAGATGAATAAAAGGCATAAATAACTCATATAATAATGCTTTTGTACTAAACTTTTGTAGATGACACCTAGTATAAGTCCTCTTTAAAAGTGTCTTATTTTAAAAGTATCTGGTAATGGTACAAAAATTCCAAATGAAACAAAATTTCGGTAGCTCTTGTAGTTAAACTATAAATTACAAGCTAAGCTATAACTATTGAAAACAAGTAGTGGTCTGTGAGGCCGGTAACATTTGCTAAAGGTTAACATCAACAAATGGCGTAATTATCCGGACATACTTATTGCACAGTATATTTTAAACTACAAAACATTT
The DNA here is from genome assembly GCA_964019185.1 of Maratus speculifer. Classification (NCBI taxonomy): domain Eukaryota; kingdom Metazoa; phylum Arthropoda; class Arachnida; order Araneae; family Salticidae; genus Maratus; species Maratus speculifer. The sequence goes on from OZ025292.1 coordinate 228,692,912, forward strand.
CGCATTCAAAATCATACAGAAAATTTTAAATGTGCATGAAATACACTACTAATTTATGTAATAAACAAAGAATTTCCTGATAAATATATAGTCTTCCCATCATAGAACTTACCTTGCAAATATCAGATCAAGCGTTGATTACTAATGCTTTTTGAAGCGATAAGGCCTACAAATGGAACAAATAAACTTTTATCTGCAGTTTGTGTTTCAGATAACTCAGAGTATTTCTGCGCAGAACCCGTAGATGCCTTTTCCTAAATTATTTCATAACTATATATAATATTAGCACTTGGCGTTATTATCCCAGGACACCTTATTTGTCTAAAAGAAGTGAACTCATTTATCAATTACTATGATAATATACATGCAATAGTCGCACAATATTAAGCTCGAAATCTTGTAATTTCCTACATTCTCAAATGGTAATGTTTTAAAAATAATGATTCAGAGTGATAATAGTAGTAATTATTTCCGATATATATTCAAACTTTCAATAATTTCATTACTATTACGAATAAAGATAACTAGTATTTTACTTTTAATTTGGTTGCTTCTATTAACAGAGTTTTTATGTTCTTAAATTTCTCTTTCTCTATAATATTTGAATCTATAGGAGTTAATAGCTTGTGTTATTTTTATATGCATAAATACACAGTATATACAGGGTGTCCCTAAACAAATGGTATATACTCTAGGGGGTGATAGAACACATCAAGACGAGTAATAGTAAATAGGAAACCAAGGGTCCCAAACGTTTTCCAAAGGCTATATCCGCCATTAAAGTTTGGGGTCCAAAATTTCAAATACACATAAAAAAAGGAAAAATTGGTCGATTGATTTGCGGTTTTCACTAAAATTATTCTTTATGTTGGTATTTTCTTGAAAATAAATTATAAAGATAAATTTCGAAAAATGCCGATAAAGGGCGCTTTAGACTTTGAAGTAATGAAAAACTATTTTTTGCATCTCCTTAAATGGTTTCGTAAGCTTAGACTTAAACTTAAATTTTGAGCTCAAAATCTGAATAGTTGGAAGCGGTTAAGTAGCACAAACTTAACTGTGTTCAGAGGGTTTAAATTTCAAATGATTATAAAAAACGTAAAAATTGGTCGATTGATTTGCGGTTTTCACTAAAACTATTCTTTTATGTCGGTATTTTATTGAAAATGAATTATAAATATAAATTTTAAAAAATGCCGATAGAGGGCGCTTTAAACTTTGGAGTAATGAACAACTACTTTTTTACGTTATTTTTTGTATCTGAATAAATGTTTTCGTAAACTTAGACTTAAATTTTAAGCTCAAAATCTGAATAGTTGGGAGTGGTTAAGTAGCACAAACTGAACTGTGTTCAGAGGGTTCAAATTTTAAATGATAATAAGAAACGGAAAAATTGGTCGTTTCGTTTGCGGTTTAAAATAAAACTATTCTTTAAGTCAGTATCTTCTTGAAACTGAATCTTAAAGATAAATTTCAAAAAATTCCGTTAAAGGGCGCCTTAAACTTTAGAGTAACCAACAACTAATTTTAACCGTTATTTTTTGTATCTAATTAAATGCTTTCCAAAATTTGTTTAATGTTTTTGAAATCTTAGATTTAAACTTAAAGTTTGAACTCAAATTCTGAATCGTTGGGAGGGGTTAAGAAGCGCAAACTGAAGTGCGTTCAGGAGTTGAAATTTCACCCCCGCCCCTCGAACACAGTTCACTTTTGCGCTACTTAAACACTCGCAACGACTCAGAATTTGATCTCAAAAGTTAAATCTAAGCATTTGAAAGCATTTAATGAGATTTAAAAAAATAACGGTTAAAAATAGTTGTACGCTACTCCAATATCTAAGGCGCCCTCTATCGGCATTTTGTGAAATTTATCTTTAAAATTTATTTTCATGAAAACACTGATTTAAAGAGTAGTTTTAGCAAAAACCGCAAAAGAATCGACTAATTTTTCCGTTTTTTTATTATATATTTTAATAGTTTTCCGTTTCGTTTGAAATTTAAACCCTCAGAACACAGTTCAGTTTGTGCTACTTAACCACTCCCAACTATTCAGATTTTGAGCTCAAAATTTAAGTTTAAATCTAAGCCTACGAAACCATTTAATGAGATGCAAAAAATAACGGCAAAAAAAATAGTATTAGGATGGATTATTTCGTTAATCCAAAGTCTAAAGCGCCATCTATCGGCATTTTTTGAAATTTATCTTTATAATTCATTTCAATACAATACCGACAAAAAGAATAGTGTTAGTGAAAACCGCAAATCAATCGACCAATTTTTCCGTTTTTTATAATCATTTGAAATTAAAACCCTCTGAACACAGTTAAGTTTGTGCTACTTAACCGCTTCCAACTATTCATATTTTAAGCTCAAAGTTTAAGTTTAAGTCTAAGCTTACGAAACCATTTAATGAGATGCAAAAAATCACGGCAAAAAATAGTTTTTCATTACTTCAAAGTCTAAAGCGCCCTCTATCGGCATTTTTCGAAATTTATCTTTATAATTTCTTTTCAAGAAAATACCAAGAAAAAGAATAATTTTAGTGAAAACCGCAAATCAATCGACCAATTTTTCCGTTTTTTATGTGTATTTGAAATTTTGGACCCCAAACTTTAATGGCGGCTATCTCCTCTGGAAAACATTTGGGACCCTTGGTTTCCTATAGTGATGGGCGATTCTCGAAAATTTCCTATTTGATAAAAATCGTAACCGTAAAAAAGCACATTCGATAAAGTCATCGATTAATTTCGAGAATCTGCAATCGATATGTTTTACAATCGATTATTAATTTTTTTTTATTACATGTTTAAAAAGCATATTTTAGTAAATACATGGTAACTGAAAACAATTGAATTTAAAAAACAACCACAAACCGAAAGGATGTTATAATGGAGCCGCAATAGTAGAAAAGTCATGTAACGGCTTTCCTTGGTTGCAAAAAGTTGTAAAGTCGCGAGTAGAAAAATGGCCAAAGAAAAAATAATCAAAAGCACTCCTAGTGTAAAGAACAAAAATGATATTAAAAGTGATCAAAATCTTTTATTGATTTTTGTACATCAATTGAGATACGATCTACAATTCCCCCATTATTCGAAGACTCTCTATTGAAATAATTTAAACGGACCTCCCAGGGGGCAAAGTAGTGCGGGAGCAATGAAAATGCATAATATGAGTAAATGGTCACTAGGCTTTTCAACAGTACATCCCATGATGGGTGTCGGTTAAATTTATTAAAGAGCTTCCCGTAGGCGCAAAGTTTGGTGGAGGGGATGAGCGCGGGAGGTATATAAAATAAAATGGTAATTACAAAGCTTCCTAATGGTATATCACGAAAGAGGAGTCAACAAAAGATATAAAAACACTCCCTTTAGAATTCCAACTATTGCAACACCCGGAATACAGCCTGTACTCACTGTTTGTGAATTGTTCATACATTATAAATTATATACTGGAAGTCTCCATAAAAAATAAAATAAAAAAAAAATAAATCAGATCTAAATTTACAAAAACGAAATGATTTCAAAAAAGTTTGAAAAGCGCTTCTGTAAGGAGGCCAAATTGAGGAAAGGAGAAGAAAGATTTATAATATGAAAGAGTGGTTTGAAAACTTTTCGATGATAAGTCATATGACGGGTCCATAAAAAAGCTTGAAATTTACTCCTCACTACTCCACTATTTTTTTTCTTCCCTGAATACATCCGGAAATCAAGCCGCCTCGCTTTAAAATATTTATATTTAATAAAATATTTTTAATGAAGGGGTCCATCAAAAAATCACATTTAAAATGAAATTTATTCTCAAAATAGCTATTAAGATTTTAAAAAATCACCCCTCATCGCTCCCCTCCCCCTGAGGAAATTCAACCCCAAGAGGAGAAACGTTCATAATATGAAAGAATGGTTCGAAAAAAAATCCAATAATCAATCACATGAAGGGTCCAAAAAAGTTTGAAATTTACTCCTCATCCGCAAGTTTACTTTTTCTTAACAGAATTCACCCGAAAATCACGCATCTTTACTTTAAAATGTTTATAATTAACAATTTTTATTAGAAGGTTCCATCAAGAAACCACTTCTAAAATGATAGTTATTCTCGAAATAGCTACGATTAAAAAAATTCACTCGCCGTAGCTTCTCCGTCCTGAAATTAAACTACAGGAAGAGAAAAGTCCATAATATGAAATAGTATTTCGAAACCTTTCCTATAACATATCACATGACGGGTCCAAAAAAAGTTTGAAATTTACTCCTTACCTGTGGCTGTAATGTTACTTTTTCGTCCCAGAATGCACCCGAAAATCAGGCAGTCCCCATTTTAAACTTTTTTATTTATGAAATAATTTTTAGCGGAGCGCTCCTCTGAAAACCAGATAAATGACATAAAAATGAACATCCTGAAATTCAACTCCAGGAGGAGAAATATTCGTAAAATGAAAGAGAGGTGCGAAAAAATTCCGATGATATATATATATATATATATATATATAACATGACGGGTCCAAAAAAGAGGTTGAAAATTACATGTCTCCCTTGGGTTCACTCGTTTTTTCCAGAATACACCTAAAAAATGACGTAGCCCCCACTTTAAAATCTTTATATTTAATAAATATTTACCGGAGAGTTCCATAAAAAAAATTCCACATCTAAAATGATATTTATTGTCGAAATAGCTACGATTTAAAAAATTCACCCTCTTATCGCTTTTTCTCCCCCCCCCCCCGCTCCTGAAATTCAACTCCAGGAGGAGAAAGATTCATAAAATGAAAAGGAGGTGCCAAAACATTCCGATGATGTATATATAACATGACGGGTTAAAAAAAAAAGGTTTGAAATTTACATGTCACCCGTGGGTTCATTCATTTTTTCCAGAATATACCTAAAAAAATGACGCAGCCGCCACTTTAAAATCTTTATATTCAATAAATAATATTTACCGGAGAGTTCCATTAAAAAAATCCACACCAAAAATAACATTTAATGTCGAAATAACATTTAATGTCGATTTCAAAAATTTAGCCCCTCATCGATCCCCCTCTTCTCCCCCTTCCCTCCTCCCGCCCCTTAAAATTCAACTCCAAAAGTAGAAAGATTTATAATATGAAAGAATCGTTAAAAGAGCTTTCGTATATGCCTCTCATTTCAGTAAATCTCATTCCGATAAAGTCCATTTCGAGAAAACTAATTTCTTCACGATGGAAATTTACCTCGATGAAATAGCTTTATCGGAGGATAGCGATGAAATTTAACCTTGATAAAAGCGGCACTTCGAAAATCTTGCGGTTTTCTGATGAATGCCTTTTTTTTGACAAGGATGGTTTTTCTTCTCGCTTAGAATAGAGATATGTAGGTTTATATCGAGCAGAGTTTTGTCGATGAAGCTTTGTCAAATGAAAGTTTTATCGTGAAACGAGGTGCAGAAAGAAGCATGAGAATATGACAATAACTTGTGAAATGAAGACCTAATTTTCAAAGTTTCTCGTATTTTAGTCTTACCATGCATTCACGTACCTAGAACCCACCAATAAATATTATTTAGTTAAAAAAAATTCAAAAAGGGGGCTGGAGAACATATGTTTAAAACTGTAGAGATTTCTACAATACCTATCAATTTAAGTGTTTTTTTTTCATCGAATCATTCGGCAAACATTATTTATCAAATTTGAAAAAATTAAAATGTCTGCTGCAGGAAATTGAGGGCGAAAGTGTGGACTGACGGGGGGTGGGGGAGGGGATAATTTTCACTTTTTTAAACCCGTCATATTGTATATCTTCTTCCACAGGTGAGGAGCTTGACCTCCCCCCCCCAACATACACTTTAAAATATTGCTCATTTTTTTCTCTACCAATTTTAACGTAAAAGTTTAAGCTATGTGGAACAACCGGGGCTGTTGCCTCCCTCCCTGTTGGTTATTCACCAACATAATTTTGCTCATTTCTTCACTTCATTTCAATTTTTAAAAGGCAATAACTTTGCTTTTACAAAGGGGTTACGAACTACAACGGGGAGAAAACTTATAACATAGCTAACTTTTTTCGCCGCTCTTTTTGCAGTTTAATGGTTTTCACCATAGCACCGTTTTTTTTGGGGGGGGGGGACAAGGGGGCCATTTTTCATTTTTTGATGTAATATGTTTATTGAAAGCTTATGCTTCATACATTACAAATTTAGCATAAAAAAGTTTCTCCCGTCATTCTGGGTCACGTTACGGACCCATAATGGTTTGAAATTTAAATTTCTCAAACTTCTTCGAAGTTTTCGCTAAATCGGTATCTGAAAAGCATCGCGCCAATGTGATGCGTGTATGACAACTGTATTATGTAAAAATTGTTCACCACTGCTTGGACTCTGGCCTCCTCTCGCGTGTAGGCGTTAATTTACCGCGGTTACTTGGTCCTTGTTTCCTGCACAATAAAATATTTCCTGACGATTAGAACTATACACAAGTAAATGTTTAAGTTTTCACTTCTGTCGGCATTCCCAAAATGCCACTATATGTACATATATATATATATATATATATATATATATATATATATATAAATCTTCTGTGCGTGTGTATGTCACTGAACTCCTCCTAAACGACTGGACCGATTTTAATGAAATTTTGTGTGTGTGTTCCAGTGGACTCGAGAATGGTTTAGATTCACATTTCATCGAAATTGATTCAGTACTTTTTTAGTAATTAGGCAAAAACTAATAGCTAGCGATTTTTCGCTAATTAAAAGTGTTGAATAAGTTTGACGAATAGAGTGCGGGTGGAATGTCCGAGCGGTCTGAGGCGGCAGATTTAAGCTCTGCTTCTTGAAGAAAGAGATTGCGTGTTCGAATCTCGCTCCTGACAAACGTGTATGCTTTACAATAATATTTCCTGTATTATAATGTTTGATTAACCGACTTCAGAAAATCGTTAACTTTTAACTAAAAAGAGAAAAATAAACTTTTCTGTCAAAAATTGAACCGACTTCAAAAAATACTGAAGAGTGAAAAATAATTTCCTTACATAATTGTAATAAGAAATTAAATCAAGAGCGTAGTGTTTATCGCGCGTATTACTATACAGTTGGCAAAAAAAGTATTTGTACACCCTAATTTTTTTTTATTTTTAACCCAATAAAAACAGATATTTTGTCAAAAATAGTTTTAATACAGTCTGTTTACCGTGTGTTTTAAATTACACAGCAGGAAATTTCGATAAAGATGCAAAATAATTTTCTTATACGAAAAGTTTAAAAATTTCTTGCAAAAAAAGTATTTGTACATTTCTCCATCCTGATATGTACTGTGTTTTATAGTGTTTATCGTTCAAAAGGACTACTTTTACAGAAGCTGTTAATAATTTTTGAGTTCATATTATATTTGTCTGACATTTAATCTAATTTGCTCTTGAAATAATTGACTATAGAACCTAATACTAGAGAGGCACCTCTAGATATATGAAATCCTATGATTGATCATAATAAAAATTTAAATTCGCAACAAGAATTTGTAAAAGCTATTAAATTACCATTTACAACTATTGGATGTATAGTGAGAAACTATGAATAAATTAAAAGAATCGAAATTCAATGAAAACCAGGACTTCTTAGCAAACTAACAATGAGGGAAAAAGAGAGTGTTGTTAAAAAAGCTTTAAAAATTCCTGTGCGTTCGGTTCAAAAATTTGCTGGAGACCTTGCGACATCTTCTCGCATCAGAGTAATACCTCAAACAATAAAAAATATTCTTCTCAATGCAGATTTAAAAGGAAGAACCTCAAGGGAAAATCCATTCATCAACGAAACAAATAGGCGAAAACGCATAGTATTCGCTTTCGCATACAGAAGTAAATCATTGGATTTTTGGAAAACAGTAATTTTTTCTGATGAGGAAAAATTCGGAATTTACTTACCATCAAGCATTCGAAAAAATTGGCGTAAAAATAAAACTGTTCTAGATCCAAAACGTATACCTCAAACTATCAAGCATGTTGGGGGGAATATTATACTTTTGGGGTGTATAGCTTCTAATGGAGCAGGACATTTAAAATTTTTTGACAATGGAAGGACAGGTTTAACATACAGTGATGTGTCGCGCCATAATTTATTAAACTGTGCCAAGAAATTATTCATAGAGGAAGCTTTTCACTTTCTGCAGGATAATGACCAAAGCATACTGCTGTGATCACCAGCACATGCTTACGACAATACTCGAAGACGACTGGTAATTCCTCTAAAATCTCTAGACTTGAATCCAGTAGAAAATTTGCAGATGCTATTGGATGCAAAAATCCGAAAAAAAAATATGTATTAGTAAAAAACAGTTTTAAAGAAGCTCTTATTGTGTCATGGAATAACATTAACCAGACCACTACAAAAAAGTTGGTGGAATCTATGTCACACCATCTAGAAGTAGTCATAAACGCTAAATGAATTCGCACAAAATATTAATTTGTATCATTTTACTAAATTTTCATTAATTATATTACATTAATATAGTGTACAAATACTTTTTTTGCACTGTATTTTTGTATATTTGTTTATTATAATGTAAAAAATCGATTCGTTTAATTTTGTTTTTGCTTCTATAATATTATAATGCATTAAATTAATGTATTACAGTATTTTTTGCTTAAATCTTTTGTTTAATTTCATTATAATTTAAAAAAATGAAGTGTACAAATACTTTTTTTGCCAACTGTATTTACGTACATTTATTTGATTTTCTGGAGTCTGTGCCAGGCAAACCAATTTAAAAATTAAGATTAAATATCCAGTGCAAATCTTTATTACATATAAATCTTTTGTGCGTGTGAGTGTCACTGAATCCTTCCTAAACGACTGGACCGAATTTAATGAAATTTTGTGTTTGTGTTCCAGTGGACTCAAGAATGGTTTAGATTCACATTTCATCGAAATTGATTCAGTACTTTTTTAGTAATTAGGCAAAAACTAATAGTTAGTGATTTTTCGCTAATCAAAAGTGTTGAATAAGTTCGACGAATGGAATTCGGACGGAATGTCCGAGCGGTCTAAGGTGACAGAATTAACCTCTGCTTCTTGAAGTAAGAGATCGCGTGTTCGAATCCTGCTCCTGACAAACGAGTATGCTTTACAATAATGTTTCCTGTATTATAATTTTGATTAACCGACTTCAGAAAATCGTTAACTTTTAACTAAAAAGAGAAAAATAAAATTTTCTATCACAAATTGAACCGACTTCAAAAAATACTGAAGAGTGAAAAAATAATTTCCTTATATAATTGTAATAAGAAATTAAGTTAAGGGCGTAGTGTTTATCGTGCGTATTATTATATTTACGTACATTTATTTGATTTTCTGGAGTCGGTGTCAAGAAGGACAACGTCTGTCGGTGACAGGACGGGTCCGCTAGTATATATATATATATATATATATATATATATATATATATATATATATATATATATACATTAACGGAGCTTGCAGTAAATAATATTTATACTATATATGGAATTTAGAAAAGCAGGAAGTTGTTGTTTGGCATGCGACCACTTACTGATCTTATGCACTCGATCTTAAATATCCCCCCCCACCCCGTTACCTTGGGGGGGATATTTAAGATCGTTCAACTCCAGATTTTTTTTTTTTTCAAGTTTTTGATGTGCTTGCACACCGCGTTTGGTATATGATGCCATATACAATGAGGACCCAGTTCGAGATTTCATATTAGAAGATAGCGTATAAATTAGAGACACCAATGAAAGGAGGGGCTCACTAGCTAGGGAACCCGTCGTGTCTTTATTAACATCGACTCATTCACCTGTAGACGACTCTTGATAAAATTGAATCCTGTATGGTATAAAAGCAATTGCAAACTGGAGTCATCGAGAAAAATTTTACACAATCGAAAATTATCGAGATGTTCATACAATCGAGAAAATCGAGAAAAACCTCTCGTTATCGCCCATCACTAGTTTCCTATTTACTATTACTTGTCTTGATGTGCTCTATCACCCCCTAGCGTATATACCATTTGTTTAGGGACACCCTGTATGTTTTTCCCCTTTTATTTCTTTTAAGTTATTTTTACTCTAATTTAATGAGTATGAAGATTTTCTTGCTCTTATTAATGTCTTTTTGTCGTTATAGATGTTTAGAAGTCCTAAAAACTATAAAATCTTTTTAAAATACAGTTTTATAATCCAGCATTGTTTTAAAAATTCTAAAAAAAGAAAGCTTGTTCTGAAAGTACTAAAAAAACATTTAATGGATGCTCTTATTTTCATTTCTAAAAGTTTTTCGTAATGTCCATGAATATTCAGTAATGTAAAATTTCTCTCGAAGTTTTGAAACCCTTTTCATTTACATGTATTTGAATATTCCGATTTTAAGCACCTTAAAGATAGAAAATAAAAATGTAGGCAGAAAAAGTTAAAGACTTAGGTCTTTCTTTTATATCGCTTCTGAAATATAGATTTCAAGCAGAATTTATATTTGAAAGTGTTTACAAAGTACCATTAAATATTTTAAAATTTTTATTATCTGTTAATGTAAAACTAGTAATAATAAAAGCTCGTAATGACGCATCTATGCTAAAGCAAACATTTTAATAATTAAACGCTCATGTTTACTGCATTTTACTCAAATAATTACTAAGAAAAAGACAAATAATTTTAAACTATATATTTATCAGAATTTTTTTATCACTCAAAAATGACTGTGAATAAAACTATGTTTATCAGCGTTAATTAAGAAATCAAAAAACAATTTTATTTTATTTTTATCATTATTTATTTATTTATTTTAAATTTTTACATGTATTTCAACTTACTGCTAGAATTTCAATTATGTGTTAGTTATGAGCAAACACATGAAACGATAATAGCTGATGAACGGACATATTTCTCGCAGTGTCGCACAAAAAGGCCCAAGCAGGCAGATCACCAGGCAGAATAACGATTCGACATACACTGGTGTGCAAAATTTAAGAACGAGTCCCAAAAGGCCAATTTTCAAGGGATTTTCGAGCAATAATTTTCACGCGCATATTCAAAAGGAAGCAATATAAATCAAAAAAAGTGCTATCCCTGCATAACAGATAGCCCATATAACATCTCATTCATGTCATACTTTGTCACAATAGTCACAGTCACTAGGACGAAACAAAAAAAGCAAATTCCCCACATCTCTTTTATGAGTCTCAAATGATTACTATATGCGACTCCACTGACAGGTCACGACGGCTTCTACTTTGTGTCGAGTTAACAGGGGAATTTACAATGTCGTTTTATTGAGATTCTTGTGTGACAGTCATTTGGAGACTCAATTTCAGAGTCATTGAGAATGTTGCATTATGATAAATCACGAATTAAGGTCACATTGCTGCCACATGCTGACTTCTGTCAGAAGACTTTGTCAAATGAGGACAGAGAATCTACTGTGAAGTAACCACTGTGAAAAGTGGCGAAAAGTCACCATGTGATTTTAATTTGGTGATTTATCATAATGCAACGTTCACAATGACTTTGAAATTGAGTTTCCAGATGAAAGGTCACACGAGAATCTCAATTAAACGACAATTTAAAGTCACCTGGTCAATCAATACAAAGCAGCAGTCCACTTATCAGTGGAGTCACATATAGTAGTAATTTGAGACTGATAAAAGAGACGTATGGAATTTCCCATCTTTTGTTTTGCCGTAGTGACTGTGACTCTTGTGAAAAAGTATGACCTGAATAAGATGTTATATGGACTATTTGTTATGCAGGGATAGTAATTATTCGATTTATATTACTTCCTTTTGAATATTCGCGTTAAAATTATCGCTTGAAAATCCCTTGAAAATTGGCATTTTGGGACTCGTCCTTAAATTTTGCACACCAGTGTAGGAAGAAAGCCATTTAAAACAATATACTGATCCCCGATCAGTTCATTATTACTAGATGTCATGGCCTGAGAGGGACGGCAAAATGGATATGAAAAATAAAGTTTCTCCAAAAAAAAAAACAAGTGATGGAGCCTTTAATAGTTTATTCCTGCTATACACAACTCCATATTATCGGCTAGACACTAGAAAATCTGCCTATCGTAAAACTTTGAATGATAAAATTTAGCTCCGAACTTCAGCATCTCAAAATCAAATGGCAAATCAAAATATTCTAATTTACTACTTCTTTCCACGGGAGTTATTTGGCAGTTGAAAAGTCAGACAAATTTTGAGCTAGCGTCAGCTAGGGGGCGCAAGGCTACAACCTCAGTGCCGAACACGAAATAGCGTGCGTCGGGCAGCGGTAACAGGGGGTATCCAATTACGTTAGTGGCTAAAAAGTAAAACATCGTGCTAGAACTTTATCCAAGCGGCGAGAGCATGCCAAATGAAAAGATGTGCGCAGGTAAAAGATCGAAAGGAATTATGGTATAGCAGACGATATTTAATAAAATGTTAAAATAAAACTTCCGAAAGAATATTTTTTAGTCTAAAAAAGAAAAATGGAATAGTGAAATAAATTAAAAATTCTAAATTAAAGATTGACATTTTAATAATACATTTGAGGGTTTTTTCAGGAAAATAAATGGTAAATTACGCCGAATTATGGAAAAGGGGTAATTTAGATGATAATTAAAATTCAGAATATTACTGAAATATAGATAAAAGTAGATTTTTATAAGAATTTGGAACAAAATCGAAACGGGAAAATGGCGAAAAATTGTTATTATTACATACATATGGTGATAGTAATTCTAACATTTATATAGAACTTGTTTCCACAAAAATTTAAAAGATAATTATTGTAATTTAAGTTTAAAAAAAAATTATAGAAATATATAAAGAGGTAATTCATATAACATTTTGCAATATATTACAAAAAAAAAAAAAAAAAAAAAAAAAAAAAAAAAAAAAAAAACAGATTATTTGTTTAAAATGGCATGCGGCTGATTGAAATTTTAAGTAGTATTGCCTGTTATGAAAATACAATAAGCTTTGTTTTAATCATTTTTAGGAAATTTATGATATGACTTACGAAATGTTACTTTTTTTTACTTTTTTGAAGCATAAATAAATATAAATAACCAATGATATACATTTAATTTTTTTTTTTACTTTCCGTAAAGTAATTATCAAAGTTTCTTTTGAATAAAGTATAAACCAGATACAGCTTCGTCAATGTTTTTCGGTCGACACCTAAATATTGAAAAATAACAGCATTGGACTTCTTTTTATAGGGATACGTGAAGAGATTTCTTTACCAATCTGCAATTCGTAGTATTCATGAATTGAAAGATGAAATTACAGCTGTCATCTATACCCTGAAAAAGGAATTGATTTAATTTACAAAACATGTTTTGTTGAGTACATTATGGTTGTTTTAACGAATTATTTATTTAAAGTAAAAAAACTGGTTTTGTTACTCTCACAAAAAAATATTTTTAACACTCTTATAAAATTTTAACAAAATTTTATCAATTTTATTTGAGTCTTACTAAAGTCATGTATTTTCAATTTGTAATTCCAACAACATTTTGTTGTTTTTGAAAAATTTAGATTGGTGTGCAGTAGTCATAATATGCATGACCCCAATATGGATCAATGGAAATTTTGTTTGATTTAAAAAATATATTGTTGATTTTTTTTTCAATTTTTCGTCCACAATTTTCACCTGAAATGCATAATAACGCAATAATAACATCAGTAATTCGTCGCAATTTTTGATTTTTTTTTAATATCCAAAAATTATGTTAATCCTTTATAGCTATATAAGTCAATTAAGCAAAATTACTTGAGAGAATTATGGCTACTGCACACCAATTTAAATTTTGCAAAAAAAAAAAATGTTGAAATCACGAATTGAAAATACAAGACTTTAGTAAGACTCAAATAAAACTGATGGAATTCTGTTAAAATTTTATGAGTGTTAACAATGTTTTATTTTGTCAGAGGAATAAAACGATTTTTTACTTTAACTAAAAAATTAGCTTAAAACAACCAAAATGTACTCAACAAAACATGCCTTGTAGTTTTAATCAGTTCCTTTTTCTGGGTATAAACTGTTGATTCTGCAATTTTTCGTAGAATATGGCTAGAAATCTCTCCATAGACTCGATATGTATCGCAGCAATATTGGTGTGCATTGAAATCAAGGAATAATAATAATAATAAAACAAAATAAAAAAATCTCTGGTATTTTCTTTATGGAACATAAAAATTCGTAAATGCACATCATTGTTTGTTTATTTTTACCTATTTTCTAAAGTATAAAGATACATTTCGGACACTCTACTATTATTTAGGTGTAATAATATTTTAATTTATTTATACATAATTCAATGTCCTTAAAATTATTTAAATAACGAGAAGCGTATTAATTACAGAATTTGTGGTACATTTTACGTACAATTTAAAAATTTATTGTCAAAAAAGAGATTTAGGATAATTTTTAATTAAGTGAAATAGTTTAAAATAAAGAAAAATACATTTTTTAAAATATTGGAGATAGATTGTACATGTTCTTTTAAAACATATAGTCAAGAAAATAAATTTAGGATTTTTTTAATTTAGAATGGATTTTTTAATTAAGTAAAATAATTTAAATATTCTCATATTGCATGTTTAATACACATATTTCCATAGTGCGTTTAAACGTAATGTTTAAAGATAAAAATCCACCAAAAATGTTACACATTAAAATAGTATTTATATATAAAAAAAAATTAAATTACTGATAGTAGAGTTAACTCAAAATAATACATCTTTAGTCAAAGTGGCAATAAAATAACTAGTAAAATTCTTGTGAGAATTATAACATATTTTCCACCAGAGAAAAAAAACAATGTTTTTAATTTATAGTGTACGGGTTGTTTTAATTTAATAATCCCCAAATAAGATACATTAAATCTAACACGAATGAAATAATTTTCATAGAATAATGTACTGTTGTGCGAATGAGTGTATGGATATTTGAAGGCGTAGATAAATCATATTTATATCTTACTTAGATCAATGAGATTACTTTTTTCTAGCGGAATAGTGAGATACGTACAAGAGACTTTCTTATCTTGGAAATTGATGTCATCAAACCTGATTCTTGAACTAAGCGTTTCAGCGTCTTTGTTTACATGTTTTTCTAGAGTTTTATTTAGTTGAAGTGTAAATTCGAACTAATTTGAGCCATCGAGTATATTATTGTATCATCTCCCCCTTTCGAGTAGCTCGAAGTTCTTTTAAAAAATAATCTTCGTAGCAAATTGAGAGCAGAGTCACTAGCTTCCTGATAATGTCAACTTCTTCAAATCCATTTGTGTCATAATTCATTTCTCTCAATTAAACTTTATTTTACACTTATAACTAGTTATATACATAAATGTACTCTTATATAATTCAGACAATCATCGTACAATTCCCATGTAGCTAACTTAATTCTCTCACTCCAGGCCTAGTCTGATTGTCGTTCACAGAACAGTGCGCTTTTTATAGCGTAAATGTTTCCTTCTGTTTTACTATAGAACTGTTCACATCACGTCACTTTTACCGTAGAACATTGCAGAAAGCTGTAGGACTACTTATAGAAAAGCATTGATAAGGTAACGATAGTTGTCCTAAAGCAGCTAAAACCTGTTCATGACGTCACTTTGCACAGCTCTATAAATTTGTACATATAGATTCATTGACTTCATAGAGATTGATTATCCGATATGCACAATCCGAACAAACAAAGCAGAAATTCATTTTCCCCTTCATGTGTTACAAAAGCTGCATATTTGCGACTTTTTACTTCAGTTTCGACATGGAAAAATCCCGTTTTGAAACATAATGTTGTAAACATTTTTGTTTTCTATAATTTATCAATCACAATCCTCAATTCACTTTAGTAGGTAACGAGCTTTCATTATTTTTTGGTAGCTTTCATTACAAAAAGTAAAAAGCTACCTATTGCATCCGTCCGGAGGAAAGCACTTCCGGAAAATTTTGGTATATTTTCATCGATCATAACCCCCAGATCCAAAAACCACCTCCGTTCAAATGTTGACACACACACACATATATATATATATATATACATATCTGATTTTTGTCATGCGATATCTATTGTATTTATGAACCGATTTGAATGAAACTTGGTATGTGCAGTGCATAGCACGTACAAATGTCTAGACCGAGTTCGTTGGCCAACATCATCCGCCATCTTGTTTCAAAATGGTAGCCATTTTAATTTTTCTTAATTTAAAATTTAAAATTAAATGCGAAAAAATTAAAAATTGAAAAATATTTTTCTTTTCTGTGTTAGAACCTAAAACAAAGATTCCAGAACACTTTTTATTTTGTGTATATCTTACAAAATGATTGAGTTATAGCACTTTGAATTACTATTTTGGCTGACATTTTAAAACGATCAGATTTTTTTCATGCGAAAATTATTGTATTTATCAACCGATTTGAATGAAACTTAGTATGTGCATTGTATGTCTAGACCGAGTTCATGGGCCAACATTATCAGCCATCCTGTTTCAAAATGACAGCTATTCATTTTTTTAAAAATTTAAAATTTAAAATTAAATGCGAAAAAATTAAAAGTTGAAAATTATTTTTCTTTTCTGTGTCAGAACTTAAAACAAAGATTCCAGAGCACTTTGTGTTTTTTCTATATCTCAAAAAATGACTGAGTTTTAGCAATTTGTATTTCTAGTTTGTCTGACATTTTGAACCGATCAAATTTTTGTGACTTGATAACACGCGTATTTATGGATCGATTTGGATGTAATTTGGTGTGCACATAGTACATAATGAGGCCTGGACAGAGTTCGTTAGCCAGTTCCATTGACTTCTAATATAACTGGACTAAGAAATAACAACCTTTCTTGAATCCATCATCAACCTCCCCACCAGCACGTGATGGTGGGAAGAATGGCCTTCAAACCGGCCGTTTCTCCGGCCGATCCCACCAGCCACCAAGACCTTTTTCGGCTGCGTTACGTTTTTTTTATTATGAGAATGAAAGCGGAAAATTTCCAAGAAAGGATCATCGCCAAAAAAGACACCCTTTTGGCGAGGAAAACTCTCGCCAAATCTCGGCCATTCCAGCTTCAAGCATTCCCGAAAAGAACAAAAGGATCCGTTATTTAGTCATTTCTGACCTAAGGCCAGTTCCATCCGCCTTCTTGTTTCACAATGGCGGCCATTTAATTTTTTTTTTAATTTTAAATTTTAAATTAGGCACAAAAAAGTGAGAAATTGAAAAACATTTTTCTTTTATGCATTTGATCTAGACACAAAGATTCCAGAACATTTTTTGTTTCGTCTGTATCTTTAAAATTGGCTGAGTTATAGCACTTTTAGGTAGCTTTCATTATATAAAGTAAAAAGCTACCTATTGCAGCCGTCCGGAGGAAAGCACGTCCAAAAAATTTTGGTATATTTTCACCGATCATGACCCCCAGACTCCCAAAACCACCCTTCGTTCAAATGTTGACACACACATACACACATATATATATATAAGACCATTAATAGTAAACAATATTAACCATTTGAAATTAACCATTGAAGTTAATAACTTATATCACATGAATATGAAAGGAAAAAAGAATAATATGAATACAAATGGAATTTGCAGAATCATCAGGTGCCAAACACTTTGGAACTACAAATGGAGTGTGTGGTTTCATCTTTGTGTTTGCCATAAGAAAGCAAAACAATACGAATTTGGGATTACCAACACACAACAAACGAAAATTAATTAGAGAAATACCAAGTAATCTATAGTGGATATGTAGAGAATAAAACAGTCATGAGCTATAAAGTAGAATAAATCCCAAATGCATAAACTTAACCCTGATATTGCACGTGGTAAATTAAAACATGAAGTATTCATATATCATATGACAGAAAAATGGAGATAATATAATAATAAAAACAAAAATTGACTTATCGTACACAGTATAATATTTAATTAATTAATTAATTAAAAGCAGAATAATGTAATATCAGAAAAATTAAACCATACATCATAGTGTACCCTATTATTATTTAAATCAATAACATTTATTTTGACTATGCCAGGCTGAACTCATTATCTTAATTAAAGAAGATTAAAGATGAAAAAATAGCTTATTAAGAAATGTACCCTATACATTTAGTAGTGATACAGTACACTCATTTATTAAAAATGAAGTGCAATTTAATAATGTAAATGATTAAAATTATTAATATGATAGATATAAATAAATAATACATACATACATTGGTGTTATTTAAACTCCATAGAAATTTTGTACCAAATTAACAAATGAATTTCCCACTCTTAATTTTTTTAATATTTTAAGTTAACCTTTGCGTATTATCTAGACAAAACAGCCCTCCTCCGTATTCTAACATCTACCCACCCACCCAACCTGTTATATACATTTTTTATGTATATTTACATTTTTAATTTTTTATTCTTATTTTTTATGTTTTAATAATTTTTTGGTAATTTTTTTTTACGCAAAGGGATAATATATATATATATATATATATATATATATATATATATATATATATGTGTGTGTATATAACCATATATTTTTATGAGAAAAAAAATATGACAATGATGAAAAGATGAAAAAATGGGTGCAAAGACAATGAATTATAAAAGAACAACACGAAAAAACAAAACAAAACAGACTCCCTGCTCTTCGGAAGGTGGGGAGAGTAACAGGTATCAAAAAGTTGTTTAAAAAATGTATCCTCACTAAAAATTGTGTGCAAGGCATCACAAACCCGCATACTCCACTTATACAAAGAATATAAAACAAAATAACATTAAATACTGAATCAATAAATTAAAACTGTAATAAATATATCAATAACTAAACAATAAACTAAATAGACATGCAGGAATGTGATGCCCTCACCTTGACCTGTGAAGAAAACGAAAAAAGATACCTCTTAAAAATCTTCACATTACACCTCCATACTTGCATGAGCGGTTATTTTGTTTTTTATTCTTCATATAAGTGGAGTATGTGGGTTTGTGATGCCTTGCGAAACCTGTAAGGATACATTTTTTAAATAACTTTTTGATACCTGTTACTCTCCCCACCTTCCGAAGAGCAGGGAGTTTGTTTTGTTTTGTTTTTTTCCTGTTGTTCTTTTATAATTCATTGCCGTTGCACCCATTTTTTCATCTTTTTATCATTGTCATATTTTCTTCTCATAAAAATATATGAACTTTGTGCAAAATAGAGTTGCTATGCGCCAGCTGCATGAAGATGGTAAATTTTCACACTCATATAAGATATATATAACCATATATACATATGAATTTTGTCATGCTATAACTAACGTATTTATGAACCTATTTGAATGAAACTTGGTATGTACATAGTACATATAAAATAGAACCGAGTTCCTTGGCCAGCATCATCCGATATCTTGTTTCAAAATGGCGGCCATTTAATTTTTTTTAATTTTAAATTTAAAATAAAATGCAAAAATTTTAAAAAGTTGAAAAATGTTTTTATTTTATTTGTTAGATCTTAAAACAACGATTCCAAAACACTTTTTATTTTGTCTATATCTTAAAAAATGATTGAGTTATAGCACTTTGAATTTTTCTTATGGCTGACATTTTGAAACGATCTGATTTTTGTCACGTGATAACACGTGTATTTATAAATCTATTTGATTGTTATTTGGTGCGTACATAGTACATAATGAAGCCTAGACCGAGTTCGTTAGCCATTTGCATCCGCCATATTGTTTCAAAATGGCGGACATTTTTTTTTATTTAAAATTTAAAATTAGGTACAAAAAAGTGAGAAATTGAGAAAGATTTTACTTTATGAATTTAACCTTGATACGAAGATTCCAGAGCATTTTTTGATTCGTCTGTATCTTAGAAAAATGGCTGAGTTAATGGTTGAGCACTTTTAATTTCTAGCGTTGGTCACATTTTGAAATGATCTGGTTTTCGTCACGTGATAACACGCGTATTTATAAACCTATTTGCATGTAACTTGGTGCGTAGATAGTACATACCGATACCTGGACCGAGTTTTTTGTCCAGTTCCAATCGCCATCTTGTTTCGAAATGGCGGAACATTATTTTTTTTTAATTTAAGTTTTAAAATTAACTGCAAAAAGTAGGAAAGTGAAAAAGATTTTTCTTTTGTGTGTTTGACCTTGATACAAAGATTCCAGAGCATTTTTTGTTTCATCTATATCTTGAAAAGTGGCTGATTTTTATTACTTTCAATTTACAGTGTGATTTACATTTTGAATCGGTCTGAAATTTGTCACGCGATAATACGCATAATTTTATAAACTTATTTGGGATACACCGTGTGTACTTAGTACATACCAATATCTTGACCGAGTTGACGGACGAACTTCATTCGTCATTTTGTTTCAAAATGGCGGCCATTTAAGTTTCTCAAAAATCTTTTAAATGTATAACTATATACAAACAAAAAATCAGAAATTTAAATTGCGACCCTATAAATAGCTTAAAATAAAACCAAGTTGAATGAAATACAACTAAAAACTCCCATTAATATTCAGTATTGACAAGAACTAGTATTCAATCTTATATAATCGGGTTCAACTAATTTGAGCTTCGTATATTTGAATAATATAACTTAATATGGCTGAGTTTTAGCACTTTCAATTTCCAGTGTGATTTACATTTTGAAACGGTCTGAAATTTGTCACGCGATAATACGCATATTTTTATAAACTGATTTGGATATAACTCCGTGTGTACTTAGTACATACCAATGTCTTGATCGAGTTTACGGGCCAACTTCATCCGCCATCTTGTTTCAAATTGGCGGCCATTTAGGTTTGTCAAAAATGTATAATGATATACATGCAAAAAATCAGAAATTGAAATTGCGACCCTATAATTAGCTTAAAATAAAACCAAGTTGAATAAAATACAACTAAAAACTCCTATTAATATTCAGTATTAACAAAAACTAATTCAATCTTATATAATCGGGTTCCACTAATTTGAGCTTCGTATATTTGAAAAATATAACTTAATTTAAAATAAATATATAAGTCTATGAAAGCAACCTCTTCCTCCCGGCAATGCCGGAAGGACTTTTTGATTTATTTTCCGATAATCAATGGATAATCGGTGCGACATATCTTTTTTCTAAGACGGGACTAGTAGATCCGCAAAATATCTGAATAACCTCGTCCGATGATCTCATTTTTAAATTATTGTTGCACTTGATTACTCATAATTTCCCGCTCTATTAGAGGGAATCTCCTTCGCCGCTCACGGACAGGTTTTTCTTCCGCAGTTGTATCTTCACCTTTAACTCAGTATTTTTTGTTTTATTTTTGCTCTATTCAGCTAAATTCATAATATGAGTCAAATTCACTTCGACGTTAACGCAGTCGACATTAAATAGATTTTCCCAATCGCGATGATTGCCGTTTATATTTGATCTGACTACTTCGTCTGTTTTGAAAGGGACTTCATAAAGTATAATGTACTTAACTTACACTGTATTGTCATTTATCATTCTAGTAACATCTTCCATTACTTTTAGCGTTAAACCTTTGAGTAATTTTCAATCTATTATTAAGTCATAATCAGTTTCTTGTACTGTGTAAACTTTATCCTCTATTTCTACATCGTCAACATAGACTTTATCGGGAAAAATAACTATTGGCTTAATTTCTTTCACACTCTATGCCCAATATGGATATACTGTCGCCAATTAGCTTTATCACATTTATTGCAGTATAATATCTTAAATTAGTGATTGAAATACTGTAT
This sequence comes from Maratus speculifer, assembly GCA_964019185.1. Taxonomy (NCBI): domain Eukaryota; kingdom Metazoa; phylum Arthropoda; class Arachnida; order Araneae; family Salticidae; genus Maratus; species Maratus speculifer. The sequence goes on from OZ025292.1 coordinate 228,714,635, forward strand.
TGATTCTCTGTGCACATTCACTGTATCGATTATTACGTTTATTTACATTCCTTTCTTATCTAAGATTCTTCTTTTTTTGGAATTTATCGTGCCCATATTAACTATTTTTCTTTTCCAGTTTTGACTCCAATACTAGTATTCCGTTTCTCGCCAATTTTGAATACGTTGAGGGTTAACATTTGAATATTCTCTTTGTATTTTACACCCCGTGGTACATATCCTACTCACATGACCAGGATTTTTACATCTAAAACATACAATATAGCAACTCGTTTTTTCGGTGATACATACTATTCCGATTATGAACTTGACACTTTTCGAATTGACGTAGTCAGTCGTTCTCGACCTTGTGTCTTCTAAACTGCTGCTTGTATTCTTTGCCGTTCGGTCGTTTTGTAAATATCTGATTTATTAACTAAGTCATCAATTATTTCTATTATTAATAATTCCTCTGTAAATTGTGTCTTAATAATAATAAATTATGCCTAAATTGATTAAGAACAGTCAATTCCCATAGTTCTTCAAAGTTTCTACTTAAAAAAATTCAATCCATTGTTGGAAATATACTTTAATCTCATAAGCGAAATTGTTCAAATTAGCCAATAGTTCCTTTTTAATTAAGAAAAAATTAACCTAAATTTTTTGTCGATAATTTGCAGCGTTTAAAAGAATACTTCTAATTTAACTGAAATCCACGATTTCGATTAAATTAAAAGTAGATGTCTTTTCTTTAATCTCTGCTTGTCATTTCTTTTCTTCAATCGGCAATTGCACTTTCTTTCTTCTCTTTTGTTCTGCTTCCTTTCTAGTTGCAGTAATTATTTTTAAGCGAATCAGTATGAAATTTTCATCAGCCCCCTAGCTTTTAATTAGCTTTTTTAGTACCGGAATGGTCAGTCTTTCCGGTGCTTCATTTCCGAATCCATCCCTACAGAGATTTATTATATTTATTCTCTTAGTTTTATTAAGAGTTTCCATTTCTAGTTTTCAAAATTGTACTTTGATAAAAACTGTCGTGGTTATTACTGTTTTTTTTTGCTAATTCACAATTTTACTTTTGACATTGGCAATTTAAAACAACAGTTTCGCTTCGATTCATTTTTGACTACTTATTATACTACTATTTAATTAACCTTTTAAAATCCTGGCTGAACTCTCAAATTAGTACGAAGATAATATGTAAAAGGTAATTTATTGAATTACTTGAATCATTGGACATTGATATACCATCATATGAAATTTTAATATAACTTCATAGAGAATTTTCAGTTAGTAGTTTCTTGAAATACATTGCATTTCACACCTAAAATATAGAATACACTTTCCTTAGACCAATCTGATTAGGTATAAACGTGCCTTTATTGACATTTGTGTCGGTGCTTCAAGTAAGATAAAAAAAATAATGGACTACCTCTTTCTAATTTTGAAAATCTCGAGATCACACTCGTGCTCAGGAATTTTCATAATGTATGCTTGCAATTCATGGCTAATAAAAAATGCTATAGGGTCAGTTAATTTGATGATCCCGTATTTCATAATGGATGTAAATAATGGTTAAATTAAAGACTACATATATATAAAATTCAAAGAGAATTTTATTCCGACTGCTTGTAACTTGAAATTTGCTGAATAGATTTAGATTAAATTTTCTCTGCTATTTAGATTTTTCCAGGAATGATTATCCGATTACATAATATATATAATATATAATATAATGTATAATATAATATAAATATAATTTATAAGGTATATATATAGATATTACGATTACATAATATATTATATATAGTATATAATCCGATTATGAAAGATTACGCTTTTTAAAAACTTGCACTAAGCGAAATTATAGCATTATTAGTTAGACAATATTTCAGGAATATTTTTAATGCATTGCATATAGTTCTGTTGCTCTTCACCAAACCTTACTGTAAATTATCAATTAAAAGACTTAATTCGTAACTGGGCTTATTTTGAATGCACATTATGAATTACACTAGCAGGATTGCGTTCGTGTATTTCTCAGCAACGCGGAATGCGGAGAGATATTCTGGGTACAGGTATAATTCTTCGATACATTTCGTTTCATTCAAGTTTCTTTTAAGGAGCAGATCCGAGTAACGGGCGAAGTTAACTAAAGCAGAAAATTTATTAAAGTGATATCGAGCATAACACAGAAAATATTTGAATAAGAAAAAATAAATATTCCAGAGTTATTTCAAAATGTGTTATGAAAATATGCGATTCAATCTTTACAATATTTTCTTTCTACTGTATAGTTGACAAAATTTTAAGCAAATATAGTTACAGTAAATTTAAATATTTCAATCCCCCATTTTGTCCAAATCTTAATGCCTTGATGTAATCTCTTATTTTCTATTTAAAATACAAGTTTAAGAAAATCCATCTTCAATAACGTAATTTATTAATTTTAGTGAAACAAAAATTTACAAACACTGTTATTATAACGAAATTCACTTATATAATATACATAGTTAATGTCGATAATTACTTTTCATCGTAGTTGTACATTTTTAGTAGGTAGGTACATATAAGATATATTAGAAAATGCATACTTTTCAAATGTATTTCTTACATTTATTTTCATATTTCTAATTTAAAAATAAGGGTAATGGTTGAAAAGTAATTAAAAATGTGATTTGACACATTACAACGACCATTTGAAAAATGCTATTTTCAAAGATAAAAATTTTAGACTTATAAATAAATTCTAAATTTTAAATAATATTAATAATAACAAACATCATTTTTATGATGATAAAAACGTGGCTTACATACTAACAGAGCCCCATATTATGTACGACTGGATTAAACATTAATATTCTTGGACCCATTATGAGCAAAATTTAAATAGGATTTCAGATTTACACTTTTCGGTCTGCATTTTTTTAAATTTCTAAACATTACACATTTTAAATTTTTAAACTGCGGTGTAGAAAATAAAATGTACTTTTAAATGCAATTTATTTGAAAGCTTTATCTCAATATGATTTTGAGTTACTTATTTTTTTGTTATTTATAATATACATATACACACACATATATATATATTTTGTCATCGTGGCAACAAGAGAATTTCATTGCTGGATAAAATAATTATCAAAGTTTCTAGGATCAAACAAAACACGAATAAAAACCGGACATCACAGGCATTCAGATACTGTTTAGATATGTCTAGACCTAAAGAAATATACAATTTCTGACTGTTTAAAAAAAATGTTTTCAGATTTTAGTATAGCAAGTGTTGTATGTGAGATATATTTTGTCAAATGATATCGTGTTAAAATTTCTATCAATACATTTATACGGGAAAAATTCTTAATCCTAGCAAGAAAAATCACAGACCTCATGAAATTCTTTTTATAAAGCTAGAATGTCAAGAAAGAAATCCAAGAATAAACAGTGAAAAAAGGTGAGGTTAGAATAACAGAAATCTAAGAACAACATCCACAAAGGAATCAATCTTTTTATCAGAAAAGAAATGCAGGATGAGAAATATATGTTGGAAATTAGATGTAGAGATATAATAGAGGCTGAAACTAATGTTAAAATGTTAATAGAATTCATTAAATTTAAATTATAATTAACGGTCGTGTTTGACTCGATAATTTTCAAATAGAATAATATATTTTATGTTAAAAAATAGATATGTATGTGTGTAATTGCATGTAATTATTCGAAAAATGCTAATAACCATGTTTTAATTTTATTTTTTTTTTAATTTGTATAAGAAATATAATAAATGTGTGGAAAACAAATAAAAAGTCACTATAAAATGTTTAGGTAAAGTACAACTTTTAATAAATTTACACATTATTCAAGAAATCACGATAACGCGAACAAATATTTAAAATTAACAGTGAAAATAAAATTTCCAAATATACAGGGTGTATCTAAACTACTGAGCAAAACTTTAAGGGATGATAGTACACATCAAGACAAATAATATTAAATGTGAAACTAAGGGTCCCAAACGTCTTCCGAAGGAGATAGGTGCCATCAAAGTTTAGGGTCCAAAATTTGAAATGATTATGGAAAACGGAAAAATTGGTCGTTTCGTTTGTGCTTTTCACGAAAACTATTCTTTATGTCAGTATTGTCTTGAAAATAAATTATAAAGATAAATTTCAAAAAATGACGATTGATTGCGTTTTAGACTTTAACGTAACGAACAATTTTTTTTACCGTTATTTTTTGCATCTCATTGAATTGTTTTAGAAGTTTAGACATAAACTTAAATTTTGAGCTGAAAATCTGTAGTTAAGTAGCGCAAACTGAACTGTGTTCGATGGGAGTGTGTAGGTTCAAATTTCAAATGATTATAAAAAACAGAATAATTGACCAATTGATTTGCGGTTTTCACTAAAATTATCCTTATGTCCGTATTGTCTTGAAAATAAATTATAAACATAAAATTCAAAAAATGTCGATAGAGGGCGCTTTAGACTTTGGAGTAACGTACAACTATTTTTTCCGTTAGTGTTTGCATCTCATTAAATTTTTTTGAAGCTTAGACATAAACTTAAATTTTGTGCTGAAAATCTGAATCGTTGAGAGTGATTAAGTAGCGTTAACTGAACTGTGTTCAATGAATTGTGGGAAGGTTCAGATTTCAAATGATTATAAAAAACGGAAAAATTTGTATATTCGTTTGCGGTTTTCTCTAAAACTATTCCTTATGTCAGTATTTCCTTAAAAATACATTTTAAAGATAAAGTCTAAGTTTCTATAAAAAATTAATGAGATGCAAAAAATAACAATAAAAAAATAATTGTACGTTATCCAAATTCTAAAGCGCCCTCTATCGATATTTTTTGAAATTTATCTGTATAATTTATTTTTAAGACAATACTGACATAAACAATAATTTTAGTGAAAACCGCAAATCAATTGACCAATTTTCTGATTTTTTGTAATCATTTGAAATTTGAACCTACACACTTCCATTGAACACGGTTCAAAATGTGCTACTTCACCACAGATTTTGAGCTCAAAATTTAAGTTTATGTCTAAACTTCTAAAAAAATTAATGAGATTCAAAAAATAACGGTAAAAAATAGCTGTTCGTTACCCCAAAGTCTAAAGCGCCCTCTAACAGCATTTTTGAAACTTATCTTTATAATATTTTTTTATAACAATACTGACATAAAAAAATAGTTTTCGTGAAAACCGCAAACGAATGGACCAATTTTTCCGCTTTTTTATAATCATTTCAAATTTTGGACCCTAAACTTTGATGGCGCCTATCTCCTTCGGAAGACATTTGGGACACTTAGTTTCCCATTTAATATTATTTGTCTTGCTGTGTGCTATCACCCCTTAAAGTTTTGCCCAGTAGTTTTGATACACCCTGTATAGCTTAGCGCTTTTCACCTATTTTTTTCAGGCACGTTATCCTTTCTTAAGATTTTTATTTCGTAGTACTATTCACATCTCATAAACACACCTTTTCAACCCCTCTCTCACCATAACTAGATAATGCAAACATGCTTTCTTTACATAGGTAACCTTCTTATCATATTCATATAATTACTCGATAGAAATTGAATTGGCATTTCAAATATTTTACTAACCGTTTTCGGGATTATCACTGTTACTGACATTATTTTATGTACCTTCAGCAGACCCGTTACGTACACCTGATGGTAGATTGAGTGCCTGCTGACGTACACCCATATCTGCAAAAATCTTTTGTAAAACAGCAAAAATGTTTCAGAAATTCTAACATAGGGGAGAATATAATTGGTGGCATTTCTTACGAAGTACATCCGATATCGATTTTGAAAGATGATAAAAATTTGACATAATTGCTTTAAAAAAATATCGAAAGAAAACAAATACAAAATGATAAATATCCAATTATTTCAGATTTTTGTGTTAAAATTAAAGCTTTCCTCAAGTATTTTTAATCTAACTTGATCTACTTATTTGTTAATCAATACTACGTTCTCTTGTTTTAAATTCTTTACAAAAGTTTCATTTTATTACACACATTGTTTTTGTGCGTAGGATGAAAGCAAGTGGGAGGCAAGCGTAATTTCTAAAGAAAATTGCTGTTTGTGTTTCAAAACAAAAACATCAAAGGTTGCGGCGTTTCTTTATTTTAAAATGAATGAGAACAAAATAATTGTATTTTGAATTCGTTTTAAGTTTTTGTTATTTTTCATTGAATATTAGAATTATAGGTATTTCATTTGATTTAAAAAAGTATGTATTTCTTTTAAACATGCTAATTTACTTTCCATGCTATATTCTCAACATATAATATTTTATTCATATTTGTTGAGATTTTTTGCAGCTACAAAAGAAAGTCTTTCTAGAAATACATTTCCAAGGAAATGATTAATTAAGAAAATATTACAAAAATTAGCATTATCTTATATGAAAAATTTATTGAGTGCTTTGAAAAAATGAATTTTTTTTTTCAAAAAATATAATTGAAAAACGCATTAAAAAAAATAGCTGTTTGTGTTTGAAAGCAAATGCTATTCTACGTTTTAAAAAACAAAATATTAGCATTTTTAATTCATTTTAAATATTGATTGTTTGTCTTTGTGTATCAGAATTTGATATCAATTCATTGATATTGCGCATTGGTCATACCACAGTTACATATTACAATTTTTTTGCGAAATTATTCTTATACTATATTAATTTTCTTTTAACAATATTTCGTATTTATTCTAATTTATAAATTAAAATACTAATAATAAATCTAATCTTTTAATCTTTAGAGAAACGATATAAACTCTTAATTCGCCTTAAAAGATTTATTCCAATACGCGTAAATCTAAAAAAATGGCTGTAAAATAAAATACTCTTAAATAAACAGTACTTAAAATTCTTAATACAACTCATTTATTCCTTGTTTTTGTCAACCCCCTTTAAAAAATCATGTTAAATTTATTCCTTAAAGCATACTTATTTAAAACATAATTCTTTTTATTACTTTCTTCGCGTTTTATATCTATTACGTATCAATAAATTTATTTTTTTAATGAAATTATCGTCTACATTCGAATTTTAACTACTCTTGATCATAAAATAAGTTAAATACTAATATTTTAAATAAAATTATCGTTTGCAGAAACTTTGATTTCACTGCTTAATCTCGGTGCCAAAGGCTGGTCTCTATTTACATGAAGGGATCATGTTTGAGATTATCGAATGTTATAGAAAGTTTTTTTTTCTTATTGGGAGAGTACGAAAGTGCATGCGAAGTTTGAGAGTAAAACTCACACAGTGGTTAAGCAAACAAATATCTTTATTCAATCGATGATATATGCTCCATCGTTTTCTATAATATGTTTCCAACGTTCTAGCAGCATACGGATGACCAGATCATAATAATTGTGCGGTTTAGATTCGAAGAACTAAGACCACAACGTTTTTTAAGGCATCCAAAAAGTCAAGTGTTTTTTCCATTTAAATTATTTTACAATGACCGGAACAAATGATAATCGGATGGTGCGATGTCAAGAGAATACAGTGGATGAGTTGGGCAGGCTGTTCAGTTTGCGCAGGGTCTGTCTCAAAACGTGTGGTCTGACGTTGTCGGGGTGAAATACTAGGACTTTGCCATTTGACAAAATCGGATGTCTCTGTTTGATTTCTTGATTCAGACTCGTTAATTCGCAGCAGTAATTGTCCGAATCAATCGTTTGGCCAAGAGGAGAAATTCAAAATAAATTTTGCCTTTGCAATCCAACCAAATACAAAGCATCATCTTCATCGGGTGCAAACTGTCCTAAGCTATTTCGTTCGCATGTTCACCTGCCTGTTTCCACGTGCATATGTTTCAACCAGTGTTGTAAAGGACCCATTTCTTATCGCTTGTCACTAATCGATCCAAAAACGGCTCATTTCTTGAGCCTCCCGAATAAAGAAACGACATCAGAAATCAGCTCCATTTTGTTCCTCTCGTTCAGCAAAAGGAGCACCAATATATTGAACTTCAAATCGAATCCCATGCTTTTTAAGTACCAAAAAGCGGTTGATCGGTCAATATTAAGTACTGTAGCAACTTCCTCTGTTTAAATTAGCGGATTTTTCCGAACTGTAAGCACAACAAGTATGCAAACTGAAGTACGCACAACATCGTCACAAATATCTGAAGGTCGACTTGAGCGTGGCTCGTCTTCAAGGTTAAGCTATCCGCGGCGAAATTTTGCAAGGATTTTTCCACAGTTTGTTTCGCTGGTACTTGATCTCTATAAACCTCTTGAATGTTTTTTACTGCTGCTGCAACGTTTATTCCCTTCCGAAAATCGTAAAGCATAACATGCCGTAAGAAACACCTTATTGACACTGATTTTGAAAGCAACCATTCTCGAAGCAGTTTGTATGTACACAAATTATTTTATTTAAAATGAAAGCTACACACGTTACATTTCCAATGATCTGTCTCACATAGATCGCAATAATAATGACAACACTTTAAGCCGCTTCTAAAGCCAATTATTGCACCTCCGCACCAACTTTTGCCCTCACCCAATTAATCAGCTAGTATGTTCGGAGATGAAGGTGGTATTATGTTTTGAGCGAGTCGTCCGGAAGCTATGACTATTGCCTTTTTGAATGGAACGGGAATGTTTGGGAAGTTGAGAAAATTTTTCTGACGATACGACTGCCGAAATAACTAATTAATTTGAAGTTGTCAAGGAGTATCTTCTTCGTCTTCTTCGATTAAGCCATGACTCCTGTGTAATAAAAAGGGAAAACATATTCTTTTAATAAAAAATAACTATGCAAAGACATTTTGATTGGCTCCCTATCTCCTAAAGTCACATACATGAGTTGATTGTTTTTATTTTTTAAATTATTAGTAATGCAGATACCTAATAACTGACATTTATGAACCAGTAACTGGCAGTTGATGTTTCGGCCCAAATATAACAACTTAAATTTTACTGAAGTTGATGAGAAAATAAATATTTTAAATCATTAAGACAAGATAATAAATCATTAATAATAATGTTTATTTGTAATAATTTAATTAACAAATACAAATAACATACATCTCTATCTGAAATTGATGAAAAGAAATTACTAAGATCCAATAATTGACAACTTCCCCTAAACAAACAAACAAAAAAGATGATATAAACTAGAAATAATGATCATATTTTAACTAATATATGAGGACCTCAGAAGACAAGGGGTACAAGTGACATAATTTAGATTTCGTGTAAATTGAGTTCAAAGTTTAGTAGCAATTGTAATTGAATGAATTGAGATAAGAATCTTTTGCTTATTTCTTAATGTTCTTTGAACTCTTATTTCAATAGCTGTTTAGAAAAACAGCCGATTAAATTTTGTTTTAAATGTATAACTTAGCAATATTTATCAGTATTCGGCACTTGCACCCTTTGGCTTCCAAGCAGTTTTTGTTACTGCTTGGAAGCCAAAGGGTGCAAGTGCTGCATTAACATAAGAAATAAAAAAAATGAAATAAAAAGATAAATTTATAAAAAATGAAGAACAATGTTGATATAAATAAATGAATGGACAAAACTTTGTTTTAATAAAATTTCTAAAAAAGGAAAAATTATGAAATAAATAAATGAAGATTCGAAAAATTTAAGATCAATGTTGATACACATGAATGAAACAACAAACTTTATTCTAACATAAGATTTAAAATTTTATTTGAAATAAATTGAAATTTTCTAGCACTGTCTAACAAAGGTAAAAAAGTGAATACATTTTCAATTTGTCTGTCCGTCTGTCTGTCTGGCCATCCGGCCGTCTCTGCGCCCTCTAACTCTTGTAAATATACTCGAATTGCGCTGATTTTTTTGGAAATTATTTACGCTTATCCTTGCCAAACCCTATTTCACATAAAATTTATAGCATGATTAATTTATTTACAGGGACAGTCAAAAGTTTTTCGTTTAATTACGGACTGTGGGGAAAAAATAGTTTCAAATGAATTTTTAAAATGTTGCATCCGGTCAAATATATTAAGATTTATATTCATCTAGGAAGTTCAGTAAAATATGCATTCTGTGAAACATGTAGTAAAAAGAAAAGCTGATATTCATTTACGGGGCCACACAAAAGAATTCAATTACATAATGGGAAAGTGGAAATTGTTTGCAACATATTTTAATTATATTAAACATTTTATGTATAATAAACTTCATATACGTCCATGAGATTTAATATAAGTTATATCGCGCATAACATGAAGTTCACAGCATTTACAGGGACACACAAAAGATTTGAAATAGTATATTCTATCCAAAATACTGCACATTATCGATATGTTTGATGGATGGATGAAATGCCTTCTTAACTATGATATGCGCTTTTAAGTTTCACTAAATTTATACATATTACATGATATGTATAAATGCTATGTTTGATATACAGGGCTACACAAAAGATCTGGTAAAGGTTACTAAATATGAGTATAATTTACTTAAAGATTGTTTTTAAATAAGTTATGAATTTTTACGATGAATTTCATTCAGTTTACTCAGAAATGTTTGTAGAATACAGATAAAATGATATACAGGGCAACACACAGAATTGAATACATGGTCATCTATGGATGATAATTTCTTGAAATATTATTTCAGTAATCTTAAGAATGTTTTACTTGGAACTAAATTTCTGCTAAATACTAGCGTATAATACAGGTTCTAGGTAAACTCCAGGGATGAAAAAAGTATACAAGTATGTTTCCATCTATTAGTACAAAATGCTGAAAGTGAAATTTCAAACAGTTACGCATTTTCTTTCTAAATTAGTTTTTCTATTATACAGTATATATATAACCGACAGATCAAACACAGGGCTGTTCAAAAATATAATAATACATACTTTTCTATGGACAGTAACACTTTATTACCTTAAATTGCAAAAATTTTTTTGAAGATTTCCGGAAATCTTGGAAAGCGTTTCGGATTCTATGTTTATTTTTTGACTTTTCTTACTTGTTAACAGTTTGCATTTATTTAATGTAATATTTAATGCATTAAAAAGCAAATTCTAAACAGAAAAAAAAAAAAACTGACGAAAAACATTTTTAAAAAGACATACAACTCCAGTTCATAAGGTTTAAAACGTCACACGGTGTAAATAATTTTAAACTGTGATTGGTACAAATTGGCATATAATCCTGTTTTTGTACCAATCGACGTTTAAAAATGATCAAATTCCTGGGGCGTTTTCAGAGTCATGAACTAGTCTTGCATGTCGTTGGTCGCGCTTCAGCTATATAGACGTTAATGAATACACCTGCACTTATACCCCTTGGCCTCCACGCGTTTCACGGTTTCGGGAAAGAGGTTAAGTAACTGACCCCTAAAACTCAGTGCATAATTAAAAAATCACTCATAAGTCTTTACCTACAAATAAAAAGACTTATTTCCAGCTAGCCTGTGCACTTAACTCATTTTTTTTTCAATTTTGTCACTTTTACCCCTTGGCTTCTGGGCTCCTCTTATATCAGTATAATCATCAAGAAAAATTTCAAATAGTTGCATGTCCTAATAATGTTGCCTACTAATAATTGACTCCTGGACTCCAAAAGAAAAATAAGGATCTAAATGCTCACTATTTGAATTCCTTTCCAGAATTTTATGTGGAAATATTTATTTGAATTAAAATTCTGCTGAAATGTCAATAATTGGTTAGATGTCAAAGACTGAGAGGTTTTACCCTTTAAATTTCTGAATTCTGATGTCGCCTTCACACTGTTAAAAATTTGAAACTTTTGTTGCAACGTCGCTCAATCGTTTTTATAGAAAATGATTACTTCACAGTATTACGGAGCATCCTCATTCGTCAAAATAGAGACTATAAAAGCAGTGCAGTGACGATGCAGGAAAACTTTCAGATATTTAACAGTGTATGAAACACTAAAAATACACTTGATGATTTTAAATAATTTAAAAATTGTTAAATTTACTTTTAGAACTTTTTAATAAATGTGTGTATATTATAAGCATTGCTGTATACATTGATACACCTTTGGAAGTGTTTTATAAGCATTTTATACTGCTTTTTTGGCTTCACTTAATATTTTTCTCAGGACTGAGGACGATATGAAAGAATTTTTCATTAAAAAAATCCCCATATTTAGTACAGATTGTGTTTAAATAAATTATTTTAACTAATTTATATTTTGAAATAACCTTCGTGCAATCTAGAATTATTTTTAAATTTAATAAGGGTTTTGATATTTTTACTTTTCGTATATGAAGTGAAAGTCATGCAAAGACTTATTTTGCAAAACATTTTCATGTATTATAGGCCGGGAGGTGGCAGCAGAGGCAATCAACTCATCGAGTTCAGAGTAACATTTTAGATTTAGTTAAAACTTGATTCACATATTAAAACGCAATCGGTTTGTGAAGTCATATCTTGGTGGAAAACACCTGAAAACTCGATTTTAGTGATTGAATCGTAGGTCTACCATTGTGTTTTTCTGCATCCAGTCCTGAATGTTTTCATACATTTGTTTACAGGAATATACAATGCTAAACCCATGAGTCAACCATTAAAAACGGGATTTTAAGTGTTTGACGAAGACATGTCTTGACAGAGGAATTGCATTTTAATATGTGAATTGAATTTTAACTAATTCTGAAATTTCATCCGTGAACTAGATGAGGTCAATGTTTGTGCTATTGCTTTTCTGTTAATTACGACTTCACAATCGAAATCTTTATCAAGTATTATTTTGAGATCAAATATACTTAATAAATATGTAAATTAAGTTTAGATAGTGAATATATCAACATTCGGAGAGTTAAAATTACGTACCTTATGGAAAACTGTAATTATTCTTGTACAAAGTTTTTATGACGATTGCACTAAAACACGGGGTTCCGTGAACGAGTAGTTATGGCACCACGTCGCCAATCGCTTGACAACGCAACAGGTTTGCGGATTAGATTTTCGCTGATTCAGTTACACATTCTTTGTGGATATCCACCTGTAATTATCCAGTGTTGTAAATTTTCTTGTGATTTCTATGTGTTCAATAAAAAAAATAATAAAAAACACAAAAAAATAGAATACAATTCTGAAATAAATATACGAAGAATGCCCGACAGCAGAGAATACGGGCAAATTCCATAAAAATGTATATATATAGTTGTAAAAATATGCCAGCGTTAAAAATATGTACATTGCTGGTGAAAAATTAAGGGATTTAACCATTTAGTTAAAAAAAGGGATAGTCGTAAAATTATTGTGCAAATGCCTATAAGTTAGATATTAATTTATTATGTACACACAGTGATTTTTAAGGTTGGTTGATGATTGGTTGATTTTTGACGTCCGATTATCTGCGCTAGGGATATAGGACTTGATTTTTAAGGATCATGATTGATTGAAACACATGTTTAACCCTCTCTTTCTATATTCTTTATACGTTATGAAATGCGCTGCTTACACCTTGCGCATCAATAGTAAATAAACATTCATCGGATCTTCCTGACCTCAACAATTACATTTTTACCAATTGCCAACTGCTCTTGCGTAATATCTGGTTTAATTTTGAATAGGTTAAACTCATTTACAATCAGAAAATTTAATGTTCTGTTTAGATGTATTTATTTATTTATGTTTGTTTTATTTCTAATAGAAATCACATTCAATTTTTTTTATTGTTGGTTTAGTTCAAAATTTACAACAGAATACTAATGGTAGGCAGTTTAAGGTATCAAGGTTCAGTGCCAGGGTAATGCTAAACACCATTCTATAGAAACGAGAAATAAAAATAAATTCATAAGTGTGAATGGAATGTGTTACTGAAAATATGGGCAAAATATAATGGAGTCATAGAACGCAGACGTACGAGCATATTTCGTCACAGTATATGGGGTCGGAACGCAAATGGTGAGAAGTTAAATGTTACTTTTCTACAGTCGCAGATAGTAAATTATCGCAAGAATGAGAGGAGATACTTCAAAAAAATTTTTTTACAGGAATTTAATTAATGTACATATCTAATAAATTGCCCAAAAGATCTTCCGCCAGCTGTAATAAAAGCTTAACATCTGCGGGATAGAGACTGACGCACATTTGCGAAAATAGCAGTCATTTCTTGAATATCGCTGACAACAACGGCAATTTTGTCGACTAAATTCATATTGGTTTCTATTCGTAGACTGTGTTTTTTTGTATAGCCACAGAGAAACAATTTCAAATACAAAAGATACCGCGATGTTGGTGGCCAAGCTATGGGACCACTTCGATCAATCCATCGACCTGGGACATTGGAAAATACCTTTTAAATTCTCACCATTTGCGTTCCGACCACACATTCCATGACAAAATTTCCTCGCATAGATGCATTCTTTCACCTCTTTAAAATTTTGTCTCCTTTTTCAGATACTTCCTATATAATAAGGTTCAGTTTTTAAAAAGACCCCGCATGGTTGCCCATATTAAAAATAAATAAAAACAAAACTTTGCACAACTTTAAAACGCAACACATTTTTAATTTTAAAGCAATAGTGAAAGTAAATATATATAGATTCTACTTTATTGATGATGAATAACCTCGCATGCTTTTGTTTACATGAATATTAAAATGTTAAATTAATCATAAAAGGAAACATATTTTAAAAAACAGCACTTTTAATCAATACCTCATAATAAAGAATTTTACTTAATTAGTACACACTCTAATAGTATACTCTTTTGTATTGTAACTGATTATATCAAATTTCGAATAATTAAAAAATACAACATTTTATTTTAATCTTCAACCAGCATCATTCGAAAGAAATATCTTATTTTAATCTTAACTATTATGACTTAAAATATGATACTTGCCATTATTTTCACTTTCATGTGATAGGAAAGGATGATTTATTTGAAGCTTTAAGTGCAAGTTGAAGTCATTTCTTTCAAATTATGACACTAAAATGTCATTACTAAAATTGGAATTAATAAAATTGCATTCTATATAAATGAACCGTGACATATATATTTTTTTACAATTTTGGTTTTCTTTGATTAAATGAACATTGCAGTTTTTTTTCTTCTTTTAAATAAACGTTATAAACAGCTGAAGTATTGATAACACAAACTATTGTATGATCAAAAAGTATCAAACTTGATAGAAAGTATTTTTTAATGTCAAAAAATACTAAATTTGCAGTAAAGACATGGTATGAATATCTATCTTTAGGATAAAAATAAATATGTACTTATTTTATATAATTTTGATTTATTTCCTGCAATGGTTTTTGCATAGTTTGTTAAAAGTTACGGCATCGTAAATAAATTTTAGAATTATAGAGGAAAAACATACCAAGGATATTTTTTAATATAACAATCATCAATGAAATTGAAACATCGGGTTCATCCGATGCAAAGAGTAAGCAAAGAAGTTGTTGGTTTTATGGTAGAAAATCATTTGTATAAGGAATAAAGAAAAGTAGAAATATAATGCAAATATGCATTCTTTAACTGAATTTCATCTATATATAAAATAAGGGAAAATAGTAAAGTCGTAGATACATCGCTATCATTATTTAAAACCTGAAACAGAAGATTATGAGCTTAGAGGGACTCGTACATAAAGAAATCATGTATTTCACGGTAGTAAAACTGATCAGTTTCAAAGTAGATACTATTTTTTATCGTTATCATATTATTCAGACAGTACAAGAAAGATTTTCTTTCACAAACCACATATAAAAAGGATTGTCAATGGCATAAAATGCGACTATAAAAGTTTCATTTTAAGCATCTTTATTTGAAATTAAGCAATGCCCCATATGGCTTCTATATGCTTTAAACATGTTAAGGCACTGCTAAAAACAGTAGAGATTTTAGCCAGTCCTTATGGGAATGCAAAATTCTATTATTCAAAACATTTAATAAAGCTTCGAATAAACAATTTACTAACTTGAATATAATTAATGTATATATCAAGAGAAATTGCACAACAGATTATCCGTCAGCTGTAATACAAGTTTAACACCTGCGGGATAGAGACTGACACACATTTGCGAAGACACAGGCAATTTCCCGAATATCCCTGGTAACAATGTCAATCCTGTCGATTAGATTCATATCGGTCTCATTGTGGCACTCGTAGATTAAGCTTTACGTTTGGCTCAACAGGAACAAGTCCAAACACGGAAGATCCGACGATCTTAGTGGTCAAAATACGGGACCATTTGGATAAATGCATGGCCCTGGACAGTAGAAAATTACCTTTTAACTTCTCACCGTTTGCGTTCCCACCAAACATTCGATGACGAATTTTGCTCATTCTTTTATCCAGTAAAATTTTGCCAATTTTTTCAGATACTTCCTGTATAATAATGATAAAATTTTTAAAAAATGATCCGCTGGTCGCCCATATTAAAAAGAGATCCAAAGAAAATTGGGCAAAATTTAAAACGCAGCACATTTATACATGAAAGCAATAATAAAAGAAAACATACACAGATTCTACTTCATTAATAATGAATAACCCCACATACATTTGTTTAAATGAATATTGAAATTATAAGTTATTAATAAAAGAAAGCGAATATTTAAAAGAAAACAGCATGTTTAATCATAATAATTTGTTATAACAATGTTTTTTTTTCCATAATTACTATATACTCTAATAGTATATCATTTAAATTGATACTGATTATAACAAAATTTAAATAATAATAAAGAAAAATATTACAACAGTCTTTATTTTAAACTTCCACAAGCATCATTCGAAAGCGATATGTTATTTTAATCTTAATTATTATGACTTGAAATATGATACTTGCCATTACTTACTCTTTAATGTTATAGGAAAAAATGATTTATTTGAAAATTTAAGTGCAAATTGAAGTTAGTTGTTTCAAATTATGACACTAAAATGTCGTTACTAAAATTTGAATTAATGATATTTCATTATATAAAAATGAACCGAGACATGTAATTTTTTTTTATAATTTTGTTCTCCTTTGATTAATTGAATTCTGCAGTTTTTTTTTCGTCTTTTGAAAAAACATCATAAACAACTCAAGTACTGATAACACACATAAGTATTGAATGATCACAAAGTATCGAAATTGATTCAAAGTATTTTTAAATGTCAAAGCTCATGAAATTTGCAAATATGACATATTGGCAATAATTGTCTTTAGTGTAAAAATACATATGTTCTAATTTTATACAATTTTGACTTCTTGCGATATTTCTTGCATAGTTTGTTAAAGGTTCCAGTATTGTAATTAATTTTAGAATTATAGGGGAAAAACATACAAAGGAAAGGATATTTAGAAATATAACATGCATCAATGGATCTGAAGCATTAGGTTCATCAGATGCAAATAGTGAAAAGAGAAGTTGTTGGTTTTACGATAAAAAATCATTTTGGATAAAGAATAAGGAAAATAAGAAAAAATAGAACTATCATAATCCAAGTATGCATTTCATAATTAAATTTCATCTCCAATAAAACAAGAAAAAAATCATAAATTCGTTGATACATCAATATCATTATTTAATATCTCAAAGAGAAGTACAGAGCTTCGAGGGACTTATGCTTAAAAAACTCATATATTTATCATAGATAGTAGTGCTGATCTTTTTAAAAATAAGTACTATTATTTATCTTACTCACATTATCCAGAGTCCATGAAATATTTTTTCCCCAAACTATATATAAAAGGGATTGTTGATGGCATGGAGAACGACTGTACATGTTTGTTTTCAAAGCTCTTTATTTGAAGGTAATCAGTAGTAACTTTACCTTCTATATTGTCTAAACAGGTAAACACACTGCAAAAAACAGTAGCGATTTTAGTCAATCCTGAGAGAGGGGGGGGGAGGATGCAAGATTCTAAATTTAAAACGTTTAATGAATACTGGAAAAAAATTACACTACTGATCATTAAAATTGCTACACCAGAAAGAAATGCAGATAACAAAATGATATTTAATGGACAAATATATTATGATAGAACTAACAAGTGATTAAATTTTCAAGAAATTTTGGGTGGATAGATCCAAAAAAAACAATACCCAGAATAACCACCTCGGGCAGTAATAAAAGCACTTATACGCCTGGCCATTGAGTGAAATAGAGATTGGATGGCATGTACAGGTACAGATGCCCATGCAGCTTTAACACGATGCCACAGTTCATCAATCGCAGTGACTGGCATATGGTTATAAGCCAGTCGCTCGGCGACCATTTACCAGACGTTTTCTACTGGTGAGAGATCTGGGAAGCTTGCTGGCCAGGACAACAGCCAAACATTTTCCGTATCAAGGTATGTCTGTCCAATTCGAAAACATGCGGTAGGGCATTATCCTGCTGAAACGTAGGGTTTCGCAGGTCTAGAATAAAGGGTAGAGCCACGGGTCGTAGAAAATCAGAAATGTAACGTGCATTGTTCAAATTGCCGTCAATGCGAACAAGAGATGACCGAGACGTGTATCCAATGGCACCCCATAACCATCACGCCAGGTGATGGGCTAGCACGACAAAGACGAATGCACGCTGCCAATGTTCGTTTACCACGATGCCGCCAAACACGAATGCGTCCATCATGATATTGTAAATAGAACCTGGATTCGTCTAAAAAAATGACTCATCGCCATTCGTGCACCCAGGTTCGTCCTTGATCACACCATTCAAGATGCTCCAGTCTATGACGCAGCGTCAAGGGCAGTCACAGCCATGGTCTACAAGCTGAGAGTCCATCTGCTGCAAACGTTGTCGAACTATTCGAGCAGACACTTTTTGTCTTGCAAATGACCCCATTTCTTAACTCGGGGCTCAAGACGTAGTTGCACGATCCATTACGGACATACGAATAACATGCCTGTCTTCTCGGCTGCTAATGATAGGGGCCCATTGAGATCTTGTATGGTGTTCCGTATTACCCTCCTGAATTCATCGATTCCATATTCTGCGAACAGTCATTGGATATCGACCAACGTGAGCAGCAATACTGCGATACGAAAAAACTGCAATCCCGGTAGGCTACAATTCGTCCTTTATAAAGGTCAGAAACATACTAGTACGCATTTCTTCTTCTTACACGAGGCATCACAAGAATTTTTTACCAGGCAGCACTGCTCGAATGCAATTTCTGTGTGCGAAACCGGCTGAACAATTTCCTCATTTAAACACATTGTATGTGTCGCTACCGGCACCTGCTTTGTCAGAATGCGCTGAAAAGCTAATCATTTGCATGTCACAGTATCTTCTTCCTGTCCTTTAAATTTCACATCTATAGCATGTCGCATTCATGGTGTAGCAATTTTAATGGCCAGTAGTGTAGTTTGTTTCAAATATTTGAAATCTTCCTTAGAAATTGACAATTGAAGTAGAAGTTTCCAATATGGCAATGACAATTTTAATGAAAATCCTGATTGAATGCAGAGAAATTAGAGAAGAGATGCGCGAGAGAAAATATTGTCTAATAACGAATTATTTTGTCGTTGGTTCTATATTTCAATTATAAAAAAAAATAAAAAAAAAATATTTTTAATCTAATAAAAGTCGATTTTCGAGATACTAAAAAGACTACTTGACAACAATGTTTAAGAAAGTATGTATTTCACTGAAAATAACAGATGCTTTATTGGATTAAAAAAAATTCATAATTAGAAATTTTTCAAATGTAGATAAAATTTAGTTGTGCAACTCATACTAGCATTATATCTTTATTTTTTTTTAGTAAATATATCCATGTCAAACAAGTACTTCAATCTACTCTTTACATATAAAACGCAGATTAGTTTTAACAACGCAAAATTTAAGACTGATAAAAATACGTTATTTAAAGCCTTACCGTTTTAGATGCGGATTTTCAGAGCCCTTGGATAAACAATACTTATTTAATGTAAAATTTTAAAAATTCTACTCCTATTTTCAAATAATAATATCATAAATATCATTCTTAAGTCCAGAAACAGTTTTTTTTAAGAAATTAGTTCGTCCACTGGTGGTGAAATAAAAAACTGCAGAATTCCAGACCCCCCCCCCCCGCCCCTTTTTTTGCGTGCGTGTGCAGCGTTTCTGCTAAACGATACCGTAGGCAGCGGGAATTAAGTTCAAGATTGGGTCTTTTATTGAGATTTTGCTGTATAAATTTCAGGTTTATTTAAGAATTTTGTTACGGGCCCGGGCAACGCCAGGTGGCTCAGCTAGTACTCAATAATTTTAAGCATAATTTCAATGCTAAAAATTAATTGGAAAATTAATTAAAAAAAATAGATTCCTATAATTTAAAAGTATTGCGCAATTTTTCCAGGTATATTATTGCAAAGGATGCATTAGTAATATTTTCCATATTTATAAAATAGTCTTAACTCTTGGGACACAGAGTATATATATAATTATACATATACATTTAAATATTAAATTCTAATGCTTTAAATTATCATGCAAAATTTATGGTTGTACAAGATAAAAAAATATTTTCATTGCAGAATAATGAATAAACCTATAAATTTTTTAGTAGAAATATATAGTTATTTGCATCATTATTCGTAAGAAAAAGCTAAAAGAAATGTGCCAACTTTGACATTTATTCTTCATTTAAAATATAAGAAGGAAATAAATATTATAATTACGTAAAATATATTGCATAAAACGAAATTACGATATTTTAAGCTGTCAAGCTAGCTTGAAAAGTGAATAACCAATATATGTCAAATAATACACATTTTTTAAATTTTTACTTCTCGGTGGAAATATAAAATTTGCATGCAATTCTAATATTGTAAATTCTCCTACAGTTTGATCCTATTTTCAGATTTCAGTAATAGAATTTTATGGTAAATTTCACTCACACAATACACTCTAGAAAATTTAACATATTATAGAACATTGATTTTGTTTTTTTGTAATAAATCTACTTTGTGGAAACTTAACCGTTTATTTACTTTGAAAGGAATATTGTTCTACAACGTTATCTACAACAATAACACATGTGGCTTCCGGTAATAACCAGGTAAGACACATTTTTAATATTTTGAGTAATTAACGTTTAAAGTTTTCAAAAATGCCTTTTTTATATTTACTTTTATAAAATAGATTAGAACTTAATATTTTTCACTACATTCAGTTAGGATATAAGAACCTCTTTTTTTGCCAAAATAGTTATATATAAATGGTTCTTATTAATTTAGAAGCAATTAAAAATGTAACTTTTATCTGGTTATTACCGTTTTAAATTTATTTATAATAAATGTTAATTAAATAGAAATAAAATTAAATATTTATTTAGATTTTAAACATTAATTTCACAAGAATTAAACACATTGTCAATTTTTTACTTTTTTAATGCGATTATATTTTCATGTTATTTTTAGAATTATAGACGATTAAACAAACGAAGAAACGGTGAAATAAATAGAAATTTTATCTGGTTATTACCGTTAATTTATGTACTTACCCAATTAATACTGTTTTTTCAATTTTTAACGACGAAATTAATAGAAATCTTATCTGGAGTTTACCATCAATTTATGCACTTATACGATTATTACTGTTTATTCAATTTTTAAATGAAACCTTATAGCCCCTCTATGACGGGAAGCATTCGATTTTTATTTTTCAGTACTAAGGCAGATGAAAGTACTCTTTTAAAGCTACATTTTCCCAAATTATCTCAATTTTATCAAAAATGTGCCTTACCTGGCTATTACCGAAAGCCACAGATATTATGGTAAAAAGTGGTTTATTATTAATTACTTTCTAGAAAATGCAATAAGACTGCCCGGGATACGCAATATAAGTGAAATATAGAGTATAGATGAAAACATATTTTTTCCCTTAAGGAATAACATATTTATTTACACACATATTTTTACACATAATATTTTTTTCGTTTACTAACAATACGAAAAATCTTTTTTTGTGTGAAAAATATCAATTATATACGCCAAAAAATTCTTTCAAGTTACCAATTTTTTTTATTATGATTATTAATATTAGGCTATTTAATAACTCTCAGGGATATTTAAAATCTCAAAATTTGCACTAGACTAGTCATTTGTTTTTGCAAGGATTAAATTTAGTCCCAAAACTGCACACAAAAATTACTTTTATGTTTTTATTATGTATCTGCTTGCCAAAAGCCTGCTCTTTCCGTGTCATAAAGATTATTTAAGCATAAATTCAAAATTGTTGTCAAAATTTTACTTTAATGATTTTTTTAAATTGTTCCGCTTTCTTGTCAATTTGTAGCCTGTTTATTTTGTCGGTTAAAATCAATACAAATTTAAAAATACATTATTTCCAGCATGACTATTAAAACATACCTATAAAAATACATCTAAATTTTTTTTTATTTTTTTTAAATATTTTTTTAATAAAAATATTTCAAAACTAAGTTAAAAGAAATAACCTATTTTACTGTATCAAGAGAAAAAATCTCATAGCATATTAATTTAATCTATTTTAAATATTTATTCATTTTCTTTCAGTTATTTTTTTATGAATGATGAATATAATAAGGCGCTGGTGAAAAAATACTTGGAATATTGTATACATTTTGCAGAAAACTATTTTTTATAAACATATTTTCAAACTAAAGAAAAATATGTTATCTATTTTAATGTTTAAATAATACATATCGCATCATATTTATATCTTTATTAAAATCCAGATTTAAAATAATTAAATTTACGTTGAAAAAAATTGAAACAAAAAAATCTTCTCTTTAAATAAAAATTCTGGTTAAATAACTCTAGCCCACTGCTTTCTACAAGATGGGAGGCCATTACATGCTTGCAAGAAATCGGCCTTTTAGATTTGGCCGGCAACGTAAACGCAACAGTTCTTTCATCACCGATCCGTTATCGGCTTGACGATAGCTGCCGCAATTAGCGGCGAGTCATTTATGGCACAATAGTTTTCAGTCACAAATGGACTTAACTTCTTCTGGCCACCTCAAAACCAACTTGTGGCCATAAGTCGTGCGTTTGTTGGGTAGATATCATCCCTACACATCCTACAAATTATCATCAGTTGTGGTTAAAATGTCAAACTAATGTTTTATTTGAGAAACAGAAGATACACACTTTAAAGAAAAAAAAAACTAGTAGGTTTGTATTTTAAGAACTTTACATGAAACGGTGAACGCAAAACCTCATGTAACCGAGGAAGGTTACATGAAATTTTGCTGTTATCGTTACATGAAATATTCTTGGAACAGAAGTTTACTAGAAAAATGTTAGTAACTTCATAGATTTTTTTTACAATGTAAGTATCTTCTTCCAGTAGATACACGCATATACTCCCATATGCTCTACACTACATCTAGAGACATTACAGGCAGAAATGCCAGTGGTGCTTTTATACAGTTGAATAATAATTAGTACAATGATACTAGATTCATCATACATCCAAAAACTGAAATATAGTAGATATAAAATAACAAATGTCGTGTGGCATCTAACCTGGATTTACCACAGATGGATATTTAACCATATTCTTTAATCATATAAATACGCCAATTTAATATTTGAATTTAAAATTCATAAGTATTATTATTTTTCTGAGCATCAGACGAAAGGAGCACAGTTTAAAATATTTCCTTTATTTAAAACAAGGTAGAACCCGCCGAATTTCGACGAAAGAAAACGTTTAAGAAACAACTGGTCATTAATTTACATTGAATCTACAAAATTACTTGCAATAAAAAATGCACCTTATATTGGTAAGTCTATCTTTTAAACAAATTATATTTAACCTAAAGTTAATAAAATACTATTTCAATAGGATTCAGTTGTAGAAATTAAAAAAATTATACCGTAATCGTATATGTAAGCCGCAATATACAATAAAGATCTGTTAATATGATAAAGTTATTAATTAAGGCTCTTATGCTTGGTATTCCAAAATAAAAAGCAGTAAAATTTATTTCATTTTGACTAAATCATACTGTTTTTTTTTTCCGCACGAAATTGAAACCGACATCATTTTCCCCATCTCAAAATTTAAATGTGCACGTGCACCTCTCATATCCGCATTCACCTTTTTAAAAATTGGCATTTTAATTTGATCATTTTAATTTGAAACTTGATGTCTTGATTGTTATTAGGTAACAAATAGATATTAAACAATTAATATTCTCTTAAGCGTAAATGAAAATTCTGAAATGTCCATGCAATAAATACAATAGAAAATATTCCTGTGACGTCACATAAGATAAAATGGCAATTTTTAACTTTTAACTTCAGGACTTTTTCCCATGAAGTAAAAAGAAAGAAGTACAGTAACTGGGGGAATGACGCCAAAAAAGCAACCCTAAAATGCGCTACATTTGTCCAAAACTATAACACGTATTATTACAAAAGATTTTACGGCATATTGCACCCCCATCTATTTTTTTACTCCATATCTTTTCACCCTTTACTTTTAAAACAAATGGGGTACTTCTGCTGCCACGATTATAAAAACTGTATTCAAAACTACAAAAAAAAATAATATCTCAAAAACAAATTAAGATAGAGTTTTCAAACACATTGCATTTAAAAGTGCATTTTTTCTCTCTATATGATGGTGTAGAAATTTAAAATGTGCGATGTTTAGAAGCATAAAATTTTCAGTACTGAAATTTTCAAAACCGAATTGCATGTGAATGTGTTGCCATTCGTAAAATGACGCATGCGTTATGCACAGATACGTTTAGCCTTTATAATACAGATATTCGAAAAAACTAAATTATGTAAATGTATACCATAAAATGAGAAACAAAATTTCATTTTATCAAACTGACATTTCTATTGAAAAAAAAACACAGTAAATTGAAAATTCAAATCATGTCATAAAATAAAACATTTTTTAAATCAATACAATGCGATAAAAATGTAAAATTTTGCGTCAATTCAAATAGTGTAGAATTCTATATATATATATATTGTAGCGTTTCAATAAAAAAATTTTATGGTACACTTCACACACATGATGCTCCAGTAAGGACAGTCACATGCAGCAAGCATTGCTTTTATTTTTATAAATTTTATTTAAAGTATATATGTATAACTTCAAAAGAACTAATTAATAGGTAATTATTCATTAACATTCACTGCAATATGTTAAAATTCCTTAAGAAATAAAGTTTCTTTTCTTAAAGTGAAATATATATATATGTACATAATAAATACTTTCTTTCACATATTAATTATATTAAAAAAACTTTAATTAAAAAATGAGAAATTTAAATTTAAAAAATACAATAAAAATTTACACACAGTAGTTTTCTCGGTATCTATTTAATAAATAGTTACTGTGTATTTAATAATTTACAGCCTATTTAATAATTAGTGTTGCTATCTCGAATAAAAATGCCAATGAATTTATAGTTGCAAAATTACTTTCCCTTTTGGAAATCTGATTTAAACTGTTATCTTTTATATCTTAAGTTTGAATCCAACTAGTTATATAGTAATTATTTATGATTATCCAGTGAAAGATATTAAAATTTATTAAAATTATTAGTTTCCAAAAGCAAAAAAATATGTAGTTAATTAGCTTTGATCTATTAGGTTTAATGAATTTTCAAAGACTAAAATTTATGACTTATAAATAAATTCTATATAAAAAAGAAAAGAAGAAGAAAAAGAATGAAAACATGGTTTTTTAACATTTTTGGTGATCGTCTTATATTTCGTATTTGGTGGACTTGATAATCAGATATCCTTTTTTACTTTAAAAGACGACCGCTGTCTATGATGTCTTATTTTTGATTCTTTTTTTTCATATCTAATAATTTGCATCTACCCAGTTTGTAATTTTTTTCTTTATTAATAACGACATTTCGATTATCTATTCAAGTAAAAATTCTTCTACATGCAAAAAATTTCGAAAAAAAAGCCAGCATTCGTTGCGTAAAGCAATTTGAACGTTTCCCATTGAATAAAAAACAGCAGAACATCATTTTTCGATGATCAAAATATAGCTTACATATAATAACTACGTAATAAGTCATATACTACGTAAGCCATGGATTAAACATTAATACACCTTGACTAATTATATAATATATAGATAGATAGATAGATAGATACAGTGGCGGTCAAAAGTTTCCGGCCAGCAAAATTTTTTGAGCTAATTTGTAAATATACCCATATGAAGAGTAATCTCAAAGTGATATTTATACATTTTATTGACATAATAGTTAGGAACTTACTTACAGAAGAACATGTAAATATCAATAAATCTAACTGACAAAATTAAGTATAAAGGAAAACGCATGTTCTCAAAAGTTTCTGGCCACCTTCACAAGTTTGTAAAAAAGTGGTATTGTAATAGAAAATTACGCTGATCAACAATATTTACAATTAGTATTTTATCGTATTACTATTTTATTAGCTTTAGTAATAAGTACTGCGGCGCAGCAACGTGACATTCATACAATCAACGGTTAAAGATCGTCTATGGTACATTTTCCCCACATTTCTTGCAATTTTTGCGAAATTACGATTGAGTTGGAATATTTATAGTTCCGCAGACTTTTGTCAACTTCTTTTCAAAGATTTTCTATTAGATTAATGTTGGGCGCTTGGGCTGATCATTTCAAAAACGAACTTTTTTGTGCAAAAACCATTGCTTATCGAGTATGCATTTCTTACGAGGTTTGCAAACATTATTTATGTCGTTATCATGTTAAGAAAAATAGTTGCGACCAAATTTTTTCCTCTAATAAGGCGGAAAATAGTCTTGCAAGATATCCTTATACATTGTATCATTCACCTGGCTGTGGATTCAAATAACGGACCGACACTTTTTGAAGAAAATACTCTCCACGGTATAACGTGTCATCCGCCATGCTTCATAGTAGGAATAACATTGGTCGAATCATATCTTTTGTTGTTAGGTCATCGGACGTAATGTCTGCCATCACTTCCAAAACTGTTTCGAATTCGATTGATGGCAAAATAGAACTTTTTTTCCAATTTTCACTTGACCAGACTTTGTGTTTTTTGGAAAACTCCAGTCGGATACATTTGTATTTTTTTTTAACTCTGAAAACATTTTAACACCGACTCTTCCATAATGTTATGCATCACGTCAGCATGTTGATGCGGTAGACTTATTTCCGCAATATTTTCATTCCATAAAACTGCAGTATATTGCAGCGGAATTTTTATGCGGATTATCAATTGTTTTTCTCCTGATAATTCTGTCCACAAGAATAGTAATTTTCCGGGATCTCCCGGACCTCAAAAAGTCCTAAAGGCCACGGCCATCTTTATACAATTTTTAAATATCGTTTACGGTCGATTTTACCGATCTATAACTTTGCCGCAATATCTCGAGAAGATTGGCTTTTTAGCGACAAACCAATCACTCATTTATGAACAATAATTCTTGAACTGTTCAATTATGAATTCAGTCTATGCTATACACGTTGTTTCATTCATAAACACAACCAAAAACCAGTTTCAGATTAGAAAAATCTAAAGAATGATAAGTGGCCGGAAACTTTTGCACACGCGAACTTCGAATTTTATCCCTTTGCCAGAAGTATCTTCAGTATCCAATCAAAATGATCACATGGTCAGAGGTCATTTACATATTCCTAACTTTTGAAGCAATTGTGCTTCTTCTTTGCTGAAACCTTTTGGTAAATAAATCGAAGAAACTAACTGGCCGGAAACTTTTGACCGACACTGTATATATATATATGCTGTTTTGGCGTTGGTGGCCGGGATGAATCAACGATTCTGAGCTGGTGTGATGGCCATGTTTAATTCGTTGATAGTTGAATTGTCGGTAGATGTGTACTTTTATTTATGTGATGTGTTTAGCGGAGTCCTCTTTCTGTTTGTGTGGTGGAAGTCGTCCGATGTGATAAGCTTTGCAGTGATCAGCAGATAAGTTTTTTTTATTTTTATTATTTTGTTATTTCACATTTTCTGTCATTTGATATATGAATGCTTCATGTTTTAGTATGCCACGTGAAAAATTAGGGTTAAGGACGTGCTTTTGTGCCTAATTCCACTTTGTAGTTCGTTACTGATTTTTTTTTTCTTTCCCGTATCCACTGTGGATTACTTGGTATTTCTTTAATGAATTTTGATTTTTTGTGTGTTGGTAGCTCCAAATTCGTATTATTTTGCTTTTCATGGCTAATACGGAGATGAAACCACACACGTCATTTCCAAAGTATTTGTGACTTGATAAGTCTGCTTCGGATCTACAGATTTCTATTACATTCATTTTATTTATTTATTTAAATTTTTCCTCATGTTCAGTTTGGTTTATTAATAAATTCAACGTGTTAATATTGTTTACTATTAATGATTTTATATATATATATGTTACAGGCCCAACCCGATTTTAGGCCAAACTAGATTGGACTAGGCCAAACTAGTTTATCCTATCGCCCATCGGATAGACTAGTTTTTCCTAGGCCAAACCGGTCTATCCTAAAGCCCATCGGATGTACTAGTTTTTCCTAGACCAGACTAGTCTATCCTAAGGCCCATAGGACAACCTAGTTTTTCCTAGGCCAAACTAGTTTGGCCTAACTCTTATAGGATAAACTAGTTTAGCTTTCTATTTATTGGTCTGAACTAGTTTCTCCTAGGCCGATCTAGTTTATCATAGGCCAATTCAATTTCACGTGATTTTATTGAATTCAATGAACGCTACAGCGCCAACATTCTAGCTTGTCCTAGGCTGATCTAGTTTATCCTAGACCAATGTAATTTTACGTGTTTTTAGCTCACAGGAGTCAAAGCCCGAGAAATAATGGAACTCGCAAGTTTTGTTTGTATGTATGTACGCATGTATGTACGTATTTACGTACGTATGTACGCAACGCGATAACTCGTGATAGAAATATCCGATTTGCTTCAAATTTTGGATGTATGTTCATTGATATAAGGTACTTTTCTGACTAATTTTGGAAATTCATTGGATAGGAATAAAGGGGAACGAACGGGAGGCTAATCCTCCACCGTTAATTTGGAGAAATGGATTTTTCATCCAGAATTAACAGTTTTCATTTAAGATTTTAGATATAGGATCATTCTGACAAGGCGCCTCCATAATTAGTTGTGGATGTTTATTTTTAAGTGTAAAAAAAGGGCAATGATGGTTATCCCCAATAATTTAGATAAATGATTTTTGACGCAGAATTTACGGATTTGCTTCAAATTTGTATATAGGTTTTTTCTGATAAGGGGATTCCCTAAATAGTTTTGGGGTTTAATGGTTTAGTATGTAAGGAAAAATGAAGGATTACCATCTTTTCTAGAATAAAACTAGTTTATCATATGGGCATTTAGATAAACTAGTTTGGCATAGGAAAAACTAGTTTATCCAATTGGCGTTAAGATAAAATAGTTTGGCATAGGCTAATCTAATTTGGCTTGAAATCGGGTTTGGTTGGTAAAAAACATATTTATCACTAGAATAAGTATAAATGTGTGTTAAGAGTCATTGCTTATAACATCAATTCAGAAATTTAACCTGGCCACCTTAGAGACATGATGCATTAGACATGGTATTTGCTTTTTCTGCAGAGTCGTGCCACAGAGATCAGACTTACATTTATTATTACTAGCAAAAGCCATGCTTTGTTTGGATTCGCGAAGTATTATGCTATAAGATAAATATTTCAAAGTAATAATACATTTTTAAAATTACTTTTGCATCTTTATTAAGCAAAAATGTAATTTTATGTTTCAGCGCATTTTAATTTTAAAATGTATTTCAACCAAATAACTAAGAATTTCGTCAGATTGTTTACTTATGATATAAGACTGGTATAAATAAAACTATTTTCGAAGAAGTAGAATTATATAAAATGTTAATTAATTTTATTTGTTTGCAATTCTTTTATTGCCACATCACAAAAACATAATGTAATTCTTTTAAAATTCACAAATATCGTCTGGTTAAATGATTTCACAAAATAAGAATAAATTGTGTATTTGAATTCCTAACACAGAAAAATACTTTTATAATTGAGTGTTAATAAGAGAATTTTCACAAATTTTAATTCATTAAAAATATGCTATAATTTTTCTAAAAAAAGTACTTTATAAAAGAAATCATGAAACTATACATCGTTAAAAGGAATGAGCATAGTTTGAATATCTGAAAGCAGTTTTTGAGATATTTTATAAGAATAATGAAAATATATTTTATTAATTTATTTATTTAATGATGATTCTAGCTATAATTACTGACCCCATGATTTAAGTTTTTCTTCTGAAAACGTACGTGTCTCACTTTTTATTTGAAAAAATGCGTTCGTAATAGAAAAACATGTAAAATAAATTAATTAAAATAATAATTTTTTGAAAAGTATTTCTGTGAAAAAAATAATATTCTGCAAATCTACAGATCATAATTTATATTTGTGTTTAATTTCAAGTCAAAATACTGTGTAGTTTTTTTGTAAAGTGTACGACAAAATGTCATTTGAGTGGCCTAGTAGAGGATTCGATTCGCTCATCCTAATTAATATTATTGCATATTCGAGCCAGATCGGAGCTGAACATAATTTGGAATTGAACAGCGTTTTTCCATTTTTGAGAAATTAATTACCTGTCGACATATAAGCTATTCTTGTCACGGCGTCATTTTTTTTTCTTTTTTTTTTTCTTTTTTTTATTATTATTAATTCGTAACCGGAAATTTGATTCAAAACGTATTATAGTATTTTCTCAAAGATACATCGCTTTTATGAAAAAATGGTTTACGCTATTCGATTACGTATTACCTGAATCTGTTAACCTTATGCATTTCCGAAAAGGAAGTAGTTCATAAATGTGTTAGGATATAGCTCTTTAGGATTTGAGAAAAGCCTTAAGGAATGACAGAGAAATACATTCACAAATCTACTTCTTACTGAACAGATTCAAAAGTTGAATTCAATGACGTTTATAACTCTCATTTTTTTTCCTTTTTTTCTAAACTACATTGATTATTTAATGAATCCCTATTTGAATATTGAAACGTCTAAGAATGTAGATAATCAGTAATACATTGTGTATTTTCCATTCTGCGAACCCACCATAATTTAAAAAAACATTGTAAATTTATCCAATAAGTATATAAACAGTATTTTTTGAAGGAATCTTAATTGTATGTGAAGTAAAACCTGAATTTTTTGCAGAAATTGAGTAGGGCCAGATCGATCCGGACTGAGTCTTTTTTCACTGATTTTTGTACAGACAGCGCTCTGCTTGTACAAAAGTAAATAATATTAAAGTAAATAATAATAATTTTCTTGAATAAGCAAACACCATGGCCAATGCATCATGACTCTAGGGTGAACATGTTAAATTTCTGTATTGATGTCATAAGCAATGACTCTTGAGACACATTTATACTTATTCTAGTGAAAGATGTGTTTTTACCGGCCAAACCCGTTTTCGATCTAAATTAGATTAGCCTCGGCCAAACTATTTTATCCTAATGCCAATTGGATAAACTAGTTTTTTCTACACAAACTTGTTTATCTGAATGTCCATAGGATAAACTAGTTTTTTCTAGTTAAGAGGGTAAACGTTCATTTTACCTTCATACTTGACCATTAAACCCCTAAACCTATTCAGGAAATCGCCTTATCAGAAAGAACCTAAATCCAAACTCTGAAGCAAATCCGTAAATTCTGGGTCAAAAAACATTTATCTAATTTATTGGGTGGGGTTACCTACATTGCCCTATTCTTTACACTTAAACAATAAACATCCTCAACTAATCACGGAGGCGCCTTTTCAGAATGTTCTTATATCTAAAATTTTAAATGAAAACTGATAATTCTGCATGAAAAATCTACTTCGCTAAAGTAACGGTGGGAGATTAGCCTCTCGTTCGCCCCCCTTTATTCTTATCAAATGAATTCCCAAAACTAATTAGAAAAGAACCTTATCAGAATGAAACTACACCCAAAATTTGAAGCAAATCGGATATTTCTATCATGAGTTATCGCGTTACGTATATAGGCACGTACATACGTACGTACATTCGTACATACATACGTACATTCATACATACAGAACCTGCGAGCTCATTATTTCTCAGGTTTTGACGCTTGTGAGCTAAAAACACGTAAAATTACATTGGCCTAGGATAAACTAGATCAGCCTAGGACAAACTAGAATGTTGGCGCTGTGGCGGTCATTGAAGTCAATAAAATCACGCCAAATGGAATTGGCCTAGGTTAAACTAGATCGGTCTAGGAGAAACTAGTTCAGACCAATAAACAGCAGGCTAAACTAGTTTATCCTATAAGAGTTAGGCCATACTAGTTTGGCCTAGGAAAAACTAGATTGTCCTATGAGTCTTAGGATAGACTAGTTTCGCCTAACGCCTCTCAGGCTTTCAAGTTGACCTCATTAACGCAGGGGCCCACGGGACCTTGTGCGGTCCGATGAGCAATGGGAAGCAACCTATCAGCCCACCTACCCCGAACCGCACACGTTGACCTCATCGACGCAGAGACTCAAGGGACTCAAGTTCTGTGCGGTCCGAAACGTGTTCGGGTCTTTTTTTCCCTTGTTTTTTTTCCAGTGACAGTACGCCTCTTTATTAGGTGCATTTGGACTCTGTCCGCACGAGCTACCGAACCCGCTCCAAAGGGACAGCCCATGAAGCATTTTTTTCTTTTTTTTACGGTAGAAAGGCGGGATCTCGTCACCACCAGCAGCGATTCGACTGCCTTGCATTTCGGCCCGAAAAATCTCCCTTCTCTGGCACTACTTAGCATTTCGGCCATTTTAGTTTTGGTTATTTATTTTTCTAAATCTCCCTCAAAATTATCCCCCTTGTTGTGTGCTAAGGATATGCCACCGTCTCGGCTCAAAAATTTTTGCTCCAGCCCCATTTCACTTGGCACGGCAAGTGGGAGTGATGTGCGGCGCCAAACTCAGTACTTCCAAAAAGGCAATAAACAACTAAGTCCAGCAACCGTTAGCCACAATCAGCCGACCTCGGCACTTGTCTGCGTCCATCGCCCCCACTCTGCCAGCTAAAATTCCATCATGTACGCTAATGGCACCTGGTGCATGTAAAATCCGTCGTGGGTGCAAAGTCCTCCAAGTTACCTATGAATTATACCTCTAGAGGTGCCTTGCCAGGTGAAGGTCTCGTCATCTTATCAAGGCTCAAAATTACGAGACCATCTTGCGGTTGCCATGTGCAAGTACATCATTTATTGCCGCTTCGCGGCAATTAGGCGGTCGTCCGCCCCGATACCAGATATCTAACCCGTTAAGCTGAGATTATTAACTCGGCAGGTAGGGGCCTGGTCATCGGTTAAAAAGAAAGAAAGACTAGTTTCCCTTAGGAAAAACTAGTTTATACGATGGGCGTTAGGATAGACCGGTTTGGCCTAGAAAAATCTAGTCTATCCGATGGGCGTTAGGATAAACTAGTTTGGCCTAGGCCAATCTAGTTTGTCCTAAAATCGGGTTTGGCCTGTAACATTATATATATATATATATATATATATATATATATATATATATATATATATATATATATATATATATATATATATATAATGATAAATGACAACACCGCAATGTCCATTCTCGACCGAAAACAACATCCATTTTCCAAATGATTAATAAATGGCATACATGTTTACAAACAGTAGTTTTTTGTTTACAAACAGTAGTTTCTTAATTACTTATATAAATACATTATCTTAAAGATAAATTTTAATGCTTTTAAATTTAATGATTTGTTTTAAAATAATATTCTACACGTCTATTAGAAAAATTTAACATTTGATTTTTTTAAAGAAAGTTTTTTTTATCATAAAAATATGAATAATTATATTCGTATAAACAGTATTTTATCATTTGAAAATATCTTTTAAATATTCGAAAAAATATATTTGCCTCATTATTCTTTTTAAAACTACGGAGTTTTTTTTGACATTTATCCCTTATTTGAAGCATTAGAAGGCAATAAATATTATAAATGGATCACATCAAGTGTAAAACGGAATTTCTATTTCTCATCCTGTCAATTTTGCTTGCTAAAAGTAAATTGAAAATGTAAAACCATAAGAAATAAATCATTTTTTAAATTCGTACTTAAAGAAGGAAATGGAAAATCAATTGGTTCAATATTAGATAGCTTCCTTTTTCGTGATCATCACCTATTTTGTAATTGGTAGGCTCGATAATGAAACCTCGCTTTTTTGCTTTAAAAGACAACCTAATATTTGATACGATGTCTTTATTTGGATGTGGTTTTTTTCCATATCTTATAATTTGCATCTACTCATTTTGTATATTTCTTTTATTTTCTTCTTTATTAAAAACGAGATTTCGATTTCTTATTTTAAAAAAAATTCTTCTAATAAAAAAATTCTTCTAAAAATAAAATAAAATAAAATAAAATAAAATAAAATAAAATAAAATAAACCAAAAATTGCTGCCATTTATTGTCTAATGCGAATGTTTGAATGTTTCCCATTGAATAATAAAAATCGCTAAAAACCTCATTTTTATGAAGATGAAAAAACGCATACGTAATAACAATGTCATATTACGTAAGCCATAAATTAAGTATTGAAATTTCTGGACTAATCATAAACAAATAAATAGCCACACGCTCTATTCTCGACCGAAACAACGCCCATTTTCCAAATGATTAGTAAATGACATACATATTTACAGACAGTAGTTTTGTGGGTATCTACTTTTTAATTACTTAAAAAAATACATTATCTTAAAGTTAAATGCTTTTAAAGCTTACGATTTATTTTTAAATAACGTTTCGCATTTCTATTAGAAAAAAATAATATTTGATTTTTTTTAGAGAAAATAATTTTTTTATCATAAAAATGTAAATAATTATTTTCGTATGAGCAGTATTTTATCATTTGGAAATATCTTTTGAATATTCGAAAAAATATGTATGCCTCATTATTCTTTTTAAGACTATGAATGAAAAGGATTTTATTTTGACATTTAACCTTTATTTGAAGTACTAAAAGGCAATAAATATTATAAATGGATGACATCAAGTGTAAAACGGAATTTCGATTTTTCATCCTGTCAAGTTTGCTTGCTAAAATCAGGGTAAATTGAAAATGTAAAACGACAAGGAATAATTTTTATTTTTTTTTCAAAATTCATATCTGGAGTCAGAAATGAAAAATTTGCATACAATCAATTGATTCAACGTTAGATTGTTTCCTTTTTCGTGATCGTCGCACATTTTGTAATCGGTAGACTCGGTAATAAAATCATAAAATCTCTTTTTTTTTTTTTTTTTTTTTTTCGAAGGGCAACTTTTTGTATGATATGTTTAATTGTATTCGGTTTTTCTCATATCTGATAATTCGTATCTGTCTATTTTGTAACTTTTTTTTGCTTTTTATTAACTATGACACTTCTCTTATTTAAATAAAAAAATTTCTGAATGTAAATTAATTCGTTGAAGGAAAAATAAATAAAAGATGGGGCCATTTATTGCTCAAAGCAAAATGTATTAATGTTTCCCATTGACTAATAAAAATCACTAAAACATCATTTTTATGACTATCAAAACGTGGTTTACGTAATAACAGAGGAGTTAAATATTACTTACGCCGTGGGTTAAAGATTAATATTCCTTGACCAAACTTTAAAAAAAGGGGGACCACAAGGTTTCTTCTAGACCGAAAACAACAGCCATTTCCCAAATTGTAAATAAATAACATGCATGATTGCAGACAATGTTTTAATCTTCATTTTAAAAAATGAAAACTTTTTAATTTTTTAATATTTTAATTATTTTTCAAAGGAATGAATTTCTTTATCCTAAAAATATGAATAATTATTTTTGTATGAACAATATTTTATCATTTCAAAATATCTTTTAAACATTTGAAAAAAATGTATGTATACTTTATTATCCTTTTTAAGACCAGGGAAAAAAGGAGTTTATTTTGACATTTAATCTTTATTTGAAGTATTAGAAGGCAATAAATATTATAAATGGATGACACCAAGTGTAAAACGGAATTTCGATTTTTCACCCTGTCAAGTTTTCTAGCTAAAAGCGGAGTAAATAAAAAATATAAAACGATAAAAAATGAATTTTTAAAAAAAATCATACTTGGCGACGGAAATTGAAAATTTGCATATAATCCTTATATCATAAAATCTCACTCATTCTTTAATATTCCTTTTAATTAAATATATATATATATATGAGTTGTTTTCATATACAGAATGCTCAAATAAGTATGAAATATGAAAATTTAACAAAAATTTGAGTTACTAAAAATATATTTTTATTATTTTGAAGTTAATCGTATCTCTTACGTATTCATTTTTAGATGCGATTCTAAAATTATTAATGAATAATACAATCAAATTTTTAATTCATAATGCAGTATTGTTCTTGATTTTACTGTTTGTTTTAAAACATGGATGCGGAAAAAACGAAATAGTTACAAACACGATGCGCAATAATGAGTAAACATATATAACTAGTTATATAGGTAATTATTTATGATTATTTGGAACATTACATTAAAATTTACTAAAGTTATAAGTTTCCAGAGGCAAAAATATATGTAATTTTCTAGCTTTAAACTAATAGATTTACTACGAAAATTTAAATAAAAGGAAAACATATTTAGAGACACCAATTTTGTTGCTATCTATTTGTTAGTTAAATAAATACTACATTAAACGTAAATTTTATTTCTTTTAAAATTGATGATTTATATTAATGTTTTACACTTCATTTAGAAAAATAAAATAATTGATTTTTTTTAAGAATGGGTTTCTTTATCATAAAAATATTAATAATTATATTCGTATAAATGGTATTTTATCATTTGAGAATGTTCGAAAAAATATACATGCCTTATTATTCTTTTTAAGACCACAAAAAAATGATTTTATTTTGACATTTATCCTTCATTTGAAGTATTAGAAGGCAATAAATATTATACATGGATCAAATCAAGTGTAAAATGAAATTTCGATTTTTCATCCTGTTAAGTTTTCTTGATAAAAGCGGATAAATTGAAAATGTAAAACGATAAGATATAAATCATTTTTTTAAATTCATACTTTTTATAGAAATGAAAAAATTGCATATAATCAATTAATTCAACATTAGATTGCTTCGTTTTTCATGAACAACATACATTTCGATATAGGTAGGCTCGATAATGAAAAATCGTTCTTTTGCTTTAAAAGATAGCCTTTTGTACAATGTCTTCATTTGGATTCAGTTTTTCCCATGTGCGAAAATTTGTATCTACCCATTTTGTAACTTTTTTAATTTTCTTCTTTATTAAAAACGACATTTCTATTTTCTATTTGAATAAAAATAATTCTTCTAAGTGGTAAAAAATGCAGTCATCTATTGTCGTTGCAAATACAAAATGTTTGAATGTTTTCCATTTTATAAAAAAAATCGCTAAAAAATCATTTTTATGACGATTAAAACGAGGCTTACCTAATAACAGAGTCATATATATGTGCACACCATAGATTAAGGATTAATATTCCTGGACCAATAATTAAAAAATAAAATGCAGTCATCACTTGGTGTATTATCGACCGAAAACAATAATCAGTTTCCAAAATGGTCAATAAATGGCAAACATGTTTCCAGACAGCAGTTTTCTTCGTATCTATTTCCTAGTTATGTAAATACATAATATATAAAAGATAAATTTTAATGCTTTTAAACTTAACGATTTCATTTTAAATAATATTTTACTCTTTATTTAGAAAAACAAAAACTATTTGGATTTCTTTATATAAACAATATTGTGGATTTCTTTATCATGAAAATAATTATATTCGTATGAACAATACTTTATCTTTTCAAGTTATCGTTTCGATATTCTATATATATATATATATATATATATATATATGCCTCATTATTCTTTTTAAGACTACGAAAGAAAAGGACTTTAATTTGATATTTTTATCCCTTATTTGAAGTATTAGAAGGCAATAAATATTATAAATGGATCACATCAAATGTAAAAAATTAATTTCGATTTCTCATCCTGTCAAGTTTGCTTGCTAAAAACAGAGTAAAATGAAAATGTAAAACCATAAGGAATAAATCATTTTTTTAATTTATACTGAGAGATGGAAATGAAAAATTTGCATACAATTCTAATATTATAAAATCTCACCCATTCATTAATATTCCTTTAGATAAGACAACAAGAAAGAAAAATCATGCATCAAACATAGATTATGAAGTACTTTCCACCGCATTCAGAATAATGTAACAAAACTACATCGTTAATGTAACAAAACTGCACCGTTTGGTAAGCTATAACGCATTTTAAAACCGAATATAAGCTATTCCCATCTATTATCTGAAAATTCTCCAAATTTTTCAGCAATCCTGTATATCATATAGAGATTTGTATTTACTAACAAGATACATTCCAAAATTTAATTCATTACGAGATACATATATTTCAGAAAATTCAGTATTCAGAAAATGAAGTATGGCTCATATATCTATATACACTGTAAATTTAGAATTTTAAATCGGTTTTCAGTTACTTCATTCAGTTTTAGAAGAGCAAGATGTTACAGCAATGAATAAGAAGCTAATCAATACTCTTTAAAAAATTACAAGAAAGATAGCAGTAGAAACCCTTACAAAGCAGATAAAGAAAATAACAGAAGAAATAGGAACATAAATGAAAAAATGCGTAGAAGTAAAAATGAAGAAAGACGATTTCAAATCAAGAAGTTAATGTGCCGAATCACATCAAAATATTAGAAAATGTGTTGAAAAATGTAACAGAAAATTTAAGTGTGATTTTTTTCAATAAAGATATAGAAGGTAACAAAAGTTTAATATAAGTTAGGCCCAAACTCTGTACTAAGACTAGCAAAACAATAATATAAGGGCACATACTGTTGAAATTTTTTGTAATGATCTATATAAATATGAAGATTAAACAGAAATAGAATCTACCCGATGAAACTTAAAATATAATTGAATAGTTAATTTGAGTCATGAAAGTGGAAGTTTTACCAGCCATTTGAAGAATTAAAAAATTAAATGGCTTTGTGGTACATTTAATTATCACTGATCTTATCAAAGAAGCAAGTGGAGATTTATAAAAATGTTAAGCTTGCCGTTTTCCAAAAAACTGATGTAACAGAAGAATGAACAATGGTGCGAAAATACTACTTTATAAGATAGGTGAGAATAAAAACATTAAAATTATCACCTGATAAACTTACAGCAAATAATTTATAATATGTTCACCAAACTTTTAATGGTAATAGTAATCCGTTCTAGATTCAGCTCAATTTAGAGAACAAGCTGTAGTAACTTTGTAACAAATGATAGTAACGAATCGCAGATGGTGTCATACATTACAGAAATAATTTTAAAAAAACACAATAAACGATAACCCACTTAAAATTTGTGAGTTCCCCCTCTCGGGTTTCAATAGCCCGTTTTTATCTCAATTCATGATAAAATTAATTTATTTTGCAGTGACTTATTGTATATTTATTTATAGTACAAAAACGAAGTATCTCCCCAATTTTCGTGAATGGCCAGCAGTTGTATATTAATCAATTTTAAGTTAATTTTACCTGCATTACATGCAAACGGTCCTTAGACGTTTGTGAAAAAAGGTTTTATTTTCTATCTTTAAACTATTGCTAAAAAAATACTGATATTTTAATCATGTTATGAACTATTTTTCCCTCAAAAATAAATTGTTTGCGATTGAGGCTTGATGAAAACATCTAGTAAAATTTTATATCAAATTAGGATTGAGATGAATAGAATCAGTTATAATTAATCAAACGTAAAAAAATATATAAATGACATTTGAATTTCCATAGATTAGTATTATATATATCTATTTGATAGCTATTTATAATTTATTTGCATTATAATTACATTATTTAAAATTTAAATTTTTATTATTAATTTTTTAACAAATTATTTAATTTTTTATCGAAATTTAAATGATATTTAAATAAAAGATTTCTTAGTGATATAAATTTGAATAATCATATAAATTATAATTATTATTTATTATAAGCCGAATATTTTTAATTAATCGAAAAAAATATGAAAAAGCATCCTTATACATTTTAGGAGAACAAAGAAAAGCAGATTATTTTGACATTTATCGTGTTATTAAAATACCAAAGGGAAATAAATATTATAAATGAAAAACATGAAGCATGAAACCGAATTTCAATTTTTCAGAATGTTGTGCTCCCAAAAAATTGGATGCACAAAACATGTCAAAAAATAAATTATTTTTTAAATTCATACTTTTATAAGGGAATATAAAATTTGCATACAATTCCAATATCATAAAGTCTCATGTATTTTATACGGTCTTTCAATAAGAAATTTTTATGGCAGACTTCAGCCACATGATGTTCTAGAAAGAACTTTCACATGTAATAAACATTATTGTTATTTTTTGATATAAATCTACTTTGAATTGTTTTATTTTTTCTATAGAAAAATTATTGCCCATATATCTACAATGATAATGGTATGTGAGAAGAGTGTTCCATTATTCTTTTAAATGATTGTTTTGAAGTGTTTTATAAATAATGTTTTTTATTTCATATTTATAGAAATGACATATTTAAGTATTCAACACTTCATCTTTAGATTATTAATTGCAAACATATTACAATATTTTTAAATCAAATAGACGGTAATGATAAAGTATTATAACAATTATTCTTCATTAAAATGCTATATATTTTACAGGGTGACTAAAAAAGTGAACTTACGTAGTATCATACGCTTTGTAAGCAGTGCTAACAATGACGACAGTTCTATTAGAGTAAACCATACTTTGCTTTCCTACAATATAATTTACTTATTTACAGTTTATTTATTGTAGTTTTAGTTTATTTATTGTATTATAAGTTGTAGCTTACAGTTTTTGTTATTTTATTATTACAACTTATTTATTATAATGTATTTTATATTATATAACTTTTTTAAATGAGTATTTAATAATGTTAAATTGCTGTTTCGAACTTCATTAGAAAGGTAAATAAGATTCTTTAACTTATAAGTACTTTATACCCTGTAGGAGAACAAACAAAAGCGGTTTATTTTGACGTTTATAGTTTTATTAAAATAATAAAAGGAAATAAATATCATAAATGAAGTACATGAAGCACAAAACTGAATTTCACTTTTTCAGAATGTCGAATTTGCAAAAAATTGGAAACACAAAAAATGTAAAAAAAAAAAAAAAAAATATTTTTTAAATTCGTACTTGGAGAAGGGAATATGAAATTTGCATGCAATTCCAATATTATAAAATTTCATGCGGCCTTTCAATAAGAAATTTTTATGGCAGACTTCAAACCACATGATGCTCCAGAACGAACTCGCATATGTAATAAACATTATTGTTATTTTTAGATATGAATCTACTTTGAATTGTTTTGTCTTTTCTATAGAAGAATTATTGCCCTTATATCTACAATAATAATGGTATATTTAAAGAGTGTTCCATTATTCTTTTAAATGATTGTTTTGAAGTGTTTTATAAATAATATTTTTTTATTTATTTATTGAAATGCCATCTTTCAATATTCAACACTTCATCTTTAAATTAATTATTCTAAACATATTCAAATAGCTAAATCATCTAGAAGTTATTGATGAATTATAATAACTGTTATTACGGCATATATATTATGTTTTATATTATTTAAATTTTTTTAATTAGGTATTTAGTTATGTTAAATAACTGTTTCGAAATGTATAAGAAAGATAAATTAACATTAATTTACTTGCTTTATATTTGCATTATATAAAATTTTAATTTTTATGATTAATTTTTTAATAAATTTTTAAACCTCTATTTTATTTCTTTTTTACATAAATTTAAATGTTATTTAAAAATAAAAGGTTTATTTGTGATATAAATATGAAAAATCATATAAATTATATTTACTATTAATTATAAAGTATATATTTCTAATTATCAAAAAATATGCATATGACACTTTACACCTATTAGGAGAAGAAAAAAGCAGTTTATTTTGACGTTTATCGTTTTATTAAAATACTAAAGGGAAATAAATATTATAAATGAAACACATGAAGCATGAAACCGAATTTCAATTTTTCAGAATGTCGAATTTCTCTGGGGTCGCAAAAAATTGGATGCACAAAACATGTCAAAAAATAAATTATTTTTTAAATTCATACTTTGTTAAGGGAATATGAAATTTGCATACAATTCCAATATCATAAAATTTCATGCGGCCTTTCAATAAGAAATTTTTATGGCAGACTTCACCCACATGATGCTCTAGAAAGAACTTTCACATGTAATAAACATTATTGTTATTTTTAGATATAAATGTACTTTGAATTGTTTTATCTTTTCTATAGAAGTGTTATTGCCCATATATCTACACTGGTAATGGTATGTGAGAAGAGTGTTCCATTATTCAATTAAATGGCTTTTTTGAAGTGTTTTATAAATAATGTTTTCTATTTGGTAGTTATAGAAATGTCATCTTTAACTATTCAACACTTCATCTTTAGATTATTAAATGCAAACATATAGTAATTTAAGTGCCTTTAAAACAAAAAGAAGATACTGTTAAATTCTAATAACAATTATTCTTCATTAAAATGCTATCTATTTTACAGGTTGACTAAAAAAGTGAACTTACGTATTATCATGCGTTTTGTAAGCAGTGCTAACAATGACGACAGTTCTACTAGAGTAAACCATACTTTGCTTTCCTACAATATAATTTACTTATTTACAGTTTATCTATTTATTGTAGTTTTAGTTTATTTATTGTATTATAAGTAGTAGCTTACAGTTTTTATTATTTTATTATTACAAATTATTCATTATAATGTATATTTTATATTATAAAACTTTTTAAATAGGTATTTAATAATGTTAAATTGCTCTTTTGAACTTCATTAAAAAGATAAATAAGATTCTTTAACTTATAAGTACTATATACCCTGTAGGAAAACAAAGAAATGCAGTTTATTTCGGCGTTTATCGTTTTATTAAAATAATGAAAGGAAATAAATATTATAAATGA
Organism: Maratus speculifer; assembly: GCA_964019185.1. Taxonomy (NCBI): domain Eukaryota; kingdom Metazoa; phylum Arthropoda; class Arachnida; order Araneae; family Salticidae; genus Maratus; species Maratus speculifer. The sequence continues at coordinate 228,757,634 of OZ025292.1, forward strand.
AGTACATGAAGCATGAAACCGAATTTCAATTTTTTAGAGTGTCGAATTTCCCGGTGAAATATTTCTAAAAATTAGATGCACAAAAAATGTCAAAAAATAAATTATTTTTTAAATTCGTACTTGAAGAAGGGTATATAAAATTTGCATGCAAATCCAATATCATGAAATCCCATGAATTTTATATGAATAAGAAATTTTTATGGCAGACTTCATCCACATGAAATTTTAGAAAGAACTCTCACATATAATAAACATTACTGTTATTTTTTGATATAAATCTACTTTGAATTGTTTTATATTTTCATTGAAAGAATTATTACCCATTTATTTACAATAATAATGGTATGTTTGAATTGTGTTCCATTATACTTTTAAATGATTGCTTTGAAGTGTTTTATAACTTATTTTTTTATTTGCTATTTATAGAAATGTCATCTTTAGCTATTCAGCACTTCATTCTTATATTATTTATTGTAAACATATTCAAATAGCTCTAAATCATCTAAAAGATAATGATAAGTTATAATAACTGTTATTCTTTATTAAAATGCTACATATTATACAGGGTGACAAAAAATTGTACTTATGTATAATTTTTGAGCACTATAAGCAACGTGAACAGTGGTGATAGGGCTAATCAAATGAGCCATATTTTGTTTTCCTGCAATATAATTTATTTATTGCAGTTCATTTACTTATTTTGTTTTACAACTTATTTCTTTTATTTTAAAAATTTCTTAAGTTTTTGTCATTTTTTTATTATAGCTTATTTATTACGTTTTATAATATTTAACATTTAAAAAAAAATAGATATTTCGTTATGTTATAAAACTTCTTCGAACTTCATTAGGTGGATAAATAAGATTATTAATTAACAAAAATTTTTGATAATCTACGCTAAATGTTCTATCATGAATGGTCTCTTGTGATTTTGATATTTTATTAAATATCTAGGAAAATTCTTGAGTAATAACCTTGAAATTTTAGGTGTGTCAACCACATAATAAACGTTATACATTTACGTGAAGATATTTTTCGAAACCTCATAGGAGATCGTTAACATTTTTCAGACAATGTTATAGTTATTTTATAGCTATTTAAAATTTATTTGCTGTATAATTATATTATATAAAAATTTGATTTTTATGTTTAATATTTTAATAAACTTTTAAAACTCAATTTATTTAATTTTACTTCTCTTTAAAAATTTAAATGTTATTTTTTTTAAAAAAGATTTCTTTGTGATATCAATATTCATATAAATTATAATTAATGTTTATTATAAAATTTATATTTCTAATAATAAAAAAATATGAAAAAGCAATTTTATACATTTTAGGCGAACAGAGAAAAGCAGTTTATTTTGACGTTTATCGTTTTATTAAAATACTAAAAGAAAATAAATACTATAAATGAAACACATGAAGCATGAAACCGAATTTAAATTTTTTAGAATGTCGAACTTCCCGCAAAAATATTTAAAAAAATTTGATATAAAAAACATGTCAAAAAATAAATTATTTTTTTTAATTCGTACTTGGAGACTGGAATATAAAATTTGCACACAAATCCAATATCATAAAATCCCATGCATTTTATATGATCTTTCAAAAAGAAATTTTTATGGCAAACTTCTTCCAGATTATAATTTAGAAAGAACTCTCACATGTAATAAACATTATTGTTATTTTTAGACATAAATCTACTTTGAATTGTTTTTTCTTTTCATTGAAAGAATTATTGTCCATATATTTAAAATAATAATGGTATGTTTGAAGGATGCTCCATTATACTTTTAAATGATTGCTTTGAAGCGTTTTATAACATATATTTTTTATTTGATATTTATAGAAATGTCATCTTTAACTATTCAACACTTCATTCTTATATTATTTATTGTAAACATATTCAAATAGCTCTAAATCATCTAAAAGATAATGATAAATTACAATAACTGTTATTCTTTATTAAAATGCTACATATTATACAGGGTGAAAAAAAATTGTATTTATGTATTATCCATGAGCACTATAAGCAACATGAACAGTGGTGATAGGGCTACTCAAATGGAACATATTTTGTTTTCCTGCATTATAATTTATTTATTGTAGTTCATTTGCTTATTTTGTTTTAGAATTTATTTCTTTTATTTAAAAAATTTGCTTAAAGTTTTTGCCATTTTATTATTATTGCTTATTTATTATGTTTTATATTATTTAATATTTTTTTAAAGAGATATTTTCTTATGTTATAAAACTTTTTCGAACTTCATTAGGAAGATAAATAAGATTCATAATTAACAAACATTTTTGACAATCTAAGCTAAATGGTCTATCATGACAGGTTTCTAGTGATTTTGAAATTTTATTAGATATCTAGAAAAAATTCTTGAGTAATAACCTTGAAACTTCAGGTGTGTAAACAGCATAATAAACGTTACACATTTACGTGAAGATATTTTTCTAAACCTCATAGGAGATCGTTAACATTTTTCAGACAATGTTATAGTTATTTTGTAGCTATTTAACATTTATTTGCTTTATAATTATATTATATAAAAATTTGATTATTATGATTAATTTTTTAATAAACTGGTAAACTTTTTTTTATTATACTTTCTTTTTCTTTTAAAATTTAAATATTACTTAAATAAAATGTTTCTTTATGATATAAATATGAATAATCATATAAATTATAATTATTATTTATTATAAAACATATATCTTTAATTAATAAAAGAAATATGTATACACAAATTTATACCTTTTAGGAGTACAATAAAAAGAGTTTATTTTGGCGTTTATCGTTTTATTAAAATACTAAAAGGAAATAAATATTATAAATGAAACACATGAAGCATGAAACCGAATTTCAATTTTTCAGAATGTCGAATTTTCCCGCGAAGGATAGCAAAAAATAGGATGCACAAAACATGTCAAAAAATAAATTATTGTTTAAATTCGTACTTGGAGAAGGGAATGTAAAATTTGCATACAATTCCAATATCATAAAATCTCATGCATTTTATAGGGTCTTTCAATATGAAATTTTTATGGCAGACTTCACCCACATGATGCTCCAGAAAGAACTCTCACATGTAATAAACATTATTGTTATTTTTAGATATAAATCTACTTTGAATTTTTTATCTTTTCTATAGAAGAATTATTGACCACATATCTGCAATAATAATAGTATGTTTGAAAAGTGTTCCATTATTCTTTTAAATGATTTGTTTGAAGTGTTTTATAAATAACTAGCGGCCTTCGCCCGCTACGCTGGTCGGTTTATCTAAAGAAATCTTGAAGAAGTAGTTAGATAAGGTTCAGACTGTTGTGTTTGAGCTGACGCTTTGGTCAGGGCATCAAAGGAAATATAATGTTATGTTTATTTGAAAGTGGAGAAAGCACTTTTTATTTGCCTCTACCCACAATTAGGCCAAAGTGATCGTGATAATGACAGCACATCGCGGAGAATGGGGGCCTGCAAACGACCCACGTGACCATCCTTACTTCACTTAAAAAACAATAAAAATATTCTTTATCCATGATGACATAAAATGTCATACATAAAGTTAAAAATATATAAAATTGAAAAGGTAAAAAGGTTACCTGTCAAGTCCTTGGATGTTGATGACAAATAAATCCAGACAATAGGCACAATAAATTATTATGCACACAAAATTTGAAGAAAAACTATTTTTATTTCATGAAGAACCTGTTTTTACTTTTTTTATGAATAAATATTTCTTCACATATTTATAATATTTTGACTCGTACATATTAATCTCTCTCTTCATAAGATAAACCATATCATAATATATGCTAATCACAACAATTGCTATCTCTAAGCAATAAAAAATTCTTTGTCAATAATATATTTTAGATATCTCAACAGGATGTAAATTATAAATTTTCTCATGACATAAAAGGAGAATATAATATTATTTCTTCTTGAAAAAGAGCAACTTTCATAATATGAACTTTCAAAAAAAAACAAAATATATTATATTTCATATTGCATAGATACAAACCAATATTTTCTTCATAACGCCCCGTGAGTAATCAAAAATTATATATATAAAATGGGCAAAATAATGAAGTAAAAACTTTATGAGAATCAAATATCTTCATTTGATGAAAGAAAAAATGTTCACCTCTTAAAGCACACGTTCTTCACCTCTGCTTGTTTTTTCAGAGGATTGAGAACATATAAAAGCACAATTGAAGAATTAATCACAAAAATATTTGACGAAAATTTTAGACGAAAAGATGAAGAATAAAACTATTTAGAATAAACATGTCGACAACCTTCTTTAGTTAAAAGTGGCATCAATAGAGCAACACATAAAAGGCTTCACGACGTCACCTTATTTAATACGCATATCCAAACAGAGTGCACAACAAAAATACTTTCAGGATCCTTTGAAACAAAAGGTTTGCTCCTCGTTGCTTAACAGAAATCAACATCACTTTCCTAGACGCATTTTGAGGGCAGCACTTTTTCTTTGCCGCACTTAAAAATCAGCATCGCAATAATATCAACATAACAAAAAAAAACCGTTCCATCCTTCGTTAACGGGGGAGCACCTCTGCCCCGAAATTACACTAAAAACTTTCAATCATACGACTGCATCCATTACGGCAGGTGTCTAGCAGCGCAACTGACGCAGGTGGCCGCGAGCCCAGGGGAAAAAGAGAAAGGGTTATTGTAAATGCAAAACACGCCAATTTGGCAGTGAGCAACAGAGGGGGTGAGGAAAAACTAAGCCAAATTACAATATACAGTATGAAAAAATATGTAACTAATAAGAATAAAATTGATAACCATCTTAAGAGGGGAGGCCAAAGCCGGTGGCCATGTACTTAACGGCTTGAAATACGTCACCTGTGAAATTTAATTTGATAGGTTAGGGGTGTGTCCGAATAAACGGAAGTTCCACCCAAAAGAACTAGCGAGAATGTTCTCGAACAAATTTAAAACCGGAAGGAATGATTTCAAACAGAATTTTACCGGCTTGGAACATTCGAAAGCTAAGTAAGAAAGAAAACGTTACAGGTGACGAAATGAAAATAAGCGAAACCGAAATTAAATTTAAATTGAGAACATTAATAAAAAGGAAGGTGATATGAAATAAAATGGCTAATAAAAAATGAATTAAATTAAATATATGGGGGGGTTATGGAGTAACCACCACATATTACCCAGGGTCCCCCAAAAGAAAATATTGGTGAGATGACAATAACGACAATTTTTCATCGAGACAATATTTTCTAACACATGTACAAATATACTAAATAATTACACAAAATAAATATCAGAAATAGTTATAAAAATATACATAATTGTTGTACATGATAATTAAATAATAAAAAAAAATAATTACTGTTATGATAGTAATCCTTATGAAAATATACCAACTGTAGTAAATGTTAACATGAAAGGTATATAAAGTTTCTTTCAGAGGTATCTATCATATAAAAAAAAATTAAAGTCTATGTGCAGAAAAACAGTCCATAACTTTGAAGAGTCTCTTGTTAGGCTGTGCACAATGCACTTATAATAGTAGAATGCTTTAGCAATGTCAAAATATTTGATTACACAATAATATGTATATTTATATTCTCAGTTGTGAACAAAAATGAAATATACTATAATTGTATATGAATCATGTTATAACTATATATAACATATATGGTTTCAAATAACACATAATAAATTAAATGAATTTGTAAGTTGAAAATTGAACAACCATAAAAATATATATATAAATAGTGCAGAGAGATTAGTTATGCTCTCATAAAAAAAAAAATTACTTATATCACCACATAGCCTTTTAAGCTTTCAATAAATCTTAAATGAATAAACTTTAGTATTATTCAATAACACACTTTCGCAGAGAATAAAATAATAAGTTGCAAAAAGAATGGTAATAAAAGCATGATATTATTTTCCAATAAAAATATCTTCAAAGTGAATATAATAATTTTCAAAGAGAGAATTTTTACACTCTCATAAAGGAATATTCTTAAACATTTTCAATATAAATTGACAATAATTGCATAAATACCTTTAATACCATACTTCATTCAAAATAAACATAAAACATAAGATGTTTAATATTTTGAAAGAGGAAGAAACTTATATGAATATGTCAATCTTATATATGACTTGATAATGTCAACTTACAAAGAAAAATCAATTGTGTCAAAATTTCTATATAGAAGATATCTAGAACATATTTACTTGTAATTTTCAAACATTTTTAAAAAAAAATTAAGTAAGTGATCACTTTTGCATTTGTCATAAATCAAGAATTTGCTTTATATAAATATATATAATGACTCATTAAACATCTTTGGATAAATATATATATAATGCCTCAATCAACATCTTTGGATCCAAAGTATAAATACTCAAAAGTATACAAAAAAAAAATATTATATACTACTTATGGTGAGTCATTCACTTTCTATATTTCACCAAGAAGAGAAGAAATATTAGTATGAATAAGTTTATCATGCATTTTCTTTTTTTTTTTTTTTTTTTATCAAAAGAGGTTAAATGTTAAAGCATGCATGCATTGTAAAGAGCAGACACAATAGGGAAAATAATTTGATGAGTACTCATATTTATGTTTACCTTATATCAACTACAATTTCACTTTTCTTATTATAATGCACATTGTCAAAAATCACCTTAAATACTGACATCATATTCTAACAAAGACAAATTCTTTCTCAATTTTTTTTATCAACTATTGTAATTAAAGACTTTATAAAATTTAAAAGTATGGCATACATGAGATTATATGTATATATTGTAAGAATTATGACTTATAGATAAATACAGTAACTAATAAAACTATTAAAATTCATACATACATCCCGAGGATGACCGTTGAGTTGTACCAGGGAGAAGAAGACTTAAATAAAATGAAAAAAAAATAATAACAGCTGCCTGCAGCCTGGAGAAAAGAAAAAAAAATTACATAGCGATTCTTCTTGCTGGACAATCAGTGCGGCTAGCTTCGACTGAATATATTACAAAGCAAAAGTCATCCTGTAAAAGGAAAAAGAGAGTTAGTCTATTTTTTATGTAGTTTATGATTGCGAGGACGAAGATCATAACTTCTATATTGAGTGGATTTGCTTTTAGCACCAGTATGAGTGCCATCAGGAGGAGCTTGTGACAGTACCGATTTACTGGAACATGAAGATGTTTGCTGGCATTTAGAAGAAGAAAGAATTTGAGGAGAAGTATTACAAGCTGCATCATGATTTGAAACTTGAATAGAAGAGTGTTGTCTCACAGGAGTGGAGGATGCATTATCAACAGCTGGTTGATCATGTGATGCACCTTTTGAAGAAACTGAAGGATGTTGCAGTGCTTCATTTCTCTTTTGAAGCTTCAAGATTCGATTAGTGTGAATCAACATTGGTGAAGCATGACTATTATTGGGATCTTGAATTTGAATGAGCACAGGAGAAATTATTTTCTTCACCACATATGGGCCTTGTATTTTTTTGTTAAACACATTGGGAAATTTTACGTAAACAATGTCATTAACATTGATGTTGGAAAACTTTAATTTTTCTCTGGATTTTTGGTACACCTTTTGTCTGGATGATTCGTTATTCTTGTAAGCTTGATAGTATATTTTTTCAATAACATCCATCAATTTATGAATTTCATATGCAGTGTTGAGAATTTTCCATGAAACTTGAGATTTATAATTGGAATAAATATCATTTATTTCTCTTCCAAAATGAAGAAGATTTGGAGTGAATTTTGTGGCTGGATGAGGTGTAGCATTATATATGGATTGGTGAATTTTTAGAGCAGTTGGTATATCACATCCTTGTGAAGCCATTGTGTTCACAGACGATTTTATTTGAGAATTGACACGTTCACTTAAACCGTTAGCTTGGGGATGGGCTACAGAACTATGCTCCAATTTAATGCCAAGCTTTTTGTTAAAATATGAAAACATATCACTAGTAAATTGAGAACCATGATCAGTAAGAGTTAATTCAGGTTTTCCATGAGTGGAAATATAATGCAATAAAGCCTTTGTAACTGACTCAGCACTGATATTATTCAAGGCATATAATTCTAAATGACGAGAAAAATGGTCTATCATTGTTAACACATATTGACGATTTCTCAATGGGCCGAGTAAATCCATAGAGACCTTTTGATTGGGAGCTGTTGGGAGTGGTGCAGGTAGGTATGGAGCAGTGTTTTTTTTATGATTCTTATTTACTAAACAAATTTCACAAGAGTTGACATAATTAATGGTATCAGAAACAAGGGTTTTCCAGGTAAATCTTTTCTTTAAATTAACAATGGTTTTATGAATTCCAGTATGAGTAATATGAGCAATTCTTAAGGCCTTTGCTCTAAGTGACACAGGTAAAACAGCTTTGTGTAGCTCGATATCTTCTGAAGAGAAATGACCATTATAACAAAGTAACTCATTACTTGGATTAATATAGTAGCCATTTAAACTTTTAGATTTTTTGTTATTTTTAAGATCTTCATAAATTTGTTTGATTTTTGGGTCCTTTTGTTGTTCAGAGAAGATGGTGTGATCAAGAATTTCTAATAAAGGATCTTGGTTATTATCATTATTAGAAGGTGAAGAATCACTCTGAAGATGACATGTATGGTGGATTTTGTCGACTAAACCACATGGAAAGTGAGGAATGTCATTATGTAAATCGTTTTGATTATCAACAACAGGTAGAGGTTCTTGTGAAGAAATAAGATCTGGACTATTATTGAGATCTTCAGTAGGAATGTGAGGAGTTCTACTCAGAAAATCTGCCAAGACATTTTCTTTGCCTGGAACATGTTGGAATGTGTACGAGTATTCTGACAGTTCTAACATCCAACGAGTAGTAATATCAGCAGGTGATGTAGCTTTTTTATAATTATTAAGTGGTTTGGCATCAGATAGTAGAATAAAGGGTCGACCAAAAATATAGTATTTAAAAGCAGTTATGCCTTTATAAATGGCATAAAGTTCCAATTTGATGGCAGGGTAGTGTCTTTCTGATTGAGATAGAGTTTTAGAATAATAGGAGATAGGTTTTAGTTCACCATCAAATTTCTGCATAAGAACAGCTGATATTGCTGTTTTTGAGGCATCTGTATTAACATAAAATGTTTCATTCCAGATAGGAAGATTGAGCATAGGTTTATGAAAGAAAATGTCCTGTAATTCTTTAAATGCATTTTCTTGCTCAGTTTTCCAAGAAAACTTATTTTTAGGTTTGGTGACTTCGATGAGAGGAGCAATCAATTTAGAAAAATTAGGTATAATTGATCTATAAAATGAACACAAGCCGATAAAACTCTTTGTTTGCCTCTTGGTTTTAGGCTTTGGAAAGGAGGTAATTTTTAAAATATTACTTGTAATAGGAAGAATTTTATGATCTGTAAGTTGGAAACCCAAAAAGTTAATACTAGTTTGCATAAAGGTACACTTTTCAGGAGACAAAGTAATGTTATTAGCAATAAGGGTGTCTAATAACTTTGTGAGTTTCATGGTCATTTCTTCAAATGAATTAGCACCCACTACAATATCGTCTTGATATGCATAACAGGAGTCAATCTGAGATAATTGAATCACAGAGTCGATTAATTGTTGGAAAGTGCTGGCGGCCGTCTTCAAGCCAAATACTAAACGTAAATATGTAAAAATTCCCCATGGAGTAGTAAAACTAAGTTTATCTTGCATATCTTTAGGTACAGCAATCTGCCAATATGCAGAGTAGGGTGGAGCGAAAAAAATTTTTTTTTGAAAATCAAAAACGGGTAGGTGCCAAAAGTTGTCTTTATACTAGTACATTAACTGCGTGAAATTTTACCGCTGAAAAAAAATGGCTTGAGTCTGCGCTTTTGCTCCAAAAATCGAAATTTTGAGTAAAATTTGTCATTTTTTGACATTTTTTCAAAAAAATTAAAAAATTCCTACAGAGCTGGTTAGTATTTAAAAGTGTTGCTTAGACCTTTATATTTATCTGCTTAACATATTTAAACTATAAAACAATATCTGTAGTCTGTATAATTGGAGCAAATCTGACAACTTTTTGTGAAAAATCAGCGTTAACCTCTCTATTGGAGCATACAACGAAATGTTCTTTTAAATGCATTTCTTACCTAGCTGCTTTCAAAACTACTGTGTATATAACTCATTAGAGGTGGTTACATTATCTCACCCGTCTCAACTACCCAATCATCTAGGCCCAGTGTTTTATTTATGTATTGAATTGTTACTTTTTTCCCGAAGACGAGTATAAGTTTTCTATATATCAAAGTAATTTATCTCTTCTTTGTATTCACTGACTTTGGATGATTTGGACTGCTGGTGTGACCTGCTGCACGTATATTTTTATACTATGTATAACAGAAGAGAAGCTGAGTAATGTATTGGGTATGTTCTTAATTGAACCTATTCAGCAGTCTAGTATTTTCATTAAATTTTCATGCAATTAATACATTATGATTGGAAGTTCTGTCACCACAGCACTTTTTCAATCAATTACATTTTATATATAATGATTTTCCTAAAAATTGATTGTATGAATTCAATTTTTAGTATGTCATCATTTACTGTACTTATTACGTTGAATATATTTTGAGAAGCTGGCTGCTTAATATTATGACGATCTTCACAGAGGATTGCAAACAAAATTTGCGTATAAAACAACAATATTTCTAAAGAAGTTTTAGTATGCTTTATGTCGTTTCCTGTGTTGTTCCATAGTCTAGTAATTTCTAATAAGATTTTAGATCTATTATTTAGGTGTGTAGTACATTTGGTATAAAACATCCCGCGATATAAACTTGGATTATACATTTTGTGAGTGAACATATAGACGCTGATTGCCAATCTGTGCTTATATAAAGCGGAAAAATTTATTAACTTTATGAGCTGTCTTTTGTGTGAGATGTTTTCTAAACTCCTATTCTCCATTCTTTCTGAGAAATAGCTTTCCTTATGAATCAGCTTTGCAATCTCTGACAGAAATTTCTAGTCTGTTCTGAGTATCTTTTTCTCAATTTGAGAAAATAATTTTTCAAAATTTTTCTCTGCTTTATATATAAAAAAAAAATTGCAATAGGAAGTGAATAGTACGTAGACAAAGATTTTCCTTATTGATCCAGTGAATCCATGTAGCTTAGAACGTTTTATATCGACTTCTCTAATAACTGGCGCAAAGGAAATTCACTGGAGTTGAAGCAGCGAATGATTCAATATTATACACAATTCTAAGCTTACCCCATGCAAAATGGTTCTCAGTGACAAATAAAATTCTCCTAATTTTAAATGAGCACTTATAGTCGATTAGAATCCGTACATCCCCTCATAAAGTACTATGCATTATATGTTTATGCCCAGAACATTTCACCATCAAATGTTGTCCACTCATAAAAAGAGGATCTAAAAGTTAATAGGAAATTACCTGGACACGAAAACACTTAGAAAACGGCATAAAACTAATGCAAAAAAAGTTATTTACAATAACGGTTGCTTTACACATGGAGAACAAATTTTCATTGCAATTCTCGCTGATGATCACCATCACGTTGTACAGCTCGCTTCTTAACATATAAAAAATGCAAAAGTAGAATAAATGGTGGCTTACTTATAGTTGAAATATCTGCAATCATCTTTGAAGAAAATCATTACGTAAAAAAAAATACAATTGACTGAAAAAATGTTGTGGTAACAGAACTTCCAATCACTATTCATCAACTGAATGTAAGTTTGATAAATACAATAGATGGCCGAATAGATCCCTTTAATAGATTCCCGTGCATTACTCTGCTTGTCATTTCTTTGTATAAACTGTAAAAATATACCTGAAGATAGTTACAACAGCATGTGGATTGCAGAGAACAGATGAACAAGGTGGAAGCATCGAAAACATGCCAAATTTTTATAAAGAAAATCACAAATCAATGTATAAATAAAACACTGTACTAAGATGATCGAATAGTTGGGCCGGGTGATATAGGAAATATAGCCACCTCCACGACGCATGTCCAAGGTAGTTTTGAAAACAAGAGCTGTATTAAAAACAACAATTCGTTGTATGACCCAATAGAGTGGTAATGCTGTTTTCTTACTAAAAGTTGACTGTTTTGCTCCAGCTATAGGGAATAAACATATTGTTTTATAGTTTAAATATGTTAAGCAGATAAATATAAAGGTCTAAGCAACACTTTTAAATACTAACCAGCTCTGTAGGAATTTTTTAATTTTTTTGAAAAAATGTCAAAAAATGACAAATTTTACCCAAAATTTCGATTTTTGGAGCAAAAGCGCAGACTCAAGCCATTTTTTTTCAGCGGTAAAATTTCACGCAGTTGATGTACTAGTATAAAGGCAACTTTTGGCACCTACCCGTTTTTGATTTTCAAAAAAAAATTTTTTTCGCTCCACCCTAATGCAGAGGGTAAGTCAAGAGTTGTATAATATTTAAATTTTGACAACTGCACCAATAGATTTTGAATTCTAGGAAGAGGATATGAAGATGGAATTATTATGGAATTTAACAATCTTAAATCAAGAGCCAAACGATACTTTTGAGGCTTAGACATATCAGTTCTCTTTTTTTTAACAAGAAGCATGGGACACGCCCAAGATGAATTTGACCTCTCAATAATACCAGCGTTCAACATTTGATTAATTTGGTCAAGAGCTTCTTGCTCGAGTGCTTGAGGTACAGGAAAAGGTAATGTTTTTACTGGATGAGAATTTAACATGGTAAACTGAGGATTGACCAGGTCAGTATGACCTAAAGTGTCAAGAGATTTCGAAAAGGCAAGCGCTTTACTACATAATAATTTTGTTAAAGCTTCCCTTTCATGAGGAGGTAAATGTTTAAGATCAAAGTCATTTGGAGATAATTCTTGAATGCGTTTCCTCTTAATCTCTTCAGATGGCAAAATTAAAGTACAATATTCGTTTTCAAATTCTAAATCAAAAGAGTATTCCTCAATATCTTTCTCATCTACATTGATACATTCGCCAATAATTGAATTTTTATTTAAATGAATATCGAGCTTTGAAACATTCTGACATACAACCAAAAATAAATCATTTTGAATGGAAGATTTTGAGTGTAATGATTCATGTAATACCAGACCCTTGTTTTTTAAATTGGGTTTAAAAAGAAAATATTCAGATGGAGGATTCAGATACTTCACATGTAAATAAACAAACGAATTAGGAGGTATTAATTCTCTATTGAGTAATTGTACCATATTGGAACTCACCAAAATTTTATTACCCATACTTAAATGAGGTTGCTTTTCACCAATATAACTACTATCACTAGTATTTTTAGATGAGGAATTCTTGTTAAGTATATTATTATCATTAGTAGACACATAATTCACCACATTAGCATAATCAGTTGGAAAATAATTAGAAAAATAAGTAGAATGACCATCAATATAAGGATTATGAAAATTCATAGCAGAATGAGCCATACTATTTGTAAACAAACCATTATTTTGAACATTATAACAATAAGGATAGGTTGTATAATTGTTGGACAACTGCAAACTTGAATTATCACAATTTGCACAAGTATTATCAATGTAAGTATCACTCGTTAGATTATTTGATATAGGCCTTTCATAAGAAGGCATTCTGTGTGCATCAAGAGAATATGGTACATTTGAATTCACATAATTATATTCAGAATTCATAAAATAGCAAGTAGGAGATTCATTATAACTTTGAAAAGGAATGTGTTTGTCCTTAATTAGGATAGACTTAAAACTTGGAGAAATAGTAATAGAATGTTTGTTAATAAACTCAAAGCCAAGTATGGCTTGAAAGTGAACATTTTGAATTTTTGTAAGGTAAAATACATGATGAAAAAAATATTTATCAATCTTAAAAGCTATCTCTATGCATCCTTTGAAGAAGACCTTAGAATTTATGGTCGATACAGATACATTTCTGGATAAAAATTTGTAATGAAGCCTGGATTTAATGCTATTAAAGCATTCTTCATCCAAGAGAGATAAACTTGATCCAGTATCTATTAATGTGGCGATTTCATTATGTTGAACATTTATTAGGATGCATGGAAGAACATAAGAGTTGTTAAAAGAACTGCATATGACATGATTTTCTTGTATGTCATCGTTGATTTGAAAATTTTGTTTGGAAGGCAAAGAATTATATGACCAAGAAGATTTGTTAAATTTAGATGTCATAGGAGAAGTTTGGACGGCTGTGGATGACACTAAAGTGACTGACGAGCGTTTGTCTAATTGTTGATGTTTGTTGTTGTTGTCAAAGTGTACTGACCCTGAATGAGAATTACGGGAGAGAAGGCGGTCAGTAGAACCAGTCTCCCTTATTTGTTTAAATGATAAACATTGTTATTTTCAGAAGAAGAAGAGGTGTGGCTTTTCTTTCTGTAAGGGTGAGACGAAACCTGAGTTGAAGAGTTTTGATTAGAATTACCAATAATGTTTTTGAATTTGTAGCATGAGTCCATACGATGATTAAATTTCCCACAGAACGCACACTGCACAACATCTCGTCTGTGATAAAAGGATGTAGAATTTTTTTTGTGAGAATATTTGTCAAAGGTTGGTTGATAAGGACGTTTCCGGTGAAAGTTTTGATGACGAAAATTATTGTTACGTTTATTTGTAGCCTCTTGTCTCGGTGGAGAAGGCGAAAATGTCCTAGGTCTTCTTTGAAAATTACGAGAAGTATGAGAACTGTCCTTTTGAGTTTGTAAAGGAGAGTAGTTGGTTTGAGAATTGTGATAAATTTTATCCTTCGTATGCTTTATAGGAGTTTTATGAAGAGTATTACTAGAATTATCGTGGACATTTTCAGAATCGATACAATAGGCTTGATTAAAATTTTCATAAGATTTTTTAGGGGGAGAGTCATAAATATTTTGAAGAAAAGTTGCTCGTTCAAGAGCTAATTCGAAGGACGTAATATTTTCTTCTAAGATTTTACGTTTGATTTGTTTAGGTAAAGCCTCAAGAAAATGAGTAAACTTTAATGAATTAAGAGCAGAAAGATCCAATTTTGGATAAGCAAGTCGAAGTTGTTTATCCAACCGAAAAGCAAAATTTTTAACTGATTCATTTGAATCTAAGGTCAAGTTCTGTAAAGATTTTAGAGAAACAGACTTTTTTGTGGGTAAGAAATAGTCTATAAATGCCTTTCGAATTTCACTAAAATTAGAGTTCTTGAGCTGTGACTGAGTTTCCAGAAAGAAGAGTAAGGCGGTGCCCTCAAGTTTTGATTTAAAGAGAACAAAAAGTTCCTTGTCTGTAAAGTTATTTAGTTCCTGTAAGTCAGATAATTGATCGAAGAAAAATTCTACAGTCTGAGGGTTACCGTCGAAAGGTTGGATTGCAATATTTAGTTTGGCTTTTGGAGGCATGATGAAATAATTAATATAAGAACTCAATGTATGACATGATAAATTTGGTTATTTGGCAGGTCCTATGATGAAGAATATATATAAATTGACCCGTTACTTAAAATATTGATGACTTTCATTTACTTCATACATCATTTTTATATGTAAAAAAAAAGAAGAAAACGTATACTAACATATTAGTATCATATGAAGAATATAAGACCCAAATATTTTATGTAAATATTTATATATAATATGGCTCAAAACATAAATTATTATATGTATGACAAGAAGAATAATTTATCTTAGCATGAACAATAATTTTTACCAGTACCTCCGTTAAATAATGCATATATTAGTTATAAATTATAATAATGCAAGAAGAAATATATTGATAAATTATGTTGTATATATAATGCACTGCTCCAGAAAAAGATAATATTTCAATACAAGATCAATATAAATATTGTATTTGATTACTGCACCATACCCAACAAAATATAATTATATAAAACATTAATCACTATATGAAGAAAAATAACTTGAAAAAAAAATAATGAAGAATGTTCAAGCGTTGGTCACGGCTCCAAAAGAAATAAGTGTTGTGTTTGAGCTGACGCTTTGGTCAGGGCATCAAAGGAAATATAATGTTATGTTTATTTGAAAGTGGAGAAAGCACTTTTTATTTGCCTCTACCCACAATTAGGCCAAAGTGATCGTGATAATGACAGCACATCGCGGAGAATGGGGGCCTGCAAACGACCCACGTGACCATCCTTACTTCACTTAAAAAACAATAAAAATATTCTTTATCCATGATGACATAAAATGTCATACATAAAGTTAAAAAAATATAAAATTGAAAAGGTAAAAAGGTTACCTGTCAAGTCCTTGGATGTTGATGACAAATAAATCCAGACAATAGGCACAATAAATTATTATGCACACAAAATTTGAAGAAAAACTATTTTTATTTCATGAAGAACCTGTTTTTACTTTTTTTATGAATAAATATTTCTTCACATATTTATAATATTTTGACTCGTACATATTAATCTCTCTCTTCATAAGATAAACCATATCATAATATATGCTAATCACAACAATTGCTATCTCTAAGCAATAAAAAATTCTTTGTCAATAATATATTTTAGATATCTCAACAGGATGTAAATTATAAATTTTCTCATGACATAAAAGGAGAATATAATATTATTTCTTCTTGAAAAAGAGCAACTTTCATAATATGAACTTTCAAAAAAAACAAAATATATTATATTTCATATTGCATAGATACAAACCAATATTTTCTTCATAACGCCCCGTGAGTAATCAAAAATTATATATATAAAATGGGCAAAATAATGAAGTAAAAACTTTATGAGAATCAAATATCTTCATTTGATGAAAGAAAAAATGTTCACCTCTTAAAGCACACGTTCTTCACCTCTGCTTGTTTTTTCAGAGGATTGAGAACATATAAAAGCACAATTGAAGAATTAATCACAAAAATATTTGACGAAAATTTTAGACGAAAAGATGAAGAATAAAACTATTTAGAATAAACATGTCGACAACCTTCTTTAGTTAAAAGTGGCATCAATAGAGCAACACATAAAAGGCTTCACGACGTCACCTTATTTAATACGCATATCCAAACAGAGTGCACAACAAAAATACTTTCAGGATCCTTTGAAACAAAAGGTTTGCTCCTCGTTGCTTAACAGAAATCAACATCACTTTCCTAGACGCATTTTGAGGGCAGCACTTTTTCTTTGCCGCACTTAAAAATCAGCATCGCAATAATATCAACATAACAAAAAAAAACCGTTCCATCCTTCGTTAACGGGGGAGCACCTCTGCCCCGAAATTACACTAAAAACTTTCAATCATACGACTGCATCCATTACGGCAGGTGTCTAGCAGCGCAACTGACGCAGGTGGCCGCGAGCCCAGGGGAAAAAGAGAAAGGGTTATTGTAAATGCAAAACACGCCAATTTGGCAGTGAGCAACAGAGGGGGTGAGGAAAAACTAAGCCAAATTACAATATACAGTATGAAAAAATATGTAACTAATAAGAATAAAATTGATAACCATCTTAAGAGGGGAGGCCAAAGCCGGTGGCCATGTACTTAACGGCTTGAAATACGTCACCTGTGAAATTTAATTTGATAGGTTAGGGGTGTGTCCGAATAAACGGAAGTTCCACCCAAAAGAACTAGCGAGAATGTTCTCGAACAAATTTAAAACCGGAAGGAATGATTTCAAACAGAATTTTACCGGCTTGGAACATTCGAAAGCTAAGTAAGAAAGAAAACGTTACAGGCGACGAAATGAAAATAAGCGAAACCGAAATTAAATTTAAATTGAGAACATTAATAAAAAGGAAGGTGATATGAAATAAAATGGCTAATAAAAAATGAATTAAATTAAATATATGGGGGGGTTATGGAGTAACCACCACACAGACATACATTAAAAAAAAAAAAAGCAAGTCGATCATTCAAAAAACGTTGGGAAATATCAAATATTTACTGTAATTTTTTAAGAAAAACAAAGTTTCGAAAAAAAAAATTAAATCGAAAAAAAAATTACACTGACATATTAATGCAAGGAAATTTTCCCAGAGAGAAAATTCGCCTTGAATACAATATTTCAAATTCTTTTAATTGCTTATAGGCGTTAATGCCAACATAGTGAAAAAAAATTCCATGCTGGGAATCGAACCCGGGCCATCAGTATGGCGCACTGACGTTCTACCGACTAAACCACATGGAACGACAGCCAGCTTGAAACTTTCTCATACTTAAGTAGACTGGCGAAAACATAACGATAGCGCGTTTTAAAATCGCACAGTGACATCTATTGGATTTTATATGTACTAAAAAACGTTATGTACTAAAAAACGTGAGCAGCGCACCTAATAGTTTCTTTTGTTTCTTTTTGTTACTTTTTTGTCTGTTGTCCGATTTTGATGAAACAAAGCCTATACACTGCCCGGGAGTGTGCATTCTTCATTAGTGAAAACCGCATAAAAATCCATTCAGTAGTTACGAAGATAACCTCGAACAAACAGACAGACAGACAGACAGACAGACAAAAAATTCAAAAAAATTTTTTTTGTGTTTCATTGGTTTTCTTTTATCGCCCTGACTCCATTTTTGTCAATTATCTTCAATGTACAGACACACCGGGTCCTACTGTTTTATTATATGTATAGATATTTTTTCCTTCATACTTACAGAAATGCCATCTTTAAGAATTCAACACTTCATCTTTAGATTATTAAATGTAAACATATTCCAATACTTCTGAGTTATATAGAGAATACAGATTAGTTATAATAACTGTTATTCTTCAGTAAAATGCTATATTTTATACAGGGTGACTAAAAAATTGAACTTGCGTATTATCTATGCGCTTTGTAAGTTATGCTAACAATGGTGACAGTTCTACTAGAGTAAGACATACTTTGTTTTCTTACAATATAATTTAGTTATTACAATTTATTTACTTATTATAATTTATAGTTATTACTTTTACTACAAATAGTAGTTTATAGTTTTTGATATTTTATTATTACAGCTTTTATTTTCTAACTTATTTTATATTGTTCATTTATTACAATATATTTATTATAATAATTTTTAAACATTTTTAAATAGCTATTTAACAATGTTAAATTACTGTTTGTGGAACTCCTTATCTACATTATGAGCTTATGATGACGGGTTACTTGCTATTTTAGATGAGATGTTCGGGTGTTTTATCAACAAAGTTAACGCCATATATTTCTAAGGAGTTTTTTTTTTCTGAAACCTCACAAGAGATCGTAAACAATTTGATGAAAAACGATCGAAAATCGTGAAAACGAAATCTTTTGGATTACCTTGTAAAACCTCTTTAGCCAAAAAACTGAAATAGTAGCACATGATTAGGAAAGCTTCTGTTAATGAACTTTGTTCGTTTTTATGACGATAGCACGTATATTCGTGGAGAAATTAAGAATTTTATTTAATAAAGAAACTTGTAACTTGCACAGTAATTAATAAAACAGAATGTTTCTTTTCGGAACCATGATAAACAGCATTATACAAAATATCAAGCAATGAGATTTAAATATTTTATATATAAAACCCCTCCGTGTATAACAATTCTGGGGTCAACCTATCCATGAGAAAAAGAAACTCATTCACCAATGAAAACGTTTCATAGTCGTAATGGAGCGTTCTCATTGGTCAGATTTACAGTAGGAGCTGTAAATGACGTCACTACATTTTACTTCGCTTTGAAATCTTTCCACGATTTCAAAAAGTACACTGTTAAAAATTTGACCCATTTGCTGCAGCGGCACTCCACAGCTTTTATAGAATATCTCTTTTATGACCGATGAGAATGCTCCATAACACAGTAAAGTAACCATTTTCTATAAAAGCGATGGAGTGACGCTGTAGCAAATGAGTCAAATTTTTTACAGTGTATATTTAATTAAAACTTTTTATTAAAGGAAAGCGAAGGTGCGTTTTAAATGCAATATTGTTAAAATTTTTATATTCGGGTTGCTTTAATTTTTTTTTCTTTACAGCCATGAATGACTCTTGAGAATTTCAAATCTATAAAAAACATTGTGAAAAGTTACCTCCGATTTTAAAGGCAGTCTATTTTCTGACCAATGAAACCGTTCCATAGTCGTAATGGAGCGTTCGCAATGGTCAGATTTACAGTGGGAGCTCTAAATGACGTCACTACATTTTACTTTGCTTTGAAATCTTTTCACGATTTCAAAAACACTATTTAATTAAAACTTTTTATTTAAGCAAACCGCGGGTGCGTTTTAAATTTCATTATAATCCCCACCCCCATCTACCAGATAGTTTTGCTAAAGCTTTGAATGCAGATTTCTGTTAAAATTTTCTTTCTTTTCTTTTTTTTTTTTTTTTTTTTTTTTTGGTTAGATTTTTTCCTTTCCAAGTTTAATCGCTGTATTTATCGAAATTGTTTCAGCCTAAAGTGGTTATGATTGACCACAGTTGTTGTAATTTTTTATCATCCTTTAAAAATGCAAACACGTCATTTTGACGGGCTATCTTCTAGTAATAAATATTAGATGAAAAATAAGCAGTTTCTTTAAATAATGCTTAACAGTGCATGCGTGAATGCATTTGAATTATTTTTGCATATTATTTTAGCTAAATGTATATAACAATTTTTAAGCCTTAAAAAGACAGTTTGAAAATTCAGAAAGTGATCGTCGATAGAAAAAATCCTTAACCCATTGTTCCCAAAAGGAAGCAAAAAGATACAGGTTGGATCCAAATATAAGTAGTATGTGCAATAATGTGTAATACGTACCATGTTTGGATAGAGCTCCTTTTTTTTGCTTCGTTTTCAAAAGATCAAATAAAAACCTTATACACTGCAAGTTTTCAATTGTAACAAAAAATGATTCATTTCGCTATTTTCAAACATCAAATGGATGCTTTTATTTATTTTTTACTTTTCTGCAAACTTCAAATAACTTCGAAATTTAAAAATATCTAAGATGCTAATTAAATTTTGCATATTTACACCCATTTTTAACTATTTATGTGATCATACAGAAATTAACTTGTATACTTCGTAATAAACATATAAATGACTTACAAATTAATGAAATTGATTTATCACATATGTTATTTCTAATTACTTAAAAAGTGTAATTATTATTTTGAAAACAGAAAGGTTGTTTAATTTTTTTTGACATTTTTCAACTCATCACAGAGTCTTTTTCAAATTAAAAATGAAATTCCAAAGTTGGACGGTCTAATGTGCATTGAATTAAATGATTTATCATACATGTTAAATTTCTGTCCCACATAGAATTTCCATATTTTCTGTGAGAGTGAGGAAAACTGTTGATATAATAACAATTAAATTGGGTTTCTTATGAAAAATTACTCATTTCAAAGCAGGAAATTGGTTGGAGAAGTAGAGAAATAAATGTGAAACAAATTTCACTGTAGATAACTGAAATTTCAATATCGTATTATAAATATTTATTTATTAGTTAAAAAATTATTTTGATTATCTTGCAGATTGAAGTTTAATATTATAATGAATAGTAACTTTTATTTATACAGAAATGAAATTCATGCATTAAAATGTACTGCATTATGGTGAGAATCGACAAAACCATCAGAACAAATTTAACAAGCTCTAATTCTAACTAAGGATATTACAAGATTCTAAACTACACTTACTTGAAAGCTGTGTTGTGTAACTGCATTTTTTAGAAAAAAATAATCTTTTGTAGAAATTAATTTGGTTACATTTTAAAGTTGAAATTATTTACTTGAAGAAAATGGATATTTTTTCTACATAACATATATTTAGTTCTAAAGGATTTTAAATCAAAATTTTATTGACATGAATAAAAATATTTATTGGGTTACTAAAAACAATTAGAGAGTAATAGAAATTAATGATAAAAAATCTCTGAATAAAATATGCTGTAATGCACCTTAAATAACTCTCAACAAAATGATAATCTAAAATTACTTTTTTGTTTTTCTGTATCCTTATTTTATTAAAAATAAAACTCTGTTATTTCACAGCGCTTTTTAATTTCGTTAGTAAAATAGTTTTTATGCTAATGCCTTTCTCTTTCTTTCTTTCTTACTTTCTTTTTCTGTTTTCGATATTTCTTTTTTTCTTTTATCTTTTTATTCCTCTAATGCTCCAAAATTTAAATATTTTTTTTTCACAAATATATGATAGCCGGTAAAGAAGAATAAAAAGCTTTATTTGCATTGAAAAATATACTTGAATAAATATAAATGTTTGCTTAACTTTGCCTCCAACCACTATAAGGCATTTGCAGCTTAGTTAAGATTTTATACATTTCTCAGAAAATATTTTGCATGTATTTATCTTTTGTACCCTTATTGGGGCTAAAAAATGTTATTGATATTTTTCTTGAACCTTTTTTTATTTATGTGTAATTTCTTATTTAAGTTTTAAGTTCAACTTTTTTTTTTTTTGGCGATAATTTGATGAGATAGAATAATTTTTTTTTCAAAAATCTTGAAATAAGATATCTTATTTATTCCGGATATAACTAAGTAAAAATATTAAATAAAATGAATAAATTTACAATGCTATGTTGCCTAATTCTTATTTATGCATATTTTCTATACATTGTTTCAAACTTTCCGTTTAACAAACCCTTTAATAGATAATATTATAATGTAGCAGTTAAGCAACATGCACGTTACCTTTAATCGTACTACGTATTGTTTATGTTTTCTATTATTGGAATGTTTTTCTCAGTAATCCGCATTCTGATTTTAAACACCTAATATAAGAGAATGAACTTAGATCATAGATAAAGATTGATATGACTGATCCTTAATTAATCTTCAGCGTAGAAATGTTATCGTATAGAACACCAAATTTGCTCAAAAAGCTCAAAAATTATTCATTCACGTGAGTACCCTTGTAAAAGAGTAGTAAATGCTGCCACAATTGAACCCGTATAAAAATTTGCCAAAATTGAATTATTTCTTCACTTTTTTTCTTGTTGTTTCTTGTCTATATAATTATTTACGTTTTCTGATTCGAAAAAAAAATCAAATTCGCAATTTAAATTATGAATATATATGTGTGTCTAGCCTTAAAAAAAATAAAACATAAATTAAGGAAATGTACAAATATTTTAAATACCTAAAAGGACTACAAAGAAAAAGTCATTTTCAAAGTGATAAATTATTAGAAAAGTATTTTTTTTTGCCTGAAAAAAAATCTGCCAGCTGGTAACAAGATTTGAGAGATCTTTCCATGTGCTATTTGGAATACAATTAATTTTTAAAATTTCTATAACAAAATAAAAAAGCAAAATTATTAAAAAAATATATAAGTGTTGAATGTTTATTTTGAAAAGCATGCATCAATTTTTGACTGAAATTAAGGTTATATGCCCCTAAATTTCTATTACAACACATTAAATTGACCAATAAGCACCGAATTCAATTATGTAAAAAAAATCATTTTTTTTTTACTTGTAAGAACAAGGAAGCTAATTTTTAAAAATTATTTCTAATTTTTGCACTTTTTCTGTTTTAATTATCGAACAATTGGGGAAAAAATTAAAACATATTAGTTAAAATATATAGTTGTACGATTTCAAATGGATTTTTTATGCTGCAAACAGTGACGTCTTAAATTTCGACACATAGTGACTGAAAAACAATTCAGACACTTAAGTGTCTTAATCTGAAAATAAAGACATTATAGATGTGTTACTTTAAAATACATATTATCTTACTATGACGATGTGTAAACGAAATGAGAATACAGTGAATCCCAACCAAATAAAGCCACCATGATTTTGGGCCCTAATCGGAGACGAAACAAAACCACGAGAACGAAACAAATGTATTAAGAAAAATTATATAGAAATGCATATTCCCAATGTATAACTCACTACTTACCCTACATTTTCAGGGGAAAAATGAATGTATAAAAAAAGAGGGGAGGGAGGTGCAGCCGAAATAAATCCACTATTATAAATAGAAATTATATCCGCCATGCTTAGATTTGGCTTGGAATATATGGTATAAATGGTATAATATGGTATAATAAAAAATAGGCAATAGTAATTATCAATAGTTAGGGAATAGTTATAATGGGCAATAGTTATATAATAACTAATTAATATAATATTTCGTAGAATAACAATAAAAATTTTATACCAATGAATTTTTTTTTTAAGGAAATAGGAATTAAAACTCAAGTTTTCATCATTGGCAAGGGTATACACTAATTTCAGATACATAGAACCGTAGAAGAGAACAAAAATTTCCCAGATGGTATTGCAAGAAATTAATCTATTTTCTTGATTTCTTATTTCTAACACATCTGTGGTATGATCATAATCAATATTGCCACCATATTTAGTACTAGATAAAACGAGTTTAGCATTAACAGATATAAAACTATTTTTTTGTTTTGTCGCTGATCTTTTCATTTTCTTGCTACAGCAGTTTTCTTCTTGGCTATTTCAACTTCTACTAAAGAAACTCTTAAAATGCGAGATTTTCCTTTTCTGCAACACATATTGCAGCTATGAAAAATGATAATATCATTGGTGGAGATTTGAAATTTTGAGAATGTGAAGATTAACTTGTTGCATACAGCTGATAACACATTTGCTGCTATAAATTGATATGTTTCATTCAACATTTCAGTAGAAAAAGTTTTTAATATGCATTTCCAACAATTTCTGCTACAACATATATTATGATTGGCTGTTCAGGATGTGATATAATCTATTCATTACCATAAGACTTGTATTATGTTTTCTGCGCTCCAAAGACAGTACATCCAAATGACTGTAGTTTAGTGGAGAAATAGATAAGAATTTTAAACAAAATAATTTCGACTTCTGAGCATTTTTCTATTGTAAAAAATGGAACTATGGCTGTTATGCTAGCCATGATTAACAACATAGTACACTACATAAATGTACATTTAAAATTGATTCAAAACCCAGAAAAATACATCAGAACATGCGGTCTTTAGAACATTGCATCATATGGAAAGAAAAGGGTTTATTGGGAGTTATCAGATTCATATTTGCAATGTTCAGTCATTAAAAAAATATATCCAAAATAAAGTTGAGTTGTTTTCTTTACTGTATGTCGCATGCTTTGTGGCATTTTATGTAAAAAAGTAATAAAAATACGTTAATTTATGCAAATTACTACAAAACACACATTTGTTACAATGTCCCAAAGTACAACATAGATTACTGTCCCAAGGTTTCGGACAGTAACCTATGTTGGTTTTAAATAAAATCACGTGGTTTTAAATAAAATCAAAATGAGGGTAAATCTAGAAGCGCTGTCATTATTTTCTCATATCCAAAACATTTAAAAAATCTTCTCTTTTATAAAAAAAATAAGTTGCAATTGACTTCTTGTAAAAGTAAGTAGTTAAAGAATTAAATTTGAATGGAGGAAAATATTTACTTTAGACTAGTAAAATTTTCTTTTTTCTCCAAGTCGTTTATTTATTGCTTCTGATGTTGTCTATTACTATGATGAGATCAGTTGGTTATAGGTCCCTATCAGTTATAAACAAAATTTCATTTTTACCAATAGTTTTTATAAATTGTAAATGTCCCGAGGTACAAGCGTCCCAAAGTACATCACTTCCCAATATACGTCTCAACTAAGTTCCTTGGCCTATCTCATGAGCCATCTTGTTTCAAAACGGCGTCCATTGGCACTGTTCATTACCGTGCAACATTTAAGTATTATAAATATCCGTTAGTTTCAAATTCTCCGCAAGGCTGGCGACACTTAACAAAAAATTGCAAAATTTGGCGATAAAAAACTAACAATTAATGATGCCAACTTTGCTATAAATATTAGTTTTACGCAATTCTTATTCAAATTCGAAGCATTGATGAATATTCTTTTATCAAGTTGATCGCATTTTAGTTTCTTAAAATTGAGTAAAATTAGTTTAAAGTAAAAAATGCAAAATTATTAAAACCAAGAAATATGGAAATTATTTTTCTCCCGGCACTGGCCTAAAGGGCTTATAACTATAAAGCCTCATCTAATAATCACAGGAATAAAATTAAAGCAGATTTGGAATATTAAAAAATGTTCTTTCAAATAAAATAATAAAAGTATTCTGAAAACTTTCCCTAAAACGACCTTTTTAATGTAGACAGATATCTTAAAATAATACGAAATGAATCTATGTGTAAATTAAATCTTTCTAAGATGGCCAGTTTTTAAGTAAATTATTTCCCTAATTTCACATTTCGAAAACGAAAGTAATAATAAACATCTTCAGTTTTCTAGAGTCCAATGAAAAAAAAATATATAATTTAACTTCCTCTAATATATCTTTTCTATAATTTTCTCTTTTCTTTCTCTTTATAATGTTTTTTCTTATTATAGAGAGATTTATCAGAAAAATTGTAGCATATCCAAAGTAGCAAAAGGGAAAAATCCTCAATGAATATACTTATAGAAAATAATCAATTTGAATTTTTTGTTAAATATTAATTTTATTTTCTTCATTTCAAAGTTTCATATTTTAAAACTTCACAAAAATTTTTTATGACATGATGAAAAAAATACAGTACCAAAGTTAATAACTTACATAATTGGAATTTTAATTATTGGAAGTTTATTTTCTTGAAAGAAATAAAAAAAAATGTTGATTTAATAAGTAAAAAAATTTTACGTTACTTCATATTGACAGAAAAGCCAATAGTTGGACATGAAGCAATTACCAATGTTATTTTTTATTCCGACACAACAAAAATTAGCACGAGAACAGAAATAAAAAATCATAACACGAATACGAAATTAATCATTTTGTTTTTTTAATTTAAGTAATTTTCTAGGGTGTGAATTTTATTTTTTACTTTTCCTTGTGTTTGTGTTTTTAATTTTAAATAATGACATTTTAATTATACACATATTTTTTAAAAAATGTTTCGTGTCTATTGTAGTTTTTTTGTCCTGCATTATAACACAGAATTTATTAAAACATATATTTAATTATTATATATTTCTTAAAAATTGAGTTATTGCGTTGTCTGAAAAATAATTTTATTTTTTAGAATGAGGGAGGGAGGAGAAGGGTCTTAGAGAAAAGAAAGTCAATTTTCTTATAGTGTAAAAATAATTTATTGAATTATACATTTTTTTTATTTTAATCCAATAATTATTGGGATGTCACGTGACCATGAGTTTTGCTAAGAAATGTAGTTACTTCTCTTCAAAATCCGAAGTTGGTTGTGAATTAGTGAGTCTCTCCTGTTGTTTTGGTTGTGTACACATAGAATATGTAAAAAGCGCTATTTTGTAAATATTTTATGTTTGTGCACTGTTCTACAGTTATGTAGCGTCTATGAAGAAATAAAAATATTTAAAGAAGATCGTCGCCCCGAGAAATTTATATTTTGATACGTGAAACTTTTTTTGTACTGTACACTGTAAAAAAAATTGACCCTTTTGTTGCATCGTCACTCCACTGCTTTTATAGAAAACGATTACTTTACCCTATCATAGAGCATTCTGCTAGGTCAAAAGAGAGTTATTCTATAAAAGCGGGGGAGTGACGATGCAGCAAAAGGGGAAAATTTTTTACAGAGTAAATAATTTGAGCTAGCCTGAAAAAACTGGCTACCCAATGTCGGGCACAAAATCGTTTCATATAATTCTGAGAAATCTTCAAAAACTTGTTTTTTTTTTTTATTTATTATGAAATGTTTATGACAAGAATGAAGGAAAAAAATGGCCCGAAATTCTTTCAAAATGTTCTGATTTGAAATTTCCTTTCGTTCAAGTAATTTGAAATTTTCTTTCGTTTGCGAAAAATATACCACGGATTAATCTGATGACAACAACGTCATTTTCATTCGTTTGTGAAATGTAGTAAATGCTAAGATTTTTTGTTTTTATAAAAATTTGCAGAT
Organism: Maratus speculifer; assembly: GCA_964019185.1. Classification (NCBI taxonomy): domain Eukaryota; kingdom Metazoa; phylum Arthropoda; class Arachnida; order Araneae; family Salticidae; genus Maratus; species Maratus speculifer. The sequence continues at coordinate 228,785,541 of OZ025292.1, forward strand.
AATTTATTTACGTGTGTCTAGAGATATAATTCTGCAAGATGTATGCATTCTTCAAGTTATTTTCTACAAGTAAACAACATTTTTTTTTTTTTTTAATGGATCCATATTTTTTTCGCAATAGTCTCCATATTCTGTAGGTTCGTAGCACTCTTCATACTATTATTTTTAATTGATTCTATTATTTTTCCATTCATTTAAGCATTGTATAATTTGCCTTTCCTCTGCCTTATTCATTGTTCTTTAGTTTATTTTGATGCAATACAAGTATGTTTAATTTTTATTTTGTTTTAAGTAAGATGTTTTACTAATTCGAATAGAAAAAAAAAGAGTGAAAGAAAGTAAAAAAACATTCTTTACGTTGATATATTTTTTTTTCTTTTTTAAAAGAAGGAAATAAACTGTCAGTCAGAAGTTGTTAAAATGTATTTATGATTTTATGTTAATTGTCATACGATATACGTTTATTTATTTATTTTTTCTTGATTTCAAAAGATAACAGAATTGATTAGAATTTTTATTTAAGTGTAGTTTTTTAAATCCAAACGTAAGTATTTATTTTATACTAGCGGCCTTCGCCCGCTACGCTGGTCGGTTTATCTAAAGAAATCTTGAAGAAGTAGTTAGATAAGGTTCAGACATACATTAAAAAAAAAAAAGCAAGTCGATCATTCAAAAAACGTTGGGAAATATCAAATATTTACTGTAATTTTTTAAGAAGAACAAAGTTTCGAAAAAAAAAATTAAATCGAAAAAAAAAATTACATTGACATATTAATGCAAGGAAATTTTCCCAGAGAGAAAATTCGCCTTGAATACAATATTTCAAATTCTTTTAATTGCTTATAGGCGTTAATGCCAACATAGTGAAAAAAAATTCCATGCTGGGAATCGAACCCGGGCCATCAGTATGGCGCACTGACGTTCTACCGACTAAACCACATGGAACGACAGCCAGCTTGAAACTTTCTCATACTTAAGTAGACTGGCGAAAACATAACGATAGCGCGTTTTAAAATCGCACAGTGACATCTATTGGATTTTATATGTACTAAAAAACGTTATGTACTAAAAAACGTGAGCAGCGCACCTAATAGTTTCTTTTGTTTCTTTTTGTTACTTTTTTGTCTGTTGTCCGATTTTGATGAAACAAAGCCTATACACTGCCCGGGAGTGTGCATTCTTCATTAGTGAAAACCGCATAAAAATCCATTCAGTAGTTACGAAGATAACCTCGAACAAACAGACAGACAGACAGACAGACAGACAGACAGACAGACAAAAAATTCAAAAAAAATTTTTTTGTGTTTCATTGGTTTTCTTTTATCGCCCTGACTCCATTTTTGTCAATTATCTTCAATGTACAGACACACCGGGTCCTACTGTTTTATTATATGTATAGATTTTCTGATTTATTGAGAAGATTTATTGAGAAAAATTATTTTCAAAACAGGATGAGTAAGATTTTGCATTTATTACTTTATGACACAAAACTTTCTTTTATTTTCAAGTTATACTGATTAAAACCTGTATTAAATAGTGTTGGTAATATGATAATAATATTGATTGACATTTTAATTATTCAGTTATGTTTTTAGACCATAATTTAGAACATACATTATTTAGACATATTTAGGCATATTTTGTACATTATTTAGAACATTGTTTATAAGTATTGCCAACTACCCAGTACTAGTTTTATATCAGTTAAAATATTGTTCTGATTATGTGTCACGTTATCACAAACCACTTTATTTATATGAGCAAGGATCTAAAGTTTGTTTTCTTTTGCAGTATTTGAAAAATTTAATTAAAATTAAGTGTAAGTTATTTTTAAAGTTTATTTTGTTTAAGTTAAAGCTTACTGTTTTCTTTCATTAATGTCTTGTTCTAAAGCAAAGTTCTTGTATGGGGAACAGTTTATTTAAACGAATTATTAATATTATGGGGTACTTGTCTTCTTTTTTTGGTAAAGTTAAAAATGTCGGAATTTAATAAAGTTCGAAACGAGATTTTGTTTCACATTGCAGTAAAAATGAATATAAATGTGCAACCATCTATGACCGTTGTCACATTGCATGGTAAGATTAAAGCCTCTCCCTCATACAAAATTGATTTCGTAAATCCGTTATTCAGAAACAAAATTTCGACTCACAAGGAAGAACTAGAGGAGACTTAGAGGAAAAAAAGACAGCTGAATTAGAAAGCGTAAATTAGAAATACAACAGAAGCGTCGAGTGGAAGAATTTTATAATTAAAAAAACTTGAGATACATTTTGAGCTTGAGAATCTTAAGTTACAGGCTCAGAGCCAAAGTATTTCCAGTGGAGAGGTAGATAGTAATGCGCCAGGGATAAAGTCTCACCAGTAGAGAGTAAGATAGATATCCAGAAGCTGTTGCCGACATTAAGGCCAGAAACAGATGACGTAATTTTTTTTTTTTTTGGTGCTCATGGAACGGCAGTTAAAGCTTTCGAAAGTACCAGAGCGCCTGTGGATTTTTTATTTACAAAGTGTTGTACCATCTTCTATCTCTAGGCTTATTTCTCGTGAAAAAGACGAAACACTTATAATTTTTTATGTGTTAAAGATTTATTTCTTAAAAGGTTAAAATTAGTGACAATAAGTTGAGGATTATATTTGTTACTAGGTATGTGTGGCCCCGAAAGAAGAAGATGGTTGTGAGTTTTTTAAAGGTTAAGCAATGTAGAAGATGCAGAAGGATAGCAAGAAAAAAACACAGTATGGACTTCGGAAGAATAGATAAGCATTATAACATCAAATAATAAGATACATCAGTTACTGTATGATAGAAATTCATTACATGCTGTTAATAAGTGATATTATCCTCGTCAAAGACTTTTCTTTTAAAATCATAGAAAAGAATAATAAAATCTTCATTCATTAATTTTTATTTATTAGTGATTGTCTGTATCCGTTAAGTGGGTGAGAAAAACGCTTATTTAATAAAGCTGCAGATGAGATGTCCGGGCAAGGATCGAACCGGAAAACCAGGACTGCGGAGTCGGTAGGGAAAATGGCTGACTCCGACTCCGACTCCAGAAATTTTAACGACTTCGACTCCGACTACGACTCCTGGTTAGCTAATGTACTAGTGTTGTTGTTGGGTAAAATTATAAGGGAACTAAAGAAAAATAAGGGCAAAAATATTACTATTTCGATATTAAATCAGCTTTGGAAAAAATGGAAAAAAATATTTCCTGTTTTGCAAATTCTTTAATTTTACGTCCCCCAAACCTGAAAAATCAAATTACCGAAATCTAAAAAAGAAAACAAAACGTGAATGTTACCATTTCGGATCAATAGACTCGAAAAGGGGAAATCTGTACAATTTTGATGTTAATTAGTGTCCTCCAGAGCAGAAAAATTTCGATGGAAAGGAAAAAAAAAAAAAACAGTCAGATATGTTAATCTCAAAACTTTCTTCTGTATCATGCATGTTAATACTTCCTGAAAAATGCAGCATAGCGGCGCCACCGCTTAGGTGATTTCTACCAAAATCTTGTCAACAATTTATTTCACTTCCAACTGAATTTGATGTTTGATGAAAATCAGTACGTTCATTTCTGATTTCTGAGATAGGGCTATTGCAGAAATCTTAAAATTCTGCGTAAAAGCGCAACCTGTTGGGTGATGAATATCAAAAACGAGTCAGAATCAATTTCTATCGGATACTAATTAAATCATAAAGTTTGATAAAAATCAATGCATTAAAGCTTGAGCCACAGCTATTGCAAAATCGTGAAAAATGGAGCATAGCAGTGCCACCTGACGGACAATTTACACCAAACACTAAATTACACTAATCTAGATTAGGAACTAATTAAATATAAAGTTTGATAAAACTTGGAGCAGTTTTTTTAGATAGTACTATTGCAATAATCATAAAAAATGCAGCATAACAGCGCCACATGTTGAGTAACATGTAGTAAAAATTAATTAGCCCCAGTTTTTATCAAGGTTTAACGGAATCTAAAGTTTTGTGAACCATAAGCTCTTGAGATAGCGCGCTCCAAAATTTTTGTTTCATGCAGGCTCACGAAATGACAGAGTGACAGATTCACTGACAGACATTTTTTAAAAACTGTCTGTTCAGGATCTTCTAAAACTTATAAATCCATCCAAAAATGTAAGTCGAAATATTTCACTAATCCAATACTTTATTCTTGTAATGATAGAAAAAAATAAAATTGACGATGAAAATCTTACTAGTTCGGAAATAATCCGGAATCTACTAGAGCATTAAAAAAAGTCTTCATCTACTGTGTACGTTGGGCAGTACATTAGGAGTCATTAATTTGGGTGGCCCGATATAATCCAAAAATAACAATAATAATTCCTCTCATGGATTTATAATGACATATAATTGGTTTAATTTCACTTTAATTTATCTAAGAAACAAAGCCGGAGTCGGAGTCGGCTTGTTTTTTATCGACTCCGACTCCGACTCTTTTGCTCCAAAATTGGCCCAACTCCGATTCCGCAGCCCTGCGGAGAACCCACAGTCAGAAAGAGAGATCTTAAGTGCCGAGCAGGCTAGCTCGATCACTTCCTGCGAGAAACTCGTTTTACTGACTGTGCAAGATGACGTCGCCACAAAGCGGTCCCTCCCCCCGAAATAAGCTATTACTAACCAGTAAGAAGTAAAAAAATCTGAAATTTTCTAGATGACTTTTTATAATACATAGCAGCCATCTCTATACAATTAAACACATAATAATGCATAGTGCGCAAAACCGGTTTTTTTCCCCTTCAAAATCTGTCATTATAACTGTCGCTCCCATGTCGTATGTCGTCTGTGTGCATCCGAAGAGCACTTTTGCCGATCCCACCGAAGCTAACACAGGCAAGAAAATACGGGCTTCTGATTGGTTGAATAATTTAGAGAGCATTTTGTTTTGATTAATTTTTGAGTTTACGTTTAAATCCACAATTTCTTTTTGAAAAGCTTTTAAAAGATAGATTTTGATTAATTTCTTTCTGATTTTACATATTTATTTACAGATGAAGAGAAAAATTTTCTGGAATTTAGAATTAAAGTAGTTAATGATGGTATTTCTCAATTGCTCTTTATCACTCATAAAACAATATTAAAAATAAAATTGAAATTTCTTCTTAATTATTTTAATGTGATAGAATAATTTATTTACAAACGATAATCACATTTCCTTTTATGGGGTCAATTACATATAATATTTACAAAACCAATTGTTCTATATTACTTTTAAAAAAGTCTTATTATTCTTCTTCTTATAAACTAATTATTATTTTAACGCGATATACCCCCTAATACGTACATCCACATTCAGAATAATTAATTTACAAGCAACAATTGCTCTTTAAATTATTCAACCAATCAGAAACCTGAATTTATCTCAGTATGCTAGCTTTGGTGGGATCGGCAAAAATGCATCCGAAGCTGTTCAGCAAATAGAAATTTACCAACGAAAGGGAAAAATGACAATATTTCTTTTTTTTCAGGGGGAGGGGTTGTAAACGAAAAAAATACAATTTCAAAGTGCTATAAAAATAGTAATAATTATTATTTATTAGAATTATTTCAATAGTTTCAGCAAACTTTTTTATTTCTGCAATTTTATTGCATACTTGTTAAAATAATGTTTCATTAAGGAACCTTAATTTTGTTATGGAATATTAGACGCAAAGCCTGGTTTACCCAGAAGTATTGTAAATGCTAATAGTGTGTTTCTTAAAAGTAAGCTAGCCGAACTTTGCTCATCTAAACACTTCCATATTATCAATTTTTTAAGTCAGTTTTTTCCTGTTTATGGGAAAAATCCACCGCCCTAGGACGCGCATCTACATAGTTACTCAAATATTTATGAAGAATTATTTGGGGATAAAATGTGAATGAAATTCATATGATAGCCACATATTATACTGTATAGTTATTTTCTACCAATAAGCAAATCTATATGTTGTCAGCATTGCAATGTATGGAAAAAAATATCATAATCAAACAATCGAACCAATTCAAACATTTTCTAGAAAATGTTTGCATGAAGATGAGATAATTACTATTAGACTACAAAACTTATTTGCTTTCCGGATATGGGAACAATTTTTGAAAATTAGGATATATAGATGATTAGAATTGTAAAATGCTTCGTCTCTAAAACTCTCAGTGATCTAATACTGCCATTTCTTGTTACTTTAAAAAAAGATGCAAGTTGTAATTTTTGTGGATTTATTTCATAAGGAATTCAATATATGTTTAGAAATCCTAGATAGATTTTCTAATAACTTATTATACCTTTGAGATATTTTTTGTTGTTAATTTTTTTATATATGTTTAAACTTGCTGCGCTTTTTTCTTTATTTCCTTTTTTCAAAAAAAAAAAAATCATAAAAAAACGCATGAACTTAGCTCTTTCAATTTTAATTTGACCCGAGAAACTCAAACAAAAAGACAAAAGTAAGTGGTAGCTTTAAAAAAATGATCTTTGATATTTATATTTATTTTATTGGTTTATTAATTTTTTTCTAAAGAATCTATCTATTTGAAAAAAAGTAGTCATATTAAGCTGGGTTCCGATGTGAAGCACACAAGACAGATATATATATATATATATATGTAATAATAAAAAAAAATTTTGCGCCATTTTTATTTTTGTTCTCTCTTAGCTTCAATTCTAAATTTGTGGAACATATTCCAATCTTAGTTTCATAACTTGTAACAGCTAAATTTCTTTTCTTACTTTAGTTATTAATAAATTATTTCTTGCTTCTCAAAAAGGCGGGAAGTATTTCGTAAGCTTTTTACTTTCTGGCATATTCCTGCGATTTTAATTTTATTTTTTATTTTTTAACATCGCGTGACAAGTGTTACTACGCGTTGCTAAAGGGCTTAGTGTTCCGAGAAAAAAATATAGTTCTTGCCAGTAGACCGCCTATTACGGCCAATTAGAATTGATCATTTTGTCCGTTAGAGGCTCGAGTCCATCCTGATTGGATTTTTAAAATGATTGACGCGGAGTAGGAGGGCGCTAGTTTTGTCGTGAAAATGATTTTTTCATTTGGCTTTTCAGGAGAGTAGAATGCACCTTTTCTTTAAACTATCAAGACGCGCGTTTTATTTCTCCGCTGAATTAGAAATGTCATTTTTTCCGAGATTGTAGAACGCCGGAATGTTGCAGCTTAGTGAGCGAAGGCCGTAGTGATAGATGTGTGGAACGGTGATCTGTGGAGTAACTTAAGTTCGTGCTCTAAATAATAAAGAACTAAAACACTGATTTTCTTGCATTGTTATTGGAGAAACTCCTACGAGAACAAATCCATGGCTTATCCACTTACCAGAACGACTGCTCATCCCACTATTGAATCTTAGTGAATAGTAGTATTCTACAACCAACATGGTATTCTATTAGTGATTATACACTATTATAGAACATCGTCGTCGTTTTATTACATATATATATATATATATATATATAAGCAGCCGTAATAATAATTTTTTTTAAAAAAGTAGCAATTCTCAATCAGTTGGCACACTTCACGTTTTTTTTACGCAAATTTATGATAAAATAGCATAGTGCTTGCTTCTTTATTTCTTTTTATCAGGGCTGTGATTGTTAGCCTCAGTGGGACTAAAATACGTTTGGAATACACTTAAAAAAACTTGAAAATAAGAAATAAATACTGTTTAAAAAATTTCTCAATAAAAAAATAATCTTATTGTTTTAAAATAAATTGCGTTCAATAAATTTTTTAGGAATTTAAATGAGACTTATAAAAGAGAGGTGTTATAAAAATTTGGATGTTTCGATAAAGACACCCATTTTACCACTTTAAATTTGCTAAAGAAAGAGAAATTCCATAAAATGAATTCGAATATTTTATACGTTTGAAACAGCAAAACTTCTAATTTAGAAAAAAAAAGATAAATTTTTTAGTTAATAGCTTTTTGTGCAAATCGTTTTATTCAAATATGGAATACATCAAAATTTAAGTTTCTTTAATAACAATTTTTTTTTATTTGTATTGTTTCTTTTAACGTACATTTTCTGCAATTTTTAATTAAATAATTAATAAAAAGAAAGTTCGCATAAGCATTAAAAAAAAAAAAAACTATTTGAAACGAGTTTAGTTTTAAGTAACAGTCTATTTATTCCAGCTTAGAAATAAGAAATAAATCAAATTAAAATAATATTTTAAAACGTTATTTATTTTATTTGTTTATTTTCTTACATTTTTATAAAGGTTTTTCTTGTGGAACAATTTTAAAAAAATCTAATCAGGTTTCTTTTTAGGTGCGTTCGTAATTTAAGTTTTAATTTTTATATTGCAGACTTGTAAAATGCCAGATATTAAATAAAGAAACGTTTCTATCTCGGTTTAAGTTCGCTAATGTGAGCTCAAATTCAATAAAAACAGTTTCAAACGATTTTAATAACAAATTTACGATTTAAATGTATGTCATTAAAACTATGCGTAAAGCATTAAGAATTTTTTTTTTTTTTTTTTTTTTTTTTTTTTTTTTTTTTTTTTTTTAACACACTGTTAAAATACGTTTATGTTGGTTAACATTTTTACTGAAATGAAAATTGCTTCAGAACGAAGATTAATTATTTAAAACACACATCTTACATATCATTTCAATTTTTCTTAATTATTAAACAAATTATGGCGTAAAATGTTCTTTAAAGTTACAAACGTTCTAAGTAGTTTTCTCAGTTGTTACAATTTGTAAAATTAAGGGCTCGGATTATTTTAAAGTTGGTCAAAATGTTGATTTTTTAAAATAACACCCATTTAATTTTGAATATTTTGACGCCTCATTTTTACCCATACAGTGATTATAACGCGAGCATATTATTAATATTATTATTGCGCATATTATTAACACAACCAGCGCAGTTCCCTACGCAAATTATAACTTTAAAGAGCTTTTTCTCCATGTTCATTTTCTTTCACTTTCATGCTTCCGAAAGACAAAGGCCTTTTTTGTAATTTAGATAGATATTAAAAGTTATTTGTATGTTCTTAATTATACATGCAATAAATCTACATAATACACTATAAGACCAAATGTGATCGGCTACTTGCGATTTTTGACTTTTTGTTAAATATCTAGAAAAACACATGAGGAATTATCTTGAAAATCTAAGTGTGTATACATATATTCATACAGGTCTTCCGTAAAAAGATTTTTCCTGAAACTGCATAGGGGAGCGCCAACAAATTACAAAACAACAAATATTGTTTTGATAACTCTGTAAAAACTAATGTAACAAAAGCGTATTGTAGAATATGATTAAGTGGCATATTGTAATACACCGTGTTCAATTTTATGTTGATTTCATCTATACTCGTAGAGAAATTAAGAATTTTATAAAAACAGTCTCAATTTTTTTCCACGTGTTTTCCTTCTTTTTTGCAGAGTTCTTAATATAAAATAACGATCTTTTTAGAAAATATGGCAAACAACATTGTACACAATAAGCTGCAAATAAAATTAAAAAATATTAAACACTGTATAAAAAATGAGCAGGTTTACTAAATAATTTTTATTGCGCATGCGTGAACGTTATAAAAATTCTATTTGCATATTGTATTAGCTAAATGTAAAGAGCAATTTTTGTGAAAGTCTCAAAACATAGCTTGAAAATTTCGAAAATTATCCTCAATAGAATAGGCTCTAAAACCGTCATTTGCAAAATAAAGCAAAAATGCGAGGGGCTATATCGATATATCGATTGATTAGTGTCAATATCACATTCACAAAAAGGCACGTACTATATTTGGATACAAATCCTCATTTTTTGCTTCGATATTTTTAGACCGGTCCAGACTAATAATGTTCTTTAAAAAGTAGCGAATATTTGAGCATTTTCTTTATTTAATTATTATTCAGTATGTATCTTATCTACAATATCTACTCTATACTTTTTCTTTTTAACTATTGAATTGATTTACATTTAATTTTCCTATTTATCACTTATTCTTTCACTGGTGTATAAAAAAAAGCGTATATCAAAAGTTTTGTTTCAAACAACCTTGCTCTATGAATTTTTGTATTGTCAATTTTGTTTATAAGTGCGTATTTAAAAGGTATAAAACATTATAAGTTTCAACAACAACAAAAAAAAATCATGTAGCCGTTCAAAACTCACTTTGAGAAACATATATTCTTACAGGAATATTCACAATGCTCTCAAATGTTACCTAATTTTAAAAAATATATATAAGTTTTCTGAATAATGCATTAAAAAATCCCCCCTACCCGAACAAAATAGCATTGACCTTTTAAATATACTATTATTGAATCTAGAATGTGTGACATATTATCTCTATGAGGTAATTTGGTATTTCCTACATCTTTAGAAAAAAATAACTGTAACTTACTAAAAAATAACCAAAATTCTTAATTTTTTTCATGGATTTGTTCCTGAAAAAAAAAAGACGTTGCTCTGTTCATTTCACTCTATTTAAAGATGTATGTAAATACACTGTTAAAACTAAAGGTTGCATATGGCACTCCTAGAGGTGAAACGCTCGTCTCGTCAGCGACACCCCTAAGGGAGCCAGAATTGCACCCCTACAGGTGTCCTAAGGCACCATATGGCACCCTAATAGGTGTCATGGGGTGTCTTTGGGCATCTCTAGGAGTGCAATTCTGGCTCCCTTAGGGGTGTCGCTGACAAGACAAATTTTTCACCTCTAGGAGTGCCATATGCAACTTTTAGTTTTAACAGTGTACTAGCCGTCCTTTGTGACCAGTTCGTTCTCCCTTTGAATGTGTACTAAGCATTAAATCATATTGCTTTTATTCATAGTTTATTTTAATTGCTCAATTTTTTTGACAAATTAGAACATTCTGCTGGAGAAATAGACACAGATGTCATATACCTACCACATTGTCGCGATTGCAACAAACTGGCAATTGTATGTGCCTTTTATGGTAACCCGGCTATTATTATTTATTTGTTAATAAACTGTTTGTTTACTTTTATTTTCTTTTTTTAAATGATATAAATTGTTTTATTCTATAATTATTAACAAAACTTTTTTATTTAATATTATTTCCTTTTAAAATAAAAATTAGTTAAAAAATATGTATGTAACTGGTATTTGAAAACGAAGTTTTCGCCAAATTAGTGTCAGAAAAATAATGCGCCAATGTGGTGCACATATGACATCTGTGCTGATAAATCAAGACCTCAGTATTTTTATGCAAGCCTGGCGCAGATAATAAATAGCCAAATATTGTACACGTAGCATTTTTTCTATTTCATTAATTATTTAAAATATAATAATATAATCCTTTTACAGATTTCATTTATAATACATAACTTTAATTTGAAACTGATAAGTTTAAAATTAATGACTTTTATTTATTTTTTAAGTAAAAAGAATAGAAAAAAATAAAAATAATGATATTTTGAAGCTCCATAATTGCAGCGAAGGAACAAAACGTAAATAAATCCAATTTACCACAACCTAAATCTTACCAAAGGACTTTTACACAATAAGCCATAAGATATGTTTCATTTGGATGTTGCCTATAAATAATTAACAAATAATCCTGATTTTTTGTGCCACATACGTTAGCGTAATATATTTTTTTTTCTTTCAAAAATTGAGTATAAAATTACCTTGACATAAAAAAAAATCTTGGATAAATTAAATGACTTTACTTTTTTTCCTGCGACAGTGAAATAGTGAACTATTTGAAATACAAATTTTGCCTAGGTATACTACTTCTAAAGTTGATAATTTGCAGATGTCTATTTTACATCTTTATAAATGTCCTCTAGTGATTGCAGAAAAATTGAATGGGGTCGATGAGTCATCATATCTAAATTTTGTACATTTGACATGAACTGATCCCGTTCATTAAAGTGTCTTTTAATTGGATAAAAATTATGCTCTGTTTAATTATTATAAAGATACATTTCACCAATAATAAAATAATTATTATTAGATTTTGTTATTCCTTTTTTCAATGAATATGAAACAATGTGTTAGTTTATTTGAAACAGTAGAACTACTATTTTAATGTATTCTAATACAGATAAACTGTTAAACAAATTTATTTTTCATGCAAGGAAATACTTTTTTTATGTATATATTTGCTAAAATATAAATTATATAAAAAACGACATTTTATCAATTCTGTTTAATCTCTTTTAAATTACTGTATTTACTTTCAATTATTAAACAATTTACGATAAGAATAATTTTAACTAATTTTAACAATAGTAATGTAACAGATGTAAATTATCCATGTAGGTGAAAAAAGTCCGGGCCAGGATTCGAACCAGGGATGCATTTTATACAAAAAACGACATTTTATCATTTCTGTTTAATCTCTTTTAAATTACTGTATTTACTTTCAATTATTAAACAATTTACGATAAGAGTAATTTTAACTAATTTCAACAATAGTAATGTAAGAGATGTAAATTAATGATGTAGGTGAAAAAAGTCCGGGCCAGGATTCGAACCAGGGATGCATTGGCTGAAGCCGCCAATGATCTTCCAACTGAGCCACCCCGGAGGTCTATTTCACCGATATAACCTCAACAATCACTTAATCTGTTCTGATACTCTGGATCAGTTCAACAGAATAAATCAAAGGTCAACACATGAAACTGCAGAAAATCGCTGCATACGAAATTACATTAGTCTAATTTTAAACACGATTATTCAATCGGTAAATTAATTATAACAGATGTAAATTATCCATGTAGGGGAAAAAATCCGGGCGAGGATTCGAACCAGGGATGTATTGGCTGAAGCCGCAATGCTCTTCCAACTGAGCCATCCCAGACACGAACACTGGCGGACTATTTCACCCATATAACCTCAACGATCACTTAATCTGGTCTGATACTCTGGATCAGTTCAACAGAATAAAGCGAAGGTCAACATGTGGAACTGACGAAAATCGCTCCTACAAACTAATATTGCCATTCACTAAGCTGTAGGTTTCACTGCAGTAGAACTATTTTTTAAATTGATGTAATTTTACAAATATAATGGAATTTTAAAATATTGTGTATGAATTAATAGTCCCAAAGCTTTACTCCAGTACTTAATTAAATTTTTTATGTCATGTTTAAAAAATAATCTTTTCTTGGACATTAAAAATTTAAGATAACAACATTACAATTTTTTCTTTTTCTCGGCGTTTAAAGGGTTATAAACAATATAACACTATAACATATCTTAATTTCAAATAAATCTGTTGAATTAGAATTAGTTTCAAATAAATGTCACGTTATGTCAGTCTAAAAGTAAAATTAAAAAATTATAAAAGGGTTCACCCTCTTTTTATTCTTAGCAGAATATAATTTTCTTTTGAAATGTTTTACTTGTGTTGTAACTTTCAAGAAATTAATTCAGGTGTCATTCTATTAATCACATTTTCTGCTGCATGCTATTTAGATGGAAAATTTTCGTTCTCAGTTGAAAACTGTTAATACAAGAGAAAGTTATTTTAAAGAAATTACATTGTTTTATATCTTTAAAAAACTGAAAGACTGCATTAATGAGCTTCAATAAACTTTTGTCAAAACTTTAAACAAATCTGTGTATTTTACACTTTTTAAGAAAATTATATTATTTTAGTACATAAAATCCTAAAAATTTCACTTACTCAAAAAAGAGGTTTTAATTATTTCAATCAATTCTATATACTGCTCTTCATGGTTAATGAATTTATCAAATGGAAATTTTCTTTTATTAATCTGCACTTCGAATAAATTACTTCAATTAGAGAATTCTGAAAGAAAAGTAACTTTCGTTAAAGTCTAAATGTTAGGAATAAAATAAATTAAAACATCAGTTGTGTACATTGTTTTTCATTTTAAAAATAACACTTTTTTGTTTTCTAAAACTTTTGTTTGTAATACAGTTTTCAAAAAGTAATTTAGGTGACTTTTTACAATCTTTTTTTTTCATGTTTTGCAAAGTTTAACTGCGAAAATATCTATTAAAAATAGTTCCGTTCCTAGTTTAAACCTGTTAATGAGAGATAAAATTTAATTAAAAGAAATTATAATTTTTACAGATTTAAAGCAATGCTACAACTACTTAATAAATTCTATCGAATGTTTGTATTGAAATAAATGTTTTTTTCCCATTCTGTGAAGATACTTTCCTTCAAAAGATAATTTTACGGAAACTTGAATTACTCTCCAGTCCCTTTTTTCTGCATATTAAGTACTTCTTCACAGTATAATTTACTTTAATGTAATTGTACTTCGATTGTATAATTTGAATGCAAATTAGTTTAAAATGAAAGATTCTTCATTTGAGAATTTAAAGCAGCAAATATATCAAATTAAAATACTGTTTAAGAAAATAGTTTTATTTAGAAAAGAATGGTCTTCCATTAATTATTTGTGATAAACTTTCAAGAACTTATATCAAATGTTGAAAAAATATATTTTTTGTGTTGCGCTTTATTTAATGTGATGCTTTCGGTAAATAAAAAAAATAATAATTGCCAATTTAATTTTCTTATGCCGAGAGACATTTGAAACAATGAAATTATAAAGCTAAATATTGCTAAAACAACGAAATATAAAAAAAAACAATAAATTCTTATGTATTTTTCTTTTTTAAAAAGTATTAAACTTTTTTACACGTTCTTTTAAAGTGATTTTACGTTTGTATGCGTGTGTTTTACCGAAGTTTTATACTGTTTAGTGTCTATATGATTTTTTACTGTTATTTCAAAAGATTAAAAAAAGCAAGTTTATTGTTAAAGGAATATTGTTCTGTAGGATTTGTAAACTAATTTTAGAAATTTTCGGTTATTTCAGCACTTTCTATTTCAGAAAATATAAATTGGTATTAAAATGTTAAAATTACACGCTAAAAGTATATTTTTTAACAGTGTATTTAAAATTTACCTGCGATTTATTCTGTAGAATTTGTAAATGATCTAAGAAACACTGCATCAGGTACGTTCACTCTAAGTACATATTTTATCAGAGGAAATAAAATAATAACATATTTTTCTCTTTTAAAAATTGTTAAACTTTTTTTGTACATTTTTTGAAAATCATTTTATAGCGACATGTATGTTTACAGAAGTTTTATCTTATTTAGCACCTAAATGATATTTGGCATTTTACAGTTATTCTAAGTACAATCACTTGCAGAAAAAAAATATTTTTAATAACTTATAAATTTCGAATCAACTTTTCTTTTTTAATTTCAAATGATGCGAAAAATAACAGTAATAATAATAATAATAATAATAATGTTACTCAAATTGTTTTCTGTAGGACTTATAAAGTAATTTTAGAAAGTTACATTTATACCAGGTATTCCCTATTTCAGAAAATATAAATTTGTATTAAATTAGTAAAACCTATAAAATTGCTTGTTAAAAGTACATTTTATAGCAGTATATTTAAAATTCATCAAAGATTTATTCGGTAGCGTTTCTAAATCATCTCAGAAACATTGCAGCAGTTACATTTATTCTAAGTACTTCTACTATCAGAAGATATGAAATTTAAATTTAAAATAATTTATAAATTGAATTTAAAATTATGTAATACTCTAAAGAAATCGAAAGTTCGTAAGCAACATAAAAAAAATAAGACACTTTTAGTTTATAACTTAAAATGCATGCACCTCATTCTCAAAAGAAAAAACAAACAAACAAACAAAAAAAAAAAAAAACAAAAAAAAATAAACAAACAAAAAAAAAATAAACAAAAAAAAAAACTTCAATCTTATTTTTTTTCATAAAATACGCGTTTATATTTTCACGAGGTAATAAACTATAGTTATATATAAAAAATTGATATAAAATGATAGTGACAATCCTTGATTTAATACAGATTATATCTTAGTTCGGTGTCCCTACCCCGAAGCCTGTGAAAAATTAAACTGGTTGGTTAAACAAATGGGAGTGATTAAACATATAGTGAATGATTAAACAAATTGTGGTGTACATAAAAAATTCTGAATTATTCATAAACATATGTATTACTTCTAATAAAAATTAGACACAGAAATATCACTTTTCATATTTTAACTATTACACGAGCAAAAACGGGGGTTTTCTAGCAATCTATAAATATGTGGATCAATAGTGCATATTACTTCAGTCAGTTTGAAATTTCTACGTTCCTACGAATAATGGACAGACAGACACAGAAGTGATCTTATAATGCTTCGGTTTTCATTTGTTAAATCACAATAAAACAATACACATAAGTCTGAAAATGAAAGGTCTTTTCTAGAAGTTATCACACATTAACCTTTTCGCAATTCAAACATTATTGGGTCCACCGAGGCAGAGTGATTAAAGTACTATGCCGCTAATCACTTGAGAGTGTAGGTCGGTTGTAATTATGGGTATTAATTATAAATACTTCTTTTGGCTCCTTTGCATATTCTTTGGAAAGCTTCTGGATGTAATTCTCTGGCGGAAAAATTTCTTTGTGCTACCTTGTCTTTCTGATGACTTATAACGGGTTTTGATGATGTACCTGTTCACTAAATAAATAACATTCAATATTTCTGAATTTATTCTGTTACGTACCCTGTATTCATGTTAATAAATCACATTTTGCGCTTTTAATATATATAAATTCATAGAAAAATAGATAGCCAACGATTAGAAATGCTCAAATAATGCATTAAAAGGTTTTGCCAAGAACTCCTTACTTTCCAAACATTTAAAAATCTTTAATTTACTGCTTTTTTTAAGTTTTTGTTTTGTTTATTCTCCGGTAGATGTCTATACATGTTCACGCAGTTGTTCGTGCTGCTTTCTTCTCATTGGTTACTTTTCTTTTGGCGGGATTGTTCCCGTTAACAAGTATATAAGCCTGCGTTTCTCTGTGTCTTTTCTCAGCTTTACTTTTTCTAGCCCGCTGAGTCTTGTACTGATGAAGAATCTCGATATCAGATTCGAAACATCTGTTTGATACCTTTTCATGCATTGTTTGTGCATTTCTAATCGTTGGTTTTCTATCTTCAAACATTTTTGCACAAAGGCTTTATTTTCTATTTTAATAAATTTGTAGAGTTCCATTAAAACTTATTTTGATAAATTCTTTCATATTCTATTTCTTAAATACCAATATTCCGGCGCATAACGCACACCTATAATTTGAAAAGGTAATTTTCCAGTTTTCAGTATGTTCTCCGCCTGAAAATTATTACCTTTTTCTTTTCTTTACCTTTTTTTTTTTTCATTTTAAAATTATTATTAGAGGGAAACATTTATGAGTTAAAAATTATGAAAACATAAATATTAACATAAAAAAGTATAATAACTAATGCAATCACAAAGAAAGTACATAAATACGAAAAGAATATATGTGCTGTTGTCATAACTGTATGGTATATTTATGTTTGTTTCAAAACTTGTTGCTTCCGTTTATTCAAATAACTATATCCATATAAGTAATATTCATAAAATAACTATAAATATAGTATATTTATATAACATGTATAATATATATCCACACTATATGGCAAAAGATGAACGTCTACTTGCGATTATCCTGAAACTCTAAGTGTATAAATATAATAATACAAGTCTTACATTCCCGTGAAGATTTTTTCTCGAAACTCTATAGGGGTCTACCAAAAAATTGAAAAAGAATGAATATCTTTTGGATACCCCTGTCAAAACTAATGCAGCAAAAGCGCAGAAACTGTAGATTATGATTAAGTGACTTACTGTAATACTGTGTTCATTTTTATGTCGATAGTATGTAAACTCTTAGAAAAATTAAGGTTTAAAAAAAAAAAAAAAACACTCCCAAATTTTTTCAAGATTTTTGCTTATAATTTGATGAGTTCTTATATAAAATAATATTCTTTTCTGAAAATATGACAAACAAAATTGCACACAATATTATTTAATAAAAATTTAAAAAATAATAATAAAAATTGTATGAAAAATGAGTAGGTTTACTAAATAATTTTTCACTGCGCACGCGTCACAAATATCAAAATTTTATTTGCATACCATGTTAGCTAAATGCATAGAACAACTTTTGCGAAAGTCTCATAATCATAGCTTGAAAATTCTCAAAATAATCGCCAATAGAATAAGTTGAAAAAATATCTGCCTACCATTCTATTGTTCATCGGCTCGTGCAGAGACGAAAACTCGTTTTTACTCCGATTAACTGACTGAAGCAGAAATTTAAGATGAAAATAAAAGTTGGTATAGTAATGAATTAAATTTTTAAATAATTAACATGAGTAACTGTTTTTTTTTATTTTAAAATGTACGTATGAGACACGTACGTATGGCACATCCAACTATTTTAATTTGTTGACGGTCCTCTATGGAGTTTCGGGAAAAAATCTTCATGGAAATGTATGATTTGTACCATTGTATGTATTGTATACACTTAGAGTTTCAGGATAATTTCTCCTGTATTTTTCTAGGTATTTAATAAAATGTCTAAAATCGCAAGTGAACGCCCATCTTGGTCATATAGTGTATGTATATATATACACTGGTGTCCAAAAGTTAAGCATAATTGGTAATTAAGTAATTATTTTTAAGTAATGAAAGAAATATGAATCGGAATGTGCTGAAACTCCAGGTGTGTAAACAAAATAGTACGCGTCACGTATTTTCGCGAAGAGTTTTCCCCGAAATCGAACAGGGGACCGTCAACAAATTGAAAAAGAACGAAGATCTTTTGGATAACCCTGTCAAAACTAATGTAGCAAAAGCGTTCAAACTGCGCATTATGATTAATTGGCTTATTGTAATGTACCGTGTTAATTTTTACAAGGATATAGCATTTATACTCGTAGAGAAATTAAGGCTTTTATAAAAACAGTCCTAAATTTTTCCAAGTTTTTTGCTTATAATTTGCAGAGTTCTTATTATAAAATAATGTTCTTTTCTGGAAATATGACAAACATCATTGTACACAATACCCTGCCATCAGAATTTAAAAATAATAAAAATTGTATGAAAAATGAGTATGTTTAGTAAATAATTTTTCATTGCGCATGCGTCAACGATATCAAAATGTCATTTGCATATTGTGTTAGCTAAATGCATAGAGCAACTTCTGTAAAAGTTTCAAAAACATAGCTTAAAAATTCTGAAAATGGGAGCCTATAGAATCAACTCAAACTCATTTATTCCCTAAATGAAGCAAAAAGATGAGGGGTTTTACCTAAATATAGTTGTACGTGCAATATTGTGTAGCCACGAAACAATGGAATATGGATACAGCCCCTCATTTTTTTCCTTCATTTAGGGAATAAAGAATTTTGAGTTGAATCTATAGGCTCCCATTTTCAGAATTTTGAAGTTATGTTTTTGAAACTTTTACAGAAGTTGCTCTATACATTTAGCTAACACAATATGCAAATGACATTTTGATATCGTTGACGCATGCGCAATGAAAAATTATTTACTAAACATACTAATTTTTCATACAATTTCATTATTTTTAAATTCTGATGGCAGAGTATTGTGTGCAATGATGTTTGTCATATTTTCAGAAAAGAACATTATTTTATAATAAGAACTCTGCAAATTATAAGCAAAAAACTTGAAAAAATTTAGGACTATTTTAATAAAAACCTTAATTTCTCTACGAGTATACATGCTATCCTTGTAAAAATTAACACAGTACATTACAATAAGCCAATTAATCATAATGTGCAGTTTGAACGCTTTTGCTACATTAGTTTTGACAGGGTTATCCAAACGATCTTCGTTCTTTTTAAATTTGTTGACGGTCCCCTGTTCAATTTCGGGGAAAACTCTTCGCGAAAATATGTGACACGTACTATTTTGTTTACACACCTGGAGTTTCAGCACATTCCGATTCATATTTCTTTCATTACTTAAAAATAATTACTTAATTACCAATTATGCTTAACTTTTGGACACCAGTGTATATAACTGAAATGAAATATATAGTTACATATTTTCTATTATCTTTATAAACGGCGAATAATGCGCATCTACAAATTTCGATTATTTTTGTAATACCAAATGACACTATTATATACAAAAAACTAAGGGTATTTTTGTTGACAAATTTTCATTTAGCGAGAAAAAACGTTTATCACAGGTAGATTTCATTTTATATTGAAATAAAATGCTACATTTCCGGATGTACGGAATTATGTGACATTTTTTTATTTGATTTTTTTATATATTTAAAAAAAAGTGTAAAATTAAAGGTTTGCTGGAGCTCAAAATACTTTAAAATTCTATTTTTAAACACTTTCATTATCCATAAATTATGTAATATTTGGTACTGGAATATTAAGAATACCTTAAAAACTTAAAAAATTAAAATAAGGAAAGCATTTCAAAGGGGGAACGAGCAATTGAATTTCAAAAAATGTGACTACTCCAAATTTTAAAATATTGTGTCTTCTCTATCAAAATACTATTGAACTTGGATATAAAATCACTGTAATCTGGAGAGAAAAAATAACTTAAGGTTATCATGTATTTCTGGAACTGTAAAATATCAGTTTACAATGAAGCCAATTGACTAAGTCTGAGGTTGTTTGCTATTTCCAAAAATTAAAATTTCTGGATAATGGGAGTGTTCAAACTTACGTCCTCAAATGCTTTATAAATTTCCACATAAAAATTGGAAACTTTCAGAAGAAACAAATGTTACAAAAATATGTTATTGATTAATTTTTATATTTATAACTTTACTTAAAACATCCCTTATACTTTTAAGCATATTTAATAAAATTGTTAAAATGTTATATTTATAATTAAGTTGTAGATTAAAAAGATATATATGACTCGATGTGAGGCTAGTTATTTTTAAATAAAAATCTAAATATATTTCATTTGATTCTGGTTTATACATCAATAATTTTTAATCTTTATTTAATGCTATCAATTCACTGATGGGTAAAATACTTAATTTTCAATTAAATTTATTTCACTTAGCTGAACAAATGCCTTTTTGTGCTCTCTATTACGTATAATCACTAATATTTTTCTCTTTTCAAATAAATACTAATTGGTACACTTTCTTAATTGGCTTCGTATCTCCTGAGACGTTAATGATGAGTGTTTGCCATTAATTATTCTGCTACATACATCTTTTAATTTTATATTCTTAATTACCTTGTTTGCATTAAAGTTGTAAAAACGTTCATACAATGTTATCATTATTTAATGAGAGGAAAAATATCTTTTGCTGTGGAATTTTACTTGTGCTTTTACCTTTTTTTTATATACTGCATAAAAGTTATTTCAAACTGTATGTTTAAAAAATAACTTTATTTATTATTTTAAGGTATCTTTATTACAGAGCTAAATCTCCTGTGAGAGTAATTCTAATGTTATAAAACAAACAAAAATGACGGTTGTAAATGCAACATAATTGCATCAATACTGGATTACCCATATAGACCATAATGTAACAGAATATCTCTTAGTAGCTCTGTGAACAATCTGAAAATGCTAGGTCCTTTAATTTCAATACCAAACATGACATAGAAATCTCAATAAGGCACATCAATTTTGTGCGAAATTTTCAAAAATTAGTACCAAATCTTGACATTAGAGGGCGTTGTCGGAAATTCCTATGGAATCATTCCATATTGCTTACATAATGCTAGATTTGGATACAAAAATTTTTACATACAATATCCTCCAATGTACTTTGTACCTAAATCTTACGTTTGTAAGCAATATGGAATGATTCCATTCAATTATCTGCAGTATCGCTATCGGTTGTCCATATTTTGAAATAACTTTTTGTTGGTTTCACACAAATTCCATATCACAATGAATATTTATTTGAAACCAGAATATTTCTCTGACCCATAGATCATTTTTTATTGCCTTTTAATTTCACTCAAAATTTTTCTAACACTATGAGTTTTAAAAAACATGTTATTCCTGATATTTCATTTAATATTTTAATGTTTATTACAAGACTTATAAAACCTTTAGGACTTTTTTTAAAAGAAGAAATTTTCTCTTTTTTGTTCGATTTTTCTCAAAATTTTTCTTTTAGAATTGTGAAATTTTCCTATGAATGTGGTTCAGTACAATGAAAACAATTGTCTTACAAGTATTTTTATCAATTTTTAATAGTCAATTTACAACTAGTTAATATGGTTGAAAAACGACTGTGTTTTATTTTAGTAGGTATGGATTAATATTTATATAATGACTATCTATTATCATTTAAAATCCATTCCGAAAATTCTGAAATTATCTTCGACTTCAGCGATAACTTTGAACTTTTGTTTACTGGTCCTTTCCTCTTATGAATCAAATAATATATTTTGAGTGCATTTGATTCCATTTATTGAAACTAACATACATTATGCTGTTTTTTTATTTGCTGTGAATATGATATTCGTTATTCCAGATAAATATTAACCGGAGATAAGCCTTTTTTATGCGTTCGTAATCATATAACACCTATTTGCATTGCACATATATAAAACCAACCAAATCGTTTGAAATTTAAAATATATAATTATAGCAAAATTTTGTCAAATTCTTTCAAATTTTATGACAATCAGGTGCATAATTTAATTACAGGGATTATCAAATGTATTCCGTTACATAATGGCCAATGTTAAAAAATAGCTTCTGGTGCATTTTAGTAAAGTTACAATCTTTCGAACCTACAATAAAATTTATGTATATATCGGAAGTATATACTAAAATATACTTTCTGTAGAATCTGGGCAAATATTATTTGTTATTAATTTACAGGGCCGCACAAAAGTATTTCTTTACATAATTGTATAAGGTGAAACATTGTTTGGAGATAGTTTAAATTATATTAAACTACTTCCCGTTTTATGAAACTGTTGTACGTTGCTGACGTTTACTGTAAGTTACTTCTTTTATAGTAGGAAGCAGATAGTATTTACAGAGGCACACAAAAGATTTCGGATACAATACTGTATCCGACGTACTGTATACTATTACCACAAGGTCTTAATATTTTTAAAACTTCGTTATAATATGAACGCAACTCATTTGCTACGTTTTAAGTGCAGTTTCCGACTTTTTTCTTAACGTTGTCAATTACTCTGTGTTTTTGTCGTCGAGCTCTCAAGCATGCTGAAAATAGAAAATATGATACATTTTTCATTTAATATTCGAATATTTTAAAGAAGTTATAAATTTAACTCTTACTTCAACAGTATATTTTAATTAAGAGATTTGGAATAAAAGAGAAAAGGAAAAGGAAACTGAAATTTATGATATTTATTCAGATTTTTCCACTAATTTTGAAATTGCTTATAAAAATGTACCTATAGGAAAAGCAAAGATGTTTTGTTAGTTCACTAATTCGGTGGAAAGATGTTTAAAGTCATATACATGGTAGTGCTTTATCGTGTATTTATATAAGGGGGAATGAAGAGAATACATAAAAGGCAAACAGACCGACATGCGACTTCTACCAGGTTAAATACCACACATAATGTAGCTTTAATTACTTTTTTTGTAATTATGTACTCCATTGCAATTGAGTTTTTTAGAATCTCTATTCTTAATTTTTTTTTTTCAGTTTATATTTACATTCGATGATTTTTTTTATACATTGTTATAAATGATCAAAAAATGTTTTCCTTTCATTATTGCTCATTTTTTTCTTTAACTTTATTTCTGAATGGGATTCAGATAATTATTTAAAAAGTTCAACTATATATTTAAAGTATTTTTTGATACTCTTTTTTCTTTATTACTTACCTATCATACATAGTATAGGGCAAGTCTTGCAATCGTTTTGAAAATCGAAAAAAAAATTTAACGGATTTACACGTTTTAGATAGTGGAGATTCCGAAAAACATATTTTTAGAAAAATTTGCCGTCCGTCCGTCAGTCTGTCTGTGTGTCTGTAAAAGTTCTATCTCCCGAACAAAGTGAAATAGAGACTTGAAATTTTGTATGAACTTAGTATGTAAAAATGTGACGAAGTCTATTTAATATCAACAACCTCGATTATACGGAACTATTTTTTTCGGACTCTCGAAAAATTCGTTCTGATGAAAGGTATATAAAAATTTTCGAAATATTTTATTTGACGGAGTGGAAATAACCGACAATAAAATAACACAAATTTTGCATAAAGAACAAAGTCGATCGGATTATTAGTTGCCGAGATATTTGTAATCCTGTTTTCCACATTCTTCGATTTTTCATGACCCTGTATTTCATTGAAATTTCAATTCAGAGATATATTTTAATTGGAAATGAGACGCTTAATCCGACGCAGTAAACTGTTAGTTAATATGAGTATTATTTTTTGAGTTATAAGGATGTTTCTTTTACGCAGTTCGGTACTACTTGAGAAGTTTGACGTTTTATATAATTTGTCGCAATTGGCTCATCAGCAATTCATTAACAGAGCATTACTATGTATATTAACAATATTTAAATATACGTTTAAATTTTGTTTTGGAAGTGCAATGCACTGTACAAATAATTTTCATATGTTTTATTTTCATATATTATATTATGCATATCCATGATGGGTATGTATTACGGTGGCCCCCAACGACTAATTTTTAAATTCCTTAAAAAAAGTTACATTATTTTTTTACTCAATATTTTGCAGGGTAATTATTGTGTTTACTGGAAATTTTAAAAAAGTTTAATTTGGGAAATTAAGTTCCTTAAACTATAGGTTTTAAATGAGTGAATGAAATGGTAAACATTTATTTTAAACATTTAACTTTCAAGATTCATTATAATTTCTAAAACTTTATTTCTAGTATTCTTTGTACTTTTTAATACCTTTGTACCTTCTTTGTACTTTTTAATACGATTAATGAACTGATATGATTAATATTTCTGTAGCCGGAGATTTCAATTTTTAATGCCAGTATTTTTGTATGGTAATATGGTATTAGGTAATCAAAAATTTTTTTTCGTAACTAAATAAGTAATGGATTACTATACAGATATATGATATTCAAATTTAAAGACTTTGAATTTCAGAATAGCTTTAAAAATTTTCGTACATTGTCATATTTAAGGAGTTAAAAATTGCTTTATTTCCATTCCAGTTTACATAGCTGATCGAAATTAAAAATATTATAACGAGTGGTTAATTAGTTAATCCAAACATGTAAATTCCAGGGATTTTTAGTTTCTTCGTTGGTAATTTATAATGCATGTAATGTAAGTATTTCTTTCGTGAATGGTATGCCTTATTCTTAATTTATTTCATTACACATAGTTGTACAAATACTTTTTATGCTGTTTGTTTTCTATTACCAATGTTATTTAACTAATTCCAAACAAATACTAATTGTCACACTTTCTTAATTTGTCTCGTATCTCTTAAGAAGATGCTGATGAGAGTTTGGCATTAATTATTCCACTACATATGTCTTTAAATTATCTGTTCCTAATTACCTTGTTTACATTACGTAAAATTTTGATGAATTTCCATATTCAATACTTGTTAATATTAGACTAATTAACTAAATTATTTGTATTTTTACTTATTCTCTTTTCTACATATTTCTTCGTGAATCTCAGAAACATTAATTTTGTTTTGTTTTTAAACCATACATTAAAGTAAATTTTGTTTGCATTAAAAATAGTGTTATATAATTACAATAAAAGTACGTTTTAGAATTATCATTACAATTATTATTGTAGTTTAACATTTATTATTCTCGGTTTTTAATCAATGTAATAAAGTGTAATACTGAACATTTTTAATAGTTGTTATTTTATAAAATAGATATTTTTCTTACTAGTAAGCAGTTATATTTCAGGATTTTTAATATAAGTATTGTGTATTTAACTTTAGGTAACCTTTTGCTAATGAAACCTTAGTTAAAGAACTCCATATAACTTAATATTTGATAAAATAAAAGAAAATGGTTTGACTTGTTACAAGATATCATACCGATTGCCTGATTAGTTCAAATTAAAGATTGGTTAATTGATATTATATCAATCCTTTAATTACGACCTAGTTATTATATTACTATTAGATGCTTAATATTTACCAATATTCTAATTGAGATACTAAAAATACGAATATCGTTACTCATTTTCCTTATAAAGTCAAAGAATACTACAGAAAGTGCCTCCACATTTGACATTTTGTATTTATGCATGCGTCAGCTTAGGTAGATGAAAAATTAGCTGAAGTATTATAACTTTAATCATATAAAGTGTGACTTGAGTTTAATTTTATAATTAATGATTAAAAATAAATAATTTATAAATTTCAAGGTATGAAGAAGCAAGTACTAATTCTATTTTTTCTCCAATTACATGATAAACTTTTACATTATTTTTTAAATTTATTTGCTCTATTGTATGCTACACGATGAATTCCGCTACATAAATATGATAAAAATTTGACTTTAGAATTACACAAATTTTGTTCTCTATAATGGTATTCTAGATGGCACACTTTCAATGATTCGGAATTATCCTGGCCTATTGAAAATTAACACAATTAAAGCGTAAGTCTCCGTAATTTTACATCTTTAACTTGATTTCGGCTTAAATTTTATTTTTAAACCAAAAAGGAAAACACAAAAATAACTATTCACTTTTAGGGCTAAAATCGCTCGTAGAATGAATTTTTCATTTGTGTAACAATAATTTCATCTTTCATAAGAGTTATTTTCTTAAAAAAATTAAAATTTGCTGACTTAATAAATAAAGTTGAAGCTGGTGCTATATAAATGAAGTAAAAAACTTCTTTAAATCACCATGAAATAAATTAATTGCGCAAGGCCTTCGAAAGAACTTAGTTAGAAAAATTGCATAATATTATCCCCAATTTCGTTCTACTTAAGTGTTCTGTAAATAGTTTATTTAGAATCATAGTAGACGCACGTCTTTTTTGCGCCTGATGAAGAAAGACTAAGTTCTGTCGAAAGGCCTTGTGCAATTAGTTTATTTTATGGTTTTTTTTTAAGAAATTGTTTAGCTTCAATTTGCTTACTTAATTTTTCAAGTTCTTAAAGATTTAAATATGTTATATAAAATGTTTGTTTTCAAACCATATGAAAAATCTGTTTTAAAAAATGTATCTATCTTAAACTGGGAGGCGACACTACGGACAATCACCTTCTCGAATTCACGGATGAAAATCTATATTATTGAAATCTCGATTCGCATATTAAAACGCAATCGGTTTGCCAAATAATATGTTGGTGGAAAACACCTAAAAACCCGATTTTACTGGTTTACTCATAGGTGTACCATGATAATTTTCTGCTCTCAATACTCCATGTTTTTATACTTTAGGATACGGAAGAGCGTTGTTATAACGATTATTTCGTTATATATTGGTTATTTTCTTAAATTATTCCTTTACACCCCCCGTCTCTGTTCAATTCAAAATTAGTTTTAAGTTGTCCTTCATTCCTTTTCCATTTTTCTTGCTTATTAATTCTCTAACCGAAAATCGGCAGCTGCTTAACTTTATCTGTGAGAAATACACTCACATTTTAATCAACCGTTTAAAACAATTTCCAGATGGCTGCTATTTCCGATCAAAGCAATTCTGCATTACCTTATAAGGAGATCATCTCTGTTTCGCAGTTAAAATTTATGCTTACGCTTCTTTTTCCTTTCTCGACAAAACCCTAAAAAGAATTTAACATCTGCGCAGTAAAATCTGATGTCCCTTCGGTGTGCTTCTTTGTTAGACATAACAACACGTGTAACATTTTATCTATTGGCAACCTTTCCTTTCCCATCCCAGCTGGGTAACCAAATTGAATTCTGATCATGCCAGCTGCATGTTAACTGTTATTTGGCGTATACTATCCATTGTGCATGGCATGCCCATTGTGCATCCATTGTGCATGCAAAATTGTGCATGCCCTATCCATTGTGCATGCAAAACTAACAGTTATTTTTGTAATAGAGATTCTTGTGAGGGTGTAGCTTTGTAGCAGCTGCTATTTTATTAGAATACTTAGAAGAAGCGTGATTACGTATAGTAGTCCAGAATCGGATGTACGAAAAAACCCCACAATGATTGCTAAGTTAATCTTTATTTAGACATGTATTACTAGGGGGGCACACATACAGTACTCGGAGAAAATCTCCGAACAGCGACCAGCAACTTCACAAGACGAGAGCAGTGAGTCAAGTCCCTCGTACATAGCAACAAACCGCCACTTTTGGCATGATAGAAAATCGCCAACATACACAAGTTCGCCCATGCACAATGGATAGTATACGCCAAATAACAGTTAACATGCAGCTGGCATGATCAGAATTCAATTTGGTTACCCAGCTGGGATGGGAAAGGAAAGGTTGCCAATAGATAAAATGTTACACGTGTTGTTATGTCTAACAAAGAAGCACACCGAAGGGACATCAGATTTTACTGCGCAGATGTTAAATTCTTTTTAGGGTTTTGTCGAGAAAGGAAAAAGAAGCGTAAGCATAAATTTTAACTGCGAAACAGAGATGATCTCCTTATAAGGTAATGCAGAATTGCTTTGATCGGAAATAGCAGCCATCTGGAAATTGTTTTAAACGGTTGATTAAAATGTGAGTGTATTTCTCACAGATAAAGTTAAGCAGCTGCCGATTTTCGGTTAGAGAATTAATAAGCAAGAAAAATGGAAAAGGAATGAAGGACAACTTAAAACTAATTTTGAATTGAACAGAGACGGGGGGTGTAAAGGAATAATTTAAGAAAATAACCAACATATAACGAAATAATCGTTATATATATCACCCGGTGCACCACAAAAAAAACTTTTGCTATCCAATGTGCATAGGCTAGCATACAATATTATAACATAAAAACATACATAAATGCAAAAGTTTTTTTTTTATATGTATCTGTAGAAATTTGACGTCATGATAATAGAGACATTTGTATTCAAAAACAGTCAGCAGTTCTAAAGTTTCTATATTTTTTTACTATTTCTGTATATGGATCCAAGCTAGTACTGTATTTTTATATGTAGAAGTTGAGTCGACTCAGACAGTACAAAAACATTACTGCAGCTTTGATTGTTATCATGACAGAAGTAAAAATTGTGAAACATATATACAAAACATGAAACTAATACTAAATGAATGTAAAATAGCAATACACAAAAATAACATAATAGCACTATATTTTTCAAAAAAAATTAAAAAAAGTAATATGATGTATATTAAAAAAAAAATGTTTTTGTAAAAAATGTTTCATGCCGAAGCATAGGATGACAAAAAAAAGAGGTGCTCCAAGCACGCCCATAAAAATTTGCGTCACCCTGAATCTTGTGTACAACACAAGTATTATGGCATCGGCTTAGGGCCTAGCCTTAGATGAGGAGGGAATTGTGATGCTCCCCCGAAGGCACTAGCGGTCTTCTGAAGGAGCCCACGTCGAATTACATGAAAAAAATTTGAATTGTTGTGAATTGAAATCACAATTCAAAAATTTGAATCGAAACTCCAATTCCAAAACTTTGTCTCTCAACACAATGAAGCTTGAACCCTTAAGGCATTAATTTTGAACGGGAACAAGACTTCAAAGGGAAGAATTCAAAAAGAAAAAACAAAAAAAAACAAAAAAAAATGTATATCATATAATAACTAATATGGGCAGACAATCCTAGAGTGAAGAGAGACGAAAAATGTGTCACAATCGAGTGGGGGTTGATGAACAAGTCGTATACACAAATGTGTTATATTTAACTACATGAATCATTTGTTTACTTTTCTAAACAACAGTACCTGTTTATCTAACTATAATATGTTTGACTTATAGTATAGGGATTGTTAAGTGGGAGGTTAGCTAGTGGAAAAATATTGAATTAATGAATATTGTCAAAGAAATTTTAAGTGTACTGCAAAAAGAAACAAAATAAAAAGTAACTAAAATTTAAGTGAGTATGAAGACATATCTAAGTGTTAAAGGATAACAATGATACCTAATATTGTTCCTAAGAGATCTTCAGAGCAACAGTGATGGACCAGCCATGATATTGTTAAAGATCAGTCAAAAACAACATACACACAACCATGAGCTCTTTGGTTGGATATGTGGTATCATAAACATGACTTAAAAAATAATAAATAGTGTTTTTACATTAGCTTCTGTTTCTTAGATT
Organism: Maratus speculifer; assembly: GCA_964019185.1. NCBI lineage: Eukaryota > Metazoa > Arthropoda > Arachnida > Araneae > Salticidae > Maratus > Maratus speculifer. The sequence continues at coordinate 228,815,596 of OZ025292.1, forward strand.
GTATGTGTGAGGTTGATAAAACGTATTAAAGTTAGTGTTGTTTATATGACTTGATGCATCAAATAAATGTCCATAACGAGGAGGTGCTAGAAAAGTCTATCAATATGTACCCGAAATGCTGTGTTATCAGGAGTATACAACCTTTTAATTGAGAATGACACAGGGGAATGTTTACAAGTGACAATATATGGACCAGTATACTTTGTTTTAAACTTGTCATTTGATTTTAGATATACAATATCTTTTAAGAAAATGGATCTAAATTTAGCTTTCTGACCGTAATATTTATATCTTTTATCTTGAGCAGATTTAATGTTGTTAACTGATTTGTGATATATCTTACTCAAATCATCAAGTAATTTGTGTACTTCAATATGTTTATCAAGAAAGGGTTGGTTGCACGACTGATCAAAAGTGTCAAAAATTAGAGAAAGTTCGCGTCCAAAATGAAGAAAATTAGGAGAGTACAATGTAGTTGCATGTTTGGAGCCGTTATAAAGTGACTTGTGTATAAATACAGCATTTTCGAATGAATGACCTTCTTGTAAAAGAATATTAACTGAATATTTGATTGACTTATTGAAACTCCAATTCCAAAACTTTGTCTCTCAACACAATGAAGCTTGAACCCTTAGGGCATTAATTTTGAACGGGAACAAGACTTCAAAGGGAAGAATTCAAAAAGAAAAAAAAAAACAAAAAAAAATGTATATCATATAATAACTAATATGGGCAGACAATCCTAGAGTGAAGAGAGACGAAAAATGTGTCACAATCGAGTGGGGGGTGATGAACAAGTCGTATACAAAAATGTGTTATATTTAACTACATGAATCATTTGTTTACTTTTCTAAACAACAGTACCTGTTTATCTAACTATAATATGTTTGACTTATAGTACAGGGATTGTTAAGTAGGAGGTTAGCTAGTGGAAAAATATTGAATTAATGAATATTGTCAAAGAAATTTTAAGTGTACTGCAAAAAGAAACAAAATAAAAAGTAACTAAAATTTAAGTGAGTATGAAGACATATCTAAGTGTTAAAGGATAACAATGATACCTAATATTGTTCCTAAGAGATCTTCAGAGCAACAGTGATGGACCAGCCATGATATTGTTAAAGATCAGTCAAAAACAACATACACACAACCATGAGCTCTTTGGTTGGATATGTGGTTGTTAGGAATTGATAAATTAAGTTATCCCAGTTTATTCACAGAAAATCGTTTGCATATTTGCAATTGTGATATTTAATTTATTTATAAGACGCGACTCGTTGCTATGGAAGCGAAGCTGTTTTTTCGTCTGCTTTGCTTTTTATATTTTTTATCTTACGAGATGAGTTAAAAGTTTAGATAAAAAAGTTGGCATCAATTTTTGATGGAATGTAAAAGAATTTTTTTTAGAGAGAATGTTTATATTTTTTTTGTTTGTCGTGCGTGTCTTGAGTTTTATTGAAGAATTATGTTAATTTTATGAAAAGGCACGCAGAAATGCATAAAGGATCATCTTTCCAGTTTTTAGTATGATGATCAAAAATTATCAAGGTAAAAGCATTTATATTTTGTACATATTATACATTTTGTACATAGTATGTAAATAATTTGAATTCAATATTTCTTTATTCTATAATTCTAAGTATGTAATAAATTTTTAAAAAGAAAATTCAAGAATATTTAGAAGATTTTTGAACCCAAATAAGTTTTGATTGTTTACAGAACAAATCTGGCGCCCCGAGCACGGACATTTGAATAATACTGTTGAGATATTGAATTGTTTTTATAGCGTATAGTGTTTTCATAAGCTGTGCATTACTACTTAATTTTTCGATGATGAATAAGCTAAAGAAAAAGCGTACACCACTACGTTCGTCATTTACCAGAACTTTGAATGTTTTGAATGAAGAAATTAACAGCGAGTCATTAGATAAGGACAAAATTTTAGACGGTTTTAGTAAATTAGAAAATTTGATTCATGAAATTAAAGCTATTGATGAAGCTATAATTGAACTCATGTTAGATGATGATAAATGCGATGAAGAGGCTATTGAAAATGAAGTAGTGGAAAATGAAAGTTATTCAGATCAATTTATTACCATTAAGCGTAAAGTTAGCGAAGCATTGGGTACAAATAAACGTAATCAAGATGATAGTGAAAAAAGCACAGATCACGGTTATTCCAAATCAAAGCATTATAAATTACCTAAACTAAATATTAAGCCATTCGATTCGCAGTTAATAAATTATCTTTCATTTTGGTCTCAGTTTCAGAAAATTCATGAAGACATAGATTTGGATAATAGTGACAAATTTCAGTATCTTATCCAATCGGTAGAACCTGGAACCAGTGCCAGGCGCTTGTTAGAGAGCTATCCAATGACCGCAGTTAATTACCCCAAAGCTGTCGAGGCATTTCAAGAGCGTTTTGGAAATAAAGATTTACTAATAGAAGTGTACGTTAGAGAATTCCTAAAATTGATTGTAGCTAATGTACAGGCGCACGGCAAAGATAAACTTCCCTTATCAGATTTATTCACGAAAGTCGAGGCATATTTAAGATCGTTAGAATCAATGGGTTTAAGTTTAGAAAGCAATTCGGCGTGGCTCTATCCCATGATAGAATCTAGCTTATCGGAAGATGTATTAAAAGCATGGCAGCGATATAATATTTCAATCACATCAAACACTGTTAGTAATAATAATGCATTGTCAACAAAAGCAAATATAGTAAGTTTGATGGAATTTCTGAAACAAGAAGTTGCAAACGAGGAAAGATTCAAATTAGCCAAATCGAGTTTTATAGAGCTGGGCTTTAAAGACAAACCTAAAGAAAAGTTAAGAAAAGCAGAAAGTAAAATACCTACTGCGGCAGGGCTATTTAGCGCAAAAGAACGCCTTTGTTTATTTTGCAGTAAATCTCATGAAAGCAAGGACTGTGTTAGGGCTAGATCTCTTTCCTTTAATGAACGGAAGGCCAAAATTAAGAATAAAAATTGCTGTTTAAAATGTCTTCGTTTTGGTCACCACGCTAAAGTTTGCAAAGTTTTTATTCGTTGCCACGTTTGTTCTAAACCCCATACCGTGTTATTATGCCCTGAAATTTCAATGTGTAAAGAACCAGAAAATACAGTTAAGACCCCAGAAGTTATTCAAAGCACCATAGCAAGTAAGCAGTGTTCTGCTGAAGTAGCCCTTATGACTTTAGAAATAGTTATTAAAGGTCGAATAACAAAGAAAGTACGAGCGTTACTTGATTGTGGGTCGCAAAAGAGCTATATTTTAAAAGGTACAGCTGAAGAGTTAGGTTTACATCCCATTTCTTCTGAAGCTATTGTACACACTTTGTTTGGTGGTACGCAAACAGAAGCTAAATCTCACAATAAATTCCAAGTTGAGTTAAGTTCTTCTGATAGACAGAAACAAACGAAAGAAGTCTTAGAACTTTTGGATCAAGATATAATTTGTAACTATATTCCTCGGATACCAAAAGAATCAGTAATTAAAGAGCTTAAACAAAATAAACTATGGATCACAGATTTAGGAGCAGGAAGTCCAAAAATTGAAATTTTGATTGGAAGCGATTACTACGGACAACTTCTTACAGGTCGAGTAAAACAGTTAAAGAGCGGTCTTACAGCAATAGAGACAAAGTTTGGATGGACACTTTGTGGTCGTTTAGAAAGTACATCACAGTCTTGCCTAAATTATGGAAATATGTTTATCACGAACCTAGCTTTAAAAGATATGAAGATTCCAGAATTATGGAAGTTAGAGACAATTGGTATAACAGATCCCTGTCAAACTTTGTCTAAAGCAGAAGAAGAAGAACTCGCTCATGATAATTTTATAAAAGAAGTTGATAGAAATATAGAAGGTCGCTATATTGTAGGTCTTCCTTGGATTAACGGCAAAAGTGAGATTCCCTCAAATAGACACATAGCTGAACGAAGATTGATAAATTCAACAAAGAAATTAAAATCAATGAAAATGTTTGAAGAATATGCTAAAGTTTTCTATGAATGGGAAGAAGAAGGCGTTATAAGTAAAGTACCAGATGAAGCACTCAAGATTCCAGGACATTTTTTACCTCATCATCCCGTCATCAAACCAGATAGTCTTACTACAAGTGTTCGACCAGTTTTTGATGCATCGTGTAAGGTAGGGAGGTCTCCTTCTTTAAATGATTGCCTCTTTAAAGGACCAAACCTCATCGAACAAATTCCTGCAGTGTTAATAAGATTTCGTGAGAAAGCTATTGGGGTAGTAGCCGATATAAGAAGAGCATTTCTTCAAATTGAAGTCAAAGAATCAGATCGGCATTTCTTGCGATTTTTATGGTGGAAGAGTCCTGACGAATTTCAAGTTTATCAACACAATAGAGTAGTTTTTGGAGCAACTTGTAGCCCATTTTTGCTAGGTGCAGTTATAAGATATCATTTGAGTAATGTTGATGAAGAAAACAAACAGATAGCTGAGAAGCTTATGAAATCATACTATATAGATAACTGCGTTACTTCAGTCGAAAATGTGCCTGAACTAGAAAATTTTATTTCAAAATCTACAGAAATCATGGCTGATGCGAAAATGGAATTAAGAATGTGGGAATTCGGACCAATTAAAAGTGAAGACAGCAGTTTCCTTAACGAAAAGAAGGTGCTCAGCAAAAATGTAACAACGATAGTTCCGGTTTTAGGGTTGAAGTGGGACACAATGGAAGATAGTTTGAAGATCGCTTATAAATTTAGTGATGAGATAGAAAATCTGTCGAAAAGAAAGATATTAGCTGTAACCCAAGGGATCTTCGATCCAATAGGATTTTTAGCCCCAGCATTGTTGCCAGCCAAACTGATAATTCAAGACGCCTGGTCGACGAAATTAGATTGGGATGCTCCACTTCCAGAAGAAATCCGGAATAATTTTCAAAAATGGTATAGCGAACTCAAGTATTTAAATGACGTGAAGATAAATAGACGTGTAGGCTATGGTTGTAAAGAAAAATGGTCTATTCATACATTTTGTGATGCAAGTACCAGAGCTTATGCAACAGCAGTTTTCTTACGTTGTGAAGATAAAGACGCAGTCTTTGTACAACTTTTAGGAGCTAAGTCTCGTCTTGCACCAAAGAAAAATGTAACCATACCACGTTTAGAGCTTCTTGCTTGTATTTTAGGAATAAGGTTGACTAAATTTGTTTTGAAAGCCTTTAATTGTATTTCCATACCAGTAAAGTATTGGACCGACTCTTCGACTGTTCTCGCTTGGATTCGAAGAAATGATCAATGGGGAACGTTTGTAGGCAATAGAGTTAGAGAAATTTGTAAATTTTCCGAATCTCAACAATGGAACTTCGTACCTGGTCATCTCAACCCTGCTGATCTACCTTCTCGCGGATGTAGTCCTAAACAGCTGCTGAAGATGAGATGGTGGGAAGGACCAGAATGGTTGAAGTTATCAGAAGAAAATTGGCCACATTCAGAAACAAGCCCCAACGAAGAATTAGTAATGATGGAAAAGAAGAAAACTGCAGTACCTACTCTTTCATGTTCTAATTCACATGAATTTATGATATATAGTAGAATTTCAAAATTTGGTAGATTTATTAATGTCGTATGTTGGGTGAAGAGATTCATAATGAAGTGCAGAAATCGAAATATGTGTTTTCCATCAGAATTGTCGATTGAAGAAAAGGAAGATGCGGAAAGGTCGTTCTGGTCAATAATACAATCTGAAAGTTTTGGTAATACTACTGATGCAATAAAAGGATTAAAGGTTATGAAAGATCAAGAAGGATTGTTGAGAGTAAAAACAAAGATATTAGAGCGGGATGACGAGTTTTCTTTCAGATATCCAATTTTATTACCATCGAAACATCATGTAGTGAATTGTCTGATTCAAGAATGTCATTTAAAGAATGGTCATGCTGGACTTCAAACAGTTGGATCCATTTTAAGAGAAAAATATTGGATAATTTCTTCTAGACGCAGCATTAGAAGTCAATTGTCTAAGTATTACAGATGCAAAAGATACTCTACAAAGCCATATACTACACCTCCAATCCACCTACCTCTAGATCGAGTCAGAGATTCCAAAGTTTTTGAAGTTGTTGGAGCTGATCTTTTTGGCCCTCTTTTCGTAAAGCAAAGATCCAAAGTTTGGGTTGTACTTTTTACATGTGCAGTATATAGGGCAATACATTTGGAACTTGTATCCAGTCTCTCAGCGGAATGATTCATTCAGTCACTTCGAAGATTTATATGCAGGAGAGGAAGGCCGACTACTATATACTCTGATAATGGCTCAAATTTTAGAGGAACCAAAAACCTTTTAAAATCATTGGATTGGAATGCAATAGTTTCTTCAAAAGAACTGTCTCCTATTAAATGGAAGTTCATCCCTCCAGCAGCAGCTTGGTGGGGTGGATGGTGGGAGCGTCTGATTAGATGTGTTAAAATTCCCTTGATCAGAACACTCGGCACTTCAACTTTAACTTTTGAAGAACTCATGACTGTTCTATGTGATGTCGAAGCAACAGTAAATAAAAGGCCTCTAACCTATATTTTTGAAGAAACAGATAAATTTATACCTTTGACTACATCATCATTTTTGCAAGACATTGAAGAAATAGGTGTTCCTGATTTAGATGCAATAGATTCAAAGAAATTTCAATCTAGATATAAACACTGTCAAAATATTCGGCAACAACTTAGAAATAGATTTAGAAAAGAATATTTAGCTGAATTGGTCCAAAAATCAAAACAGAAAGGACAAGCTGTCAGACTAGGTGAAGTAGTCTTGATAGAACTAAACCAAAAGAGACTTTATTGGCCTATAGGAAAAATTGTAAAGATTTTCCCAAGTCGAGATGGAGCAGCTAGAGTGGCTGAAGTTAAAACAAGTTCAGGGACCTTGGTGCGTCCACTTCGTAAGCTGTACTCATTAGAGATATCAAGTCCTGATGACCCTGTAATCCAGACTGTGAGTAACAGTAAAACTAGAAGTGGTAGAGTAGTACAGAGACTTCTGAAATGACTTTTTCTAGAACTCTGAAATGACTTTTCTAAAACCCTGAATTGACTTTTCTAGAACTCTAAATGTTTCATTATTATTTTATTATTGTTTAGTTATTATCTTTATTTATTTGCATATTTTTTATTTTGAATTAGGGCTTAATTTGATCAAAAGTGATCTTAAGTTTAATTTGGCTTCCGCCTAAATTAAAGGTGGGAGTATGTTAGGAATTGATAAATTAAGTTATCCCAGTTTATTCACAGAAAATCGTTTGCATATTTGCAATTGTGATATTTAATTTATTTATAAGACGCGACTCGTTGCTATGGAAGCGAAGCTGTTTTTTCGTCTGCTTTGCTTTTTATATTTTTTATCTTACGAGATGAGTTAAAAGTTTAGATAAAAAAGTTGGCATCAATTTTTGATGGAATGTAAAAGAATTTTTTTTAGAGAGAATGTTTATATTTTTTTTGTTTGTCGTGCGTGTCTTGAGTTTTATTGAAGAATTATGTTAATTTTATGAAAAGGCACGCAGAAATGCATAAAGGATCATCTTTCCAGTTTTTAGTATGATGATCAAAAATTATCAAGGTAAAAGCATTTATATTTTGTACATATTATACATTTTGTACATAGTATGTAAATAATTTGAATTCAATATTTCTTTATTCTATAATTCTAAGTATGTAATAAATTTTTAAAAAGAAAATTCAAGAATATTTAGAAGATTTTTGAACCCAAATAAGTTTTGATTGTTTACAGAACAGTGGTATCATAAACATGACTTAAAAAATAATAAATAGTGTTTTTACATTAGCTTCTGTTTCTTAGATTGTATGTGTGAGGTTGATAAAACGTATTAAAGTTAGTGTTGTTTATAGTTGTATGTTAATATATGCATTAATTGATACATTTGACCTCCATCTAAATCTTCAGGGCTTGTGTGTGTGGTAGATTTCAGAAACAGTCGCAGACGGATGGATGGATACACATATACAAGTACAAACAGAGAGAGCAAAATTTTCTTTTTTTATTATATTAATTTTATAACACGTATATTCAATTGGTAAATGAATTTTACCCCTGTTTCTCATTTTAGCACAGATAATTGCCGGAAAATAAAATATAAGGCTTTTATTAGCAGTATTGTAAATGTTCAGAATGCGAATGATGTCATGCCATTACTAACATGCTATTTTTTGTTAAATATATAAAATAAAAAGTACATTTAAAGAGTTAATAATCTGTACTTTTATTAATTGCTAAATCGTATTAAATAAAAATCATAGAAATGTTTTAATAAACTGTGCATATGTTTTGACACCATCGTATTCTTTATAAAGTTAAACCAGAAGAGACGATAATTAAATCTTTTAAGCTCTTTTTTCTTCTTAAAAAAGTCTTCCATGAACGAAAATTCGAGATTGTTAACTTAATTTCTTTTATAGTTTTTGTGATTTTTATTTAATCACGACCCACTAGTAGGTGCGGCGGGTGCTTTAATGGGTCGTAGAACAATGTAATTTTCCTTCAAAAACTTATATTTTATTTCATCTGTTTAAAAAAATACAACAAACACCATATTTTACAACGGCAATAAACATAAAAGCTATTAGTTTAAACTAAAACTTTCTGAGAAGACAGTGTTTTCTTAAACAGTCAATCCGTATTTTGTTATGAATTCACTGAGAGATATATCGTCAGTCGCGCATTTATTATGTAAACCCTGTAAAATCCTTAATTTCCTTCAGATTGAATATAAGAGCAAAAGATCCAGAAATATCTAAATCAATTTTGAGGTCCTTGATGCTGTTCAATGTGTCAAAATTATATAGACGTGCTTTTTCTACTTTGCTCTTTCTGAAAAACAAGTACAACAGCAAATTGTGTGTAGAAAGTGACTTGCGGTTAAAATGAACTAGTTTTAACTCTGATCTAGATGCCGTCCAATGTGAATACCAGTATCAGAAATCTCCTTAACAGGAAAGTTGTGTTTTGATAATAATTAAATGTAGTTTTCATTAACTTCTTAATATGCGTGAGTAGTAGGAAAATAACAGTACGGGCTCAGGAGCAGGTGGCACGGTGGCACCGTGCCTCCTGCTCCTCCGGCTGTCCCGCCTGCTCCTCCGGCTGCCCCGCCTGCTCCTCCGGCTGCCCTGCCTGCGGTCCCTCCTGCTCCCACCATCTCACCGCCGCCCTCCTGCGCCCCCTAGTGGAAAAAAGGAACATTCTATTATAACAGGAGAGGTGAACGACCTTCCCTAATTAAAAATATTATCAATCACATCTCAACATTGAATCATACTATAAGATGAAGATTAAATTTGTATTTGAATTTTAAACAACCGTAATTTTAATGAGTATTATTAATTAAGCGAAACAATTAAAATTTCAGTTTTTAACCATTTTATTTAGATTTCTTCAACTACAAGATGAGATTATCAATTTAACTCAAGAAAGTTAAACATATATTTGAATTTTGCTTCATAGACATCTTAATGAGTAGTATTAATTAAGTAAAAACAATAGAAAATATCCAGTTTTATAGAAAAAGACTGATTTCTTACGATTTTTATCAACTATATGATCAATGTAACGACTTAAAAGTTGAAAGTTAAACATTTATCCTAGTTTTTCAACAGCTATAGCCTTAATGAGTATCGTTAATTAAGTAAAAAAACAATGGAAAATATCAAGTTTTATGGAAAAAGACTGATCTCTTACGATTTTTATCAACTTAAAAGAGAAAACTTAAACGTACATTTCAGTTTTTCAACAGCTATAACCTTAATAAGCATTCATAATTAAGTAAAAAACAATGGAAAATATCGATTTTTATAGAAAAACACTGATTTCTTACGATTTTTATCAACTACAAGATCAATGTATCGACTTAAAACTTAAAACTTAAACCTACATCCTAGTTTTTCAACAACTATAACCATAATGAGTATTGATAATTAAGTAAAAAACAATGGAAAATATCAAGTTTTATAGAAAAAGACTGATTTCTTACGATTTTTATCAATTGCAACATCAGTGTATCAATTTGATAGAAAGAAATTTAAGCATGCATTCCAGTTTTGGACAACCATTTCCTTCATGAACATTATTAATTAAGCAAAACAACAGAAAATATTAAATTTTTAACTGATTTCTTCATATTTTTTAATATAAAATCAGAATACACAACTTAAAATAGAAATTTAAACATATTTTTTAGTTTTTGAACAGTCGTTACCTCAAAGAATTTCGATAATTGAACAATTAACAAAGGAAACTAATGATTTTTTAACGAAAAAAGACGAATTAAACGAATTTGGTTAACTTTACTCTAATTGGAAATTTCATCGTACTTTATATATACCAACTAAGTAGAATTTTAATACATAAACGAATAATTTAAAGAAATCCCCAACACACAAATGTGAACCTGCAGAGCATTTCTTATTACGTCATATCTAAACTAAAACTTTTTTCTGCAAACCCTCCATGCATGCATTCCAGGTAGGGGAACATAACAAAGAATTTTGACGTCACTACTTACAAAGGAATACAACAAAATGTTTACGATCAAGAAAAAGTATCACATAGGGAGAAAAAAGAAGAGATTTAAGCTATTTATCCATTCTAGTTTTATAACAGTTACCACAACATCTCCAAATTAAAATTTGGAAGTCATAATGAGTGTAATTAATTAAGCAAAATAATAGAAATATTATTTTTTCAGAGGGGAAAAGACCAATTTAAACAAATTTTATTAGTTTTACACTAGTTTAATAATAATTTTAAGAGGAAAAAGACGAATTTAAACTTTTTTTTTTTTTTTTTTTTTTTAGTTTTATACTATTTTTTCTCATCTCCAACACGGATATATCAATTTTAACAGAAGAATTAAACGTATATTTTAGTTTTTAACAACAAAACCTTAACAAGTATCATTAATTAAACAAAAATAAATATCAGTTTTAAAGAAAAGACGAATTTGAATAATTTTACACTAGTATTTTCAAAAGCAACATGGAAATATCAATACTTATTCACATATTTCACTTATTCACTGTATTCAATACTATATTTAATAAATTTGGATACACTTTAAGAATTTCCTAATCTATAATTAAATATTAGCTGTATATTTAATGTTACCCATGTTTTCAACATTAGTTCATAATCGTGAATTTTGTATTTTAAATACCATGTATTCAGGTTCAGATTATTTTCACTTGAAATCATACAGAATTTTTTAACAGAGTTTGTTTTTGAAATCATTGAAGCAACTGTATTTAATATTTTTAACACCAATTTTCTAAGATTTTCTAACATTTTCCGATTATACATTCTTCAGAAGTACATTTCTAAATGCTACAATCACTTTACATATCGAAAAGATATCATTGAAGCAACTGTATTTAATATTTTTAATACCAATTTTCTAAGATTTTTTAACATTTTACGGTTATACATTCCTCAAAAGTTATTATTACGTATTCTAAACAATAGCAAATATTAATTTTAAGAATAAAAAGACGAATTTAAACAAATTTTATTAGTTTTACACTATTTTTTCTCACCTCCAACACGGTTATATCAATTTTAACAGAAGAATTAAACGTATATTTTAGTTTTTAACAACAAAAATGTAATAAGTATCATTAATTAAACAAAAATAAATATCAATTTTCAAGAAAAGACAATTTTTTACACAAATTTTCAACTTTGAAATACATTGCTTACATATATTGTTACAGTATATTACTAAACTTAAACTTTTTAAAAAGTTTGAATGTCTTTACAAAGGGTTCATACTTATATTTTTCACGTCTTGACTGCATTCGGAATCTTCCAACAAAAGTATACTTTTATTATTATTATTATTATTATTATTCTAGAAAACCTAAAAAATCGTTTCTTACTGCTTTAGACACTTGACATATTAAAACTACTCTACCCATATAATTAATCAAATTAGGACATGATTCATCTTACACTTCAAAATTTCTGAATTTTTACAATACTTATTTTCATCAAACTTTATTCTTGATCCTATATATTTTAATAGCACAGAATTTTCACATCTGTTTTTATCTACTTATCAGAAAATTATTAAAACACCCAACAACATTTTTCAAATATGAATATTATCTTTACAATTTAATGATGCAAAACATACACGAATACAAAGTTTAATTTTTACAAACATTTCATATTTCAAACCAAACTATTCGAAATTTTCACAACATAAGAGCAAACATTAGACGAACTTTTTAACATTAATATTGCTTAGATCTTTTCATCATAACTTTTAACTATGATAATTATCTATTTTTAGGTTGATTGTCGAAAAACTGTAACTGAAATTACATAAACTTAATGTAAAAAACCATGTTCTCACACAATTTCTTGAAATTCAACAAAGAATTGACTATTACTCCAATACTTATCTACTTCAATCTCGACTCTCGATAGTATATAGATATTGCATCATTACATACTTACAACTCTTTTCAAACGTTTATCAGAAAATCAAGTCAATCAAAGTCTAGTAGTTATCACACCTGTTCCTCAGAAATATTACTATCATACGAAACAGTAAAGAAAATTAATAGATATTTAATATTTAATAACTTCATACATGAAATTACTGCCGAATGAGAATACTAATAATCAATAAAATCAACTGTTGGACAAAAAATAGTACAGATTACCGAAAATTCAAATCATTTTTTCTACAAAAATTACAAAAATTAACAAATGAATGACCAGTTAGAGAAATAATTAAAAAAAATAATGAACATATTTACAAATTTATTAAAATCACACCTTTTTCTGGATTACAAACCACAATTTCTTGAAAAATTTAACACCGAATTTGTAAGATTTTAATCCTAGTATTACATACACTCAATAAATATTCAAAATTAACAAAAAAATAATTTTTTACTCTCATCAATAAGCAGAAATTCTATATTAAAAGAATATTTTCATAGTAGTACTTATAAAAATGAGAGTTTACAAACCGATTTTCATAATTTTATCACATTTAAACTTAATTTTTATACATAAAACATTATTTAATCAAATTTTATACTTTCTAATTCAGTAAAATTCAATACTTTTTTAGTTTTTAAACCAATACCACAATATTTATTTACATCAAACTTGATTCTTTACCTTTTATATTTCCACATTACACAAGTGAGTTAAATACTAACTTGGAACGGGAGTTGAAGTCAATTGATTCAATTCGATTTTCATCGTATAAGCATTTCCCCTACACGAAATTTCTTACTTCTATAATCATCTAATGTATTAAAACTTATCTACTCATATTTTTAATCAATTCATCAGATGTTTCATCTCGCACTTCTGAATTATCATCCACCAGGTTGCTTAAAATATAAATACTATCTTTATAGTTTTAATGTAGTACACATGACTAATCTTGAGTTTCCATCTATACTATTAATCAAATTATCATATGTTTCATCTTACAGTTCAACGATTTCTGAATTATCGTCCATCTAGTTGTTTAAAATATTAATAAAATGTTTATAGTTTTTGATTATACATAGTATGTATGAATACAATCTTTAATTTTAACAGTTCATATTTCAAATAACCTATTTTCGAAACCAAACTATGTGAATTTTACCACAATACTTATCATCATACAGAGATTTGTGTTTCATACTTTTTCTAAAAATTATCAGATATGTACTCCTCAGAGGAATTTCTATCATAAGAATAAATGAAAAAAAAAAATTAATTTATATTAAACGTACAGCGAAATTTGATTGCAATATATATGTATTTAATAAAAATAAATAAATAAGCGATTATTTATACATTAAACCTTTACTAAATATATATTTCTTGCGTTATAAAGATGTTTCAACAAGATGAACCAAAACAGCAGCAAACTTCAGAAATTAATGATCTGAATGATTCATCCCTAGCACATGTAGCGTTAATGAATAATACATATGTAAGTCCTTATATGAAAAATACTAGAATTCGTATATGAATCGTAATTAGAGTAAATATAAAATGATTTGTCTTACTGCCTACACTTTAACAAATGCCTTTTTACCTATATTGTTGAAAAGAATCCTAATTGTTTGCATTTATTTCTATTACAGATGTGTTCTATTTGCTACAAACACTTCTTAAGTAAATGGAATTTAACAGAACATACAAAAATCCATACAGGTGAAAAACCTTACACTTGGGAAGATTACCAAATGCTGTTTTCAAGAAGGCATGAATCAAAAGTGCACACATCATCATATAAGCATCGTCAGTTATATGTAAACTTAGTGAGGATATTCAAAAATTATTCAGACGTTTGAAGAATTTAGACATAAAGGAAAATATTTAGACTATATATCCATCATATTTTCATAACACTTACCACAATATCTCAAACTTAAAATTTGGAAGACATACACACTGCTGAAAAGTAATTTTGTTACCCGTGATTCTTCTAGCCAGCATGAATGTATAGATATTATTTTGCAATGTATTCATTAAATGCCCACAATAAATATTCTTTTATATGCATATATCGTTGTGTTTATTTTTTAAAAACCTATTACATTAATAAAATAGGTTACACATACATACACATAACATTTTAAGTGAAACAACACTCTCACAACTTAAAAAATGCATAAGAACATACAAAATAAGCAGATGTATGAAAAAATATACAAGTTTACAGAATAATTTCAAAGTTTTCTAGAAATACAAACAAAAAATATTTACAATATTAAAAAATTACAAAAGTGAAAAGAAAAAACACAAATGTAAAACAAAAACATCAAAAAGTGAAAAACTCAAAACAAAGTTTTTGTAAAAAAAATTTTTGTTGTAAAATTTTTTTTTTCAAAAACTTTGTTTTGAGTTTTTCACTTTTTGATGTTTTTGTTTTACATTTGTGTTTTTTCTTTTCACTTTTGTAATTTTTTAATATTGTAAATATTTTTTGTTTGTATTTCTAGAAAACTTTGAAATTATTCTGTAAACTTGTATATTTTTTCATACATCTGCTTATTTTGTATGTTCTTATGCATTTTTTAAGTTGTGAGAGTGTTGTTTCACTTAAAATGTTATGTGTATGTATGTGTAACCTATTTTATTAATGTAATAGGTTTTTAAAAAATAAACACAACGATATATGCATATAAAAGAATATTTATTGTGGGCATTTAATGAATACATTGCAAAATAATATCTATACATTCATGCTGGCTAGAAGAATCACGGGTAACAAAATTACTTTTCAGCAGTGTGTATGTCTTCCAAATTTTAAGTTTGAGATATTGTGGTAAGTGTTATGAAAATATGATGGATATATAGTCTAAATATTTTCCTTTATGTCTAAATTCTTCAAACGTCTGAATAATTTTTGAATATCCTCACTAAGTTTACATATAACTGACGATGCTTATATGATGATGTGTGCACTTTTGATTCATGCCTTCTTGAAAACAGCATTTGGTAATCTTCCCAAGTGTAAGGTTTTTCACCTGTATGGATTTTTGTATGTTCTGTTAAATTCCATTTACTTAAGAAGTGTTTGTAGCAAATAGAACACATCTGTAATAGAAATAAATGCAAACAATTAGGATTCTTTTCAACAATATAGGTAAAAAGGCATTTGTTAAAGTGTAGGCAGTAAGACAAATCATTTTATATTTACTCTAATTACGATTCATATACGAATTCTAGTATTTTTCATATAAGGACTTACATATGTATTATTCATTAACGCTACATGTGCTAGGGATGAATCATTCAGATCATTAATTTCTGAAGTTTGCTGCTGTTTTGGTTCATCTTGTTGAAACATCTTTATAACGCAAGAAATATATATTTAGTAAAGGTTTAATGTATAAATAATCGCTTATTTATTTATTTTTATTAAATACATATATATTGCAATCAAATTTCGCTGTACGTTTAATATAAATTAATTTTTTTTTTTTCATTTATTCTTATGATAGAAATTCCTCTGAGGAGTACATATCTGATAATTTTTAGAAAAAGTATGAAACACAAATCTCTGTATGATGATAAGTATTGTGGTAAAATTCACATAGTTTGGTTTCGAAAATAGGTTATTTGAAATATGAACTGTTAAAATTAAAGATTGTATTCATACATACTATGTATAATCAAAAACTATAAACATTTTATTAATATTTTAAACAACTAGATGGACGATAATTCAGAAATCGTTGAACTGTAAGATGAAACATATGATAATTTGATTAATAGTATAGATGGAAACTCAAGATTAGTCATGTGTACTACATTAAAACTATAAAGATAGTATTTATATTTTAAGCAACCTGGTGGATGATAATTCAGAAGTGCGAGATGAAACATCTGATGAATTGATTAAAATATGAGTAGATAAGTTTTAATACATTAGATGATTATAGAAGTAAGAAATTTCGTGTAGGGGAAATGCTTATACGATGAAAATCGAATTGAATCAATTGACTTCAACTCCCGTTCCAAGTTAGTATTTAACTCACTTGTGTAATGTGGAAATATAAAAGGTAAAGAATCAAGTTTGATGTAAATAAATATTGTGGTATTGGTTTAAAAACTAAAAAAGTATTGAATTTTACTGAATTAGAAAGTATAAAATTTGATTAAATAATGTTTTATGTATAAAAATTAAGTTTAAATGTGATAAAATTATGAAAATCGGTTTGTAAACTCTCATTTTTATAAGTACTACTATGAAAATATTCTTTTAATATAGAATTTCTGCTTATTGATGAGAGTAAAAAATTATTTTTTTGTTAATTTTGAATATTTATTGAGTGTATGTAATACTAGGATTAAAATCTTACAAATTCGGTGTTAAATTTTTCAAGAAATTGTGGTTTGTAATCCAGAAAAAGGTGTGATTTTAATAAATTTGTAAATATGTTCATTATTTTTTTTAATTATTTCTCTAACTGGTCATTCATTTGTTAATTTTTGTAATTTTTGTAGAAAAAATGATTTGAATTTTCGGTAATCTGTACTATTTTTTGTCCAACAGTTGATTTTATTGATTATTAGTATTCTCATTCGGCAGTAATTTCATGTATGAAGTTATTAAATATTAAATATCTATTAATTTTCTTTACTGTTTCGTATGATAGTAATATTTCTGAGGAACAGGTGTGATAACTACTAGACTTTGATTGACTTGATTTTCTGATAAACGTTTGAAAAGAGTTGTAAGTATGTAATGATGCAATATCTATATACTATCGAGAGTCGAGATTGAAGTAGATAAGTATTGGAGTAATAGTCAATTCTTTGTTGAATTTCAAGAAATTGTGTGAGAACATGGTTTTTTACATTAAGTTTATGTAATTTCAGTTACAGTTTTTCGACAATCAACCTAAAAATAGATAATTATCATAGTTAAAAGTTATGATGAAAAGATCTAAGCAATATTAATGTTAAAAAGTTCGTCTAATGTTTGCTCTTATGTTGTGAAAATTTCGAATAGTTTGGTTTGAAATATGAAATGTTTGTAAAAATTAAACTTTGTATTCGTGTATGTTTTGCATCATTAAATTGTAAAGATAATATTCATATTTGAAAAATGTTGTTGGGTGTTTTAATAATTTTCTGATAAGTAGATAAAAACAGATGTGAAAATTCTGTGCTATTAAAATATATAGGATCAAGAATAAAGTTTGATGAAAATAAGTATTGTAAAAATTCAGAAATTTTGAAGTGTAAGATGAATCATGTCCTAATTTGATTAATTATATGGGTAGAGTAGTTTTAATATGTCAAGAGTCTAAAGCAGTAAGAAACGATTTTTTAGGTTTTCTAGAATAATAATAATAATAATAATAATAAAAGTATACTTTTGTTGGAAGATTCCGAATGCAGTCAAGACGTGAAAAATATAAGTATGAACCCTTTGTAAAGACATTCAAACTTTTTAAAAAGTTTAAGTTTAGTAATATACTGTAACAATATATGTAAGCAATGTATTTCAAAGTTGAAAATTTGTGTAAAAAATTGTCTTTTCTTGAAAATTGATATTTATTTTTGTTTAATTAATGATACTTATTACATTTTTGTTGTTAAAAACTAAAATATACGTTTAATTCTTCTGTTAAAATTGATATAACCGTGTTGGAGGTGAGAAAAAATAGTGTAAAACTAATAAAATTTGTTTAAATTCGTCTTTTTATTCTTAAAATTAATATTTGCTATTGTTTAGAATACGTAATAATAACTTTTGAGGAATGTATAACCGTAAAATGTTAAAAAATCTTAGAAAATTGGTATTAAAAATATTAAATACAGTTGCTTCAATGATATCTTTTCGATATGTAAAGTGATTGTAGCATTTAGAAATGTACTTCTGAAGAATGTATAATCGGAAAATGTTAGAAAATCTTAGAAAATTGGTGTTAAAAATATTAAATACAGTTGCTTCAATGATTTCAAAAACAAACTCTGTTAAAAAATTCTGTATGATTTCAAGTGAAAATAATCTGAACCTGAATACATGGTATTTAAAATACAAAATTCACGATTATGAACTAATGTTGAAAACATGGGTAACATTAAATATACAGCTAATATTTAATTATAGATTAGGAAATTCTTAAAGTGTATCCAAATTTATTAAATATAGTATTGAATACAGTGAATAAATGAAATATGTGAATAAGTATTGATATTTCCATGTTGCTTTTGAAAATACTAGTGTAAAATTATTCAAATTCGTCTTTTCTTTAAAACTGATATTTATTTTTGTTTAATTAATGATACTTGTTAAGGTTTTGTTGTTAAAAACTAAAATATACGTTTAATTCTTCTGTTAAAATTGATATATCCGTGTTGGAGATGAGAAAAAATAGTATAAAACTAAAAAAAAAAAAAAAAAAAAAAAAAAAAAGTTTAAATTCGTCTTTTTCCTCTTAAAATTATTATTAAACTAGTGTAAAACTAATAAAATTTGTTTAAATTGGTCTTTTCCCCTCTGAAAAAATAATATTTCTATTATTTTGCTTAATTAATTACACTCATTATGACTTCCAAATTTTAATTTGGAGATGTTGTGGTAACTGTTATAAAACTAGAATGGATAAATAGCTTAAATCTCTTCTTTTTTCTCCCTATGTGATACTTTTTCTTGATCGTAAACATTTTGTTGTATTCCTTTGTAAGTAGTGACGTCAAAATTCTTTGTTATGTTCCCCTACCTGGAATGCATGCATGGAGGGTTTGCAGAAAAAAGTTTTAGTTTAGATATGACGTAATAAGAAATGCTCTGCAGGTTCACATTTGTGTGTTGGGGATTTCTTTAAATTATTCGTTTATGTATTAAAATTCTACTTAGTTGGTATATATAAAGTACGATGAAATTTCCAATTAGAGTAAAGTTAACCAAATTCGTTTAATTCGTCTTTTTTCGTTAAAAAATCATTAGTTTCCTTTGTTAATTGTTCAATTATCGAAATTCTTTGAGGTAACGACTGTTCAAAAACTAAAAAATATGTTTAAATTTCTATTTTAAGTTGTGTATTCTGATTTTATATTAAAAAATATGAAGAAATCAGTTAAAAATTTAATATTTTCTGTTGTTTTGCTTAATTAATAATGTTCATGAAGGAAATGGTTGTCCAAAACTGGAATGCATGCTTAAATTTCTTTCTATCAAATTGATACACTGATGTTGCAATTGATAAAAATCGTAAGAAATCAGTCTTTTTCTATAAAACTTGATATTTTCCATTGTTTTTTACTTAATTATCAATACTCATTATGGTTATAGTTGTTGAAAAACTAGGATGTAGGTTTAAGTTTTAAGTTTTAAGTCGATACATTGATCTTGTAGTTGATAAAAATCGTAAGAAATCAGTGTTTTTCTATAAAAATCGATATTTTCCATTGTTTTTTACTTAATTATGAATGCTTATTAAGGTTATAGCTGTTGAAAAACTGAAATGTACGTTTAAGTTTTCTCTTTTAAGTTGATAAAAATCGTAAGAGATCAGTCTTTTTCCATAAAACTTGATATTTTCCATTGTTTTTTTACTTAATTAACGATACTCATTAAGGCTATAGCTGTTGAAAAACTAGGATAAATGTTTAACTTTCAACTTTTAAGTCGTTACATTGATCATATAGTTGATAAAAATCGTAAGAAATCAGTCTTTTTCTATAAAACTGGATATTTTCTATTGTTTTTACTTAATTAATACTACTCATTAAGATGTCTATGAAGCAAAATTCAAATATATGTTTAACTTTCTTGAGTTAAATTGATAATCTCATCTTGTAGTTGAAGAAATCTAAATAAAATGGTTAAAAACTGAAATTTTAATTGTTTCGCTTAATTAATAATACTCATTAAAATTACGGTTGTTTAAAATTCAAATACAAATTTAATCTTCATCTTATAGTATGATTCAATGTTGAGATGTGATTGATAATATTTTTAATTAGGGAAGGTCGTTCACCTCTCCTGTTATAATAGAATGTTCCTTTTTTCCACTAGGGGGCGCAGGAGGGCGGCGGTGAGATGGTGGGAGCAGGAGGGACCGCAGGCAGGGCAGCCGGAGGAGCAGGCGGGGCAGCCGGAGGAGCAGGCGGGACAGCCGGAGGAGCAGGAGGCACGGTGCCACCGTGCCACCTGCTCCTGAGCCCGTACTGTTATTTTCCTACTACTTGCGTGTTGTTTTAATAATTATTCCACTTACTCACATTCATATTACCCATTTCTGATTTTATTGATAGGGCATCCTTCGTACGAAAATTTGTCCTTTTCATACGATAGGATAGCAGATATCAATTATTCCTTACCCATCATACGTATAGTATAAGTTAAACCTTGCAAGCGTTTTGATAATCGAAAAAAATTCACAGATTCCAGGCATTGGACATTTTAAAGAAAAATAATTGCTGTCCGTCTGACTGTCTGTGTGTCTGAAACGCTCTATCTCCCGAACAATATGGATAGAGTCTAATTTTGGTGTGTACTTACTATGTAATAATGAAAAGAAGCCTATTTAATATCAGTAACCTTGATTATCCGGAAATACTTTTTTCGGACTCTCGAAATATTCGTTCTCATGAAAGGTATATAAGAATTTTGGATTTTTTTAAAGTTTTATTTTAAAGAGTGAATGTATATTGGACAATAAAAAAATAAATTTTGCATAAAGAACTAAGTCAATCGGGTGATTAGTTACCGAGATATTTGTAATCCTTTTTTCCACACTCTTTTATTTTTCATGACCCTGTATTTCATTCACATATCAATTCAAAGAGATATTTTAATTGAATATGAAACGCTTAATCTGACGTAATAAACTGCTAGTTATTATGATTATTATATTTAGAATTATAATGATGTGCCTTTCACGCATTTTGGTACTACTTGATTATCTTGTCTACGAAAAAACTATCAACAAATTATAAGATTAAACGCCAATAATAGGTATTCATTTGACATTAAATGTGTTTTTACGTCATCAAGTGATTTTTAATTCGATATTTATTTCGTATTTTTATTAATCTTTTACTCATTTTTTGTTTTTACGTTATTTAAAATAAAAATTATGCCAATTTGTATAATTACCGAGTAGTTTGGCGATTTATATAATTTGTCAAAATGAGTCGTCGGAATAATCAAATAGTACCCGCGACTTCGTAGTCGAGCGTTACTATGCATTAAAAATATTTAAATATACGTTTAAATTTTATTTTGGAATTCCAATGCATTTTTTATAAATAGTTTGCATATGTTTTAATTTCATATTTAATATTATGCATACCCATGATAGGAAAGTATTACGGTAGCCCCCAAAGACTAGTTTATAAAGGATGTCATACAAAATATCCATAGTGAGTCGCGATTTTTTTTCACGTAAAAGGGATTTCAATAAAGATTGGGAACCACGGAAATATATTATATGTGGGTGTTTGAAACTGTAATATATTTAAAGTAATAATATATTCTGATACCTTATAAACACAATTCGCAAATACTATGCCACGGCGGGGTGCGTTGTAATTACAAAGTCTAATGATTATCATAAAAAAAACTAGAATTTTAAAAGTTTTTTTTAAATCCATTCGTATCTGCAATGACATTTTTCGAGATAATTCTAGATTTACAGGGGAGCGAGGGAAAAACACAGTGAATAAATGTAATATTCCAGTATTTTGTTAAAAGTACAGTGGACTCTCAAAAAAAAAAAAAAAAAAACATTTGTTTTTCAATGATTTTTTTTTTAATTCTGGAAATAGTCATAATATATATTTCTTATTTCACAATTTTTTAAAAAAATATATTCAATAGTTTTTGAGATACAGATTTTTTTCTTTTAAAAATTAATGAAAAATGGCAATATTTCAAAATGCTGCATGCGAAACCAGTTTTCACATACATGTTCAACATTTTTGCATAATAACACTTTCATACATACAAATAAATGTTACTAAGCATTTTTAGCATATTACTTGTAAAACATTAAAAAAATGATTTTAACTTAATTTTTTTTTTCGTTAAAAATCATTAAAAATTACATATAACTGAAATTTTAAAAATTTAAATGCGTCTAAACAAGTTTATTTCTGGTAACATTTGCTAGCACATGTATAAAGAGTATTAAAAAAGAGAAAATTCGGGCATAAAGAATTTCGCATGGAACATTTTGAAATCATGAAAACGACGAAAATACTCATTCTGAGAAAAACAGGTTTTAGTAACTACAATGACTATAATTGCTTAATATTTTTTTTTTTACTGGCTCAGTTTCAGTTATATATAAGGGAAATAATATCATTTCTAGCTTATATGTAAGTGTTTTATGTTTGTATGTTAAATTCATATAAAATGTGTGACTTCGACAGTAATTTATGCAAAGGACGCAAAGTATCTGAATTTTAAAAAATCTTCTCAAAACTAACTTTTTTATTCTCTGATGACTTTTTTTAATTTATCTGAAATATTAATGGTATAAATACCTCTTATTGCACACATTTTGTTTAATATAATAAGCAGTTGTTGAGAAATAGAATTTTTTTTATTATTTTATGCTAAAAAGATTGAGGACAAAATGCAATTCCTCTAAATATATTGTAAACAAACTCTAAAAGAAATAGTTGAAGTATTGTTTTGCAAAATCACAAAGTTAATAAGTATTCAGTGCAAAATTATAACATTGAGTAAAGTAAAAATAAAAAGTAGGCTAAATTTTACGGCTGCGAATCGGCGAATAAGTAAACAGAAAGACGTGGCAGAATAAGATCATTAAACAAAAAACGCTTCTAACTCCATAAAAATAGTCGAAATCGAAAAATCCTTTTTGTGTGCAGTAGTAGGAAGTTCATATAATGTTATTATGTTAAAAATGAAAATTCGACAATTTGATGATTTTTTGCGATTTTGAAAGTCCACTGTACCCTTAAAGAAGAATTCATCTTTTTTAATACTTTTATATTACTGGAATTATTTTCTATGAGAAAATGCTGCTAGTTTTCTCTTTTTTTTAACTGTGTTTTTCCCTGATCGCTTGCCACCCTGATTTAATAAAAAGAAAGAAAAAAATATTTTTTATGGATTTTTAAAAAAAGATATTTTATGTATTTTAAGTTATTTCGTTATATTTTAGTTATATTATCTTAAAATGACCTTTTGATCTTACTGAATGATAAATATTTATAATCATACTCAGTTAGTCTAACTTTGTTCCTTAATGAGCAACGAGGAGATAATGAAATTTTCGTTCTTCATGACAATGCAGAATTGTTATAGAGTAAATCGCTAATTGCTCCACAGTTTACAATATCATATTTTAGGAATTCATATGCAATAATAACTGCCTTTCATTATGATCGAATGCCGACTTAAATTAAAAGGAAAAACTCAAAATGAAATTTATTAAAATGATGTATCATTAATTATTGATTTAGTTTGCAAATCACTTAATTTAGACTTTAGAATTTTTTTATAGTACTTACTATTATTTTTAAAAAACAAAAGATCATATTTATGCACATATGAAACTTTGATCTATTATTATTAATTCTCCTTTAAAATATTTAAATAAATTTTTAAGAGAAATTTATATATGAAGGTACATCATTTCTTTATGACGAGTTTAAATCTGAAATGAATGTTTCTGAATTGGCTAGTATCAATATTGCATTCTCATACTATAGATAGGATGTAAGTTAGGGTTCTAAATACTTTGTTACTTTGTTCAAATGCAAGTGCTACAATCTCAAAAATGTTCATATTTTTGACATTGTGACTATTATAACAAAAATGTTACTTAAAATATAATCTATAACTAAAAAAAATATATGTATGTTCCTTAATCTGTCTGAATAACCTCTTAACTGATTAATAATTAAAAAATATATAATAATTAAAAAATATAATAATTAAAAAATATATATTTTTTTCATTTCTTTTACAAAATTTTTAATCTTTCATCACAGGTTTTTGAAAACAGAAATGCTTAGCTAATTGAATCTGAAAAATGCTTCAATTAAATAACACACAATTTACCATAAAAATTTACTGTTGAGAATAACAAATTAAGACTGGAATGGGGATGGTCCGTACGCGGTATGGGCAAATCATGACTGGGAAAAATACATTACCCGTGCAGCGTACGGGCAAATATAGGAAGCGGTTAAAATATAACTGCAAACGAAAATATGCAATAACATTTCTAAGTTATACGCGTTTGAAAAAAGCAATAGTTATGTTTGTAACTTCATATTTATATATATATATATATATATATATATATATATATATTTTTTGCTTTTCCTATATCGGATTTGTAGAAACTGTCCGAAATGTAGATTTCATATTGCATTGATCAGATTTCTTATATCGGAATACAAGATTCTGGGACGATATCAATTCTTAAAGAAATACTTTCGTTTTTCGCAAACATGTTTAATAGACGAACATGATAAAATGACAATATTATCTATTAAAATTAACAATAAGCTAACAATGTTGTTCTATTAAAAATAAGCATTGTTAAATAACATAATAAATATTTTTTATGTTATTATTATTGTTGTTAAGGTTCTTATTATTGATAATTTTTTTTGTTATCATCATTATATTTAATTTTCAATAATGCTGCGTGTATAAGAGGAGTTCTTCCAACTTTATGGAGTATCATGTTCAAATGACCACAATTTTGAGCGCTTGTAACTCACAAATAACACCAGATGTTAGTAACAAAACAAATCAATACAGTTTAAATATCTCACAGAGACTTTCCACAAAATGTCTCAATACAATAACTGATGCAGATAACGTAAATGAATCGCTAAGTCTTGCAAACGACTGCGACTGCTGCTCAGTTCCGCTCCCAGATATATATATATATATAAACGAGAGCACGCACCGGAATTTTCACCGGCACAGATGTCAGATACGCACCACATTGGCACGATTTTTTTCTGACACGAATTTGGTGAAATTTTTGTTTTCAAAACTCAGTTACATATGTATTTTGCTATTATGTTCCCTGATTTTGAAAAGAAAATAATAATAAATAAAAAAAGTTTATACACCAAAATAAATTACATCATTAAAAAAAAAAGAAAATAAATGTAAATAACAGTTTATTTATAAATAAACAGCAATAGCCAGGTTACCATGTGAGGCATAAAATCATCATTTTGTCGCAATCGTATATGACATCAGTGCTCATTCCACAAATTTCTAATGTTAGAATCATGGCGTTTTTAAATTAAATTCAAATATTTCACATTTTATGAAATTGATTTATGTTGCTGAGATATAATACAAGTTATTTAATAGAAAGCAGATAGTATTTACATGAACACACAGAAGATATCGACCACTATAACGTATACTATAACAGCAAGATCTGGATATTTTTAAAACTTCGTTATAGCACGAACGCACCTCATTTGTTTTGATTCACATGCAATTTTCAACTTGTTCTTTCTGAGTAAAATAAGAATCGCATTTGAATTTGTTTCATCATTATTTCATCAGCGATTCATTATTTACTCCCTTTTTCCCTTCTTTTCTTTGCACTTTCAATTTTCTCTTTCAAATAAGTTTACTACTTCTAGAATAAACTTTGGAAAATAAGAAAGAAATGTGAAAATAAAAACAAAGGATTTACATACAATACATTTTTATTTTTACGCTGAAAAAAGAAATACATGCTTTATTTGTGACTCTAAATTTGAATAAATATATTTTTTAAAATCATGTAATGTAAAATCTTGTAGCATTGATCTTTAAGTTAACTGAAAATTTAAAAATACAATTAAATAAAAATTAATTGGAATTTATATTTTATGCTGCTTCATATTTTTGTCGTCATCGAATATTTATTTATTTTTCTTAAAAGTTTTAAAATTTTAAAACACAAAATAAATGTCATAAAACATTGTCAAATTGTACTTTTTCAAAGGTATATTTTTAGAAATATAAAGTATCTTTTATATATGTTACAGGCCAAACCCGATTTTAGGCTAAACCGGTCCATCCTAACGCACATCGGATAAACTAGTTCTTCCTAGGCCAAACCAGTCTATCCTAACGCCCATCGGATAAACTAGTTTTTCCTAGGCCAAACCGGTTTATCCTAATGCCCATCGGATAAACTAGTTTTTCCTAGGCCAAACTAACCTATCCTAAGGCCTATAGGACAAATTAGATTTTCCTAGGCCAAACTAATTTGGCCTAACTCTTTTAGGATATACTAGTTTAGACTGCTGTTTATTGGTCTGAACTAGTTTATCCTAGGCCAATTAAATTTGGCGTGATTTTATTGAATTCAATGACCGCCTCAAAGCCAATATTCTTGTTTGGCCTAGGCTGATCTAGTTTATCCTAGGCCAATGTAGTTTTCCGTGTTTTTAGCTCACGGGCGTGAAAGCCAGAGAAATAATGAGCTTACAGGTTCTATATATGCATGTACGCATGTATGTACGCATGTATGTACGTATGTGCGTACGTATGAACGCAACGCGATAACTCTTGATAGAGATATTAGATTTGCTTCAAATTTTGGATGTACGTTCATTCTGATGAGGTACTTTTCTGATTAATTTTGGGAATTCGTTTTATAAGAATAAAGGGGGGCGAACTGGAGGCTGATCCCCCACCGTTAATTTACAGAAATGGATTAATGATGCAGAATTATAAGTTTTCATTTAAAATTTTAGTTATAGGATCATTGTGACAAGGCGCCTCCGTGATTAGTTGTGGATCTTTATTGTTCAGGTCTAAAAGAAAGGGCAATATAGGTAACACACATAATTTAGATAAATGGTTTTTGACGCAGAATTGACGAATTTGCTTCAAATTTTGGATATAGGTTCTTTCTGATAAGGCGATTCCCTGAATAGTTTTCGGGGTTTAATGGTTAAGTATGAAGCGAAAAAAATGAAGGATTGCCCTCTTACCTAGGAAAAACTAGTTTATCTTATGGACATTCAG
The DNA here is from genome assembly GCA_964019185.1 of Maratus speculifer. NCBI lineage: Eukaryota > Metazoa > Arthropoda > Arachnida > Araneae > Salticidae > Maratus > Maratus speculifer. The sequence continues at coordinate 228,843,110 of OZ025292.1, forward strand.
ATGAACAAGTTTGGCGTAGAAAAAACTAGTTTATCCAATCGGCGTTAGGATAAAATAGTTTGGCCTAGGCAAATCTAATTTGGCTCGAAATCGGGTTTGGCCGGTAAAAAACGTGTCTTTCACAAGAATAAGTGTAAATGTGTGTAAAGAGTCATTGCTTATAACATCAACACAGAAATTTAACATGTCCACCATAGACATGATGCATTGGACATGGTGTTTGCTTATTTTTTTTTTTTCTGCAGACTCTTGCCAACTGAGATCAGACTTGCATTTATTATTATTATTATTATTATTATTATTATTATTATTATTATTATTATTATTGCATATTCGAGCCAGATCCGAGCTGAACATAATTTGGAATCGAACAGCGTTTTTCATTTTTGAGAAATTAATTACATGTCGACAAATAAGCTATTCTTGTCATGGTGTCAAGTTTTTCTTTTCCGTAAAGTCGTAAGCGGAAATTAGAGTTAAAATGTAGTTTTAATAGTATTTTCTTAAAACTACATCGCTTTTATGAGTTGCTAACACCATTCGATTACATATTTTCTGAGTGAGAATGCCTGTTAATCTTATGCATTTCCAAAAATGAATTAGTTCTTAAATGTGTTAGGATGTAGGTCTTTTGGATTTGAGAAAAGCCGTAAGGAATGACAGAGAAACATATTCACAAATCTACTTTTTGCCGAAAAGATTCAATAGTTATGATGTTTATAACTCTCTTTTAGGTAGATTTCGTATGAAATACTACCTATTGCAATCGCACCAGTTTGTATATATATATATATATCACTTTTTTATGGACACGATAACGTCAATAATTCTTCACCAATCTCCACCAAACTGGTACATAAAATCAAAGGGGATAAAATCTCGGCTAAGTTCGTTAATGGGCAAAATCGGAATAAGGGGGTCGGAATAGGGGGCGTTTTTGTGAAAACGGAAAAAACGCCATAACTTCTTTATTAAAGTAGATATCGAATCGGTTTAAAGTTTATATTACTTCTTAAAAATGGGCCAAAAGTTTATGCATGACAGATTTTTGATAAATTAAGAAGTGGACTCAAGGGGCGAAAAAAACAGGGGTTTTGAGAGAAAAAAATTCATAACTTCGTCAATTTTCAAGATATTAAGTCCAACTAGATTTTTTGTAAATGTCCTAAAAATTATCTAAAACTTTTGTATTTAAAAGTTTTTGATAGGATCAACTTTTACCCATGAAAAAAAAAAAAAAAAAAAAAAAAAAACGAAAAGAAAAAGGGCGGTGAAAAAAGAGAAAAATCCATAACTCCGTCAATTTTTACGATATCAAATCTGATTAAATTTATTTTACATCTTCTCAAAAATATCTACAACTTTTATATTGACAAGTTTTTCAAAGGACCAATTCGTATAGCAAAAATAAATTAAACAAAAATAGGAGTTGGAGAAAAAAACTCAAATCCAAACTGCTTATATTCTGACTCATTTTTAAATTCATTTTTGATTTTAAACGCATCCAAATGGTAGATCCTCTTATTTAGAAACTGTATAAAGTGACGCACTGGTCAATTTTCTGATAAAGACAGAATATATTTCAAAAAAGGCTACCAAAAAGGGTATTTTGAACAGAATTTCCCAAAGTCATCGGGACTGAAAATTTAAGTTCAAATAAGAAATTGCGTTTTTTTCTGACTCGTTTTAATATCCATTTTTGCTCTCAAACGCATCCAATTTAAAGATTCTCTTATTAAGGAACTATATAATGTGATGCATTTATCGGTTTTTTGATAAAGACAGAATATATTTCGAAAAAGGCTACCAAAAAGGGTATTTTGAACAGAATTTCCAGAAGTCTTCGTGATTTGAAAATTTAAGGAAGTTTTCACATAGCAAATTGCGTTTTTTATGACTCGTTTTAAAATCCATTTTCGCTCTCAAACGCATCCAATTTACAGATCCTCTTATTTAGGAACTATACACTGTAAAAAATATCTACGTAAAATTACGGACAAAAGCCGGCAGCAGAGATTCCGGACAATATCCGTAAAAAAATATTTTGACCGTAAATCTAAAAAGTCCTTCCGGCAATGCCGGGAGGAAGAGGTAGCTTTCATATACTTATATATTTATTTATTTATTTTAAGGTAAGTTACATTGTTCAAAAATACTAAGCTGAAATTAGTGGAAAAAATCTTATAAAATTAGTGATTTTATAAGATTGAATACTAGTTTTTGTCAAGACTGAATATTAATAGAAATTTTTAGAAATTAGTCATCTTTTATTCAACCTGGTTTTATTTTAAGCGATTTAGAGAGTCACCAAAGTGTATGCCATCATAAAGTGTATGCCATTTTAAAGCAACATTGTGGATCGTTCAGATCAGAACGTTTCAAAATGTCAGCCATAAGCAAAATTCAAAGTGCTATAACTCAATCATTTTTTAAGGTATAGACAAAATAAAAAGTGTTCTGGAATCGTTGTTTTAAGTTCTAACACGTAAAAGAAAAATATTTTTCAACTTTTAATTTTTTTGCATTTAATTTTAAATTTTTAAAAAATTTAAAATGGCCACCATTTTGAAACAAAATGGTGGATGATGCTGGCCGACGAACTCGGTCGAGACATTTGTATGTACTATGTACATACCAAGTTTCATTGAAATCGGTTCATAAATACGCGAGTTATCACGTGACAAAAATCAGATCGTTTCAAAATGTCAGACATAAGAAAAATTCAAAGTGCTATAACTCAATCATTTTGTAAGATATAGACAAAATAAAAAGTGTTCTGGAATCGTTGTTTTAAGTTCTAACGCGTAAAAGAAAAATATTTTTCAAATTTTGATTTTTTCGCATTTAATTTTAAATTTTAAAATTTTTAAAAATTTTAAAATGGCCACCATTTTGAAACAAAATGGCGGATGATGCTGGCCAACGAACTCGGTTGAGACATTTGTATGTACTATGTACATACCAAGTTTCATTGAAATCGGTTCATAAATACGCGTGTTATCACGTGACAAAAATCAGATCGTTTCAAAATGTCAGCCATAAGAAAAATTCAAAGTGCTATAACTCAATCATTTTTTAAGATATAGACAAAATAAAAAGTGTTCTGGAATCTTTGTTTTAAGTTCTAACACGTAAAAGAAAAATATTTTTCAACTTTTAATTTTTTCGCATTTAATTTTAAATTTTAAATTTTTTAAAAATTTTAAAATGGCCGCCATTTTGAAACAAAATGGCGGATGATGCTGACAAACGAACTCGGTCGAGACATTTTTATGTACTATGTACATACCAAGTTTCATTCAAATCGGTTCATAAATACGTTAGTTATCGCATGACAAAAATCAGATATATATATATATATATGGTTATTAGGTAGCTTTCATTACAAAAAGTAAAAAGCTACCTATTGCAGCCGTCCGGAGGAAAGCACTTCCGGAAAATTTTGGTATATTTTCACCGATCATGACCCCCAGACCCCAAAAACACCCTCCGTTCAAATGTTGACATATATATATATATATATAACCATATATATATATATATATATATATATATATCTGATTTTTGTCATGCGATAACTAACGTATTTATGAACCGATTTGAATGAAACTTGGTATGTACATAGTACATACAAATGTCTCGACCGAGTTCGGTGGTCAGCATCATCCGCCATTTTGTTTCAAAATGGCGGACATTTTAAATTTTTTTAAAAATTTAAAATTTAAAATTAAATGCGAAGAAATTAAAAATTGAAAAATATTTTTCTTTTACGTTTTAGAACTTAAAACAACGATTCCAGAACACTTTTTATTTTGTCTATATCTTAAAAAATGATTGAGTTATAGCACTTTGAATTTTTCTTATGGCTGACATTTTGAAACGATCTAATTTTTGTCACGTGATAACACACGTATTTATGAACCGATTTCAATGAATCTTGGTATGTACATAGTACATACAAATGTCTCGACCGAGTTCGTTGGCCAGCATCATCCGCCATTTTGTTTCAAAATGGTGGCCATTTTAAATTTTTAAAAAATTTTAAAATTTAAAATTTAATGCAAAAAAATCAAAATTTAAAAAATATTTTTCTTTTACGTGTTCTAACTTAAAACAACAATTCCAGAACACTTTTTATTTTGTCTATATCTTACAAAATGATTCAGTTATAGCACTTTGAATTTTTCTTATGTCTGACATTTTGAAACGATCTGATTTTTGTCACGTGATAACACGCGTATTTATGAACCGATTTCAATGAAACTTGGTATGTACATAGTACATACAAATGTCTCGACCGAGTTCGTTGGCCAGCATCATCCACCATTTTGTTTCAAAATGGTGGCCATTTTAAAATTTTTAAAAAATTTTAAATTTAAAATTAAATGCGAAAAAATTAAAAGTTGAAAAATATTTTTCTTTTACGTGTTAGAACTTAAAACAACAATTCCGGAACACTTTTTATTTTGTCTATATTTTAAAAAATGATTGAGTTATAGCACTTTGAATTTTGCTTATGGCTGACATTTTGAAACGGTCTGATCTGAACGATCCACAATGTTGCTTTAAAATGGCATACACTTTATGATATCGTGGAATTTGGTGACTCTCTAAATCGCTTAAAATAAAACCAGGTTGAATAAAAGATGACTAATTTCTAAAAATTCCTATTAATATTCAGTCTTGACAAAAACTAGTTTTCAATCTTATAAAATCACTAATTTTATAAGATTATTTCTACTAATTTGAGCTTAGTATTTTTGAACAATGTAACTTACCTTAAAATAAATAAATAAATATGTAAGTATATGAAAGCTACCTCTTCCTCCCGGCATTGCCGGAAGGACTTTTATATATATATATATATATATATATATATGTCAACATTTGAACGGAGGGTGGTTTTGGGGTCTGGGGGTCATGATCGGTGAAAATATACCAAAATTTTCCGGAAGTGCTTTCCTCCGGACGGCTGCAATAGGTAGCTTTTTACTTTTTGTAATGAAAGCTACCTAAAATCACCCGTAATTTTACATTTTAGCAAATGCATAACTAGCCCGTAAAAAAAGTAGTATTGTCCGTAAAAATAAAATGCCAAGTTGCCCGTGAAAAAAAGGGCATTGCCTGTAAAACTACAATGCCAGGATGCCCGTGAAAAAAAGGACGTTGCCCGCAAAACTATAATGCCAGGATGCCCGTGAAAAAAGGGACATTGGCCGTAAAACTATAATGCCAAGATGCCCGTAAAAAAAGGTGCATTGACCATAAAAATACAATACCAAGATATCTCTGAGAAAAGGGACATTGCCTGTAAAATAATACAAATTCTGGCCATGAAAAAAAGGGGTGTTGCCCATAAAATAACAAAACACATACATTAGGATACCTCATTAAAGAAAAAGCATTGTTTGTAAAATTAAAAAAAGGATCATTCAGTGAAATTAATATAAATTTCCATACTCCAGTATTACCCCATTCTCTTTTGGACTCAGGGGGGGAAAAAGGGGCCACAAATCATAAAATATGGGGTTTTTTAAATAAAATCTTTAATGGGGATCACCATATATACCAACTGAAAATCCATAATAGATTTAAAAGAGGAATATAGATAATTCACAACACAAACAACAAAAATTTTCACAGGAGTACTTATGTTTTCGCAATATTTGAATAAAACATTCATAACTTATGCATATTATAAAACTTGTATATTCAAAGCCTAATTTTCCAAGGTTTTCAGGTACTCTTAGCAGGCAGTTAGTTTTTTTTTTTTAATAAAAGTTTAATTCTATTAAAGGAGAGCATTCTCACTCATTTCCTACAATAAATTGTATTTTTATTCAGTTACGAGGTTCTCACTTTTGGTATTATTGCATTAATAACTTATGTTAAAATACAATTTTTAGCTTTCCAAAATTTACCATCACACACTTTAATAGTGAGAGAGTGGTGAAGCATTTAAAAACTGGTAAGATAACAAACCCTCATGTGTTTAGATAAAAGTCTGATATGTAAAATGAAAATAGAAAACTAGTTAATATTAAATTACAGGGGTTGATCCAGGCAAAATTTGGGGTTCACAAAAAACTATTTAATAAAATAGGTTTCTTCACAAAAATAACTTTAATAAAACAGACCCTTTCACAAAATTCTTTTATGCCATTTTCATACTGTTTTAAAATCTAATTTGTACACAAAAACATGTCATAATTTTCAAAAACTTAGCAAAGGAGTTTTTTAAAATATATATATTTAGTTTTTAAATTCCTTGTTCAAATAACAAAGTCAACTTCCATTAAAAAATGTTATTTTCACAAAAATAACTTTTCTTTTTCACAAAATGAGCCCCAGAATAAAAACCTGCATCGACTCCTGAATTGATCAGAAAAATTATGATTAGTAATATCAGTTTATTAGCTGTACTGCTATTGCTCCCTCTTTTCCCTTCCAAGCCGCTTAATAATAGAGAGCAGCTTTTTTATGATACACAAATGCTAATTTATTATTTCGATTTTTATGTATCACATATTTACTAAATACTACATGAAACAAAAGTAGTCCATTTTTGATTTAACAATGATTCATAATCCTACACACGTCGGTGCAAGAAATCCATCTAAGTCAAGACTGAAATATTTTCTGAGCATTAGAAATAACTAAATGCAAAAGGGTTAGAAGATTTCTAAGTCTTGTTTTATACCTAAAAATTGGTCTCTAACAATAAAAGAAAGTGATTAAATGTTCTTGATGGTAGAACCACTATTATTTAAGTAAGTCAAAAATCTCTTCAACACTGAAATCAGTCCTGAGACTGAAGATCTTGCACCCATGTCCCACGGTTCTTGATCTTGTGTACACAGATAATATATACTATATTGTTTACGAGATTTCGGTGAAAATTGATTAAACTTGGGAATGTTTGAAGATGAAATTATTACAATGGTTCTGTTTTATAAATTATCATTCAATAAATAAAAAGAAAACATGAATTTTTACAAATTTATTTAATATACTTCAACACAGTATTCTTAGAAGTAACAAATTTAAATAACAAATTAAGAAACAACAAATAAAAAATTCATTTTTTCACACAGATTTGTAGTAACACAATTTATCGCCAAGGTTGTTTGGATCTTGCAGATAGTTTTTTCGATTTTGTGTCTTTTTCCAGATTAATAGCCAAGCATGTCCTATTTAGAAAAAAGGTAAGATAAATATTACATAAAAGTATACACAATAAACAGAAATTGAGTATAATAACAATCTCAATTATTCAAGATGAACACAAAATACAGCAGTTATGTTTAATAGATAATTGTTATGAGCATCCTATTAAAACAAGTAACAAAAAAAAGTAAGGAATAATTAGAATTCATTCCAGTTTAACCCAAAATTAATTTCAATTATTGTAAAATAATTCATTTGTTGTAATGTTACAGTTAGTAATTTATTTTACTGAACCTTTTGTACATGAATAAAACTTGCACTTGACCTTTTATTTCTATGTAAAATATTTTTAAATGAGTAGATTAAATTTGAAGCAATTTTAAAATGACAAAATTCTTTTAAGCTCTGATATAAAACTTTGGGCCCAAAAACAAAAAGGCCTGAACATCTCTGATAGACATTAATGTTAATTTATATCAAAGTAAGATGCCTTTATAGCACCTTGAACCGTTTATATATACCACTTATAGCCGTTTGAACCAATTATAGTTGGTTTTAATCACTTTTGAATTGTTTGTCTGTTTTGCAGCCAATGTGTATTGCATTTCTTAGATCTCTTCTTCATTGCTAACTGTAATTGAGAGTGCATGTTTTTTCATATGTTTTTATGTTCTATCTTTACAAGAAAATACTGAATTCAAAGAAAATATGGTATTCTGACTTTCGGTGGATTTGTACGTATTGGAAGGCAAGGAATGAAATTTAAAAGTTTTTAGAAAATGTCTATCAGTCAACTCCGTAAGTTTTTAATTAAAAAAAAAAAAAAAAAAAAAAAAAAAAAAAAAAAAAAAAAAAAAAGTGGCTGCTTTGTTTTAAGAAATAATTCATGACATTTCAAAAAACTTTACATTTAATTAGAGCATTGATATAAACTGAAGCTGGTTAATTTTTTGGGGTATATCTCTTAACAGGTGGCGCTGATATGATGCATTATTCAGTTTCCATAATATCTTTAACTCAAGAACTAATGCACAGGTTATTATAAAACTCTGTTAGTTCCTGATTTAAAAATTGCTTCAATTCATATAGGGAACAATTTTTTACTACCATTTCAAAAATATATCGACATCAACTTCTTTTGTATCAAGCAATAAATCAACAGTTACATTGAGAATTTTGGAGAATAGTAAAATAATATTTTTTTCTTTCAAATAGAGCATTTTCCAATGTTCTCTTAGTAACTAATTTTCTGTTTAAGGGTGTTCTTAAATCAAAAAGAGCAACTTTGTGACACATGCACAGGGTTGGAAAAAAACATGTTTTTTATAAAAAAAAAACAAAAAACATGTTTTTTTTGTTTAAAACATGTTTTAAACGTTTAAAACATTTTTTTTCACACAGCACAATTTTGATTAAAGTGAACAAAAATTATTAAATATAAAGAATGGAAATATTTTCAAACGGCAGTAAGGAAGAAAAAAATTATATAACAAATACCAAACATTAATTACAAATTTTATTTTTATTCTAAACTAAAACATTTAATTGTTCAGTTCTTTAAAAATGGTAACAAGTTTGTCAATACCCTTACAACAGCCTTATCAACACCCAAACGATTTCTGGTTTTGCTTTGCACAAAACCAAAAGCAGGGAAAACTCTTTCTATTCTAATCCAGCAGTAGAACATACAGTTGTGTGTAACTGTTTTATGATATTCATGGCATTTTTATCAATATATATGTGTTTTTCAAAGCTTAACCTGTGTTATTTCCACTTTATTTGATCCTCCAATGTCAAATTTATGATTGGCAACTGCATCAAACATATAATCAGAGAATGGAACTGACTTAGCTTATAATTTATAATTATTGGAATTAGTTCAGGACATAATTTGGCAGCAAGGTTCATGCCTTTTTCAGTCTCATCAATTGCAAGTGATTCTCCTTTAAAGTGTAATGAAATATGTAAAAAATATGTAATAAATGTGTAAAAAAATATGAAGTACGTAAAAAATTAGTTAAGAAATAAATATTTTTTAAACATGTCCATTTTTTATTATTAAATTATTATTATTATTTTGAGAACATATTCAAACTGAAAATCAAAGTAGATAGATTGGTTGGTAGGTAGCATACTTTTATAACTCTGAGGACAAATTTAAACAATTAGAATTTAAAACGAACTGAAAGTAGATAAGTTTTTTTTTTTCATTTCAGTTTATTTTCATAAATGAATTATTAAAAAGGAAATACTATTAAAAGAAATTTAAATTAATGTTGAATTTTTTTTTATATATGAATATTTTAAACTGAAGCCATTATAATTTTAATAAAGAAAGAAAAAAAAACAATAAAAAATCTTTTTTGACTACTAAACAAATATCTATAAAGTATTATAGCATTATCTATTGATGGGAGAAAGTATTATTTATAGTATATTAAGAAGGCATTTAGCCCAGATTTTTTACTCAATATTATGTTCTCTGTGCACCAACTGCCGAATTTATTCACTAAAAAGGAGAAATAGATATCTCAAAATATACAAATAAATACTTAAAAAGTGTTGTAAAAATAGATATTATTTAATTATTATTTACCTTAGATCTTTTGGATGCCCTCGCATCCATTTTCAAAGGAGTATAAAAGAAGATAATTCATTAGAAATGGAAAATGTAAAAACAAAACAAAAACAGTCTGCTTGTACAAACAAAGTCACAATGAATTCATCAAAACACCAAGGATATTGTACCGAAGTGTCGAATATTATAAGAAATGACGTCATTACAAACAGTATCATTGTTAAGCAAAATTTCGGGGGATTCACGGATAGTTGAAGAGTAATGATTTGATGTTGAAAAGATTATTTTAGCTTTGTAGAAATTTATCAAAATATTTTCTTTTCGTTGCATTCTAGATAAGGCTGTACTAGGCTTGTTGTATTGTATATCCGAAAAATGCTCTTTCAGTCTTACTTTTAATCTTCGAAAATTAATATATTATAGAACTTTGATATTATATAAAAAATCATAATTGAGATATTTAAAAAAATAAATTATATATTTCCAATTTTAGAGGAAATAAATTTAATTTAAATACTTAATTAAAATTAAATAACCAATTTATAAATTTAATAAAATTTGAATGTCTTTTAGTACATACAGCTAATTAGAAATTTTTAATACAATTTTATTTCGTAAATTTTAATTTGTGACATTATTAGCACTATTTATGTTTTAAACATTGTTTTAAATGTAATGTTTTAAACGCGTTTTAAACAGCTGTTTTAAACAAAATGTTTTAAACATAACAACCCTGCACATGCATTAATTTATTTTTGTTCCGAAATGCATGAAAATAGCAGGTGTTGTTATTCAGAAACTGTCTAATTGCACTCATTCTTTTATTTTTAAAAAACACAATAGATTTTTCATAACAAGCCTTCAAAGTTGACACTTTTGAGCATATTTCCCGACGAAAGCAGAAAAACCGGTTGAAAAGGAGGAGAAAAACAGGTGATTGCGTCATCGAAATAGCTTATAACTCGATAAGTAATTTAATTATCATAAAATGGAAAAATAAGTTCAATTCGAAATCGCTTTCATAGTCAGGCATTAAAATTTTATAACTTTCTGTTAAAAAATGAATTTGTAAATGTGTCAAAACGTTTTTCGCTTGTTCAGCGGATCAGTTAAGAACATTCTTAATGCCATAAATAAATATTTTTGTTTATCGAAAAACTTTTTTTTCCGTAAGTGATGGAAATATTTTACACATACACACACGTTGCCATAATTAACACTACAACAGCACAAACAATAGATTTATATAATACATTCCATCTTGCAGACTTTTTAATAATATAATTATTGATGCAGACACTTGAAGATAGTTCTGTCACTGCACTCTCAACTAAATTTGTATGTTTTACAAGATCTCTCAACTAGATTCACACTCTTTTCAAGATCGACTAAATTGACACTTTTTCTGAGATATCTCGAATAAATTGGTGCTCTTTTCGAGATATCTAGACTAAATTTGCTCTTTTTCTCAAGATTTCGACTAAATTCGCACTTTTCCCCCCAGGATCTGGACTCAATTTGCACGTTTTCCTGAGATCTCAATGAAATTAACACTTTTTCTCGAGATCTCGACTAATTAATGCGCTTTTTTTTTCAGATCTCGACTAATTAATGCGCTTTTTTTTTCAGATCTCGACTAATTTTGCACGTTTTCTGGAGATCTCAACTAATTTGCATGTTTTAACAAGATCGCGACTAAAGTTGCATCTTTTATTGAGATCAAGACTAAATAATGCATTTTTTTTTTCATCTCGACTAAATAATGCATTTTCTCGAGATCACGGCTAAATTTGCACTCCCTCCCAGGATCTTAACTAAATTTGTACCCCGCCCCCTGAAATCTTGACTAAATTCACACTTTTTCCGAAGATGTCAACTAAAGTCACACTTTTTCAGATTATTTAATGATATTCATATCACCCCCTCCCTCTCTGCAGAATCATAATTCCCATTTTTCTATCATGATTCTAAGTTGAAATCTGCATTTTGTAAGTATGATGAAATTAGCATTTTTTACCAAGATTCTTTGACGAAACTTCATTTTTTTAATGTGATTGTTCTATTTAAGGGATTTGCAATTTCTTTCTGTGATATTTTGGCAGAATGTGCATTTTTACCATGACCCTTTGACAAAATTTATTTCTTCTGCAACTAATTGACTTTTTTATACGTACTCATTTGTTAAAATTCACGATAGTTTATCATGACTGATCGCCAAAATTCTCAACAGTTTTGCACAACCGATTGGCTCACTTTGCAGAAAAAAATATGTAGAAGAATTTACAGGGGGAAATACAGTACAGAATTTTAATGTGTAGGTCTTTCTTTTTCTGTATGTAAATCACACAATTCTGCACATGATTTCAAACCCTACCCCTCAAAGACAACCCATCCCCCAAGAAACTCTTAAAATGGCACCATAAGCAGCCAATTTATTTATTTTATGTGCTTGGCGGCTCTTTTAAACTCTTTTGATGCACACAATGGTTTTTTTTAAACATTTCCATGGCAGCCTGTGGAAATTCAATTGATCTTTGAAAATTATAGCAAATATTTTTGGTATACAAAGAACAAGCATATCCCCCCCTTTTTTAATAGCTCTTTTTGAAAAAATGTACTCTTTTTTTAAATTAGTGGTTCCTCTTCGAAAAGTTCAACCTGGTGCCCCCCCCCCCTTTTTTTTTTCCTTTCTAGAATCTAGAGTATTTCAGATACGACAAAAAATCATCTTTGCTAGTAAAATTGTATTATCGTAGTGAGCATTAAAATCATTCAAAATACAATTTAACTGCAATAGTTGGCAGATCTGTAGTGGTATTTGTAATTGATTTTAATTTTTGAGAAATTAAAAACAAACATGCCTCTTCTAAAAAATACTATACAGTAGAGTATCTAATTTGCTGACCTGTAATTCACAGTCAATTTTTTAAAGTTAACAAAAACGTATTTAGATTAATAATATTGCAGACTGTGCCACCCCCTTAATGGTGAGTATTTTTTTTTTTTGGGGGGGGGGGAGAAGAAGGCTGGAAATAAAACTTTACGCGAACAAATTGATGCTCTGATGACTTGTCGCTACAATGATTTCAATGCAGCACCTAATATTTCAAATTATAACTAACTGAGTGAAAATGCCTTAAAATTAATAATTAATATTAAAATGCTATATCGTCATTAGAAACATTTTTCTGCATAATTTCTTATTTTAACATATTAGGAAGCAGGTAAAAATTTTTTTGCAACATTACATATCTACATATGAAAAAAAAAAAAAAAAAAAAAAAAAAAAAAAAAAAAACAGATTGTTGTGAATTAAATATAAATGAAAAAAAAAAAGCATGTTTTCATTATTGTAACATTTACAAAAATATACATTTTTTGAAAATGCATTAAAAGATAGAAAATTTCACCAAATTAACCAGCTAAGTTGGTTTTATATATGGCAATTTATTTTGTTGCCAAATTTAGTTGTATATGACCAAATTGGTCAAAATTTAGTTCTATGGTAGTAATACTGCTATTACTACTTTTTTTTTTTTTTTTTTTTTTTTTTTTTACAATTACCCATTGTTTAAGCTAATACAGATTTCTTCATATGAAAACAACCATTATACCTACGACAGCCCACTGACCACTTTAGGGAGTGAATTAAAGAGAAAAAAAAAAAAATCAGCCTAATGTGTGTATTGCCTTTGAATACATGAAGGAGAGACTGGAGCACATGTGAATAATTCACATAAAGATAGCTTTTTTTATTACTGGTTAATTTCTGAAAACAAAAAATACTGAATACAGTAAACAGAACCCTAATATTCTTTTTTTTTAATAACTTTATAAATTCAATGAATTGCTCACAAGTGCCCCAACAGCAGGGTAGTTGCGAACACAAGAAAAAATATTTGATATGCTTTACATTCTGTTTTTTATTTGTTGTCATGATCATTAGTTACACTATGTGTTAAATTTACTATAAACAAAATTCTAGTTCCGCAGTGATAGATTTAAGCACAAGATTATAAGACGGAAATAAGTAGACTGGGAAAAAGGAGGATTATATGACTAATTAAATATTGTCGGAATAAAATAAAAATTAAGATGTACATTTGAAAAAAATAAAGCCTTTAAATTTTGCTTAGGGGAATTTAGATAATATTTATCAAAAATCTGCCAAAGTACAAAAGATTCTTATCCTTGTATTTCCCTTCTAGTATCCTTGTATAGGATATATATACCTTGTATGTGTATACTTGTATCCTTTGAGTATCTTTGTATTTCCCTTCTATTCTAAAATAATGATAAAGGATTTTAAAATGATTAAAAAAAAAATAAACTCAATTACAAGCACACACCCAAATTTAACTTCTTTTACTTTTGAAAGAGGAAGAGGGGGGGGGGGGAAGCTCACAATATTTTATAGTATCAGTTTAAAAATTTTAATTTCAGGCAATTCTGATATCTATCTCCATTCAAAGCATCATACACATACACATTTTAGAGGTGAAAGTGGGCCATCATTCCAAGTTTGGAAGAAATGAAATTGTTTAGCAAAATATTGCAAAAAACTATTGCATCTTAGAAAACTTTACATGGATTTAAATTATAATTGGATATAAATAAGCTTATAGCTCTTTACATACTTGCTAACGGATGCTCTTGTGAAAAGTTCAATACAAAATCAAATATATGACAAAAAGTCTCCTATTTCAAGACAATATTAGATATGACATTATTTCGCATGAAGTGAACTGAAAGAAACAGAATCATAGAATGATTATTGAGACACTTATGAACTATTCAAATCTGCCTCAACTATTCTGTTAACAAATGACCCACGTGGTGACTAGAGTTAAATTGACAAATCATTAACATTTATCAATTTTAGAATTCTTTTTTTTTAAATCAAAAATACTTATTATTTATAGTATATGTTAGAACATTAAAATTAAATCAAATAAATAAAGTTATTCATTTAAAAATTTAAAAGTGAGATTTTACTTTTGAGACGCACACTTTATGCCTCCATTTCTTTCTCTTCTCGATGACACTACCAGTGATAGAAGCATCTCCATCATATTCTGGAGCTGTCCATTTGAAATAGGTAATTAGTAACCTTTTAACCAGTAGCTTGTAGTCGGCCAGGCTTACTTGGTTCATCTGCAAAAAAATGCAGTATTATACAGGGTGTTTACAAAAATGTATTAGTTACCATTAAAAGTAATTATGTTATTTCATAAAATACCTAATTATTTCATGAAATCACTGAGTATGTTAAAGTGTGTAAAGTCAATGCATTTTAAGATGTAACAAATTATTTTATAGAACAGTTGTCTAATTGTTAAAGTATTAAAACTTTCGGCAATAGCCATTTGAACCAATTATAGCCAGGATTGCAAAAAAGCCATGCCGGTGGCTTTTATTTGTTTTAACCAGCTTTTATTGACCAAAATTGGTGTTTTTTAGTTAGTTTTAAAGACTTAATTGAGGTAGAATTCAATATAACCCAATTTCTCCAAAATGAACACATTAATATTGGAATAATACGTATTGATTTGCAGTCAAAATTATAAATATATCAGCTAACTTTTAAAAGACCATACAAAATGCTTTCTCTAGTTTATACTGACTTTACCCCCCCCCCCCCCCAAACACACACATACAGTTTTTTTTCTTTTTTACTATTTTATATAATTAAAAAGGACAATAGTTGTATAGTTAGTATCATAATTTATTACTTAACTAATTTTAAAGGATATTAATATACAAGTCTTATTTTATTGCTCATAAATTTTTATTTGGAGCCACACATAAAGTCATTTAATAAAAAGAGCAATTCTTTTTAATAAAACAGCATTACGAATAACTTTGCATTAGTTTATGTATGAGTATGCATTCTTTAAAATAACAATGAGCTTTTCAAAATTTTAATTCAACAAGTTTTATTACAACAAGATGATTTCAATTATTAAATACACATAAGCTATTGTCAATTTCAAAAGTAAATAGAAGTATGTAAGGAAAATTCCATTTTTATATGTAACATTTAGTTATTGTTTCATATAATCTTTAAAATGTTTGGTATATATAGAGCTATGCAACAACGAATTCCAAACCACAACATTACAGTCTAATTTAATTTATTCTTATGAATATTTATAATTTAAATTTCAGACATAATGCCTTCACAGATGCATCAGCAGTTATAAAGACTCATTTATTTGATAAAATTTAGTAGAAATGTACATTTTTTAATAGAAAATATTTATAAGTGTATTACAAATAAATTAATTCAAATTTAATATGAAATATCTGTAAACTAGGGATGCACAACCTGTGGCCTGCGAATTTCGTCAATTTACAACTGGGAAAAATTGCAATTTTTGTACATATGTCACACAAAAAAAATCCTAAATTTTGCCAATTTACTGCGGGAAAATATAAAATTTCGTCATTTAAGAATCACAAATGTCATTTATCGACACGGAAAAATCACGAATTCTACTGATCAAATGCGAAAAAGTCAAATTTTATCGATGAGGATCGGAAAAGTCATCAGTTTTGCTCATCAGAGAGGGCAAAATCGCGAATTTTGCTCATGAGACTCGGGGAAAAAAGTAGCAAATTTTCCCGATTGGGTACGAAAACATCGCAAGTTTTTTCGACCAGGGATGGAAAAATCGCAGATTTTGTCAGATGGACGCGAAAACTCGCACATTTCGTTGATCAAGCAAGAAAAAAATCATAAATGTTGTTGTTCCTCGAAAATATTGCAAATTATCATCGGATGGAAAAATAGCATATTTTCTCGGTTTATCGCATTAAAAAAAAGCGAATTTTGTCGATAAGGCACAAAAAATCGCAAACTTTGTCGATCAGACACAAAAAAAAAAAAAAAAAAAAAAAAAAAAAAAAAAAAAATTGTTGATAAGACACGGGAAAATTGCGAATTAAGTGATGATGCGTGGAAATATTACAAATTTCGTTGATCAGCTGCGGAAAAATCGTGTTTTTGTCAATTTATCAAGAAAAAAAAATCACGAGTTTTATCTTGCCGCATAAAAAAAATGCAGATTTTGTCAATGCTAATACAAAAATCACGAATATTGATACTTGGTTGAAGAAAAATGAGTATTTTGTCAATTTACAGCAAAAAAAGCACACATTTCGTCGATCAAAGACCGAACAATTGCGAGTTTTATTGATCGCATTTCGAAAAATAGCAAATTTCTTTGGTCGGAGATGGGAATTTTGCAAATTTTATTGGTCACACATAGAAAAATTGCTAACTACGTTGATCAGACTAGAATAAAATCGAGAATTTCATCGATCATGCAGAGTAATTTCGCGATTTTCATTGATTGGCTTTGCAAAGATCACGAATTTCGCCGACAGGCTTTGAAAAAAATCACAAATTTGATTGATCGGCTTCGTAAAAATCCTGAATTTTGTCGATTAGCTTCGGAAAAATCGTGAATTTTGCCGATCCGAATTGGAAAAGCGTGAATTTTGTCGATTAGGTGCAGAAAAATCACGAATTTCGTCAATCAGGTGCAGAAAAATTGCGAATTTTGTTATTCAGTCGCATTAAAATCGCGTGTTTTGTCAATCAGGTTCGGATAAATCGCCAATTTCGTCAATCATGCGAAGGAAAATTGTGAATTTCGTCTATCAGCTTTGCAAAAATCATGAATTTCATCTATCAACTTTTTAAAAATCGCGAACTGCGTCTATTGACTTTGTAAAAATCATGAATTTTGTCGATCGCCTTCATGAACATCATGAATTTTGTCTATCGCCTTTGTAAAAATTGCAAATTTCGTACCCCCCCCCCCCCCAATCATACACATACACTCTCCTCTGAAACCACATATTTTTTTTTTTCAGATTGTAGGCTACAGATCACCTTCTCTAACTCGAATTCTCTCCATGTTATTGATGTGGCCCTCAACCACCCAGATATATTTGAAAGTGGCCCTTCTCTTCAAAAAATTGTGCACCCTAATGTAAACCATCTTTAACAAATAAATAAAAGCTGGCGTTTTTCAATTAAAACAGACTTTTTAAAAGTGTTTTACAAAAAAAAAAAAAAAAAAAAAGGCCAGATGACATATTTGGTTTGGCTAAAAGCTTCTAACTCTGCTAATATAATTAATTTTAGTAAGTTTTGAATCATTTATGGCTGGTTTCACATGCTTATTTATTAGACCTTTTCATTGTTATTAACTGTCATTACGGGCACATGTTTTGTCGATATGTGTATTAAATTTGCACAAATTTGTAAGCAAGCAGCTAATTTTTGTTAGCATTTTCACAGGGTTCATTGCTGCCTCCAGTTTTATCGAGTATTTTAACCGTTAAAACCAGTGTAACATTGTCATGTTACATCAGTAATATATGTTTAAATTACACCATTGCATATGTGAAAACAATTACTCCATGAAACTGGAGGCAGCATTTGCCACCATTTTTACACCAATTGTATGGAGTAACGTTTCCAGAAATGTTTTACAGTGAAGAGTGATTTCATAGTCATTTTTCGGTAATCAACCATTTTCGTGAGAGACTATGTGATTTTATTTGTGAAATGCAATTTTTTTTACCCATGAAATTTCATTAGGAGTTAAACAAGATAAATTTCACACAATGCTATACATTATTAGACTTTTTTTAATGATTTTTACATCACTATGCAAATGAAGTTCCTTATTTCTTGTTTGAGAAAAATAACACCACTTTGTTTCGCAGATTGTTGCTCGGTTAAGATTTTTAAAGAATTTATCCCCAGCGAACAGAGTCTATTTTAGCAACAAAATTCACATAATACTTTTGAATTCAAGGCAAGGAAGTTCAGAAACTGTTACATGTTTTATTTCACTCTCCTTAAGAAATTTGTTATTTAATTAGCATGATTGAATCAACTTTGTTAAATCAATTACAACAAATGGCAGATATTTTTTCATGTAAGGCTGTACCAACAATAAACCGACGAAGGAAAATGAAAATTAAGAATAAATTTAACTTTTAAAAAAAGATACAATAGAATCATACATGTGATAATTGGGATTGGGAATCTTTTTTTTTTCTTTCTTTTTCAACACAACAGATAAACTACAAATATTCCTAGATCTCAATTGCTCTTTACAGCTGGTAGACTGTAAAGCCAGCTATGTATCTTAAAGACAGTATTGCCAATTAACAATATTTCCTAATAATCTTGAACACACTATGTGCTGTTTTTATAACAATTTCATTCCATCTGACATTTAATGATTTTTGTGTTGAATTTAATTACTCATTTATCATAGCGAAAAGCTCAATAAAAAATTCATAAAACCAATTTTGAAGAATTTTAGGTTTAGCATCATAAATTTTTACTTACACAAACCAATTATTTTTCGCTACCACCAACACCATTTACTGAAAATAAAGTATACTTAATATAAAATGAAAATATTAAACAAATTTTATATCAAAAAAGTAAGTTTATATACAATTTTTTCACATATTTTTAATAAAAGGGGGGGACAGGGACAAGAGGACTAGTTATCATATTGAGCAAGAAAAAATGAATGTAAATGCTTAAAACTGAAATTGTTAAAAATAAAAAGCTAATTTCTATTTATTATTAATAACAATAAAAATAAAGTTCATTTTGAAAGATTTCTTTCATAAAATTTGAAAACATGCAAATTTTATCGAGGCCTAAACAATGTTGGAGAGAACACAAGGAAATGCACTACCAAAATCCGTGAGGTCATCAATCATAGGTTTGTTTTTGAAGAATTTTCTTTTTTAAATGTAAAATTACACTAATTCAATCAAGATGCAGGCACTGTCATATGGGCCAGACAGTAATAAAGATAATAATCAATTCGCTACATGGACAGCATGAAAACTAAATTTAGGTATAGGATACTTGTGCATTTTTTTTTTTGGTGGAAGATATAGGTCAAAATTAACATTTTTAGCCAATGGTCATTGGCCAGTACACTAATTTTTCTAACTGGCTATTTTTTTCAACTACTGGCCAGTAACAAAGTTACAAATGTTCCATACAAAATTGTGTTTTTTCAAGCTAAGAACAATGTTATTTACTATTTCTGTTACTTACCATTCAATAGGATTGTACATCACAGGTGATTCTGAAGGGAAAAAAAAAAAAAAAAACTGAAGTTAGGGATGCACCGAATAGTCATTTTGGTCGAATACCGAACATTCAGCCATCCAAATAGTAACTATTCGGCCGAATACCGAATATTTGGCTTTTCAAATACAGTCGAGTCTCTATATAACGAAATCAACCGTTCCAGTAAAAAAAATTTCATATAGAGAAATTAATCTTTTGAATTAAGTATTTGAAATATTTAAAAGTAAATATTAACCTAACATTTTATTTCTTAATTATTTAAGTTGTTTCAAAAAAGAGAACAGACATTTATTTAAAAACTTAATGAAAATCAAATGAGGAAGACTTGCATTAATTTCAGACGAAGAAATCTGTAATTTTTTGTTGTTTTTGATTTTAAAATTGTTACGCTCTCCAATAAAAAAAACTTTTAGCAAGGAATGAAAAATTGTCGTTAACATTTTCCTCCATTTGAAGGCCTCCCTTATGTGCTTTTCATTGATTCCTCTCTTACGTGTATCAATCCAATTGACTCTGTTTCGAGAAGGATGTGGAAAGGTGTGTGGTAGGTGAGATGAATTTGTTGCATTTAAAGAACAAGGAGAGAAGTAATATAAAAAAAAAAATCTCAGCACTGACGATAAATCAAAAGTAAGTGATGGAAAATTGATACCATACGAAGCTTTTTAAAACTGAATAAATTAAGATCAATTTATGAAAAAATTCGTTATACGGAGATAGATATTTCGCTAAAGACTGTTTTTAATGTAATCATGCGAAAAGGGGACCGTTCCAACTAAAAATTCGTTATATAGAGAAATTCGATGTATGGAGTTTCATTATACAGAGACTCGACTGTACTTTTTATGTTTCAAAGTTTAAAGGTATTAAAATGTTACTTTTTAAAACAATTTTACATAATGTTTAATAAGAGAAACTTACATTTTGATAAACAAGAGTTTTTTATAAAAACATTCAGTATTAAAAAAATATGCCTTTTTTTAATTAAGAAGCATAATTATTAGGGATGGGACGAATAGTGATTTGGCCGAATACCGAATATTCGGCCAAAATTTAGGCCGAATACCAACTTTTTTTTCAATAAAGGAAATAAATTTTGATTACATATAATTTTAAAAATAGGAGCTCATTAATAATTATTACTTTTAATTGGGCTTTTAGATGTATTTTTAAACTTGTAAAACTCATTTTAACTCAAAAAATTATGAAATTGCATCATATTCTTTTATGCTAATGTATATCAAATTGATTTTCAGCAAGTCAGGATGGTAAGGTATTTCCTTTAAAATATGAGGAATGTAGTTCAGTTTTATTATCAAATGATACTTTTATCCTTTCTTCCATCCAAAATTAATAATATTCTTAATCTCTTTCTCTCAGAACTCACAAGGAGATATTTTCTGAAATAACCTTTAATGAAGTAAATTTGATCATTTAGAGTTTGCGTCCCTAATGATAAGCAAATTTCTAAGAATGAGATTGTTCTGAAATCAGTTGCCAAGCTATAAATTACAAATTATGTTAAAGCAAAAGGTTATGCTTAAAGTAGAATGCATATGTTAACAAAATCTTTGACATTTGAATCGGTGCATACAATATTCAACTTCAATAGTTCACTTATTCAACAAGCATTAAAAGGATAAACAGAAATTGATAACAACATAAATGAAGGGAGATGTAAATTAAAGATATATGCATAATAATGTTACATATTTAAGTCAGTAATCAGGCAAATAATTATTTAAAAGGGGAAACTACAGAATAAAAAAAATACTTTGTTCAGTATTTAGAATTTATGTTTAAATATTTATAAAATCATCTTCATAAAACAAGTTGTGTCATCTAAGCATATCTTGTTTGACATCAGTTCTGTTTTCAGATGTACCGCTGTATTTGGAATAGTGATATTTGATGTTTAATTTAAAAAATAAATCTTCGTTAATACATCTAGTGAATGAATTTTTTTATTTCCTACTTTATAGAAAATAAGTTATGAAATTCATAAAAGCCTTTTTATATGTGCATGGAATTTGCAGACATTAATAAATATTAGAGTGTTTTAGAATAAGGCAGTGTTTTTTTTTTTTTTTTCTATAAGTGCTTTTATATCTTGAATTGTAATGTATCATTCTCTAATGAAGACATTTCTTGTATAATTAAATCTCCAACTTAGGCTGCATTTTCTAAAATATCACTAACTTTTATAGGAAATACAGAAAGGCTGTATATTTTTTAGTATCTGAATAACTGTATATTTTCTAAGTAAGAATAAGAATGACTTCATGAATGAAGTAGCCAATTTGGATTAGAGAAAAAAAGTTGCAAGAAATGAAATTCTTTAAATCCTAAATTTATTTGGCAAGATATCTTTCACTATTCGGCGAGATTTTAGCAATATTCGGCTAATGGTATTCGGCCGAAGTATTCGGTGAACAAGCCTTCAATATTCGGCCAACCGAATATTCGGCAAAAGGGCCGAATACCGAATAGTGGCCGAATATTCGTCCCACCCCTAATAATTATGAGACTTTTTCAATTAGTAAAATTTTAAAATTCATTTCTTCTACGAATTGAAACAAACATTTTGAAATCAAAGAGAAATAATGAAAAAATAGTTGAAGAAAAACTGTACAGTCTCATATTTGTTCTTTTTAAATAACTCAAGGCAGATTTTTTTTCAATGTAAAGTATACAGTGGCGGTCAAAAGTTTCCGGCCAGCAAAACTTTTTCAATTAATTTGTAAATATACCCATATGAAGAGAAATCTCAAAGTGATATTTTTACATTTTATTGACATAATAGTTAGGAACTTACTTATAGAAGAACATGTAAATATCAATAAATTTAACTGACAAAATTAAGTATAAAGGAAAATGAATGTTCTCAAAAGTTTCCAGCCACCTTCACAAGTTTGTAAAAAAATGGTATTGTAATAGAAAATTACAGTGATCAACAACATTTACGATCACCTTATTAGTATTTTATCGCACTACTATTTTATTATAGCTTTAGCAATAAGTACTGCGGCGCAGCAACGTGACATTCATACAATCAACGGTTAAAGATCGTCTATGGTAAGTTTTTCCCACATTTCTTGCAATTTTGGTGAAATTTTGGCTGAGTTGGAATATTTATAGTTCCGCAGACTTTTGTCATCTTCTTTTCAAAGGTTTTCTATTGGATTCATGCTGGGCGCTTGGCTGATCATTTCAAAAACGAAATTTTTTGTGCGAAAACCATTGCTTATCAAGGATTGCAAACATTATTTACGTCGTTATCATTTTAAGAAAAATAGATGCGATCAAATTTTTTATCGAATAAGGCAGAAAATAGGCTAGCAAGATATCCTTATACATTGTATAATTCACCTGGCTGTGGATTTCAAATAACGGACTGTCACTTTTTGAAGGAAATACTCCCCACGGCATAACGTGTCCTCCGCCATGCTTCATTGTATGAATAACATAGGTTGAATCATATCTTTTGCTGTTAGGTCATCGGACGTTGTGTCTGTCATCACTTCCAAAACTGTTTCAAATTCGATTGATGGAAAAATAGAACTTTTTTCTAGTTTTCACTTGACTAGACTTTGTGTTCCTTGGAAAATGAAAGTAGGGTACGTCAGTATTTTTTTTACCTATGAAAATTTTTTAACACAGACTATTCCATGAAGTTCTGTATCACATCAGCATCATTACATGGTAGACTAACTTATTTCAGCAATATTTTCATTCCGTAAATCACAATATATTGCAACGGAATTTTCATGCAGATTATCAATGGTTTTTCTCCTGGTAATTCTGTCTGCAGGAATAGCAATTTTTCGGGGTCTCCCGGACCTCTGAAAGTTCTGAAAGCCATAACCATCTTTATTTAATTTTGTAAATATTGTTTACAGTCGATTTTAGCAATCGATAACTTAGCCGCAATATCTCGAGAAGATTGTTCTTTTAGCGACAAACTAAGATCACTCATTTATGAATAATAGGTAATTGTTGAACTTTTCAAATTTGAATTCAAACTATGCTATACATGTTGATTCATTCATAAACACAACCAAAAAACACTTTATGCATAGAAAAAAACTAAAGAATGATAAGTGGCTGGAAACTTTTGAGAACATGCGTTTTCTTTTATATTTAATTTTGTCAATAAAATTTATTGATATCTATTCTTCTATAAGTAAGTTCCTAACTAATATGTCAATATAATGTATAAGTATTACTTTGAGATTCCTCTTCATATGGGTATATTTACAAATTAACTGAAAATTTTTTGCTGGCCTGAAACTTTTAATTGCCACTGTAAATACTTTCAACTTAATTCTGAATAAAGGAATGTCTAGTTCATAGTCCTTTTCTTATGAATAGTGGCATTTTCCATCCTTCCCATCATATCATATTTTACAGAAATCAAAGCATGTGAGTATGTGAGTTGAAAATATGGTATCTTATTTATTGTTAATGCAGCAAACGAAAACACAAGTTTGACCTAGAGTGAGATGAAATACAATGCATTTATGATTCAATAAGTTGATTACGATTATGGTTTCATAAACAAAAAATTGTCTACCTTGATAGCAATTACTAATCTCAAAAATTTTCCTTTCCTGTTTAAGGCAGGGTTGTTATGATTTTGCCCAGCCCAAAAAACCCGGGTGGGTTTTTTCTGAAAAAACCCAGGAAAAAACCCAAGTGGGTTTTTTTCAAAATTTCAACTTTAAATTACATATATAATGTATTTATATTACATATATAATGTATTGCAATATATTTCTTAATATCAGTACACAACTCATAAAATTTATAACCATCACCCCCCACACCAAAGAAAAGAAATGTCCTAATTATATCATCACAATTTTTAAAAGAAATAATTGTTAGTTAATCTCTGTAGCATGTGTAAGAAACACAATTTTTTTCCCTTAAAAAAAATACTTTGATGTGTAATGTGTTCTATGTTATAAAATAGAAACTCATAACAAAATACCATATATGCTTAGAATCCTAATTGAATTATGTAGCAGGGTTCGTGATTTTTTTTTGATTTTTTTAATAAAAATCAAAACAATCGGATTTTTTTTATTTAAATCGGATTTTTTTGATTTAAATCAGATTTTTTTGATTTTTTTAAAAATTGCCACATATTATTATTATTTTATGACTTTTTGTTTAATTTAAATAATATAAAGTTTACATACATAGACATGCATATTATTAGTAATAGACACAATTTACATAAATGATTCATATTATTTCAAGGTAAAATTTTAGGCTATGAAAAAAATCTTGATTACACAAAATGCATGAAAAACTACTCAGATGTCAAAAATTAATTCAACCTTCAATATTTTAATTAAAATAAAAAACATCTGCAACACACAAAAAATTTAAACAAAATTCGAAGTTTTTAACTAAGTTTTTAACTTTAAGTGTTGACTGAGAAAAATGAGTTCAATTGCTGCCATCAAAATACTTAAGGCCAGAGGACACAAATTGAGATGTCATCCCTATCGACTGACTTCTCAGTAGTGTTGGAATTTACACAAGAAAATTTTGAATAGCAATTTTATTTTACTTGTGGAAAATTTATCATCTTATAAAACAATAACTATTTAAACTCACTAATAAGAACTTGGAATCCCTAAATAAAAATTCAGCCAGAGAAGGAATGCTACAGTGTTGCCGCATCTGGATATTTTTTTATTGGGGGATTCCAAATTCTCTTGTGTATGTTTAAGTTTAAGAAGTAATTAATCATAAGTTAATCAGTATGTTCAGTGTTTTATATGATGATTGATTCATTCCACAAATAGAATAAAAGTAAATTGTTAGTCAAAATTTTCTAGTGTGAATTCCAACATAATTGAGAAGTAAGTCAATTAGTGAATACCTCACAATTTGTGTCCTCTGGTCTTGAGCATTTTGATGGCAGCGGTTTAACAGTTTTATCTGTTGATTTTTAATTTCTGAAAGTATCAAACCAAAGGCAAAAAACATTTGTTCGATTGAAGCAGATAAATATATCGCAGTAAAAAGCTAGTTGATCATTAATTCTCTTTTTAGTATGAGCTTTTTCGATAACTGTAACAAAAATACCTTCCACCATTCTAAAGGACTGAGATCAATTATATTAAATTAAATAAATAAATAAATTGCTGATTCAGATTTTGCTCAAATCCTTATATAGCAGGCTTCACCAAAGTACAGCACATAAAGTCATACAATTTTATTTTACCTCAACTTGCAAAAGTTTTTCTAAATACTAATGAGTAAATATTCAAATATTTAGTATATTTCTGTTTAGATTTCTTTACCGTTGCAAGATTATTTTATAATTTGATTCAAATGAAATTTGAAAGCATTTTTTTTCTAAACTTTACATTTATTTTACTTTTTTACTAAGCTTAAGCTTTATCTTTCTGAAAGTTGTTTGTTTATATATGGTATATAAAACTAAATTATATTAAAGCACATTATTATGTTTGTTTCATCTGAAATTTATTTAAAAATAACTTAAAAGAAAAACTGATTTAAATCAATGATTTTTTTTTTAAAAATCAGTTGATTTAAATCGTGATTTAAATCATGATTAAAATCAAGCCGATTTAAATCAACGAACCCTGTTATGTAGACATGTAGAATTACTTGGCTTATTCTATTATTTAGTAATAACAAAAAAAATAATTTATAAATTATTACTAATAATCAATTTATCTAAAAGCAAAGCATAATTTTGATTACTGTCATTGATTTATATACATTTGTAATCAATTAGCTACTTTAAATTTAGTAATAAGTACATTTTTTTTTTCAAGCATTCTGAACCACCTCCCGTAACCCCCAAAAACCCTGAAAAAACCCGAAAAACCCTGATAAAACCCGAAAAACCCCTAAAAACCCTGATAAAACCCCAAAAACCCTGAAAAAACCCAGTGGGTTGGGTTTTTTCTGAAAAAACCCGGGTATCAACCCTGGTTTAAGGTCTTTTGGGAAAAGCAAGAAACAGATTATTTACTAAATAGAATTTAGGAACTTGCATCTGCACTCGCATCATTTATTCCTAGGAAGAATCCTAATAAATCATAATTTTAATCCTTCTCATGGTTAATTTTCTTAAGTTAGACTTTACAAACAGCAAATAAATAATGTAAAAACATTGTATATTATTTAAATATGTTTTTATTTCTAATTATCTTAAATATATTAATAAATTGACAGTTAAAAGTAGAAATTGTGAAAAGTTTTTTAAAATGCGTTTTAAAAGGCTTTATTAAGTATTGGATTCGGCCGAATACTTTGATATTCGGCCAAACCGAATAGTTTGATATTCAGCCTAACCGAAAGGTAACCGAATATTCGGTAATATGGCCGTGTAGGCCGAAAACCGAATATTCAGTACATCCCTATCTGAAATTAACAACAAATTTTTGAAAAGTGATAGAAGTAGGGGGAAATCCATTTCGGGCACTGTCTATGACAAGTGGCGTGGCGAATGCTAATTATGTGCTACACTGGAAGAGAGTTCAATTGTTGCATCATTAATAAATAATAATTTGATTAATCAAAAACAGATGGTTTATAATCAAAGGTAGATGAAAAACTGTTTGTTGTAAAAAAACTAGTTGGATGTATGAAAATGATACTGTATGAAAATGATAATACACATTTAAAGAATATACTTCAAACGTTTGTAAGCCAATGTAACATTGTCAATGTATCATAAACACAATTCGAACAGAAAATACATGCTACACAAGAATATAAATAACTTAAACAAAAAGCAATACTTCAAAATCAATTTAGAATATAAATTATAAAAGCGCTTACCTGTTTTAAATGAGAATTAACGTAAGACAGGTGCTTGAAACAGACGAGAGACGTTGTTCCACGCGACAGACCGCCATGTTTTGTTTTGGGTTGAAATGTTGAAAAGGATGCTTGTCTCTGATTGGTTGAATATTTGTCTGCCCGATTGCACAGAAAACCGCACTTTGGATTTATCGAAGAAAACTCTTAGCTGGGATTAAGTATTTTAATTAATAAAAATACTCTTTATTTTCCCCTTAGTATAGAACAAGATTCTTTTATATAACTTTAGGAACTTGTTATATTACTTTAAGATGAATTTAATAACTTCAGCTAAATATTCTAACATAAAAATGAGAGTTTACCAAGTTACTTTCTTTAGTTTAGCATCTTTTTAAGTTGTACTACACATATTGATTATTTTCAATCACTAAAATTTTGATATGATTTAAGTTCATCGTTAATAAGATATATTACAATAAAAATATTATTCCTTTTTTAATAGTGGTTGAAATTAGCTTTGCGAAAGCATTGAGCTCTGTGAGTTCAAAATGAAATTTGTTTTTCAGAAAGTTAGGCAAATTTTTTAAAAATTAAATTTGTATTTTGTATTTGAAAATTTTCAGAGTTGGAATTGGGGGAAATGATAAATATTTTGGAAATTAATATATGGAGAGGGCCCCTCGAAGTCCAGGGCTCATAGGCAAAGTCCCGATTTGGCCATGCAATAAAAAAGACCTCTTCCCAAAAAAGTATATATAATTAAAAAAAATTTAAATTCTTAAGTTTCCATAAGTTTCAATATTTCAGATCCAGCATTGGTCAACATCGACCAATATTGACCAATATCGGTAAAATAAAATCGGTCTTTGCCAATAGAGGCCAAGATTGGCTAATATTGGAATTGGTCATGGCCGATATAGACCGATATTGAGAAATAGACTTTTTCTACGTAAATTTACAGAATTTAAGATGTTATAAAAATGTATTCCTACCTTCCATTTTTCCAAAAATGTACAACACATAAATTAAAATTTTAAATATTAAAAATTCCACAAGTTTTTATATTTTAGATCCAATATCGCCGAACATCGATCAATATTGGCTAATGTCGGTAAAAGGCAGTGGTGTAATGGCAAAAAATCCAGAGAGTATACGCTCAAAATATAGGGTATGGTATACCCTAAAATGTATATACTATAGTTTTCTTGAGAAGCAGAGAGTATATGGTGTTCCTTAAAAAAGTCCAGAGGGTATACGGCGTATACCCCCGTATACCCTCCACTAACATCCCTGGTAAAAGGTAACCTGTCTTTGCCGATGCACGCCAAAGTTGTCCGATATTGGGCAATATCGAGTCGATACTACTGTGCTACCATGCTTACCTGGGATGATGCATTTTTCACGATTTCGCAATAGCTATATCGCAAGAAATAATACATGAATTTTTATCAAACTTCAGATTCAGTTTTAACCCCTTATTAAAATTAGTCCTGATTAGTTTTTTGTGTATATCACCCTGCAAGTGGCACTATTATGCAGAACTTATTTCAGATTCAGTAATAGCGCTATCTCAGAAACTAATGCACGGATTTTCAGCAAACTTCAGATGCAGTTAGGAGTTCACGTAAGTTGTTAATGATTAGATTTTGGTGTAAATCACATAACCGGTGGCGCTGTTATACTGCACTTTTCAGGAAGTATTTACATATATGAGATAAGAAAATTTTTGGAGTGCCACCACCGATTAATTTTTCGATAAATTTACCAAAACAATAGCATATTAAAACCAGACGATAATTTTATGCGATAATTTAAACCAGACAATAATTTAATTAAATAATAATAATATTTTCAACAAACAAAATAAAACGTTCTGTTATGACGTCATCGAAAGACCTTTATTCAAAGGTATTTGTCCGTAAAAAAAATGGCTAGGCAGCAGATTTGAACATCCTGCATAAAAAAACGGGCGTTGCCCGTAAAAACATATTAGTACTCCGAATTTATGTTTCCGCAACGTACATTTACGCAAGTGTACCGTTAAGCTTCAAAAACGGACAACTACCGTCAAATATTACGGTAAATGCCCGTAAATTTACATTTTTTTTTACAGTGTATACTGTGACGCATTGACCAATTTTTTTTATAAAGATAGAATGTATTTTTAAAAATGCTGTCAAAGTGAGTATTTCGCACAAAATTTTCCGAAGCAATCATTAATAAAGTATGTGTAAAAGATGTATTCAAACAACAAATCGGTTATTTTATGACTCATTTTTAAATTAAATTTTTTTCTCAAATGCATTCAACTGACAGTTTTTTGTTATTTAGGAACTGTATAATGTACTGTTTTGGTCGATTTTTGAAATAAATTCAGAATTTATTTCAAAATATGTTGTCAAAATGGGCATTTGAGCGGAATTTTTCTTAAGATGATTCTGATAAAACCAGTTTTTGCAGAAAAATGAAATTAAAAATTTTTCATAAACGGCCAAATGAAGTTATTAAACTGGGTTTATCTCTAATCATATATATATATATATATATATATTATTTATTTTTTTTAAATGAGCACTCTTCGAAATCTACCTCCGCTTATAGGCCCAGCCGACACGGATTTTTTTCTTCTTTTGTTCTAAACTACATTAATTATTTAATGAATCCCTATTTCAATATTGAAAGATTTCATAATCTAAATAATCAATAATACATTGCATATTTACCGTTCTGTGAACGCATCATAATTTAAAAATAAATTGTAAATTTATCCAATAAATATGTATGCAGTATTTTTTAAAAGAATCCTAATTGAATGTTAACCCATTAAACGCCGCTATATAAACAACGTTAATAAATTATAACTTTTTGAATTTTTTAATATACATTGGATGTCTCTATTATAGAGCAGTTGAATTTTTTTCGAAAACTGTAACCGTTTATTAAATAAAGCATGTTCCCGGAGCGGGAGCGTTGGCGTGTAATAGGAGGAAAATTTTCCCCAGGCAGAAGTCAGGTACGGTGTTTTTTTCTGCTAATTATAAAATAATTGTAAGAAGTTGTGCCCTTAAAATTTTTACAAAGCAATGAATTACTTTTTAGCATGCCATAAATATGACTTAGAACAATTAATTTATTGAATATGCAGGTATAAATAATTTCATATTGAATTAAAAAATCAATATTTCTTTTGGATTTTGAAATTTCAAGGAACAAATAATTTTAACAAATAAATTTTAAATAGAAAAGCTTACCTTTTTAATTATTTTCTTTTACAATTTTCTATGAAAATACAGGGAACAACTTTGATGCAGCATTACATTGCATTTTTCACACTTCATTCGAGTATTTTTTTTTTTTCATAATTTACATCGGGATTGTTTATCCGCACTAACAATAAAATGATTTATACCGTCAACCTGCTGTCACCCGGATGAAGAGCGGTGACGTAATGTTTAGAATACGAAAAATGGATACCTGTTTTCATGATGACAGGTATAATGTTATACTTCCCGAAAAACAACATATCTTTTCTTATGTAAATATATTAATGTTAGTGTTTGTTTTTTATATGTTTGTGACGTGCTAATAAATAGAAAAAATGCCAAGAGGAATTTAATTTAAAGAACCAAACACGAACAATCCCGACTATAGTTTCATGGAATAATAATGTTCGATAGAACTCTCGTCCACTTCACCTTTCTTTATGAAAGCGCGCTCTCAAACATAGGGGGGAGGGAATGCTACCGGTTCTGGCCAACGCTCCCGCTGTGGGAACATTCCATGAAAACCTTTCTATTGTTGCTTTAAATGCAGCTATTTACTCCGAATTTGAAATATGTTGTTATTTGGAATGTTGACTTTAAAACGTGGTTGTACTTGAAAAAAATGAGATTATTTTTTTTTCTTTTTTAGTAATTTTACTGGAGATTGTCGGAAAACCGAAAAATATCTTTTTTCAAAAATCTGCAAAAAATAGAAAAATTAAAAATATTATTTTGAAAAAAATATGTTTTAGACTCTATGCTTTTGACTTTTCTATAAAATGTATTTTTTTCAAATAGCTTTAAAATATTTTTAGAAAAAAAATAAAAAATAGATGTTCCCGCAATGGGAGCTTTGGCGGTTAATGGGTTAAGTAATATCTGCATTTTTTGCAGAAATTGAGTAGGGCCAGATTGAGCCGGACTGAGCCTCTTTTCACTGATTTTTGTACAGGCAGGGCTCGGACTGAATTTTTAATTTTTACACCGGGTCACGGCGAAATAACTTTCCATCAGTAAGGGCGGGCCCGGGCCTCGAATTTCCGGCCCATGAGAATCTCTGACAGTATTCTATAACCCTTTGAATAAAACACATTATATAAGGGTGGTGACAAACCACTTTGCAAAAGGTTAGCAATGGAGCAGTATTCGGGATCAATATTAAAAAGAATATTGCCCAATTAAAATGATGGCTTTGTATTCACAGGCCGTTTACATTAATTGTGTATTACAGCGTTATTTATTTAAAGAATGACACCCTCGGAAAAAAAAGGAAGTTGGATTACTTTTTCCCATTTTACCCAATTATTCTTAACCACTGAACCCACAAAATTAATCACAGATACATTTTATAAAATTAAACAATTATCTAAAATTTGAATCAAATCAGATAAGTCTGCTAAAAAATCATTCATATGATTTAAGGAGGGTAATCCCTCATCCCTCCCTTTATACTTAATCATTAAACCCTCAAAAGAATTCAGGGATTCGTCTTTGAAAAAAAAAATGTATTCAAAATTACGGCAAATCGGATATAACTGCATAAAAACCCATTTATCTAATTTAAGGAAGGTGATAAAACGCGTATAGCCCATTATACGTAATCAAAAGGAAAAACCCATATTAATTAAAGAAACGCTTGATCAAATGAATCCATGTCCAAAATTTTAAGCAAATTGTATAATTTTGTATTATAACCAATTTATCTAAAAGGAAGGGAAAAAATTGTAAGTTTCCCCCTTATATTTAGCCGAAGAACTACAAAATTAATTAGTGAAGCACTACATCAGAATAAACAAATCCAAGATTTGCAACAAACCTGTCAATTTTGCATGAAAAATCCATTTGCCAAAATTTGGCGGGATCCCCCCGTTCTTCCCGTTGTTCTTATTCAATTAACCCCCAAAACTAATTAGGGAAGCGCATTACCAGAATGAATCTATTTCTAAAATTTGAAGCAAATCAGTAAATTCTACGTGAAAAATGCATTTGCATAAATTATGGGGCGTTACTCCTATCTCCCCCTTCCTTTATACTTAAAAAATGAACACCCGCAACTAATCATGGAGGCGCCTCAATGGTCCTATATCTAAAATTTGAATAAAATATGCTAATAATGCAAGGAAACCCATTATTTGAATTGAAGGAAGGGGGCGAATCATCCTCTCGCCCCCTCTCCCCTTATTCTTTTCCATTGACCTCCCAAAATTAATTAGAAAAGTTCCTCATAAGAATAAACCTACATTGAATGTTTGATGCAAATCGAGTATTTCTATCAAGAATTGTTGCTTTACGTACTTAGGTACATACAGAACCTACGGCCCCCATTAGATCTCAGGCTTTGATAGCCTGAGAAGATAAAAACACGTCAAACTACATTATTTCTATCAAGAGTTATCGCGTTACTCACATACGTACGTACATACGTACGTACATACATGCGTACATACATATATACAGAACCTGTGAGGTCATTATTTCTTTGGCTTTGACGCCTTGGAGCTAAAAACACGTAAAACTACTAGGATAAGATAGATAGCCTAGGATAAACTAGATCAGCCTAGAACAAACAAGAGTGTTGGCATTGAGGCGGTCATTGAATTCAATAAAATCACGCCAAATTGAATTGGCCTAGGATAAACTAGATCGGCCTAGGATAAACTAGTTCAGAGCAATAAAAAACAGTCTAGACTAGTTTATCCTATAAGAGTTAGGCCAAACTAGTTTGGTCAAGGAAAATTTAGTTCGTCCTATGGGCCTTAGGATAGACTAGTTTGGCCTAGGAAAAACTAATCTATCCGATGGGCGTTAGGATAGACCGGTTTGGCCTAGGAAAAACTAGTCCATCCGATTCGCGTTAGGATAGACCGGTTTGGCCTAGGAAAAATTAGTTTATCCGATGGGCGTTAGGATAGACCGGTTTGGTCTAGGCCAATCTAGTTTGGACTAAAATTGGGTTTGGCCTGTAACATATACATACTGATAAAAAGTATTTGTTATCAAAAAGAAAAGCTACATTTTCAAAAGATGTTTCTATTTTAATTTAAAAGTGAAATTCATAAATTAAATACACACTTATTTCATACAGTAATTAATTCACAAAGTTTTAAAGTATTTCACATTCATGAAAATTTTTGGAGTGATGGTAATAAGTTTTCGAAAACAGAAAATTATTTATACAAGTTTTCTGATTACTAAATGCGTTTTGCTTTTAATTATCTATTGCTTGAATAAATATCATATTACTAATAAAGAAAATTTCGATGTAGTTGTATAATTAATTACATATTTTTAAAAATATATATAATTGTTTAATTTTTAATCTTAGATTTTTTTAAATATTTTCTTCCGCTTATTTATCTATAAATGAAAAATAAATGTATATTAGCATTAAAACTTTATTGTTTTTTTAATAGCACTTGTAACAGTATTTATCTGTGAAAATACTTTTATAGAAATTACTTAACCTACAAAAATATAAATAAAACATCTAAATTGTCTCAAACAATTTATAACGCGACGAATGAGAAATGCATACCACGGTTATACTAAAATATTTTAAAAGATTTTATATTGTAGGCAAAGTGAGAAATCTGAAGATTTTAAAACGCAATCAGTGGTTTGATATAAAAGTCGGAATTACTTTTTGATGTGGTTCACTGTTTTGATATTGCGAATGGAATTTCATCGTTATTTTTCCATCCATTCAATATACTCTCTTTTCGATCATCTTTTTCTGCGTTTTATTTTTAGCCTTTAAAATCAATTTATTGTTTCCTGAATAAATTTTGAAAGATAGTCAAAGACAAAACAAAAGCGCAAGCAATCTACCAATAAAAATAATTTATTTTCTCAGTTCAAAAAAAAAATTTGTTTATTTTAAATTTATAAACATTAGTACTGTCTTTTATATACAGCATATTAAAAAGTTTTACACTATTTATTCGCTAACAACAAGAAAGTTCTTGCTTTTCTTTAAGTTTAACAAACTTGATAAAATGGCTGAGATCAAGTAATTTATTATGCCAGGATGCTTTCGACAAGCAGTTGGAGAGGTAAGACCTTCAATATTATGTTGTAAATCGCATCTTAATTAGTGTTCTACATAAACAATTTTTAAGACCGAAATAAAATTTCGGCAATCTTCCTATTTTCAGCCCTTCTTTGTCAATCATAATCATTATAATCCCAAAATTCTAGAAGAATCCGATAAGTATTTTTTTTTTATATATATTTGACAAAATATCGCAAATTGAAAACAGAAATGTTCGGCTAATTGAGTCCGGTGTTTAACAGTCACATAGTGTATTTAGAAACCTGATAATTTCATAGGGATCCTATGTAAATACTTTTTTCGTCGGCAGGGTAATCAATTAGTACCAAACTGCGAAAATTATATGTCCTTTTAACTCCAAAAATGATAACCATATTAACTAACAGTTTACTGCATCGGGTTATGTGTCTCATTTTCAATTAAAATATATCTTTAAATTGAAATTTGAATGAAATACAAAGTCATGAAAAATTCAAGTGTATGGAAAATATGATTACAAATATTTTGGTAACTAATTAGCCGATTGACTCCATTTTTTATTCACCGTTTGTTTTTATTGGCTTTTACATTCACCCCTTAAAATAAAACATTTCGAAAATTTTTATACACCTTTAATCAGAGTGAATAGTTCGAGAGTTTGAAAAAATAATACTGGATAATCGAAATTACTGATATTAAATAGACTTCTTCCTACTATTACATACTAAGGGCATACCAAATTTCAAGTCTCCATCTCAATTTTTATGAGAGATAGAGCATTTAGAGACACACAGACGGACAGACTGGCTGATGGACAGACGGCCATTTTTTTTAAACATGTTTTTCTGAATCTCCTGTATCTGAAAAGTGTAAATCAGACAAAACACGAATTCGATTTTCAAAACGATTTCAAGACTCACCTTATATTACGTATGATGAGTAAATAAAAATTGCATGGTTCTAACAACTTTTTAATTTTTAGTCCAGCAATAAATATTTATGCTCTGGGAAGTGGACATTTCCTGTATATGTGGCACTGCAAATCAGTAAATAAAGTAACAATACTTGTGCACGTGCTTCTCTAAAATTGTTTCAGTTACTCTTTATTTGTGACCTTAAACCAACGCTGTACTTGGTATGAAAGAAAAATTGGTATGAAAGTAATTTTCATATATTAAATTTATAGAATAATAAAACAAGTAAGGAAAATCATGCGTTAAGCAAAGATTATGAAACACTTTCCTGAAAACTTAAACAAATCTTCGTTACCTAGGGAAGTAATATATTATTATCCATTATCAAATATGTATTCCAATACCTTTGAACAAACTTGTATTACATTTGTCTGTTGATATATGTACTATATAATGTGGAAATTTATTTTATCAAGAAAACTACAGCAGGTTGAAATTTCTCTTTCAACAATTTTTACTAATGGATAGGAACATATTTAAATATTTTCAATAAGCCCTATAGTATCTTTATTATCCTTATTACGCACGCTATAGCATTTAGTTAAATTTAGTTCAAACTATAATACTCTTAAAACTACATAAATCACATTTCCACAAAATACCCATAGGCGACCATGTATTCAGTTCTTTTCGTGGCCTTGTATACTAATTTATCTATATTATACAAACTATTCTTAATAAACTGAAGGCACTTCATCGTAAAAATGCATAAATTATTTAAAAACTACTTTTAAGAAAATCACGCTTGTATTAAGTAACTTTTAGGAGAACTTTTGTATTGTCTTATATATCAAGTATAGCATTTATACAAATCATTATAATATGCATAAATTTAGTGAAACTTAAAACGCATATCATAATTAAAAATACTTTCATTCCATGCATCCATCCATCAGCCATCATCGATAATATACAGTACTTCGCAGAGAACCACTATTTGAAATCTTTTGTTTGTCCGTGTAAATTCTATACACTTCGTATTATGCGTGAAATAACTTATATTTAAGCCTCAGCGAAACTTAACAATTTTATTTTGCATGGATTAGATTAATGTAGTTAAAATATATCGCACATTATTCCTTCCTTTACCATTATGTCATGGAATTTTTTGTGTAATTTTATAAATGAATATTAACTATTCTTTTTCAAATTTTACAAGAAGTAT
This sequence comes from Maratus speculifer, assembly GCA_964019185.1. Classification (NCBI taxonomy): domain Eukaryota; kingdom Metazoa; phylum Arthropoda; class Arachnida; order Araneae; family Salticidae; genus Maratus; species Maratus speculifer. The sequence goes on from OZ025292.1 coordinate 228,880,243, forward strand.
ATTTTAGTGCACTTCATAAATGCATGTTTGACAGAGCATATGATCTTTAAAATTTGAGTGTCCATGTAAATAAACTAATCATGCTAGAAACTTCATTTGCAGTTAGGTTCGTGCTAGGGTAAACATAATAACTAAAAATGAGGATAATGAGAGTATATTTACGGGTGTTACAGTGCTAAAAGGCAAACAGACAAAGCGAAATGATAAACACTTTTTCATAAATACTTTTGTTAGAAGATGTTAAAAAAATATTAATATATTCTTAATAGTAATATATTCTTAATAGTAATATTCTTTCTTAATATTTCCAAATACAGATTTTTTAATTAATAGATATTTACATAATTAAAGTATCATTAATTATTTTAATCGTTAAAAAATTTCGTATATTTACACGCAGAAAGAAATTTTTAATTTAAAATTTACAATTCAATAAATAAAAGTACGATAATTGAAATTAATTTTATTATTTACGTGAAATATTAATCGCAAAATGCATTGCACTTTAGAAAACTTGAGAAATTTCATATTATATATTAGATTATTTCCGCTTTCTTCCTCCAATGTGAAGAATATTCATTATACATTTAATGAGTATGTACTTTTCTTCTTTATTCATGTTTATTTCAATTGATTTATTATCATTTATGCTTAAAAATACTGCAGATTTTTATTTTTCTGAAATGCACATTTTCATCCTTTTTTATTTTTTATTTTATTTATTTTTTTTTTTACTTTTCTAACTGTCTCCTTCAAGGAAAATAGTATACTACAAAACATTCAAATATTGTTTATCTCTCAAATTCAAGAAAAAATTTAAATAAAAAAATCATTATCTTACAAAAAAGGAAAACAGATTCTAACAGCATATTACGGTAATGGATTTTTCCTTAATGTGCCAATTAAAGTGCGTATCATCTAACTAAACTCGATACTTACATTTGACTGTTAATTGGGATGATGGCATTTTAAAGCTAGAAATTTTCTCCTTCTTTTATATGGAGTAAATTAATGCACAAATTCATTATATATAGTAAACTAATTTGAAGTGTCATCGTAATTATAACAATGATATAATGGTAAGTTATCACACATTAATTAAAATGAACAGGCCATTTTGGTAATAGTTTGATAAAATAACTTTGAAATCTGTTTACAAAAAAAAAAAAAAAAAAAAAGTATACAAAAATAATGTTACAATTAACTTTAGTACTATCATTTAATACTTACTAATATATTTTGTTTATCTAATTATCTCCATGCCTAAAATAGCTTGGGAAAGGCGAATTAATTACATTATTTGAAGTGAAATATAGATAACAATGTAGTTTGAAGTGCGCGTTAATGAAAACAAATACACTTCTTATTTATAAGTAGCACAGTCAAAAAGTAAAAATAAAACAACTTAGATTATTTGAATATTGCAGATTTTTTTCAATAAAATTTAATAAATAGAAATGAGATAATGGAAATTAATTATACAATTTACGTGAAATATTAGTCACAAAAAGTATTGCAGTTCGGAAAACATAAGTATTTACTCATATATATATATATACTTATTTCCAAATATTCATCAATATTCCTTTCGAACATCAATTAATTTTCGAGATATTTATATAAGGAATATTCACTGTACATTTTATAAGTATGTTTTTTTTTCTTTTTTTCTTAGTGTTTATCTCAATTGATTCATCATCATTTACATTTAAAAATATTATAAATTTTAATTTTTCTGAAATTCATATTTTCTTTGTTTTTATTTTTATGTTTGTCCCTTATAATGACAATAGTATACTACTAAATATTCAAATAAATTTTCTCTCTCAAAGTCAAGAAAAAACGTAACGAAAACGATCATTATCTCACAAAAAAGGAAAACAGACTCTAATAGCATATTATGCTAATGAATTTTTCCTTAATGTGCTAATTAAAGAACGTATAATCTAACTAAACCCGACACTTACATTTTACAGTTAATTAGGATGATGGCATTTTAAAGCTAGAAATTTTCTCCCACTTTTCTATGCAGTAAATTAATGCACAAATTAATGATATACAGTAAAGTTATTTGAAGTGCCATCCTATTATAACAATGATATAATGATAAGTTATCACACATTAATTAAAATGAACAGGCCATTTAGGTAATAGTTTGATAAAATAACTTTGAAATCTGTTTTCAAAAAAAAAAAAAAAAACACTATACAAAAAATAATGTTACAATTAACTTTGGTACTATCATTGATTACTTACTAATACATTTTGTTTATCTAATTATCTCCATGCCTAAAATAGCTTGGGAAAGGAGAATTAATTACATTATTTGAAGTGAAATATAGATTACAATGTAGTTTGAAGTTGCGTTAAAGAAAACAAATACACTTCTTATTTATATGTAGGACAATCAAAAAGTAAAAATAAAACAACTTGGATTATTTGAATATTTCAGATTTTTTTTAAAATAAAATTTAATAAATAGAAATAAGATATTGGTAATTAATTATACAATTTACGTGAGATATTAGTCACAAAAAGTATTGCAGTTATATATATAATGAAGTTTTCCTTAATGTGCTAATTAAAGAACGTATAATCTAACTAAACCCGATACTTACATTTTACAGTTAATTAGGATGATTGCATTTTAAAGCTAGAAATTTTTTCCCACTTTTCTATGCAGTAAATTAATGCACAAATTAATGATATACAGTAAATTAATTTGAAGTGGCATCCTATTATAACAATCACATAATGATAAATTATCACACATTAATTAAAATGAACAGGCCATTTAGATAATAGATTGATAAAATAACTTTGAAATCTGTTTTCAAACAAAAAAAACACTATCCAAAAAATGTTACAATTAACTTTAGTACTACCATTTATTATTTACTTATACATTTTGTTTATCTAATTAGTAGCTCCATGCCTAAAATAGCTTGGGCTAAGCGAATTAATTATATTATTTGATTAAAATAGTGATTACACTATAGTTTGAAGTGTGGGTAAAAAAAATCATATTTATATGCAGAGTAATGCATAAAGTAAATAAATAAAAATATATATGGAAATAGATCATTCGATTATTGTAGATTTTTTAAAAATACACAGATTATATATATATATATATATTAGTATTGAGATAAGCTCAGAATTTTTTTTATAAATTTGCTAAACAGTGTATAATGAGATAAAATATAACAGTTTAAAATCTACATACCAATTTGAATGAAGTTTAAATATTAAAAACAATGATAAAGTTATCCCAACAGTTTCAACCAAAATACTCGACCTTTTTCAAGGGAAAATAAAAATTTCAATTGACAAAGACACTTTAATAAGATCGATGATTGATGAAGATAAAACACGGGGACAAAAATGAAAATGAGGAACATGGGGGAAAAGTCAACAAGAATCGCCACAAGTGGTAAAACATGGAGCGGGAAAGCAGCAAGAGGACAACAAAATAAGAAAAAATACTAAGACTGAAAAAAGGGGTGAACTATTTCAGTAAATTGAACCAAATACTAGGGGTAGTAAAAGACATATTATCGCTACATACTTCAAGTTGAGGCGTAAAAATCTCAATACTCTTTCTAATTAAAGAATTGTAAGGGTTATGTTGACGGGGAATAATAATAGCTCTATTAAAGTCATTACCATTGATTTTATTATCTGCATACAACTTAGCTATATGCACATTTTTCACACAATTTTCTGGTTGGAAAGTGTACATTTTGTATATTTTATATAAAAATTTTACTGCGCGATATTCAAATCTTAAATTAGAAACAAAATTACTTAAAAGGTGTTGAAAAATGGATCTTATTTATTCATTATACACCTTAGATCTTTCGGATTCATTATCGAAGGACAAAATTTATTTATTTATTTATTTTTATTATATATTTTTATTTTTATTTTTATTTTTATTTTTATTTTTATTTTTATTTTTATTTTTATTTTTATTTTTATTTTTATTTTTATTTTTATTTATTTATTTATTTTTTTTTTTTTTTGCTTTTTGAAAATGGATGCGAGTGCATCCGAAAGATCTAAGTATATAATAAATAAATAATATCCAATTTTCGATATGCATCTAAATCATTCTAATTTTTCGTCATATTCCCTAATTCCCTATTTCTTAATCATATCTATCATTTATTTATTTCCAATTTCCTCAAAATTAAAACGCGTATATTAATAATTACCTTATTCAAAATCTGAATATAAAACTTTTAATTCCTTCATATTTTTTTTTTTTTTTATCAATATCCAATCTATCATATTCTGAGAGAAGCTAGTTTTTACTTTCGAAATCTTTTAAAATTCACAGTACGATTTTCAATTTTTATTACTAATTTTGTTTTCCACTGTTTCAACTTCTCGCGAAATTTGCTGATTACGAAAATGCTACTCCGAAAATAAAAAACACCCACAAACAGCTACTACAAAAAAAAAAAAAAAAAAAAAAAAAAAAAATGCTATTAGGAAATAAGGAACCATTTTCCTAAAATACTCCCCTATCTCACGTCAATGGCTGAAAAACTAGGCACCTCTCACTGATTGATTCATTCCTAAATGTTAATTTCCTAAATTTCTCCATAGGCGAATGCTCCGAAACCTAGCTCAGAATTCCCCGTGCCGTGTGCTCGGAGATCAGATTTCAGTCTAGTTTTCCAGATTTTTAAAAATATTTCAAAGTGTCTGCACGGCATGTAGAGTTTGAATTTTATTCAAAAATATTTAGCGCGATGTAGTTATTGACGCTTCATCCTAAGACCATTAGGAAATTTCTCACCATGTGGGAAAAGTTCACAATAAAATGATTATTGCCTTTTTAAAAAGCGTTTTTTCACTGCGCGCTCAGATAAATGTAATTTTTTAACATTAAATAATTTATAAATTTGGAAATTCGGAGTAGGGTAGGGTCGTCCAGGGCAATTTCGTAAATTTTGAATGCTCCTCTCATGTTACAACCTTTAAATGCTGTGAGTACTTATTTATATCATTCACATACGGTATCCGTTATTTTATTTTTGTCCCGGGGAATGTAACTTCTCTTTCTTTTTTTTAGGTTTTTTAAAAGAATTTGCAGAGCGTGCGCAGAACATATTGCTGTATGGTGAAGTCGGAAGCGGGGACGCCGTATTTCGAGGTTTTTTAAGTTAATTTGTTTTTTAACATTAAGCAGTGTGTGCGTCACAACACATAATATAAAATTCAAAAAAGGAATGCCGAATCAAATATTACTACTATCGAATATTAATTTAAAAAAATTAAATTCTTGCTTTAAAGCGCCACCGCCTCGACTTATACATCTATGGATAGGTTATGTAACGGAGTTTCGTTTAAATACAGTTTTGTTAAGGGGTCGCTGCAGTGCAACTCCTCGATAGCAAAATCCCATGTTAACTTATGGGGAAACTTTGAAGCGCGATGATTCATTATCTAATGTAATTATTGAAATACTGCTTTCACATCAAAAAGTAGACGTCAGATGTCGTTGATGTGCGTTTTTAAAAATTATCTACATAAATTTTAAGTATCTTTAAGAAAATTATAAAAAATAATAAAATGGAAATTTCAAAGTTTATTAAATTTAAGTAAATTTATAGGAATTTTTTATGTACTTAAAATTTATATAGAGGATTTTTAAAAACGTACATCATCGACATTTGACGTCTGCTTTCTGGTGGTGAAAGCGGTATTTCAATACTTATATTAGGAAATGAGTTCAAAATTTGAGTTCAAAATGAGTTCAAACGCGCTTAAAAGTTTCCCTATAGGCTAACATGGGATTTCTGGATCGGGAAGTTTCACTGCAGCGGAGCCTTAGGAATATAGTGCCTTATCTCACAGGATGTGTGGAGCATTCCTGCTATACGGTGCCGTAAACATCGGTGATCCGGTTCGAATTTCATTCGGTTCCATATTTTACACGAATTTAGGGACTCCAAAATAAGTACACGGCAGTAAATGCGCAGCACGCGTGCTATACGGTGCCGTAGGCAGCTAGGACACTGTTCGAGCTTCGTTCGTTTCGAGATTTTCTAAAAAAGGAGAGGCCCGCTAGCTGGCTAAGCCAGTTAGTATTATTTCTAATGTCAACCTGCACCTAGAAAACATCTGAAAATATATGTATATAAAACATATGCAATCATGAAAATTACCAATTCAAATCAGTCAAAAATGAGATATTAGTTTCGAATAGGATTTTTGACTCAGCGTATAAAATTTTCGGATTTTATTCAAAATTTGACTTAATTATTAACAAATGAAGAAACATATCGGTAAATAATTTCAAAGTTGCCAGCTAGAAAGCTCTATTCTTTTCCTTTATATAGAATTTATTCTGGATTAAATTGGCTTTGATTTTCTGTATTATACTCTAAATAATTTATTAGCAAAACTGAAAATTTAAAAACAGAGTATTTTAATGAGTTAGAAAGCTGGAGCTGTTCTTGGTTGTTGTTTTTTTTAACTCTACCAATAATGGATATCGTGTTCCGCTACCAAAGAACATGCAACATTCAGTTTTATGTTTAATTTATTTGACTAACTATTTTATATGTTCTTAAGGAATCATGTATATTTTTTAGTGTCAACGAAAAGTGGCCCAATGGCTTGTTATTCGCGTGCAAACGGTTTATTTCTGAAGCGGGTATATTACAAAGAGTTATTCACAAATTCCGATAAACTATCCATAAGCTATTCAATAAGCTATCAGATCTATCATCATTAATAGTAGTTTATAGCTTATATAGTTTATGCTTTGAACTTGGTTGATTCGATGATTCTTTAATTTTTTTATACAGCATTAGATGAATTAGCTGTATTATTTTTTTATCCTAATAATTAATTTTATAACTAAATTAATTAGGTTTCGTTTCTAAAGATTCATGCATGGAAAATGAAATAATATTAAATAGTTAATTATATTTCTATGGGTAGAAAAACGAAATTTAAATCAATAAAAAGATTTTTCACAGATAGATTCTGCTATAATCATGGATTTGAACAAGCATGAGCACTAATAGAAAGCAAAAAATTATGTCTCCGAAATGGCTTTGTATTGTAATTTATGTTTGTTTGAGAGAATGTAAATCGTTCTAACAATTAAATTAATAACTTGTGTCATTTTTCGACGAAGTTAGAAAACTTCAGAAACATCACAGCTTATGACATCACACAGCCGACTAACATCATATGATCATAATATGATCATATGGTGAAGAAACTTGAAATTTTTCGATAATTGGGGCAATGCGTACAAAACTAACAAATAGCAAATAGATAGATAATTAGCAAATTGATATTGGTCAAAAATAAACAGAAACACACTGTGTATTACTTAAATATGTGCATTGCACATTGTACAACATTAGATATTGTGTAAAGAGAGATCACAATAAAAACGAATTGTCCTTGATCTGCAGTTTTGCAAATGAAGTTGTATAAGTTGACTCTTTACAATTTTAAATACTTTTTTGGTATTCATTTTTATTTATTTTCAGAAATGAATAACAAAATTATAATGATATAAATTTGTATGATACACACTAAACACAAGATATCATTGATTCATTTTCAGTCATGATAAATCAGAAAATTTATTACAGCTGTTCCTTTCAATTTTTTTTTCAGTGGGTATATTTTAAATGTGAATGTGTATATAAAAGATGACTATTATAAATATGCTAAAAGAATATTTATCTTTGGAAGTTCAAAATTATTTTAATGATAAATAGCAAATTGTCTACATGTGGCCATTATTGGTACGTGTATGTTATACTGAAAACAAATTTATTTCTTTAATCCTTTCGCTACGTTTGTTACGAACGGGCTGAATTGATTTTTTCTATCAATTTTGTCTTGTAGATTTTATGTTATTTAATCACAAATTTTACAAATTTTCCAGTTTAAAATACCAGTAATAAATTATTCAAAATTTTGTAAAGGACGCTCAGATCGAAGGTGTTAAGTAAGAGAATTTCTATTATTTTGTATATTTAGGGATAAATATCAATAATTATTGAGAGAATAGTAAACAAATATTTATTTAATAATACGAATGATATTAACAGTTTCTTCTTGTAAAATAAAATTTAATTTTCCATACTAAAATTTTTTTACTGTACTTTTACATTATATATAATTAAACAGAAATTTAAACATTTTGCCTTATGAATTTTTAGTGACAAAATTTGCATGTATAGCACTTTTTTACCATAAGCAATATGTTGATTATATTTTCTTATAAAAAATTTGGTGACTTTTCATATAGAAGGTAAAAAATTATGTGGTTGGAAATGGTAATTTTTTAATTAAATTTTTATACGACAATATTAATTCTTCAAATAATGTCACAAAAGAACTATGAATATGAAAACAGAATTAATATTAATATAAAATTATAGAAATTTGTATACCTAATTTCATTAAATACATCTTAACTCACTTTGTTCACTTTGTTTGTTTTTTTTAGGCTATCAAAAGGAAAAAAGAAAATAAATCAGAAACATTTTAAAGGAATACGTTTCCTTCAAAATAACCAAAAACAAAAAGTTAATAAAATTAGTTTGCTTACCTTAAGGAAATCTATCGATAAAATATCAAAGAAACACATACAAATTTAATAAAAGACTTCATGCAAATAAAATTTTCTACCTGCAATATTTATTTTCATTCTGTTGTAGATATTTCTGACTCAAATAAATCGGCCAATATGCCAGTTAATTTAATAACTATGTTGGAGAATTGCAAATATTGTCATACTATGATTCAATATTTCTTCTTTGTGTAACATAGGTAGCTAACAGTAAAAGCGTTTTTCTAATAAAGCGTATTTCTTGAAGTATTTCTTTTTTTCTGAATAGTTTATTTAGTGGTAAAAAATTTGTCAAGACTTGGGGAAACGCAAACATATGCTTATTTAATAACAAGAAAGACTTATAGTAGTTTCATCTTCTAAAATCAGATTTCATTGTTTATCAGATATGTAATTCAATTAAAATATGTATATCGTTATATCGTGGAGCATTTGATGTCAGTACTTACAGTTATTCTTTTTTTTTTCACTTTCTTTTTAAAAACAGTTAGTGACAAAAATATTTATATAAAATTTTATTGAAAACAGACGTTTCTCTGATAGGAAATTAGGATTATAAAAGGCCTGTTTTATAAACATTTAAAACAAAATTGAAGTTTTAGAGAAGTATTTAAGTAACTATGATTAATAATAGAAGATAAGTATTAATATGAAGTAAGAGAAAAAGGAAATTTAATTGCATTTAATGCATCTAGCATGCACTTATTCAAATCTCAGCAAAGAAAGTTTTTAATAAAAAAAATTCCTTGTTAGTTTTATTTCTTAATTTTTAAAGAAGTACAAAAATTAATTAGCAATATTTTTAAATAGATTTTCATTTTTATACGTTAAAAATAAACGAAAAATAAGTAAATTAGTTAGCATCCATTATAACGCTATAATTAAAATATTCCAAGAACATACATAAATTTAATAAATACAACATGTAAATAAAAGTTTCTACATAATATTCATCTTTCTTGTGCTCTAGCGCAAATAAATCGTCATTCTTTATTGTAAATTTAATACATTATATCAAGGATTGTAACTTGTGCAATACGATGAGTCAATATTTGTTATTTAAGTAACATATTATAGTAAAATAAATTACGCTTCTATTTAAGCAAAATTAATAACATTTTATGCATTTATAAGAAGACATTAAACATATTGAGATGAGAAAAAAAATGCATGTCTAATTACATATTTCGGGAGAAAAGAATGAATGTACAACATGATATCATTTTTCAATGTAAATACTTGATTATTCTTTTGTTTTTCTTTCTGAGTTTCCTGTTTTCTTTTTCTAGAATTGACAATAAAGTTAAAAATAAATTAATAATTAAATTAATTAAATTATTTTATTAATAATTAAATTATTAATAAAAATTAAATGTGTCATGAAAAATTAGAAATTTTACGAGTGCTATTTTTATTTATTTATAAGAGATTTTGATTATACTGGTTCAGAGAAATTGTCAGATGCCAATCTAATTTTTTTTTTGAGAACTTTAAGGAAAATTAATAAATTTAATCGATGTTTTTTTTCATACAACTTGTTATAGTAAAATAAAATTTGTTTCTTCGATGATCATTTTTCTTCCTTGTGATGATATTATTTTTTGTGTTAATAATTGGTACATAGAAAGAAAACTGGAAACTCTTGCTTTAATGTGAAAGATGTGTAGTTGTATTGCCTACTAAAACCTAAATACATTTATAATAAATTAATTATTTTATTTTTTCTTCAAAGCCAGCTATCTATTGAATGCTGCCTATTACATAAATTTCTTTTATTTAGTATTTTCTTAAAAAAATATTATATGCAAAATTGCGGAAATCTTCTGATAAGTTTCCATTATAATATTCTCTTCGGTGAAATTGCTATTTTTTTACATAATTTTTAAATATTTAACTACGATATTTGAAGTATTCAAACATTTGCAGTAAAAACACACATTCTTTACATTCAAAACAGAAATTTATACAATATTATTATTCTTTATTAAAGTAAACAAACAGAAGACAAAGTATGATTAACAAAAGCTAATTCAAGACAGGGGTATGTTGCACTGGCTGAAAAATTAAATGGGCAAAAAAGGAAAGATTGGATATTTATTGATATGGCATGTCAGAATCTGATAACCAATCATTTTTATCCGGATCTGCGATTAGAAAGGACTCCGTACAACAAATATGTATATGAAACTACACCATATATAGAAAACATTAAAAGAAATTTTATAGGGAATTGGGATACTGTACTTTTAATAATAAATTTACTGTATTAATTTACTGTAAAGATGACAGCATTAATAATAATTAAAATAATATTTACAGTACTCCATTTAACTTAGAACGTTTTTCGTGAAAAAATGGGTCATCCAAAATGATAATGTACTTCAGTGGTTTCATCGGACTTGGATTGTGACTCAAGTCTCAATAAAAAAAGTAGTGTAATTTGTGTTTTTGTTTTCTTTATGTATTTTTAGAGAAAAATATTACTGTCGAAAGAAAAAGTTTGTTTTGCTTTGGATTTTTTTTCTCAATTGTGATTTTAAAATTTACATTTGTTTTCCACGTTTCATTAGCAATAACTCTTGATTATCATACATTTTTTTCTTTTTTTAAATAGCAGTATTTTTCGTTATTAAAGTTTAAAAAAAACTAAAAAAAAAAAAAAAATTGGAGAAGTTAGGGAATATTCGCTTTCAAGAATTTATAATTCGTATTCAGAAAGTGAACATAATGATCAAACGATCTTAAGATTATTAGCTACAAAAGAGGATATTCTATTGGATATCAATTTTTTGACTTCATTTAAAATGTTTTAGTGACTTACCCCTTGTTTGTGCTCTAGAGATGTTATGTTTGTAACTATCCACCATTGTTGTCGCATCTGGCAGTTTTACTTTATTTTATTTCATTTCATTTTATATATTTATTTATTTAGAAATTTTTAATTCACAGCACAAAATTTTTACTGTCAAAATGAAATTCTTTTACTTTATTTAAGTAAAATCAGTTCATCGTGTAAAGTAAAAATAACAGTTAAGACTTTCAGGTAAGAATTCGAAATGTCTACTTTAAAAAAGACATGTGGACGTTCTCTTTATATATCATTGTCGGAAATGACTACAATAGCATGACTTACGCTATGTACGGGTATGTATCTTAAGAGTTTAAAATCCTATTTCTATTTCCTCTTTCTACGTTTTTCTTCATATGAGAAAATGAAATATCCCTTTTTCTTTACCCCTCGGAAACAGAAATGGAATATTTCCTTTTCTGATAGGGGAAAATTGCGATCTTTGGCATTGCGTTTTTTGTAACTTTTGTCATTTTTTCCCAAAAATATCACAAGACCCACTTCTTTTATTTTTTATGGTTTTTTTTTTCATATTTTCAACTATTGCATTCTATACTTTGTTTTATTCAAATGTGACACCTTTTTTTAGATAACACTAGTTTAATTGTTGCAGATTTTGAAAATTTTGAATATTTAACAGACTATATAGCAACAATATCTCGATGCAGTATTATATTATTTAGTTTGTCCTAGTAATGCACTTTCATATTCTATAAAAATGTTTGAGGTACCATTGATTAAATAAAATATTAAGCGCGGAAAATGGGCAAAAACGTCATTTTGATTGTTCTTTGTGGCAACATAACAATATAATGCAACAGTATCCCATAGAGACAAATAAATTTGAATAAGCAGGTATTGTTTTACTAATAGTTTATGTCAAAAGAGTTTAGGGATGCTGTTGCTTACCAGAAATATGGCACTTCAAACATACTGGCATTTCATTTTTCATGAAAAATTGTATTCACAACCTGTAACTTTGACATTTTTTGTTGGGAAGAGGAAATCTTTTTAGGGCTTCAAACTTACACATTATTCATTAAATATGATTTACTTTAACTCCAAAAAACTTCAAGCCAATTACAAAATACATCTATCAAAATATCACTTTTATGTCCCAATTTCAAAATAATGGGACTTAATTTTGAAAAGTTCAAGGCAGGTCTGAAGGGTTATAAAAAAATGTATCTTCTTTAAAAAAAAAAAAAAAAGTAACTGTAGTGAGTTTTACACTAGCACGTGCGCTACTGGTTAGCATCTTTTCGATCCATTATTATTAAGTGATAATACTTTTATATACATGAATGATAAATACGTATAAAAGCATGTCTTTTTCTCGGTATATATAGATATCTATAAGTCTATCTATATTTATCCGTATATCATTATTTATTTATATCCATCTCTTTATAAATGAAAATTTGTATATACCGGTGTCCCAAAAATGACTGATGGATTTTAAAATTCAATAACTTGCAAACGGTGACAGCTATTTAAAACATTTTTGCAAAAGGGTTATGTATAATGTCAGGAGTTTTTTCCGTAATTTTTTATTTTAGTTCGCATCTTAAACAATAGGTGGCGCTGACGGCGATTGAAGGCCAGGTCGACAATTCACTCAGCACTGATCACCTGGCCTTCAATCGCCGTCAGCGCCACCTATTGTTTGATATGCGAACTAAAATAAAAAATTACAGTAAAAAACTCCTGACATTAAACATAACCCTCCGGCAAAATTTTTTTAAATAGTTGTCACCGTTTGCAAGTTATTGTATTTTAAAATCCATCAGTCATTTTTGGGACACCCGGTATGTGCGTCATATGAAAATTAACAACGTTTATAATTAAAAATACATAACAAATAATCAGACATTCAAGTAACAAATTATATAAATATACACTACCTGGCCAAAGCTGACCGTCCACTTGTGATTTTAGACATTTTGTTAAATATCTAGAAAAATACATAAGGAATTACTTGAAAACTCTAAAAGTGTAATTATAATGGTAAAAGTCATAAATTTTCGTGAAGATTTTTTCCCAAAACTCTAAAGGGGACCGTCTACTAATTAAAAAAGAATGAATAACTTTTGGTTAACCCTGTCAAAACCAACTAATGTAGCAAAAGCGGTTAAACTGTAGTTTATGATTGATTAGCAATATACTGTGTTCATTTTTATGTCTATGGCATGTATACTTGTAGAGAAGTTAATGTTTTTATAAAAACAGACCCAAATTTTTCCAAGATTTTTGCTTATAATTTGCACAGTTCTTAATATAAAATAATATTTTTTACTGAAAATGGGACACATAATATTACACACAATACCCTGTTATCAGAATTAAAAAATAATAAAAATTGTATGAAAAATGAGTAGGTTTACTAAATAACTTTTCACTGCGCATGCGTCAACTATATCAAAATTTTATTTACATATTATGTTAGCTAAATATGTAGAGCAACTTTTGTGAAAGTCTCAAAATCATAGCTTCAAAATTCTGAAAGTAATCGTTTATAGAATAAGCACAAAATCCGTTGTTCACAAAATGATGCAAAAAGATGAGGGATATTATCCAAATGTAGTAGTACGTCTCATATTGTGTATTTTATATTGAAACTAATCAATGAATGTATGGATACAACCATTCTTCTTTTAGCTTCATTATGGGAATAACGGATTTTCAACTTATTCTATTCACGATTATTTTCAGAATTTTTAAGATATGATTTTGAGATTTTTACAGAAGTTGCTCTATATGTATTGCTAACATAATATGCAAATGAAATTTCGATATCGTTAAAGCATGCGCAGTGAACAATTATTTAGTAAATCTACTCATTTTTCATACAATTTTTATTATTTTTTAATTCTGATAACAGGATATTGTGTGCAATGTTATGTGTCATATTTCCAGTGCAAGAATATTTTTATATATTAAGAACTGTTCAAAATATAAGCAAAAATCTTGAAAAAATTTGGGACTGTTTATATAAAATCCTTAATTTTTCTACGAGTATACATGTCATCGACATACAAATGAACACAGTTTATTACAATAAGCCACTTAATTATAATCTACAGTTTGAGCGCTTTTGCTACATTAGTTTTGACAGGGTTATCCAAAAGATATTCATTCACTATTAATTTGTTGACGGTCCCCTTCGAAATTTTGTGAAAAAAATCGTCGCCCAAATTTATGACTTTTACCATTATATTCACACTTTTAGAGTTTCCAGATAATTCCTCGTGTATTTTTCTAGATATTTAACAAAATGTCTAAAATCGCAAGTGGACGGTCATCTTTGGCCAGGTAGTGTATGTGCTATTCAACAGTTCAGACGTTTCGAACTAATTTTCTTGAACGTTGGTTCACTCGTAAGCAAATTTCGCCAATTAATGAATCCTGTGAATCCTGTGCAGTTCCACCCGAATAGACAGACTTGCTTTGATATTGTTATTTAGACTTTCTTTGATTTTAACTTTTAGTAATTATTACATATAGACGTTATATGTAGTTTTCTGGTCATTTAATCATTATTGCACTGATAAGAGTTAAAAAGAAACCCTAAACATTTGCATTTTTAACTGTACACGTATTTATATAATTTGTTACTTGTATTCTTATAAATTGTAATATATTTTAAGCACTTTCCAACAAAATTGTAAATTGCTTATGCATTTGGTTTGTCGGTCCATTTATCGACCGACGCAGTCTTGCCATATGTCCGTTTACATTATTCTGAATGTGTCGGAAAGTACTTCATATTCTATGTTTGACGCATGAATTTTCTTTCTTGTTTAATTTTTAAGTTCTATATATCAAATGTTAAACAATGTTTAGTTATTTTATTATTAATTTTCTTTAATACAAATTATTGAAATCGAATGAATCTATTATTAAAACATTATTTTTATATTTGAGTACAACATAAAAAGAAATTACACATATTTAAAGTAAATTTAATATCTCCAAGGCAATCTATATATATATATGTGTAAAACATTTTTAAATTTTCTTTCAGGCGTTTAAAAATCTTCAATTAATCTCTTTCGAAGACATCACAAACAAATGTTTTTCTTAGACTAATTTTTCATAAGCAAAATTTTACAAATAATCTCTTGAAAAAAAATCTCAAATAAGGAGTTTAAAATGAAATGACAAAATTAATTATTGTAATTGAATAAAAAAATTCAATTGTATTTAAATATGACTGGCAGTAATTAATAGTTATTTTGCAGAATGAAGGCAAATTTTGAAAATATATATGAAAAACACTTTTAATCTGTTGAACGTTAAGAATGTTTTGATAGAAAATGAATTTTTACTTAAGTTAATAAATGGAAATCTAGCTTTTATTAAAAAATTATTAATGCATTTATTTTCTTTAAAAAGAAAAACGCATAAAAATGACAGTATTACATTGATAATAATGCTTGTTTTGTAGTGTTTTAATTGCAGGAAATCGTTTAAATTTAAATAAACATTATGTATATTTGCAAATCTTTCGACTCGAATATGTTGTTTTTATACATGCATTTTAAAGAATTATAAGAATAATACTTATCATACTTTTTAAAACAAACAATTGAAGCATTGTCATACAAAATCTTACGTTAATTGGAATTTACATTTCAATCTATGTAACGTACAATGTTTAATTTGAATCAAATGAACTTTAGCTAAAATTTCTTTAATAGTAATTTTGATTGAAATCATGAATAGCTATTTTCTGAATAAAGAACTGTCAGTAATCTATGTATAATCAATTTCCTAAAAAATGACTTTATTATAAATTAGAGAGATAAAGTCCAAAAGGTTTCGTAAGTATGCTGGATTTTTGGCGCTTATCGCAGTAGCTGTATCTCAAACACTAATCAACGGATTTTCATGAAAATTCAGATTCAGTTTGACGTTGACGTATGTTGTTTCTGATTTGACGTTTTAGTGTAAATCACACAACAGGTGGCGTTGCTTTGCTGCTCATTGTATGATTTTCAAGATTTTAGCGAAGTCATAGCTCAAGAACTATTGCACAGAATTTCAGTTCTTTAGAAATCGCATTATAAACATGCCATTTATTTTTGGCACAGTGATTGCATTTTTGAATTTTAAATATGTATTATAAAAGAAAGTTTTTGGAATGATACATATTAGACAAGTTTAAGCTGTCTTGCTCGTGAGTTTCTTGCCAAAAAAATTGGTTTAGCCTATTTCACGTTTATATTCAATGCATTTTTAAAAACATTGCGAATTGCAGGCATATCTTTCAAAATCATGCCCTTTTCTGGATTTTTTCATGCGATGCCCATGTCTTAAAAATAATTAAAAGTATTCCAAAAATAATCAAAATGGTTTCCAATTAAATTGAGGGCTTAAAGCAAATTTCCCTTCTGGTGTTTCTTGCCGTCTTCTTTTTTGCGTCCCTGCGTGCAACAAAGTTATTTGAATGTAAATTAGATATCAAAATAGGCAATAATAAAAGGCTATCATACCTTTAAGTTAAACCTATATATTTTCCACGTCGGAAACAGTTTTCATTTTTCTTCAAAATACCTGAAATAAATTCAAGAAATTCTGCTAATTCATTGAAGGCAAAACCTATATGAAGCCATTAAAAACTATATATTTCTTTTAACACGTTCGCTGCTGCTTCCGTGAAGATGTGACGATAGTTAATGCCGCACTGTAAAAGTGGGTTTTTCCCAGAAGCCAATTTACTTTCTTTAACAAAGAATCAATGAAAGATTTTCCCGCGCCAGCGCCTGACTGGCTATTAGCTATCACCCCTCATTACGCGCTGGCGCGTGAGTGCCCCCTTTATGTAGGCGCCATATGACGCGTAGCCGCGTGATCGGCAGCGAATGTGCTAAGGAAATCTGTAGTTTTCCTTTTCTTTCAAAATATCAGTAAAATCCTTTAAAATTTACTTGATATTAGTCATGCTTTTCAAAGAATTTGAAAACTTAATTTCTTTTTAGCTTTTACAAATGATAAGTATTACATTTTAACCAATAAATTTTCAAAGCACTTTCAACTTAGTATGAATAAATGGAGCTGGAAAAACTTTATTAAGTTGATCAGACATAGTTCTGAATAAGTGGGCTACTGGTGGTTCTTAACGTGATTTCGCTTCATTTCACATAAAGCATCACATGTCTGATAAAAAATTCGTCGTTAAAATATCTTCAATTGAGGGATCTATGCAATAACAAGGAATGTGAAAAATGAAAATTTGAACTACAAAGCTTTTTAATTTACTTAAAAAAATTAATTTGCAATATAACTTGCATAATATACATATATTCCTCTTAATATGAGTTTTCTTGAATCTTTTCTTTAAATTATTTATTAAAATGCATAGTTCCTTTATGCTGAATAATACGTTCCATAAATCTGAAAATTGAATTGTTGCCATATTATTGCATGTCTTATGATTTTGGTTCAAAAATACTTTGAGAACATAGAGGAACAGCAAATCTCCTTTGTACATGGTTTAGCGAAAATAAAGGTAACTCCAATTTCTTTATTATTGCAGAGGTTCCTCAACTATTTCAATGTTACAAATAAGTATTTACTTTTAGATTGGAATGTGACTTTTCTTTTGTTCAAAGAACTGAATTGCTACCCTATACACTGTTAAAAATCTGTAACCAACTATCCATTTATTCCATAGGCATCTGAGAACACGGTTTCATTATCAATTGTAACCTGTATTTTGACCAACGAGAACGCTTTAAAAATATGGTCAAGTATCCGATCTGTTATTTATAAAAACATTAAAATAACTGGAAAATTTGTACAAATTTTGGACGTATCCGTGAACATCCAGAGACATTTTTAAAAAATTCTACTTTTGATTTTTTTTTTTTTTTTTTTTTTTTTTTTTTTTTTTTTTGCAGATTTATTTCAGCATTTTTTTATGAAACGGCTCGGGCTCTAAAAAAAGAAAAAATGCATTACACCATTTTTTTCAGCATATGCATATTAGAAATTGTTTAGCGAGATAAACTAAAACTAATCAGTATATGAAAATATAAAACATATACAGCTGATTATATACAATAATTACAATGAATAATGTTATATTTAATTTATAGATTTTCTATTTCTAATTTCTATTTAACTTAAAATTTCTTTTCTGTGTAACTATGTATAAAGCTTGTAAACAATACAAAGCACGTAGTTCTTACTACTATACATATTTAAAAAAATTACTTGGTTCATGTATATATACAACAAAGTGTATCCGTTCAGCGGTTACAAGCTCTCAGGACAGATATAGTACACCTAAATCAGGAATTGGCAAGCAATTTTTAGTGATTATTAATACTTTTCAAGTATTTTACAGAGATCCAGAGAAAAAACACATAATTAATATATGTACTTTTTAAGTAAAATAATAGACTTTATAATAAATTACCATAAAATAAAAACTAAAGCAGGAAATGTTTCAATTAAACAATACAGCTTGTCATCAGTTAAATTAGACACGTACCCGTA
The DNA here is from genome assembly GCA_964019185.1 of Maratus speculifer. NCBI lineage: Eukaryota > Metazoa > Arthropoda > Arachnida > Araneae > Salticidae > Maratus > Maratus speculifer. The sequence goes on from OZ025292.1 coordinate 228,899,211, forward strand.
AGGGCACAAAGTCAAAGTTGAACTGAAAGAAAGAGGATAGAGATAGGAAAGAGTGCTACAGGTGGCGCTCGTTAAAAGAGCAAATGCGGAAAACGAAAATGTTAACAAAAAAAAAAAGGAAAAGGGGAAATAAATGGAAAAAATAAGTGGAAAATGATAATTGTAATAAGTGAAATAAAATGCATAATAATAGTAATAAATAAAAATAAAAATAAATTAAATAAAATAAGGAAAAATTAAAAATAAATAATAATAAAGATAACACAAAATTATAAATAAATAAATAAGTAAAATAAAATAAAATAATAAAATAACATAAAATAAGGAAAAGTTAAAAATAAATAATAGTAATAATAATACAAAATTATAAATAAATAGATAAATAAAATATAAAAAGATAAATAAAACAATAAATAAACTGTCTTTTGTTAATGAAAATAGACAGGAGAAAGGAATTACAAAAGTAATTTACACGCAGGAGAAAGGATGGGAGAATATGAGAGATCATTGAGAAGATTATCCGAGTTTTTATAATTAAAATAGGCTTCCAGAATATTTAAATGAGAGGGAGAGGCATGATAAGAAATAATTTTGGCCATGGAGAAATTGAAAGTATCACTTGAAGCCCGACAGTGAGAAGCAATTGAGGATTTGGTTATTTTTTTATTTTCAGTATGCTCCTTATGCTCGCCTAATCTTTTCTTTGATGCTCCCTTGGCTCTTGGTTTGACCATTATAACCTAAATTACAAGAGCAAGGAGTAAAATAAATACTCCACCGGAAGTACCCATTTTAAAGTAATCAGTAGGAAATACTTATTACTTTGCATTTTTTTTCACATTAACTTACACTTAATACAAAATTGAAAAGTCAGATATTCGTTCTAAAAATTCACTAAATACACAGATATACGATGGAACTTTTAACAATGGCGTAGATTGATTCTTTTAACAATAATAACAGTTTTGTTGCATACGAGGAAACATGGAAGAGCTTCAGGCCTAACGGGACTGTAAAACGATATTTCTCCGTTCACTTAACAAGAAATTTCATATTTTCACTGTCAACTTTACTCTTTATAGGATGCACACTGATTCACTAAATTTCATTTTAACTATGACAATAATAACGCAAATGAACGAAAGAGCACAAAAAACCAATCTTCGACTGACGACAATAATTCTTGTGTATCAGCCAGCGCCTACGGTCCGGGAAGTATTGTATGTTTTACATCATAGCAACTATGCATCACTATTAAAAAATCAAATTAGTCGCGTTATTGCTTGTAAAATATAAGAAAATTGTTAAGATTCTAGCTTAAACGTATATATTATATATAAATATATATAAAGTATTTTTCAAATTGAAAGTATTTTACAGTTCAGATGTCGATATTTCGCGGTCTGCCTGACGCCAATCGAGAACCTACACGATAGGAAATCACACAGAAATGCATGGTCGTAAATGGTTTCTTGATACGGTAATGAAGGCAATAAACACAAGAACGAAAGACACAAATAGGTTGAGAAAAACATCATTATAATTCTCTGTATTGCAAAAATGACGAAACAATGCTCTTTTAAAAGTTCAACTACGAATTAACTCAAGTTGAGTTATATCCACTCATTTTGCGATTTGAAAGTCAACATCTCGAAAAGAGTTGAAGCAACTCGAGTGAACGAATTGTTTTTAAGCAATTTAAATCAAGTTGAATAATTTAAATAAGCAATTTAAATCAAGATGAGTAAAACATAAAAAAACTCATTCTTGATCGAATAAATTACATTTTTTCCCGGAGAAGCTTAATCCGCTTTTTCTTTTCAAGAGTGTGCTTGAAAGTGCTTAGGATCTTGTTGCATGCATCAAGGTAGCTCTTGATGAAGTCGGAGACACACCCGGTATTTTCGAGACTATTATATCTTTCATACGCCGGGAACGCACTTTTTTGCATCACGGCTCAGGGTCATAATATTTATCACCATCTTTATTGACAATCGTTGTACCTATGATTGCTACCTTTTCTCACTTTTTCGGCATACTAAGAATAATAAACATGTTTTCTCATCATGTTCGTATCTTGTATTTCTTGTGTATTTGTATCATCATTACCCTGCCAGGAAAGTGTTTCGTGCCATTCATTACTGTATGATTTCCCATCGTTTAGATATTCTTTATCTATCCAAAGTTTGTAACCGCTATACTGGTACATTTTGTAGATGGAAACTTTTAGTCATCACAGCTTTTGATGGAATTTTATAAAGCTGTTTTCTCATTAACAGGTTCGCTGCCGCTCATGCGAAAACGCGTATAATGAATGATATGGCGCCAACGTTAAGGGGCCACTCGCGCACCAGCGTAGTATGTGGGGTGATTTCCAATAGCCAGTCACGCGCTGGCGCGGGAAAATCTTTCACTGATTCTTTGTTATAAAAAGTAAATCGGCTTCTGGGTAAAACCCACTTCTAGAGTGCGACATTATCTAGCATCACATCCTTACGTAAGCGGCAGCGAACATGTTAAGAATAAAATATAAAGGGTATATTAATAGTTATCGTTCACATTTGGTAGAAAAGTAGAAAATAGCAAAAGAAGACAATCTCACATCAGAAACTATGAGCTCAAATGAATGTATGATATCGTACAGGGCTCTCTGTATCTACAACTTCTGATCATATACAAAGCTCTTTGACGAGTCCAGTCGGTCTTCATTTGACAAGGTGACTTTGCAAGATACATGAATCACTATACGTTAAATGAATATGTATATATATATCTAATTTACATTGCAATAAGTGAAATCGGTCTAAAGCTGTACAAATATACGCACAACGCTACTCCGATCACTATTTTAGAGACAAATGTATTTTTTAAGTATTTAAATTCAACATAGTTCTAAAATGGTATATATTATTTAACTTTAAAGCAAGAAATCGATATTTAGAAATTGAGCATTTCAAATACTTTTTTATTACATAATATTTCAATTCGGTAGGAAATTTTAAAACTAAAAAAAAAATACTTTTTTATTAATTTTACAAAATTTAAGTTAAATCGCGTATAAAATATACAAGTGAAAAAACTAGCAAATATTTCAACTAATTTAAACTAATAAAACCAGTTGATTAAGCATAAGTTTAAAAAAAAATAAGAAGAAGAAAACAATAAAAAAATTAACAAGCAGTTAAAAACAAATAAGAGGAATTTTTGTTTACAAAATTCCAAAACTGAAAATTCTTTCCAAAAAAAATTCCTAGGAGCTTTTCAATGGATAGTATTTAAAATATGTCTTCAAAATGAACTGTATAAGTTAAAAATAAAATCTTCATGCAGCTAAATATGTTTGCGTTTTTTTTTTTTTTTTTTAATGAAAACTTATGTTACAGTACAGAAACTTCAATATATATATTTGGAGATTTTTGTGTGAAAATCTAGTGGAATAAAAGTTTGACTCAATCAAATAAGAGCTCCAAACGTTAAACAGAGATATTTATTCCCCCAATCGACACCAAATTACTTTTTCGGATCACTTTTGTATAAATGCATGTCACGTTTGTCCACTTTTATCCACTTAGGGTCAATTCCATTACGAGACGATGGAGAGCACGTGCTTCGTGCATGATTTAGATAGTAGGTTTTTTTCAAATAATATTCCCTTAATCAAACTACGTTAGTAATAAATAGCATAATCTGTATAGTATATAAATAGTATACGTTATTTATATCTTCAAAACAAGTATATTTTGCTTAAACTAATGTAGCTAAGAGTGTCTGTTTTTGCGATAGTCATGACGTTGTAGAGATAATAAAGTATTTTAATTCATTATCCAATTAACCATTTCAAAATTTGATTGAGTAAAAACCAATTTATGAATTTATTTCCCCCCCCCAAAAAAAAAAATTAATTAGGTTAATGAAATTTGTGACAATTTATTATTACAATTGGTATCTACTGCACTTTGAAAATCGTACAAACGTTTCTATTTAAAAAAAAATAAATACTTAGAACTAGGCTAGCAAAAAAGGTAAATAAAATTAAAATAAGAATTTTTGCGTATCTAACTATTTGCTATAGATTCAGTAAATGAAGTGTATATTTTACAGAGCACAGATACTTAAAGATTTTTCATTACATCACTTAATGTAGTTTGACTCCCGTCCTCTATCTCTATCCCCTCCCTTCTCTCTCTGTATATATATATATATATATATATATATATATATATATATATATACAGGGTGTCCCCTCTCAACGGTGGCCAATGGCTAATTTCTAAACCGTTGGTTATAGACATATAGTTCCAATTGCTAAAAGGCTTTAAAACAGGCAAAGAATTGTTTTTTAAGCGATTTTGGTCAAAAAAATGTTTTACTAAAAAATTGCGAAAATTAAATTTTTATACGGTCCCCCGGTCCTATAAGTGATATTTAGTAAAATTTTTTCAACACTCTAGCAAGTAATACAGAAAAGGTCCCATTCATGTAACATTAAAATTGACCGAGTTATGAAACTTTAAATTTCATGACTTAAACCACTTATCTATAGCTGAAAACGGATGAGTTCGATTGAGCTTTAAGGGAACGTACTCTAAGTGCTTAAAGTATTATAAAGGGAGTCGATTTCCAACGCTGTTCAAAGGCTACTTCCTAAACTATTTGTCACAAACATATAGTTCCAATCACAAAATGTTTTAAATGAGCGATTTAATTGAAGGCGCTGTCACCGTGTAAGTTTTACGGTAGTGTTAATTATAATTAATTAACTTCTAGATTGGTTATTAAAATAACTGAAGACATGAATTTCAAAATTCTCTTTATCGAAAAAATCGAATTTTGGGAAATAGCGAAAAACTTTAAATGCATCTATTGGTTTTCATTATAAATTTTGAGATTGCATTGTTACAATAGTGGAAGTTTGTATAGACTGATAGAAAAATCAAAAAGCGATAAATCGAGTTTTGAAATTCATATCCTCAATTGTATTTTTACGTATGTTTAATTTGGAAGCAAATGAAGCTGATTCTTTTCGTGATTTTATTTTAAAAAGGTATGTTATTTTGATAAGCTTTTATTTTGTTTATAGTTTTCGTATGTAAATTTTCCTAGTTCAAAACTTATATTCAAATTTTAACTCGCTTCCAAATATCTGATTGAGGTTCAATTCCCATACTTATTTAAACCCGATGACAATGTAATATTAATACGATTTTAGGTGCGTTCCATTTATTTATTTTATAGGACTACATCAAATTCTATTAGGTTGAGTAATCTAATAGAGCTTTGAACATGTATCATATTGTAACGATTTGTGACTGTTGCTTTTCATAGTTTAATTTAACAAAATTTCTGTTATTTTTTTACTTATATTTTTAGCACACATTGCATATTTTACTTTAACATGTAAATGTCAACATAAATTCAGAAACAACATTGTAAATTTTTTTTTTACTCTCAATGTTTAAAGTTAAATTTTCTATCTGATGTTTATTTTTATTTCCAGTAAATTTGTGACTGATCCCTATTTTGCAGAAAAAAATATGCTTCAACTTTGAACAGCTATAACTCGGTCAATTTTGATCGCAGAGGAATGGGACTTTTTTTGTCTGACTTGTTAGAGTAGTGGTAAAAATTTTCTAAATATCACTTATAGGACCGGGGGACCGTATAAAAATTTAATTTTCGTAATTTTTTAGCAAAACATTTTTTTGACCTAAATCGCTTAAAAAATAATTCTTTACCTTTTTTAAAGCATTTTTTCAATTGGAACTATTTGTCTATGACCAACGGTTTAGAAATTAGCCATTGGCCACCGTTGAGAGGGGACACCCTGTATAGTACTATATATATATGTATATATATGTAGTATACACACTACATATATATACATACATATATATATATAGTATATACACTATATATATATATGTATATATATATATATAGAGAGAGAGAGAGATGTATTTGTATAAATCGTTTGGCTAATTCCATTAAAATATGTCATGTCTGTCATATGCAACGATTTTTGAACGGAAAAATGTGACTTATTTTATCGGAGATATCTCATCAGTTGCATAGGAGAAACAAACTTTCGGAAAATAAGGTCGTTAATAAGCATAGCGATTTTTAGCTGTATGACAGACATGACCCGTTTTCGTGGAAATGACCGTTTACGAAAATAATACGAATCATTTACGAAAATAATTGTAAAATATAAAGATTCAACAGATTCAAATTTTTTGAAAAAAAAAAGTCAGAGTTTGAATCCAATAATCAAAAATATATTTTGTGAAAATCGAGCTTCCCATATTTCATATTTTAACCTATACTTAAAAATTATTTCCGTGTTATACATAATATCTTTAAATATAATCTATATAATATTTACATATAGTGTTTACTATTATTAATTATTTATGAACAGATACTATGATAAAACATTTTATGAGAAATACATTCTTTGTATTCATTTCCATTTTAAATTAAACTGTTTTCTCTTTTAATATGCAGTCTTAAAAATTTACCACCGGAAATTGCGGGAGAATTATGATACAGTACTTCCCAAAAATTGATAGATAATCAATTGTTTTGGATTTAAAACCTAATTAAACGAGAAAAAATGATGAAATATTTTATGAGAATCTATTATAATGAAATAAAAATAATAAAATTTTCAAAAAACTTATAGCAGTCAGAGATTTAATATAAACTATTATAAGAAATATTGTATATACAGTCAGCCGGTGTTTAAAACTGATTTAAATGCTTATATCACAAATTTACAAATTACATGATCATGTTCTCGTGACAGAATAGTTTATTAAGATCAATTCAAATGAGATTCTAAAAAAACATGCTGCGCAATGTGTAGTTTTCTAGAAGGATATTTTGTAAATCTGCACTTTAAAGGCTTGTAAATGGGAAGTTGGAGATATTTCAATAAATACTGAACGCAGCGAGGTTGGTTTTTACGGAATTCTTTGAAAAAGTGACAATCTGAAAGAAAAGTAGATCTAGAGTACTAAATTCAAGTTCGAGAGTACTAAAGAAAACAAATAAACGATAAAACATAGAAATTTTGACATTCATTTCAACACAGAACCTGCGTGTACAGATAGTTTCTATATAAGTCAACGTTCCATTACTAATATCCACGGTCCGTAGAAGACTCTCGCAGGTATATTTTCCAAAAACGCGTAATTCGCAAAAGTTTACTAAACGGAATAAAGACACTCGTGATCATTGTTCATATGAATGGTTGAGTGTTATTGTCAGTGATGAAAAGAAATTCAATTCATTTAGTCCAGATGGATGTACATAAAACTGGCATAATATATGGAAAGGAACTTAAAGTTTTTCAGTAGGAAGTATTCTCTTATAATTTGAGCATCTCTTTCTTGCAATGGAACAACCCATACTGCTTTTTATGAAATTATTTCAATGTTGCGAAAATTACCAGGAACGGCTTTGTGAACAGTTACTTTCATTTGGAAAGCTATTAGGGGAACGGGTTCAAATGGATGTACAAGCAAAACCACTGCCCCATTCTCTTGATCAAAATTATAATTGAGTGTCTTAGATAAAACCAAATAACTGTTATGGATATACCAGCACATAGTCTTGACCTGAACCCAACAGAGACGCTTTGGGAAAGATTCGCTAGAGACATATATGATAATTAGCGTCAATTTGCAATGGTTCAAACTATAAAACTGGTATTTGAACGAAAAAGATTTTTTTATAGTCAGAATTTATTCAAACTCTTGTTTTACGTATGTATGATGAAGTTTTTGAATTTTAAAACAAAACGGCTCAAATATGTGAGCGTTAAAAGGAAACAACTTATCTATAAATTTGTTTGACAGTCTAATTTAAGTTTTAATTATTCTCTTAAAGACTATAATTGTATTATATTGTTTGTGTATAGTATTATTTTTGTCTGAAGTTATTTATAATTATATTTTTTTACTTATATTGTTGCTCTTCTTTTTGCATTAGAAAATTAAAAAGCCTCGTTGTCTATAAATTTTGGGATGGACTGTAGATAAAAAATTAATTACGTGGACGAAAAAGTTGAATAAATTCTTCTATCAAACTGAAAAATATTTAAATAGGATTCAGATAATGTACCAGGGACAACGGATCTTGAATTTAGGCGTGAAGAACTACTTGGTCACTGAACTACTTAAGGTACCCGACTACGTTCGGAGACATTTTTTTTAAAAACTAATTTAGACACATTTTTTGGTATTTTTCAGTGTAATGTAACACAGAATAAAGAAAATTATTAAAAAATATATAATATCAATGCAACTTTTTGAAATTTTGAAGACTTTTGGTCATTTTTTAGCATTTTTTTTTATAAAAACGGCTCCGACTCTAAAAAAAAATAATGCATATAACTCAATATTTTTTCATCATATGCATATTAGACACTATTGAGTGTAATGAACTAAAACCTAGTCAATATACAGAAATCTAAAAGAGATACAGCTGATTATATACAACTACCTAGAAAATTTCGATAATTTTACGTGTAATTTTGCATTAAAATAGCTATATATCGACAAATAAGTCACTTAGAGCTAATTCTTTAGTTCATTACACTCTAGACATTCTTAAAAAGCTACACAAAAAATTTCATGGTTATAAGATAATAAAATTTTGAGTTAGAGCAATAGTCGTTCACCTTTTCCGATGAAAATTTAATTTTTCAGAAAACGCGTTTAAAGTTTTCATATGAGTTTAAAAGAACATTTTTAATTAAATAAACACTTAAAAAACCACCAAATTTATAACTTTAGCCTTCTACTTGCTTATTTTATACATATTTCTATATTTTTATGCATTTAATTCTTTTTTGGAGCATTTTCGAGTTTGCTATTGTAAGTCGTTATAATAATATTTAATGCTATCAGACTATTTAAAAAGCCATTTTTTTAAAATAAAGTGTAATTTTGGTACTTTTAAGTATAATACAATACAAAATTAGAAAAGCAATGAAAAAATATATAAATTTTATGCAACTTTTTAAAACATTGAAGAATTTTGGTCATTTTTTAGCATTTTTTTTATAAAAACGGCTCCGCCTCTGCCTCTAAAAAAATAATGCATATAACCCATTTTTTTTCATCATATGCATATTAGACACTTCATTAGACGTAATGAAGTAAAAGCTAATCAATATACAGAAATATAAAAGAGATACAGCTGATTATATACAATTACACAGAAAATTTCAATAATTTTACGTGTAATTTTTCATAAAAATAACTACATGTTAACAAATTACTTACCTAGAATCAATTCTTTATTTAATTACGCTCTGTTCATTATCAAAAAGCTACTCAAAAAATTTCATTAGTAAAAACTAATAAAATATTGAGTTAGAGCATTAGTCGCCTACTTTTCTTGATAAAAACCAAATTTTGCATTTGTTGCTAATTTTAACTTGATAAAGTAGTAGAAAAAATAATTAAAACCTTTGAGGCAATGCTATAGACACAGCTAAAATATAATATTAATTCTAAAACCTAAAAAATGGGCGAAAACAGTTGAATAAACATCAATTTCCGATCCACTTCCGGTTTAAATGCCTCCACTTCCGGCTTAAATTAACACCGTCTGCTTTTCTTTAAAGGGCTCTAATTTCATTTCTAATAAGTGTACAGGAAAAATAAAAACATATTTAGAAACAAAAATGTTCATTCTATAAAAAAATAAAAAAATAAAAAAAAAATTGCGAATTTTCATCGAAATTGACCTTTTAAACGTAGGCGGGTACCTTAACTGATATTTAACCTGCACAATTTGCTCATTTCTTAGTATCATTAAATCTGAAAACCCTCAGCATTATTTATGAAAATATGTTGCACATAGAAACCCTATTGTTTTACGAATAATTAATAACAAAATGCAATCTAACTTACACTATTTTTTAGAGATCAAGACTGCTGCCAAATTACATCATTCAAACAATCTCATAACGACTTAGTTCTGATTAACTTTTACTTTATAATTTGCAAGGAAAAAGTTCCTAGTGTACACAGCACCATTTATTTATGATAATTGCCTTATAAAGTTCACCAACATTTCTAATCGTCCATTTTTTGGGGATAATTTATACATATTTAAACTAATCTATATATAAATATGTATTATAAATATTTGATTTATGTTACAGTCATTTTGAAACTGTATAGCGTAATTATGAATTAATTCAATATTACAAAATTTAATGCAAAAGAAAAAGCGATATTTCATAAAAAAGTTTACGATGATAAATATTTTTTAGGGAACGGGATTTTTCATTTATGACCTTTTAATTATTTATTTACATAATAACGGCTAATTAAGTTTATTCTCGATTTTCATTTTCATTTTCATTAATATATAAGAGGGGTACTTTTTTCTTAGAGAATGCTCAGTCTTTTCAAAACTTATTTTTGGAGAAATATAAATTTTCTCAATAAATTCTTAGTCAAAATTGCATACAATTATTTTTAAATACATTTTCACTTATTTTTTTCTTTGTCGGTGATAGTGAGATTAAGATTTTAATCTTAAAAGGTTTCAGTGAATGAAATTGATTCCTTAGTATACAGTAAACAAGCATTTTTTTTCATAAAGCTAAATATTTTACTACGAATACGTCTAAAAGTATAAATTTGTGGATTTTGCCCATTCTGCGATCCGAACCTCAAGGCAAGATTGCATACAATTTTACACACACGCACATATATATAATATCCGCCCTTTGCAACCAGTTTGGTCTGCCTTAAATGTATCCTAAGCAGGGTATTTTAATCATAAATAATTTTATTGATGACAAATATTTTATATAAACAAGTAATTTTATTCATAACAAATATTTTACATCAACAAGTAATTTTATTTATAACATATATTTTATATCAACTAGTAATTTTATTCATAACAAATATTTTATATCAACAAGTAATTTTATTCATAACAAATATTTTATTCTAACAAATAATTTTATTCATAATTCAATTTGTTTGCTCAATCTTCCGTCAAATCGGAAAAATCTGGTAGCGATATTAAGCAATCTTTATGTTAGCAAGGCGCTGGTAATAAATTGCAAACATTGTTCCCATCACATTATTTTGTTTTTTATTAAAAATATAGGTCATTTCCACCCAATTTGTTAAAAAATACAAAATATTCATTTTTAATTGAAACTTTTAAAGTTCATAATTTTTATACTTTTTTTAAGGGAAAGTGGGAAAAATATTAAATAATGCCACAAAATACATATTTAATTTAAACTTCAAAACGTTGTTTTAATTTACCACAAGAAAAGTAATTTTTAAAAATTGCTAACTGGCGAGTTAAAAAAAAAAATCCTATTAGTGATATGTGCATCCGGCTAACGTAAAAGCATCAGGAAATCTTTGCGACATGACAACTTTTATGTATTCTAGAAAATTTGTGTTTTAATTAAAATGGAACCATTGCACATAAAAAACGATGGAAAAGCTTGTAGTTGTTTATGACAGTTACATGACTTGGACTATTATAATATAGATGGAATGAAGGGGATAAAAAATATTTGCGCCTGTTTAATTTTCCAAAATGGTCGCCTGACATATAAAAAGTGAATCGGTCAGCTTAGAACTGTTGAAGTCAGTCACATGACTTAGGCTTTTACTATATAGATTAAACACCTTTTCGATTACACTGCTTTACATTTCAATCTTTTTTTTTTTTTCTCGTTGATGTTCATATTCGGCTTTTTATATTAGATGGCTTTAGTGAATGAAAATGATACATAGTAAACAGTAGAGTAAACGAGTGTTTTATTTAATAAAGCTAAATATTTGACTATGAACGCGTCTAAAAATACCAATTTCTGGATTCCACCGATTCTGTTTATTAAAGCCTCAAGTCAATACACATGCTAATTTTAATTGGCAAATGTGACATTAATTTTGAAGATATATGTTTTAATGTTATATTGCACATTAAAATATTTTTAAAGCAGTGCATATGAATATGAAAAGCATGCATGTAAATTTTAAAGTGATGTAAGTGACTTTTTTTAGATATCGTTGATAGAAAACTGTTATAATTGTGCCACAGTGCCGAAATTTTCATAAATTTATTATTACGTACTAGCCAAGGTAAAAGCATCAGTTGAAAACTTTTTTCATCGTAATTACATAATAGTGATTACTTATAGGAATAAAATTAAATATTTCAAAAACGTGAAAACTTGGAGGAAAACTTTATTCACATCATTGTCACGTTTTAATCTGCACATCATTAAAAATAATTTAATTAGATTTAAAATAGCATTTGTTTTACGATATAGGGCCGCTAACTTAAGATTAAATATTTATTGAAATTAATTTTCAAGACTATTTGTAAACAATATAAAAAAATTTTAAAAACATTTTCATTCTTCGAATTTAATGACTTCCGAATCGAATAATATTAAAGGTGTAAACCATGTTATAAATTCATGGAAATATGTCGTGTTTACTGATGTATAAGATCTGATACGCAATGCAGTAAAATATTAATATCCTTGAGACCTATTTTAAAAAACTTCATTTTATTTTACTAGCAGAATATTTACGATTTTGTCCCGACTAGTCTTTATTTAAGCGAGTCCGGGAGACAAAAATCTTCAAATTTCTGAAAAAAAATACTGCTTTGAAAATTTCTTTTTTTTTCTGCTTAAAATGACGTTTAAATCATGTTTCTATCTCAATTAGAATAGAAATATTATTTTTTATGTTTTGGTTTCTTTTTAAAATTTAGCTTTCAAGCAAGAGTTGTTTCGGAAAACGACTCATTTTAAAAATGTGCTTTTCTTCTTAATGGTTTTTTACCATTTATCTTACTTATATTGTTATAGGTCAAGAACCGTTTAAGATAAGATGTTCGAATTTGGAATGTGTCTTTATCAGTTGCTTTTCTTTAATTTTGATTCAGCAAATTAAAAAAAAAAGTAATTGATTTTAAAAATATGATTTTTAGCATTTTCCAACAAAGTTGAAAAGTGCTTATGCATTCGGTTTGTCTGGCCGTCTGTCCGCGCTCTAACTAACGTAAATATACTCGGATTGCTATGAAATTTTAGGATGTTATTGACGTTTACCCTAGTACGAACCCTATTGAAAATGAGGTTTCTACCATGATTAGTTTATCTACAGGGAGAATAAGAAGTTTCCCATTACATTACGGCCTATGGGGAAACATCGTTTCAAAGAAACTTTAAAGATGTTATACGCTGTCAAACATATTAAAATTTATATTATTTTACAAGGTGCATTAAAATATGCATTCTACAAAATATAAGGTAAAAATGTAGCTAATATTCATTTATAGGGCCCACCCAAAAGAATTCCATTAGATAATGGTAAAAAGGGGAATTGCGTGTGACATATTTTAAATATAATAAACTATTTCATGCATAATAAAATTGATGTATGTCAATGAGGTTCAGTATAAATTATATGATACTGCCTTCTCTAATATAAAGTACATAGTATTTACAGGGACACACAAAAGATTTCTAATAGTACATTCTTTTCGAAGTACTGTATATGTATCCGATGATAGCTGATAGATGAAATTCATTTTAATTGTGATATACGCGTATAAGTTTCACTAAGTTTATGCATATTATATGGTGTGTATAAATGCTATAGTTAATATACAGGGCTACCCAAAAGAGCTCGCCAACATTACGGAATATGAGCATAAATTACTAAAAAGTGCTTCTTAAGAAAATTATGTATTTTTGCGCTGAACTGCATTAAATTTACTAAGAGATGTTTGCAGAATATAGATAAAATGATATACAGGGCCACGCAAAGAATTGGGGACATTGGGGACATTTGGATAAATTATGAATGATAATTTATGAGAAAGTGATTTTAGTTATTTTAAGAGTGTTTGAGTTTAAAATAAATGTGAGCTTAACACTGATGTTTTATAAAGGTACTAGGCAAACTACAAGCCTGTACAAAGCATTCAAGTATGTTTCCATCTATTAATATAAATTGCTGAAAGAGAAATTTCAAGCTACAAGGCATTTTTTACTAAACTAAATTTTCCCATTGTATTGTATTATATTAGCTGACAGATCAAATACAGGGTTGTTCAATAGTACTGGAATACATATTTGGCTATATTTGGCTTTATATCCTTATTTACCTAAATAACGAAATTTTGATAAAGGTTTCATGCAGCGTTGGAAAGTGCTTCATAATCTATGCTTAACGCATGATTGTTTTTACTTGTTTTTAAATTTAATTTGGTACTCTTTTTTTACTTTATATATATTAAATTTTTATGCAAAGTAATATTTTTAAAAATGCTGAATTGAAATTTATACTTATATATTTCTGTTTATTTCTATGGAAAAATTGAAATTCTAAAATTAAAATTCCATGTTATAAGGATTAAAATTTACCTCACTTTTTAAATAAGTTTTTAATTATTTTTTTTAATTACCGAAAGTTTTATCAAATGATTTTGTTTTCTAATGATATGGTTTACCATTACAAAAAAATTCAGATTTTTAAATCCATAAATAAAAATTAGTTTAAAACGTGTCCCAGACTCCCTTAAGCTAAGTTTTATTTTTTAGAATTCTTTAGAAAGTAATTATAAATTAACTTTTCATCTCTATCCTTCCTAAATTTAAAAATATTAATAAATATAATAGATTAATTGGAGTTCCTCAATTGTTACTGAAAATTATTTTCCTTTATATTATGATTAAAAGATGTCTAATGATTAATTCATTAGATTTTTTTATGCATTTGACCCATAAATAATTTTACTCGTCTGCTATTTCGTGTGTAAACATGTGTTTTTGACGGGCAATAAATTTTAAAGTCAAGTGTGTTCCCTTGATGTAAAGCAGAATGATTACTCCTAACTTTAATGGGACTTTTAAAATCGACATATTATGTCGCTGAAATTGTCTTAATTTATGAGATTTAAAAATATTTTATATTAAATATGGTTCTCAGAAGATTTAGTGGCAATAAATTATTAAGGACCATCATAGTAAAATACATAATTATAAACTGGTAAAGTGGATTTATTTCAATGTACATTTCGACATATTATCATGAAATTCGTGAAAGAGTTGTTTAAGATGTGTTTGTAAACTTACGAGTCCTGATGTCGCTTATAATAGGCATTACCGAACACCCTTTAAATTAATTTAAATTCGTCTATAGAATTGTTAAAATTACTTCTAGACTTTTTAAATAAATGCATGCATACATAAGCATCGATATAGTGACTGATACATCTTTGGAAAAGTTTTATAGTAATTTTAAACTGTTTTATGTGGTCCTTCGTAATATTTGTCTCAGCACTGACTAGGTTAATGGGATCAGAAATAAGTGATATAATATTAATCTATATTCGTATTACCTCGTATCAACATGTTTAACATAAGAAGGCACAGCTCTTTGAAAAAATCAGCATTTGCTTATCTTTTAAATTCTTGATTTGAATTCTTTCAATACATAAAATGTTGGGAAGTTCAAGAAAGCATGGATTATGGAGATCACAGATTGGCAACAACGAGTCTTTAACTATAAATACCATATTTACCAAAACGTAGATACCTATCAAGGCAAATCCTCAAATTCATCAGTGTGTCCTTACAAAAATTACCTACACAAGGCAAATGAAAACCTCTAAATGGAAATACAAACCTACACAGACGGCTCCAAAATGCAAGAAGGAACTTGGTTTGCGTTCTGTGCTTACAAAAATTCGATCTTATTTCATACTTTTCAATCAAAATTAAGGCTAGAAAATACCGTTTTCCAGGCAGAATTGTTAGCGGTACTTCGAGCAGTTGAGTGGATAGAAAAAAGCAAGTACGGAAGTGCAATAAATTGCTCAGATAGCCTCTCAAGCATATAAGCCATTGAAGATAGACAACAAAAATAGCACTTGTCCAGAACATAATTCAATTACTACACTCTAAAAAGTAAAAGTGTAAATTAGACGAATCCACATATATATGTGTGTAAATTCCTAAAATTACACCCCTGACATGAAAATTACCCACTTTTTGCAAATTTTTGCCTGTTTTTATGTGTATTTTAGCTTACAAAACTAAGTATATATTTTGTTATCACTTGAAAATCACTAATAAATGTGTAAATGGTGAAAAATGCCTGACTTTACACAAACTTGTATGTTATTGTAATTAATACTTAATGATATGCACTTAGGTAAGTGTGTAAATATCTAAAATCATCCACTTCTCATAAAAAATACATATTTCCCACAAAATATACCTATCTTAATGTGTGTTTAGTTTATGGCATTAAGTTTGTAAGTTGTTATCAGTTCATAAACTCAGAAAGATGTGTAAATGTAGATAACAACTGAAATTACTCTAATTAATGTGTTACAAAAATTATAAATGCGTGAATTTTAAAGTAGGAAAGGGACGTTACGAAAGGGATGGGAGACTTACATATTATTCAGAGCTACACTTTTTATTTCAGTAATCCCATTCATAAATAACATGATGCCATTACATTGCTGTAGCAGCATTTTTAAATAAGAAACTAATATATATATATTTATTTTTATAGGATACTCTGACCACCTCTCTCACCCTCTCGTTTCAGCAGCACCTGAATATTTAAAAGAAGTTTAAAAAAATTTAATCTCGACAACATGTAACAATATTTTGTTACATGTAACATAAAATTTTATTCATTTAATAAGTTAATTTTAATTTCGTTTTACGAATTACCTTTTGAAATTTGTACATCAAATTTAAGAATGCTTGATTTTATAATTCCAGGTTTTAATTAAATTGTAATTTCTTTCAGCCGTCTCGCAGACCGTTGTTTTTTCACAATTTTACTTGTAATTTTCAGTAATAGTGTTAGATAAAATCTTAAAGCGAAATCAGGAAGACTTCCTAAATAGGCTTTATAACAG
The DNA here is from genome assembly GCA_964019185.1 of Maratus speculifer. Taxonomy (NCBI): domain Eukaryota; kingdom Metazoa; phylum Arthropoda; class Arachnida; order Araneae; family Salticidae; genus Maratus; species Maratus speculifer. The sequence goes on from OZ025292.1 coordinate 228,916,167, forward strand.
AGATATAATCCCACATTATACTTATTCATAAATTTAAATTATATTTTTGTACTGTTGTTAATTTTTCTGCTGCCCTCCCTCTCCGCTTAATTTAAAGAACAGTAGTTTAACCTTCAGTAGAATCTAAAAACTATTTCGAATTCATTTAATATGTAACATAAAATATAATTCATGTAATTAATGTAATTCTAAATTCGTATCCTGAGTTATTTTTACATTTTACACATCGAATATAAGTATGCCTTATTTTACCCTGAATTATTTTAGCCGTCTCGCAGCTTATAACTTATTTAACCCATTTCAAAGTTTAACTTGTAATTTTAGTTTAATTTTAGTTCGCAGTACAATTTATGGTCGCGTTGACGAATTACTTTGATCCCGAATTAAACACGAATCTAGCATCGAAACTAGCATCGTAATCATAGTTGACTTGGCTTCATCAGGTTTAAGTTGAAAACTAATGGTGGATCCAACTGAATGCTAGCACTTGCGTTGAGAAAAATATAAAAGTTATTCTCCTATAAAATGTAAGGTGCATAATCTCACACATTCGTATTACCTTCAATTCTTTTCATCTGATTTGTTTATATTTATGTATAAATGCATATGCTATATGTTGGATTTTTTTTTTTTTTTACATATAAGAATTTTTTACACGAATAATTTACTTGCCTTAAAAAATGTCAACATTACCTAACTCCTGATAAATGTCTATTAAAATAACAACTGTAGTATCTAAGGTTATTTATTTCATGAATAAATTTTATCTTAAAAGGAATTTATGAATGTATTTTAACAGTAGCAAAAAAAACCTTAACATCATTTTTCTTTTTTCTTTTTTCTTTTTTTTTGGGGGGGGGGGGGGGGGAGTATGGCATTAAATTTTGGGTCGGCTGTGTGAATGATATTATAGTTTATTTATAAACTACTATACAAATGTATATCATGTCTATAAATTATATATTCTGATTTACAAGTTAAACAGTTCATCTGAGTTTTATTTATTTATTGAAATTTCTTTGTAAGTGTTTTTTAAATTATGAAACTTATAATGTTAACTATGTTTATCATCGATTAAAACTATAGCGTTGTTTTTAGTTTCTACGCTACATCTTCCAATTTTGAGAAATTTGGAATATTTATGTATCTTAATTACATTTAATTTTCAGCTGTGTTTTAATTTGAAAATATTACATCAGAAGAACTATGTTCCACTAAAATGATCATAGTAAAGAACACATAATTTTTGCTTGTTAATTATAGATTTAATAAAAATATACAGAAGTAAATTGTAAAAGGACACAAATACGTTGATTTAAAATAACTATAGATTAAAAATTCCGAAGAAAATTTATATTAAAGTAATGGCTTTTTATTCAAATAAACATTTTTCCATTGCAATTTTGCCTATTATTACAGACTTTATATGACCTAAAATACATGATTGTATGTATATAAAAAAATATAACAGCTGTGTCATAATGAATATTCAAAATCGAACATATTAACCCCCCCCCCTACATAAGTATCCCCCACCGGGTGAGTTTTATACACTTAAGGCACAAATGTAATTGCCAAATAAATTCTACGAGCATTAATTTAGCAAATTTATAAGAGTCAATTGATATTTGGATATAATCACAGTATTTCTTATTTTATTTTTTACTATAGTTGATAAATAAAAAGACTCATTAGTTTGATATCTAAAATTTTAATAAGAATAACTGAAATTTTCTTTTATGAAAACATGAGTCATTTCATTAATGTTAAAATATATTTGCATTTGTATTTTTTGAAAAAAGACACAAATTTCTAAATATAATGTTAAATGCAAATGATGTTATTTTAATGATTCAATAGCCTTTAACAATCTTGATAATTTTTTAAGGTAAATTCTTTGTAAATGATGAATATTTTTAAAAAGAAATCAATTCAACATATAATATAGATGATTTATGTATATATAAACAAATCAGCTAAAATTTTTGCAGGTAATATGTGTATGTGTGTGTGAGATGAAGATTACATACCTTTTTCTATTTTTTATAGTATTTTAAATTTTACTTTTATAACTGCATGTAATATAATATCTTGAGTATATTTGACTTTGTATCTTGAGTCTGAAAAATAAAAAATGAAAAATTGAGTCTGAACTCTGAAAATAAAAAGTGTGGAGATAGCAAGTTTACCAACTATCATTATTCCATCTGACTAGTCTAAAATCTATCATTAATTAATATTTTTTTTTCTTTATCTTAATTTTTAATTGCATGTACTAAATAATATCTAAATGAGGGGAAATATAAATTTAAAAAGCAAGGAAGAATATAGAAAAAAAAACAGCAGTTTTTATGTGTATACTTAGAGGAGAGTGGGGAGGAATGGGACACTTTTTACAAAAACAATAAAATGAACTTTATTTGACAAAAATACAAAAATTTTGATTTATATAATTATAATACAAAATGAAACACTTTCTAATGTCCTTGAACAACATAGAAACATAATTTGAAGAATCAATTTTATAATTAAAGAAATTGTAAATTTCAAAATGTGCCCCATACTTCCGTATTAACAGAGAAGTAATATTGGTACTACGATGGTTGATGAGGAAAATCGAAAACTAATGTTTTAAATGGCAATATGCTGAATTTTAGAACCGTAGCTGCTATAGTAACATAGTTTTAGAGGGAGGGGTGAAGTTCTAAAAACTTATTGAGAGGGAGTTTTTAAGGAAAGGGGGGGGGTGAGTGTGGGAATTAGTTGTAATTTACACAGTTCTTTGCGTAATATGTAAAATACGCATATTTGATGAAGGCTCATTAACTATTGTGACTAGTGTATATAGAATATCTGTACTGTAATGGGTTGGTGCATAATTTCGAAATCTAATGTGTTAGTTGATTTTATGCTTAGTTTCAGAACCGTAGCTGCAATATTCATATAGTTTTGGATGGAAGAGTAAAATGGGGAGGGGGATGTATTTGAAAGCCTGATTTTTAGCTTATGAGGCTACACTTGTGACAGTGGATGCGAAGTGGGTACATCACTATGATCCCGAGTCCAAACTACAGTAATTTTATCTCATCCACTGTCACAAATCTAGCCCCATAAGCTAAAAATCAGTCTTTCAACTACACCCCCTCTCCATTTTACTCCTCCATCCAAAACTATATGAATGTTGCAGCTACGGTTCTGAAACTAAGCATAAAATTAACTAAGACATTAGATTTCGATATTATACATCAACCCATTGCAGTACAGATATTCTATATACAGTAGACACAATAGTTATTGAACCTCCATCGAATATGCGTATTTTACATATTACACAAAGAACTGTGTAAATTACAATAACACAATAATGTGTGATTTTCGCCTAATACACATTAATCCGTGTAATCACTGAAGATTTCACAGATAAATGAGTAAGATTATTATACAGATATATGTGTATTCTAGCGCAATTTACGCATTAATGTGGATATTTCATGAGTGATCATTATAACTTTTACACACTTAGTGTTATCATCAAATCACGCACTGAAATGTGTATTTTGAAATTTACACATTTGGTATGTATTTTGCCAATTTACACACAAATTTACACATATAAACAAATCGTTTTTGTATCATCGATTTACACATTTTTGTATGTAAATTTACGCTTTTATTTTTTAGAGTGTACAGAATACAAATTAAATGATAAAACTAAAATGGATAAAAGGATTTTCCGGAATAGCAGGAAACGAGGCAGAAAATTAAAAGGCAAAAGAAGCAATCATAAATCCTAACTTACCAGAAATATTTCTACCCTTTCCACCATCTCATCTCAAACGACAACTAAAGTTACAAATACAAAAGTAATGGCAGGAATATGGGACACTGATCATAGACTCACATATTCAATTCTACCTATTGTCTCAGAGGAGACTTTACTATCGTACAGAAACCTCTTCCTGTTTGCTACAAATCACGGATCTTTTCCAGATTATCTAGTAAAGATCAAAAAAGCTGACTCGAGCTACTGCACTTTTGGAAAGCGAGGAACTTCACTGCACTACGTAACGGAATGCACACTAAATTCCATATACCACCTCAGAATCCTCAGAACGATAAAGCTGTCTTCATGGTTCAAAAGAATAAGAAAACAACCAGCACTTTTCAAAAAATCATAAATTGCGTAACATTGATGAAAAAAATCAAGGGCTTTTTCAAATGCTTCCATGGAACCTTTTATATGATAATGACGATAAGTTATGGAACTAATCTAACAAACGTTTACTTTAAAACAGTTTTAGAATTACTGTTACTGTTAAGCAAAATTTATGTGTTATACGTCTGTAAAGCACTCAACTATACTATTTTACTATTTTTACCTATAGTTATTTCATTATATAATTACATTTTATTCGATACCATTATTTACTGTAAAATTGTTCTGTATTTTTTTTATAAACATTGCTGGGTGGGGCTTGTTGAGCTCAAACCAATTGGTAGGCCTCCCCACCTGGCTGAATCTGAATCTGAATCTGAGTTCAATGCGCGCATGCCTCACGCAATATGGGTAGAAAAAGTTTTGAACGTTATCGTGGAGAAAGAAATTAAAATACTGCTGTTGATTTCTCCAATAAGTGTTTTTCCTTGCATACTTTGTTATACTTTGTTTTTCGTATTTTTAACATAAACTTTGGATTGTATAGGTAGAGTTCATTGGGCATTTTTGTGTACTCCCAATGAAGAATCTGGCTGTTCAGAGTAATTTTGGGACATCCTGTATATTTGAGAACACGTATAATTAATTAATATTTAGGGACATTTATATATGTAATAATTACTTAAAAAAATTTAGGACTATTTTTTTTCGTCTGTCGAAATTGGGTAGATTACAAAATTCGTTATCTGTTTTGATCTTAAAAACCTGTTTTGATCGATCCACTTATAAGAGTTTGTGAGTAATGTGACGTGATTTATAAGCTATAGGGAAGCCAAGAAAAGCGTCCATTACAAATTTCTGTTTTGTATTTCAATATTTTTAATTCTCAACAAAGGATATCTGATATCGATATCTAACCTTGTAGATAAATATTATACAATTTTGATTATACAGTGCGTGTAAAAACTATAAAGACAGAAAAAAGGCAAAAATATTAATTTTTTTGATAAATTTCAAAACAAATGAAACTTTTCCCCTTATAATATGTATTATCAAGCTGAAAAGCTAATAGAAACGTGAACAAAATCCAACTGTAAGTATTTTATTACGAAAATAAAGTAATTGTGCAAAACATCACTGCTTTTGCCTGTGTAAAAACTTTAAGGGCAACAAAATAAATTCAATGTAGTAGTCAAATAAATAAATATTTAATGTATTATGCACCCACCTATGAGTTTAATGATTGCAAGTATTCCATCCTTCCTCAACACTATTAATTTTTGGCACAGTTAAGGTTTGTCTTTGTATTATTCATCCTTAATTGTAGATTTGAATGCCGATGCTGGAAAAAATGCCTTCCATTTTTATAAACTCGTCTTGCTTATTCTCCCCATAAACTATCGATAGGATGTAAATAAGGATTTCTGAGCAGTTTTTGCAAAACTTCAATATTTTTCTTATATAGAACTAAAGTTTTTCTCACGACTTGTGTGGATAGGTGCATTACCTTGCTGTTAAAACTGTTTTTTTTTCTTGTAAGAAGTATTGCAACAAATGAAGGATAGTCAAAATGAGTTTGTATTTGTGTCGATGAATTAAGTTTTCCCGAAAGATATACAAGTGACACCACGTCCTTGAATGAAAAGCAGCTCCATGTTGTAATGACTCCGCCACTTAACTGATATTTAATAAAATCTCTTCTTTTTTCTTAAATCATCCGAATGATATTTCTCCAACAAAATAAACGTGAAACTTAAATGGTCCTGATGACTGGAAATATTATTGAGATGATTTGATAAAAAAAGAGATTTTATTAAAGCATCAGTTTGGTGGCGGATTCATCGCAACATGGGGTTGCTTTTTGTTCAATGATGTGGTGTCACTTGTACATTTTTTCGGGAAAATTTAATTCAAAGACACATTTAAAAACCCTTTCTGATCATCTTTCATTTGTTGCAACACTTCTGACAGGAAAAAAAAAACAGATATAACTGCAAGATAATGTACCTATCCACATAAGTCGCGAGAAAACACTTTGGTATTATAAAAAAATATTGAAGCTTTGCAATTTCTGCTCAGAAATCCTGATTTAAATCATATAGATCCTAACTTACGGGGAGATCTAGCAAAATGAGTTCATAAAAATAGAAGGTGTTTTTTTCAGAAAGGAAATCAGATCGACAATTGAATATCAATAATAATAAAAAACACTTCAGAGCTTTGCCAAAAATTAATGATGTCGAGGAATATGATGGAATATTTGTAATCATTAAAATCATAGGTGGGTGCACAATGCATTAAATATTTTTTCCTTCGGTTACTATATTGAATTTATTTTGCTCTTCTTAAGTTTTTACACAAGCAAAAATACTGATTTTTCGTACAATTACTTTATTTTTGCAATAAAATACCCACAGTTGAATTTTGCTGGCATTTTATTAGCTTTTCAGCTTGATCATTCATATCATAATGAAAAAAGTTTCGTTTGTTTTGAAATACTTCATAAAGATTAATATTTTTTACTGTCCTTATATTTTTTTACTCACTGTAGTTTCATTTTGGAAAATTTTGGAAAATTTAATTTTAGACGGATATAAACTGTTTGTTTTCAAACTTAAACGTGATCTCAGAATAAAACAACCAGAGTCAAAAAAATAAAACGAAACAAAGTTAAGCATCAACCTCAAACACCTAAATAAAAAAGAATTGTTTTAAATATTGAAAGGCAAATTTGAAAAGAATAGTACATTGGTTTCACACTGACTTTGTTAAACTAGTGTCGTTCAGTTACATTTTGCAGATAATCTCTAAAGAAAAGGATTTTTGTTTCCTTTTGCTATTTTAAAATACAGCTGAATCTTTTTGCTTCCATATTTTTATGAACAATATAAATTATCAAATCATTTATTCGTGAAAAGAAACGAAAAAAAGATTTAGCGAATTTCTTAATGTTTCAGTTCATTGCTTTCCGAACTGTTCATACCTAACAAAGTTTTTAAGAAAACCTTTCTGTGATATCAGTTAATCAATATATCGCAATGCAATCTGAGATACTAATTACGTCAGTTTAAGCAGACTATATGAATTTGGGAGTATATGTTATGTTTTGTACTGATATTTATCTTTTTTATTGGTAACGATTAGTAGAAATCTCTTATAACCAAATATTTTGTCGAGAATACATAATAGTTTCATAATAACATTTTATGAGAATTTCTTCAAAAGAGCCTTTAGAGGTAATACATGTATTTACTCATCCATTTATCACATAAAATGTCAGCATTATTTTATTGGTAAAAGTATCCGAGTGCGTTTAATAAATAAAAAAAATACGTAAATGAAAATACCTCACAGAAAAAGGTCACTGATAAATAATAAGTAATATTCAAAATATGTTACTTAAATGTACTCATATATGTATCTTTTGCATATACATGTGCATAAGAATATATACTACACATGAATTCAAGCACAGCTTAACACAAATTATATTCCTACGGCTACCTTACGAGATAGAAATATATGTTCTTTACCAATGAATTAAAGTACAATGTTTTCAAACATTCAATAATGTATTTAGATATTTTATATATGAGCGGTGTACGTGCTCAAAGTAATTCTTACTATAAAGAAAAAAAAACATTTTTTTTTGACGGTAGGAGAATAACTCATATAACTTTTCGATTCGTTGTTTAAAAAACAACTATCTAAATAAACTTTCAAAAAAGCAATAGTGCTAGTGTGTTTATTGATACATCCTGATGCAACCGATGATGCTGAAATCTTCAACTCAAGTGGAATATGTGACTTTGGGAATATTTTTAATGGCTTTATTAAATAATTTTATTTTTTCGATATCCTTTCTGGAATTCTCTTCAAACCAATTATTTAACCGATAATATATAAGTATTTGTACAGTTATATTTAGAATTTTGTAGCATTTTATCGAGATTTCTACAAACGTTTTGCAACTTGTTATCAGTGTACATCTATAAATAATGACATGATAAAATGTAGCTAGTCTTTTATTTCAAAAAGTGATGTTGAATGTCATAAGCGTGCATCTGAGAGTGATAAAACTGTATTCGAGTGTGATAAGTGTCTATTTGAATGTGATAACAGTGTGTTAGATTGTGATAAAAGTGTATTTGAAAGAGATCAGAGTGTGTAACTTAAACTAATAATGAGTGATTAAGAAGTTGTGGCGAATAGTAATGCTACTTAAAGCATGACACGCATGCAAGAACATATGTATAACATATATGCGCATACATAGAGGGTACTCCGAATTCGACTAAGATATTCAGTGGCGTTGTAGTAGGATCAAGAAGATCAAATATTGCCATGAACATACGGGCGCAAACTACGATTAGTTTGAAAATATCGCAAAAAATACATATGATATTTAAGAAGGGTGCAGTATCAAGTGTCAGCCATAGAGCAATAATACACACAATCACGTTTGTTTGATCTAAAACAGAATTTCAATGCATTATAATTCAACGTCAGAAAGGAAACGATGAGGCATATTTGAAAGAATTGTTCTAAAATGTGACCGCGAAGGCCATTGCACAATCGACATCGACGGACGAAGGATTACCGGGCACATTTAAATATAGCCATTGTGTTAGCGATGCTTGCTAAAACATTGAGATTTGGGGAGCTTGGAGACAAAGCAACATGTTTGCAGCATTCAATCCGGATCCAAAGATGTGTAACATCGAGGTGGTTACGCACAACAATAACAAAATGCTCTGGTATACCACCATGCATGAACCACTTGTTATGATGAACAGTGGCAGTATTCCACGTATCAAATCTCCGAAAGGACATACTGTAGGAAAACAAGAAAATATACGACATTGAGATATTCAGGGAAAAAGTAAGATTCCAACATTTCATATCCATGAATCTCTGCACAGATGTTCTTACCGAAATTGTGTTTCAATTTCGATGAGACAGTACTGTGGGGGAAATGCTTGTGAATCAGACTTTATCTGAGATTAAATCAGTAGCAAGAAATTGGGAATCATTTTGTGCGGAATCCTGCATACAACACACAATTTCTACTCAAATGGCTAATCTGTAACACCTTAGACTTGGCCATTCTCCACGTAGATGTGGTCACGTTTTCTACATGGCCACATTATTTTCTGCCGAATACCCAGTTCAGCTGCAACATATTATGTATTGGTCGACGGGAGAAACAGCAAATCATTGTAATATTCGGCTTAAGGTGTAAGCAGACAACGTTCTTGTCCTGCATATTGCTTGGATAATTTTAAAGAAACCATCTCTTTCAACTGTTGATCAATGATCGTAAGGTATAATATAGCACATAAAGAGTCTCGTCATGTATTGCGCTTTATACTTTGTGCTAGGCGTCAATTGTTATCTCCTTGGCCGTAAATTAGATGCATAATTGCACATTCTTGGTTTATATAATCTGGCATGTTGTTTCCGAGGAAATTTTAACTTCAGCCAATTCTGAAAATTTTATAGATGAGTATTTGCTCGCTGCCTTTAATTTCTCCATATACATGAAAAATTTGCATACAGGAATGATTCTCTTTATTTTTTAACGTGCATGAGAAATTTGCATTCCGGAAGTTTTTTCTTCGTAATACTCCTATTCTCGCATTTGTTTGATCAGTCTCTTCGTCAAGTTCTTTGTTCGCTCAATGTCTATTTTTGTTACTTTTACCAAGTAAACGTAGTTTGCGGCTCAATTTTCTATGGAAATTTTTTTGCCTTCTTGATACTTGCTAAAATTTCCGTTAATTTATCTATTGAATTCGACAATGTCCTGAATATACAAATGCACCAGTCTTCAACATAAAATACCGTATTTATTCGTAAATAACGCACACTTAAAAAAAAAAAAAAAAAAAAAAAAAAAAAAAAAAAAAAAAAAAAAAGCAAAACTTCCTGGTGCGCGTAAAACACGGAATATTTTTTTATTTACTGTTGGATGTTAACACGATATTCATATACATCAAGAAATGTACTCCAAGAAGACATAATTACTCGGAAAATCTTATTTAATTGAAGTATTACTGCATCTTTATTTCACTCCTTGCACTTTTTTATACATTAACATTACATAAATACTAATTAACAATTCTCACTGCTGTCATTCACTTTCCTACCCACCATCTTTTAATCCCTACCCGAAGTCTAAAAATGTATTTTCGTCTTATTTTTGGCCTGATGTAATGTTTGTTTCGCCTTTCTTTGCTGAAATTGATTTAGTCATTCATTCATTTGCATGTCAAATTTACTGTGCGCATTATATACGAGATTTTAAAAAATGGCCATTTTTCTTCCAAAGTACTGGTGCGCGGTATACACGAGTAAATACGCTAATTGTTTTTAAATTGCTTGCCTTAAGGTCCTACTTCGATAACATAACTAGTTTCGTAAGGTACTTTTAAATTCTTAAAGATTTCGTAAGATAATTTTTAAAAATCGGTTTTTTGAATTTAAATATTTTCACACTAAATTTGTTTTCATAGGATAACCGAGATCGATGCCTAAACCTTCAGTTTTATACATTCACGATTATAATTACGATTTTTAGGATTTCATTTATCTTTCAAATGCTATTTGTCTTGTTTCTTTGTCTGTCCGTTAGTCACAGAGTCCTTACACAAAAATTGTATGTGTCAGAGACTTCAAAACAGCTAAATACTTCATGTCACATGATAAAACATAAAATTTTGAAAATATGAATTATTTTAATTAAATTAATTTTTCCAATATCATGCGTTCATTTTTGCGATTTAAATTTTAAAAGAGAACCTTAATTTCATCGTTTTACGTGTAGACATCAAAACTTGGATGTTAAGCATCCGGCTATTAAGCAGAAGGTTCTTATTTCGAACCCTGGTGCTGGAACTGGAAACGTCCATATAAAGATGGATATAACAAGAAAATTTTTTGTATATTTGTATATTTAAAGGTTTTGTATTATTAGGGTTCATTTGTTTGATATTCATATTATTTCTTAGATTTCACATTTTTTTCAACTTAAAAAAACATTTGCGATTTACTAATGATTTACCATTTTATATTCAATTTGATATATATTTTTTAGATTTTAGAAATTTAAAATTATATTTCCGTTATCTTTCCGTTATCTCACCCTATCTTTATATATATATTTTTTAAAATAACTTTATTTGTACATTTTTTACTTGATTATGATAATTAACTTCTTTTTATAACTATTTTAAAATTAAATTTATTGGTGCTATCATCTATGTAAGATTTTAATAATTATAAATTTATAAGTTGGATTTAGTAAGTAAAGATAAGTTTTTTTGAAAGAACTATTAAATGAAACTCTCTGTGCGATCTGTGAATCACACTTACCCACATATTTTCTGTTGGTATGTTTACTTTTGGGACATTATCGATTTAAAGTGTCCCCAAAATGAAACTACAGCTCTAGTCATAGATTTTCTGTCTGTCAAACTAAATCATTAAAAAATCTAAAAATGCAAACGAAAAATTTGAATGGAAATTTCCCACTACAGTTAGATTTCTAATGTCGTCGAGTGACTAAAGCAGGTTCTTAATCGATGATAATATGTCACATTTATCAATTCAAAAAATAATTACTGCAATTCTTATTTTAATATCTTTTGCATTGTATAAATGCACAGAATGTTTCTTTCAACTTTTAAAAATTATTTATAAAGTTTTAGGTTACATTACAACATAACAATGGTATATCCAGGAACAAATATATCATAAATCCGTTAAAAAACTTTTCATAGATTTTGAGACGTATTCGTATTTCTTTATTTCATTGTTTTTCAAAGAATCATTCGAAGTTGTAATTTGTAATTGGAGTTGCACTCATGTGCGTTTTTCTGAACATTATGTTAAAAATGAAGAAATTCTTTGACTCAATACTTAATGGCATATTGATCTTCTTTGATATTACTTAGTCAGTAAAAAAATATATTTTCTTTTTTTTTTTACCATTTTAAACAAAGCAAAATATGATTTTAAAAATTGCAATTTCTTTTTCGAGTAGTACAAATGCTAAGAATGTTTCTTTCAATTTTAAAAAGTTGTTTTTAAGATTTTAGGATGCATTTCAATATAACAATCAAATAAAGAGATCAAGAGATTAAATAAAGAGATGTATCCATGATGGATACATCTTAGAACCCTAAAAATAATTTTCTATAGATTTTGGGACACATTCGTATCTCTTTATTTCCTTATTTTTCAAAGAATTATTCGAAGCTTTAATTTGTAATTAGAGTTGCACTCAAGTGTATTTTTCTGAACATGACATAAAAAATGAAGAAATTCTTTGACTCAATACTCAATCACATATTGATCTTCTTTGATGCGTCTTAATCAGTAAAAATGTGTATTTTTCTTTCTTTACCATTTTAAAGCATGCATAATATGTTTTTAAAAACAATCATTTCTTTTGTTGAATTCATTTTACGAACAATACTGGAACTATTTCTTCCTATAAGAGTAAGAAATAATAAAATAACGTTTTTAATGTTTTGGGTCACAACCTAACATTTTTTATATCACTGATTTTTAAAGAGCAATTAAAATAAACATAAAAAAAACTATTTTATCAGTTTGTTTATCGATGTATTTTGATACAGTCGGGCATACAAAATTCGTCAGTTCAAGTGGAATACATTAAAAATACATTATGTGGTTAGTTGTAATAATCCGCTTTTCTTTCTACATATTTTTAGAGTGGTATGGTTTACAGTATCATTATGCAATTGTAAACGAGAACGAACGGAAAATTAAAGTTCCTTCTAAAAAAATTACAAAAAATTACTTAAAAATTTTGCATTATGTTTTAATTATAACCCATTGTGGTTTAACAACTCCAATTTCAAAAATAAAGAATCAGATGTTAGAATATATAATATTAAGCTTGTGAAAAATATCTAAAAATCTTTGAAAATAAAATTAAAATATTCATTGAATAAAAGGTACTTTTTTCACATCTACAATAAACAGATATTTACATACTTCTAATAAATATTGTTCATTCTCTAATACAAAATTTTAACGTATACAAAATTACCTTTAAAAGTTATTTTAGGACTTCTCAAGCTTTTTTTAATTTGGAAAAAATTACAAGTTAAATTTTGCTATATCGACCTGAAGCTTCTCAAATGATAAACAAACTTTGGTATGAGAAATTAACTCATTATCATTATCTATTGAGAATTCCAATGATCAATTTATATTAACTGATGTGTTGGAAAATAGGAACAACAAATAAAGTCGTATTTTAAAGTTTTCTGTTTTAGTATCGTTGAATTTTGGGTATCTTGCACATCTGCAGCATGTTGATGCAAAAGATTAATATAGATTGTCCTAAAATGCCATTTACAAACTTAAGTTGCTAATGTGTCAATCTATGACAAACGAGATTTACATAAAATTTCTCTTCAAATCCGCTAAGAAGCTATATTTGTGGGAATATTGAAAAGTATAGATCAAAGACACAGAAATAGAAAGAAACATCGGTACACATACATACATTTGGCAACAGGAAGTAGTGAAGGATATACGGGGGTATGCGCCATATATATCCTGGATTTTTTAAAGGAACGCCGTATAGCTTCTGTTTCCCAAGAAAGCTATAGTATACACATTCTAGGGTATACCCTCTGCTTAGAGCATATATGTTCTGTTATTTTTACGACTACACTTTGACAGGAAATTATTTACTGACGGCATTTCTAATAGAAATGATGTTTAAAAAGTCACCGATTATTTGGCCAATTGCATCGCATTTGGTATAGCGAGATAAGGAACTAGTTTTTCAAGTTAGTGGTTATCTGTTTTTAATATTTTATATGAATCCTGCAATAGAGTATATTTCTGTTCTTAGATAATGATGACGACTCACCGGAAACGATGTGGAAAAAATTGTTGTATTTCTGGAAATTTCGTAAAAAGTAATTAAATATACTCTTAAGCATAATGTTTGGAAAAATGGCCTCATTAAACGTGTAGTGGCGTGTATACCACCCAAAATACTTATGTGTGACTATTGCCTTATTTTAATTGTTTTAGATTACGAGAATCATCTTCCTTCCAAGGAATGCATTTTCATTTAAAAATGTAATTATATATATACATATATATATATATATAGTTATTTACAATTTAAATAATTTTTGAAAATATTTGAATGAAAATGAATCAAAAATGTATATTCATTATTAAAATTTTGCATATTAATGTACATTTCAGAAAATATGTTGATGTTTCCAATTAAATGAAAGATATTACTTTTTTTTTCTACGAATTAAAAAAAAAGCTTCTAAAATTTAAAAAAACAGTATTTAAATAAATTAAAAAATATAACAAATAAATAGCATTGTATTCTTTAATTTTAGTTTTTGTTTAATAGTCGAATGTATTGAAATTGAAATTGAATTTGTATTGAAATGATTAAAACAGGCCTTATTCCTAGAAAAAAAATATATAAATAAAAATCAGAATATTACTCGAATTATTTAAATGCATTTTAGTGCTTAGATAATTAAATGGATCATTTTCAAACTTTTGTTACTAAAATATGTACTAAAAAATAGTTGGATTTGTCAATTCCAAAGCTTTCTTCTATCTTATATAACTTAATATTTGAAATACTAGTTACAGACCTTTATATTTCAATATTATTACTTCTATACTATACAAACTTTCATTTTCATCTTAAATTTCTGCTTCAATTAATTGGAGTAAAAAGTCTCAATTTATATCATAATATTCATTAAAATCAATAGTTTTTCATTATTCTGTTGTCACCAGGTATTTTCGAATAGCCGATATAGCAAGACGCAAGCTCCGTTTGCTACAAATCCCACCAAAAAACAACAAAACTAAGAAAAATCGAGAAAATTATACAAAAATCGCTATCACAGTGCTTATTTCTCTCAGAATATTTCCAAATTAAATGAAAACCTGCTGTCCATATCCAGAAATAAGCACAAAAAATTGGTTCAATTCTATGCATAAATTTATACATTTTTCAATAATACATTAAATTTAATGACGCAAGCATTGCTATGAAAGCGACCGTTTGAAAATATTTCACCGTTTTCCGGTGATATATTTTCAAATTCAAGGATAAACTTCTAGCCATAGTCAAAACAAACACAAAAAATTTTGTTCAATAATATACATAACTTTATACATTTTCTGATTATATAACTATGAAAATGACACAGACATCGCTCTTACAGGATCTCTTTCTGGTGAAATATTTCCAAATTGTAGGAGAACCTGCGTGTCATAGCCAAAACATACAAAATGTTGATTCAATTCAATGTATGATTTTATACACTTTTCTATGATAAAATAACGAAAATCGCTATTACAGCTCTCTCATCAGACAGTTTTTTGTTCAAATTCAGAGATGATCTATTTGACCACTGCCGAAAAAACTCACAAATTTTGGTTGGATTCTAAACATAACTTCATACCTGTTCGATGAAACAATGATGCAAATGACACAGACGGCGCAATTATAGATCCCTCTTGTGTAGAATTTTTTCAAATTCAGGTGGGATCTGTTTTCCATACCAAATATGCACACAAAAAATTTATCAAACTTTACACATATACTTCGCATTCTTCGAGGTTAGAATATTAAAAGTGGTAGAAAAATCGCTATTAAAACACATCTTTCTAGCGGAGTATTTCTAAATTGAAGGGGCCTACTTGCCACAGCCAAAAACATGCATAAAAAATTTGGTTCAATTATATGTATCAATTAAGTACACTTTCGATGGTACTATGGCGACACACGGACAAATGGATAGACAAGTATTTTGTATAAAAGTGTAACACGATTTCTAAAACATGCAAATCCATGGAAATGATAAGACTGTAATCCGTTAAGACTACATTCGGTAGTAATCTTTCGGTGATTAGCAAAAAAATTAGACTGCAATACTTTCTGCACCCAGAAAAAAAGTTTTGTTGAATTAACAAAAATTTGTTTGGTCCAACAATTTTTTTCATTTAAATATGGGTCAATGGAAATTTTGTTTGAATAAAAAAAAGATATTGTTGATTTTTTTCTCTTTTTTTTCCGTCCACACTTTTTATCCGAAAGCATAATAACGTAATTAATCCGTCTCAATTTGAAAAGTTTTTATTATGCAAAAATTATATTAATCTTTCATAGCTATATAAGTCAATTAAAAATAGTTACATGAGAAAGTTATGGTTTAAATTTTACAAAAACAGCAAAATTTTGTTGGAATTACAAACTGATAATAGAGGACTTAAGTAAGACTCAAATCAAATTGATGAAATTTTGTTAAGATTTTATAAGAGTGTTAATAATAATTTTTTGTCTGAGATATAAAAGCCGATTTTTTACTTTAATTAAAAAATTCGCTTAAAACAACCAACATGTACTTATTAAAATATGTTTTGTAATTTTAATTTGTAATATCATTTTCTGGGTGTACTGATGACGATAGCAGAAAGTATAACATCGACTGTAGTCTTCCTGTACATTTATTTTGATAAACTTTCGAAAAAAAGAGGAGAAATAAAAGGAATAAGTGGTCTAAAAATATTATAAACAGATGTTTAGTATGGTTTCTTTTAAATTAGAAGTATTTTTAGAAAACACATTATAATTTCTGAACAATAGTCATATTTTTTAATCCAATTATTAGAAAATTCAAAATTTTGAAACATTTTCTGCTTCAAATGTCCTGAATGCTTATAATATCCGGAAATTTTGAATATTGAAGTTAAACACCAAGTAAAAAAACAAAAAACAAACAAACAAAAACAAAAGTAGTTAGATGATATCGATGAAATTGTTGGATATAAGATGTCTCAGTAAAAGATATCGATATCAGTAAGTTTATAATTGCAATCCATTAAATGCATTCCAGATATTCCGCTTCAGTTCAAGTATTCCGTATCTTCGATCGCATCCTGATGTATCGATAAACACACCGGCTGTTGTTTTCTTGCGTACTTACTTCGATCGCCTTTCGAAAAATAAACGTAAATGGAAGAAATGACCCAGAAATATAAAGAGTACTACTGAAGTATTTCTTCCCTTAGAAATGGAGTGTTTTTAGGAATTATATTAACATTTCTGAGAATAATTGAAGTTAATTTCTCTCGCTAAAGCTCTAAAAGCGTTTGATTACTATCGTGTTGTAACAGCAACTAATGTTTTTTAACTAATATTAACAGTAAATATTTTTCATTACATTTATTTGTAAATGTTTTTTAACTATCTATATTAATTTAAACAATAAATTTTATGGTTATGTTTATTTGTAAAATATAAAAATCCTTAAATATAACTATTTTCTTTAGACATAATATTATAAAAAAAAATTTTCATTAGAACGATTTTTACAAAAAGATTCACCTTCAAAATTCGAATGATTTACGACAATCAATTAAATTCACTGAGTTTATTGAAATATGTATTTTCTCCTAAGCTAAACCTAAAATTTCATGTTAAACATAGTAATAGCATTTCATATGAACTATATTAATAAGAGTATTTTTATTTCTTTTGTAAAAATTAGTCATGCAAGATTGAAGCAAAAAAGAACGTTCCACTTGTCAAAATAATCGCAAAGTATCATATTATTAATTCGTGTATTAAAAAAATTAAAAAAATTAAAAATGTTTTAAGATATTAAGATCTGTAAGAAACATTTTCCTTTGACGCAATAGAAGAATTAATATATAAAAATATTTAGAATTTAATTCAAGACTGCTAAATAACATTAATGTAATTACTAATAGCACTTCCAGGAATTAACAGGCTTCGATTGACATATTAAAATGCAATTGATCTGCCAAGTAATAAGTTTAGTTTGTGGTCAAGTATAGATTGTGGAATAAAGAATTAGACCCGATTTTATTGTTAGACTCTAAGATTTATCATCGTGTTTTCCTGCACTGCTAAATATTTGAAAACATGGAGATGTGGGAGCAGAGAAAAAAATTTAAGCTATGAATCAAACGCTAAAATCGGGTTTTCATTTTATTTTCCACCAACATATGATTTTGTTGACCAGCTGCATTTTAATATATGAATTGAGCTTTAAATAATTCTGGAATTTCAACCTCTAACTCTATGATTATTGTCTGCATGAGATTTACAATCAATGATTTTTATCGAATGCAACGCAATACAATTAACAATACAAAATAGCATTTCAACTGGAGAGGAATTTAAATTGCAGAAAGCATTCAATGAAAGCATTAAATGTATACACATTTAAGAGCCAAAACATTATGACCATCTGCTTAATAATGTGTTGGACTACCATTGATTCGAAAAACAGTGCAAATTGCCTTAATATGGATGCCACAAGTTCTTGTTCGATGACCAGTGATAGATTGTATTAATTTTTCAAACGGCGGTCATGCATATCCTGGATATTCCAAAATGGTTCTTTTTGAGCACTGGGCTGCCGTTTAATGACACCGATAATATGCTCTGTCTGATTAAGATCAATCCATTTAAGTCACCAGAACGTTAACTAAAATTTAGTATTATATTTCTGGAAGATCCTCCTTTTCCTTTGGCAGTCTTGTCTTGGCCCATGGTTGGGGCTTTTAGCATAGTTCTTACATTCTGCTAAGTGGGGCTTGTTGTGCTTAAGCCATTTAGTAGGCCTCCTCACCTAGATGAAATTGAAACTGACACTTATATTCCTGGAACCAATCGATTTTAATTTATGTCATGTGACATGGAGTGTTGTCTTGCACGAAGAATCCATTTCCATTTTCGGGTGACAGATGCCATGAAATGATGCAAATGATCCGCAATTACGTACAAAAATCTGTGGTATTCATGGTTGTCCATGTGGTGCTAAATTGCCACCTGTGTGTTACACTTTGAATTTTATTCAAATAAATGCATTGTTACACAGCAATGTTTAATCACTTAATAATAGTTATGTACCATAATATTTTTGTTTGTGAAATGTGAGTATTAAACACATCTCGAAACCTTTAAAAATATACTTCAGTATTGGTCGGAAATGTCAATGTAATAGTGAAAATACTTCTTTACAAAAGAAGACCGAGAATGGTTTTCTTAATGTTTTCAGGTCATTAATTTATCCTTTTACTTTTTCGGATGGTCATCCGAATAAGTGTACAAGAAAACAACAGTCGGTGTTTTTATCGATACATCATGATGCAATCGAAGATGGAAATACTTCAAGTGAGTCGAAATATTAAAATTCAGGAATGAATTCAATGGTTTGCTGTAATCACCTTTTTTCATATCAATATCTTTTCCAAGTACATTTTTGATTTAACATTTTCTTCGCTATCATGTAACTGTTTCATTTATTCACTTATTTATTTATTTGTATGTCCTGCAGTCTGGGTCATAAGGGAAAGAACAGCGAAAAATGTCTTTTATGAAATAACATTATAGACTTATCTATACTAATAAAATAACAAATCTCTCTGTCTGTCTGTGTATGTGTGCCTGCGATGGCTAGCAAAATCTACTAGAAGCACGAGGCTCAAAATTTTTATGCGACTAGCCCAATATCTCTCCTGATGCACCTGAACTCAGAATTTTAATATTTTGATTAATTTCAGATATATTAATTACGAAGTGAAAGTCACTTTCATCAAAAAGTCATTTTTTAATTTTCGGGGAAAGAAATCGTTTGCACATGCGCACAAACCTTTTTACGCACCTAAACGAAAGAAGAAACATTTATCGGCGTTTATTTCTGTTTTTGGATGATTTTGTTTAAATCCTAATCAACCAAACCGCTCGACGACAGACATATTTCGAAATATCGTACTTTTAGGCTTTAAAAGCTATTATTAATTCGAAATAATGTTGCACTTAACCCTTTAAAAAGAAATATTCAAAAAGAGTTGTTTTTCTCCATTTTATCAATGCTATTACAGAGAATATTTTTTAAGATGTAAACAAACAAAATAAAAGATCTTAAAGTTGAAACTTTCTTCTAACCGATGGTGTAATTGGTTTTAAATTATTTGGATTTTAACTCTTTCAAATACATTGGCAAAAGAACGTCATTTTGCGACTTGCAGAGAGGATATTCTTTCCATGCTAAAATTATCTTAACGTGCATATTTCAACTCATTCTTTTAAAATCTTCTCATTAGACCAAAGTTTTACTCCCTACAAAAAATTCGACACATACGAACGGATAGAAATATTTTTTACAAAATAAAATGTGCGAAAAATTTTATGAAATCAATAAAATATATATCGTTTTCATTGCGGTTTTGACTTAGCAAAACGCAAACCTATAGGTATCGGCAAACAAAAAACATATTCTTTAAGCTTAAAAACATTTTTATAATCTATGATGCAATCGGTTTTTAAAATAAAAGATTGAACCCTTTCAAAAACACCGGCAAAAGAGCGGCATTTTGCGACTCACGTATAGAATATTTTTTCTACTCTAAAAGTATCTAAGCGTACATATTTCAGCGCAATCTTTTAAAAGCATCTCAACAGACCAAATTTACACCTTCTTAAAAAATTTTGAAAAGTTCGGAAGAGTAGAAATAATTTAAAAAGAAATAAAAAGTGCGAAAAATTTGACGAAATCAATATAAACCAGATCGTTTCATTGCGGTTTTGCCTTTGCAGAGCGCAATTCTATATACATCCTGACAAACCGAAAATATTTTCTTAAAGCTAAAACGTCCTCATAATTTATGTTGCAATTTGTTTAAAACAAATATGAGATTTAACCCGTTCAAATACACCGACAAATACGAATTACATCCCGGCTCATGGAGAATACATTTTTACTACGCTAAAAGTAACTAGATGTCCGTATTTTAGCACAATCTTTTTAGAGCCTTTCAATAAACCAGATTTACATTACTTTAAAAAAAATGTGGAACTTTCGTATGGATAGAATTCTTTTTTTACAAAATAAAATGTGTGGAAATTTTTACGAATTCAGTAAAAACCTGAGTGTTCCGCCGCGGTTTCGTTCGCTTTCGGCTCGCCTAGTTTCCAAAAAGTCGAATTGAAAAGTCGAAACAGCCTTTGCTTTCAATTCAATATCTTTTCGCGAATTTTCCGTTTAAAAATATAAATTTTGATAAAATGGACTTAAAGTTATAAATTCATATAAATTTGAGTTTAATTTAAGAGTCATTTAGAAAGCAAATAACACATTTGAAAACTGAATAAATTCGCGGGCCCGGGCAACGCCGGGAACGACTGCTAGTATATATATATTTAACATATAAAATATTTATTTTTTTATTTCGATAAAATCCTTTAAATATCTCTTATTTCGTGGAATAAATAATTAAATTATGAATTCGGTACACTTAAAAAAACTGTATATTTCCTAAATGCATTATGGCCACAATGCAAAAATAAAAATAAAATGCAATATAAGCAAGTTGACATTTTAGATGCAGATTCAGATGACGAAAGTTTGCGTAATTTAAGTTTACAGGATTTAGATTCAATTTTATCTAATAAAATGGTCAGCAAATGTTTCAATAATAATAAGCTCGAAACAGTTGTGGTCGTTCGATAGCTGGAAGTGAAAAGCTAAAAGATCACGGACGTAAAAAAGAAGAAATATTAAGGACCACGGGAGTTAAAAGAAGAAAAATCTAAAAATAACGGATGTTAAAAAAGGGGGAAATAAAGTGCGGATATTACAAGGTGTATTCTGGACTAAAAAAGCAACAACCAGTTTCCAAATGGTTCAAAAAATAATCATAAATTACAAATAATGTTACTTATTCATAATATCTTCTTCATTTCAGCTAACATCAAATGAATATATTTTTATTGATTTGGTTAATTTAAGTGATGTTATTTCTAGTTCAAATAAAAATGAATTATAATAGACACTTGTTAATATAGGTAAATCCAGGTGGCTATACCTAATACATTTTTTAATCAGGCTAAATTCGTATAATTAGAAAATGGATTTGTGTCACTGATTAATTAATTAAATTTTTATTTTATATGGAAATAAAAAAGTTTTGATGAGAGGCAAAGAGAATCAAGATGGGAAGACATATAATACGAACACATAATTAATTAATAATTACATACATTTATGTATGTACTAAATACTTAAAACAATTTTCGAAAAATTTCGTTTTCACTTTCGGTTGAAAATACGAAGATTAATGAATGGTTTCGGCCATATAAAGCTGTTTCGATCGGTGTTAAATTGCCAGCAGTGTGTTATACTTTGAATTTTATTCAAATAATTGCATTGTTACACAGCAATGTTTAATCTTTTAAGTAATAGTTATGTACCACAATATTTTTGTTTATCAAATACAATTATCAAACACATCTCGAAACCTTTAAAAATGTACTTCAGAACTGGTCAGAAAAATCAATCTGATTGTTAAAATATTTCTTTACAAGAGAGGAACGAGAATGTTTTCTTAATATTTTCAGGTCATTAATTTAATCTTTTATTCCCTTTTACATTTTCGAATGGCCATCAAAATAAGTGTACAAGAAAACTACAGCTGGTGTTTTTATCGATACATCATGATGCAATCGAAGATACGAAATCCTTCAAGTGAATCGGAATATCTAAATTCAGGAATGCATTTACTGGTTTGCTATAATAGCTTTTTTTTTTCTTATCAATATCTTTTTCAAGTACATTTTTGACCTAAAAGTTTCTCCGATATCATGCAACTTTTTCATTTATTTATTTATTTATTGTTTTCGCTTTTGTATGTCCGGCAGTCTTTGTCATAAGTGGAAGAACAGCAAAATATGTTTTTTTTTTGTGAAATAACATGATATTTTTATTTAGGGGAGAGGGAGGGGCACCTTTGAACACTCTAAATATTTTCTTCAAATAAATTATTTTTTAAAAATGTATATGGAAATACATTACTGCTGCTTCAAGGGAATAATAATACAAAGCTGTACTATTTTGTATGGACAGTACTGTGTAAACAAAATGTGTATTTTTCTCCCACTAGAATCTAAACTTAAGAAAATAAAGTTGTAAGATTTTTGTTTACAAATTTCTATCCCTAAAATTTTAATTTATAGTTTAATGCTTAAAAAGAGATGTTAGCTTTACTTTATATACTTTGTTTTATTGAAAATCTTCAGCCGAATTGAGTAAACTGTTGTAATGTTGAACTCCGTGTGATGGGGCCCCATTGAACAGCAAAAAAAAACAATGAATAAACTGGGGATAAATAATAATTGATATAATTTAAATAGAACACTTAAAACTATGAAGTAAAGAATTGTAAATGCACCTAAATGTAATTATTTTTGATTTTTTTATGTGAAAAGAGGTTAATTAAGAATGTCAAAGAACATGGACTTATACTGCTAACAATTCCCCTTACTGTACATATAGGTTCCAACCTCTCTATGTATCAGTGATAGGAAGTTTCAAATCTTAATTGAATCAAATCTAAATTCAGTTATTGGATAATTGAAATTCCTGGATACAAAAAAAAAGATTCATGATTTAACAGGTTTCCAAACATTATTTCTGGTTTCCGTAAGGAATAAAACGGAATTTTATATCAGGTCGGAAGTATCAGATATCACATTTATGTATTTCAAGGATATTGTAAACACTTTGTGTTGTATCAACAATGAGTTTTGACATCAACTTTTATGGGTTTAAGTTTGGATAAATAACAAAAAAAAAAAAAAAAAAAAAAAAAAAAAAATAGTAATTTCAACAAAATGTAGTTATTTAATTTTATTCATGTTATTTTATATTTCTGTAACACATACAACTTTTTATAAAAACTCTCAACGTTTTAATATTTTATTCATTTGTTCAAAGGTGCCCCTTGCTTGTTCAAAGTTACCCTACATGGGGCAGATTTGAACAGAAATCTTTCAACTTTTAAAATCCTCACAATTTATTTAACTTCTTTGGAAAAAGTTTAATTTATGGTTCATATGATGAATAAATGCGTTGTTTTTATTATGTAATATTTAAAACTCAATAAATATAATTCAAGTAAGAAATATATTGATTTTCTCAAAAAAATTTTCAAAGGTGCCCCCCTCTCCTCTACATATTCATATAACATAAAGTATCTATCTATTAGATTTAGTAAAATCATTTAAAAAAGCTCATTGCATGGACTACATGCTTAAATTATAACAAATTTGATAAATTAAAAAAACGTATTGTACACTACCTAAAATGTTTACTCCCACAATACAAAATAATAATAATAATAATAATAATAATAATAATAATAATAATAATAATAATAATACACTCAAGGGGAGTTTCTTAATAATAGTATCTGTTAAAACTGTAAATAATATTACACAAATTATAAATTAGGTTTCAGTCATATAAACCTGTTTCACAGGGTGTTTAATTGATGCCTAAATGTTGTACTTTGATTTTTCTTTAAATAAATACATTGTTACATAATAATGTTGAATCTCTTAAGTAATAGTTAAGTATCATAATATCTTTGTTTGATAAATACGATTAACAAACACATCTGAGACCTTCAAAAATGTTCTTCAGTATTGTTTGGAAACGTCAATGTAATTGTAAAAATACTTCTTTACAAGAGAAGAACGAGAACGGTTTTCTTAATGTTTTCGAGTCATTAATTTAACCTTTTACTTCTTTTTACTTTTTCGAATGGTCATCCGAATAAGATAGCAAGAAAACTACAGCCAAAGTTTTTATCAATACATCATGATACAATCGAAGATACGATATGCTTCAAGCGAAGCGGAATATCTAAATTCTGGAATGCATTTAATGGTTTGCTATAATAGCCTTTTTCTGTTTTTTCTAATCGGTATATTTTTCCTGGTACACTTTTAATGTAACATTTTCTTCAATATCATCTAACTGTTTCGTTTATTTACTTATTTATTGTTTTTACTTTTGTAAGTCATTCAGCATAGGTCATAAGTGGTGAACAACGAAAATGTCTTTTATGAAATAACATTATATAGTTTCATACATAGATCAATATATATTATTTATTCAGTAATTTCAGTAAAATCATTTAAATAACTCTTATTGCATGAAATAAATGATTAATCTGTAACAAATTTGATTTAAAAAATAGAAAAAAAAATTTACACTGCCTGTTTAAGTTTATGCCCACAATGCAAAATAATAATAATAAGAAGAAGAAGAAGAAGAAGAAAAAGAAACTGCAAGTGGAGTTTCTTATTAATAGTATCGGTTAAACCTATAAATATCATTATACACATCATAAATTCGGTTTCAGCCATATAAACCTGTTTCTGTCTGCTTAATTGCCACCTACGTATTACACTTTGCATTTTCTTCAAAAAATCCATTCTTACTTAGTAATGTTTAACCTGTTAAGTATCATAATATTTTTTGTTATTTATTACATGTATCATAAATATCGTAATATTTTTGTTGGTTAAATACAGTTCTCAAAAACATCTCGAGTCCTTTAAAAATGCACTTCAGCATTGTTCGGAAATGTCAATGTATTTGTTAAAATACTTCTTTACAAGAGAAATTCGAGAACGGTTTTCTTAATATTTACCGGTCATTACTTTAACCTTTTATTTCCTTTTATTTTCGAATGGCCATCCGATTAAGTTCACAAGAAAACTAAAGTCGAATATTTTTACCGATATATCATGATGCAATCGAAGATACGAAATATTTCAAGTGAAGTGGATTATCTAAATTCTGGAATGCATTTAATGGTTTGCTGTAACAGCCTTTATTTTTCTTATCGATACCTCTTTCTTAGTACACTTTTGATGTAACATTTTCTCCGATATCATGTAACTGTTTCATCTAGTTATTTATTTACTTATTTATTTATTGTTTGCGCTTTTGTATGTCCTGCAGTCTGGGTCATAAGTGAAAGAAAATTGAAAAATGTATATAATGAAATGACATTATATACTTATATATAAAAATCCATGTAAATAAATTAAATGATAAGGAATTTGATAGAAATAAAAAAAGTACCGTATATTGCTTAAATGTATCACGTGCACTATTTAAAAGAAAAAAGTGTAATTTAACAACTACAATAACCATTTGGAAGGTGAAATTCTAACCAATTTGACATGTTAGATTCAGATGCAGATGACAAAAGTTTACCTGATTTAAGTTTACCGGATTAAGACTCGAGTTTATCCAATGAAAATATGCAGCAAATGGTTTAATAATAGTAAGCTCGAAGCAGCTACCATCATTCAGTACTTCCAGAAAAAAATCTAAATGATCATGGATGTCAAAAAAAGAAAAGCTAAGGATAACGGGTATTACAAGAATAAAAGGCAAAGAATCACGGATGTTAAAAAGGGTAAAAAATATAATAAAGTGGGGACACCACCAGGCCCTTTCTGGACCAAAAACAATAACAATTGTACAAATAGTTAAAAAAAACAATTATAAATTAACAACACATCTAGAGATCTTTAAAAATGTACTTCAATAATGCTCGGAAATGTCAATGTAATTCTTAAAATACTCCTTTACAAGATAAGTACGATGTAGGTTTTCTTATATTTTCGAGTCATTACTTTAACCTTTTTATTTCCTTTTATTTTTTCGAATGGAAATCCGAATAAGTGTGCAAGAAAACTACAGCCGATGTTTTCATCGATACATCATGATACAATCAAAGATACGAAATACTGCGAGTGAAGCGGAATATCTAAATTCTGGAATGCATTTAATGGTTTGCTATAATAGCCTTTTTTTCCTTATCGATATTTTTTTCCTAGTAGTATACTTTTCATGTAACATTTTCTCCGATATTATGTAATTGTTGCATTTATTTATTTATTTACTTATTTATTTATTGTTTCCGCTTTTGTATATCCTACAGTCTGGGTCATATAATGCACATTATATACAGGGTGTCCAGCAAATAACACCCTGATTTAAATTTCTCAAAGTTATTAAATAATTTTTCAGCTTAAAGTGCAATATTTTAAAGATTTTTCGAAGTAAATCTTTAGAATTTCAAAATTTCAATTTAAAAAACTATGAAATATGGCACTTTAAGCCGAAATTCTATGGCAGCAATCTAAAGCAAGAAAAATGTCAAATCAAAGCATTCTTTGCAATCAGAACACAATCTTTTCAAAATATTTATTGTTCGAAACTTTTGTATAAGACTTTTACAGCTTACCTGATAAACAAATCATTTACTGCATAATTCTATCGATCATTGTTTTTGAGAAATTTAATTTTGAAATCAGGGTGTTATCTGCTGGACACCCTGTACTTATATATATATATATATATATATATATATATATATATATATGTGTGTATATATATATATGTATATATATATAAATATATATATATATATACATATACATGTATATGTATATAAATAACTCATATATATATATATATATACACATGTATATAACATATAAATTATTAATTTATTAGTTTCAGTAAAATCCTTTAAATAATTCTTATTGTATGGAATAAATAAAGTTATAATGAATTCGATTGAAATTATAAAAAATTCTGTTTACTAACTAAATGTATAATGCCCACAATGATTAAAAAATTATTGTAACAAGTATAACAACTATTTGGAAAATGAAAATCTTAAATAATTTTACACGTTAGATTAAGATGACAAAAGTTTGCCTGATTTAAGTTTTCCTGATTCAGATTTGAGTTTATCCAATTAGAATGGCCACCAAATGCTTGACACACCTGTGGTCGTTCGGTTTCTTCAGAAGAAAAGCTAAAGGATCACAGGCGTTAAACGAAGAAAAGCTAAAGAATAACGGACGTTAAAAAGTGTAAAAAAGATGAAATGCTGACACCACAAGTGCCATTCTGGACCACAAACAACAAGAATTTTTTAAATGGTTAAAAAAATGATTATAAAATACAAGTAACTTTACTATTCATAGTATCTTCTTCATTTAAGCTATCATCAAATAAACAAGTTTTTATTGAATCGGTTAATTTATGTAATGTTATCTGTGGTGCAAGAAGAAAAATGCTTTTATAATAAACACTTGGGCTTATTCAATGGTGTCTAAGTTTAATCATCGGCCTCACAGTTTGCAGTAAACACGACTGGATGACGTGAATGTCAAATAATGTGATGGGATATGTATGTAACTGCTGCAAGGACATCTGGGGAATCATATGGGCTTTTACATTGGCCTCAGATTGAGAACCCTTCTGATCGTATCGAATTTGATAGTGGGTGGCATTCAACGGCCTGACGGATCTGAATGAATATCTTTGAAACTGCACTAATCATTTGTTTATTGTGAGACATCATTTTTAGTACCTATGCAAAATGTATGGATGACAAAGAAACCATCAATAGACGCCTCGGCGTTGGATATCCGAAAAAACGAACGCCGGAGAATTTCCCGCGTGGCAGAGCAATATTGGTGGTAATGACCTACTCAGTGGACATCTAATGCAATACAGGTTGCAATAGAATGCTTTCGGAATTCACAGTTCAGATATCAGTGTTGAATATGAGACTACGAATCAAATGTCCCACTAATACGCCTCTGTTGATCAA
Source organism: Maratus speculifer (assembly GCA_964019185.1). NCBI lineage: Eukaryota > Metazoa > Arthropoda > Arachnida > Araneae > Salticidae > Maratus > Maratus speculifer. The sequence continues at coordinate 228,944,878 of OZ025292.1, forward strand.
ACATCATCGCTACCTACCGCTACACCTGGCCTTGGACATTATGACACGACCATGGATCCCTAGGAGAGAGTTACTTGATGAAGCGAATTAGGATTCATCGTTTAACATGTCGATGGACATGTAAGGATATGCCGTTTTTTAGTAGAGCTGTCGCTTCTCCTTACACAAAAGGTTATATAAAAAAAAGTGTTGGCGATGTTATGCTTTGGTGAACGCTCCCATGAGCGGCTCTGGGACTTGTGCATGTGGTAAAAGAGGCCATGAAGGTATTGTACTATCTAATTTTAAATGCGGATAAATTGCACCCTTACACGGTATCTTTATGTCCAAATGCAAATGCAAACTTCAAATAAAAGATCGCTCCATGTCACATAGGTATAATTGTGCGGAATTCGTTCCAGGAACTAATACTGGATTCCGGTTAATGTCCTGGCCACCTATTTCATCGGATCTTAATCAGATAGAGCAACATTTGGGTATCATGGAATTGCAGCTCATAGTTTAAAATACATTCATATTGGAATATCTCGAATTTGCGTGACCGCTGCTATATATATATTTTTGTATAATCAGTCTCCACCATCTACTTAAGACTTGTATACATTCCAAGGGGTGTTGCAAATGTTTTGCAATTTAAAAGTGTAGCAATACATTATTAGGTACATGATAATAATGTTCGGCTCTTCAGTGTATGTTTTACATAAATATTAATTACTTTCCTGTGAAGATAAAATTCTGCAAAAAAGCACTTAAACATTATACAAAAGGCAGATAACTTCAAAACGCAACAAGTAATTTAAAGAATTCTATATATTTATTTGTAAAATCTTATCGTACTTTAATCAGTTGTGTGCTTTTCGGTAAGCAGTTTTTTAATCACATTAAGGAATCTATTACAAATTTCTTTTCATCAAGAAACCTTTACATAAACTTTCTTTCCTCCCTAATGAATGAGTAATAAGTTTCTTTTCGTAGTGAAACCTTTACTTAAGCTTTCCTTTCACCCATAATCAGAAAAAGTTTGAAATACACTCTTCAAAATTTTAAGAAAAAATCCAATATAAAGGGCTAAACTATTAAATATCGTAAAATGTAAAGCATATGAGTAAAGAAAAATTTATCGTAAGTTTTTTCTCTTTCATGAACATATATAGTTCACTTTTTTAGAGATTTTGTTTTAATGTTTAACTAAGCGACACGTATACGTGCCGCAAAAATGTTTAAGAATTCTTTTTTACACCCAAAAGTAATATTTGCGTTGTTTATTCAGAGTATTTTCGCAATTTAATAAGGCAAAAATATCTGTTTTTAAATATCGGCGACAAAACATGAAAATTTTTGCAAGAGCTACCGGTCGCGAAGGGGTTAATGATGTATTTAATTTTCCAGATTGTATTTCATAAGTTTAAAATAACTAATGTTTTGTTAAATATAATTATCAATAAATATTTAAACACTAATAATGTGTATGAATAGTTTTACAACTTATAAGCAATATAAATAATTTTGTGCAGATGTTTGCGAAATATGTACCATACTTTAATCAATAAACAAGTTTTGATCACGTAAAGGAATATGTTGCATATTTTTCTTGAAAAGAAACATTTTTGCAATATTGCTTTTTTCACGCCATTATTAAGAATGTTGAAATTTAATTACTTAAATATTTGATCAGAAAAAAAGGAAAGAAAAAAAACACTGCAAACTCTTTTGGAATTAAGTCTAGTCAAAAAGCAAAGTCCATTCATAGAAAATGCCCCATATTTACAACTTTTATCAATAAATGCACTTCAATTTAAATAAACAGAAAATATGCATATTTTAATTGTATGTTTCCTCTTGTAAAATCTCATCGTACATTAATCAAATGAATGCTTTTTGATAAGTAGTCTTTTACTCACATTGAAGAATGTATTACAAATTTTTTTCTCGCCAAAAATCCTTTTTATAAACTTTCTTTTTCTCCCTAAGGAATAAGTAACAAGTTTCTTTTCGTAGTGAAACCTTTAGATTAGCGTTTTGTTTTTGCGTTATTATATGCGAACGGACAGACAGACGGACGGACTGAACGACAACTATATGTGCTACGTATTTATGTAATTACGAACGCACCCAAAAACACTCCAAACTCTTTTAGATATTAAGTCTAGCCAAAAAGTAAAGTACATTCATATTAAAAAATGCCTCAGTTTTACGACTTTTATCAACAAGTACACTTCAGTTTACCTAAATAAAAATATACATTTTTTTAATTGCATGTTTCCTCTTGTAAAATCTCATTGTACTTTTATCAATTCTATGCTTTTCGATAAGTAGTTTTTTATTCGCATTAAGTATTATACTAAATTTTTTTTTCTCGTCGAAAAAACCTTTATAAACTCTTTTATCTCCCTAAGTAATAAATAATAAGTTTGTTTTCGTAGTGAAACCTTTAAATAAGCTTTCCTTTCTCTTACAATCATAAAAGGCTTAAAATATATTCTTCAAAAATTTACGAAAAAATCCAATATAAAGGGCTAATGTACTAAATCACATAAAATATAAATATATTAGTAAAAAATATATGTATCGTAATTTTTTATCTTTTATGAAGAATTGTAATTCAGATTTTAAAGACATTTTTTAAATGTTTAATGAAGAATTTAATTTTTTAGATTGCACTTTTTATATTTTGCGCAATTTAAAGTAATTTAATGTTTTATGAAATAAAATTATCAATAAACATTTAAAAATTAATAATGAGAACGGATAATTTTACAACTTACAAGCAATATAAATAATTTTGTGCAAATGTTTGTAAAAAATATATACCATACTTTAATCGATAAAAAATTTTTAATAATATTAAGGAATATGTTTCATATTTTTCTCGGTGAGAAACATTTTCGTATTATTGATTTTTTCAGCCAGTATCAAATATGTTGAAATTGAATTCCCGAAATATTTAGTCCGAAAACAATTAAAAGAAAAAACACTCCAAATTGTTCTAGAATTAAGTCTAGTTAAAACGCACAGTACCTTAAAATTAAAAAATGTCCAGAAGTTACGAGTTTTATCCATAAGCACACTTTAACTACGTAGAAAATATGCATTTTTTAAATTATGTGTTTCCTCTCGTATCAAAAGTAATTAATTTATTAAAATTACATATAATCATAATGAAAATCATGTTTTTTTCTTTCTTTTTCAACAAAATATAATCATTTTTCAAAAAAAAAAAAAGGGGGACATGAATATTTTTAGCTTATTATTCATTTCTTGTTGATTATCTTTGCATGTGGCACAAATGCGCATAATTATTCATGTGACACAAACCATTTTTGCTTAATGTGAGTATAAAAATATTGAAATACAAAATTGTAATAAACTTTTCTTTTAAAAAAATAGTTCTCCCTTATTCATTTTACTTTATCAGTTTGAAATGTCGTACAAATATTTCTAATCAATTGATTCACATTTTTTTATATTTATATAATGCGGCTACCTCATGTAAGAAAAAAAATGCAAAAAATGCCTCTTGTTCTACAAAATTTTAAATTTTCAGCTGTGTAACAGAATTTATACATGCATTCGAAGCAAAAGAATGTCGCTTTACGTTGTTAATTTAGCATGTTTTTGTACTAGTTTGTAGACCATGACATATTTCCTTGAGAACTTATAGAAAAATTGAGAATATTCTGAACTGATATTGGTTCGAGAAAACTGATTATCACACTGTAAAGAACTACTTTTTTATGTATGGAATATTAATAAAAATTGGTGAAAAAGAAAACTGTACTTCATAAATACTTTTTTATTATTTGAAAAAAATTAATTTATCGAATCGTGGTTAACTGGAAAAATGTTTTATTTTCATATTTTTTTCTATATAAAGAAATATTTCCATTCTTCTTCATCACAAAAAAAAATTTTAAAAAATTATATTTACATTACTGAATGAAGTGAGTGAAAACTACATATTAGTTTTTACTCTAACGTAATGTTTGTACCTTATGTATTGATTTTGTTATACAACTGCTGCAAAAAATGACTATTTTAATACATCGAGTGAGAGTGATTAAAATGAAAAATAAAATCGACAATATAATAAATATATTAATTTAATATATAACATCAATATATAATAAATTTATATTTGTGTTTGTGATTGTTGGATCATAATATATTTTCTTACACATATTTGTCCACGTGAGTTTAAATTGTTTTAAAGAACGGTAAATATTATTACAAAAATACATATCGTACTGTAACTAAAAAAAAACCAAAAAAAAAACATTAATTGTATGTTGTTTATATTGTAAATCGATATCATAGTTAAATTGATTGTCCATAAGCAAATTTTCAAGTCTTAATAAGTAATGTTTGTATATTACAAAATTTAAGATTTCTGTCGTAGTGGCACATTTAGATGTTTTTTTTCTGGAATCACGACCAAAATAAATAAATATATAAATAAATAAATAAACAAAAATATCAAATACTTAAAAATTTTACTCTCATGTGTGATCATTTATATTTTACCCCTATTGAAAAATAATTTAGCTGTATAAGTATTTAAACGTAAATATGAATATCATAAAAACTTATAGGTAATTAAAATATTTGCTTACTTTGTTGAAAATCTGAACCGTACTTTAATCAACTACATGCCATTAAAGAAGTAGATTCTTAGTCACTTTAAGGAATTCGTTAGTAGTTTACTCTCGTAACGAAACATTTACCATAAGGTTTCTTTCTAACATTATCACATATACCTAAATGGAATTTCTGAAACTTTTAATAAAATAGAAAAAAGTTCAATCCAAAGGATTCGAGAATTAAATTTTTAGAAGGCTTAAATATTCTAGCAGAGAAAGACTATCTAGATGTTTGGTTAAAAAAAAATACAGTTTTCCTTATCTGGAACTGAATATGTATGAGAACCTCATAAGCCAAAGGGTACAAGTGACAAAATTTAGATTTCGAGTAAATTGAGTTCAAAGTTAAACATCAATTGTAATTCAGTGAATTGAGATATGAATCTTTTGCTAATTTGTTAATGATCTTTGAACTCTAATTTCAATAACTGTTTATAAAAAAAAAGTGGAATAAAATTTGTTTTAAATTTATAACTAAGTAATATTTATCATTATTCGGCAATTGTAATCTTCGGTTTCCAAGCAGTAAATGAAAACTGCTTGAAAGTCAAAGGGTACAAGTTCCGAATGATGATAAATATTGTTTAGAAATTTTCTAAAACTGTCCAACAAAGATGAAAAGTGAATGTAACTTCAGTTTGCCTGTCTGTCTATCTGTCTGGCCATCTTTCCATCTGTCCGAGCTCTAACTCCCGTAGACATACTCGGATTGCCCTGAAAGTTTTGGAGATTATTTACGCTTATCAAGCTTATCAAAACGCGCTTATCAAAATTTTGTTAAAGATTTCAGGAAATGCTGGAAAATGTTTCACAATCAGTGCTTAATTTTGATTTTTCTTACTTGTTAATAGTTTGTCTTTATTTAATGCAATATTTAATGCATTAAAAAGAAAATTCTAAACAGAAAAAAAAAAATGATGAAAAACATTTTGAAAAATGACGTACAACTCCAGTTCATAAGTTTTAAAACGTCACACTAAGTACATAAACTTTAAACTCACAAGGAAGGTCTCCATTGGGGGCATACTCAGAATTTTTTTGAAAAAAATACGAATTAAACTACTCCTGTAGGTAATAAAGGATCAGTGAAAATTAGCGGCGGAATTACATTATTAGACATGTAAAAAAATAAAATAGTTCGGAATAATTGAAGTAAAAAGCTGAAAGCGTCGCGGGATTTGGCGAGCAGTGCATTTCCTCGCCAAAAGCAGACCATTTTAAGGGGACAAACGACCCTTAAGCTTATTAAAAATCGATTTTTCACAAAAAAAACATATGTGAAAGTCTGAACATTTCTGCGCATTTAAAAAAAAAATCATGAAAATATTCCAATTATTTCCAGAGATATGATACAAAACTATATTGAATTCTGTGGTGAATTATTTAATAATTTAACTTTAAAGCCATTTATCTCAAAATATGTTTTTTTCACCTTGCGCGCAGGATATCTCTGAAACTATTTAATATTTTTCCTTGAAATTTTCACAGATTGTGTAACGTATTAGATCCTTCAAATTGAACCTAAATTTTTACAACCCCCACCCCCCTCCCCACTTTTCATGCAGGTCATACTTCAGATTTTATTAAAAAATAATTGTTATTTTAAACTTTTTTAAAAAATATATATTTTTAGTTTAAATTTGAACAAATTTAGGTTCAGATTAAAGAGAAAGTATTGTAATATGTTATTACAGTTGATTTTTTGTATTACATTGGATATTTCGTTTGAAATCATGCGCGCTAGTAGTTGTATCAGTTTTAAAAAAAAATAACTGTTTAAACCTTTACAAAAAATAAACTTTCCCTTTATAAGAATTTAAAAAATATCTTTAAAATTATAACGCTTCCATTTATACTAAGTAAAAATTTTATGGTCATAGAGAAAATACATTCTGAGAAATTAAATGTTAAACATGTTTATTTTTCTTGCCTAATTTTCACTTTTAAAGGTCGTATGTCCCCTTAACGAATCTGAAAATTGATTTTAATTGACTTCGCTGTTAAAAATCTACAGCATTTACTGCAACGTTACTCCACTATTTTTATAGAATATCTCTCTTCTGACCAATGAGAAGGCTCCATAGCACGGTGAATTGACCGTGTCATACACTGTTAAAAATATGCTGCATTTTGTTGCAACGCACTCCACCGCTTGTATATAATATCTCTATTCCAACCAATGAGAAAGCTCCATTTCACGGACAAGTAACCGTTTTCTATACAAGCAAGGGAGTGCGTTGCAACAAAATGCAGCAGATTTTTAACAGTGTATTTTTCAATTTGGAACTATTTTAATCAATTTAAATTGTGTTTAAAATGATAAAATATATTAATTTCACTTTGTCATAAGTACATATAAACGTATATAACAAAATTACACTTAAAGTAAAGTAGAAATGCAAAACTAAAATTACTTAAACTAAACTTATTTAAATAAACTGAACTTAGAAAGTTTTTTTTTTTTTTTAAGTATTCGAAGCGTAAAAGCATATTTTTCAAAATTTCGTTTTTTCGCCAACCGGAGATAAATCGCCAAATAAGCGAAATTTTTATTATTTTTTTACGGACGTTATAAGGAGGTTCCGCCGAAATTTTTTTTTATAAACATATATAACTATATGAGAAGAACATTCTGTATTTTTTTCAGATTTTTCTGAGTATGCCCGTATGGAGACCTTCCTTGTCAGATTAATACAAATTGGCATGCGATTGTTTTTTTGTACCAATCATCGTTTAAAAATGATCAAATTCCTGGGCGTTTTCAGAGTCATGAACTGGCCTTGTATGTCGTTGGTCGCGCTTCAGATATATAGATGTCAACGTATACAACTGCACTTATACCCCTTGCCCTCCACGCGTTTCACAGTTTTGGGAAAGAGGTTAAGTAACTGACCCCTAAAACTCAGTACATAATTAAAAAATCACTCAAAACTCTTTACCTACAAATAAACAGACTTACTTCCAGATAGTAATTAGGGATGTCGAGTTTTTATTAAGCTTAAAACATTATTCTAATGTGTGATCGTTTACATTTCACGTCTTTTGAAAAGCAAATTTAGTTGTATAAGTATCAACACATAAATGCGCATGACATAAAAACACATAACTAATAAAAATGTTGTGTTACTTTAATGAAAAACTGTATTGCACTTTAATCAGTTACATGCTATTAAAAGAGTAGATAACTCAGTCACTTTAAGGAATTCGTTACTAGTTCACTCTCGTAACAAAACATTTACTTTGGAGTTTATTTTAACATTATCACATATAACCTAAATTGAATTCCTGAAATTCAAGCACAGCAAAACTGTCTTGAAATTTGGGATTTTATCAAAAAGTGCATCATCTTTTATTTGGAACAGAATGTTTTATTTGTTATATTGATATATACAGACTTGGAAAAAAAGTACATAATACTACCTTTTTTATGAATCAACCTTAAAAAATACCACTATCAGTCAATTTGTAATAAAATTTTGATAAATTATGCTGTACTTATGTGATTTAAACTATTAAGTTATGCTATATTTTCTTTCTTATAAAACTTCTTTACCACACTCAATTACGTTTATAATCAACTGATTAGTTTCAAGTCTGAATGACAATTAATTTTTTGATGCTCAAATTTCTTTTATTTGTAAAACTTTTAATCATTTATATTCAGTAGTAAGATAATAGCATTTGATACAATAACATACCCCACTTAAAGAATGAAAAAATTACTTATATATATATTTTTTTTATTCTAAAGCTGCTTTGTCTAAAATGACATAAAAGTTTTTTTAAACATACACTTGGTAAAAAAGAAAGAGATAAAATACATAATCGTACTTTACATTTATAGGCAACCATTGATCCATAAACCTAAACTTTGATACTTAGAATATCGATTTGTGGCTTAGAAAATGTGCTATTTTTCCTTCAAAAGTACTTTCTTAAGTTTACATTAGAAAATATGGTGTGACGAAAAAGGTAGAAAAAGATCATAAATAAAGCAATATGTTTTTCGTTCAAGTTCTTCGAGTTGATTATAATAACTTAGAAAATGTTTCATCTTTCTAAAAACTGATTAAAATTTTTCTTTTGTCTTCTTAAAGCTGCTCTTCACTCATTTTTCGAATTTTCCTCGCTTACGTTATGCTTAAGTCTATGGGCATTTGATGCATTCTTATGTTTAATATATCTCCTAGAGAACTTAATATTTTTAGATTCTTTTTTCTATATACTCATTTTAAAGGATTTTTTTTTCTTAATTGTCAAACTATTTTTATTATAAGTGTTAAAATTTTACTCCCAGTTCCTCCGCTTTTAACACACAGCGTATTATACGAAGCATAGATTTTAGATATATTTTGAGAACTAAGAAAATAAAGCGTATTTTAAGAATAGCACACAGAAAACAGAAATTAAAAAATATTAATTTTCCAAGGCGATATTTTAAATATAAAAATGCATCAAACGTCAAGTTTAATATTACCGAAGAGAATTCTAAAAAAGAGTAGCGAACAGCCTTAACCCTTTACAATACGGGCAGATTCTGTAAGTAAAATCAGTACTTATGGACTGCCACCGGAATTTACAAACGGCTCTTTCAGATATTAAGAACTCCTTAAAATCCTTGCTTTCATCGTAAAAACAAATTTTTTTTTTAAATATTATTGGTGCCACTTGCAAGTTTGGAATTAAAATTAGCGCGCCCTGACTGGGCATAGTGTTCAGGAAAGGGTTAACACATACATGAGCGTATTTATCAATTAAATAAACCAGTAACGGCATCGCAGTACAATATTTTAATTTTTTTGCCTGAGTTTTACTGTTTGATGAAGAAATAACAGAGTATAAAAATGCACTGCCATTGGTTTAACTTCAGCTTGCCCATGTCATTTATGACTGGTGCAGGGTCTAAAACATCTGAAGTTTAATTATGTTGGAAAAAATTTAATAAGAATACATTTTTATTTATTTTGTTAGGCATAATGCGGTAACCTAATACTTCAATTCAATGTAATATCTCACGAGTTTCTAGATTTTGATGCTTGTAAGACTTTTTGTAAGTCTCACTCATAGACAAATCTCGTGTGTTTTTATTTAGAGATAATTTAATGGCCAGAATATTTCTAAAATTTTATATTCCATATAAGATAGAATATGAAAATACAGAATATATTTCCATAGATATGAAAATGTATCGGAGTTTACACATTTTAAACTTCTCCTTTCAGCTTAGCTAGTGAAACTCATGTAAATTTGTAGTGTATCAATAGATTCCCTGTATTAATTCCAATTCCCTATTGGGTGCTTTGAGAGCTCAAATATGTGAAAGCTCAAAATAATTTATAAAAATGCATCTCTCATTCAAAGTTCATTCAATCTTTGACATTATTTCTGCATAACTATAATGAAAGGCAAATAATGGCTTGCATTTAGATTTCTTAAAAGATTTTCTGTATTGTTTTTATTCATTAAAAAAATATTGCTGCGTTGTAATTCAAGCAGATAAATTTATGAAAATTCAGGTAGTTTTTTCTTGCGATCAACTAAAAATTCATTTTTAGCTCACAGGCTATCATAGCCTGAGAGCTTATGTGCCCGTCCGTTCTGTATGTATGTTCTTATGTTCGTACGTGCGTAACGCGATAACTCATGATAAAAATATCGGATCAGCTTGAAATTTTGTATATAGATATATCCTGATAAGGCTCTTCCCTGATTAGTTTTTGGAGTTCATTCGATATGTATAAGATGGGTAACGGGGGGCTCATGCCCCTCCTCTTAATTGATATAAACGGGATTTTCATGCAGAATTAACAGTTTTCGTTCAAAATTTAGATATAGGATCATTCTGAAGAGGCGATTCCGTGACTGTTATTAGGTGTTCATTGAATAAGTATAAACAGGGGGAACGGGGTGCTCATGCCCCTTCCCTTAATTGATATAAACGGTATTGATATAAAAGGGTTTTTCAAGCAAAATTGTCAGATTTCGTTCAAATATCTGAATAGTTTTGGAAGTTTAATGGTAAAGTATAAAAGAGGGGAATAACTTCTCTTAAATTATATAAATGCTAAATGGGTTTATATTAAGAATTATACAATTTGCTCTGAATTTTGGATATAGATATTTTATATGATAAATCATGTCCTTGATAGTTTAGGAGGTTAAATGATTAAGTATAAAAAAGGAGAAAGGGGAGGCTGTTTCTCCTTCTTAATTTTTTTTCGAACGGAATTAACGAAAATACAAGGCTGTAATGTACAAGGCTGTAATGTATGCGTAGCCTGTGAGCTCAATGCCATCAGTTTAACTGGGCAATATTCTTTTTATTCTTTTTGTTTTTAGCGCAAAATCTGAGTCTCACAAAAAATTCCTTTTCGGTTAAATGCTGCTTAAAATTCGATTCGGACTAGAACTCGACTGAAATTATCTATCTTAAAAAATCTTATTTCTTTCTTTTGAAATTTTCAAAATTAACCATCGATTGGGCTTGTATCGGCTTAAATGAGAATCTTTATTGCTATGAATTTCATTGTTTATAATTATCAGTTATGGCTGACTTAAGACATGAGTACAAACTATGCAGCAAGCAATGCATATTTGACTAAAATTTCCAACGATCTCATTAAAAGATGCAGATTGAACAGTTATAGATTTTTTTTAAAACATAGGAATGTTTCGAATATCCTTTGAGAAATTTCTACTACAACGGATGGTTATTTACAAAAATCATTATGAAAGATATATTGAGGTTTGTTACGTAAAACTAAAATAATTTTATTTAAATGATATATTCTTGTAGTTAGAAAATATTCTTGTGTCGTTTATAAAGTAAGTATGATTTATTTTATATGAAAATGAAGAGTTTTTGCTTTAACGCATAGAGATTCAACTTGGACGACCCGTAATTAATTAATAATTACGCATATTCAATAAATACATATGAATAATAATTATCCATATTTAATAAATATGTATAATTAATCAATAATTATGAACAGGGTGTTTAAAAAATGGCCGATATATTTGAAAAATCAATAAAAATTTAACGGAGAGTGATAGAAATACACCGTTTGTTGCAATATGCTTGGGACAACAGTAAATTTTAGGCAGACAAACTTCGAAATTAGTTTTTCAACAACAGAGGGCACTGCAGGCAATTTGAAAGATATAGAAGAAAACGCAATTATGAGTTCGCCATTCTGTAAGTCGTTTTTCTGTAGTAGGCGTTTGCTGTGAAAAAATGGTTCAGAAACTCACCATATTATTGCTGCGAATGGTGGATATGTGGAAAAACCTTTATCATACTTTAGATTTTTCCAGACCTCAGCGCCATCTGTTGTTGAAAATTACAGCTAATTTCGAAAGTTTTCCTGCCTGAAAATTTACTGTTGTCCCAAGCATATTGCAACAAACGGTGTATTTCTACCGCTGCCCGTTTAATTTTTATTGATTTTTCAAATATACCGGTCATTTTTGAAACACCCTGTACATTTATTTAAGTATTAATTTATTTTTAAAAATGTGTAATTTTCATTTTCGTTTTTGGTCTAAAAGTGATAAATCTTTAAAATTCTGTTTCGAGTTCGGCTTTAAAAAGATGTTTCAATCGATCCTTAATGTTATTAGGGTTCTATATTTTAAAAATAAAGACAAAAACATTATACGTTCTCTTTTTTGTCGATTTGTTCGTTTTATCTGTCACAGCTATTTTGCTAGTGAACTATCCAACGTGAAAAATTTGGTGAAGTAATAAAGACTATTAATTTATTAATTTATTAAGGCGTAATAAAGACTATTATCAATATATTTACAGATTTTGAAATAATCACAAATATATTTAGGAGAAATGTAAGGAGTAATTAGGTTATTTCAAAAACAAATCTTCTCTTTGAATGTAGTGTGAAGTATCGTGTGGAAGCTTTTGTAATGCTGAACTAAAAAAAAAATCTTTTCATTTTAAGTGTTACATTTTTAGAAAATGTTAAGTAAGAATATCCTCCCCCCATCTATTTCTGAATATATTGAAACTACAATTATGAAAAAATTACAGATTGTAGAAATTAATTTAAACCTTGCAGGAAAATTATAACGATCATCCTAGGTCACATAGTTTTTTAGAAATTTTTTTTTTCTCCTATACACAAATTTCGATTTAAGGATATTCAACAAAGGTGTTGAGAAGCACTAGACGCACTTATTGTAACTGGATTGAAAAAGCATTGAAAACAATGATTTTTGATTAAAAAAATCTTCGGAAATTTTGTGAGATATTAACTTGTATACGAACGGTTTGGAGATACGTAGTGACCGAGTCTGCGCACTGTTAGTAATCTGCTTTTTACAACCTGGATAATAACTTTTAACGGTATATTTTAACGGTATATTTGTGTAATGCGATGTTCAATAGCCAGTAAAAAACTAATAAACGTTAAATTGTTTAAAAGATAATTATTTAAATAGAATTAACCCATTAACGATCAAATTATTTCCTTTGGTAAAATTTAAATTTTAGATATCCAATATCTTTAAATGAAGAGTATATTTTATGCTATTTTATCCAGAAATTTGTCGTGAAAAAAAGAGTATATATTTATCTTTGTATTTAATGATGTGAAAAATTTAATGATTTTTTTGCCATTAAGTCTAGTGATTTAAAAATATACCACTGGCTGTTAATGAGTTCATAAGATAAATACTCACGACTAGTGTGTATTGAGTAGATCTTACATTAATATTTTGAGTCTTTAAAGGTTAATTAATGCAAGAATGTTTATGAACGTTAAATTTTGACTGCTACTGTATAAACATATTTCGGTTAAAAACAAAAATTTTATTACAAAATAGTTTAAAACATACAAAAGAGAAACGTTAAACAAAATAATAAATTTTAAAACAAAATTCTGCACTAAGTTATTTTTATAAAACATGACTAAAATTTCCTATCGTTCTATTGTTAAGGCTACACCAGACATTTAAAATCACAAAATTTGACAAAGAAATATGCATTTTTCTTTCCGAGAATAATGAAACTAGTTGCTCAAATCTGGCAAAAAGAATTTTTCAATTCTGAATTTTCTTCACAGAAGTAAAAGCTTTTATATTTGTAAAAAACTATACAAAGGGAGTCATAAATATTGAAACAATAGCCTATCTCCTTAAATATTGTTCATAAAAAAAGGTGAAATTTTTCATAAGATAAGTTGCAACTCCGTGGGGGGGGTCTATATGAAAAAATACAAAAATTAAATTTTTATAGGATCCCCGTAGGGCAAAATTCCCAATTAGGAAGTTATTCATTATCTATTCCTAAATTTAACAAAAAAGTTTCATCTCCATATCTAAAAACCTCACAGAGATATTAAAATACAAAATTCTCCAAAATTCGTGACTTACACCACTTAACCATGCCTGTAAATGAAGAGTTTTTGACTCATTTTATAAGAGAGTGAGGGATCGTCCACAAATTGTCCGGTATTAAATGTCGATTTAAGACAATGCCTCTTATTTGGACATAATAAAGCAGCGTATTGATTTAAAATTAAACTTATTTTTAAAGTATGTTGGTAGTCTCCACTGAAGACCTGCATGGATCAAAATATCTTCGTCCGGTCCAAAACCGACCCATTGGGAAAAAAGTTCGGCCCTGTCTGGAAAAAAGTATAATCATAGACTGGCTCATCCGTGAATTTCTACATAGTTTTTTACTTCAGTATGGTTAAAAATTGTTTCGTATCTAAGAGTTCTGACCAAAAATACTTATTATAGCTTTTTGTTTTTTAAATTTATACTTTTTATTATTAAAGAAGCGCCAACGGCTGTGATACATATTTATTTTATCAATGAATCTCTATTTATATGTATATGTTTCACTTTGTTTCGTCTTTGTTTTGAAAACAAAAACACTGTTATAAAACTAAAATCAGGTTTACTTCTTTAATTGAATGAAAAGAAATTGAAACCCGATAAATAATGTTTCGAGTTAGAAGGATTTTTAACTATCCCATTTAAACCAGCAATCATATGAAATTTTAATAAATTTTATGAGAAATTTTAGGATGTGATTTTCTTAGAAATTTATTCAGCTAACCATCACAAAAAAAGCAAAGAAAAATGAAAATTTTAACACAAAAGATTTTGAATATAATTGCTTCAGCATTGCTACCAATTTTCAAATGCATCCATTACAAAGTCTGTGATTTGATTTTTAATGTCCATTATCCTTTTAAAATCTACCTGAGAAAACGTGATAAGGATCATGGCGATATTGCAAATTTCCACATACTTTCGATGTGCTCTTAGCACAATGCCAAGTTTTAAGTCAAAGTAAAAGTTTTACTTTAGCTGCATCATAAAAACATCATTGTCTTGAATTCAGTTTATGAAATGCTAAATGAAGTTTAAATATGCACTATCTTTTCGGTCAGTACTGAATTAAGTCCAAAGAGAAATATATAAAAAAATAAAAATAGATTAAAATATGATTAGAAAATAATTATGCAGGATAGCAATATCTGATATTATTTAGGCTTCCTATTCTAGGCTTTAAAATTTTATTATATATGCATTCATACTTTTCTAGTATACCTAGTGTATCTAGTATATTTTCTAGATAATCATCCCTAAGTTCTATACTTTTTTAAAAGTCTTTTGATACCTTTAGCGAAGATATTTTTACTATACTACCTCTGAAAAAAATTCGGTGAATTTATTCAGCATGACCGATCTGGCAACACTGCGAAAACAAAACGCTGCACCTGCATAGAGGCAAGTGTTGACCATCATCCTCCACCGTTGTTCAGTTGAGAATCGTTTATGATGTGTGTAAGAAGTACTTTACCGAGTACTTGTTCATTGTGTTGGTTCTTAACTAACAAAAGATCAGCTTAATGTTTGGTTTTAACCTTTGCAAAATACCGAAAGAAACTCATGAGGGGTGGTGCAAATTGAACATCAACCATACTCGCCAGATCTCAATCCACCAGACTTCTTCC
This sequence comes from Maratus speculifer, assembly GCA_964019185.1. Taxonomy (NCBI): domain Eukaryota; kingdom Metazoa; phylum Arthropoda; class Arachnida; order Araneae; family Salticidae; genus Maratus; species Maratus speculifer. The sequence goes on from OZ025292.1 coordinate 228,960,503, forward strand.
AATTTTCACGACTCAAACTCTCTTTGAAAGTGATTTGACCATATTGGTGATATCCAACGAAACGTGACGAAGCTTTTGAACTCCGTCCCAAACGAAGACTTCTTGCGAATTTCCCAGTACATGTAAAGCAGGTCTCAGCGGTGCATATTTATGGGGGATGGCTATTTCGAAGGATGACATGGTAACTTTCGTTAATATTTCATCTACATTAATGTTACAGGACTATTCACCGAGATTTATTGTCAGAGGTTGTGTAATACAGTTCTTGCATTTATTGTACAGAACCCTCTGACAGCGTGTAATTTTTGCACTTGACCTTTTTTTTTTATTAGGTACTGCTAATCAGAATAACTTTGCGCTAAATCAGTCTAACTTTTCACCACTACGAAACTTTGATCCATACTGCCATAGTGGAATTCTGACATATTATTTTCAATAAGCTGAAACACTCACACTATTGCTTCTATCTATATTTGGAGAACAAAACTTTGCAATTAACGCAAGTGATGTGACAGATTTAAACTTTTTTTTCTCTTGATCCAGCATTGCATTGGTAAGTCAATGTTATCCTGACTGACTGTATTGAAACTCAAAAAAATATATATTTGCATTCCGAAATGGCAAATTATTTTAAAATTTATTATATTTTCAATCAGTTTAGCGCTACCAATCGATGACATTTGAAAAAAAAAAAACAGAAAACATAATAAATCGAAATTCTGACACCTCACTATTCTGCTGGAAGAATCCCTTTAATAGATGGAATCGTTTAATTGTTATAGATTTTCGAAAGCGTTGAATTCCAAGAATATCTTGCATAGTTTGATATTCTAAACCTGTCTATAGTCTGTCTCAAAAGTTTAAGCACAAGCATAATATATCGATTTTTAATGAATTATAAAAAGTTAGAATTAATAATATTTTTTTATTTACATATTTCGCAATATTTTTTAAATAAACGATATCAAAAATAGAAAAAAATAAATTACACAATTTTAAAAAAAGTTATTAAAAAACTGTCTCAAAAGTTTATGCACAGTGTCAAAAACAACCATATTTATAATTTTTACAGAAATTTTAGTAACAATTTTTTTTCCTGTTTCGGATTAGTTCAAATAAACGTGCTTTCGTCGAAATTATTAGTTTTTGTGTCGTTTCTGGCGGCAAAGAATACCATATTTTCTCAATAGCCTCTTGGAGTTCTTCTAGAGAGTCATACTGCTTTTCATTGCCTAAACTTGGCGGGTTAAAGTATTTCAGACTTTCTCAATAGGTTTTAAGTCTGGACTTAAAGCTGACTAGTCATGTACTTTATCATTTTTCTGAAAAATCCAAAGTTTTGTAGAATGGGATACGTGGATCGAGGCATTGTCTTGCAGAAAAGTTTATTCAAAACCCCCAAAATGTCACCGAATGGAAGCAAATGGTGGTTTAGGGTCTCTTGAAACTTTTTTCATTTTTCTCTTCCTTTTATAAAAGCTAGAGAAGGCTGGCAAATGTCCCAAATGCCCCCTAAACCATAACGGATTTACCGCCTTGCTGCCTGCTGAAAAATGATCTTCGGTTCTTGCGTAACTCATGCCAATACGCCTTCCAACCATCAGGGCCATCTAAGTTTCATTTTTTCTCTTCGCTGAATAAAACAGTAAGCCATTTGTCCCCGTAGGTCATGTATTTTTTAGCCCAGCTCATTCTTACCTGTTTGTGATGTAATTTAAGAGACGGTTTGCGAGCCAATTTCTTTTACATGATGTAATCACACACTTTAATGCGTCTATTTACAGTGTCTTTGGACATCTGTACTCTGAAATTATTTTTAATTTGCCGTATGGGAACATATTTTGTCTAAATACCAATCTCCGTATTTTCCGATCAATCTGAACAGTCGTCATACGTGGTCGTCTACATCTTGGTTTTCGCTTTAAATTATCATTTCTAGAAAGTACTTGATATATACATAGCTTTGATCAATTTAAAGCTTTTGCAATTTCAGAAACAGTTTTATTTTGAGATTTCAATTTAAAATCTTTCAAAATCTCACATTTTGTGAATTCTTTACCCTTTGTCTTGTTTAAAACATTAGGAAATAATTTCTCCACCTTTTGTACTTGTATGAAAATGCAATTTGATGTCATACAACGTCATTACACAATACCAATCCCGTGTTTCTAAAAAAATTGCAAAAAGTGCTTAAACTTTTGAGACAGCGTTTCTTCAAGAAAAAAAGAAAAAAGAAATAAAAATAAATATATTTTTTATTTTAACTACCCAAAATAGCTTATTTTATTTTATTTTGGTTAAATGTTCAGTATTTATTGTAAATTAGCATAAAATATTTTCTTCTTCAATTATTTTAAACGCGATTTGCAGAGTGCTTAAACTTTTGAGACAGACTATATAAGAAGTATTATGTTTGAAAAAAAGAAACAAAATTTCTGCTATATTGCGCTCAAATATAAGTTAAAATTTTTATTTCGAATGGAAAAAAATATTAACAACACATGTTATAAAATACAAATAAGATATTTCTATAGACTTCAATTTTCCTATGTAACTGTACTGTTACATAAACTTAATGCTACTTAATAATACATTTTTTTCTCACTAACAACAGACATATTAATCAAAAACGCCTTAATCGTGTTTACATATAACAAGGACACCTGTATTTAATAATATAAACCGTGTACTTGTTTGAAATATTTGAACCAGTGCGCAGTGGGGCGTTTTGATAAACTAGGTAGACAAAATCCAAATTTCAGATTATCTCGGAATTTAATGAAACTGCGCATATTAATAACTGAATGTCTATTTAATTGAGATCCGAAGGAATTTTGTCGAAATAATTCGAGGTGTCGATTAACTGCGACCGTAAAGTTAGCTTTTCTCGAGTTGGTTTGAAGAAGTTTCTGTGGATGTTCCTGTCTGCCGTAAGTTCAAAACCACGTTGTTGATATCCTGTTTAATTTTAAACCACGACCGGACGTATGACACATGATTTTCAAGGTAAGGTTTTAACTATTTTTGTTTTAAAATAAGAGCTGTTAAACCCGTTAATTGGTTTTTTTAAGATATTGTGATTTTGCATGAATCATTTTGTTTTTTGCAATCTTTCTCTTGACTTTTAACAAAGTGTTCAGCAGTGCTCACCAAGAAGCATTTTTTTAAATAAAAGTTCCATTCTTATAGTATTGGAAACTAAAAATATCTGCTGCAGATGGCTGCATATAAATAAGTTGTTATTAATAATCAAGCTTATTATGTGCTTGCAGTTTTGGAATGCATGTTTAGTTCAAAACTTGCAGGTCAATATTAAACCAATTTTAATTGTGAACTGAATCTTTAAATATATGTGTAATTTTAAAGACTATTAAATATTATTGTAATTTGAGGAGCTTAGAACTTACGCTTTTTATACAAGGCTACACAAAACTTTAGTTTAAATTTTGCAAGTTTATTTTAAATACCTTCCATTTATTTGATAATGCTGGAACATTACTTGTATATGCAGCTATGTTGCGAATGCAATATTATTATAGTTTATGGAATGTAGCAGTTAGGATATTTTTACAGGGCCACACAAAAAATTAGTTCAAAACTTGCAAAACAGTTTTAAACCATTTTCAATCATCTGATTGTTCTGAAAGTTTGCTTACATGTATTTTTCCAATGACAATTCGATTAAACTCTAATTTACAAACGTAGAAAGTACGAATTCTTTACAGGGCCACACAAAAGATCGCTGAAAGATTGTTGCCAGTAAGTAGTAATTTTAATGAAATATCAAGAAAATTACAATAAGTTAGTGATGTACATAATAGTATTTTTAAAATGAAAATAAATCACATAAAAATTATATTTCTTTTATGGGGTAACATAAAAATTTCGGATACGTTACCGTCTGTAAGCAGAAAATTTATTTCAAATAGAATAAAATTTATATAGCTTATTTATTCACACTTCATTTTTTCAACCGAAAAAAGTTTTGGTAGCATTTATATTTTTTACAAAATCACACAAAACATAAGGTTATTTTATGTAAATTTATTGTAAAAATATTATTTTTCAGGATGAATACACAAATTTCTAGATCAATACTGATTAGACCAAAATAAAAAAGATACGAAAATTAACTTATCTGTGTGCATTAAATTGTTTTTTATCTAATAGTAAAACTAGTCGTTGGGGGCCACCGTAATACTTACCCATCATGGATATGAATATAATATAAAAAAAACAAACTTGTGGAGGAATATAACTATTTATAAGGAAATTAATAAAGAAATATAACTATTTATAAAATGCATCGCAATTCCAAAACAAAATCTTAACATTTTAAATATATATAGTAATGCTCTATTAATGATTTGTTTATGGACCAATTTCGAATAAACTATATAAAAACGCCAAACTACTTGAGTTGTACCGAAATGCGTAAAATAAACATCCCTATAACTCCAAAAATAATAATTACATTAACTACCAGTTTACTGCATCGGATTAAGCGTCTCATTTCCAATTAAAAAAATATCTTTGGATTGAAATTTGAATGAAATACAGGCTCATGAAAAATTGAAGAATGTGGAAAACAGGCTTACAAATATCTCGACAATTAATAATCCAACTGACTTCGTTCTTTATGTACAATTTGTATTATTGTTATTTTGTATTTTATTTTATTTTTTTTTTTGCCTGTTACGTCCACTCCTTAAAAAAATGTCAAAAATTTTATATACTTTCCATCAGAAAGAATTTTCCGAGAATCCGAAAAACAATAGCTCCGGATAATCGAGGTAACTGATATTAAATAGCTTCGTCCCATTCTTACACACTAATTACGTACAATATCAAGTCTCTATTTCAGTTTGTTCGGGAGATAGAGCGTTTACAGATTCACAGACAGACACACAGACAGATAGACACATAGACGGTCGGACAGCAATTTTTTTTCTAAAAATAGGTTTTTGTGAATCATCAGTGTTTGAAACATGTAAATCCCTCAATTTTTTTTTTCAAAACGATTGCAAGATTTTATGTTTAACGCACTTTTTATAATACATTGCCTATTTATTCTAAGAGATTGTTAAATAAACCATATATCACTATTTGAGTATTTTATTAGAAATACTTTCGTAAAATCAGCAAAAACTAATTAAACTTTAACGAAATAATTTTGTCCACCTAGATCGTCGAAACGCCCCCACTGTGCCGTGTCAAAATTGAAAAATTTTTTAGGTATCATTTGCGCTTGATTTCATAAAAATAGGATGTCATAAAAAATAATTACATAAAAACTTCTATAATATTTAAGACAGTTTTTGATAACTTTGCAAAAGTTTTAATTTAAAAGTTTTGTTTCAATACTTTTTTATCTTGGACCTAACATTTTCTTTTCTATATTAATGGAGAAAGTATATCCAAATTTAACTGCCTGGAGCAGAAAACATACTTTACTTCTTAAAAGCTTAATGAACGTTGTTCATTAGCCTAGGCAGGAAAAAATAATGTAAAATACTGTTTTAAAAAACAGAAAAATATAAAATGACCGTATAATTAACGTTATTATCTATAACAATGTGCAAAGGCCTTTTAAGTAACACAGAGTAATATATAACAAGAAGTATTAAAATATTTATTGATTTTGTATATTTTTACAAAAAGTTGTAAAAAAATGTTTTTATGAGATATTGACAGCTTAGGAAGTTCATTTTAAGAGTAACATTATTTTTGTCAAACTATTCAATTTGCTTCATGCTTTTTTCTCCAGTTTTAGCACACAAAGCTTTGGTAGTTTTCTGCAAATGTAAAATAAAGAATATGTGAGTAATAAAGGATATTAACCCTGATGGGCTGGTGGTATATTGCATTATTATAATTTATTTAAATTCACATGTGATTTTTTATTGTAGTTTTGAAAGAGTTAAAAAAAAAACTAAAAAAAACCTATCGTTTCAGAGTAGTAATATAGAAAATAGAATACACTGTAAAATTATATGTTGTCCAATTGTATGGCTGATGAAGTTGGTGTGCGGGTAATTTTATCACAACTTTTTATATAATTTTGTGTCATCTATGAGCAGAATAACGTGAATAAATTCTGCAATTAAACGAAAGGATGACATATTCTTCGATTTAAATATTAAATATAAATTACCTACACTAAAGTAATGGTGTCAGTTTCTTTGCAATTTTATAGAGTATACTCACTCATCTTGTGAACTCTTGTACAATATGTAAAAATTCAATAAATCAAAACATTTCTTAAAACTAGTGTCGTGAATAAATTTTCACCTCGTTGTTAATATAAACATTAAACTTGTGAAATTATGATGTACATTACTGAAAGATAATATTAATTTAAAAGTTGAACCTACAACAAAATGTAAATAATTGATTCACAGTAAAATTGATCCAATTCCAGATTATGAAAAAAAAACAGGAGTTTATACAATCCTATTCAGCACAGAGCATCAAAATTGTCTATTCTATATTGGCGCGATATCTCAAAAAATAATGCTTAAAAAATATTAACACGTTGCCATGTAAATTACTGGTAATTGACAATTAATTATCCATTTAAGCAGTATCATTCAGCGATGCCTAACAGTTTAAAAAGGATATAAAACTAAAAATATATATATTGTTTTAAGTAATTACTGGGAATTCATTTAAAACTTACCTAACTCTTATTTATTACAGGATTATACTTTCTCAATAATTTGTTAAAACAATTTAATTTTTGTTTTAGTTTTATACTATAATTTATGCTGTCTGTCCCCGATAGCTGACGTGGCCTTAACGGAAAGTTCAGCATCGGTCACCGTGGCACTCAACGTGTTAAAAGAACACATATTTGATATTAGGATTAACAAACCAACTACACATTTGTACAGGTTGCATTAAAAAGAAAATGCCAAGATTATCATTGAATAAACTAAAATGATCATTTCAACATCAAAACATTACTTTTCAATAAATCATGAATCCGTTTCTATATTCGTAATCCATTTTACCTAAGAGAGATACTGTTTGTAAATATGTCCTTTTTCTTACATTCATGCGATTTGGTATAATATCCTAGGTTTTTAAAAAGCTCCTGAAAATATGAATTGATCTTTTCACCACTCTTTAGAGCAATCTCTCTCTATATATATTACGCTATTGTATGCGACACAAAAATCACGATTATTTGCTAATTGTTAAATCGCAACGTCCAAAATTCCTTTGGTAAGATTTAGACTGTGCTAAAATGGATTTATTTATGTTTTGTTCCTTCACTGCAATTATGGAGCTTCAAAATACCATTATTTTTATTTTTTTTGTGTTCTTTTTACTTAAAAAAAATAAAAGTCATGAATTTTAAACTTTTCAGTTTCAAATTAAAGTTATGTATTATAAATGAAATAAGTAAAAGGATTATATAATTATATTTTAAATAATTAATGAAATAAGAAAAAATGCCATGGGTGCAAAATCTGGTGATTTATTATCAGCGCCAGGCTAGTATAAAAACACTGAGTTCTGGATTTATCAGCAAAGATGTCGTATATGCACGACATTGGCGTGTTATTTTTCTGACGCCAATTTGGCGAAAACTCCGTTTTCAAATACCAATTACATACATATTTTTTAACTAATTTCTATTACTTTAAAAAGTAATAATAGTAAATAAAAATGTTTAGCTAATAATTATATAATAAAGCTATTTATATCATATTAGAAAAGAAAAAAGTAAACAAATTGTTTATAAATAAATAAATAATAATAGCCGGGTTACCATGTGACGCACATATACATGTGAGGCCATTTTGTTACAATCGCGCCAATGTGGTGCGTACATGACACCTTTGTCTATTTCTCTAGCAGAATCTTCTAATTTGGCGAAAAATGGAGCAATTAAAATAAATTATGAATACAAGAAATATGATTTAATGCTTAGTATACATTCAAGGGAGACCAAACTGATTGCCAAGGGCGGCTAGTAGATTGAATTTTGCTTGCGCATACATTGTATTTTTTTTTTTTTTGTTATTATTATTGTTGTTTTGTTTTAGATATGGTTTTTATTCTAGTCAATGTTTGTTACCCTTTGAAAATTAACGCTTGTGCGTTCGAAAGATCTGAAGTTTTTTTTAACTAATATCTTTATATATTTATAGCACCTTTAAAGTAATTATAACTTCGTATAGTTTTTATATCTCTTAAAGTCTTTTAAAATTTGTAAATATTTATCTGAATTAAAAACTAAGCGTTAAGAGCCCTTAAATTCAGACAACAAAGTGATGTTTTGATAGCTGTATTTTTTAATTGCCTTGATATTTTTTATCTTGAAGTACACTCTAAATAAAAAAGAGTGACTATTCACTCCGGAGGAGTGCATACTCACTCTATCTCAGACTCAAAATATGCCCAACTTCTTTAGAGTGGCTATTCACTCTGGCCAAAAGTGGAATCGTTGACTCTTTAAAAGAGTGAATAATTACTCTTGGGATGTGAATATTCACTCTAAACAGGGGTCAATGATCACTCTTTCTGAGGAGTGACTATTCACTTTTGCTAGAGGAATGCGTTTTTTCACTCCTGGTAGAAGTTAGTAGTAACTCTTACGGAGGAGTAACTATTCACTCTTGCTGAAGGGGCACTTTTATGTTAATGGGGCATTTTAAAAGAATTGTATCTTTTAGAGCATACAATGAAAATAAATACAAGCATGGTAAAGATTGGAATAAAGTATTTTTATTGGCAATATTTATTTAATTCATAGTATGTATCATTAATTGAACTTTTTAAGGGACAACGGAATTAAAATTACTATGAATTAAATTAGATTATTGACAGAAATAAACTATTTTATTCCAATCTTTCCCCTTGTGTTTGTTTTCATTGGTAGCCCCATAAATATGTGATGGTTTTAAAATGCCCATAAGCGCGAGTTATTAAACAGTTTTAAAATCTTAAGTAGTCAGTATATATTTTTTTTTTTCAGATACCCATTAAGTTTTACATATTATTTTAATAATGCAAGTTTTCTATGTTTTTTTTTTTTTTTTTTTATGTGTAATTAAAAACTTTTTTGCTGAAAAACAAATGTTATTACAATCTGTATTTATAAAACGACAGGCAAAGTCATATTTAATTTCAATTTTTTATTCCCGTATATAAGGTAGATGTGCCAGTAATGGAAACCCTTAAGGCTCCTGTTCCTGCCGGCGAAGACACTCACGAGCTAATGCTAATCCTATGGGGAGGAACTTGTCTAATATCTCGTTTGCAATTTGACATTTTATTGTTTTATTTTTATTTATTTATTTAATTATTTTTATTTTCATTTTTTTGCATTGGATAGCTAAAGTTCGTCTCAACATCGTATTTTTAATACTTTTTCGATTTTGCACTCAGATATTTTTTTTATAAAGTTACCTTCATTTTCAAAACCGGTAACAAAAATGAAAGTTTTAATCAAGAAAATACCTGCTGCCAAAATTGAAAAAGTAAAAGTAAACAAATATTTAAGACAGAAAATATGTTTTTAATGACTTCTGTAACTTAAGTGTTTTTATAAGCCCTATAAGCCCCTCTTTGATTGTGCCATAAATAATATTATCGGCCTTATGAGTGGTTTGATTGCCAGATTATAAAACGGGCAAAACATATTCATTTTAAATAATAATAATAATAATAATAATAATAATAATAATAATAATAATAATAATAATAATAATAATAATAATAATAATAATAAAATGACCAAAATATTAAAATTTCATTAATCACATTAATATAACTATTTATAAAAGTTTTGGTTCGATTACATTTTGATAATTGTAATTTAAAAATAATATTTGATTATTTAAGTCAATATATTTTATGCACTATAAATATTCCCCAAAACTGCATTTTTAGCAATGCCTATATGAGGTGTACATTACTGAAAAATAACTATTTATAAACTAAATATAATAACTAACTTTATAAATAATAAACTTTAAAATTGAAACAATATTTTCCGCTTCCCGATTGTTTTAATTAAGAATATCAACAATAGCGCAAAATTATAAAATATGCAATGGGGAATTACGTAAAAAAATAATAAAACCTACATTTTTATTGGTTTTTTTTTTATAAACCGAAAACATCCAGGGGTGTTTATTACTACCTTTAAAAACATTTGTAATATAAAAAGCAGTTATTTATCTCTTTAAAAATACTTCGCTTTATATAAGTCATACTACGAACTTTTAAAATTACTAAACCAGTTTCAATAAAGATCAGGCATAAAAAAGCACTTTGTTTCAATACTTAAATATCATGTTTTATTTTTAAATGCCTAGAAATACATATATCACAAAAAAAGGTTATAAGAACAGATATAAATTTTATAACGGAATAAAATTTATTGTTAGATTCAACAATTTCTCAAAATTCTTGCCATAGGAATTCCTATTCGAATTACACATTTAACTTCAAAAAGAAAAAAAGTAAGTGCTTTAAGATAAGACTGAATCAGAATAATGAAATCACGTATTTGCTAATGATGTTTATATTGTATGACTTGTATCAGCATTTCTTTTTTTTCCTGAGGAGATAGAATGGCTGACACATAGCAAATGATTTTCTGCACAATGTGAAACTGCACTGAATATTCACGAACTTTTGGGAACAAAAACTGAAATTAAACATAACTTACCTTGATAAATAATATCCTTTGTTTCATTAATGATATTCCTTTGTTTTATAAATAATATCCTGGTACTGTAACCTCTCTGTTATTGAGTATCAATGAAGTAATATATCTTTTTACAGATTTATATTTTTTCTATTATGATTCCAGAAGAAGAGATTAATCTAATTATTGGATTATTTCATAGCATACACATCGAAGCATATCATTCAAAGATAGAAATTTAAAATACGTTTGAATATTATTAATAAAAATGAAATGAACGGAGATCCACATATGTGGAACCGAGGAAACGAAAGATTAATTTTAAAATGGCGGAAACATTTTTCTTATCAGTAAAGGAAGTGCAAGACATTTTTGATTGGCTGATGAGTTACTCTCATTGGCGGAGTGAGTATTCACTCTTACGATAGAGAAACTTGCTGACTCTGAAAAAGAGTGCGTTTTAATACCAAATAAGCCTAATTTTCCAGGTTATATTATGAAAGGGAGTTTTTGAAAATGAAAAATTGACATATTTTGGTGTTTTTCATTGTTTTACTCCATATATTTGTTCAAAGTTTAACGGATTTTTTTTAAGTTTATAATGCCGGTCTTTCACTCTCGTTAGCGAAGTAAGACGTATCACTCTCTACAACGGAGTGACATACTTAATTCTCAACAACGGAGTGACTTTTTCACTCCTTTCTAGGGAATGGGAAATTCCACTCTTTAAGGAGTGTATTTTTATAAATTGCACTCAAAAAAGAGTGAAAATGTCTGTCATCCTCACAAAGAGTGAGCATTTCACTCCTTCCACTTTTAGAATGTAAATCATATTTAATGATTAATACGCAATTTTGAAGCCCTGAAAAATTTTTCTCTTTCCTATAGAAAATATAAAAGTTCACGTTTGTGAATGCCATTTTTATGAAAAATGAAATCCCAATATGTTTGGTGTGGTTTATCTCTGGCAAACAACAACATCCAAAATTATTTTGGCATAAACTTATAGTATAACACTACCTGCTTATTAAAATTTATTTGTTACTATGGGGCATTGTTATTTTACATTGTTATGTTGCTACAATGTACAGTCAAAATTACGTTTTTGTCCATTTCCTGCTCTTAATATCTTATTTAAGCTATAATACCCCAAAGGTTTTCTTATAGAATACCAAAGTGCACTACTAGGATAAGCTAAATAATGTAGTACTGCACGCAGATATTGTTGCTGTTAGTAGCTATAGCCTGTTAAATATTAAAAATTTGCAAAATCTGCAACATTTAATGTTGTTTATTTCAAAATAGCGCCACAGTTGGATGAAAAAAATATGTCACGCAATAGTTGTACATATGTACAAAAACATGGAAAAGAAAAAGAAGTGGTGCCTCGTGATATTCTTTAGTAAAAAAAATGACAAAATTTATAAAAAAAACAATGTCTATCATCACATTTTTTCTCTAAGAGAAAATGAAACATCCCGTTTCACTTTCAAAAGAGGCGACAAAAAAGGAAACTTTACTTATAGAGAAAATCATAGAAAGACGAAAGAAAAACGGTCTACGACGGACAAACAGACGAACGAATAGGGTTTCGTCATACGAACGAAGTCATAAAACATGATGTAATGAAGTTTATAGAACATGGAGATAACAACAAAATGTTTTTTTAGTAATTAAATTTAAGGATTACATTTCTGTCTGTCAGACACATACGAAATTAATCTAAGATATGTTAAAGTTTGTTAGTGTTTTTACGTAAACATCGTAACAAAGGGATAAATAAGAACTTTGTTTATATTTCTCCTAGCCTTTATACGCATACCCTCCTGGTATATGACTACCTGTTTATTAGATTGGCCATATTTCCTCATATAAAGATCATAAAAATAAAATAAAGTCGGATTTGGAGTCATAATCCATTACTCTTTTACTTTATCTTTAAAATAAATATGAAAAGATTTTAATGAAATCGTCAGAGAAATTAAGAGAAAAATAAAGTAAAAAAAATAACCGTATAGTGAACAAGATATTTGTTTTACTGTATTCGAGAGAAAATATGTCAAATTTAGAAGGATTATCTAAGAGCGTATTAAAAATAATTTTGGTTTTGATTTTTCCTTTCATACGAAATAATATTTTCAAAAATGCGAATTGCCTGAAGTATTTCTTTAATAATTTTTCCGTACATAATAAAATATTTCTTTAGGAATCAGCCTTGAAGTACTAACTCTTAATTCTTAATTAAGTTTTAGATAATAGAACGCTTTCATTTTCCTGTTTAATTTACAAAAACTAAAGGAAAAAGTAATAATCTATATGGTTAAATTTCAGTTTTATACTTTACCTAAACAATAAAGTATAGTTTTTCTAAAAATAAAAGCTGAACTAAGTGTTCATTTTGATGGTTGGGCTTTTTAACTTAAATATATGACTTAATAGACGCGTCTACTTATAAAGTGGTGCTAAAAAGGAGAAAGAGAGCTTTCTTTGCTACAAATTAATAGATTCCATCCGTTTTCCTTTCGAATTTTTTTTCTTAATTCTACTTTTTTTCTGTCTCTTTAAAATGAAAGGGAAAATACTTAATGAAGTCTTCAAAGAAATTAAATGGAAAACATACACTCTTAAAACGAGAGTTGATTCGGCTTCTCAGGAAGGAGCTGTAATTTATTGGATCGTGAATGCGCTGTTTTTTAAACGTTTTACGCGTCTTGATTTAAATATTTCTTTTTAATCTACTCATCTTGATTTAAATTGCTTACAAACAACTCACTGCTACAGTTGTTTCAACTCTTTTTGAGAAGCTGCCTTTCAAATTGCGAGATGAGTGAGTTTCGGCTTAACTTGAGTTATTTTGTGGTTGCGGTTTTAAGAGAGAAGTTAAAAATTCATGTTGTCTTAATTAAGACATTAATTTTATTCGATTGTGCATAGATCTTCTCGAATAATAAACATATTTTTTCGAAATGTATTAAAGAGACTGTTTTAAAAATTAGATTTTTCATAAAAAGGTACTAAATACAAAAAGTTAAATAATTTTATCCTAAACAAAAAGTATGATGCCTAAAAAGAGCATTCAAATTAAGATTGAATGGAATCTAATTGTAATTCCACTGAAATTAAATATACAGTTTTACTCAAAATAAAAACAGAGATAAGCGTTAGTTTGAATAGCTGGAATTTTTAATCTACAGAGTTTAATTCACAGACTCATAATATCGCAAAGTTCTAATTATCACTAAGGAATAATTAAGATTTCTAGATAAAAATGTTTTCTGCATATTAATTGATTCTTGTGTATCTTATTTTATAAATAGCAGCTATTAACGTTGATTCATTTGTTTTCAGGAAGCTGAGGATTGAAGTAACCTACAGTATGAAGAATATAGAGGCTCTCGGTTGTTTTTGTAATTAAAAGATTACAGTTCCCGGAAAATTCACAATGAAATGTTACTACTTATGGAAGTGATAGTCTATCATCTGACACTGTTGTTAGAGAGAAAAAGAATTTTAGAGCTGGGCAAATATTCCTTACAAACGATCCAAAATATGGAAGACTGCAGTGAAGAATTTGAGGACTTAATCTTATTAGATCGGAGAGTAAGTATCAAAATAATCATGAATGTGACTCATCCACGGCCAACTTTATTAGAGGCCACAGAAGCTTTTGCTTCTTAGTCGGATCTTAGAACGGAATTAATAACGTTATCTTCGTCTATCCAATCTCGCGAGAAAGTTGTCCTAGCAAGGGGCGTTACAAACAAGATCTGTCTTTGCCGATAGGTTAGGCATGATATGATTTCTTGGATAATGTCATGGAATCAAGAGCTTCCTAGGCCTCTAATGAAGTTGGCCGTGAGTTACGATAATGTATGGAAAACTTTTCATGAAGAACTGTACATATCTCCAGGCTGAATTCCCAGATTGCTCACACCTCCTTGCTCTTTTATATCGAGTTAAGGTTAAAAAATCTAAGCAATGTGGTTTTGAAATTTTGTTTCATCCACTATATCTCACTACAAACTAATTTTTTTTCCTTACCAGAGCTAAAAAAACATTGCGGGGTTGGTTTGACACCACAAATCAGGTGGAACAATATAGCCTACAAGCCAATCTGAAGAGTACTTCAACGACGGCTTTCGAAAGGGTAAAAGAATGCTGGGAGGACTCTATGGCTCTGAATATTGAATAAATAAGGAAGCCTTAGAAAAAAAACCCATATGGTTAAATTTCAGTTTTATAATTTACCTAAACATAAACTCATAATTTATCTAAAAATAAAAGCTTAACTTAGGTGTCTCGGCTGTTTAACTTAAATATATGACTTAATAAACGCATCTCTTATAAAGAGGTACTAAAAAAGAGAGAGAAAGATTTCTTTGATACAAATTCATTGGCTCCATTCATTTTCCTTTCCAATTTTTTTCTTAGTTCCTTTTTTCTGTCCCTTTAGAATTAAAGAACTTAATGAAGTCTTCAGAGAAATTAAATGAAAAGTATAGTTAGAAAAGTCATGTTATCTTAATTAAGACATTTAATTTATTTGATTGCGTAAAAAATCTTCTCGAATATTAAACATATTCTCCTGAAATGTATTAAAGAGTTTTTAAAAATTAGATTTTTCATAAAAAGGTATTAAGCAGAAAAACTTAAATAATTTTATCCCAAACAAAAAATATGATGCCTAAAAAGAACACTTAATTAAGATTGAATGGAATCCAATTATCATTCCACAGAAATTAAATGTACAGTATAATGAAAATAAAAACCGAGATAAGTGTTAATTTGAATAGATAAAAATTTTGATGTTAATAAATGTAAATGGTAAAAAATGATGTAAATGGTAAATGATAAAAAATGTAATGGAATACTTTTGATTGCCCCTGTAATTGATCTATGCATCCGATTTTCATATAATTTGAAATAACTCGACAAAATTATGTAATAATTATGTATTTTAAATTTCAAACGTATAGAACATATTTGAAACTTTTTCCTAATTGACCATAATGTAATTGAATACTTTTGATTGCCCCTGTAATTGATCTATGCACACGATTATCAAAATATTTGAAATAACTCGACAGAATTATGTAATAATTGCGTATTTTAAATTTCAAACGATTAAAATGCATTTGAAACTTTTTTCCCCATTGACCGTAATGTAATGGAATACTTTTGATTGCCCCTGTAATTGATCTATGCATCCGATTTTCATAAAATTTGAAATGACTCGACAAAATTATGTAATACTTATGTATTTTAAATTTCAAACGATTCGGTTGGGTAGTTTTTGCGTTGTTATATGCGGACGGACAGACGGACGGACAGACGGACGGACTGAACGACAACTATAGGTGCTACGTATTATATAATTACGAACGCACCTAAAAACGAGAAAACCGTTAATTTTAATAGCTGAAAATTGTAATCTACATAGTTTAATTAATAGACTCATAATATTTTAAATTTCTAATTATCACTAAGAAATATTTGAGGTTTTTTTTTTTGATAAAAATATTTTCAACATTTAAATTAATTCTTGTGTAACTAATTTTAAAAATAGTAGATTTTAATGGTGATTTATCTGTTTTCCGGAAGCTGAAGACTGAAGTAACTCATAGTATGAAGATGATATAGGCTCGCAGTTACAGTGCCCGGCAAATTCACAATGAAATGTTGCTACTTACGGAAGTGATAGTTTATCATATGACACTGTTGTTCTTGTTATAGGGAAAAATAATTTTCAAACTAGCAACATGTCTCTCACAGACGAGCCAGCATTTGGAAGACCCAATGACGAAATTGGTGACTTTATTCTATTAGACTAGTGGGTAGCTATCATAATGATCGTTAAAGCGAGTCAACTTAGGTACGGTAGTGTATAGAAAACTATTCACAAAGAACTCCATATATCATCACGATGAGTTCCCAGATTGCCCATCCCCACGGTTCAGATCTCTAATTGATGTGTTGTTGAAATGTTGCTCCATTCGCCCGGTCTCGCTCCGAAGTATTTTTGTCTTATTCTCAGAACACACACACACACACACACAAAATGTGGTATCTGTTTGTTACTACGAATGAGGTGGAATAATCAAGGTCCGACTATCAAGTTTTAATGCCCAGGACACTTTCAATATTTCGTGCCTCTTTAGATTAATTGATTTACTGGTACCAATTTCTTCCACACATTACATACTTATTCGAAAAGTGTCAAATAATAAATTAAGATTGAAAAATGGTTCTAGAAATAACAATTCGGGAATTGCACGTCTAGTGTAACAAATAAGGTACGTTCGTACTATAACGAAGTTTGAAAAGTATTCAGATCTTGGTGTAATAGTATACAGTTTTTCGGATACAATATAACATCCGAAATTTTTAGTGAGTCCCTGTAAATGTTATCTACTTTCTATTATACAGAAAGTAACTTGTAGTAAAGCTGGAAGAAATGTATAACTCAAGATATTGATGATACAGAGAATCCTTATAAATAAGAAAAAATAAGTTTCTATCTCAATGTCAACCCTAATTATAATTAAAATTTTATGATACCCGGTATCTTTAAAGGCAAATTTAAATTAGTCGTTGGGGGCCATCGCAATATTCATCTATCATGGATATGCATAATATGAAATATGAAAATAAAACATGTGTAAACTGTTTATAAAATGCGTTGCAATTCCAAAACAAAATTTTAACGCATATTTAAATTTTTTAATATATTTATAGTAATGCTCTATTAATAAATATCTGATGAGCCCACTTCGAAAAATTATATAAAACGTCAATCTACTCAAATAGTACTAAATGGCGTAAAAGAAACATCCTTATAGCTTCAAAAATAATAATCATATTAACTAACAGTTTACTGCGTCGGATTAAGCGTCTCATTCCAATTAAATTATGTCTTTGAATTGAAATTCGAATGAAGTACAAGGTCATGAAAAGTCGAAGAATCTGCAGTGTTTGAATCGTGTAAATCCATCAAAAAAAATTTTCGATTTTCAAAAGGATGAAAATACTTACCCTATACTACGTATGACGGATAAGTAAAAGGAAAAAAATTCTAGCGAAACATATTTATAACTTGTATTATTGGACTTTTCATCGTATTCAATGCTTAATTCAATCAGATTTGGTTATATTAAAATAAATGGGAAAATCTCTAGGGGAAAATCTTAATCCTTCTAAATCATCAGAAAACTTAAATGAGAAATATAAAAGAAGAAAATTACGCAATGACTTGATTAATACATTTGTTTTATTCGATTAAGGGTGATACCTTGTCTGATTTTAAATACAGTGTCAGCAAAAAAAATCTTGACACTTGCCATTTTAGACGTTTTGTTAAATATCTAAAAATATACACAAGGAATTATTTTGAATCTCCAGTTTTGTAAACAAAGTAGTACAGTCATATATTTCCCCGAAGATTTTCCCCTGAAATCCCATAGAAGACCGTCAACAAATTGAAAGACAACGAAGACATTTGGATGACCCTGTGAAATCTAATGTCACAAAAGCTTTCAAACTGCAGATTATGATTAAGAGGCTTGTTGTAATAAACTGTGTTTATTTTTATGCATGTTCGAAGAGAAATTAAGATTTGTATAAAAAAAGTCCCAAATTTTGCTTATAATTTTCCTTATAATAAATTTTGCTTATAATTTGGTTATAATTTTGCTTATAATAAATTTAAAGATGAGGAGCCGCATCCAAATATTGTATTACGTGCAACATCGTGTAGACTCTAATCAATGGAATATGGGTACAGCCCTTCATCATTTTGCTTCCGTTTGGGAATACCAGATTTTGATCTTTTTCTATCAACGATAATTTTCAAAATTTTCAATCTCTGTTTTTGAGAATTTTTCAAAAGTTGCTGTATACATTTAGCTAACGGCTTACACAAATTATATTTTGAATGAGTTCATGCATGCGCACTGAAACCTTATTTAGTAAACTTGTTTCATACAATTACTTTTTTTCATACAATTACTTATATTTCTTTAATTTTGATTAAAGCGTCTTATGTACAATATTGTTTGTCATATTTTCTGATAAGAACATTGTTTTTTATTAAGAACACTGAAAATTATAAGCAAAAACTTACAACAGAGCATTAAAAGATCTTTTGTAAATTAAAAACTCTCTCACGGATTCAATATATTAATTAGCCCAAAATTATCAAACAAATTTCTGCGCATTATCATGCTAATTCAAAAATCTCATTTATAAATATATTTTTTAAAGAATGTTTCGTTTTTCTTTGTGAAAAGAAACATCAAACCATCACTTGAATAGCTGGCTTTTAAAAATTTAAATAATTTAATTAACAAACGAGTGTAAAAATACGCCTTTAAAAAAGAGAGAGAGAGTTCTTCGACGATAACTTTTTTCCCCTTTGATATTTTTCTGCTTAATTTATCAATTTTTGAATTTTTTAAAATAATTTGGAAAAGACAATAATTAAATTTTTAGAAAAATTAAATAAAAAATTCAAAAAAGAAAAATGTGGTAACTAATTTAAGATGTTTATTTTGTTCATTGGAGAGTAACGCCTTATTGAATTTTAAATATATTATAATAAGTTTATTAAGAATAATACGGATTTATCAATTTTAAATTCATTAGACACATTATTAAAACGGGGCAGAAAACTGTCTAGATAAACTGTTTTCATATTAATGTAATCATCATAGATTCATTCAATTCATTTAAACATCAAGAAAACTTAAATGAGTATAATGGACAAACTGGACTCCACGAACTCCCAAAATTTAAAAATATTGAAATTTATCTGAATAAAAACATATGATTGCATCATATATGAAAAACTATTTTATATGATAGAACTTTAACAAAAGAGGAGCATTAATTAAGGATAAATCAGTACACGAAAAAATAAGAGTCCGAAATTTTCCGTCTCCCCTCCCCCCCCCCCAAAAAAAACAAACATTTTTTACTTAAATTTACAAGAGTGAATTTGTAAATATGATTTATAGATACTCGTTTTATGAAGAGTTTCTTGTAGTCTCCATATCACTGATTCAATGAGATTATTAGAAATATCAGGATCTCTTTTGATAATTTTCTTAACATTTCAAAATAGAAAAGGTTTAAGTTAACATAAGGTTGTGCTATATTGAAATTACACACTTATGTACTACACTGCTCAAAACAAATAAAGGATATTGCAGTTTTAGGTGGATTTTGTATCTGGGAAACTTTTTAGCTGATTGATACATGGTCGACAGACATAGTAGTTTATATGAGAAAAAATTACACATGTTTGGCAGAAAAAAATGCATTTTATTGCGCATTTGTGTACAAAGGGAAAAAAAACACAATTTGTGCTTATGAGAAAAAAAGAAAATGAAAAAGTGTTTTCTTCAAAGAAAATCATTTTCAGTAGGGGGTATGGTTTCCACGGACGGCCAGCAACGTTGAACACCTTTGAGGCATTAATGACGAGTTGGAGTATTCAGCCCCACTCTTCCAGAAGAGCTCTTTCCAGTTCTTGGAGAGTTTTGGGGGGTGGTTGGCTGTCAGAAACTCGTCTTCCTAGAGCGTCCCAAACGTGCTCGCTTGGATTCATGTCTGGAGAACGCGCTGGCCATTCCATTCGAACGATTCCTTCCTCGAAAAGAAAATCCTCCACCAGGTTTGCACGATGTGGCCTGCAGTTATCGTCCATTAAAATGAAGTTATCTCCGATTGCAGCAGCGTAAGGGACTACAATAGGTCTGAGGATCTCATCCCTATATCGGCGACCAGTCAGAGCTCCATCTCGAATGATGTAGAGGTCAGTCGCCCGTCAATGGAGATGCCACCATACACCAACACTCCTCCACCGCCAAATCTGACACTTTCGTGCACGAACGCAGGATTATTCCTACTGCTACGGTCCCTCCAGATGAAAATACGCCTATTATCCGGATGCACAGAAAAACGGGACTCGTCAGAAAACAGAATATTGCTCCCTTCATTGCTCTTCTAGTTGACATGGTCGGTTGCCCACTCCCTGCGGTCGCAACGATGCTTTGATGTTAACCTAACACATACCATCGGTCGGCGAGCATACAGACCTACAGCATGGAGCCGGTTTCGGACAGTCTGAGTTGAAATCGTGGTGCCTGTAGCCGAGTGAAGGTGTTGTTGGAGAAGAGTAGATTTTATGTTTCGGTGTCTCCGAGCTGTTAACGCTAAATACCGATCTTCATTGGGAGTTGTGGCCCGTCTACGACCTTGCCCTGGTCTTCGGCCTGCACTTCCACTCTCCAAAAAACGGTTCCAGATCCTGGAAATGACACTTTGTGACACTCCAATGGCTTGCGCTACTTCGGCTTGAGTTTGGCCCCCTTCTAACCTACCAACAATTCTCCAAGCTTCTGAATCTGTCAAATGACTTCGCTGAGACATCGTACTCATCGAAACAAAGCAATCACTTAATGCCGATCATCCTTGTCTTCATTCTCTTTTATCCAGTTGAAAGTCAAATTTCATTCGCTACCGCTGAAATGACGTTTTTCACGTCGAACTCAAAATTTGCATACTCCACAATTTGAAAACCAGAAAAATTTGCATTTGTGATTCTCTTCTTCTATTTTCGGCAAAAAAAATTTCGTTTATATCTATTTTCTATAAAACTTCAAACATCCTTTAATTGTTTTGAGCAGTGTAAATTGATCTTAAGCAAGCCACCGCAATATCAGATCAAATTCTTCAATAATGTGAATAACATATTTGTTTATTTTTAAATTATGCTTTTCTGCACGCTATAGACAGCTTCTTAAACCAGCAGTTTGAAGTTTTTAAAGCGAATCTTAAAATCTACTAAGTTTGAAATTTTGGATTTGCATAATGAAGGACATAACAAATATAAATCCATTAATAAAAAATAGGTTGCAATTCAATTTTTTTAAATAATAAATTTCATAATTCATGTCATAAAATTTGTTAATTTAAAAGTCCAGTGTGTTTATGTTTGGGTTTTTTAGTACTATAATGACTTTAAAAATTTTTTACATTAGGATTATAATATCAGGAAAAGGATAAAAATATGGAAATGTCTATTAACACTAGAAGCTTCAAATTTTAAATGTTTATAACAGAAAAACTCATTATTCAAATTACATAAAATTTGATTTTTAGACATAGTTTGATTCAAAGACTGAAAATATCTTCTCAAAATCGGGTGCAGTCATTAAACAAATTTGGGCTGATCTCAATTTTTAGATGCTCTCATAAACAAGTTTTATTATACATCATTTAAAAGCAGACTTGATTTCCAAACGTTTGGGACTAGTAACTGCCTTCTACGATTATCTTCTACGACTTTTTTTCAACGATTGTACAACACAAAGTAGGCTAAAATTTATGTCTTGGGTTTTTTGACCTAAATATAAAACTTATCTTTTCTATAAAAAAATGAATGCTGTAGGAAGTAACATATGCGAGACTTGAAATCACTTATCATAGTCACGTGGCAGGAGTATTTAGACGTCAATAAGAAAAATATGAAAAACAGAAAATTTATGCACCATAGTACATGGTAATATGTCTGTATAGTTTCAGAAAAAATATTAAAAAAAAAGTAAACTAAAGATTAATTGTAACGCAAAACAAAAACAAGTCTGATAATTTTCATAAATATTTTCTATTATGTAAGAAAAGTGTTACACAATATATTAAAAAAATATTTTTTTACGCTTTTTGGTTCCAATGAAGATAAGAACTATGATAGCGATATAAAAAAAAAAAATCTTCTCACGATCAATGAGCGCGACAATGAGATGTAGACAAAAACATGCACTCTACTGTGAAAAACTAAATTAAAAATATACTGTGATCTAAATTTATTTTTCAATGTAACTCCTGTTATTCAAGACTTCCTCGAGGAATTTATTCATTAACACTGACCATAACTTAGGAATAATAAAATAAACAGCATTGCTGTAACCAAACTCTTTATGCTCGCTACGCTCGCCAACCCCCCGCGTAATCGCTTCGCGATTCCAAGTTCTAGGCTACTCCTGCTTGCTGCGCTCGGAAATACCCCATGGAATCGCTTCGCGATTCCGTTCGGTATTGCTTTGCAATCACGGTTGGAATCGCTTCGCGATGCATAGACGAAGCCCTTTCCTGATTGGTCTATTCGACTCATGGAAAATGTGGTCCACCCGGACGCGTTATTTCCGGAAACCTTACACATCAGCATCATTCCAGGAGTCATTCCTGGAGATTTGTTTAAAGCTAGTTTTTTTTTTTTTTTTTTTTTTTTTTTGTACTATAGAAGGATATTTTACATTTTATGAAATAAATATACGTTTGTGAGGTTTACTACAAATTACTTCTTATATATTAGAAAGCATATAGTATTTACAGGGACACATAAAAAGTTCCGACTACTGTAGTGGATCCGAAGTACTATGTACTATTACATAAAGATCTGAGTATTTTTAAAACTTCGCTATGCTACGCTTGAGATACAATTTCCGAATTGTTAATTTTATGCTTCCCATAAGAACACATTTTATTGCGTTCTTCTTATTTTCGTATTATAGCACATTTCTTAAGTAATATAAAATGTTTATAAAATGTTTATGAAAAAGTGTTATTCTTTTAAATCGTTTGACATTAAAAATCTAATTGATTTAAAAAGCGTTTTATCAAAATCTAATAAAACTTATGCAATTAATTTGCAAATGATTGTACGAAAATTCCAAAATTTGCATAAAGCGATATTATGAAATATCTAAAAAGTGATAGATGAATGATGCAGAAAACCTAATCGATATTCAGAATCAGAACATGCAAATAAAATACGAAAAAACTAAATTTCGGTTTTATAGCAGCGAATACTCTTAATTCTGTTCACCAGTGTAATTTGTAATTCTAATTTTCATTATCGCTTTATAGAAATACTAGCCGCCCTTGGGGACAAATTTGGTCTCCCTTGAATGTATACTAAGTATTAAATCATATTGCTTATATTCATAATTTATTTTAATTGCTGAATTTCTTTCAAAATTAGAAGATCCCGCTAGAAAAATAGACACAGATGTCATATACGCACCACATTGGAGCGATTGCAACAAACTGGCAATTATATGTGTCTCACATGGTAACCCGACTATTGGTAACTTGTTATTTATTTATTAATAAACAGTTTATTTTCTTTTATTTTCTTTTTTAAAATGATATAAATTGTTTTATTCTATAATTATTAACTTTATTATTATTATTTCTTTTTAAAAATAATAGAAATTAGTTCTAAATTATGTATGTAACTGGTATTTGATAACGAAGTTTTCGGCAAATTTGTGTCAGAAATATAAAGCGCCAATGTAATGCACATATGACATCTGTGCTAATAAATCAAGAACTCAGTATTTTTATACTAACCTGGCACAGATAATAACCCGTGGTTATACCCGATAAAATGTTATACCTGTGGCATTTTTTCGTATTTCGTTAATTATTTAAAATATAAGAATATAATCCTTTTTTCTAATTTTATTTATAATACATAACTTTAATTTGAAATTAAAAAGTTAAACATTCATGACTTTTATTTATTTTTTTAAGTAAAAATAATAGAAAAAAATAAATAATGATATTTTGAAGTTCCATTATTGCAGTGAAGGAACAAAACATAGTAAATCTAATTTACCATGCAGCTTAAATCTTACCAAAGAACTTTTGCACAGTAACCAATACCATGCGTTTCATTTGGACATTGCCATTAAACAACTAACAAAAATTCGTGATTTTTTGTGCCACATATGATAGCGTAATATATATCAAGATAATTTTCGCAAATTATAAACTATGTCATCAATCTAGTTTATTAATTATACGTACATCATAAAATATTTTACTGTGAATCCCCATACAACATGCAAATATTCAATTTATAATTTAAATTAAAAGAAAAAATTCTTCTGTATGGTTTAATTTACGAAAAAAAGTCAAAACTTAATCAGCTTCCTAAGTGAAATTTCTATTTTATGTTCTATCTGAACAAAAATGTATGTCACTTGAAATAAAAAAAACTCTATAAATGATCATTTGAATTGCTGAAATTTTTAACTTAAATAGTTTAATTAAATCACGCGTCTACTTATGCAGATTTAAAAATGAGGGTATTCCGAAGACTCCTTTAATACAAATTTATAGCTTTCATTCACATTTTATCTTTTTGGCTTAGTTCGACATTTTTCACTTTCTCTAAAATAAATTGGAACAGTCTAATTAAATCGTCAGTTAAATTAAACGAAATATTCAATCGAAAAAAATAATAATATGCTTTTATTAAAATAGTTGCTATATCAATCGAGAATAAGATATTGTTAAATTTTAAATATATTGCAATGAGTATATTTAGAATAATTTACAGTTCTTATTTTGTTTTGCCGAACAATAATAGATATATCTCAAGCATATATAAAGTAAAATCGGGATTTTATTCGTTTTCTGATTAGTCTATGATGAATGTCGGAAAATGGAATATCATTACTGCCACGATGACAACAAATGTATACAAAATTACAAAAAAATTATTAACTAAAAAAAAAAGATAAATATACAGTTTTCAAACAAATTGCATTCAAAAATGCATTTTATTACTTTTTATGACGATATAAAAAATTAAAATATGCAATGTTTAGAAATTTTAAATTTTCCAGTGCCGAAATTTGCAAAACTGAAATTTTATTTAAAATTTGTTTGTGATTGCTCTAGGAATGTTAAAGTTTAAACCATGGTTTACGTAATATACGACTCTCTAATTACGTATGCCAAGTTTTGATCATCATACAAATAATGCTTATCATTATTATTATTTTACAAAATTCTTTACATTTAGAAGAATTTTTATTTGAATCAATAAAAATGTCGTTGTTAATAAACAATAAAGTAAAAAAAGTTACAAAATGTGTAGACGCAAATTATCAGATATAGAAAAAAAAAAAAAGGAATCTAAAAAAAGACTTCGTATGAACTATCCTCTTTTGAAGCAGAAAAATGAGATCTGATTATTAATCCCGCCGATTTCGAAATGTTCGACAATCACGAAAAAGGAAACAATGTAATTTTGAACAAATTGATTGTAAAGGACCTTTTTTAATATAGAATTTATTTATAAGGCTTAAATTTTAGTCTTTGAAAATATCATTTTCCAGATGATTGTTGTAATTTGTAATATTTTAGTTTTCTTTCTTTATTTATTTTACTTGTCATGAATTAAATTTTCGTCGATTATAAATCTCGAAGTGTTTATGAATTAACTTAAATTATCAAACATTTCTTTGTGAATCACCATAAAATGTGTGTACTTAATTTACATTTAACTGCATATATTTTATTATATCTATAGAAGTCACAAAAAGAAAACCTCAAAACATAATGAGCACCGTTGGTAAATCTCCG
This sequence comes from Maratus speculifer, assembly GCA_964019185.1. NCBI lineage: Eukaryota > Metazoa > Arthropoda > Arachnida > Araneae > Salticidae > Maratus > Maratus speculifer. The sequence continues at coordinate 228,986,607 of OZ025292.1, forward strand.
GTTTTATATTTTACTTGCGCAATTAAAGCAAGTGAGGTGCGTTTAGACTGTAACGAAGTTTTTAAAATATGCACTACTTTGTATACAGTACAGTATCCGAAATCATTTGCATGTAAATACTATATGCTTTCTATTATACAAGAATTAACTTGTAGTAAACCACAGCATCGTATATCAATTTAGTAAAATGTGAAATAGTGTAATATAATTAAAATGCACCCCAAACAATGCTTCCCTATGTTATTAGATACTATTGTTTGGCCTTGTAAATTAATTAAAAAAATATTCTTTGCACCACAGATTGCTCAGAATGTATATTTTAGTATATATTTCATAGAAGCATATGAATTTTAGGTACTTCTGGGTTATCCCGTCGACCAAAAAATTATCGCCAAACTATAAGATTAAATGCCAATAATGGATGATCGTGAATGTCACATTCAATGACATTAAATACGATTCGCGTGTTTAAAATATCATTAAGTGATTTTTATTTGGACTTTTTATTAATATTTTTATTAATATTCTACTAATTAGTTGTTTTTTCGTTATTTAAAATAAAATTAATGTCAATATGTATAATTTGGCTTTTCTTTTGGCGATTTGTATAATTTGGCGAAATTGGTCGACGGGATAACAGAGTAGTACCGAATTTTATTATGTTCCAAAGAGTGTAAAATCTTTGAAATGCAATTGAAACTATGTTCTCTCATTGGCCGTAATGTAAGGCAATCATTTTGATTGCCATTGTAACTGAATTATATTTTCGATTTTCATAAAATACGGAATGACTAGACCAAATTATTTAATAATTTTATATTTAAATTTTTAGACGATTCCGTTTGGGTAGTTTCTGCGTTATTATATGCAGACAGACCGACAGGCGAACAGACGGACAGACTGAACGACGACTGTATGTGTTACGTATTTGCATAATTACGTATCTAAAAGCAAAAGCACCAAACTTAAAAAAAAGAGTAATTTTTAGTGTATTGAAATTACTAATAAAAAATCGTGAAAATATAATGATCATCGTAAATGAAGTTTAAACTTATTCAGACGAGAAATGTATGTCACTTGAAGTAAAAACCACGATAAATGATAATTTTAATTATTGAGTTTTTATAGCTTAAATAGTTTAATTAAAGGATGCGTCTTCTAATGAAGATTTCAAAAGGAGGAGATTCGTTCGATATAAATTTATTGCTTTCATTCAGCGTTTATGCATTTTTTTTCAACAGTTTTCGATTCCTTTTAAAATAAATGTAAAACACAGTAATTAAATCTTCTGATAAATTAAACTAAAAAATTCAAAAGAAAATAACTTTCTGTCTTGATAAATCTATTTCTTTTATTCTTTTGAAAGCAACACATTGCCTAAAATTAAATGTATAGATGTGAGTACATTTAAAAAAAATGATTTTTTCATTTTTTATTTTATTTTTTTGTGCGTGTGCATTATAAATATATGCCAAATTTGCAAATTAATTGAGTACATTAAAAATAATTTGTGTTAATAAGCACATTTTAATCATAATTTATATAAATATATTTTTTGATAGATTATCAACTATCTGTATCTGATGACTTTAGTTTTTTAATTATCTGAGCATTATCGTATATGTTTTCTGTGAATCATCCTTCAAATAAAAATACTCAATTTGTTACTTATTTCTTTATAATTTGAAAAATGTTTTTTTCTTTTTTTTTATCTTTATTTATTTGTTTTGTTTTGTTTATTGAAATTAATAATAAAAAATCTTCAAAACATAATGACCTTCATAAGTGAAATTTGAATTTCGTGTTCATTCAATCAAAAATATATGTCACTTGAAGTAAAAACCACGATAAAATGATTATTTTAATTATTAGGTTTTTATAGCCTAAATCGTTTAATTAAAGGACACGTCTTCTAAGGAAGATTTCAAAAGGAGGAGATTCTTTCGATATAAATTTATTGCTTTCTTTCATATTTCATGCATTTTTTTTCAACAATTTTCTATTTCTTCAAATAAAATGGAAAAGACTGTAATTAAATCTTCTGATAAATTAAACTAAAAATTTAAAAGAAAATAATTTTCTACCTTGACAAAAATATTTCTTTTATTAATTAGAGAGCAACACATTTTCGAATATTAAATGTTTACCAGTGAGTGTATTACAATTATATTGAATTTCTTATTTTTAGCTTCCTTTGCTTTAATTTTTTTAAGAGTGCCTTTTTTCCTATTGAAATTACTAAAAAAAATCGTCAAAACAGAATGACCTTTGTAAGGAAAATTTCAACTTCATATTCAGACGGACAAAAATGTGTCTCACTTGAAGTAAAAACCACGATAAATGATCATTTTAATTGCACTGTGTTCTTATACCTTAATTAGTTTAATTAAAGGACACGTCCTCTAATGAAGATTTCAAAAGTCGAAGATTCCTTCGATATATATTTATTGCTTTCTGGTTTATCTTTATGTTTTTTTTCTTTTTTTAATTCTTTTTTTTTTTTTTTAAAGGGAAAAGACTGAAATTAAATCTTCTCATAAATTAAACTAAAAATTCAAAGAAAATAATTTTCTATCTTGACAAAAATATTTCTTTTAAAACATTGTCGAATATTAAATATATAGATGTGAGTGTATTAATAACATACGCTGTAAAAAAAATATTGTAAATGTACGGTACTTTACCGTAAATTATCCAGTAAATTTTCGGAATATGTCATTTTTTTACATAAACGGTCAACTCCCCTAATTTTTTGCGTTTTACGGGCAATAACCGTTAATGTAATGGCAAAGTCCGTTGATATAGGCATAAAGTCCTTTTTTACGGACATTGTCTGGAATCTCTGCTGCAGCTTTTTTCCAGTGTATTGAATTTTCATTTTTGGTTTTACATTTTTTATGAACTGCTTTTTTGTTATTATGAATGCATGGCGAATAAATTAATTTAACCGTCCAGCATTTATCGGTGATGCGTTTTAATTTTATGTTCGAAAGAGAATAACACTATTGAAATGCACTTGAAACTTTTTTTAGAGGCCGTAATGTAACGGAATATTTTTCATTGTCCCCGTAATTAAACTATGGGTCTAGTTTTCATAAAATTTGAAGTGAATCGACAAAATTATGCATCAGTTATGTATTTTAAGTTTCAAATGATTCGGTTGGGCAGTTTTTGTTGTGTGATATTCAGACAGACGCACGGGCTATAGATGATACGCATATATATATCTAGGAACACACCTAACAAGTAAAATGCAAAATAAATAAATAAATAAAAATAAATAAATAAATAAAAATAAAAATAAAAATAAAAATAAAAATAAAAATAAAAATAAAAATAAAAATAAAAATAAATAAATAAATAAATAGGAATAAAAGCGCTTGCTAAAATTGAATCGCACTTCAAGGCATTAGTACTGAAAGGCAGAACTGTAATTTTTTTTTTTTTATGTGCGCTCTTAATTATGTAAATACGTAGCACCTATAGTCGTTGTTCAGTCCGTCTGTCCTCGTATAACAGAGCAAAAACTATCGAAACGAATCATTTGAAATTTAAAATATATAATAGTTGCATAATTTTGTCTATTATTTCAATTTTTATGAAAATCCGATGAATACTTTAATTACAGAGACAATGAAAAGTTTTCCAATACATTCTTTCCAATGAGAAAAAATAGTTTCAAGTGAATTTTAATGGCGTTACGCTCTTTCGAGCATAACAAAATTGATATGCATCTATGAAGCATATACTAAAATATACATTTTGTGCAATCTATGGTGCAAAGAATATTTCTTATTAATTTACAGAGCTAGACAAGAGTATTCCATTACATAACGATATAGGGGGAAACATTGTTTGTGGCGCGTTTTAATAATATTAAACCATTTCACATTTTATGAAACTGAGATATGTTGTTGAGGTTTACTACAAGTTACTTCCTGTATAAGAAAATGTAGATATTATTTATACGGATTCGCAAAACATTTAGAATACTCTACTGTATCCAAAGTACTGTGTAATATCACACAAAAAACTGGATATTTTTAAAAATTCCTTAAAGCACAAAAACATCCCATTTGCTACTCTTGAGGTGCAACTTCGAACCTTTTTTATTGTGTGTGTGTATGTGCCCTTGACAATAAACGCTATTCTTGTCAATGAAATGTTATGAATAACCTACTCTATCGTAAGCATCTTGTAGTGAAATCCCGTGATTTATATCAGTTTCAGTACAATTGAAATAATTTAATTTCCTTAAAATATCCTGCAAAAGATTTTTTCCTCATATACCATAATGTAATGAAATTCTTCTGGTTGCTCCTGTAAATGAGCTTTTAATTCCACATGCTTAATACTCAATACCAAACAAGTCTAGGTGACAACAAATAAGTTTTTCATTTGCATTAAAATCCGAGTATATTTAGAGAAGTTAGAGAAATGAAGACGGGCAGATAACTTAAACGACAACATTACACAACATTATACCAATAAACTAAAGGACAAGCCGAAAACATAAACATTTTTGAAGATTCTCGGAAAGTGTTGAAAAAGAGAATAATTTTTCGATATAAATTTATAATTTTCCTTTAGCTTTTTTATACTTAATAAATATTTTTCGGCCTCTATACAATTAATTGGAGAAGGCATTAATTACATCTTCAGAGAAATTAAACGAAAAATTCATAAAAAAATATGTTGTTTGTTTAAAATATTTTGTTTTCTTTGTTTTAGAGAATGATGTTATTGACTTTTAAATAAATCACTTTTGAGTAATTTCAAAGTATTATATATTTGTAATTTTCGTTAACATTTTATAAATAGACTTTTTGCAGATTGAACTACTCGAAACTTTAGTTTATTAATTATCCGTACGTTATGAAGTATTTTTTCCCGTGAATTGCGATACAAAGGCAAATATGTAATCTATTTACATATATAAAAAACAAACGAAAAATTTCGGTTTTCTGTCTACTCCCCCGATTCTACTGAAATGATTTTGATGTAACTTATACTGTTTCATAGATATTATTTTAAGGAAGGTTTTCATATATAGTACATCGTTCTTCTTTGATTATTTGTAGAATTGTGATAAAAAGTTCTGTTATTTTGGACAGAGAGTTTACTATTCGTATAAATTTACGATATTGGTGACAGTATATTATTCCATCCTTTTGTTAAAAATTTAAACGTGCGTACCAGTTAGAAATTAAACGATACAATTAACACATAAAATAAAATGAAAAAAACTATTAATAATTTTGTTTGAATTAAAAAAAAATGAAGTTTTAATGAGAAATAATATTATTTAAAAATATATTTCATATAAATATGAGAGAAATGTTTGTATGGACTAAAAGAAGTATTCATTTTTAAATTCTATACATTGAAACAAGATCTGATGATTTATTCTATTGTTTGGCGATTGTTGATTCTATTTTGCATATGGATAAGAAAAATACATAACAATAATTTTATTTCAGAAAGTTTTTTTTTAAGTATGTCAAGATTTTTTTTTTCAAGATTTTAGGATATCATATAATAAGATATATTAAGATTATATTATGATTTTGCCTTTCTTTTTGTCACCTTTGTCGCTAAACAATTTGATTTTAAGCCAAAGAGGCGTGAGTATGATATCGATCCGAAATTCACAATAAGCCGATATTCACAATAAGGGAAAATTTTCAAGTGTGCAACAACTTTTTTGAGTAATTTGTTACATTCAAATGTCAATTATACAAATAGCAGGTAATATTAGGAGAACAGAGTAATATATTTAAATTCTATGTAATTTAATTGTAATGAAAATTTCGTTTTGCCTTTATAACTCGAGTTTGGCTGAACGGATTTTGACGATTTTGTACAGGGAGATAATTTCTCATGGAAGGTTTCAGTATGTAGTATAACATTATGCATTGATTTTTTATAGAATTCCGGTAAAATTTTCTATAATCAGGTGAACTTGATTATGAAAATTTAGCCTTTTTAAAAGATGAAATGGATTTCGATGGAACTTATGCTGTTAACTAGATGTTTTCCCTGGAAGATTTTACTATACTATTGTTTTGCTTTGCTTAGCTGTGGAGTCATAGAGAAGGGCGGGGGAAGGGGACCTACTTTGTCAAATATTAGTCTTTTAAAATAGTTCTAATAAATGGTAATTTTCAAAAATAGTTTTTAGTATATAATATATTGTTCTACATTGTTTATCAATAAGGCAATTCCTGACTTATCCTTGACACCGAACTTGGCTATTATTTAGTAACACAGGCTTCGGGGTGATATCTGTTTAAACCATCACTACTTTCTTACAAAAATTTTCATTTTAGATTTCATGGTACAGGTGTCATATATGCACCACTTGGCGCGATTGGAACAATGTCGTGATATTATGCCTCACATAGTAACTCGGTTATTTTGTTTCAACAAATTATTTAAAAAAAGGAAACAACAGCTGAAGCAATAAAAAAACAGTTTTAAATAATAAACATAATAATAAAGATAAAAATCACAATAAATCGTAAATATTAACACTTAAAACAATATTCAAAAACAATGTTTTAGCCAAATTGGCCGGGAAAAATTGCGCCAACGCGGTGCATATATGATGCCTGTCCCCGTTTCTCTTACAAATGTCTTAGAAAACTACTATGTGGATGCATTTTTCCACACATTTATATTAGCCCGGCGCATTTCTCGCCACTAGCATTTTGTTCTTAGTGGTATCAAATTTATTTTTCGCCATGAAAATTAGAAAAATTACTTTGATGATGAAATAGATTGTTTTGCTTAATAATGTTATTTCTGATTTTCATTCTTTCGTATTTTTGGAAATGTGTGAATATACTTGGTATATATTGGAAACATATGTTTCCAATACGTGTATTTTACATGAATGTATGTTAATAATATGAGTGAAATGTCTATATTTTAAATGAAACGAATGTAATAAGAATCGATGTGATCATAACAATATTTGGCGATTCATCATATGCGCCCGAATAACACAAAATTACTGCTTTACTTTGCAATAGTTATAGCAAACTATCATTAAAATAATTTATAAAATATATTGGTGCCCCTCTCGCCAGAGAAGGTTTGAAAATAATGACAGAAATATTAAATATCATGGTAGTATTTCGTAATTACTTAAACTAAATTGTTGCGACAATGAGACATGTATTTACATCTATCTGTAACCACTGACTCTGATTGGAAAGTAGGTGTATTTTATATCATATGCATTATATAATAGGTTAATGTTACCTAGCGTGGTTTGGCAAATACTTCACATAAAAAAGGGTTATATTGGTTTTACACATTTTAAGAAGTATAATTCCATACTCGAGTCTACGGCAAATTGAAGTAATTTTGAACAAAATATTTTTGGCTATCTTATGGTATTTTCCAGTTATACCAACATCCTGCCAAAATGTATGCTAATGCGCCATTTAATACAATCTTGAATGTACAAAGTATTTTTATTGGAAAATACACCACCAATTATGATTCACCACTTATTAAAACCTAATCTATTCTTTTATTTCAAGAAATATTGTTTAATTATAACCTTGCAAAACTTGGCGAATAGTTTGGCAATTCGTATAATTTGGCGATACTGGTAGACAGAATAATTAAATGGTACCAGAAAAGCTTACATTCTGCGTGAGCGAATCCATGGTTTAAAGCTAGTTTATAATAAAATGCGATGTGGTGGTTTTAAGAGAATTATTTATGAGGGTCCAGGACACATTTAAAAACAATTTTTATTTATAAAGTTGAAATTTTGAAATTTTTTTGCGGAGGCCAGTCATATTATTGGTAAACAAAATCACATTATAAAATTTGTGATTTTTTTTAAATATCTAATATTTAAGATTTACAAAAAAGTCGGTTAAATTAAAATTGTTACGACTTGAAATATAATTTGCATATTTTTAATTTATTTTCATATAAATAAACAGAAATATGAAAAAAATTAATATTGATTCAGTATTTAAAAAAAATATTTTAAATAGAAATGAAAATATTTAAATTAAAATTAAAAAAAAAGATGGTTTAAAAAAATCATATTAATACATTTATCATATATAAAAACATTTTTTTTCTTTCAAATTTGCTGAAACGAAATAGTTAAATCAAAGTAAAACAGTTGAAAAAAAACATATTTCGAGTTTGAACCAGTTATCCTTAATGATTTTTGAATTATAGTTGCAAACTCACCGTTAAAAAAAAAACAATCATTGTTTGAAAGCTAAATTTTGAAAACAAACTAAAACATAAAAATTAATATTTCCTGTTCTAATTAAGATAGAAACAAGATTTAAATGTCATTTTAATCACAAAAAAGAAAGAAATTTTTAACGCAGTACAAAATTCATAAATCGAAAATTTTTGTATTGCGAACCCTCTAATTTTTTTTCTTTATCTATTAAATTTACAAAAAAAAAAAAAAAAAAAAAAAAAAAAAAAAAATCTTAATCGCATAAAAAAACCCCTACTAAGTGAAATTTCAGTTTTATATAGTACCTGAGTAAAAATGTATGTCACTTGAAATAAAAACACGATAAATAATTATATTTGAATTGCTTGAGTTTAAATATTTTAATTAAAAGACGAAGGGAGAGTGTCAAATGCGGATTTAAAAAGCAGGAGATTCCTTCATAACATTTTTGTTTTGCTTTCATTCATCTTTAGTTTTTTATTTTTTTATTTTTTTAATTAATTCAATCTATTTCTGTTTTTTTTAAATAAACGGAAAAAGATAAATTCTTGAGAAATTAACAAAAAAAAAAAAAAATAAATAAATAAATAAATAAATAAATAAAAAATAAAAAATATAAACAAAAGGAAAATATAATTTTGCATTGATTAAAATATCTAATTTATTCGATTTAAAGCAAGATATTGTCAGAATTTTAATACATAAATAAATACATAAATACATAACATTTAAAGTAACGGAATTCTTCTAAGTGCCTCTGTAAATAAATTATTAATCCCATATGCTTTAAACACATTACCAAACATGTCTAAATATCATTAAATAAGGTTTTTCAAATGCATTAAAATCCGACTGTATTTACGGGGCTTAGTTCATTAATAAATGGACAGCCATGTCGATAACTTAAAGAAAAACACAAAATCGAAAAACTAAACGACAAACCAAAAACATGAGCACTTTTCAACATTCTTGGAAAGTGAAAAAAAAAGTAAAAATTTATTACTTTTCTTTACTTGTCAAATTTCTTATGCTTGATTTAACACTTTTTGGTCTCTACAATAAATTGGAGAAGACCTTAATTAAATCTTCAGATATATTAGATGTAAAATTCAAAAAAGAAAAAAAATGTTGTTTTGTTTAAGATATATTCTGTTGTTCGTTTGAGAGAAACATCTGATCGAATTTTAAATATATTAACACGAGTAATTAAAAAATATTTTATATTTATAATTATCATTATCATTTTATATAAATAGACTTTTCGCAAATTACGATTTAATTTATTAATTATCCGTATGTTATAAAGTATTTTATCTAAATCGCCATACAAATGCAAAAAATCAATATATAACTTAAAAAAATAGTCAATTACATTTTCTTAAAAAAAATAATAAATAAAAAAAATAAAAGAAAATAAACTTTGTAAGTGAAACTTTAGTTTTGTATTATACCTGAGCAAAAATGTATGTCACTTGAAATAAAAACCACGATGAATGATGATTTGAATTCCTGGGTTTTTTAAATAGTTTAATTAAAAGACGGAGGGAGGGTGTTAAATACGGATTTAAAAAGGAAGGGATTCCTTCGATACAAATTTATTACTTTCATCCCACTTTCATCTTTTTTGTGCTTAATTCCACATTTTTCGGTTTCTTTCAAATAAATTGGAAAAGATATAATTAAATTCTCAGAAAAATTAAATAAAAAATGCGAAATAAAAATATAATTTTGTCTTGATTAAAATATTTGATTTATTCGATTGAAAGCAACATATTGTCAAATTTTAAATACATTGCTGGGAGAGTATTAAGAATAATTTACATTTCTCATTTTTACATTTATTTGATAAAATTTATTCCTTATTAAATTATAAACTATCAATGAATTTGTAAATTAACTTACATGGAGAGAGTAAACTTTGACAGTCACAGATTTTAATTATTTTAATATTTGTAGTTGGGCAGAGGTCCCTTAGTCTCAGATTCAATGGATTTTATACAGCGCTTCATAGTTCTTGAGAAAAACGCGGGTGGAGTTCTAATATTATGACACGACTTATATGTTTGCTTTGAAAATAAAGATGATGGTTGATCGTAGCTTAGGTTGATTGTAGCCTTAGGTCTCTGGCAAGAGAGCCCGGTAGTGCTATATTTTTTATCTAATTTTTTGCTTCATAAATATATACATCGAATTAGAATTAAATAATCGAAAAGTCAATTAAAAATTATAATATTGTATAACATTTCTATTTTAACCTATTTTTTTTTTGATTAAATAGTTTTTAGTGGATGTTTGCGTATTATTGAATAATTAACGCGTTTAAAACAACCACATAAACATTTAACAATACATTTCACAACACTCACAAAAAATAATGCATCAAGAAAAAGAATAATGAAAAGGTAAAGATAACATCGTTTGTTGCTATGCAGTTGTTGTTGCCATGCGGCTGGTATAAATTCTTTTCTTTCAAAATAGCGTTTCCTTCATCAATGGAGTGATAATTAGAAACGAAACACGCGCGCGAGAATAAATTAGAGAAATACTACATGAGTATCCCCCCAGTGACGAAGGAACGATACAACAAAAAATAATGTGAAGTATAATACATATATAAATAATACAATATATTTATGAAGGAAAGTCAATTATATGAAATATAGTTTATTTCGGTTATTAGTCTTTTAGGAAATCTTACTTGTCTACCTGATCTGGTAGTTAGTGGTCCTGATTTTATTGGCTGGCTATCTGCTGGAACACTTTTAGTTTCAAAATTATCTGCGTTATTTGGTAAATATTGAACAAAAATGCAGGTTTAACTCTGTCAAGTGAGACACAACTTTTCTTTCCATTTACAATGATGGTTATGTTCTTATCATTTCTTGATATAACTTCATGAGGGCCAGAATAAGGTTGAGATAAAGATGGAAGGATTTTATCTAATCGGAGAAACACATGCGTGCAATCCTTCAATTTAGGATGAACAAAAATTTTTGAATGCCCGTGAGTAGATGTAAATGTAGGTTTTAAACTATTCATTCTTTCTTTCAATTGTTGAATGAAATTATTGTCACAGGGTACCAAAGATGGGATTTCAGAGCACATTTCAGCCGGTAGTGTGAGTGGAATTCCATAAACTAATTCAGCACTTGAAACTTTTATATCAGGTTTTACAGCAGCTCTTATCCCAAGTAGAACTGCAGGCAAACTCTCGGTCCACTTATTATGTTCGTGAGCTTTTAAGGCGCTCTTTAATACTCTGTGAAACCTCTCAACTAAACCATTTGCTTGAGGATGAAATGATGTCGTTCGTATGCGATTTGTACCCAAAAATTTTGTCATTTTTTTGAACAGATTTGATTCAAATTGTCTACCTTGGTCGGTTGTAATTATGAGTGGACAACCGAATCTAGATATCCATCCATCAAAAATGGCACGACAAACTGATTCTGCAGTTATATCTTTAAAGGTACCACTTCTGGCCATCTTGTAAATCGATCTATCATTGTTAAACAGTATACATTTCCATCTGATGGAGGTAATGGACCTGTCAAATCTATGTGAATGTGTGAAAATCTAGCATCGGGTAATGCGAAAGTACCTAGAGGCGTTTTGGTGTGTCTGTGTATTTTTGATCGTTGGCAGGCACTACAACTTTTGACCCATTCTTTTACATTTTGCTGCATATTGGGCCATACATATCGTGATGCAATAAGATTTAAGGATGCTGTAACTCCTGGATGAGCTAAATTATGGAAATGTTCAAATACCGTTCTTCGAAAAGTAGCTGGTACGAATGGCCTCGGTGAACCTGTTGATACATCACAAATCAATTCTGTGGCAGACATTGGAGATGGCATGCTTTTAAATACAAGAGAAGATTTGCTATCATTTTGCAAGTTGCGTAGATCTATATCATCTTCTTGAGCTTTTGCAAACTTTTCAAAGTCTAAAAATGAGCTGGAGATTTGATCTACTTCAATTCGAGATAGTGCATCAGCAACCGTGTTGTCGTTGCCGCTTACATGACGTATATCTGTACTAAACTGAGAAATGTAATCTAAATGTCGCCATTGGCGAGGACTACATTTATCTGGATTTTGCTTGAAGGCGTATATCAGAGGCTTTTGATCTGTGTATATGATAAAGCACCTTCCTTCGAGCATGTGTCGAAAGCTCTTTGCTGATGTATATATTGCCAGTAGCTCTCTGTCATATGTAGACCATTTTTGCTGACTTTTTGAAAGCTTGACTGATAAAAAGCCAATGGGTTCCCAATGCTTTTCATTAAGCTGCATAAGAGAACCGCCAACGGCTTTGTCGCTTGCATCAACCCAAAGACTTAACTTTGCTCCAGGAATAGGATGTCGTAGGAGAGTTGAATTAGCTAAAGCTTGTTTGGCGTCATTAAAAGCATGTTCAGCCTCCTCTGTCCATTGAATTGAGTCATATGAATTGTTTTCAGAGCGTCTTTTAGACTTTTTAGAATTTTTTATTCCTTCCAAAAATTTATTTAATGGAGCCAATATGTGAGCAGCTTTTGGGATACATCGACGGTAATAATTAAATAACCCTAAGAAACGTCTTAATTGTGTAAGGGTATTAGGTTGGGGAAATTTTAAAATGCAATCTACACGATCTGGTAGGGGCTCAATGCCAAATTCAGATACCTTAAAACCTAGAAATTCTATTGATGATACGCCGAAAGTGCAATTTGAAGGTTTTAATCTTAATCCGTATTCTTGTAAACGTTGAAATATTATTCTTAGATGCTCAAGATGTTCTTTTTCTGTACCAGATGCTATCAGGATGTCATCAACAAATACATAAACAAATGGAAGATCTCGTGTAATTTGATCCATGAATCGTTGAAATGTAGCAGCTGTATTGCAAAGTCCAAATTGCATTCTGGTACTTTCAAATAAACCGAAGGGTGTGATAATGGCACTTTTATGTACATCATCTGGATGAATTGGTATTTGATGATAAGCCTTTATGAGATCAAGATGGGAATATATTTTGGTACCGTGAAGGTTTAATGTAAAATCCAAAATATTTGGAATAGTATAATTATCTTTTATTGTTTGTGCATTAAGTGCTCTGTAATCACCGACAGGTCTCCAATCACTAGTATCTTTTTTTTTAACCATATGAAGTGGTGAGGCGTAATTACTTTTCGATGGCCGTATGTGACCAAGATCAAGCATTTGTTGAAATTCAGATTTGGCTATTTTTAATCTATCTGGAGCTAAACTTCTTGGTTTGGCATGTACAGGAGATCCGGTAGTTTCTATGTGGTGGTATACAGAATGCTTTATTGGTTGATCAGCACGAGGAGGTTTGGTTATATCAGGGAATTGAAGTAGTAATTTATGATAAATACCGTTTCCCGAAACCGTTTTGATGGAATGAACAGATGCTGTACATAGATGACCTGGAGTGGCTAAATTTGTAACATTATCCACCAGCTTTTTATTTCGAAGATCTGGAATTAGATTAAAATGATATAGGAAATCTGCACCAATAATTGGAGTGCTGACGTCACCTATTAAAAAAGGGAAGCGAAAAGTTTTTCGTAGATTAAAATCATGCGTCAGAAGCTTTTCTCCATATACATTGATTTTTGAAGTATTCGCTGCAGAAAGAGTCATAAAAGGGGTTTTTTCTTCTGGGCAAATGATGCTGGAATAATGCTTATGTCCGAAACTGTGTCGCATAAATAATTTATGTTTGTCTTTTTATCTTTTAAAAAGAGGCGACGAGATATTTTATGCAAGGTGGTTGTCGCCGTTACACCTCGCCGTCTGTGTTTTTTGAAAATGAACAATGTTCAGAGCATTTCTTGGCATTTTCGCCAAATTTTTCGTGGTACCAACATTGTCCTTTGGAATCTTTTGAAACGCTACGTTTTCTTCCAAATGAACGTCCACGAAAAGGGCTGCGTGACCTGCGTAACTCTAGCTGATTAATTCGATCATTAAGCTTTTTAATTTCATTTAAAATTTTAGAATTAATATTTGGTTTTATTGAAACAGCATTTACTGCAGTGGGATTATATTCTAATATTCGATCCGCAACTTCGGATGCTTTATCAAGTGTCAATGGCGAAATAGCGGCTAAAATGCTTTGTACATATGACGGTAAATGCGAAAGAAATAATTCCAACATCAATTCGTCAGATACATTGTGGGATTCTGCTCTTCTTTGCATAACTCTTAAAAGATCACTAGGTTTACGATCACCAAGTTGTTCCCCCAACAATAATTTTCGTATTTCAGATTGTGAAGAATCGCTTGTTCATTTAATTAATTTAGTTTTTAAATCCTCATATGGTGTAGTATCTGATGGTTTGATAATTAAATCTCGTACAATAGATGCGGCATCTGGAGGTAAATTAGCCGAAATATAATTAAATTTTGTGCGACTTTCTGTTATTGGCTTAGGATTCGCTAATTCAAATGAATGTTCACACATGGCGAACCACAAACTAACATCGTTAAAGTTATATGGTGGTATACGAACTGCGTTAACATCTGACATTTTTTTTAAAAAATAAAACGAAATATTACTCACTCATTACGGGATTCTTTTAATTTGCGTTAGTCCATAGGTCACCATTTTAGTGGATGTTTGCGTATTATTGAATAATTAACGCGTTTAAAACAACCACATAAACATTTAATAATACATTTCACAACACTCACAAAAAATAATGCATCAATAAAAAGAATAATAAAAAGGTAAAGATAACATCGTTTGTTGCTATGCAGTTGTTGTTGCCATGCGGCTGGTATAAATTCTTTTCTTTCAAAATAGCGTTTCCTTCATCAATGGAGTGATAATTAGAAACGAAACACGCGCGCGAGAATAAATTAGAGAAATACTACAAGTTAAACAGTTAGATATAGTTATAAAGCATTATAAATCGATCCAAAACTTTAGTTTTCATCAAATCAGTTTTAAAATGCATTACATACATTATTTATGGATGCAATAATATTGAACAATTGTGTCAATTCGTGATTTTAAAGAAACGTCATTTATAAATTGCGTTAAGAAGGAAAATTACTTTGATGATATTATTTGTCTGTTTTTAAAGTAACAAACATAATTATATAGAATATCCGCATACAAATTAAATTAGGTTTGTCAGATCTGTATATCCCACGATGCGGTAAATAACGTGAAAATTTGGGTTTAGTTTCTAAGTGTCCCAAATTACTATATTTGTTAATGAAATCTTCATATAAGAATCTCATGGCTGAATTGTGAGTAAATCTCTACAGGGTACAGTGGACTTTCAATATCGCAAAAAAATCATCAAAATGTCGAATTTTCATTTTTAGCATAATAACATTATTTGAACTCCCTGCTATTGCACGCAAAAAGTAATTTTAAATTTGGACTATTTTTATTGGAGTTACAAAATTTTTGTCCAATCAGCTGATTCTGCCACGCCCTTTGTTTACTTTTTCGCCGATTCGCAGCCGTAAAATTTAGCCTAGTTTTTCATTTTATCTTATTCAATGATATTATTTTGTACTAAATACTTATTAATTTTGTGATTTCGCAAAATAATACTTTAACTGTAATTTTTAACAAGTTTCTTTTAGCGTTTGTTTGCAATGTATTTAGAGGAATTTACCAATCTTTTTAGAGTAAAATAAAAAAAAATCTATTTCTCAACAACTATTTAATATATTTAAAGAAAATTTTTACAATAAGAGTTATTTATACCATGAATATTTCCAGAAAAAATTTAAAATATTCATCAGAAAATAAAAAAAGTTAGTTTTGAGAAGATTTTTTTTAATTCAGACACTTCACGTCCATTGCATGAATCGCCACACATTTTATGTGAATTTACCATATAAACATAAAACACTTACTAGAAAGCTAGAAAGGATATTATAGCCCTTATATATAACTGAAACTGTGTCAGTAGGAAAATATTAAGCAATTATATCCATTTTAGTTATTAAAACCTGTTTTTCTCAGAATGAATATTTTCTTTGTTTTTATGATTTCAATATGTTCCATGCGAAATACTTTATGCCCAATTTTTCTGATTTTTTAAAATGCTCTATATATATGTGTTAACAATTTTGTTTTTGAAAATAAATATGTTTAGACGTATTCAAATTTTTAAAATTTCAGTTATATAGAATTTTTAATGATTTTTTTAACGAAAAATACAAAAAAAAATAGTTTAATAATAATAATAATAATAGTTTTTTATTGTTTTACAAAAATATGCTAAAAATGCTTAGTAACATTCATTTGTATGTATGAAAAGGTTATTATGGAAAACTTTTTAACAAGTTGGAGAAAACTGGTTGCGCAAGAAGTATTTTGAAATATTGCCAGTTTTCGTTAATTTAAAAAAGAATCTGTATCTCAAAAACTATTGAATATATATATTTTTAAAAATTGTGAAATAAGATATCTATAAACTATTTCCAGAAATTAAAAAGAAATCACTGAAACTTAAAAAAAAATAGATTTTAGAGTCCACAGTACCCTTAAGTAAACTATTTAACCGTATAGTTTGCGTTTTCTTTTGATTCACCTATACATGCAAACCCTCCAATTTTAATTGGTATTTCGATAACAGATGCTATACTATCTTCATACATGTATATACAGGAAATGTTCCTCATAATGTTCTATTATTTAATTTTTATCGGATTTGTATCATAAACCAATTCAATTTACCAAAATTTATGCATAGAATTGGATAAATCATCCACAGATTGAACAAGTCCACAATAATTACTAAAATTTTCTCCTTATGCTGAATACTTAGAACCACGGGAAACATAGGCAAAAGTTAACTTTAATTTTTAAAAATACTTTGTTTGACAATAAAACATGTATTGGACCTAGTTCATTATATTCGCTAACTTAAAAGCTGCAATTGTGTGATATTCATAATGTTTATATATGTAGTAGGCGTTATGCGCGTAATTTTAGAAAAAGCAAGCAATTGCATTTTTTCAATAAAACTTCTATTTTCTTTTGCTATGTCTATTTTAATACTTTCTTTTATATTCATGACTGAACTAGCTAGCTCTGAAACTGATACATTTTTTTCTTTTCTTACTGGAACGTTAACTCGGTACTTTTCGTCGTTATAAGGTTATTTTGAGATCTAGATGCTCTGAATCTATGGCAGTGCCCTAAGATAAAAAAAATTCTTACAGCATTTTGTAAATATATAGCAGTGATATAAATAGCGATAATACAAATATAAAAATAAAGCAGTACTTGTTTATTGAAAGAAAATGTCATACTTATTATAGTAATGTTAATGGTTGAATGCGGGTTAACAAATAAATGGGTATTTTCATGAAAATTTGTAACAGATATTGGATTATTTGTATAATGAGAATATAATACTATGAAGAGAATATGTGTTTCCGGTTGGCGATAAGGAACTATCAATATCACTTCTATTTTGAAGTGGTACAGAGTGATTAGTATCTATAAATACACGTATGCTTTCCAGGCGAATCAAGCTGGGATGACGCTTGCTACATTTTTTGCACGTGCTTGAACTTTTGCATGCATCAATAATATGAAATCATGAGAAACAATTGTAGCATACTCTTTTCATTTTAACACTATTGAACCTTTTTGTAGCCGGTAAATTTAACAATTGCGAGCATTTCATTAAAAATGTGATCACGTTTACACATTAAACAATTGTTTGGACCATCTGTTAACAAAGTCAGTGGCTTAGAATTCAATGAACTTTTCTGATCCTTAATGAAAAGTTTTACAGATGTGACTTTATGGATATTTTTCTAAAATTTGAGAACTTTTCTCTAAAAATAAAACTAATTTATCAACTTTTATTATTTCATTTGAGCTTATTGACATTTCATAAATTTTTCGAGTATCTTTATCAGATTTTTGGAGAAAAATGTGTAATATTAAAACATCGGAAATATTGTTTCTCTTTTAGTTCAAAACCTTTAACGCACGAATATTTTTTTTATACTTATCGACTAAAGTTTTAATATCTTTAGTGAGAGGCTATGTCAGTTTCTCTACTCTGAAAGTTTATTAATGTACATGTTTCTGTAACTACTCCATAATTTTCGTATCTCTCTTTTAATGCTTGTAACAAAAATATAAATGCATAGTCTTTAGTAATAAAGGCTTTACATTATTTATTAGTGATGCTGATAAGTAATGCTGTTTTTGAGCTTCTGACAGTTGCTCGTTTGTCGTTATTCTTTTATAAAATAATTATTTAAATATACTCCATTCTTCAGCTTTTTCCGAGAATTTAGGAAGATGAATTTTAGGCTATTTAATATGTATCGTGTTTTTTATTATAGTAGATTTTAATACAATTTCATTGGAAATTTTTACTTTCGTCTAAATGCTTAATTTACTTATTAATTTGAATTTTGGCTTTTGTAATATTTTCATAATATTCTTCACTAGCGTTAATGTCAATTTCTTAATCTTTTTTCTATAGAAATAACAGAGTCTATTTATTTCTTAATTTTTTTTAGCGATTAATGTCTATCATTCAGTTGTTATTGAATTTCGATGTAATAATCAATATCACGATTTTGATCATTTATTAATGTTTCGAGTTTACCAATTATTATTTTTTTTTTTTTTTGACATAAGTTCATAATGTAACTCGTTTCTTTTTCAACTTTTCAGTAGTTACCATTTTAAAAACTTATAGCAAAAAGAATGATGAAATCGCTCTTACTTTTTTTGCTGAGGCAGGCAATTTTATCTTGTCTTTAATCAAGACGTACAAACTTGCAAAATAAATGTTCCGCAAAATTTCTACTTAAAATAAGTTTTGTTAATAGTTCACAATCACAGAACTTTTTTTTCTAGAGTGCGAGAAAATAATTTTATTGCTGCGACATGACGATGACTAGCAATGCTACGATGCATATTATTAAATAAATAAGCTCTTATTCTTAAAAAGACGCTATCTACTTTATTTATTACATTGTGATGCGTTACATGCTTTCATGGCAAGACAAAAACAACTAGAAAGAGAAAACTGCTTCTGTTTCTATGGTTACATACATTAGCTGAACAAATACGTTGCCAACATTCAGAATATAATTGCAGATAATTCCAACACCAGTGTCATTTCCTCCATTAATAATATAAATAAAAAATATTCTCACCCTTAAATCATCCACTGTGCATGCAAAACTTCATTCCCATAACAAAGAAATAAGAATAGGGTATTTAACAAAATGTTTCTTTGCAGCAGTAATATTTTTAAATATATTTTAAATATTTTTAAATAATTAAATATTTTTAATACAGGTATTTTTCCGGCCACAAAGATTCTGTTTATATTAAATAACGCGTCCGTCTTCTATTCATTTACTCTTAAGTGTCATTTACATTTTGTAGGGCCTTGGCACTGTATATGTACATTAAAAAATGTGTTTCGCTAATAAACGGTTAATTGGCTAAATTGTGATTTAAATTGCCCATTATGCTAGATACTCTTTGGGGATATAATATAATGTTCCAGAGTTCAAATATTTTTGAACGATGCCCTAGTAATAAAAACTGGCTATTTATAATTCACTATCATATAAATCAAATTTGTATAATCTCTTACTGATCGGATCATGCTCGTTTTACATATCTGTCTTTTCAGAAAATAAAAACCATTTCATCTTTAAAATTTGAAGTGTTCTTCTTTCTTATTTATTTTAAACATTCAAGGATATCGAAATCTGTATTTTTTTTATCGACAATTATCTAAAATGTTAATTATGATTCAAGTATCCATGTGGTATCTCTATAAATTGACGATCACGAGAAATAACTATGCAGGACAAGCAGTCTTCAATAAAGTACACTGTAAAAGATATCCGTTAAATTTATGGCGCAGCAATGTTGCCAGCATTTTTTGCCGTAAATTTAATGATTTTTTTATAGTCTAAATGAAGCAACAAATGCAATAAAGTTATCCGAAATTCATTTTCGATGAATAAATAAGTTATCTAAGTTTTCGGATTGTTTACTTTTCTTGAATAGGTTTTTTTGAAATTGAATATATAATATTCTTGAATTCAGCATTAAATACATTAATCTTTAACAAATTAGTTCTGTTTTATTGAAAAAGAGGATAGATTTTTTTCCTCAAAACAGTCAATTTTTAAGTAGATTAAAAAAAATTGCCTTTTTCGAAGATCACTTCAAGCTACTCAGGGCTGAAATATCCAGAATAGCACACCAGGCATTCAGGCTTATACGTCTTTTACATGAAAATCAAATTGGAGGAAATACCTACTAACTTCCATAAGATAATGTTAAATGTACTTATGCAAAAATGCATCTTCAATGTACAACACATTCACGTATCACTCAAAGTCCATTATTTCCACCGACAACAAACACTTCACACCCTGGCTTCTTTGTTTTCTTTTTTTCCAGAGAGATCTCATTATTTTCCATACACGACAACTAAATTTCATATTGATGAAATCACAGCTTACTGTTTCACACATAAAAATCCCCAGATTTAGTATATTTTTATACTAGACGAGTTGTGACGATATACAAAAAAATGTATATTTTTGAAGCTAATTTTCGGTAAATCTATCAAAAGAGAAGACATGCTTGACAAAAAAAAAAAAAAAAAAAAAAAAAAAAAAAAAAAAAAAAACGCGATTCAATTAGTATTACGATATCATTAGTTTGAAAAGTATATCTCAAATGCAATCATGTGAATATTCTTGTTTTAATAATTTATTAAAAAGAGATAAACACATTGTTGACCAATCACGATTATAGCTATGTTCATATAAATAAAATTTAATGATTAAATGCTTATTTACAAACTCTTGTTGAACTTTTGTAAATCGCCATGTATTAAATATTAGCAAGTTTTTATGTAAAAAAATCCGTATTATATCATAGATTTGGGGACATTTTACTATAATGTATATTATGGCAGGGCAGACATACTTCGCCTAAAAGGGCAGACATACTTCACAGAACGCAATGAAGTTTAATTAGCATTACAGTACTTTTAGCTTAAGAATTATATCTCAAATGGAATCTGGTGAATATTTTTTTGAATAATTTTTGAAAAGGAGATAAACTCATTGCTAACTAATCACGATTATAACAATGCTTATATAACTCAAATTTAATAATTAAATGCTTATTTACAAATCTTAGCTGAATTTTTGTAAATTACCATGCATTAAATAGTATCATGTTGTTATCATATCATGTTTTTATCAAATATAATCCAGATTATATCATACATTTGGGGATGTTTTATTATGATGTGAAATTCATAATACATTAATAAGTTATAAGATATTAGTTACTACACAAACTTAAAGATTTTATCTTGATAACAGTTGTACTAAAGACTTTCAAGAAAGGGTGCGTCGTTTATTGTTTGTATACGCAGATTTAATTTTATATTGCTGGTTACATAATAAAATTGATTAAAGGACTCGATTTCCTTGCTTTAATTTAAGCATTTTAAGTGCATTTTAGGCATAATATTAAAGGGCATAATAGGGGAAAATTGTTCTATCAAGAAATTTTTAGATTTGCCTGGTAAATTTTATTTTTGTTCAAATTAAGAAAATTTAAAATTGTGTTTTCTTGTACAATTTGAACATTTTGTCTAATTTAAAATATTCATAGAAGTGTGCTGCTTAATTTTATGTGTCAGTTTTATCATAAGTTAATTAGTTTGGGAGAAAGTAAATAAAAGGAGCAAATACGTATAAAATTACAGTAAAAAGTGAATTTATTTTGCATTTTATGTGTTATAAAAACTTTTTACTTTATTGTAAATTCCACACTTACACAAATTGAGGAAAATCATTTTTAAGAAAAATAGATTATGGCATTTAAAGAAATATCAATGTAATGAAATATCTTTAAACTGTATTTATAACACTCGGAACTTTACGAAACTTCAACAGAATGTATTAGGAATAATAATTTAAGCAAAAAATTAAAAAATCGATATTTTCCTCATTTTTTGTCGTTTGAAGTGTACTTAGAGCCCTTAAAGTAATGTGAGGTTTAAAAAAATGAACAACGCATTGAAAATTATTTATAATTTGTAAGTTAGAAATAAACATTTAGAAGTAACAATTTATTTGTTACTTTAAAATGTACTTTATTTATTTCATTACTTAAAACAGAAGTTACAAATAAACATTTGTAATGTTTTTATTTTAAAGATATATAGCTCTAGAGAATGTTCAACTCATATCTTTTCGTGATAAAGAATTGTTAAAAACTTTACAGATACCCTAAAAACAAACTTTAAAAAATGTTAGCCAACTGTTAGTTACCTAAAGAGAGTTTCTTGTAAGGTATAATTTAAAATAATACTATATAAAAGACTAAAACAAAATTGTTTGCAGCACGAAAGTTGTTTTTCTTTTCCTCGTAATATTTTTATTTTTAAATGTTTTTTAATGCAACTTTCCAACCCCTTTCAGTAAATGTTTTTTTAAATAAAACTATTTTGCAGGAGGTTAATCACTGGTTATAAATCTAGCATACATGAACTTGCAATGCAAATGATAATGCATTGATAATTGAAATTTAATACATAAAAGAAAAATAAATAAATTTTAATAATAAATAATAATAATAAGTTTTAATAATAAATAAGTTTTAATAAAACAAATCTATTAATATCTTATCTATAGAGAAATATGAAAATTCAACTACATTATATTAAATTTTTCCTTTTACCATTTAAATGGAGTTTTATCAATAAAAAAATCTTTATATATAAATTCATGCATTCGAAACCTTCTAAAAAATATTAATTGACAAAATAGGCGCCCAAAATTAAAAAAAAAAAATACTTGTACAATAATTAGCTAATGAATGGAAGCATGTATAAGCAGAATCATACTACTCAAAAATATATTTACTAATATTAAACTGATTTCTGTGAGAGAGTTGCTTTATTTTATTTTTTTAATACTACTTCTTTATATGTGAAAAAAAAACAGTCTGATACATTTTCACAATATGTAAAATTACGAACTGATGATTAAAATATGAAACAGAACATGATAGAACAGACATCAACAGAAATGTTTTACTTCATACATTATTCGATAAGTTACACTTTTATACTTAAATAGCTGTAAGTACAATACTAAGTGCTTAAATTTAGAATATTTTACCTACTTATCAATAAACTTCCAACACAATTTTATGTTTATTTAGTGTGAAAATAAAGCTTTTTACATGCTTAAAGCATGTAATGGTGGTCAACAGATGGACTGCGGAAGGTCTAATATTAAACCGGCGAAAAATTTGAATTTTATTTAAAAATGTATTACTATTTACATATAACACATACGTTTGAGCGGTAGTCTTATGCATTTTTCTTATACTTTACAAATAACAGTGTAATTTATTTAAATTTTTACTAGTGATGCATAATTGCTATGATGAAAATCGTAAAATACTGTTTTCGAGTGCTGGCGTGGCGATAAAAGATTTTGAAATGAGCAGCAGCTTTGGTGCGCGTGTGCGACGGTGGGATGCGTTGGAGCGCATGAGCAAGGATTAGTCTTGACAATTGTAGATTGTGATCTTGTGAGGAACTTACGTTAATTTGCGTTGCCTATTAACCCGGCTACTAGTTTTGGGATCCACATTTGTATGTGAAAAAAATTCTTAAAAATGAATTTTTTGAAAAGCATTTATCGTTCGAGTCTAGCGGTCGATATTCTTTAAGACTCTTCGCATAAGCAATTCACTTCATGAACTAAAATACACGGTATATCAGTGCAGCGGTTACAAAATTTTGGTACAGATAGAGTTCACCTATACCATCGGGAAACACATAGCAATGCGTGCTAGAAAACTTTTTCCTGACGTGGTAATGACGTCACAAAGCACAAAAAATACATGGACATGGTGAGAAAGTATGTTTATTATTCTTGTTACATCAAAAAATATGAAATAAGATCAAAAAGAGAAACAACGATCGTCATCAAGGATAGTGTTCAAAATTACGACTCCGAGCCGTCAATATGGAATCGCCTCTCTGGCGCATGGGGGATATAATGTTCTCAAAAATACCAGACGTGTCCCAAACTTTCTCAGCAATTACCACAATGCGTGCAACAAGTTTCTCAGTACTTTCCAGCATTGTTACGGCATTTTTGCAGCACTAAAGGTACTAACATGTTTGTCCTTCCTTTCTTTCACTTCGTGTCGTCACCACCGCCCCAGAAAAGCGTTTTTTGTCTTATTGAGATAGGAAAGAAAATCCTTTTTTGCATCGGCCCAATTAATGCATAAAAAATAATCGTTCTTATTTCCGAAACACTTATCAGTTATGATAATAATAGCTTTCAAGCCGATGCAAAATATTTTTGTGATAAAATGTATATTTTAATTTTTTTAAAGCGTTTTTATTTATTTTTTTCACTGAATTTTTTAACATTAAAACAAATAGTTCTTATCGTCTGAATTATCTCATTTTTTTACCAGTAACAAGTAATACTTTGAGGTCTGTGTAAAAATTTTGTGCCAAAATTATGATATTTTAAGTATAGAAACCTGAACCGAAGCCTCCACGTGTTCTCGGTTTGATCAACAATTTTGTATAATATTTCATTTTTTTATTTTTTTTTATTTTTTTTTTTTTAGTCGTCCGAGTTTTGATGTTTCGATATTTCATAGGAGATGAAAATCAAGTGTAGTATAAAGGTACAAAAAGATTGTTTTGAAATAACGAAGTTCATTACTTTTAAGGTGAAAAAAACCCTTCCGGGAACCGGGAAGTAGCTTCCAGTTTCGATTTTTTTCTAAAGTGTTACTATTCGCATTTTTGTAAGTAAAATGAATTTTCGTTGAGAAGTATATTCTAGATTTAAGTGGAAGTTTACAAGTATCATTATCTTTGAAAATGATCCAAATGCTAATTCTGATATGTGAAATAGAGCGTTTCTTAAAATATATTTTTTTATTACATTAGCAATAATATATTTTTTATTATTTTATTACGATATTTTAAACTCAAAAGTATAACTTTTAATTTGGTGAAACTATTGCTTATCATTTAGAAAGTTTCAGCCAAAGCACATTAAAAATATTCGTCGGGGGGTATGCATAATATAAAATATGAAAACAAAAGATGCGTAAAATATTTATAAAATGCATCGCAATTACAAAATAAAATTTCAGAGTATATTTAAATATTTTTAACTCAGTAATGCTATATTACTAAATTGCCCTAATGCTAGCGAAAATATTTCAGGTTTTGCCCCTATCAGTTCCTTTCACTCCCAAAACTAATCATGAAGGTGGTTTATCAAAATAAACCTATATCCAAAATTTGAAGCAAATCGGATATTTTTATCATGAATTATCCGTTACATACATGCGTACATATATACGTACAGACATACATACAGAATCTGCGAGCCCATCAGGCTTTGACGCCTGTGAACTAAAAGCATTAAAATTACATTGGCCTAGGATAAACTAGATCAGGCTAGGATAATCAACTATGTTGACGCTGAGGCGGTAATTAGATTCAATAAAATCACGCCAAATTGAATTGGACTAGGATAAACTGCATTAGCCTAGAATAAACTGCATTGGCCTAGGATAGACTAGTTCAGACCAATGAATAGCAGGCTAAACTAGTTTATCCTATGAATGTTAGGCTAAACTAGTTTGGCCTAGGAAACTCTAGTTTGTCCTATGGACCTCAGAATAGACTAGATAGGCCTAGGAAAATCTAGTTTATTCTATGGGCGTTAGGATAGACTAGTTTGGCCTAGGAAAATCTGGTTTATCCGATGGGCATCAGGACAAACTAGTTTGTCTTAGGCCAATCTAGTTTGACCCAAAATCGGGTTTGACTGTGTCTGTGAGTTTATCTTTCACTCTATCTCTCTGTGAGTATGCATTTGACAAAAAATTTAATTATCTTTTTTTAGGTGCTCTAATCAAGAACAAATGTACGGAATTTCACAAAATTTAAGATTCAGTTAGAGATTAAGATAAAGTGAAACTGGTTGTTTTTTGTTGTCAATCGCTTAACATAAGGCGATGCTGTATTGCATTATTTATAATTTCAATAACAGTTCTATCTCAAGAACTAATGCACGGATTTTCACAAAACTTTGCATTGAGTTAGTCCTTGATATAGATTGATACTGATTAGTTTTGGGTTCAAATCGTACGAAAGGTGACGTTGCTATGATTTATTATTCACGATTTATGCAATAACCATACCTAAAGAACTTTTCTATGAATTTTCATCAAAATTCATATGCAATTAGTCCCTGATATAAATTGATCCTGATTAGTTTATTGAGTAAATCACCCAACAACTGGTGCTGCTATGCCAAATTTTTTACTCCTTTTTTTTACCACAATAGCTCTACTTCAAAAATTAAAGCACGGATTTTTATCAAACTTCATATTCATTTAGAAATTTTTACATGTTGTTGGTTATAAGATTTTGTTGCAAATCAACTACCAGTATCACTGATATGCTGCATTTTGGAGGAAATATTAACATTTATGTGATATAAGAATGATTTGAGATTAAAACACCTGGATAGTTCAATTATACTGTCAATTCACTGAGTCGCATGTAAATAATTGTTTGGCTACGTAGTCACCACTGATTAAATATAATGTAACATAAAGTCAACATAAATTCACGTGAATTAACATTTTAAGAAACATTAAGTATGCAAATGGTAAATGCAAAAATATTAACATGCAAATTCAAATGTTAACATGGTAACACAAAATTAAATATCTTCAGCACCAGCACGTGCTGAAATTTCTGTTAAACCAGTTCTTTATTGCAATCATGTATATTACATTTTGCTATACTGATTGCTACTATCCTATGCTTATTGCGTTGTAAAACTATTAAATTATATATTTTTTAATTATTTAGTATTGAATTAAACGGTGTTAAGAATGAGGGTGTTAAATTTTTGTTTAAACAGAAAATGATGTAATAAACTTTAACGAAATTTTATGTTTGAAATTGATATTATGTTGTTTTTAGCGCTATCGATTCCGAATTTTTTATTCAATTTTTAGAAAAAATTACTTGTAAATTAATAGCATTAACAGTAGTTATACAAATAAATAATTAGAATTCAACGAATATTTGTCAGAAACATAACGAATTGTGTCGTTCTGCGTACAATGCAATGCATATTCTTGTAACAATAGGCTAAGAAAGAGTTCTTGAGGCGTTTAGGAAATATTATATTACAACAAGATTTAATTGATATTACAACATTTTAATTTTTTTGAGCTTTCTTATACAGGGTTCTTTTATGATTTAAAATTAAGGTTACTTTCAGAAAAATAAATTTTATTTTAAATTTAAAGCGTGATTCATATGTGTTGAAAATAAAAGAATCGCAAACAGTGAACAGAAAATTAAGCTAATATTTATTGTTATTATTAATAAATGCATTAATAAATACACTAATGAAGTCATATTTGTAAATTCACATACACATACTGCCATTACTGCAAGTAAACAGTAACAAAAGTATTTGCTAAAATAAAATAATATTTAATTAAAAAACATTAATAGGACACCAGAACCGAGAATGGAATTACCTGAAATATTTTTAACTACTCTTTCCATATTTCCAATTCTCTTTTCTTCGAAATTTAATCTTCAAACGTTACACTTCAACAAAAATTTATTCAAAATTATTAAAATTAAATTTTGTGATTTTACTTTCGCTTAGAGAAGTGGAGAAATATAATTATTTGTCGGGGAATTAACCATTTTTTTTTAAAAAAAACTTTGTTGTGATAAAATCTATTTTTTTCCTTAACATGAAATTAAGCAAAGAGACGGAACAAAGGTTTTTGTCTCCTAATAGAAGAGTTTCGTTATTTCCCTAGAAAATTGTATTATGGTTAAAGAATGATTAAGGTTAAGAATAGAGTTTGTGTTTTTGTCCTTAATATAATTTTCTCCATTCCTTTATTACAATGTGAATGATGCTTTGTTCTTAAAATCTTGCTTGCCTCAAGAAATTATACCCAGTTTTTCTTTGACAAAATGAAACCGAAAACGTATTTTATAAGTGAAAATCAATTAATAAAATGGGATAAGAGCTATATAATAATTCCTCCAAATTAAACCGTTAGAATGTTTTTTATTATTATTTGAACAATTTTATAGAAAGATTATTTAGCAAACATGAATATGCGTTATGTTATTATACTTCCTTTTTATAAAATTAATTGCCGTTTATTGCAGAGTTTTATTTATTTATTTATTTATTTATTTGGCGAGAAAATTTAATTTTTGAGTATCTGTCAGGTCTAATTTACTAAAGTAGCATGTTTGTTTTATTTATCATAAAAAAATAATTTGTATAAAAATTAATTATTTATGAAAAATACCGAATTTGTATAATAAAAACACACACAAAATATTTTATTAGGACTTCACTGATAGTGATTCTGTTGAGAACATAGATTTAAATATATATTGTGACAAGTAAAGAAAATGAATTGCCGTGTTTAATTTCCCATATACTACCACAAATTTAAATAACGAATATGAGCAAATTGAATAATTGTGTTACAAATTAGTCATTTATATACTCTGTTTCTTTTTTTCTTAAAGTAAGAGTAAATTACATAGGAGATGGCGATAATATGCAGCGGTTTTAATGTTTCTACAATAGCTCTATTTCAAAAAATAAACATGGATTTTTATCAAACCTCATATTCATTTTGAAGTTTGTATATGTTTTTGCTTATTAGATTTTGTCACAAATCCCCAACCCGATGTCGCTGATTATGCTACATTTTGCAGAAAGTATTGACTTATACGAGATTGAAGAATGATTTAGGATTGGAACTTCTGATTAGTTGAATTATGTGGTCGATTTGCGGAGCCGCATGAAATAAATTGGTTGGCTACATAGACACCACAGACTAAATGTAATATAATATAAAACCAACATAAATACACGCGACAGCATCGACATTTTAAGAAAGATTTAGTATATAAAATATGTATATGCAAAAATGGTAACTTGCGAATGTTTTAACATGGTAACACAAAGATAACCCTTCACTGCACTGTGTGCCACATCTGGCCACAAATGTAAAAGCACTATAATTCTCATTATATGCCGTGAATTTGGTCAATATGATTGCTGTAGCTTATCAAAAATAGTCCAAGGAATGGTAAAATACTTTTTTTGTCATGTTACATGGCTGATTTTGAGAAAAAAAAATTAATTTATTCTTCGGACTCCCTCTCCCCCCCCCTCTCCTTCAAAAAAAAAAAAAAAAAAAAAAAAAAAAAAAAAAAAAAAAAAATCGATTAAGCTATTAAGGCAAAAATTACTTTTATTATTTTTACTGAATACTTAAAAATATTAATATAAAGAAAGTTGCAGGATGTTAAGCAAATAAAATTAATTAATGTAAACTCCTTTACATCTAAAATATAGCAATATATTTAAAAATCCTAAGTGTGTGAGTAGAGTATACGCCATAAAATATGAAATTTTAACTGAAAATTTGAAAATTAACTTTTTTATTCTATTTGTCCCATTATTAAATCAATATAGTTATTTCAAATTATTTTTTCATAAAAATAGAGAAAATCTTATAGTGAAGGGTTAAATATATTTAGCACAATAAAGTGCTGAATAGTCAGTAGAAAACCAATTCCTTATATTAAACATAAGGAACATATTTTGTTGTACTATTTTATTGGGCTGTATATAATTACAATATGCATTTTTCATTATTTAATATCGGATTAAAACATTTTAAGGAAAAGAATGCTGAATCTTTCTTTTAAACAAAATTAACATGATAAAATTTAACTAACTTTTATGCATGAAATTAATCTTATGTTGTTTTCAAAATTACCTGAAATATTTTTAAGTATTGTTTTCACATTTTCAAATCTCTTTCCCTCGAAATTTAATCTCCGAACGGTATACTTAAACAAAACTTTTATTCAAAATAATTAAAATTAAGTTTTGGGATTTTATTTTTGCTTAGAGAAGTGGGAAAATATAATTATTTCTGGAGGATTTAACTAACTATTTTCTTTTTTTTTTTTTTTTTTTTTTGTAACTCTGTTGTGATATAATTTAGCTAACATGAAATTAAGTAAAGAGACGGAACAAAGGTTTTTGTCTCTTAGAAGGGAAGTTTCATTATTTCCCTAGAAAATTGTATTGATGGTTAAAAAATGATTAAGGTTACGAAAAGAGTTTGTGTTTGCATCCTTAATATAATTTTCTCCATTCTTTTATTATAATGTGAATGATTGCTTTGTTCCTAAAATCTTGTTTTGTTCAAGAAACAGTATCCAGTTATCCTTAGATAAAAGAAAAAAGGAAATATACTTTATAAATGAAGATCAATAAATTTAAATAAAATTAGATAAACCAAATAATATTTCGTTCAAATTAAATGGTTGTATATATATATATTTTATTTCAATAGCTTTACAAAAAGATTATTTAGCAAACATGAATATGTGTTTCTTTTTATTAAAATAATTGCCATAGATGTCTGAGACACACCTGGAACAATGTTTTTTTTTGTGCTATTTTTGCTAGAAAATACAGCTTTTAGGTTACTCTTAGGTCTATCTTTGGAAAATAACATGTTACTTTTATTAATTTTGAAACATTTTTTTTTTAATATAAAAACTCATTTCTTATGAAACACACACAATTTTTATAATAAACACACACAAGTTATTTTATTAGTACTTCCCTTAGAGGGATTAGTCTGGGCGATATGATGGAGAACATAGATTTAATAATATCTTGTAACAAGTAAAGAAAATGAGGTTCTACATTTAATTGACCATATACTGCCATAAATTTAAATAATAAAAAATTGAAAATTGAATAATACATTTAAAAGTTAGAAATTTATATATATTGTACAAAAAAGAGAAAACAAACCATGCAAGGATATGATCAGTATAACATACGAAGCATGCAATACCTTAAAAGTAATAAAGAAAATAAAGCACTAAAATATCTTATATCAAAATTTTATCTCTTTAAAATATTCTCACGCGTATAAACAGATGTCCAATACTATTTTGAATAATTGTAAATGAGGAAAAAAAATATGATGTTTGAAGAGTATGAAGTATTTTTTTATATGGTGAGTAGAATCCTCGAATAGTTAATAATCTTGAATATCTGTTTTCCATGGATACAATGAGGTTGTCGATAAAAGTGTTCTGGAGTAATAACGCCAAGCGTTAATATTGCGTGTAATTAGGAAGGATTGCAGGAAATGGCATTTATGGGTTCTGCGTTGAAGGACTCTGAGTCATATGAATCAAAAACAACTGATAGAAGTTTATTAGTTTCATTTGTAGAACGTAACGCTGTAAGAAGCACGTTAGAGTCAACTGCCAATCTAAAATTTGCGAGGTTAGTTCTGTGAACTTAAAACTATATATTTATAAGGAAATAATTATTTTTACATAATTTATTACATGAATTTGTAGTATATTTAATGTACTTAAAAGTACATTTGTTGAATGTTGTGAAAGATTTTGGATGTGTTTGCGAGGTAGTTTGTAGTTTAAAATTTACTTCGCAAAAAGTATATGAGGGTAATAATGCTACCTACTACAGTTTTTACTCCGGATAATCTTTTCAGTTCAGGAACTACAAAAGGAACTACTGTTTTTTTTATACACGAGAGAGAATTATTGTCTTTTATGAAAATTAAAAAAGATAAAAATATATTAGTATGTCTAAGACCTACTATTTTTTCATATCCGAAGAATAAAATATCATCTTGTTTAACGAACAGTCGAATGATGCGAGTATATTTAAAACACTCATTAGGTCGCTGGTTCAATTAATACTACTAATAATACTTAAAAATTCTTTATATACAAATTATTTACCCATTATTTACATTTCTAATAAAGAATACAGATCCAGCGAGCACACGATAGGTGAGCTAAGATCGCCGAAAAAACCAAAACAAATAACAAACGATATTCCAGTGTTGCCAAAACGGCAAACCTAAAGTACAATAGAATGAGCCAAGCAGACGCGCGACATCCAAGGTTATGGTGAAGCCGTTACAAAAGAATGCGCCATGGAGACGCGATATACAAGGTTATGGTGAAGCCGTAACATACCGGCCCCCGTTGATATGTGCCAACATTCAACAAAGAAGACACGAAGACACGTAAGTTTACACTTCTTGTTATGAAGCTAAGCTGACAAATTATGAAGCTAAGAATTAAAACAAATTTTAAATCTCAAATGAAATTGCTATACATAATAAACAGTTCAAATACAAATATATAATAATGGCAAATATAATATAATTATTTAAATCTTTCAAAATAACGGAATTCATCAGTTCTCTAAAGAAAGTGGGCAAACTTTAGAGACACACCTCGTAACTATACCTGTTGCTGTTTTAATTTCTACAACTCTAACGTTTTTATCAGATCCATATATTACTTTAATGACTCGACCTAATGCCCATTTGCCAAGAGGTAAATTGTCCTCCTTTAGGATAACCA
Source organism: Maratus speculifer (assembly GCA_964019185.1). Lineage (NCBI taxonomy): Eukaryota > Metazoa > Arthropoda > Arachnida > Araneae > Salticidae > Maratus > Maratus speculifer. The sequence goes on from OZ025292.1 coordinate 229,019,405, forward strand.
TACACCCTTCCTTTAGGTTGTTCTTCTCAATATACCCCTATTCCGTTGCTGTAAATTAACTAAATTTTCAGCGTTCCATTTTTTCCATAAAATTTTGGTCATTTTTGTTAGTTTTTGCCAATGTGATAATTTATTATCATTAATTTTGGTCAAATTCGGTTCAGGAATTGAAGTTATGGGTCGACCTATCAAAAAATGAGCAGGGGTCAAGACTTCAATTTCATTTGGATCTGATAACAAATGTACTAAGGGACGAGAATTTAGAGCCCCTTCGTTTTCGGTGATTAATGTCCAAAATTCTTCGAGCGTGACTCAAGAATTGCCCAAAGATCTTTTGAGATGATGTTTAAATTATTTCACCCCAGCCTCCCATAATCCACCAAAATTGAGTGCACGAGGAGGGATGAATTTCTAGTCAACAGCCTCGGAAGCCAAAAAATTTGAAAAAGCTTCATCGGGTTTGCATACAAGGGCATGTGATTTCTTTAACTTTTATTTGTACCCACAAAAGTAGTCCCATTATCCGACATTATGGTTGAACTTTTACCTCTTCTAGCGAAAAATTGTTTCAATGTGGCAATAAATGATTCAGATTTTAAATCTGTCACTATATCTAAATGGATTGCCTTTGTGGCAAGACAAACAAAAATTGTGACGTAAATTTTATTATATATCCACTTTCTCTGATTTTTGTACTTAGTCATAAAGGGTCCACAAAAGTCAATTGAACATTTTTGAAATGGCGGCCTAGGATTTACTCGTTCGGCTGGCAAATCTCCCATAATTTGATTTGCCCCTATTGGTTTGTCTTTAAAACACGCTACACATTTGCGAACTATTTTACGAGCCAAAGATCGCCCATTTATTACCCAATATTTTTGCCGGACATGATGTAACAGTAATTGTGGCCCTAAATGGAAAAATCTGGAATGAAAATATTCAAAAATCATTTCACTTAATTTATGATCATGTGGTAACACTACAGGGTGTTTCCTCTCATAGATCAGACTAGAATTTTCTAAACGACCTCAACTTTAATTAAATTATCGGAATCTATATAAGGATTTAGAAATTTTAATTTGTTGTTACCTGAAATACTTCTCTGGTTTTTCAAATGCTTAAGCTCTTCAGAGAAGGCTGAATACTGTACCTGTTTAATCAGGAAAACTTCTCCAACTTTCAATTCAGTAGTTGATAAGGCAACATATTTTTTTTCCTTACCCTTTCGGCAATTGTTTATGAATCTAAAAATATAACTAGTAATACGAATTAATTTCAAAAAATTATTAGTTAAAGAGAATAAACAATTATAAAAACAATATTCAGTTCTAAGTGAAAAATTACTGTTCTTTTCAGTTTTAAATTCAGAGTTATAGTCAGTATTGCTTTCCATGTTTACTGGATAACTTTCTGCATATTGAATTCTGTCCCGAAGAAAATGTGGTCCACTAAACCAAAAATTGCTGTTCACCAGTTCTTTAGCATCTAGACCTCGATATAGGACGTCAGCAGGATTATTTTCCGATGATACGTGTTGCCACTGATAAGAGTCAGTGAGGTCTTGTATAGTAGCCACTCTATTACTCACAAAGGTTTTCAGTTGATGGGGCGATTTTCTAATGCAAGTCAATGATATTGTGGAGTCACTCCAGAAAAGAACACTTTCTATTCGAATGTCAAGTGACGGTATAACTTTATGCATTAATTTTGCTAAGAGAAGACAAGAGCATAATTCAAGACGAGAGATTGTCACTGTTTTTATGGGGGATACTCTAGACTTGCTACAGAGTAATTGTGCATCAGGAGAACCTTCATTTGATATATACTGGATGTATATGGCGGGTTCATATGCCAAAGAAGAGGCATCTGCGAAGCCATGTACGACTATGCGATCTTCATGAAAAACAAATCTAGAGATTTTTAAATTTTCTAATTCTGAAAGAGTGGAAACAAAATCACTCCATTCTTTCGCTATGGAATCTGGTAATGGTTCATTTCAATCTATCTTAGCTAGCCAAGTATTCTGCATGAAGATCTTAGCCCTTGTTACTACAGGGCCAATTAATCCGAGTGGATCGAAGATTTTTAAATCAAAGAGAGAACATCTCGTTTACTATAAGGTCCTTGTTATGAGTCTTTAATTTATACAAAAAACAGTCACTTAGAGGTTCCCAGAGAACACCCAATGTTTTTACGGAACTACAATCTGTTTAATCATCTAAATTATACGCATTGGCAGCCATAGTATTAGGTTCAAGTAATTCTCGGTGGTTTGCACACCATTTGTGCAATTTCATATTTCCACGCATCAAAAGGGAATTCATTCTATCAATTGGGATTTTAAAATTTTCGCTCTTTCGAGAGTCGATTCCCCGGAAAGAAGGTCGTCTACATAAAAATCCTTTAAAACGACTGACGATGCTAGAGGTAAGTTTGGTTGCTCATCAAGAGCTAATTGTTTAAGAGCACGAGTTGCTAAATAAGGAGCATTAGATGTCCCATAAGTAACTGTATTAAGTTTATAAGTTGTCACTGGCGCGTTAATACTGTCCTTCCACGAGATTCTAAGAAAGTCTTGTTGTGATGGATCAATTAATGCCATTCTATACATTTTTTTCTATATCCGCTGTGAATGCATATCGATGTTTTCGGAAACGTATCATAATTAAGAATAATTCTTGTTGAAGAATTTTTCCTTTTAAAAGAATGTCATTCAATGACAAACCATATGTCGTTGGCGTTGACGCGTTAAAAACGACTCGCAAGCGTGTTGTACTTTTTTCTGACCTGTAGACCCCATGATGTGATACATAATAAAAGTCCTTTACGGGTTTTGATTCTTCTACTAATTCCATATGATTTAAGTTTTTGTATTCTTCCATAAATTCCAAATAGAGAGGTTGTAAGTTCGAATCCCTATCTAATCGGTGCCAAACTTGATCGAGCCTTTTTTCGGCTCGTTTTTTGGATTCTCCTAAGAGTGTAGCATCCCCATAGGCATGCTAACAACATACTGAACATTGGAAGTTCGATAATGAGTTATTTCAAAAAGATTTTCGCAAAATTTCTCTTCATTACTAAGTAGAGAGCTAGAATCATTAATATTTTCGATTTCCCAAAATTTTCTTAAGGTTTCATCTATTTTTTCACTGGTTAAACCGCAATATTGGGAATCATTTGAGGAATAAATCACGACACCGCTAGCAACATATCCGAGCACTGTTTCTTGAAATAACAAGTTTTAAGATGAGCTGCGAATTTTACTAGATTTTAATAAATGGAGGAAACATTCCACGCCGACCAACAAGTCTATGCTCTCTGGGATATAAAATTAAGCATCTGCTAAAGAGATATTTGTAGGAATATCAGGAATTTCTATACGAATAGGTGTAAATGGGGTTATTTCTGTAATTTTTGGCACTACTAGAAATTCCAGTTCCCTTGGGAAATCTCTATTTTTATTTGAAATCACAGTTTTAATTTTATAATTTAATGTTGTGGTTGTGTTATTCAAACCCGATATTGGAGCAAAAACCTTTGATTTCTTTAAGCCCAATTTCTTTGCAAATTCAAATGACACACAATGTATTTGGCTACAAGAATTTAAGAGAGTCCTTGCCTGGATAAAATTTCCTTTATTTGTTTTTATGTCAATTACTGAAGTTGACAAGATAACAGTTTTATTGAAGCGAATAAGCAATTAGAAAGATTTTGTGAGACTGAAGTCATCGGACTTGATTCTTGTCGTCGTACTATCTGATCAACACCTGGTTTTTGGAAATGAGTTTCATTACTGGAACCGATTTCTTTATCTCTATGTAATAATGTGTTGTGGGGGATTTGCAATGTTTACATAAATGTTCCGAAACACAGTTAGCTGCTGAATATGATTTATTAAAGCATATCAGACAAAGTTTATTTTTTTTAACGATAACAAATCTTTCACCAAATTTCATATTTAAGAATTTATTACATTTATATAGGGGATGAAATGAGTCACAAATAATACACTGTTTTTCAGAACTTGTATTTACTAAAAGGGTAAGTAACGAACAACTACTTTTTACCGTTATTTTCTGCATGGGGTGGAAAATTTTCCAAAGTTTAGATTTTAACTTAAATTTTAAGTCCAAAATCGAAAACATTGGGGTCGGGTAAGTAGCGAAAATTGAACTGTGAACAGGTTTGAGATTTTAAGTGCTCATAAACATTGGACAAACTAATCGATTTTGTTTCGGTTTGCGTGTAGATCATTCCCTTTGTAATTATTTTATTCAAAACGACCTACAGCTTTGATGTCCTGATTTTTTGATAGAGGGCGCTTCCGACACATCTCCGATATTTCAATGGCATTAGTCCTGGGTGTTTTACTACCAGACCAACATATTTCCAGGAAGTGTTAGGGGTGCAAAGACGATTCGGAATTACATAGGAATGTAACGTTGAAAATGCTTTTTTTTAGAGTTACGGTTAAAGGAAGCAGAGAAATAAGTCAATAGAAACAGCAGAGAAAGAGCAACACATTAATGTGACAGAAAGCAGTTTATTTAAAATTTTCAAAACAGTGGGGTTCGAAATTACGACTAGAAATAGTTCGGCATGCTTGACAGTTTCGTCGCATGGAATTCCTCAAGCTTTGAAAGATTCCTGGTATCTATGATAGCTTTCTGGCAAGCTACAGAAATACCAGATGCGAGGTCTTTAACTGATGGTACGGGAGTCTCATATACCCAACTTTTCATTTAACCCCCGCAGAAAAAGTCGATAAATGATAGATCCGGCGATCTGGTAGGCCACCACGACCTATCCACCGTTTCCCGGATGTTACTTTGAAGTGTCGGCAAATGGCATAGATAAAATGTGGAGGAGCCCAATCGGGCTGTTCATCTTTCAAATACTTCATTCTGCTGTTTTTGGAGCCGGTTCGCGAATGATCACTTCAAATTGATCGCTATTCACACGCATTATCGTCATCTACTGCAAGGAAACCGCAGAGCCATCTACCGTTGCTGTCAAACTTGCCGGATTACTTCTGGTCGTAATTACGAACCCCTTTTGTAGCAAAACCTTCAAATAAACTGTTTTCTTTCACATTAACATGTTGCTCTTTCTCAGCTGTTTCTGTTGCTATATTCTCTGCTTCTTTTAACCATAACTCGCAAAATCGGCATTTCCAACGTTACATTCCTATGTGATTCCGAGTCATCTTTATGTCCCTAACACTTCCGGGAAGTAAGTTGGTCTGGTAGTAAAACACCCAGGATTAATGCTATTGAAATGTCGGAGATGTATCGAAAGCGCCCTCTATCAAAAAATGAGGACACCACAACTGTACGTCATTTTGAATAAAATAATTACCAAGGAAATGACTTTCACGCAAACCGCAACAAAATCGATTAGTTTGTCCAATGTTCATGAGCGCTTAAAGTCTCCCCCTCTGTTCACAGTTCAATTTTCGCTAGTTACCCGACCCCAATGTTTTCGATTTTGGACTTAAAATTTAAGTTAAAGTCTAAGCTTTGGAAAAATTTCAACCCCATGCAGAAAATAGCGGTAAAAAATAGTTGTTTGTTACTTTAAAGTTTAAAGCGCCCTCTATCGATAATTTTTTAAAGTAACCTTTAAAATTTTTTTCTAAAAAAATCGTAATATAAAGAATAATTTTAATGAAAACCGCAAACGAATCGATCCTTTTTACCGCTTTCTATCATCGTTTGAAGTTTTGGACCCTAAACTTTTATGGCCCATAGCTCCTAACAAAGATGTTTGCGCCCTATGGTTTCCTGTTTAATAATGTTTGTCTTCATATGTATTATCATCCCTCAAAGTTTGTCGGTCTGGTAACGAAACACCCTGTATATATACTTTTTTTTCAATATTTTTTTTTCCTTTCTTTTAAATCGGAAAGGTCGTTTCAGATTTAATACCCCACAAGCACACAAAAGTTGTAGCATTATATTATTATTACAGAAATACAGATTTAGAAGTTGTTTATCTCTATTGTACACAAACATAAGCAATTTGTCTAATACATGTCAGCTGATGCTTTTTTAAAAATACATATATATTTAACATTATAATACCCCTGCACTTTTATTTTCATAGTCGTATATACGGGGTGTATCTAAACTACTGGGCAAAACTTTAAGGGGTGATAGTATACATAAAGACAAATAATATTAAATGGGAAACTAAGGGTCCCAAACGTCTTCCGGAAGAGATAGGCGCCATCAAAGTTTAGGGTTCAAAATTTGAAATGATTATAAAAAACGGAAAAATTGGTCGATTCGTTTGCGGTTTTCACGAAAACTATTCTTTATGTCAGTATTGTCTTGAAAATAAATTATAAAGATAAATATCAAAAAATGCCGATAGAGGGCGCTTTAGACTTTGGAATAACGAACAACTACTTTTTACCATTATTTTTTGCATCTCAATAAATTTTTTTAGAAGTTTAGACATAAACTTAAATTTTGAGCTCAAAACCTGTGGTTAAGTATCGCAAACTGAACTGTGTTCAATGGGAGTGGGTAGGTTCGAATTTCAAATTATTATAAAAAACAGAATAATTGATCAATTGATTTGCGGTTTTCATTAAAAGTATTCTTTATGTCAGTATTGTCTTGAAAATAAATTATAAACATAAATTTCAAAAATGTCGATAGAGGGCGCTTTAGACTTTGGAGTAACGTACAACTATTTTTTATCGTTATTTTTTGCATCTCATTAAAATTTTTTAAAGCTTAGACATAAACTTAAATTTTGTGCTGAAAATCTGAATCGTTGAGAGTGGTTAAGTAGCGCTAGCTGAACTGTGTTCAATGGGTGTGGGAAGGTTCAAATTTCAAATGATTATACAAAACGGAAAAATTGGTCGATTCGTTTGCGGTTTTTTCTAAAACCATTCTTTATGTCAGTATTTCCTTAAAAACAAATTTTAAAAATAATTTTTAAAAAAATCCGTTAGAGGGCGCCTTAAACTTTAGGGTAACCAACAATAATTTTTAACTGTTATTTTTTGTATCTAATTAAATGCTTGAAAAAGCTTAGGCTTAAATTTTGAGCTCAAATTCTGAATTGTTGGGAGGGGTTAAGAAACGCAAACTGAACTGTGTTCGGGAGTTGAAATGTTACCCTGCCCACCCTCCGAACACAGTTCAATTTTTCGCTACTTAATTACTCACAACGATTCAGGTTTTGAGCTCAAAATTTAAGTCTAAGCTTTTAAAACATTTATTTAGATTAAAAAAAATAACAGTTAAAAATAATTGTTGGTTACTCTAATGTTTAAGGCGCCCTCTAACGGAATTTTTTTAAATTTATCTTTAAAATTTATTTTCAAGGAAATACTGACATAAAGAATGTTTTAGAGAAAACCGCAAACGAATCGACCAATTTTGTCCGTTTTTTATAATCATTTGAATTTGTACCTCCCCACCACCATTGAACACAGCTCATTTTGCGCTACTTAACTATTCTCAACGATTCAGATTTTCAGCTCAAAATTTAAGTTTATGTCTAAGCTTTTAAAAAATTTAATGTGATGCAAAAAATAACGATAAAAACTAGTTTTACGTTACTCCAAAGTCTAAAGCGCCCTCTATCGGCATTTTTTGAAATTTATCTGTGTAATTTATTTTCAAGACAATACAGACGTAAAGAATAATTTTAGTGAAAACCGCAAATCAATTGACCAATTTTTATGTTTTTTATAATCATTTGAAATTTGAACCTACCCACTACCATCGTACACAGTTCAGTTTGTGCTACTTAACCACAGATTTTGAGCTCAAAATTTAAGTTTATGTCTAAACTTCTAAAAAAATTTAATGGGACGCAAAAAATAACGGTAAAAAATAGTTGTTCGTTACTCCAAAGTCTAAAGCACCCTCTATCGGCATTTTTTTAAATTTATCTTTATAATTTATTTTCAAGACAATACTGACATAAAGAATAGTTTTCGTGAAAACCGCAAACGAATCGACCATTTTTTCCGTTTTTTTATAATCATTTCAAATTTTCGACCCTAAACTTTGATGGCACCTATCTCCTTCGGAAGACGTTTGGGACCCTTTGTTTCCCATTTAAAATTATTTTTCTTGATGTGTACTATCACCCCTTAAAGTTTTGCCCAGTAGTTTAGATACACCCTGTATTATTTGGTAAAAACATTTAATTCTCTCAAATCCGGATTGCTCGATTCTTTTAAAAAAGATCAATGGTCTATATAACTGCGAAATACCGCAAAGGGTATTAAATACTTGATAATAATAAATCACCAAATATTGTCTTTATCGGTTATCCTTCGTTTTGAATTATTTTTACTTAAAATACCATAAATTTAAAATACCTATATTAAATACATTTAAAAACACGACTTTGATTTATTTTATTTAAAATTGGAATGATTTATTTCATTTAAGTCTGATTTGATATATAAATTTGTGAAGGCCTCGGCTAGATTGCCACGTTCAAATGAAGACATAGTCGAAAATTAACACTAAAACATTTTTATTTAAACTTTAGTAGGACTAGGGGAGTGGAGCTAGATTCAAAAATTTAGAACAACTTCACACTAAGAACCTATAATTTCAACTACTATAAAGAAAAACAAATTTAGTAACAATCTCCTTCCGATACTTTTACGATGCTTCCCAATGCCTTCTGCAAGATGTGGGGAAGTCTTCTAACCATCTTTCAGAATGACATCCCGTGAGTGTTCAGGATCACTTCCTTTTCAACATAAAGATCAATTTTTAAATTACTTCTAAAATGCCTTACCACGGTTCCCTTTATTCTTTTTTTAAACTCCACAGCCACGTCAACCAGGAATCAAATTCTTAACCACCGCCAAACTAGTCTAATCCACTCAAGAACAGAGAAAGTCTGCAATCTCAGCCTTGCACACGCACTCCCATCTTTTATACTTTGCAGACTGAAGAAACTGGACTAGAAATTTGCATAAAACTCGCAAACCACAGTTAACTGTAGACCCTGAATGCCACACATGCTTCGGAAGGTTTAAGTTTCATAAAGTACACATGTCGTTTTTGCGCCTCAAATGTTAGAACAATGACATCACGAACTCAATCAAAACTCAAGAATGCCTCTATTACCAAATGGCACGCCCTCATAAATTAATCATTTAAATATTTTTGATAGTCTTAAAAATTTGTTTGAATCTGTCCTCGGCTTTTGACTCATTTATAATGGAATATTCACGGTTAAAAGATCTGAATAGGTAGTATTATTACTGATTTATCTATACTAAGTAATAGATGTGTGCATGGATATTTTTAAACTATATGAACGCTTAAAGTAATAATCCAAACCTTATAATATTTATATACATACATATTGGAAAGAAATGGCTCCATTGCGTGATCACGATCTCACATAACACCATTACGCACATCATCTGCACTTCATTATGTACAGCAACACAAATCACAGCACAATAAATAAAAACTGCGTTCAAGTATTATAATACAATTACGAAAATCCTTTTTACAATCGCTTCAGAAAATATCGGAATTCTGAAAGCTGAAAATCTCCAGGCTTTTCCAGAGTAACTTACTTTAAACCTTACAGATCTCTGAAACTATACACAGGAACTACGTGAAACTCTCATTTGAAGAACACACAATGTATATCTTATTTCTAACTTAAATATTATTTTTTAAAGTTATAATGATAATCCATAACTTCATATTTTGATCACTTAAACCTTTTTTTAAAGAAGAAAATATTGACAAATGAATAGTACTTGTTTATTAAATTATAGATAAAACTCGCCCCCCCCCCCGCTTTTTTTTGACCAACTATAGACCTGTGTGATTTAAGAATATCTGTTTAGGTATTGTTATATCTTACGAATTGATTGTCTCAAGCAAGAATCAATGAAGAAGCAGTTCTTTATACAAGTCGCTTTATTCACAGCATATGTTAAATATTCAAAAGTTCAGTATGTACTTCTGCAGTGTTCATATTATTTAAACTTTACTTTTGCTTTATTTAACAACGCGGATATCATTATACAATAAAGAATGAATCACTATTTAATAATTTACATCATTATCCATAAAAAAGTAAGTCATAAAAACTATTTTACACTATTTTATTGCCCAAATGTATTCAACTTTTTAAAATAATTTCCTTTTTTTAATGATATACTTTAATAAATATAAAAGCTGTAAACTTAGATTTATTTTAATCTAAGCTTCCTTTATTTATTTCTTTAGGAAAGAACTCTGATAATATTTTATAAAGTTATTTTTTTAAATAGTCCGTTAATCGAATAACTTAAAAAACTATTTCTTAAATTTAACTTATACGTAAATTCATTTATCTTTCTAAATTTAGAGATTTATTTGTAAAACCACATTAAAAAATATTTTTTGCCGCGAAATAAAAAATAAAATTAATTTAAGCTAGCTCTTCGGGGATTAACATTTTTTCGAACGAAAAAACTGGTGGAAAATTGAAATTAGCCTCTCTTGGAAATACATAAAAAAGCTTAGGGGAGAAATGCAAATTAAAATTTATAGCTGTAGAGTATCAAGTTCTGCGCTTTTGCAAATTGCATCATTCTGAAACGTAAATTTAGGGTTTATCTATTGGGCTTTTTACTAATATTTACAAATTTTGATTTTTACATTTATTATAGAGACAGCATACTGAATTTGCATATTTACAACATGAATACTTAGAGAACATAATACATAAATAAATAGATAATAATTATGTATAAACATAAATATTAGACATAGATATTAGATTTGCTTGCATAATTTATGTAGTACATAAATACTTAGAGAAGAATTAACACATTGCAGTTCTAGACAAAGCAAACGTTAGATAAAAGTGTAATAAATAATAAAATGTTTACTATTTTAAATACTAATAAATATTAAATTATATATTTCGGTGATCAAATTTGAATTGTGTTGCTCATTAAATGTATTAAATGTTCAATTAATAAAGTCATTACAATTTTACAGTTTGTGACAAAGAAGTGGGAATGAGTAAGAAAAAGTGTGGCATCACACATTTTGGTTAACGTAAAAGCCGATTGAATTTTAAAGTACATTTGAAATTGAAATACTTTGTGTTTATAAAGTGAAGATAAGATTTAAAACCAAATAAATTAAATTCCATTTCAAAATTCAAAATACTATTATTTTCAAGTGTTCATTCATATTAATATTTTAAAACTATTGTACACTGAGGTGACAAAAGTCATGGGATACCCTGCTAATAATGTGCCGGTCCTCCATTAGCCCGGCGAAATGCAGCAACACAACGTAGCATGGACTCCACGAGTCATTGGAAATCCTTTGGGGAAATATTGAGCCATTCAGCCTCCATAGACGTCCGTAATTTCGAAAGTGTCGCCGGTGGAGGATTCTGTGCTCTAGCTGATCTCTCGATTATGCCCCATAAATGTTTCATGGGATTCATTTAGGACGATCGCGGTGGCCAAATCATTCGCTGGAATTGTCCAGAATGTTCTTCAAACCCATTGAGATAAGTTATAACCCAATGACATGACGCATTGCCGGCCTGAAAAATTCCATCGTTGTTTGGGTACATGAAGTCCATGAATGGTTGCAAGTGGACTCCCTGTAGCTGAACATAATCATTTCTAGTTAATGAACGGTTCAGTTTGACCAGCGGAACCATCCATTCCATGTAAACACAGCCCACACCATTATAGAGCCGCTAACAGCTTGCACAGTGCCTTGTTGACAAGTTGGGTCCATAACTTTATGGGATTTGCAGCACAGTCGTAACCTTCCGGCAGCTCTTACCGATTGAATGCATTACTCATCTGACCAAGCCATTTTTTCCCCAGTTGTCTACGGTCCAACTGATAAGGTCATGAGTCCGTGAGCGCTGTTGTTAACGAATTCGTGCTGTTAGTAATGGCATCTGAGACGGTCATCTGCTGCTATAGCCCATTAAAGCCAAATATTGTCGGAGTGTCTTAACGAACACGCCTGTCGGACATCCCAAATTCATTCCTATGGTTAATTAATGCAATGTTGCTTGTCTGTTTACATTGACATGTCTAAGCAGCCGTCGCTGATCGCGGTCATTGTGTGCCAGCAGTCGATTACTGCGATACCCATGATGGGAGTTTATACCTGAATTTAAGTATTTTCGGCACACTCTTGACACTGTGGATCTCGGAATGTTAAACTCCATAACGATTTCCGAAGTGGAATGTCCAATAAGTCTACCTCAATTAGAATACCGCGCTCTAAATCCGTTAATCCTCGTCGTGTTGCCATAATCACATAATCAAACTTCTCACAAGAAGCATTCGAACACGAAAGAAAGTCCTGCCCAGGCACTGATCATTTATACAAGTTTTAAGCGCACTGCTGCCATCTATATATTTGCATATTGCTATCCCATGACTTTTGTCACCTCAGTGCATATTAATTATGTTTTTAGTGTAAATCTTATTCTTGTTTCATAGGAAATAAACAAACGATTTTTTTTTTGTTTGTTGGACTCACAAATGTCATTCAAAAATATTGTTAAAGTTTAAAATAAAGAATATTGCACAGTTAAACTGATGGCATTGAGCTCACTGGCTACGCATACTAGTTATATATTACAGCCTTATATTTTCACGGGTTAATGTAGTTTGAAAAACAAATTAAAAGTAGATATAGCCCCGATTAATGAAGTCTAATAATGAAATTTAATCAAACTGTGGTTTAAATGGAAATTTTTCAATTAATACTAAATATATTATTCTTCTATTTTATTAAATTCTCTTTCTATTCTATTCTATTCCATTCTATTCTCTCTTCTATTAAATATATATACTTCTAATGAAAATCAGACATATAAATTTCTTTTGGCATACTTCACCTATTACGCGAGCAAAGCCAAAATTACAAATATTTTTAGTAACTTACAAAATTCGAAAATGTATAAATAAAATAATTTTACAATATATATATATATATATATATATATATATATAGAAATATTTTTGAACAAAAAATTAACTGCAATTTTTAAGGCGAAATCTGCTTGCAACATTGCTTCCAGTAGTTTTTGCTGTAAATTTAACGGATTTTATTAAAGTGTATCTTTAAACCCAAAAAAAATCTGAAGAAGTGCAAATGATAGATAAATCATCCTTTTAAAAATATTTTTTCCATTGTATAAACAATATTGCTTTTAGAATAAGATCAAGTAAACTATATAAAACACATAGGGGGAACTGGGGCACATTGATACTTAAGGCACATTGATACACCCCCTGTACAGCAAACAGGGTTATTGCAGGAAGTTTCACAACAGCTCCAAAAGGTGATACTAGTGAAATTATCTACATACAGAAAGTTTTGGAATGATTCAATAGTTTGATGAAATGGGATGGGTGATTAATTGTTTTTGTAGGTCAAAAGTAAATTTGAGTTGTACAATTGAAATGGTATTATACAACTGTTCCAGTATTTTCAACCCCAAAAAAAACCCTCCCTGGCAAGTAAAGCTACTCTTTATCAGTTCCTCATTCTTTATTGTTAGATAAATTATGAAGTGTTGGATTTGCTATTCATTTTATTCAAAATGGCTGTAAGGGGCACATTAATACAGTCTTTGTCGGGGCACATTGATACAACCTAAATCCTTTTCTAGTTCATTTTTTCATTACCTTTTATTTTTTTTTTTACCATAAACTCCTTAATTCAACAATTTTTTGTCAAACATTTCTATTATTAGTTTTTATTGAAGTGAAATAGCTCTATTTTCTTTATATTAGAACATTTTATAGAATTTTTGCAAACAGAAGACGTACAGACTTACACAATATCTAGTGCTAGTAGAATTAACAAAAGAAATGGACGGCAGCCTGGCAAATCTCAAATTTATATCGATTCTCCAGAGAAAAAGTATTATCGACATGAGAAACGTTAAGTAAGAGAAACAAGCTGCAAAACAGTACATGATAATTATATTATAAACATAATTTTTAGTATAATTATCTTTTATTTTCTGTTTGTAAACCGATTTATAAACAGAAAACCTGATAATTCTTTCACCCTTCCTTAGAAAGAAGATAATTCTGGGGTTAAAGTGCCAGGTATGACAAAGTTACCACAGCCAACAAACATAAAAGGAATAGCCAGAACATCAGGTCATTATACATTTCATTTTGATTGGTTTAATATCTTTTACAAATAAATTGTGTGCGATTTTAATGTCTATAAATATATATAAAATGGTTTGCTAACTATTTTTCTATGAAAAATATGGAATGGTGTTATTTTATCTCCATTTTTCCCGGAAGTCAAAGTGTATCAATCTGCCCCGGGGATGGGGAACATTGATACAAATTACTTTTTTAGATGTTTTAAAAATTACATGCAAAAATAATACATAAAACAACGATTGTACATTTTTATAACACACTACACAGCTTTTGCTGACATCACATAGAAAAATAACTTAAAATTTCTGCTTTCTAGACACCAAAAAATTTTTTTGAAAAAAGCTGTATCAATGTCCCCCAGTTCCCCCTACTACACTGTATTGACAGAAATCGAACAATTAAATGTATTTTACGTCAAGTTCTTTTAATGGTATTTTAAAGGGCTACACAGTGATGGCGTCTCACTGGCGTCTCACTGATGGCAGTAAGAAACTTTTTTCCATATATACACGCTGTATAAAAAAATCCGTTAAATTTACTGCAAAAAGTGCTAGCAGCAATATTGCCGTAAATTTAACCTTTTTTTTTTTTTTTTTTTTTTTTTTTTTTGATGATCGATAAATTTATGAAAATTTTTACATTTCCTTTAGATAATTTTTCAAAAGTAGGAATTTACTTTTTTATTGTGCTTTTTAAGTGAATAACTTAAAGAGGAAAATGTCGAAAATAAATAATTGAAGTAGCTTATTTAAAAAATTTCAGAAAATCTTAAAATAAACAGTGTTTTGTAATACATATATTTATTTAAAAAAGTTTACAATTTCTGTATTCATAATAAATGGAAAATTGGTATCAGCTGAAAACTAAATAAACAAGTGAGTAAGTGTGATCGCACATCGCACAGAAGGTTTTGTTTAATATTTCTTTAAAAAAATTCTTACATTTTAATGAATAAATCCATTGGATAATGACATACGGACAAACAGAGGATAAATACTAATATGGTTTCATCAGATGACCAAAACCCTAAAAAAGAATCGTCTTTTTTTAATTATCATTACATCGTTGCATAATATTTTATTTTAATTTGTCTTTAAGAACAAGGAATTCTTATAAATGTAAATTATTTTCTCATAATTATTTCTCCAATTTAGTTTTTTTTAAATAGTTGAAGAAATACTGCTGTGTTAAGATTTTAATGAGTTGACAATCCATTTCTAAGAGAGTCATTACACTGATAAAACAAGATAAATATGAAAAAAAAAAACTTAATGATTCATATAATTTAAGAAATATACTCTCATTAGTTTGCTTGTCTGATTACACCAGAAAAAAAAGAAAGTGACGAATTACTTAAGAGAATAATTAACCTAAATTTAGTCTTAATACTTGAACAGATTGTTGTAACCCTTGTACACCCTTGTACAATTAATAAAAGCCATTATTCGTTTTTCTTTTTATATGGAAATGAAAACATACTATTATTTTACAGTCACTTAATAAATGATATTATTTATATTCTTGAAAATATATAAAATTGGAGTAAGTCTCAATTATACATTTATATTTAGTTTAAAATTAATTCAATTAAAATAACCGACGACAAAATTGTATGATTTGTTGTGTGGCAAGGTATATTTAACTGTAAGTGCACAAAACCTGAAGTATCTGACTTACACAGTTTTTGAGTATGGATTCATAATAGATGGACAGACAGAGGCCAGAGATGAATAGGTTTTTGTCAGAGAAACAAAACATTAAAAAATAACCGTTTTTTTCATCACAACATCTTTGCTTTTTAATATTTTCTTTTATTTATATTTTTAACAATAAGGAATTCTTATAAGTTAAAATTATATTCTCATGACTATTTCTCCAATTTAACTGTTTTAAAGTTGTCGAAGAAAAATTGATGCGTCAAGATTTTAATTTGCTGACAATCCATTTGTAAGACAGTTATTACTCTGATAAAATAAGATGAATATGCGAAAAAATACCCTTAAAGAATAATATAATTCATCGAACATACCCTCATTAGTTTGCTTGTCTGATTACACCAGAAAAAAGAGAAAGTGATGAATTACTTAAGAGAATAATTAACCTAAATTTAGCCTTAATATTGGGACAGACTATTCTCTTGTACAAATAAAAAGATGCATTATTCGTTTTTCTCTTTATACGGAAATGAAAACGAAACTGTAAATGCTGATTCATTAATAAATTACAAAAAAATTAAAGTATAATGAAAATTGGATTTAAAAAAGTATTAAGGATGTCAGGTGAACGAAACCCTAATAATATAAACCCTTAAATTGGTAGAAAATACGAAATATCTTTTAATTGAATCCATCTCAATATGAAATATTCAACTTGCAGTATGGAGAATCGAACTGACAAATGCCTGTTTGCTAGCAGGACGTTTTACCTGCAATCTATAGCAGCCCCACCAGTGGCCGCGAAGTTCTGACCTCCAAACTGGTAGACGGTAGGTGCTGGGTTCGAACCCAATTGCGACCGTCGGCCTAACCGTTCGGAGTTTTCAGTGGTTTTCTTCTAACCTTGGACTTCCTTGCGTAAATACGGGTTAAGCTGCTATCAGATTCACCAACATTCCGTAAGACGTTTGAGCCAACATTTGATTTCCTCAAAATTTTCGCGAAATATCCTCCCAACATCTAGTGTGATAGACAACTGCAATGTCTCCCCAACTTTTCCCAGAGGTTCAAAAAAGTCTGGGCTAGTTTAGATTTTTCATCCAACATCGAACGTTTCAACGAATCAGAGATAAGCGATTGATACGAGTAGGTGATAAATATTAACGCCTGACACGAGTAGAAACTGGTTTTCCGGCTTTTCCTCCGACTTTTTCAAAGACAATTATAACCTTTTTCTCTTGTTGAACGGGAAAATGTTGGAGTTAAAATCCACTGAAAAGTTTGTCTCGCCTATAGTCCGTGAATCTAATAGCAGCTTTAGGTTCCTTTAGAAAGACCCCCACGGAGGGCATCCCACCCCTTAGTGGGCATATCCCACAGTGTAGATGATTGGTCGACATAAATACAAATAAACAAACAAACCTACAATCTATGAAGTCTACACAATAAACATTCAATTTAAGGTTATCTTTTAAAATGTAAATCGCAGAAATGAATGGATGACATTAATAAAATTAATTTAATTAAAGTAATATACATTTAAAAAGTTTTATTATTTGTCATGTGGCACGAGGTATTCAGCTGTAAGTACACAAAATTTGAAGTCTGGATTATTGAGTTTTTATGTATAGACTCTCTGAAAGACCCAGACAGTAGATAAGGACGAATAGGATTTCCGTCACATGAATGAAACCCTAAAAAATAATCATCTTTTTTTAACTTTCACAACATCTTTGCATAACATTTTATTTTATTGTTAATAATAAGGGATAATTATAAATTTAAATTACTTTCTAATGATTATTCCTGCAATTAATCCGTTTTAAAATAATTGAAGAAATACTGCTGTGTCAAGAATTTAATGAGCAGACTATCCATTTGTAAGACAGCAATTACACTGATAAAAGAAGATGAATATGCGAAAAAAAAAAAAAAAAAAAAACTTAATGATCCATATAATTCAACGAACATACTCTCATTAGTTTGCTTGTCTGATTACAACAGAAAAAAGAGAAAGTGACGAATTACTTAAGAGAATAATTAACCTAAATTTATCCTTAATATTCGAACAGATTATTCTCTTGTACAATTAAGAAAAGCCATTATTCGTTTTTCTCTTTATATGGAAATGAAAACATACTAGTATTTTAATGTAATTTAATGAATGGGAATATTTATACTTTTAAAAGTACATAAAATTAGTGTATATCTGCGAGTTCAGAAAAAACACTTTTATTTAGGTTTATTTAAATGTTCAGACGACTTTAAAAGATAAGTTTTTGTCAATATGGTTCCACTTAAGCAGAGATAGCATGAAAAAAAATTTAAAAAATAGCTAGCAAAATTTAATGCTGGAAAAATGAAAACTGTGCGGATACGTGGAGTTTTGTTATAAGAAATATTTCTTTATATTGGTGCACAAATTCTACTTATCATTTTTTTCTTCCGTGCGTAAAGTACGCAGTGGGAGGGGGGATAATTACGCGATTAATTATGGTATATTCAAAAAGTTTCATTCTAAAATTGTGGCATATATTTTGCATAAAACATTTTTTTATAAATAGGACAACAATGTTTTGCTAAAATTGACAATATCAGTACACGTTATATTTTAATAAATGATAATTATCACAACATCTTTGTATAATATTTAATTTAATTTTTTTAAATAATAAGGAATTCTTATAAGTCTAAATTATTTTCCCTTAATTATTTCTCTAATTTAGCTATTTTAAAATAGTTGAAGAAAGATTGCTGTGCACTCTCAGAAATGGATACTCAGATTTTAGGAAATTTTCTTCGTTTTGTATGAAACCGTTTCCTGGGAAATGCTCCGAGCGAATATTTCGTCAGAGAGACGAAATTAGTTTCTTTGCTGTTTGACGATACAGATTTCTTAAAAAAATTTCGTCAAAACAGCGCTGGTGATGCCATCTATCGAAAAATTGAGATTTGGTTTATTTTTGTCGTCCGATTATCTACACTGGGGATATAGGACCGGGGGGAGTCCCCTTCATGGGGGTCTTTCTAAGGGAACCTAACCCGTATTTATGCAAGGTTCGAAGAAAACCACGAAAACTCCGAACGGTTAGCCGACAGCCGCGATTGGGTTCGAACCCAGCACCTGCCGAAAAATTTAGAAGCACCCGTAATTGTAATTTTTTGTCAGAGGAAAAAAAAGCGTCATCAAGGGGACTCGAACTAATAACCTTCGGTATGGCTCTGCGCTGTCTTACCTATCATGCCACAAGTACCTTGAGAAGCTTTGTTTCTAAAGGCAAATAATGGATTCTACTGCGTGTTTATAGTTTTATAAAGTAGTTTGTAATTTTTATTGATGTTGTTATATATCTTGTAAGTTTTAATAAATAAGGCTAATTTATTGTTATGGTTTTTCTTATGGTTATAGAATATTTATAATATGTCTTAGTTAATATATTTATTAGAAATATTTTCTTTGCTCAAAGAATGATTTAAATATGGTCTGGCTAATTTTTGGCATGAATATAAAGAATTTTTAAGTGCATATTGAAAAGTTTTTTATATGCTATAAGATAATTTGTAAAATAAGTCTAAGGTTTTACCACAACTGTTTATAAAAGGGAGAGAAATGAATTATGTGTATTTTAATTTGATTGAGAAAAAGAATATATTTCTTGAATGAAAAAGAGATCCTGGAATTTTGAAATGTAAGTAACCTTTTGAAATGTAAGTAACCAATTTTTCTTTTTGAACGATTTCGCATAACACAAAAAATTTATTTTTTTCGAATTAAACCATAATGAATATCAACAGCAACAATAAATAAATAAGTAAATAAACATTCCTAAAAACTTTAACAGCTAAAAAATTAACTAATGCAGGAACAATAAATGCCTATATTTCATTACTTTCTTAAAAGCGCTAAAAAGTACAGTTTTAAACAAAATTATTACAGGACTGACATAAACAACGAAATATCTGCTTGCTAAAATCGCAAAATTTGTGGAAATACAGTAGTGCGCCCTTTGACAAAGTTATTACCGCAAATGTTTCTTTAAAGTGCATTGAATCTGGCCATGATTGAGACGCCAGTTTCGTCAAATATTTGAGGGTTTACGTTTCGTTAAAAGTCACGTGATACAAAATGGTCGTCAAAAACGACGAAATATAGCACAAGGATTGCTGTATCGTCAAAAGTGAGAGTTTTATTTCTGAGAGTGTGTCAAGATTTTAATGAGTAGACAATCCATTTGTAAGAGAGCCATTACACTGATAAAAAAAGTTGAAAATGAAAAAAAGAAAAAGAAAACTTAATGATCCATATAATTTAACGAACATACTCTCTTTAGTTTGCTTGTCTGATTACACAAAAAATAAAAAGAGAAAGTGGCGAAGTATTTAAGAGAATAATTAACCTAAATTTAGCCTTAATATTCGAACAGACTATTCTCTTGTACAATTAAGAAAAGTCATTATTCTTTTTCCTCTTTATACGGAAATAAAAACAAAATAGTATTTTAGTGTAATTTAATAAATGGGAATATTCTTAGTCTTAAAAATGTATAATATTAGAGTATGTCTGTGAGTTCATAAAAACACTTATATCTACTTTTATTTGAATATAAAGACGACTATAAAAAATATGATATTCTTCAGAAAGTGTCCCTGTAAAAAAAGTTCTCGCAAAGGAAGAAAGAAATTCTTACTAACAAAACTAAAATGCTAAAGAAATTAAAACTATACGGATACGCGATTTTTTTTTTTTAAATCAAAAATATTTTCGTAATTTTGGTTTGGAAATTATGAAAATATTATTTTTTACTATTGGGTGAAAGCTTAATTATTGTACTTTCAAAAAGATTTATTCTAAAATTGTTGTAAGTTTTTTATAAAATGTCTTTTAAATATGACAAAAATATTTTAGTAGGGTGAAAAATATCAATATTTCTTATATTTTAATAAGTTATACTTTTCGTTAAATTTTAGTAAATTTAATTTTTTGTCATTCAGGCAGTTACGTTTAATATTTTATGACTGAAAGATTGTGTAACTAGATTAATTACTTAAAAACTGTTTTTTAATCCCTAAAATTTAAAAACTCATATTAAAATGGGATTGATGCCATAAATGCCGTTAAATTAAGTGTAATTAATTTGAATAATCTTAGGTAAAAGGTAGATAAAACTAAAAATGAGTATGAGATAATAATTTCTCATGACCATTTCTGCTTTTATGTACCTCGGAATATGTAAAGCCATTTCACTTTCTAGAAATATTTAACTGTTCTGAATTATCTAGAAATAAAGTTTTCGCATTTAAATAAAAGTGAAAGACAATAATCCCATTAAATTCTAAATCATTAGAAAATCATAATTCAACTAACATACTCTCATTTTTTCAGGTTATTTACTTACACTGCAAAAAGGGGAAAGCGACAAATTACAGAGAACAATAATTAACCTAAATTTCAATTTATATTCAAACAAACTACATAAACATGTATCGTTAAGAAGATCCATTAATTTTTTTACTGCTTTTGTTGATTTTTTTCCATCCTAAAATATACAATTTATTTTTAAGTTAATAAAAAATACATTATGTAGCTAAAATAAGCTTAAATTAAATCGTATTATTAAATGTATATGATAGTGATATTCATAAATTTTACAGTGATCTGATGTATAATATAAAATGTAAATGGTAAATTCATTTCGGTTGTTTATAATTTGAGTTCTACTCAAAATGTTTTGATGAAACTTACACTGTTACTTATATCCCGTTACTTAGAATGTTTTATCCTTCGTGGCAGAAACACAGCAACCAAATCCAGAAAAGAATATCCTTTTCCCAAAACTTTCATTTTCGAGGTGCTAAAAGTATTATTTTTTAGAAGTTAACAAATTTGAAGATTTTTACCTTCTGGTATTTTTTGATATTTTAGATATTTTTACGATTCGATGCAATTTTTTCATATTGGTAAAAAGAAAAAAAAAATACGTGTGGCACTCGGGGACTGCCGCGGTAAAGCTATTGCATAGCATTTTTTATCAACTTATGCAATTATAATTATTTATTTATTTTTTATTTATGCAGTTTTTTTGTCTTTGATATTAATTCAAGTTATACATTTTGAGCGTGATGACCCATAACAATTTTTTTTCTTGTATAGAACAAATGAGAAGTTAATATCGTTTAAAATATTTTATTATCTTACAATACATGTAGGTTAATCAGGAATTTTTATCATTGAAACTATACGTTTATGGTAGCTGAAATAAAAAACATAAGTTTA
Organism: Maratus speculifer; assembly: GCA_964019185.1. Taxonomy (NCBI): domain Eukaryota; kingdom Metazoa; phylum Arthropoda; class Arachnida; order Araneae; family Salticidae; genus Maratus; species Maratus speculifer. The sequence goes on from OZ025292.1 coordinate 229,041,510, forward strand.
AGACTTGATATTCTCAAAATATCTGAAAAATACCGCGTCAATGTCTGCCGAAGTCTACGGAAGGATACCGTGCCGAAGTCCGCCAAACTGAAGCGACGTTAACCGAAGTGTTAGGTTTTTGCTCGTTACAGAATTTCTAGATTCTTTCGCCGCGCTCAAAGCCCGAGATAAAAGCTATGCAATACCTTAATAAATTACAAATAAAATTTTGCCGCGCTACGAAAATTAGATCGCGAGTTATAAGCATTTTAAATTTTCCGAACCTCACCGTGGAGGTCTCCTGTCATCAAAAATTAACACTGTCTCATAATAAATTACCAAACAAAATTCGGCCGCGCTACGAAAATTAGATCGCGAGTTATAGGCATTTTAAATTTTTCGACCTTCACCATGGGGGATCTCCTGTCACCAAAAATGAACACTGTCTCATAATAAATTACCAAACAAAATTTGGCCGCGCTACGAAAATTAGATCGCGAGTTATAAGCATTTTAATATTTTCGACCCTCTCCATGGGGGATCTCCTGTCACTAAATATTAACACAGTCTCATAATAAATTACCAAACAAAATTTGGCCGCGCTACGAAAATTAGATTGCGAGTTATAAGCACTTTAAATTTTTCGACCCTAACCATGGGGGTCTCCTGTCACCAAAAGTAACACTGTCTCATATTAAATTACCAAACAAAATTTGGCCGCGCTACGAAAATTAGATCGCGAGTTATAAGCATTTTAAATTTTTCGACCCTCACCGTGGGGGGTCTCCTGTCACCAAAAGTAACACTGTCTCATAGTAAATTACCAAACAAAATTTGGCCGCACTACGAAAATTAGATCGCGAGTTATAAGCATTTTAAAATTTTCGACCCTCTCCTTGGGGGTCACCTGTCACTAAATATTAACACAGTCTCATAATAAATTACCAAACAAAATTTGGCTGCGCTACGAAAATTAGATCGCGAGTTATAAGTATTTTAAATTTTTCGACCCTCACCGTGGGGGGTCACCTGTCACTAAATATTAACACAGTCTCATAATAAATTACCAAACAAAATTTGGCCGCGCTACAAAAATTAGATCGCGAGTTATAAGCATTTTAAAATTTTCGACCCTCTCCATGGGAGTCACCTGTCACTAAATATTAACACTCTCATAATAAATTACCAAACAAAATTTAACCGCGCTACGAAAATTAGATCGCGAGTTATAAGCACATTAAAATTTTCGACCCTAACCATGGGGGATCTCCTGACACCAAAAGTAACGCTGTCGCATAATAAATTACGACACAAAATTTGGCCGCGCTACGAAAATTAGATCGCGATTTATAAGCATTTCACAACTTTCCACCTTCACCAGGGTGGGGGTCTCCTTTCACCAAAAATTAACATTGTCTCATAATAAATTACCAAACAAAATTTGGCCGCGATACGAAAATTAGACCGCGAGTTATACGCATTTTAACTTTTTCGACCCTCACCGTGGGGGTCTCCTGTCACCAAAAGTAACACTGTCTCATACTAAATTACCAAACAAAATTTGGCCGCACTACGAAAATTAGATCGCGAGTTATAAGCATTTTAAAATTTTCGACCCTCTCCATGGGGGATCTCCTGTCACTAAATATTAACACAGTCTCATAATAAATTACCAAACAAAATTTAACCGCGCTACGAAAATTAGATTGCGAGTTATAAGCACTTTAAATTTTTCGACCCTAACCATGGGGGATCTCATATTACCAAAAGTAACACTGCCTCATAATAAATTACCAAAGAAAATTTGGCCGCGCTACGGAAATTAGATCGCGAGTTATAAGCATTTTAAATTTTCCGACCCTCACTGTGGGGGGGTCTCCTGTCACCAAAAGTAACACTGTCTCATAATAAATTACCAAACAAAATTTGGCCGCACTACGAAAATTAGACCGCGAGTTATAAGCATTTAAATTTTTCGATCCTCACCATTGGGCGGGTCTCCACTCACCAAAAGCTACATTATCCTACCTTGTTTTATCTTAAGACGATTCTTTTCTATGCACATTCTATCAGGAATTTTTAATATTGTAACTATAGATTTATAGTAACTGAAATAAGATATATAAGTTTGAGACTTGATATCCTCTAAATATCTGAAAAATACCGCGTCAATGTCTGCCGAAGTCTACCGAAGGATACCATGCCGAAGTCTGCCGAAGTGAAACGACGGTAGCCGAGTGTTAGGTTTTTTCGTTACGGATGTGTTAGGATATTTCTCGTTACGGAATTTTTAGATTCGGTCGCCGCGCTCAAAGCCCGAGATAAAAGCTATGCAATAGCTTAAAAGATTTTAATCTTCTAGATAAATAAAGTGTTTTTGTCATCACTTTTCAGTCAGTGAAGTTTGTTAAAAATCTGAGTTGGGATTTTCAGATTTGCCACGACTATTTGCGTATGAAGACGGGATTTTTTCCCATTTGTGTAATTATAAGATGTGCCTGAACGATACTTGTAGATTATCTACAAATTATTGTAAATATGCTAAATATTCTTCAAGAAATCATTCCTTAAATTGCAATTTTCAGTAATTTTCCCATATTTTTACATCGAAAATTTTACATATATTTACATATAGTTTATATACATTTTGAAAACGAATAAGAACATCACATACAAAAAACATATAATTCATGGTACACGTTATTATATTGATTCTTCAATGTTTTTTTTCTAATTGGGTTCCATATAAATTTATCATTCGTTTCTGTAGAAAAAAAAATTGTTTTTAGTGAGTTTTGTCGCAAACAGATTTAAAAAGTTCTTTCACAATAGTTTTGGAATATTAGAAATCATTCTACGTTGCTAAACTATAGAATAATGAAGAAACTTCTAAATTCAAGCATATCCAAATATGAAATGGGTTGAAAATACAAAAGGTAATTTCTTTCGGTTACTTATGACATAAGTTCTAATGAATAGATTTTGATGGGATTTGCATTTTTAGAATTGATAATTTATAGAAAAGAATTTTGTATGTAACATATCGTTCTCCCTTTTTTAAGTTTAGAGGTATATGAGAAAGTTCTGTAATCAGTTGAACACGATTATGACAGATTAGCTTTTCTAAAATGTTCTAAATTACATAATTTTATGAGATTTGCATTGTTAGATATTTTTTCAGGAGTAATATCAGAATATTTCATATCGTTTTACGTTCCGTAATTGAAAACATATATATAGGGAAATGTGTAATAATTATTTGAACCCGATTATGAAAGATTAGACTTTTTAAAAAATTCTGGAGCACAGAAAATCGTAAGACTTGTATTGTTAGATAGATAATTTTTCTGGATATGTTATATTTTAATGAATGTCGTTCTACCACTCTTTGCCAAATCCTACTGTGTATGATTAATTATAAGAGTTGTTCCTAGAGAAATTTCTATCTAATATGCTTAATAGATTTTTATGGGACAAGCACTATTAGATAACTTTTCAGGAAAATATTTAGTATGTTACTTATATACAGAGCTACTTTTCTTAATTATGTAGGATATTTTACATTCTTTTGCTCTGTTTAGTTACAGAATTATGTGACAATGACCGATAATCAGCGAGATTGGTCAGGAAGAATTCGTTTTTTTTTAAGTTCTGTTCAATGGGTTTTGATAAGATAAAAGTTTAGTTAATATTTTCAGGAAAAAATGCAGTGCATAACAAATTGATCTATGTAGAAAATTGTATGTGGTGAGATTCTATATTCTCATGAACTCGGTTATGAAAGATTTATCTTTGTCAGAATAAACTATAAACTTTTTAGTATTCAATAATTTTCAAGTGTTTTTGAAAAAATGAAATACAGTTTTAAACAGTTTAAAATCTGCTTATCAATAAAACATCCTCCGGAAATAAAGAATATCATTTGCGCTAAAATTGAACAAATTATTTTTGAGAATCTTTCAGTAGTAAATGATATACTACTTATTAGACTAGACAGATCAAAGAAATACTATATATTGGTATGACCAGCAGAAAATAGAAATGTAGAGAAAGGTTCAAATAGCTGAAATTAAATAACACATAAATACCACAGAGCTTGAAAGATTACATCAAGAAAAAAATCTAAATACATTTTAATTTACATAAGGTAATATTTCACTCAGTCTTTACTATCCATTCGTTATAAGAGAAACCATAGAGACTATAACATGTTAAAATTGTAAGTGCAACGATGAAGCATAGTTAAACTTACCAAAATTATGGCTCGGGTTATACGCGATAGTTAAGAAAATAAAAATAAATGTCCAAGTAAAATAAAGAAAATAACGTACTTGAAATGAAAAAGTACGTAAGCAATTGAAAGATAGTTTAAAAAAATAATTTATTTGTTTCGAAAATGACAAGGGTATAATCAAAAATAATAAACAGCCACATAAATCTATTTTTACTTCTTTTAAAGTTTTAATGCATACATTTAGCAATCAAAATTAGTACACTATTTTTTGCAGTGTGTTCATACGTTATAAATGTCGTAAAAACTTTCATTGTAGTAAAATTATGCCTAAATATTTTTTATGCTGATCTAACTTAAAAAGTTTTCATAGTTAAAATTTAATTTAAAATAAAAATTTAAAGTTATTTTCATGCCTTTTTTAAAACAAATCATCAAAACTCAAAGTTAATAGAAAATTTTAATTATTTCTTTAATAAAAAGGCCTAGAAGCATTAAAAGTTTATATATGTATATATATATATACATTCTTTAACAAAATGTTTTAAACAATAATTAACCCATATGTAGTCTCAATATTAGGTAATAATGATTGCATATTTCATTTAAATCGTCCTTCTCTTTTGATATTTCATACTCTTTTTTTTTTTTTTAGGAAATTTATATCTGGAAAAAAATGCTGTCTCTAAAATAATTTATCATTATTTTACAAAAAACAGAATATACATGCATTTAAATATTTCAACTGTTTAGCTTTAACGAAATGTGCAAGCTTAAATTAATTTCTTATAGTCATATCTTTTATTTAACTGTTTTTAAATGATTTAAGTAAAAACTGTCTTGTCCAAACCTCAACGAATTAAAATTTCATTTGCAAGCTGTCTTGCATTGTTAACAAGAAAAAAGAAGAAAAACAATTTAAAAAGTTAAAGATGCATAAAATTTAAAGAACATTCTCTCTTTAATACATCCACTGCCACTCACGCGCCAGCGCGTGATGTGGGGTGACGTCCAATAGCCAGTCACGCGCTGGCGGGGGAAAATCTTTCACTAATTCTTTGTTATAAAAAAGTAAATCGCCTTCTGGGAAAAACACTCTTCTACAGTGTGGCATTAACTGTCGTCACATCTTCACGTAAGCGGCAGCGAACGCCTTAATACACCGTGATTCTGCTAAATCTGCTAAAACTTTTCTAAGAAACTGGGATTTCTGAAACTTTTTATGCAACGGTAATCACAAGAATTCGTGTAACAGCATCAGTTACATGAATTTTGCTGTTTCCACTACAAGAACATTTCAAGAAAGCCCAGTTTCCAAGAGAATGATTTTACATATTTTTTTTACAGTATTGTGTCAGTCTAGTGGAGAATTACTGGTAGTAATAATTAATACCAATTTTGCTATAGCATTCGGAAAAACCATTTTCCTGTTAAAATATAAAATACCTGTGGTACATATATGAATATATGTACGTTTTCGTGTGTGCTGATTACAAAACAAATTTTCTCTTGATTTCTTTTTACGTTACAGTTTAAAATTTATATAATTAGGAGCCAAATACAGTGTATAAATATGCTATTCTAAAATAATAAAATTTCTATTTTAATCGATGCAGATAAAAAAACAAAACAAAAAATACGTATTTAGTACAGATTTTCGAGCCATTATTCAACACATTCAGAATGCTAATACACAACTTCATAGTTTATTAACATGGATTATACCTGTATGAAGAACTTAGAAAAGGTGTAACCCATTTGAAAAGTCACCTTTTGCAATTATGATGGAAAGTCCAAAAAAATTCTGAATTTTTGATCCGTCCTGTATAATATCAGTGGATTTGTGTGCATATTACATAGTATGATAAAAGTTAGTTCAGTTAAACGCATAACAGCCTTAAAAATTTTGTTTAGAGATTTCCGTCAATAAACGAAAGTGTACTTAATATTCTTTGTGCAGCCTTGTATGTGAACTTTATACGCATCAGGTAATATGAAAAAAAAGTTAAACATAAAAGCACGAAACACAACCAAAACTGGTACTCGTAGTGTAGCCGAACTGCTTTGTGTTTCCCTGTGAATAAACAATAAGTTATATGCACACCAGATTCCAGAATAAGCGTCTTACAGTACATTATATATGATGTGTTATGACATTGAAGCTAAGGATATCTGTAAAAGTTCCTTTACTTTTCTAGGCTTCCCGCAAAATCAAGTACAGGTAGTCGTATCTGAGAATTCATAAAACAAAAATAAAATGCAGATGATTCAAAAGAGAATACATAGTCAATAAAATGTCTAATGCTTTATTACATCTTCAATAAATGTGGCTAAGAAGAAATTCTCCTATTTTGCATTATTAATTTGATTTTAAAATTGAAATCACTGATTTAATCTTCACCCCTTTGATTCAGACTGTCGTTCATCACATCTCATACCACAACCAACCCTGTCTGACTGGAACTGGAACTGCATGTACGATCGAACAAATCAGGCTGAAAGACGAACATACTACTGTAAAAATAAGAATAGTTTGATCAGAACTCTATGCCCCATCATCCATAATGAATCTGACGAATTGTCTGTATTTTCATCTCTTTAAAGCATAAGTACAATTAAAGTAAGCTGATTTCTATTCCCTAATCAGCGTCGCTTAAAGAGAAAATATGTTACTATTTCCAGCGTATTAGTTTTAAAGTGCATGAAGTCCCGTGTCGTGAAAACATTTTCTCGTACTTTTTAAAATCTCGACCCAAATACGCAACGTGTAAATACAAATTAACCTCTGAGGTCGAGATTACAGCTAAAAATAGAATATATTTGTCAAACGATAATTTTATTGAAAGATAAAATGAATTTATTCATATGGAAAATTTTAAACACTGAATATTACATTACACATCTTAATAAACGAATGATTTAAAATATATAGGTTTTTTAAAGTGAAATAATTTATTAATTAAAATTTATAACAATTAAAAAAAGAATTTTAAAAGGGTGCAATAAACACGGGAAAACACAGTGAATTTTGCCAGGGATTTAAAGAATTTATTTAATTAACACTATTTAAGCAAATTGGAATAACTATTTTTAAATAGATTAATATTATATGCATATCATATAAAAACTGATAGATTAGTTTAACCCGAGAGAACGCGCACCTATCCAAGGTATGAATGATTTTAACTTTTCCACCAATAAAGCCAAATTATAACAATCACTTTATTAAGACTTAGACAATTCTTACAAATATTGCGATAAAAAAAGTAGAAGATTACTTTAAAAAAATTAGTGGTTACAATTGTAAAAACCATAAGCACTCTTTTAGGCCCTGCGCACGTCCTCCCGAGTTAAAAATAAGGTTTCAGTTTAATAAGCCGAAATAATGTACGGAACTATGTGAAAAAGAAAATAAATATGGAATAATGTTACTTTAAAAAAAATTAATTTTGTAATAAATATATTAATTACAATTTGCTTTAAAAAGTGAAATTTCATTAAAATATACAGGAAAAGACTTCCGTATAGACTATAATATAACGGATAGTTTTGAGTGTGCCTGTAAACGAATGGGAAATGGTATTATTACTTTTATAATGCATTTTATTTTCAATTCCGATCATGCCGTATCAAACTCCATCAGCATATGTCAAATTCATGACAGTTTGACTATATCTAAAAGAGTCAAAGCTTAATCATTCAAACAGACAAATCAAATTCATAAGCATTTTATACTGGACAGTATTAAAAAATGCAGAAATCATAGAAATGAAAATATATTAAAAAATAAAGCATTAGATTATTTAACTTAATGTGTTGTTTACAAAAATAATTTTTTTAATAATCAATGACTAAGTCTGGATATTTTACTCATACGTCAAATAGAAGTGCATGATCCAAATATATGCTAATTATTCAAACATTCGTAAGGTCTATGCAAAAGAACAGAATAAGTTTTAATAACTTTTCATCATTAATTCTTTTATTTGACATTCTGTAATGTTTAAAAGAATGTTTTTTTTCCCTAAAATTTTAATCAGTTTAGAATCCATTTGCATCGTGTCTTTTACAGACAATAGGGGGGAGGGCAACAAAACTTCTTAATGATTTATATAACTCAACTACCATTAATCTACCCATTTACACAAAAACAAAAAGGAGAAATTGAAAAATTACAGAATACAATAATTAACCTAAATTCAACCTTAACATTCGTAGACTCTATTTCCTTGTAAATTTAAGAAGATGTGTTTTTTTTTTAATGTTTTGCTAAATATAGTAATATATTTAGCATACAAAATTAAATACAAAATAATTTATATATATGCATATATATATATAAATTATTTTGTATTTTTTAATTGCATGTTTTAGAAACATATTTTTTACTTTCATTTTAAATTTTTTATTTGCAACCGAAACAAATCCTGTAAAAACACTTTCTCTGAAATAATGACAAATGTTACTTTATAAGTGCAGGTAAAAAATTAGAAACTTAGGAAATTAAAGAATGTCAAAAATTTCATCCGAATATATAAATATCAAATTTACATAATAAATAGAAGTTTGGATACTGTTGAATGATACTTCAAAATGAAGTACTTCAACATACAGCGTGAACGGGACTTCAGCCAAGCATGATCTGTCAAATTATTTGATAGTATTTCCATGATGAACGTCGGTCGTTGGATACGCTGTAAAAACATTTTCTGTGATATTACAGAGAAATTACCGGTAATTCCTTTTCTTAAGTTTTAGTTAAAACTACAGAGATTAGAAAAACCGAGATTCTAGTAAATAACAGAGAAGTTATTCGGTAAATTTACAAGCGACTCTCTACATTAACGTCGCTAAAAATACAAGACTCTGTAAATTTCTTTTTAAACTAATAATTTAATTTAGTCTTCAAAATCAATGCATCATTTAATTTTCAGTGAGTTTCCGGAAATTTGAATTTTTCGAGGAAATTCAAAGTTTTGTATCTTTTAATTTTCTCACAATTTGTTTCGAGCTATTCTGAGTTTTGAACCCAAGACCGTTGACCACGGGAAAAACATCTTATTGATTGAGCTATAAGAGCTAATGCTATCGACACAAAGTATATCTTTCATCATTCAGCGGGAAAAATCACAACTAAATTTGATGAGATGATTTTTCCATATCTAAATTGGTGTACGTTTTTAAAAAACATATCTTTAAGCTAAATTTTCTTCTTTAATATTTCTAATAAATTTGCAAAATAATTTTAAACTTGTGTATTTTGAATTACAAAATTTAACAAATATATTTTTTTGATAAAGACAAGGAAATCCCAACAGAACATTAGACATAATAAAAGGGTAAATGATGTAAAATGATGACCGAGAAACTCAACCGAATGCATTTAATCAAGAACTAGTGTAAATTTACAGATAGTTTCGCTTTTTTTACTGTGTTTTACAGACATTTTTAACAGGGTAGCTATTGGTCACGTCAGGCGTTTAGATCTTATTTTTAATTTTCCTCATTTTTTTTCTTTTTGTAGATAATTTTTATAAAATTCGTATTAAATATAAGATATTTTTGTCAGTGATGTTAACTAAGTTCAGTATTAAATTGAACAGTTTTGTTACGTTAGTCGGTTTACTTTTCTCTCGGACTTTCTGACGAGTGTACGACTTCATTTACGACGGACTTTATGTACGATTCAGACAACTGTTTGCAAACGGTTCTACTCTGTGAAAAATATCGTGAAAAATATTTTTAAAGAGTATCTATATACTGACCAAACAGAACATTGCACAGACATTTAATGAGTGTTCGCATTGCTCAGAAAATAGTTATTTATAAAATACAGAGGTAATTTTTCATAATGTTTTAACAATGTAGTAAAGATTATCAAGAATTCCCTTCCGACGTATCAACTGAGATGGGCTCTTTCCTAAAACGCCAAATGAGGAAAATGTGATGTGCCTGTTTTGCAATGGTAAAATGTTCACATTTGTTTAAATCATCTTTTTCTAATAAATTTATTGACAGCTTAGAAAGTAGTCATAAAATCCTGTATTCTAGCACATGTTCGGATATAATAACATTGCGAATAAGTTTTTCTAAATTTCCTAGTATTAATAAAACCTCTGTCACTTGGCGCAGTTCAAGTGTTTAATATGGTGAAGCTTTATTTTTAAGATCATCATTTTTTTTCGTGCCATATTAAGCTGATACTGTAATCAAACCGTAGTCTGGTGTAATTGTTTCCTTACATGTGAATGTTAAATAAAGGTGTTTAGTGGACGTTGTATCTGAGTGATTTTAATAGGAAATTCTCAATAATTCTGCATAACATTCTACGATTAAACATTCTACGATTTAGTGATAATTAAAAATGGTACATTATGTACTGGCACATGCATTATGCATGGTTGCGGATCAGAAAATTTGAAATATTTTTGTATATGTATATAAGATCTTTAATATTGAGCTTTTTTTTTTTTTTTTTTTTTATTTTATTTTATTTTTTTTTTTTAAGCACAAATTTCTGCATTTAGTTCCGTGAAAAATGGAAAGCGCACGAAAAGAAATGCATTGAAATGTGAAGATTTCATCGTAACAGATTGGAATTTGTATTTTTTTCTTTGATAAAAAAAAAACCGTATTCGATTAACAATAAGATATAAAGAAAATGGAAAAATAAAAATATATACTATATATTCAGATCTTTCTTATGTCAGATATAAACGTTATAGATAACTTGTACATTTTTGGTAGTTGGAAGTTTTTATCATCGTCAATTAATGAGATCAAAGAATTTATTACTAATTTGAAAGATTAAAATAAATAGTTTATACATAATTTTAGAAAATCGTGCTCAAATGGAGATTATAAAGGAACAAGACTTTGTAAGATCTTTTTAATATCTATGACAGATTATATATTTTAAAATCTATATTTATATATTTTAGCACATTGTTTTGCAATAATAAATCATAAATTTGATTTTAAATGTTTAAATTAACTTATAAATTTTATTAATCGGTACAATTTTTTTCATGTACAGAGACACATTTTTGTCTTATTCTGAATTATTTTGAAATTGACAATAATGTTTACAAATTAAAAGGAAATAAATATAATTAAACATTTTAAAATACTGCTATTATTACATATGCCATGCAAATTATCATTTCTAAATTTTACTGTCGATTAATACATACCAGTCTGTTAGATAACTACGACAATACGTCTTTAAAATAATTTCGCAAACACTGAATATGAGATGAATGAAATTTTCTTAAACAAATGCATTAGGCAAATTCACATGCATGTATCTGTACTTCGTCATTTGAACAAATGAGTTTTCTTTATTATAATTACGGTAATTTAGATAATGTCAATGGTATTACAAGTTAATTAAAGTATATATAAGTATAGCTATTTCATGGAAATAGATAAAAGATCCAGCTGCCGATCCTCATTTCCATATATTTCAGTGCTGAATCAATAATTTAAATTGCATTTATGGAAATGAACTAATTACAATTGTGTTGAAAATCGTACATTTTAAGATGATGTTTAGTGATATTAAACTAAAGCATCAAAGATTTAATTTGGCAAATAAAATTACAAATGCTTACCTATATTAGTAGACAGGGAGGCGGGAGAACAGACAATCACCTCATTCAGTACACGGATATAATCTACGATCTACTAATCTACGATTAGTTAAATCTTGACTCTCATAATAAAATACAATCGGTCTGCTAAGTCATACCTTAGTGGAAAACATAGAAAACGCAGATTTCACCGGTTGACTCATAAGTTTACCATTATATTTTTCTGCTTCCAATCTTGAATATTTTTGAATTCATACTTTTGAAAGCAGAAAAGCGCAATGTCAAACCTATGAGTTAACTGCTAAAATCGAGGTTTTAGGTATTTTCCAACAAGGTATGTCTTAGCAGACCAATTGTGTTTTAATATGCGAGTCGAGATTTAAGTAATCCTAAATTTTCATCCATGAACTTGATGAAGTGTATATCTGTGCAGCACCTCCAGCTCTATAGTAGGATAATAGCAAACATGCATTATACAAGAAATTTAAATCTAACTTTTGCGACCTTAATTATTATGAATTTCATATTCGTATTCAATATTCATATTTTTCATATACAAGTCTTTCAGTTATACACCCAACAAGCTCAAAGGTACGTTAGCGAACATCAAGACTTAAAAAATTGCAATGAAACATGATGTCAAAGACCAACTATTTAGTCAAAAACAGAGAGTGTTAAATACAAACTCATTTTGAATTGGTAGTAATAACTTACAGAAAACAGAAGAATATATTAGTGAAACTTTTAATAGACATATTACACTGCTCAAAACAATTAAAGTATATTTAAAGTTTTATATAAAATAAAGATATAAACGAAATTTTTTTTGCCGAAAATAGAAGAAGAGAATCACAAATGCAAATTTTTCTGGTTTCAAACTGTGGAGTATGCAAATTTTGAGTTCGACGTCAAAAACGTCGCTTCAGCGGCAGCGAATGAAATTTGACTTTCAACTGGATAAAAGAGAATGAAAACAAGGATGATCGGCATTCAATGATTGCTTTGTTTCGATGAGTACGATGTCACAGCGAAGTCATTTGGCAGATTCAGAAGCTTGGAGAATTGTTGGTAGGTTAGAAGGGGCCAAACTCAAGCCGAAGTAGCGAAAACCATTGGAGTGTCACAAAGTGTCATTTCCAGGATCTGGAATCGTTTTTTGGAGAGTGGATGTGCAGGCCGAAGACCAGGGCAAGGTCGTAGACAGGCAACAACGCCCAATGAAGATCGGTATTTAGCGTTAACAGCTCGGAGACACCGAAACATGAACGCTACTCTTCTCCAACAACACCTTTGCTTGGCTACAGGCACCACGATTTCAACTCAGACTGTCCGGAGCCAGCTCCATGCTGTAGGTCTGTATGCTCGCCGACCGATGGTATGTGTTAGATTAACATCAAGTCATCGTCGCGACCGCAGGGAGTGGGCAATTGAGCATGTCAACTGGAGGAGAAATGAATAGAGCAATATTCTGTTTTCTGACGAGTCCCGTTTTTCTGTGCATCCGGATAATAGGCGTATTTTCATCTGGAGGGACCGTGGCAGTAGGAATAATCCTGCGTTCGTGCATGAAAGTGTCAGATTTGGCGGTGGAGGAGTGTTGGTGTATGGTGGCATCTCCATTGACGGGCGCACTGACCTCTACATCATTCGAGATGGAGCTCTGACTGGTCGCCGATATAGGGATGAGATCCTCAGACCTATTGTAGTCCCTTACGCTGCAGCAATCGGAGATAACTTCATTTTAATGGACGATAACTGCAGGACACATCGTGCAAACCTGGTGGAGGATTTCCTTTTCGAGGAAGGAATCGTTCGAATGGAATGGCCAGCGTGTTCTCCAGACATGAATCCAATCGAGCACGTTTGGGACACTCTAGGAAGACGAGTTTCTGGCCGCCAACAACCCCCACAAACTCTCCAAGAACTGGAAAGAGCTCTTCTGGAAGAGTGGGGCAGAATACCCCAACTCGTCATTAATAGCCTCATTGAGTCCATGCCTCAAAGGTGTTCAATCTTGCTGACCGCCCGTGGAAACCATACCCCCTACTGAAAATGATTTTCTTTGAAGAAAACACCTTTTCTTATTCTTTCTTTCTCATATGCACAAATTGTCTATTTTTCCTTTTGTACACATATGCGCAATAAAATGCATTTTTTTCTGCCAAACATGTGTAATTTATTCTCGTATAACCTACTATGTCTGTCGACCATGTATCAATCAGCTAAAAAGTTTCCCAGATACAAAATCCACATAAAACTGCAATATCCTTTAATTCTTTTGAGCAGTGTATTATTGTAAATGTGATAGCATCAAAAGAATTATGCCAGAAGAATGCATTTGGTGTTTCACATTTTGGACTACAATTACCGTATTGAAATTTATACCGTATGATGGACTGCAAGAGAACCTTTTTTCCAGAAATTTTCGTGATGTTATCGCATTTTGTGTATAACAAGTTATATATCGTTACATTTGCATTAAATTATTTTATTTTATGTAAAATTACTACCACCATCCCGAGTTTCTTTAGGTGGAAACATCTTGTATTTGTATCTAAATGAATGGTTTGTTATCTCATGTTCCATTGCAATTTGTGTTCTTTTTGAAGCCCCAACAAACGACCTTCTTAGTTTCCTGAATGAATGTGCACTCTATATATTGCAGTTGGTAGTTTGCACCAAAGTTTCTATAGAAACTCTGGTATATATTCGACAAAGTTAAGTGATTTTAAAAATCGATGTAGAAACTTTCTCTGATACAAGACTCTGATATCCGTAAATAATAATATTAAACAAATTTTCATTATTAAATTATATCTTATTATATCACAACTATTTATAAAACGGAAACTACAGTAATATCGCATTACAATAATTTAGACAGTAAATACGTGACGAATGAATTTTCTTTTTAAAACACATTAAAAGATTTAACATTCCATGTATTTGTATTGCTTCATGTGTACAAATGATTTTAGTTTAGAATAATTATTGGATATTTCATAATTAAAGCAGAAGTTTTGATAAGTTAATTAGAAATATGAATTTGCATATGTTACTTGAACATTTGCTGATTCCCAAATGATCTTCGATGATGTAATGAATGTGTTTGACTTTCCATTTGTCAACGGAGTTCTGCTCACGGATACAAATGACATCTTGAAATGTATGACTTGAAATGTATGACTTGAAATGTATGTACGTAGTTTTTCTTATATATGAAGATCGACGTATCTAGTGCATGCCCTGATATCAGACTGATTTTTGAATTTTAAACTGGGAGGCGTCAACACAGACAATCATCTCATTGAGTTCATAGGTGAAAATCTGGGGTTAATTAAATATAGATTCGCATATTAAAATGCAATCGGTCTGCCAAGTCATATTTTGGTGGAAAACACCTAAAATCCGATTTATGCTTATTCTCTTACGTATACCATTGCGCTTTTCTGCACTGAAAAGTATGAAAACTTGGAGGATTGAGAGCAGAAAAACATAATAACAAACCTATCAGTCGCGTGCTGTTATTATTTAAGTTTCGAGTTTGCCCCAGGTCGATGGTCACGGAATATATTCCATCTTGTGCTGCGTTTATAGCGTTGCTAACATGCAACAGTGAGAAGTTCCAGAGAAGGTGCCGTTCCATGTAGTTTAGTCGGTACAACGTCAGTGCGCTATACTGATAGACCGGGTTCGATTTGCAACATGACAATTTTTTCACTAGGTTGGCATTTACAAGCCTATTAGCAATTAAAAAATTGAAATTTGATTTTCATTTGAAATGCAGAAAAAAAAGTTTTCAAAGCTTTTTCTAATGACTTTTGAAATTTATTTGTCAATATCACTTGAATGTCGCGTTAAAGGTTTATTTCATAGAGCCAAAAGTCTTTAAAAAATTTCAAAGCACATCGTAATTAAGGATTTTTTTTACAAGTCAGATGATATAATTGCAGGATAACGAAAGTCGTGGTACTACTTAATATTCAATTTTATAAGCAGTATAATACTTATGCACTTATGCTTATATTGCACTTCCTCAGTTTTTCGGAAAGTTTATTGAAAACATTTTATACACTAAACAAAATACAGGGTTATTACAAAAGAATCATCGGATTTCCGAAGCGTTTATTTCGAAGCATAACTGGGTTACAACAATGAGTTATACATGAAAATAAAGCGAAAGTGTACGTTCATGGTCGCGATTGCAGTATTTCAATTTCAATTTGTCGTCAGTTCAATTTTTTGGGATTACGGATAAAACTCTCTCTAACTCGCTTCACTGCTTCTTCAGTAACGCTTGGTCTGCCGGAACTTTTGCCTTTTCATAAACAACCGTTTTCTTTGAACTGTCGACACCAGCACAGAATGCGTTGTTGGGTTGCATTATATCCCTTCCGGAATGCTTTCAGAACAGTTATAAGTCATTCACACTTTGAAAATACTAGTACACAAAACGCTTTCGGCTATCCAGTCGCCATTTTGAATATGACGTTCGAGCAGCAACCCTGGCAACCAGACACGCATGGCATATACGCAGTCCAAAATTATAATTAATGCCCTCAGGTTTGAGCTTTCATGGAAACATATGTGTTTCCTATTTTGCACGCAGTAACGAATCAAAACCCGATGATTCATTTGTAATAACCCTGTATAATTGAATCATTTGGGTAAATTTTTATACTTTCACGAATGTACTTGCAACTCTTACGCTTGTTGATACAGTTGGTTTCACTTTAATCATTTGCTAAATTAACAGATAATTTCAAGAAGTTACTGCTGCAGGTTGACTGCAGATATTATTTTCTTATTCAAATTATAGCTGATTCTTAATCTCTTGCGCTGTAGAATTGTTAGTGGATGTAAGTCACTAGCCAGCAATTTTGCCATAACTGGCAGATATATATGTATATATATTGAAGTTTTGAATTTACAATGCAAAAATTTAAAGTTTAATTTTCTTTTACTTTACTTATGGAAAATGAATGATTTTATAAACGAACAATAACGATTAAAATAACACTCCAATTTAAATTCGGAAACTCTAATAGATTACGAGACGGCCGAACAGACAAACACCTCATGGAGTTCACGGAATAAAATCTAGGATTAGTTGCAATTCGATTCGCATATTAAAACGTAATCTGTCTGTCAAGACATATCTTGTTGGAAAACACCTAAAAACCCGATTTCAATGGTTGACTGATAGATTTGTTATTACGTTTTCCTGCTCTGAATATGTTAATATGTGGAAATTTTTCCAAAGAGAAAATTCGCCTTGAATACAATATCTCAAACGAAAATCAAATTTTTTTAATTGCTTATAGGCGTAACATTTATGTCAATTAACCAATTAAAAGTTTCTAAATTTGATTTTCATTTGAAAGATTATATTTAAAACGAATATTCTGTCAGGAAAAATTTCCACGTATTACTTCGCTGCTACAAACCGCTTCTAAAAGTGAAAAAGAAACAAAATTGGCGGTTCATGTGGGTTTTCAAGTATATTTGTGAAAATATAAAAGTTTATCCAAATAATTCAATAAGGAATTCAATAAAAAGGGTAATTCAATTAAAATAATAATTCAATAGGTTGGCAAGTATGATAATGAACAAAGATTAGATTTTATTCAGTTTGTTCTTTGCTTCTTAATTGCCATATCTTCTAAATTTGAGCTGTCAAGTCTCCGGCTTTATAAATACCAATATTTTAATATAGAAAATATTCTTTTGTTTAATTGGAACATTTGGCCGATTTAGAATAACATTTTCCATAAAATAATAGTGGTGTACAAAAATCTGGAGACTTGGCAACTATGAAAAATTTACTGAACAATATGAGGATACGCATGTCATTTTGTAGTTCAAAAACGATTCGGCAAATATTTAAATAGACATTAGGTAGACTTTCGAAAACTAGCTAAATTACCCATGCCTGAATTTTAAGAATGTTTGTTTTTCAAAACAAATTTCAAAAGTTAAACGTACAGAATAAAACAAAAAAATATAAAAAGCAGCCGAAATAATATACACATAAATCAATTGAAAAACCCAATATTAAAACGTTTAAATTTGCGTAAACTCAATTTATAATCTCATATGACGTTATGTATATATTTTCTAACGTACATTATATAGTGTGGGACATAAATATCGAAACAATAGGCTATCTCCTTAAATATTGCCCTATGACCCATTCTTCAAATTGCAAAAATTCATAAAAAAGGTGAAATTTTTGATGAGATAAGTTGCAACTCCATGGGTGGTCTGTTTGAAAAAAATACAAAAATTAAGTTTTTATATGACCCCCGTAGGGCAAAATTCCCAATAAGGAAATTATTCCTTATCCATTCCTAAATTGAACACAAAAAAATTCATCTTCGTATCTAAAAACCTCACAGAGATATTAAATCCCAAAATCCTCAAAAATTCCTCATTAATTCCACTTTCCCCTTCCTCTAAACGGAACTTCTTGACTCATTTTCAAAGCTAGATAGGGAACATTCACAAATTGCACTTTAATAAAAATCGATTTAAGACAGCACTTTTTCTTTGGACATAAAATAGCAGCATGTAGATTTTAAGCTAAATTTGTATAAAAATATGCTAGTGACATCTCCACTAGAGTTCTGCGCAGGTCGAAATATCTATGTTCGAACTGATCCGTTGGGAAAAAAGTTTGATTCTGCCTGGAAAAATACTAAAATCATAACCCGATCCGGCATGGAAAAAAGTTTAAATCATAACCCGAATAAGCCTTTATTTTCTACATGGTTTTTTACTTCGATATGGTTAAAAATTGTTTCGTATGAAAAAATTCTGACATAAAATTCTTATTATAGTTTTTCGTTTTTTATATTTATACTTTTATTATTAAAGAAGCACCAAAGGCTATGATATATGTATTTTATCAATGAATCTCTATTTATATGTAATGTTTCACTTATATTTTAATATCGTTAATTCATATCCCATGTGTTGAAGACTTTGAAAAATGTTATACAGTAAAACCTTTTAAGACGGAATCACATAGGAAAGAAAAAATATGTTATAGACAAATGTCCTTCCCAGGAGGTGTAAATGGAGTTTATTTTTTCTCAAGTACTGTTTTATTTATTTTGCATGGACATTTATTTTCCTTTAATGATAGGATTCCGTCGTAGGCAGATTTTTTTTCACTGTTTTTATTGTATTTGATTTTTTGCCTTTGAATATACTATTCTTAAAAAAAATGAATTTTAAAGTTTTTTTGTATTTTATTTTATTTTATTTATTTATTCACTTTATTTTATTTTATCTTATTTTGTCTTATTTCATTTTATTTCATTTTGTAAAATAAAAGCAATTTTAAAATCTATGTGTTTTTCGTAAAAAATATCATTGAACCAAATTTTACTTATTTTATGGACGTATTTGGTCAGTCAGAGGCGATGATTTTAATACGGATTGTTCGAAAATAATACCAAAATTTCGTCTAGTGAAGACCTAGGTAGACCGTCCTTGCCCTTTCCCGGCCTGGGCACAGAATACTGATTTTTTAACAGACTCTTCAGGATGATAAAAAGCCTGAAGTTGTAAAGTTGTAAAAGCTAAATTTATATATATATATATAAAACTTAATCTGCATCTTAGAAAAAGCATTGTTCTGAAGGATATTTAAACAATACACTTCGTTTTTCTGCATAATGAGTTTTTTTCCAATAGTTCTCGTCTTTAAATTATCAAAAGTTAAGGATTATTTAAAAAAGTGCAAAGTATAAACATGTCATTTTTCATTATTTTACATTAGTTTTGCTTCGGAAAAATTTAAAAAATATTTAATTTTAAAAATGTGATTTTTTTTAAGTTATATTATTTTTTCACTATATTTCTAATAGTTTTAAAGTTATATAATTTTTTCAATACTATTTTTAATAATTGTAAAATTAATATTGAAAAACAAAAACCCTGGAACAAAACTAAAATGAGATTTTTCATCTTTAATTAAACCCAATAAATAATGTTTTGAGTTATAACAATTTTAAGTTATCTTATTTAAATCAGTACTAATCATATGAAATTTTCATAAATTTTATGAGAAATTTTAGAATGTGCTTTTCTTAGCAAATTATATAGCTAATCATCACAAAAAAGAAAAAAAAATCAAAATTTTAACTCTAAAGATAGATTTTTTGCATGTTTCCTAGAACTGTTAAAGTAACATTGTTTTTTTAATTGCGTGCATTCCAATTTGCGTCTAATCCCTTAAAACCAGATGAATTATTTAAACGGCTATAACTCTGCGAGTTTGAAGACATGAAGATACAACTTTTTGTGTCTTATTAAAGACTGGATAAGGAAAGTTTTTCTAACTGGTATTTTTATCTTACGGTAACCGTATAAAAATTTAATTTTTGTATTTTTTTTTTTTTTTTTTTGAAATACACCATGGGAGTCCCCATAGAGTTGCAACTTATGAAAATTTTCACCTTTTTTATGAATTTTTACAATTGGAAGCACGGGTCTCGGGGCAATGTTTAAGGAGATAGTCTATTGTTTCGATATTTATGACTCACTCTGCATTTCCAATGTAACTTAATATTCATTATTTTTTATTCATCAAACAATTTATTTCATATATGATTTTAATCAAAGTTTTTGTAACTTTCAGCAGTGAAATTATGCTTGAAATTCCTTGGATGCACGGTGTCAGAAAAAAAAATGTCACTTGCGATTTTTTTTACATACTCCATAGGAAACCGGCAACAAATTGAAACAAGTAAGAAAAATCATGCGTTAAGCATAGATTACACTGGTCAACAGCTGTTTTGGTGCCGAGGTATTTTTAGCTGATTTTATATGAATTTGATGTCCTGAATTGAAATATGGCATTAGTTTTTCTCTATCAGCTCAGTTTTTTAAGATAAACAACTTTTTGTGAAATATATGTTTCATTATTTTAAGGTAAATCCATGTATTAAAAAATGTATGTAAAAATAAAATAAATACAGGATTTTTATTTTTTATAATATACAATATTAGTTTTTATTATTATGATATACTTATATTGAAATAATAATTTTTTAATTATATTGTACAAATATTTTTACTCACAAAAATAGAGAAAATCGTCACTGATGAAACTGATACTCATTGAATGCTTCGGAAGCTTCTTTTCCGTAACATTCTGGAATATATTTTAGAACAGTGTCTTTTTAAACTCAAACTGTAATCTGAAACCCTTTGCATATCTCATCTTTTTTGGTAGAGGTCCTCCATAGTCTTAATATTGTGGTGAAATCTTTCGGGATGTTTATCACTTGTGCCTTCTTTATTTTCAAGAAAATGCTCTAAGTGGCAATGTAAATAGTGCACTTTAAAGCTTCTAGTACACCCAAGAGATTTAAAACTATTATGCTTTTCATTTATCAGTTCTACATAGATTTCTCCTTTGCATTTGCCCGGAATGTTTTTGTGAACTGCCACAAAAAAAGTCCAGGCTTTTTATTCAGCCTCATTTGTTGAATTTACGAAAGCAGGATCCTTAATCAGTTGTCTTATTTGTTGTCCATTAAACATTCCTGCTTTAATATCTTCATAACTCAATTCGGGTGTTTTTACCTTATATATGCAAATCATGACCCGTTCTTATGGAGAATTTACACAAACTGCTTCATAAGACAGAGCTTGATATGCAGTGCAGAAAGTATGATTTTCTTTCGCCCAACTAAAGTGTTATTAATGACATTCCTTTCTCCAACATCCATGTTTTCTTTCTCAGGCCTCTCTTTTCTAATCTAGTGGTGTGTGTTATCCCTGCTATCCCAAAAATAGAAAAACAATAGTATTTTGTGTAACTTCTTTGTTGTCCAAGGACAATCATCTGGAGAATATTTAGGAAGAACCAATTTTTCTAACAGTCCTCTAAATTCATGACAAAATACAAGATTGTTTTTTTAAGAGAAGTAGGGTAGTAGACAATTTTGTCTTGTGTGATAAAATATAAGTTTGGCTCTTTGTTCTAATAAATTTTTGTCTTTTAATCTTGAAACCAACCAGTAATTCAGAAGCTTCTTTTAAAACATTGAAATCTCTTTTGAAATCATTTAAATCAACCTGGTTGAAAAATTTAGGCATTGATGACGTCTCCTCATAATCACTGTTACCTTCACAGCTATCTAAAAGATGATCAGAAGGACAATATTCATCCTCACTAAGCTCTGGTAGCTGATGAAACGTTGGGATCGGTAGTTCCTCTGAGTGAGGAAAAGGGGGTCTTGAAGACACTAAATCAGGATAAGTTTTCTTATTACAATTGTTTCGATTAATTCAAATATTATTCCAGTGCTAGGTAGAAATAATAGTCATAGAAATGGTTTTGGAGTTCTATCCAAACCATTGGTAAACCGATTTTGAGACTTATTCTCTTCCGTCAGCTCACAGTCATAAATGCTCTGTACAAGTTTTACAGACCTGTTGCGGTGCGCAGACTTTATCCTGATCACCAAGTCTAACCCCAAAGTATCCAAGATAAGCTCTCTTTACAAAGTCAGTAACATATTTTCTGTGTTCTTTCAACTTTTATTCTCCGCATATGTAGCAAAACTTATCTGGATGATTTATACAATTTTTTCTACTTGAACTCATTTAAATTCCATTCTACAACGCAAACACAACAATCTACAACACTATGAGTTGTACGTTAAATTGATACGAATTCTACCTTAAACACAAATATCATGGAAGTTAAAAAACTTTAGAAAGTCAAAGAAAGCCAGTTTTGTTTCCACGGAGCGAACTCTGAAACAAACCTTATCTCTTGGAGGCTTTTACATTTGGCTTTATGGATGAGCTCCGCGAAATCATAAGGATGCGCAGATCTTCAGTTTTGCTTGCACATTTCTTTTTTTCAAAATCTTGTGGTATTTCAGCGTCCTTCTAATCGCCTTGAGCGTCGTTGCAGGGCTATGTATCATAAGCTCAGTTTAAATGTTCAAGGTCACTTTAGTTCTAAAAAATCTTTAGTTCGCTTTGCATATCTAAAAAAGTAGAGCTGATAGAGAAAAACTGATTGCATATTTGGAATCAGCGTCCCAAAAATATCCAAAATCAGTTGTAAAATCTCAGGCACCAAAAAAAAAATTTTTTTTTTCGTAGGCCTGTGTTATGAAACACTTTCTAACACTTCTTAAAATCTTTAACAAAACTTCGTTTTCTTGGGAAACAAGGTATTATTGTTCATATCCAAATGTGTATTCCAATACTTTTGAAAAGCCCTATATTTAATCTGTCGCTTAATATACTGACTATATAGTGGTAAAATTTAGTTTAGCAAGAAAACTCCTAACTGGTTGAAATTTTCCTTTCAGCAATTCATACTAATAGATGGAAACATACTTGCATCATTGTTTAGCCATGTAAAATACTAGTACCTTTAATACACGAAAGTATTTTGCTAAAATTTAGTTTAAAGTAATTTTTTTAACTACACTGTAAAATAAAATCTGTAAAGGTACTATACTTTATCTAGGAAACTGGGATTCCAAGAACTTTTCTTGTAACGGTAACAACAAAAACTCAAGTTTTAGAACCGGTTACATGGATTTTTCCTGTTATCGTTACATAAAAAGTTCTTGGAATCCCAGTTTCCTAGAAAATGTTTAGTACCTTCACAGATTTTTTTTTTTACAGTGTACTTAAATCAAATTTCTAGAAATTATCATCCAAAGGCGACCATATATCCAGTTCTTTGCGTGACCCTGTATAACATTTTATCTGTATTCTACAAACATTTCTCAGTAAACTAAATGCCGTTCATTGTAAAAAAGCATAGCATATTTAAAAACCGTCTTTAGGTAAACTAGGTTCATATTTAGTACCTTTCTAAGATCTTTTGTGTAACCCTGTATATCTAAATTGTGTAACAATTAGACTTTAAATAAACCATATAATATGCATATATCTAGGGAGACTTAAAATCGAATATCATAATACAAATGCATTTCATCAATATAAAAGTCATCTTTCATAATATACAGGACTTCAGGTAGAATAAACTACACTGCTCAAAACAATTAAAGGATATTTGAAGTTTTATATAAAATAAAGATATAAACGAAATTTTTTTTCCCGAAAATAGAAGAAGAGAATCACAAATGCAAATTTTTCTGGTTTTAAAACTGTGCAGTATGCAAATTTTGAGTTCGACGTCAAAATCGTCGCTTCAGCGGCAGCGAAGGAAATTTGACTTTCAACTGGATAAAAGAGAATGAAGACAAGGATGATCGGCATTCAGTGATTGCTTTGTTTCGATGAGTACGATGTCTCAGCGAAGTCATTTGACATATTCAGAATCTTGGAGAATTGTTGGTAGGTTAGAAGGGTCCAAACTCAACCGAAGTAGCGCAAGCCATTGGAGTGTCACAAAGTGTCATTTCCAGGATCTGTAACCGTTTTTTGGAGAGTGGATGTGCAGGCCGAAGACCAGGGTAAGGTCGTAGACGGGCAACAACGCCCAATGAAGATCGGTATTTAGCGTTAACAGCTCTGAGACACCGAAACATGAACGCTACTCTTCTCCAACAACACCTTCGCTTGGCTACAGGCACCACGATTTCAACTCAGTCTGTCCGAAACCGGCTTCATGCTGTAGGTCTGTATGCTCGACGACCGATGGTATGTATTAGATTAACATCAAGGCATCGTCGCAACCGCAGAGAGTGTTCAACCGAGCTTGTCAACTGGAGGAGAAATGAATGTAGCAATATTCTCTTTTCTGACGAGTCCCGTTTTTCTGTGTTCCCGGATAATAGGCGTATTTTCATGTGGAGGGACCGTGGCAGTAAGAATAATCCTGCGTTCGTGCACGAAAGTGTCAGATTTGGCGGTGGAGGAGTGTTGGTGTACGGTGGCATCTCCATTGACGGGCGCACTGACCTCTACATTATTCGAGATGGAGCTCTGACTGGTCGCCGATATAGGGATGAGATCCTCAGACCTATTGTAGTCCCTTACGCTGCAGCAATCTGAGATAACTTCATTTTAATGGACGATAACTGCAGGCCACATCGTGCAAAGCTGGTGGAGGATTTCCTTTTCGAAGAAGGAATCGTTCGAATGGAATGGCCAGCGTGTTCTCCAGACATGAATCCAATCGAGCACGTTTGGGACGCTCTAGGAAGAAAAGTTTCTGGCCGCCAACAACCCCCACAAACTCTCCAAGAACTGGAAAGAGCTCTTCTGGAAGAGTGGGGCAGAATACCCCAACTCGTCATTAATAGCCCCATTGAGTCCATTCCTCAAAGGTGTTCAATGTTGCTGGCCGCTCGTGCAAACCATACCCCCTAATGAAAATGATTTTCTTTGAGGAAAACACCTTTTCTTTTTCTTTTTTTTTTCTCATATACACAAATTGTGTTTTTTTCCTTTTGTACAGAAATGCGCAATAAAATGCATTTTTTTTTGCCAAACATGTGTAGTGTATTCTCATATAACCTACTATGTCTGTCGATCATGTATCAATCAGCTAAAAAGTTTCCCAGATACAAAATCCACCTAAAACTGCAGTAACCTTTAATTGTTTTGAGCAGCGTATTTGAATTATTTTGTGTGTTCCTGTAAATGCTATGCACTAGTATTATGCGTGAAATGACTCATATCAATCCTCATCAACGTATATTAA
This sequence comes from Maratus speculifer, assembly GCA_964019185.1. Classification (NCBI taxonomy): domain Eukaryota; kingdom Metazoa; phylum Arthropoda; class Arachnida; order Araneae; family Salticidae; genus Maratus; species Maratus speculifer. The sequence continues at coordinate 229,066,969 of OZ025292.1, forward strand.
TTTGATTATATATGAAATCGTTTACCATAATTAAAATCTGTCGTAAATAATTCCCCCGTTTATTATTATGTATTAGTATTCTTTTGTGCGGCCCTGTAAATGAATAGTAACTATTCTTTTCGCTGCATATTTTACAAAATGCATATTTTAGTACACTTTGTAGATGCATATAACTTTGAAGATATTTGATAGGGTGTAACATCTTTAAAATTCATTTGAAACGATTTTCCCGCCATAGGCCGTAATGTAATGGAAAAGTTTTGACTGTCTCTGTAAATAAACTAATCATGGCAAAACCTTCATTTTCAATAGGGTTCGTGCTCGGGTAAACGCCATTAGTTTCCAAAAATATCACGAAAATCCGAGTATATTTACGAGAATTAGAGCGCGTCAGACGGCCAGACGGCCAGACAAACCGAATGTCACTACTTTGTTGGAACACATGTTTCAACTACTATATAACTACATGTTTCAACTTTGTTGGATAATGCTAAAAATGAAGATCTTTTGCATGACTCTGTCAAAACTAATGTAGCAAAATCGTTAAAACTGCAGATTATGATTAATCGGCTTATTGTAACTAACTGTGTTTATTTTTATGAATATAGCATGTATACTCGTGAAGAAGTTAAGATTTTGTTAAAAACGGTCCCAAATTTGACCAAGTTTTTTGCTTATAACTTGTAGAGTTCTTATTAAAAAAACAATGTTCTTTTCGTAAAACATGAGAAACAATATTAAATATTGTTGTCAAAAAAATATATTAATAATTGGTTGAAAAATGGATAGGTTTACTAAATAAAGTTTCAATGCGCATGCGTGAATTTATTCAAAATATAACTTGCATTATGCGATAGCTAAATATATAGAGCAACTTCTGTAAAAATCTCAAAAACATAGTTTGAAAATTCTGAAAATTATCATCGACAGAAAAAGATAAAAATCTGTTATTCCGAAAAGGAAGCAAAAATATGAGGGGCTGTATCCATATTCCATTAATTAGTGTCTGCACAATGTTGCGCGTACTGCTATAATTGGATACAACTGCTCATCTTTTTCCTTCATTTTGGGAATAACGGACTTTGATCTTATTCTATCGACGATAATTTTCAGAATTTTCAAGCTATATTATTGAGCCTTTCACACAAGTTGATCTATATATTTAGCCATCACATTATGCAAATTATATTTTTTATGAAGTTCAAGCATGCGCACTGAAACCGTATTTAGAAGACATGTTCAGCTTTTATACAAGTATTAATATTTTTTGAATTTGACAACAGGCTATTACATATAATGTTGTTTTTCATAGTTTCTGGAACGAACATTCTTTTTTATTAAGAACTCTGTAAATTTTAAGCAAAAAAAGTAAACGTGATAAAAACGTAAAATTTGGGACCGTTTTTATAAAAACCTTAATTTCTCTTCGAGTATGCATGTTATATTCATAAAAAATGGACACAGTTAATAACAATAAGCCTAAGTTAAATCATAATCTGGAGTTTAAACGATTTTGCTATATTAGTTTTGGCAGGGTCATCCAAAAGATATTCGCTCTTTTTCAAATTGTTGACGGTCCCCTATGGAGTTTGGTAAAAATATCTTCACAGAAATGTATGACCTTTTCGATTATGTTTACACACTTAGAATTTCATGATAATTTCTGGTGTATTTCTCTAGATATTTAACAAAACGTTTAAAATCGCAAGTGTCATGATTTTATTTGATGACACTGTGTTTTTCGTATATCACGTATTTACCGTATTTATCCACGTATTAAGAGGTCTCATCAGCCTTACTTTTTACTTGGTGTTGGAATTTATCAACTTGACACATTTATATTTTTTTAAGCCCCTATGAAACATAAATGCATAAATTCTTTTATATAGCAACTTAATATCCATTCTATGTATTTTTTAAAAATATTTTATATTTATTTTTTATGTTTAATTTTGATAAGAAATTTAAACTCATATGTCGTTATGTATACATTTTTTAACGTCCATTATATTTCCCATATAACTTAATATTCACTAATTTTTTATTCATCAAATTATTTATGTCATATATGATTTTAATTAATTTTTTGTTAAATTTTCAGCAGTGAAATTATGCTTGAAATGTCTTGATTGTACTATTTACGTATCACGTATTTACCGTAATTATTCACTTATTAAGGAGTGTCCTGAGCCTTTTTTTTTACCTGGGTGTCACATTAACTTTCTCAGTCCCTATGAAACATAAATGCATAAAGTTTTTCATATAGACAACTTAACATCTCGTCTATGTATTTTTTTAACATTCTATTTTGAAATTTTATTTTTTTATGTTTAATTTGATAAAAAAATTTAAATTGTTCTTTGACTGGCATTGACTGCGCGCAACATTTGTCCAAAACTAATAAAGCAATTTAATTGAAACTTGGAAAGGGTCAGTCCACATCAAACCAACCAAAGGACCTCAGGTTTTTGGATTTTGTTAATTTTTAGCTCATTTGTTGTACAAGAATAGTAGATAAAAAATACAAATTTGTAATTCTTTTCAACCATTTGTTTTTGAGTTATTAATTTTTGAAATTTTAAAAATTTAATGAAAGTTGAATTGTTTGGTAATCTTTAATCTGCTGTAACTTGGGAATTACTTAACCTAAAGAGTTGAAATTGAAGTCATTTTTTTTTTCATTTTTTATGCTGTTACATAGGATATATAGCACGACCAAATTATTTAAAAACATTTTTTTCTGTAAAAAATTTATGTAAAATTTAAAAAAATTCAAAAAAGGAATTTTTAATTTTGTTTAAAAAAATATTTTAATACCCTTTTAGCAACTTTTACGCCAAATGTCATGATGATACTCTTATGGTATCATACAAAATTATTTTCCATATCAATGATCGGCCAATTTATGTAAAAAAAATCTCATTATATTATGTTAAAAATCAAATTGACGATAAAAAGTAGTCTATTTTTGTTTCCAATATTCATATTTCTCATTCATGTTGGTCAAGTTCAATTATCAAAAAAATTTAGTATACATTTTGCTAGGTTTTATTATTTTGTTTAACACAGTAAACAAAATAACTTTTGACTGTAAATAATGTCAAATAAACTGTTTAACACAGTATTTTGTTTAACAGTAAAAATTAAAAGTAATCAAGATAAATAATATTTTGTATAATTGACAAGCTACATACTTTTTTAATTTATTTTCTTGGAATTTAAATAGAATTTTCTTTAAATTATTCTTAATCGAATATTACTTTTAATGAAATTTTACCTTTAAAAAAGGAATAAATTGGTAATAAATGAGTTAATTGAAGAAAATCTCAAAGTAGAGTTCAATAACACTGGACCAATTCTATGGCCTCTGTGCACACACACAGTCGTAGTTTATTACAAGGAAAAAGTGTTAATCTCAGATTGCTTAACACACACCACAGTCCTTTTACATGTTTTCCAGAGAAAGCTAATGGAATTTTTCAGAGCTATTTTCCCCACTTGAAGAAGCTATATTACTTTTGAGATGGCTGAGCAGCTCAATACAAAAACTGCAAGAATTTTGTTAATCTTTGCAATCATAAAGAAGGTTTTGATGGAATTGAGGCCGAGTGGCATTTTTATGCAACGGCACATGGTAAAGGTGTATGCGTTGGAGTTTGTGGCACGGTAACGAGGCTTGCTGCTAAAGCCAGCCTCCAAAGTCCAACAGACTACCAAATATTGTCACCTTTTAAAATTTTTCATTGGGGGGGGGGGGGGGGGGTGAGAAACATACTCTCTGTCACTTTTTTTGTGATTAATGAGGAATATGTTGAAGAACAAAAGGTGTTAAAATCAAGAATTTAGGAAGCTGTGGCAGTTGTTGGGAATCAAAAATTTCATGCTTTCGTCCCTCTCGATAAAGAAGATAAACTCTTTTCCTAACAATATGGAAAGACATAAAGTTCAGATGAGTGATAGTGATGAAGACGTTTTGTTGAAGAAATTGTGGAGTATATTGCTTGTGCCTATGAGAATGAGTGGTGGTTGGATGTATTCTCACAAAAGATCAGGTTGAAGATGACGTTAAAGTTTCTTTCCTTCATCCAAACGGACCATCTCTATCATTCACTTATCCTAGAAAAGCGGACATTTTGACGGTACCAAAATACTTTATTTTATGCAAACTACATCCAATCACTGTAACAGGCAGAACATACACAGTACCCAAAGTAGAAATGTAAAGAGCAGATCAATTTTTACATAAGAATAAAAAATACTTGTACTAAGATCTAAAAATTGAGCTCCTCTGTGCCAAATTGAGTTAATAAAAATCATTTGCTTATTAAACAACTAAAATTTATTATTTGTCTTTTAATAAAACCGGCTATTCTTAAATTTCTCCAATTTGTATTTGTTTCCATGTAAGTAACACTTCGGGCTAAACTGTGCAGCATACCTTAAATTATTTTACAGATTTACATGAACATTGAGACAAAAAATATTTTTTTTTTCTGTATGACACCATAGGAGTACCATCATAAAATTTGGCATAAAAGTTGCTAAAAGGGTGTTAAATGTAATATATTTTTTTCAAGAAAATCAAAAATTCCGATTTTGAATATTTTAAAACTTTATATAATTTTTTTACCAAAAAAAAAGAATTAAGCAACTTGGTCATATTATATATCTTATGAAACACCATAATAAACTGAAAAAAATTATGCAAAATATAATACTCTAGATAAAATAGTTTAGAAGTTATAACCGATTAAAGGTTACAAAACTATAAAAATTTTGTAAAATTTTCAAAATTTCAAAAATGTATAAATTTTTTTCTTTTTTTTTTTATGTAGAATTTTTAGAAAATTAGTTTAAATAGGACAGATTCTAAGTTGTCTATATTAAAAATTTTATGCATTTATATTTTATAGGGAATTAGAAAAAAATTAAATGTGATATGTTTCTAAATTGCACTAGCAGATAAAAAGTAAGATCCCTGATACCCTTTAGATATATTTATTCCATTTTACTTTGTCACGTGGAAATTTTGCAATAGAAAATTAATTATTGTGATGTGAACTTTATTGTTGCATTTTAATTGTTGGAAACTACTATAATGAAAATGGATTAAATTTAGTAAACGATTGTTGTTAAATTGGTAATTTTTTAATTAATTAAAATTTAAGTATAAATTATTTCGATACCAGATTACTTACATTTCACAATTCTCGCTTTCAAACTGTAGATTTCTGTAGAATTCATGCATTCAAACAAATTTTCCTTTTATGATATTATATATTAAATTATATATACATTAAATTAAAGCTCTTGATCGTTAACTTTAAGTTATTAGCATGAATGAATTCAACCGATGTATGAGTAATTTAAATTGCTTTTTTTTTTTTTTTTTTTTTTTTTTTTTTTTTTTTGCAAATAAAAGGCTTACAACAATATTAAAATGCTTACTTTTTAAAGTATTTTCCTATGGTATTAAATTCAAAGTTATAGTTGAAAAAGATTAAAGTAGACATTCAGAACTTAGTATCGATAACAGTAAATAAGTTCTATATAAGAATTAAGTTTAAATTTACATTTATATGACCGCTGCAATGGATATTGTGTAATCTTTTTACATGTATCTTACTGTTTTGTTTATCTTACAATAACTGTAACGTATCTGTACATGGTAAAAGACAGCTGTATTTTGTTATTGAATCATTATAAGTAAACATGTAATTTTACCGGAATTACAATAATTTCAAATACAGTAAATATGTGATGAAAAAAATTTTCTTAATCGAAAACTTTGACAAATTAACATGTTATTTATCCTGATTCCCTTCATTTACATATACGGGCTTAGTTTAATATAATTAAGTTAATTTTGAGAATCAATATATTTAGTATTATAAGTTAATAGGGTCAAATAAACAGAATTGTTTCACAGAAATAATTAAAACCTACATCTGCTGTCCTCACTTTGAAGCATTTTACCAATGTAAGATAAATTTAAATGGGATTAATGCATATAAACTAATTAGAATTCTGATGAAGCTCATGCATTTTAAAATAATGTGCAATGTTAATAAAATAAAGCATCAAAGATTCAATTGTAAAAGGTTAAGGCACATATTAATGTTTAATTAAAGTTACTTGATTATAGCCAGTACAATTATTAAAGAAATTTATTTTAAATTTTTGTGTACATGATGGTTATAATACTTTTTAACAGCCTTTTGCATCTATGTTATTTGTTGTATATGTTTCACATTTGTTACTATTTTCTACTGAGTTTAATAATTTTGAAAACTGGCATTTATTTTATTTTTTTTTATTTTTTACGGTTTTGATATTTAAAATTGAGGCTTTTTGAGTTTATTTCTTCTGATATAGAAATTATATTGATAAAGTAAAAACCCTAACCATAACATAAAAATTAAAATGAATAGGGTTTTTTTGTTTGTGTGTTCGTTTTTTTTTTTTTGAGAATATATATTCAGGTATATTTGTAAAGTTATATAGGGAAGAAAATTTTATTAGATCCTTACATAATGGAAGTTAAAACATTTTCTAGTCACTCAACAGTGCTGCAAAATCCTTGGGAGCATTTTTTTTTTCAAATTTCTGGTTTGTTTCGGAAAGCATTGAGTCTTGAGAAGCACGCTTTAGTAATATAATGTTAAAACCATTTAACGCTAGCTTGATATGCAAGTAGTAGATACATCAAAGTAGATATTTAAATTTTCTGATGCTAGCTCTCAATAGTTATTTTATTTTAAATCTATTTAAAGCCGCGATTTAAGACATTGACTAAATTGCGATTTCCGATGTATCGATTTAAGACGAATGATTACATCGGATTCCGATGTAAGTTTTAAATCGATTTAAGAGTTAAATCTATTTAAGGGCCTAAACAGACAGATATAAAAAAGTGCATGGTATCCCCGCGTTTGCCACACACACACTTATCATTATTTAGCTTTCCCATTTTGTAAACCAAAGTAGGGAACGCAACGTGTTTAAAATAAAATATGCAACTACTTGTGAGTAACAGATATAATTTAAACTATCATTAAGAATAACGATATAGATATTCCTATCTTTATTGCTTATAGAACATTGTTTTTCACAGACACAGATCTTATTTTGAAAGTAATACTTCAAATAACTCAGAAGAGCCAAAAGATTAACTACCTTGTCATAAATATCTTTAAGAATAATCGATTTGGTAAGTTTATCTTCATGTTCATTACCCACAATTCCAAAATGAGCCTTGATTTATCCCGTGTGCGCGCAAGTGCAGCAAAATATCATATACTAGCTTATCACATGTAAATAGATAGGGCAAAAAACAAATTCATGGTAGGATATTAGTGTATAAATAATATCCCAGTTCATTCTCAACACTGTACAGCCTCCAAGATTGCCCCTCTTTCTACCTGAAAAACAGAATTTTCAATGTTAAGCTTGATTCTGTATTTAAATGTTTTTTGATTTGTCAGATAAACTACAAAAGTAGCTCCAATTCCACTCAGCATGTGCGAGGAAAGAGAAAAAAAACATTGGATAGTTACGATCAAAAATAGATTTTCTTGCTGGATTCAGAAAATTCACATGATGTCTTTCACAGTAATTAAGGTAATAATAAGTTGGCACTCGTTTAGCCAAATCATCAGAATAAATAATAGTATCTTTCACCACTGCTTATGTACTTCCGTGGATCATATCACAAAGACGAGCAGAGTTAGAAAATCCTATTTCTATATGTATCAAAATCCCTATCAAAACACACAAAGCTTCTGTTGACGTTTAGAGATAAGTACAAATACTAGTCAGACTCGCTGGCAAGAAGACAATTTGCGTATTTAAGATCACGACACCAGAACTCATGCCCCTATGATATCTGTTTTTTAATACAATGTTGTACAAAACATTTAGTAGTTTGAAAGTATATATCTTACTCTCACTTTTCTCTTATTGCAAATGAAAAAAGTAAATTTACTTCTAATCATCTGAAGATGATCTAATAAATTGAAAACACTGTCTAGAAAAAACCGAAATAAACATTATCATTCAGAGGTATTGGTCTATCATTATGTTTAAAAATGGTATGTTTTTTTTCTCATTTAGAAGGCAGTTTGGAAGGATGCACTGTAAAAAGAAAAAAAAAATCTGTAAAGATTTTTCTAGTAATCTTGTATTCCAAGAACTTTTCATGAAACGGTATCAGAAAGAAAACTAGTGTAACCTTCTTCGATTACATAAAATTTTGCTTTTATCGTTATAAAAAAAGGCTCTTGAAATACACGTTTACTGGAAAAATTTTAGTAGCTTTACAGTTTTTTTTACTGTGTGTACTTTCGTTGTAAATATGTACATACCGTAAAATTCGTCACTTAACATACACCTGCGATTTTAGATTGTGTTTTTCTACTTTTAGATATATTCACCATATAAAGCACGCCCTTGTTTTTATACTAAGAAACCTAAAAATTATGTACATTAGAAATACTCTTGTCTTATGAAGTTATTTCTATAAATATCGTCTGCATTCATTTATGAGGAAAAAAGCATCACGAAGATATTATAATTTTCGTTTCCATTTTAATTTTTTTAATGTTTTTAGCAGCATTCTCTGTGTTTTTAAGTTTGTGATTTTTTATTTGAATATGAAAAAGATGATGGAATGTGTTAAGCTGTCAGTGGCGCGCTCGCTTTTTGATATGAAATAAAAACGTAATTACAGTCCATATTTGTTGTGTTAAATTTAAAGAACCAGCGTGTGTTATATTACTTATTAGTTTAAAAACGCTAAGAACAGAAGTCATTCATTCCAAAGAATTCATTAGGTTTTTAAAAATGGTATACTAAAGTAACAAGCGATTAAAAAAAAACAATTATTTTGAAACACAAGAATGCTTTACACATAATGTGAAAAAATATCTTATTTTCTACTTATTTACAAAATCCTAATTGTATGAACTTATACAACTAAAATTATTAAAAATGTTATTTTAATCTAAGAGCCGACAGCACAAAACCCTATGTCATCGAGCATAAGAAAAATAATTTTATTTTATGGAAGAGTAGTAACAGGGGAACCTATTGATCCAAGTGTGCCGGAAGTAAAGTGGTGCATAAGCCAAAAATTAATACCACTAGTGGATGGCTCGTATGTTTAGCATTGTGTTTGTCATGCAATCAAAAGTATGAAAATACGGAAAACTAGGTGCAGGAAATCACAATGCTAAGCTTATGAGTTAACCACTAGTGATATTAATTTTTGTCTTAGGCACCACTTCGCTTCCAGCAGATATGGATAATTAGATTCCCCTATTACTACTCTTCCATAAAATAAATTGTTTTTTCTTGTATTCGATGACAAGAAAAAACAATTTCTGTTGGCTCTTCGACTATTTCTAAAAGTTTACAGATTATTAAATAAAAAAATTTCTACCCTTCTTTTTCTTTTTTTTTTAATATATCATTTTATATTTAGAGTATAAGGCGTACCCATAAATTTCGAATTTAATTTTGGTATTAAATTTGTGATTTATACGCCGTATTTTACGGTACTTTAAATATTAACGAGTCGAAACACATGGAATCCGACGAATGAAAATGTTAAAAAAAACTGATTGTCTCAGTTTATCATAAGAAAAGATGCTTAAAATTACAATAATGAATTAATATTTAATAAAAATATTTTTTTTCCAAAATTAAGTTTGCCGGTGAGAATTTTCCATGTAAACATTCGCGTTTTTTACTTAAAGGTCTAATCTGAATGCCAGCAAAATCCAGAAATTTACTTTTAGCAGCATTCGCAGTAAACTATTTATTTTATCAAAGATAATGCATTTTCGCTTTGACAAAAAAATTCCATTTTCGCTATGACATAATTTTCACCCGGTGAAAAGTTCCCCAAGTTCTCTCAATTTCAGTGTCAGCGAAATGAAAACCATACTGAAATGTAAGTTTTTTGAGTAGAAATGCTTTATTTAAAATCATGACCTCATTTTCTGTTCAAAAGTTTTTTTAAAAATATCTTTAATTACAATAGGTTTTGACATTTATAATTATATAGTGATTTTTCATTTTTACCCTTATCTTTTCATTAATTGTAATAACTCGATTGCCAAAAAATATGAAGAAATTTCATAAAACAGCATTTTAAATTAAAATTAAACATAAAAATACGGTTATATTTTTTTAAAAAGTGAATGTGGGCGTATATAGTAAGTTGCTTTCATTTAAAAAAAATAATTATCAAAATTCGTTCTATAGAAAGGTTAGGCCAAATGACTAAAAAAACAGTCTGGACTTTTAATATATAGATTTTTACAATAAATTATATTGTTTTAAAATAAAATGATTAATAAAAATAAAAGAAGGAGAATTTATTGCTATATCGAGTTGAATACAAATGTATTTTTAATCACCGAAATTCGGTCTTCTCCGCAAATAATAAAAATGCTAAATTAAAATAAAATATTAAATTAAAATTATTAAAAATTCGATATTTAGGAAAAAGTACTATTCCTTAAAAGTCAAAAACTCTTTTGTTATTATTATTTGTATTATTTAATACATCATTACAAATTCCAGGAAAAATGCGCTATATATCCGGTTGCACCGGGAAAAGCTTCTTTAATTTAAAATCACACAATACTTTAAAAACAGTTTTTGTATCGCAAAAGAAGAAAATTACCCTAAAATGAACTCACATACCTAAAACTTAATCTGTCTTCTTTATTGTACAGTCTTTAAAATGTAGAAGTAAATTTAAACCAAAAGGATGCATTGTTATAAAATGAAGTTTAATATTATGTAACTCGAGACTCGCTTTAAATTGTAATTATTCAAATAGATGGGAGTCTTTAGAATATGTAAAAATTCATGAGCCAAATTTTAGTGCTGCTAAATAATCATAAAGATAAAATGAAATTTGTTTTATAAAGAAAAAAAATGACTTGTGCTTTTTATGTTTTACATCCTAAAAGTGTCTTTTCAAAGAATTCTGAAGGAAGTAATTATATAATTTTAATTTATAAGATAATTTTTTTATGTATGTTAATCGCTTATTCCAAAACTATGTGACCGACTCATATGATTTTTGTTTTAAATTAAAGAGGATAATCTCGAATTGGTACCATTTCCCTCTCATAAACATACATTCAGTATTTTTAAGTAATTAAAGAAGAACTATTTAAAGCAATTTAAAAGGAGTTTTGTATCGCAAAAGAGGAAAATTTTTTAAAGATGATCTCATATCTGTAAAACTTAATCTATCTTCCTTTATCATACAGTCTTTAAAAACTAGAAGTAAATTTAAACATAAAAGGAGCATTGTTATAAAATGAAGTTTAATGTTATGTAACTTGAGGCTCGCTTCAAATTGTAATTATTCAAATAGATGGAAGTTTTTAGAATATGTAAAATTCATGTGCCAAATTTTAGTGCTGCTAAATATTCATAAAGATAAAATTAAATTTGTTTTATAAAGAAAAAAAAATATGCTTTTTATGTTTTACATCATAAATGTGTCTTTTAAAAAGAATATATATTTATTGATTAGTTCGAAACTATGCTACCGATTCATGGGATTTTCATTTTAAATGAAAGAAGATTGGTAATACTTACGTTTTATTAAAATTGGTTTAGTACGTTTTTCGTAATGAAAGAAAAACTAAAAAGAAACTTAAAAAAAATAATTTCGCTCCAATTATATTTCAATGTTGGGCATTTCCATGAAAACTTGTTTGTCTGTTACATGCTATGAATTTTGGCTACCAGTATTTTAAAGTGAGAAAATGAGACATAGTTTATCGAAGATATATCATGAATTGAATAAGGCGAAGCAAACTTTTCGAAAATAACGGTGGCCAACAAGCATAGCGATTTTCAGTTGTGTAACAGACTAAAAAATTCGCAAGAAGAAGACAAGAAGACAAGAAGACACCCCACCGGGACCCCAACCGTTAGGTTTATGGGTTTTTACGTCCCGAGGGAAAAGTCCCTACCGCCATCCAACGAACACAAAGGCAATATGCGCCGCACAAACTGACAAGAAAATAGTAACAATAATAAAAATTACAACTAAAACAGTAATCTGTTTTGGAAAAATTACAGATGCAGTAAACAGGCAACATCGCCAACTGCCAACCCGACAAATTATTATAAAATATTTAACAAAAATTAAACAGGTAACAAGACATACAAACATTAATAATAGCAACAAACATTAATACAAACATTGTCAATACGCTACAATAAAAAAAAAAATATATAAAGAAAGACAAATTAAAAGTACAAATAAATAAAGAATTACAACAAGAATAATGATATTTACAGATGAGAAAAACTGAATCCACTGAGTATAAATTACAGATAAAGAAAGCTGACTATAAATTCATAGCATTGACATCAATACTAGGCTGACACATCAATACTTATAACGAATAATTGAATAGAGTCCATTCAAAATATTATAATTGTCCTTAAGTTTATGGTCAATGGCAGACAGCTAAAAAATTCGCATGGAAATGCCCTGTTGCAAACGATTGTCTCAGTCAAAAGCATAAAACTATGTATATGCGTTCATTTGCATCAGCATTATGTTATCGCCAAGTTCAGCACCATTTGGTAAAATAACTTCTAATTTGGCTACCAAAATAAGTAGTCATAAATATTGCAATAGCTGAGATTTTTGGCGGCATTTTCATTGAAATTCAATAAGAAAATCCATAAATGCATCAATCAACCAATCCCATCGAAATTTAGCATAAATACATGTGTATCTAATTAGTTACATCCTCCTTCTTTTGAAGTCGGTTAAAAAAATTTTTTTCTTTAATTCTCCATTAAAATGCACAAAAGTAAAAATAAAGTTTCCTACGTTATACAGGGTGCTCCAAAATCCTATCCTCAAATTCAGAGGGGTGACGGAAAAAAGAGAAAGAGTCATCATAGAACAATTGGTCGCTAGCCGCTTATTTGGTTACAAATACAAAGTATTTCTTTCTAAACGGATTGGTGGTAATTTCGAGAAAAAAATTGCGATAAAAATGAAGTGATATGCACATTGTTCGTGTGAAACATGATAACATTATGAAAAGATCTGAGAAAATACGCTGCATAAGCAACCAATGATACCATACGAACCAATATCATAATCCAAAATGTGGGACGTCTAGTGCATATCGCTGGCTCGTATAATGCAAACTTCTGACATTTTGGTTTAATTTTATAAAAATTCCTATTAATTGTTTTTTTTAGCATGCTTCAGTTTTCGGAATATTAGGATGAAAGTTAAACCGAAATAGATTTAGGATAGAAAGCCTTGTATTTTTGTTTAAATACGTAGTTTCTGAACCAATGTTCTAAGAGAAATTTCATCCTCTTGTTGTCTTTTTTTTTAAATGTTCTCCTAGCCGCTACCAGGTTGTATGTATTGTATTTTGTGTCGGCCGATTATCTACGCTATGGGATATAGGCCCTATGGGGAGGGATGCCCTTCGTGGGGGTCTTTCTAAGGGAACCTAACCCGTATTTACGCAAGGTTCGAAGAAAACCACGAAAACTCCGAACGGTTAGGCCGACGGCCGCGATTGGGTTCGAACCCAGCACCTGCCGTCTACCAGTTGAGAGGTCAGACCCTCTCGGCCACTGGTGGGGCTGCCGCTACCAGGAGGAAGATGTAGCTTTCATATTCCTTATTAAAAAATAATAATAAGTTTTATAATTTAACCACACAAAGCTCAAATTAGTGGAACACGATAATAGAAGATTCAATACTTATTTTTGTCAATACTGAATATGAATGGGAAATTTGAGAAATTAATCAACTTTATACAAGCTGGTTTTATTTAAAGCGATTGATATTTGATCGACAAATTCGGCGATATAATGGAGTGTCTGTCATTTTAAAACAACATGATGGGTTAAATTAACCAGTGGCTTTGATCGAGATCTTACTAAGCGCTGCGCACATGCTTACTCACATCAAAATTTGTTGATATATGAGAGTGCTGTCGCAATCAAATATATTTTTCCAAATGTCAATCCCTTTAAAAACTCAAACTGTTATATAAAAGACATTTTTAAACATAGACAAAACAAAAAAAAAAACTCCGTAATCCTTGTATTAAGATCAAACACTTCAAAAAAAATCTTTTTTTTTTTTTTTTTTTTTTTTTTTTTTTTTTTTTTTTTTACATTGTTAAAACAAAATCAAAAAAATTAAATGGCTGCCATTTTGAAACAAGAGGGCGGATGAAAATGACCAATGAACTCTGTTTAGACATCAATATATATTATCTACACACCAAATTACACCCAAATCAGTTCATAAATGTGCATATTATCAAGTGATAAAAATTAGACCATTCCAAAATGTCAGCCACACTAGAAATCCAAAGTGTGCAATTCAGCCATTGTTTAAGATATAGACAAAACAAAAGATGCTAATAATTCTTTCTACCCAAATCAGAAATACAAGAAAAAAATCATTTTCAATCTCTAATTTTTTGTACCTCATTTTAAATTTAAAATTTATAAAAAATTCAAATGTCTTCCATTTTAAAACAAAGTGGCGGATGAAGTTGGCCAATGAACTCGGCCGAGACATCTGTAAGTACTATGCACACACCAAGTTACATCCAAATAGATTCATTAATACAAGTCAAATTATACCAAGTGACAAAAATCAGATTATTTAAAATGTCAGCCATACTAGAAATTCAAATTGCTTTAACTCAGACACTTTTTAAGATACAGGCGAAACAAAAATACTGCACAGTCTTTGTATCAAACTAAAATACAAAAAAGATAAATCTCTTTTTAACTTCTAATATTTGGATATCTAATTTTAAATTCTAAATTAAATAAAATGGCCACCATTATTGAACAAGATTGGGGATGAAATTGGCCAATGAACTCGGTTCAAACATCGCTATGTACTATGTACACATCAATTTACATCCAAATCAGTTCATAAATACATGTGTTATGTCGTAACAAAATCAAACCTTTTCAGAATGTCAACCACACTTGAAATTCAAAGAGCTATAACTCAGCTCTTTTTAAAGATATAGACAAAACAAAAAATGCTCTGGAATATTTTACAAAGATCAGATGCACAGAAGTAAATTTTTAATTTCTAATTTTAATACATATGGGAACAAAAAAAACTTTGATTTTTCAAAAATTAGCCATTTTCGATTTGAAGTGAATATTTATGCATGTTATATTAAAAAATATATATTATTGTACTCATACATACATATGAGGGTGCTAAAGGGTACAAGTGAGAAATTGAAAAAGTTAACTAAGTGCAGTGACGACCTGGAAATATGCTTTTTTTTCTTTTCAGGTAATGAAATATAAATGGTTTTCTAACTATGCGCTAAATTCTAAGAGTCAAGAACGTTTCCCGAATAATTACCATCATTGATTATAAATTTAAAGAAAATTTAACCCTACTTTTTTCACAGTTATTGAAATAAGAGTTAGAAGACCACAAGGACACAAGTCACAGTTTCCTTTTTCCTTTCAGTCAATTATAATTGATGTTCAAATTCAATGTCAATTATATTTGAACTCAATTTATTTCAAATCAAATTTTTGTCACTTATACCCTTTGGCTTCTGATGTCCTCATATTATTCACACTTCTAAAAACTTGATAAACTTTAATCATTTCAAAATGATTTGCTTGCATTTAGACAAAAAACATGTTTCATAATCCATTATTCGAAACAATTTTATACATTTTAATTACTATAGGTTTGAATTTGAATATTCTGACGAATTTCATTTTCTCTAATGTAATTATGTATCATTATAAGAACCTAACATTAAAATAAACTGATTAAATTTTTCATATTTATTACCTTGTTAATCCAAATGTTAATATATTTTTATGATACATGCCAATCATTTTCTGCTTCTTAGATATTAAAAATGTAATGAAGGAAGAATTTCATCTACTTATTATTAATGTAATAAGACTGTGAAATTTTGACAATGAGATTTAAGAATCACATAGAAAATATATTTCAGACATTCATAAATATTCAGAACTGTGGGGTTCATTATTAAGAACTTTGCAAAATATAATAATATTTAAAAGTTTTATTTTTCGTTGGCCATATGACATGCCTTTATTTTTCAACAAAAATAACATCAGAATCGAAAGACGATATCATAATTAAAAACAGAGTAATAAAATATGTACATCATTTTAAATACTTTGGACGAGAACTTCAAGAGCAGATTGAATCAGAAGTAGAAATAAATAAAAGAGTAGAAAAACAAGGAAAGCAATATCAGCATTAAATTCAGTGTAATAGAACAGTAATATAATAATTAAGATTAAAAAATAAATTATAATACAATCATTGAAAATATTTTATTATATGATGCAGAAAGTTGGACAATCAATAAAGCAAATGAACAGAAACTGTTGGAAACAGAAATGAATTATTGGAGAAGATCGATATTAAAAAAAAAAAAAAAAAGACAAACATTGAAATAAGAAATCAGTTAAATTTGCGGACAAATATTATGCAGAAATGGATGAAAAAAGGTTGAAATATTTTGGACATGTGAAAAGGGTGGAAAGCAGTAGATTGCAAAAATCACTAATGAGCTGGAATTAAGGAACACAAGAGGAAGACCGCGAAAACGATTGAGTGATTGCATTAAACTAAATACGGAAAAAATTACTGAGAGAGGCAAAGATGGAGGATAGAGTTGAGTAGTGAAGGAAGTTACATTTGGCTTTTTGTTGAGGAAAACCTCATATATGGGAAATCTCCCAAAGAAATCAAAGAAGAAATAACAACATAGTTGTTATACTTTCTTAAGTAGTTTAAGACAACCATATGAAAATGAGGCAATAAAAGGTATCTTATACATAGACTTCTAGCTTTTGTGCTTTTTTTTTGCCATTTAGCTCTTTCGATTTATTCGATTTATTCGTTAAAAATTTAATTTTTAAAAGACTCATTAAATTTCATTTGTGGGGCAGATTTTCTTCATATTTCGACTGTTTTAACAATGTTATTATAAATACAATTTAAAACGACTATGTTAATATAAAAAAATCTGTAGTGTTTTTGTTATTTTTAAAGTATAGTTTATGTTTTAACAACTTACAAGTCAATACAGATGGGTATTTGTTTGAGTGTTGCTCCGAGGATATTTTGTCAGTTTTTTATGGAATGGTCCTGAAGCGAACAGATTATTTAGGTCTATGCAACTGTATCCTAAAATTAAAACAAATATACTAATATGAAAATACAGATTATTGTGTTACTTTTAATGTATAGTTTAAATTATTTAGTTTAAAGTATAAAGTTTATAAATATAGGTATTTATGTAACCGCAACATTATGTCCATTTCTCAAAAGATGCCCTATCTTCTTGTAGTTTGTATCATCTTACAAGTTTCTAAGTTTCAATTGATCAGTCTTGCTGAATCTAAATAATACTTTGTGCTTGTCTTTGGGCTCATATTCAAAAAAATTTTTTTAAGTTGTGTTGCAACTCTATGTCTATTGATTAAGAAAATGCTATTCTGGATAAAATTAAACCTTTACATAGTAATTTTTGATTTCGACGTTGTGTAAATTCAAATGTGTATTCTATTTACCATACAATTCATAAGAGCTGCACTATTAAAAGATAATTCAATGTTAATTATAAGAAAATGTAATTTTCTGCTAAAAAAAAGTCTAATAATTTCAGGAAACATACACTGTGTTTCAAAAATGACGTTCCATTCTAATGATAAAAATCCCCTTTCTATTGATTTTTTTCCTAGAAATGGATAGTTATTTTTCATAGGAATGGATCGTCATTTTGAAACACCCTGTTGTTATCTATTTTATCTTAGAAAATTAAGAATTTCAGTTTTTATGTACCTGTGAAATTGAATTGTGTATCAAATTGTATTTTCTCTAATCTAATGATGGTATTTCTATGGTAATAATTCCAAACGTTAACATAGTCTAATTAAAATTTCCGCATTTATTACCATCTTAAGTCGAATGATAATATCACACAATGATTCATTTCAGGTATTCTTTACTTTGTTGTGTATCAAAAGTATAATGCTGAGAGAGAAAATAAATTTTTCAAAGAGGGAATTACATCTATTCATTATTAATGAAATATGTCAGCGGCATTTGGACAATGTGTTAGGAAGAATCGCTTGAAAAATAGGTTCAGACATTTATAAAAATGACAACGCTGCTGTTAGTCACACACGGCTTGGCCAAATATAATTTCAACCGAAACTTTTATGTTTCGTAAGAGTTATTATAAATGTTGATATCTTAATGGAAGTCGTTAGAACTTCTTTCTTTATATCAAGCTAACAGAAACTCATCAGAGAATATAAAGTCCTTTTTGTTTAACATTTTAAACTTTTTTCATACTTTAGCTTACTCTATGAAAATTAAATTTCGTTAATTCATGACCCCCGAAAAACGTTTTGAGTAACTAATAATTTTATTTTATTTTTTCAAAAGTGTCACCAATACTAATGGTTATAAATAAAATTATTCTACAATTTTTTATTATAATTTAAATATTTGAAACGTATTTTGAAACATAATGATATTAATGAGATATATTAAACCTTTCTTTCTTTTATTATTGGTGGTTTGCAGCAATGACTTTTTAATTAGGACAATTTGAGTAATTGCTTAAAAACTTTTGCACATAAAAAGTCATTAATTGCACTTTAAAAATAATGCACCGCACAAATTCTTATATATGCCTCACTACTGGCTCAAACCTAATCGTCTAATTGTTTGGAGTTTTTAGTTATTTTCTTCGAACCTTTGATTTCCTTGCGTAAATACGAGTTAAGGTCCAGACAGACCTAAGTATTACTTGCGGTCACTCGTTGGCGTGACTGTTGTGACGCATGGTGTTTTTACAGAAAGGGGATTGTCCGGCAAAATAGGAATTTTTCCGTTAAGTAGGGTTGATCTGCATATCTCCTGTTTCTTTGCTCATTCTTCTCGTTCTATTAAGAAGAAACCGCTAAATTAACCCATACAAAAGGCACACAACACCTTTTTCAAGAATTCAGTTGACCAGAAGAAAATACGTATAAGACTGCAGCCTTAGGTTTCCTTACAATGACACTCCACGGAGGGCAGTCTTTCTCGTTACCTATATCCCACGTGTACATGACTGGCCACCATAACCAAGGCAATCGCAAATTCTTATAAATCCATTTGGCGAACATATTTTAAATTCGGATAAATTATTAACATTGTAAAACTATATTTATATAATCATATATAATCAGATTACGTATATAAAATACATGTTATAAAATCATAAAATATGCCCATTAAAATGCGCATTCAAATCGTTCACATGTCAATATTCATGATAAATCACATTTAATTACTAAATTATCAAGATTTACAATTTATTATTTAACAAGATTTAACATTTTTTGTCATTTTTTATGACAAAGGAAAAAA
Organism: Maratus speculifer; assembly: GCA_964019185.1. NCBI lineage: Eukaryota > Metazoa > Arthropoda > Arachnida > Araneae > Salticidae > Maratus > Maratus speculifer. The sequence continues at coordinate 229,086,455 of OZ025292.1, forward strand.
AATATAAAAACAAGATTATGTTATGAGTGCTTCATATTAAAGAAATCACTTAGAAACCTACATAAGCATTTGACAACTGAAGTACATTTCAGCCAATATCTAAGAACTTAAATAGGCATCAGGCAAAAATAAATTCCTTAAACAATTAATTTAGATTATCGATTTTATCAAATCTATAATAACATATAAAAATTTTTTGGGCCTCTACAGGATAATCAAAAATATATTCGTTTTCATCAATTTGTAAACTGTCCCTTCGATAAGACTTTCGAGAAAAAAAAATCTTTGCGAAAATAAGAGAATCACGAGAAAAAAAATCTTCGCATCTAATATGTTGTTTATACACTTGGAAGTTTCAGGATTGTTTCTAAAGTATTTTTTCTAGATATTTAACACCGGTCAGCATTGACCATATAGTGTATTATCATTGCGTAAATTTCAAGTAGTAAATCTGCTTAGTGATAAAAAAAAAAAAAAAAAAACACGATTTTGTAATATTTGTTAAATTTTAAATACAGCAGAATATGGAAATTAATTGTCTGTTGACATTATACTAATAGTCCAAGAGCAGGCAGCCCAAAACCCTATGTTATCGAGCACAAGAAAATAGCCTTTATTTTAAGGGAGAGTAATAATAGGAAAATCTAATGATCCATATCTGCTGAAAGTGAAGTGGTGCAGAAACCAAAAATTAATACTACAAGTGGCTTACCCGTAGGTTTATCATTGTGTTTTCTTGCTCCCAGTTTTCCATATTTTCCTATCTTTGATTGTACAGAAAACACAATGCTAAACCTGCGAGTAAACCACTAGTGGTATTAATTTTTGTCTTATGCACCACTTCACTTCCGGCAGACATGGATCATTAGATTTTCCTATTATTACTCTCCCTTAAAATAAAGGTTTTATTCTTGCGCACAATAACATAGGATTTTTTTTTTTTTTTTTTTTTTTTTTTTTTTTTTTTTTTTTTTTTTTGCTGTGTGCTCTTGGACTATAACATTGAAAATTAGAAACATGACGATTTATTTATCTTGTGAAGTTTTTTGATGATTTGGTAAAATAATTACAATATCACTAAATTTTGTATTAAAAATTTTCAAACATAGTTTTTCAATTAAGATAATATAAATGTTATAATTGTAGAATTCCAGTATAATTCTTTCGGAAAATAGCCTCTCATTAAGAGTAAAAGGAAATTAATTTTCTAATTTCTGTGTGCAGTTGCCAAATAGGCAAATTAATTGCTGGAGCCAGATTCATTTCATTTTACGGGTTTCATATCCTAGAAGAAATTGCTATCTGCATTTCTGAGTGACATGCAATTAAATATAGGAGATTGCGGAAATAATTGTATCATATTATTAAGCTTAATTCTTTCGCAGATAAAATTTCTTTAGATTCAATGAAAAAATTATGTGTTTATCACATTTATCCAAAATTAAAAACTAAAGAAAAATGTAAATTCAAGATTTTATTTTCTGGTATTTCATTTTTTGTAGCTTAGTTTTCATTATCTTTTATCAACGATGTATGATTATGTATATAAACTTGTTTCAATATATCCTATATACTGCAATGCAATAATTTTATGAGACATAATTCCTAAACTTGAAGGTTTCAAGCTCTGAAAAAATAATTTTTTTTTTCAAAGTGTCAAGTCTCATCATTAATGAAAACGTTTAACAAATATATTGCTATATGCTGTTGAGCCTGAATTAGAAAAACAAAACAAAAATTAAATTGAAAAAAAAGATGAAGGAAATAAGTTTTAAGAAAAAAAAATACATTGTTCAAAAGTCAAAAGCCAATTCTCTTTATACCTGACATTCTTTTTTTGACTTCAAACTTTATTATAGTACGTGTTCTTGTAATAATGTCCGTAAATTGGTCATATTATTTCACATGCGTGATACTTACAGAACCATCTTATATATATTTCCTTATAAATCTGAAATCACTGCTCCATTATTAACCTTAAATCCATGTCCTGGTCTTGATTTCCTACTTTCAAAGCCATTCTCACAAAGAGGATCACATTAGCCATCGAAATTAAAAGTCTCGTCACAATATGACGAATCTTCAAGTCATTTTATAAGTCATTTTTGTTTTAAATGTGTGCTTTGAAGGATTCCAGTGTAGATGTTCGAGGTGAGTTTGAAGTCTATTACCATATATACTACATCATGAAACCATTACTCGTATTAAGGCACAACACTAGTCACAGAAAAAAGACCCGTATGATAATGTAAAGTCTATGGGAGCGTTCTTTTCAAATACCTCGCTCAAATTTTAATATTTTTATTTGATATTTTTTGCATAGAGGTCATTTTCACCATTCGCTTATATTTCATTGTAACGGACTTGACAAGTAACGGATTTAACATTTCAAATAAAACTTTAAAAAAAACTATTAAAATTATTTTCAAAAAAATCTCGAATTACTGAAAAGTTTCTTGCAGGGTTTTAATAGTACACATCACTGGCAATCAATTTCATTACCCGTTAAATAGACAGAAAAAAATAAGAGCCTTAGACTTTTTGTTATATTGACAGTTTCATTCAAAATATGAAGAAATCCATAAAACATTATCTAGCTATAGGATTAACAAAACTTTCTTTCTTTGAAAAACATAAGTGTAAAACACGGGAATCAGTTACATTTTTCTCGAAATCAAAATTGATTTAACACTTAAAAATGATTTTGTACGAAAACTTGAAAGACAGTTTAATCTTATAGAGGATCTTCTAAAGTTTATAATAGACTTTAACATAAAATTCTGACCCTGATGATAGTAACGTGTTAATTGCATTTAAATGCAAAAAACAATTTTTTTATGTATCCAAACAAATTAAAAATTTGTTTGATTTATCAGTATAATAGATACTAAAATGTTTCAGAGAAATCTTTTCCCACCATTCGTCAAAATTCCTGTATATGCAACATTCTCTTATACTTTTCGACTGTTCAATCAGGCAACCGTGAAAACACATTTCGAAGCTTCCAGTTGAGAAATGTGTCTTACGTTTATCTCGTGTCATACTGTTTTCAAGAGAAACAATTTCTTCCTTTATTCTTTTCTAATATTTTTCTAGCTCATAAGAATTCATTAACGATAAGCTAATATGGTTTAAAAACATAAAACATTAAATTGAGCATAAATTTCAGAAATATTTTGAAACTAAGAAGAAAAAGTGATATCCTTTAAGAAGCAACTGAAGAAGTAGAAAAAAAAACCTTAAAATATTTATTCCCTGAGGAGATATTTTAAATACAAGAATGTATCTTACGCCCATAGACTTACCGAGGGGAATTTCGCCGCTGAGTGACTAGTACCCTTAGTGATGCTTTTATTAGTAATTTAATGCATTGCCAAATTATAATTATGTGATAAAAGATAAATATTATAAAAGGAAACGTCTTTTAATCGAAGTTTTCAGTGTTATAATAAAAAATACATCAAATAAACAATTAAACCTTCCCTTTAGGCGTGCAGTTTTCTTTAACCCTTCGGGACGACACTTTTTGTGTTAAATTGCAGTATTTTTAGCTTCAGTATTTTAATGAAAAAAAAAAACCTCTCAAATATCCGCCTCCATACTGATAATACGATATTTTCACAAAACTTTTGATAAGCTAATATTTGTAATGTTGGCTTAATAATAGGAAAGAAATTTTAAATTCCTTGTGTAACGAAGGGTGTGATTTTTCATGCTTCCAAAGTTTCCCAACCATTTGAACTTGAGTATCCATGACTGTTATCGTGGCAAGAGGGACAAGACTACTTTTATAGTGTAGGTCCTCGAAGGAGACCCGTTTGAAGACATGTTTACAATGGTATAAAGACATTAACTTCAAAATAGGACTTAACGCATTTTATTAAGGAGAAGAAGTATTTGTTATAAAATATATCTGAAGGCTGAAAAAAGTAATAGAAAAAGCGGACTGTAATGATAAAAAAAAAACAATCGTTCGCCTTTTATCTACCGAATTATGAATTCATGAAAATTTTACATTCTAAAGCATTTTACGTAAATAGTTTAAATAAATTAAAAGATTTACATACTCATTTAATAAATTTTTGAAGGATTTTAATTTACAAGGATTTTGAGCAATATATATAACCCCACTCAATTTTTTTATTTTAAAGTTTTTCTCAGTATTTTGTAGAATTATAAAATGTAGCAATATTATGTTCTTGAGCTATAATTATAGAAATATTTCCGGACTGAAAAATCCCCGTCCCCTCCCTCAGCGCCAAAAAAGCTGAAAAGATAACAAGGCAAAATAAATCAGCCTTTTAAAAATATTTTTGTTTTGTGTTACCAATAATCCTTTTGGAACAAATTAAAGTAATGTATCTGTAACTCATTCTAAACATTATTACAACTAATTGACGTATTAAAAGAATTTTATAATAAGTAACTTTAATGGTACTTATAAGTACCGTCGGTAGATAAAGGGTTAAACAGCAAGTCCAATACTTAAGTTCACAATAACTCTAAAATAATTACCTTTTCCAGTTAAAATCTTACCATAACGACAAACAACTAAAAACATTCCTTGATTCTTAATACTTCATTATTGGAAATGGAAAATTCAAATTTTACTACATCTTTCTAGCATAGATTCCAATTCTCCTCCTATGTTTTCAACAAAAGTTTAATTATATATTGTAAAAATAAAATAGATATATATTGTAAAAATAATGTATATAAAAATAATATATGTAATAAAATATATATTGTAAAAAAAAAAAATGATATAATGGCAGTCTAAATTAGGCTGACAACTATATATCCAATTCAATCAAAGTAAACAAACAATAGAGATTCGTTCACCGTGAGCAATTAAACATAATAAACGACGAAGGTTAATGAAATTTAAAGCGAATTTTCTAGAGAGCATTTAAAAAACAATTAATGTATTTGTGGTTTTTATAGCTATTAAACCACAAGTGCGAGTTTGTTTTTCGACATCACTCGTTTATAAAAGAACAAAATTAATTTTAGTTTTAGAATTGTGCCACACACTGTGAGCTCGCTGTTTACTGAATGCGAATCAATTTTTAAGCTATAGCTTACATATTTCGTGGATGCTGGAGAAGATTTCAACCTCTATCATTTAAAAAATGAGAAAAAACTTGCATCAAAATTGTAACATTGAATTATACAAAAATAAATAAATAAATAAATATATATATTTGTGAGATACAGGCGGCGAAAATTTGCTAGTAAATTTTTAACTGTTTCACTGATGAAATTCACAGTATTTTTTAAAACTTGCTTAGATATCCGCAACCAAAATTTTCAACCCAAAGAGTGTAGAATCAACACAAAAGTATAAAAATCCTCAAGAATGCAAAGTTTTTGTTGAATATACAAAAAAGGCTAGTAAGGATCTATTTAGTAAAATTGGAACAAAATATTGAGTTTGTTTTAATTGCATGCATTAGTTTTTGGAATAAAGCTTTTGCAAACATCGTGAAAAATCTAATATAGCAGCGCCAAATGTTGTGCGATTTATACAAAAACCTAATCAGTAACAGCTTACGCCTTTATCTAACTGAATCTCAAGTTTGAAGAAAATCCGTTGATTAATTCTTGGGATAGATCTAATTCGGTGATCCAAAAAAAAAAAAAAAAATGCAGCACAGCAGTTCAACTTGTTGCACGATATACAACAGCGAAAGCTAGTCAGCACCCGTTTATACCAATGTCTAATTTAATGTAAAATTTGATGAAACTCCGTGAGTTACATTTTGAGATAGAGCTATTGTGCAAATAGAAAAAATGCAGCATACATAGTATAGCCACCTGTTCGAAAATATATACAAAAAAAAAAAAAAAAAAAAAAACTAATCAGCTCCAGTTTATATCAAGGTCTATCTGAATCTAAAGTTTTGTGAAATTCTGTAATTTTACTCTTAAACTTTTAATTAACTTTGCGGTGGGGCGGGTAAATCATAAGTGAGAATAATTTGACCATTACAAAAAGCTCTATTGTTTGAAGACCAACTAAAGAAATACAAAATTTTTTTCTATAATTTGATTAAATACTAATAGTTTAAAAAACTTTCAAATCTATATATTTAGCAATATTTATTATTTAAATTTTAATAAGAAAATTCACGTTTGAAAAATATGAATTTTCGAATGTGCATTTTGCCCGCATGATTTTAAAAATATTACTTCAGATATATATTTAATACTGCATTTATTTATTTTCCCTACTTTATTTATTTATTTATTATACTTATTATACCATATTTTACATTGAACTTTAATTTAAATCATATTCAAATTAATTTGCATAATTAAAGGTTTTAAAGATCATATTCATTAACCCCTTCGGGACGAACGTCATTAACAGACTTTTTAATCTTTTATCACCAGTTTTTCAAACAAGAAAATTTTAACTAATTTAATCTGGAAAATTCTCGGATTAATAAGGTAAAATTTACAATAAAATTTTACTGGTGAGAATAATGAAGATTATGAGCACGTTATGTGGCATGTATACCAGTCGCACGTCCCATAGCGTCAAATTTAGTAACTCTATTTATTCAATAAAAAAATTCTATGACACAACACAGGTTAAATTGAGATTCCGTGTAAAATGTAGAATTATAATTAAATATAAATGCAACATTAAATACATATCTACAGTAGAACTTTTAAAATCTTGCGCACAAAATGCATATTTGAAAAATTCGTTTTTTTAAACGTCAATTTTGTTTTTAAAATTTAACTAATTAATATTGCTAAATATGTTTGAATTTTTTTTCTTAAACCATTAGTATTTTATGAAAGTGTGGAAAAAATTGTTGTATTCCATAAACTGATTTTAATCATGCAGAGTTTAGTAATGGTCAAGGTATTGTCATTTTCCGGTTGCTCACCTGATCTTCCCCCCTTTAAGAATATATGTTTAAAAAATAGCCAATATAAAATTTACTCAAAATATCTAAATTTTAAAATGTTGCTCTGTATATTAATATTGTGTGCAAAACAATATGTTTAGCACTGAAAACATTTGTGGAAGTTTTTGTTTTTCCACAAGAAAATGAACTAAAGTTTCCTGGAACTAATCCACGAAAAGTTGAAAACTACATTCGAACAACTGCACGAAAATGTCACGAAATTCAATAAAATTTCGAAGAATAGTTTTGAAAAATTACTTTCCGTTTTAAAATTATTTCAAATGCTGAGAACTTCAAGATGGCTTCCTTTCCAACTAATGAATTCTGTTACTTTCGTTGATGTATAGTTTTCTGCATCATTAAGTCCCGTCTTTCGGATTTAATTTATTAAAAGAATTATTTATCTTACGTGAAACCGTAAGTTATCATAGACCAAGGAAAATATAAAATGGCATTTCGTTTATATAATCTTAGAATAAGTCCGTATCTCTGCAACTTTTGGGTGCAGAGAAGCAAGGAAATGAAATTTTGACAATGATTAACGAGTGTGAATTTAATACTTTTAAGGGAGTTCACTTAATGTAAACTACAAAGTATCAAAATTAAAGGGTGAGATACTAGGAATGTAATTTGTGGTTACTTAAATTATTTACACAAATAAAATATGCATCAATGAATCACATATGGCATATTTTTAAATGTACATAACTACCTTTAAAACACAATTAATTGTGAAATAATAAATAAATAAATAAATAAATAAATAAATAAATAAATAAATAATAAATAATCCGAATTTCAGTTTTTGATTTCAGTCGTATTGGTTAGATTTCTACATTTCTAGATTATGATTTTATATTGCTTATATAATTCCCTTACAGATATTCGAAAGTTAGTATTTGAAAATTAGTAAATTAGTCAATATTAAAGACATAATGTGGTTTACTATAGGTACCGGGTGTCCTAAAAATGACTGATTGATTTTAAAATTCAATAACTTGCAAACGGTGACAGCTATTTAAAAAATTTTTGCAGGAGGGTTATGCATATTGTCAAGAGTTTTTTAACCGATATTTTTTATTTTAGTTCGCATCTCAAACAATAGGTGGCGCTGACAGCGATCGAAGGCCATGTGATCAAAGCTGAGTGAAGCCTGGCCTTCAATCGCCGTCAGCGCCACCTATTGTTTGAGATGCGAACTAAAATAAAAAAAATACGGTAAAAAAACTCCTGACATTATACAATAACCCTCCTGCAAAAATGTTTTAAATAGATTTCACCGTTTGCAAGTTATTGAATTTTAAAATCCATCAGTCATTTTTGGGACACCCGGTATGTATGTACATACCCACTTCTCAGAAAATAAAAACATGGAATTGAGTATTTTCTTTAAAAATATTACCAGGTTACATAAGATTTTAAGTTATTGTCACAAACGACTATTTTCGTTAGTTGGGCTGCCATGATTTTTTCATTTGAATGGAACTTTTTTCAATTAGTTTGACTTCATTCACCACTGTCAAGAACGCTGCGGTTAGTTTTGAAATTGATAAATAGGATCAATTATAAATTTGAATATCAATTTGCATAAAATGGTCAAGTTTAAAATGTCGTTGTTTTTCACAACAACGCTATAGACAATATGATAGGTCTAGAATAAAAAAATCTATTTGTTTGAAATTAATTGAAAACCACGGAGATTCACAATCTAGAGAAATTAGACGCTTATATTTTATGTTTTGAACGATTTTTAGGTATTTTCAGTAACAGGTTTTAATCCTTTTCTCTTTTTTAATGCGTCATCATGCATTATTTATTTTTTAAATTAAAATTGTTTATTTTATTCATTAAGTTATACATGAATTTTCTATTAAGTATTTATCGAATACTAATTTTCGTAAAATAATTCAAAAATAGTTTTTGCAGGTAATTTATGTTTATATAGCACCAAATGATGAAATATTAAAAAAAATAACCGTGCTCCTTTTATATGTGATTACGTCAAATGAATATTGTCCATAAAATATTTTATTTTTTATCTTTAAGATTTGTGTGTAAATATGTAATTGAATAAATTTATCGAAATATTAATTTGCTTTAAATTTTAATAGAATTTTTTTCTTAAAAACAGCTCATTTTTTTCTTGCTATGAATGCAAGAAAGAAAATTGCGAATGACGTCATTTCATTTTATAATTAAAATTGAAAAGAAATCCAAGGGATTAAATTTTTATCGATTTGCATTCATTTGGAGAATTATTATTGTCGTTCGCATCCGTTGCATCCGTCTCCAGTATACTTCTATGAAAGAAAGTTTATTAACAATAATATATTGTTCTTTAGATATATAGATGACATAATTATTCTTTCCCTTAACGATAATAAATCTCTTATGCGGTAAATTATCCTTTTATCTCGAACTGAGTACTTCATATCTTAATTATTTTAGATTTTTTTTATGTTAACATAAATATTTCACATAATAATACTCTCACATTTAATATTTATGATAAACAAAATGATTTTTAATTTAATGTAATTAACTTCACTAATTTCAACTCACGCTAACGTATTTCCAAAAATATTGCTCTAAATCATTACCTTCGTCTAAACGTGTATGTTCCTCCCAATTTAAACTAAGGTACCCTGGGGTAATAACGCCACGTTAAGGTTCTACCAATTTTCACGGCTTAGTTTTAGATTGTATTTTTAAAACAAATATAGGATATGATACAGCAACTCATTGACTATCTATATAAAATAAAATAATTTAATAAATATGTATTCATAAAATGTAATGGCTTTTTTCCTTGACCAATGCTATTTGGCGTTATTACCCACCTATATGGGTAATAACGCCATGCAAACAAAACTATGAAATAAGATGGAATAATTGCATGTAGATAGCCCAATTCTAAAAATACAAATTCTACAAACTTAGAAATTGACAAATTGCATTCTATGCTATTGAAAATGTTAAATTTTTTGTGAAAGTGTAAGAAAAATAAAGGTGTGGTGTGGGAGGGGGGGGGGATGAGGCAAAAGAATATCAGACCGTGAGCTTCTTTTTTCTTAAAAAGGACCGCTTAAATAGAAATATGAGAAACATTTCACAGTTTTAACTGTGTTTATTTGAATCAGTATTTAGGATGTAGCTCGCCCACTGTAGGGAATCAACCGGGGTATTAATGTCAAGGATTGGCGTTATTACCCCGGTGTAGTTATTGCGCAGTACATTTTAAATTACAAATTATCTCGAGAAGATATCCAAAATCTTTAACAACATTTTAAAAGTACATGAAATGCACTACAAATTTATGTAATTAACAAAGTATTTCCGGATAAAAAGATAGTCTTCACATCACAAAACGTATCTCGCAAATTTTAGATCAAATGTTAATTTTAGTTGTTTGTAAAAACAATAAGACCTAAAAATGAAACAAATTAACTTGAAGCTGCTTTTTGCGATTTATATGACTCAAAACCCTTCTGCGCAGAGCACATGGGTATCATTTACCAGATTATTTCATAATTATGCAAAATATAAGCAATTGGCGTTATTACCCCGCCTGGCGTTATTACCCCAGGGTACCTTATATAGCAAAAAGTGATCGGTCACTTGCTATTTTAAACATTTAGTTAAATATCTAGAAAAAATACATTTGGATGGCACCGTTTTTTTTATTAGTTTCAAGTATTGGCTTTTGTATTTTTTATTTCATTTCATTTGTTCATTGTTTTTTTTTCCTTTATTCTACAATTCTTTCAACTGTTTTTCTCTTCCGGTGTTTTATAAGGAGCTTAATTTTGTCTCTTTAAGATTATTGCAGACAAAATTCGACGACTTTTCTATGATATAGTATGCATAGCACCTCTGATGAATCTGTATGCTACTCATAGTTCTAAGTCTTCTCCATTTTTGTTAATTCTGTATTTCTATTTATCCATTTATTTTTTCCTTAATTATTTATATTTACGGTTGTGTTTCAGATTCTGTGATATATATACATATATCTGCAGGGTCATCGAAAAAGTTATTTTTGATCCTGAAATGAAACAACTAAAGTATTAATAAAGATAAATGATTTATTTTTAGATTGTTAGATTGGTAAAATGTATTGCTTTTTTGCATTATTTAGAAAATTTGGCGAAATATGAGTTGTCATCTATCTCCTGCCAGGTTCACTTTAAATTGATAAAACCAACAAACAATGGTTTTGTTTGTAGGTTTGAATTTGTTTCAAATGCGTGGCAAAAACGGTGTTGTATCATAATTATTTAAACTCGGCCTACAAACATACATTCTCTGCACTTTTCGTTGTTCATGTCTTTTTTTTATGTCTATTATTATTTTTTTTTATTATTTAGCCCATTTCGTATCTACCATGCAACTGTATTTGTGCATACTGATGCGTCCTTAAATGGAGACTTTAGACTACAGTAACTTATAATATTTTCGTGCCGCTGCAGTGATATTGCTTTTTATTTCTTTCTGTTTTATGTATTTATTTTATTAAACAACCAGTTTTTCTTTTAAATGTTGCTTTTTGAGAAATAACTTGAATTTAAAATATCATTTTTTCGAATAATAAAAATATCATATCTATAAATATATTTCTTGATAAAAGATTATTTATTATATCATGTATTATTATATTCTATTAATTATTTTATAGATAAATTAATTTTAATATTGATTTACATTAAATTGTATATTAAATATATATTTTATCGCCAGTACTCTAATGCTCAATAATAGATGATGTCGAAATTCTCATAAGAGAATTTCGATAATATGACTGCGCTTCCAAGAATGACTTTTTTTAAAAATCTGTGTATACATGAGTTTATATTTTTTGATGTTTTGATTATGTTAACTTCACATTATTTTCTCAGGATTTATAAAATTGCATTTCTTTAACTCTTTATTTGATTTTTTTATTCTCTATGACTTACAAATATAATTTCTTCAATAAGGCGAAAGATATATGAAAATGTTAAGTAAAATTTTTTTCTTAATTTCCCAAATTAGTTGAAAGAATTTTTTTTGTTGTTTTAATTAAGATGAAAAAAAAATACACATTCAAAAAATAATGCCGAATACGATTTCTAGACCTAAGACATTACAGAAACTCTATATTTTATCTACGCTACTCTAGTGCAGCCGAAAATAAGTGCTCCAATTCTCACAGGACAATATATTTTATCGAACTTTTTGAATTTTTTTGCTATCTCTGTATTTCTACATTATATGTGATTTTAATTCTGAGTTAAATAAACATTTTTTTTCTCTACTAAGAAGTTGAAAGTGTGTACTTGTTTAATTTTTTGAAAATCATTGATTTTCCCATTTTTTTCTTTTTAATTACACTTTTGAAATGAAATTAGCCAAAAAAAGTTTAAATTATATTAATTGCTTAAACATTTATAGAAGTAACTTATGTGCTTAGTACAGGAGTCGGCAAGTAATTTTAAGCTGGTTCCGAATAAAACAAATATATATATATGTATCAAGGTCCAGAGAAGAAACACACAAATAATATAAGTACTTATTACTTTTATTTTACCATACACATACATACATTAAAAAATTGATAACTTAGGTATATGCTCTGCATGCACACATATACATTCTGAAAATTTATGCTAGAATAAAATCTGAAAAGCTGGTATTCGGTAAAATTCAAATGCGAAAAAATACACCTGGTATCTTGAGCAAGTTTGTAGGCACTACTGGTCATTAAAGTTGCAACCCCATGAAAAAAAAGAAAATACAAAAAAGATATTTATTGTGCGTAGATAGTATGGCATGAAAACAAAATAAATTTGTAAGCAGTTTGAGGGCTTACAAAGGTGCGAAATTGGTATAAACAGCTGACGTCCTGGTAGTTAAAATGGTCCTTACTAGGTTTGTCATGACAGAAATGGCCAACTCATTTTATGCTGCTTCAAAACTATGCCGCACTTCATCAACTGTATCAAGTGGAGAGGGTTGACAGGTCAGTTTCTCAGCAATTCATGTCCACATGTTTTCGACGAGTGACAGATCAGGTGACGGTGCAGTCCAGAGCATTAATCGAATACTTGTGTATCAAGGAAGATCAGAATACGACGTACAACATGTGGTCATTCCTTATCTTATTAGAAGATGGCGTTTGACAGGCTTCGAAGACAAATCACAACAATTGGACGTAATATGTCTGAAATGTACCAGTCTGCTTTCAAATCTCTTTGATGAAGAGACGTGCGTGTAGTTTACCCAATGGCTGCCCAAACCATCACTCTTGGTGAAGGACCCCTATACCGATATCGGATGAGGGAGTTGATAAGATATCTCCTCGGAGCCTTCTGACACGTATACGCCCATCAGATTATTGCACGCAGATATGAAACTCGTCTGAAAACATGGCATTGTGCCACTTCTGTATTTGTCGTTCGCTGCATCAGAGTAATTTTTGTATACGTTACATCTTCCAGGAAAGATGCAGTATTGTTTGCCGTGCTGGCAATACACGCTGCTGCGAATTCCGTTGCACAGTGAGAGCGGATACTGGGTATGCTGTAAACATGTCCATTTCCGGATTAATGATCTGATGTTGTTGTAGTGTTTTCAGGGTCGATCTTATAAGATATCTGTCCTCCCGGGCGTTTATCATGGGAGGGTGTTGAGATCTTGTATGCAGTTCAGTATGACCATCAACAACCCATTGCTTCCATATTTGCATGACAATGATTAAATTTCAACCAGAACGACGGGTGATTTCAGGAAACGTTAACCCACACACTCGACAGATAACATTACAATACTGTCACATTCTTAAATGCATTTATTCTTATCATTCTAGGCATAACACAATATTGTGGACAAACGGCGATCTTACAAAACGCTTTTTGAATGAGAAATTCACTACGTAACATTTCTTTTATCCAATGCTTTAGATTTATTTTCTTCCATGTCTTAACGTGTTGTCTAAATGAGCTGAAAAACGAACGATTTCCATATTCTAACCTCTTATTCATTTCATGCAATTTTTGATATTTGTCAGATCATTCCTTCCAGGTGTGTTGCCAGCAATTTTAATGGCCAGCAGTGTAGTTTGGTTGACGTAGTAAACAGGAAATGCGAGGATTGTCTTTAAAGTAGACGCTTGTTATTAAAAAATTAATTTTAGAGAAAGTTATTTCACATACATATGTGGTTCTAAACATAGTAGCCAGCTTAACAGTTTATGTCAGATACACGATTAGAGTAAAAATTTTTAAGGGGATACAGTTTTATACCAATGCAATATATAGTATATATAGCTTCTTGGAAATTATTTCCATTTAAAGTACAAATTCGTAGCCACATCAGACCATTCTGCATTAATAAATTATTTATCCAAGACCTTCTGTCTTCCTGACGTGAAATTCAGTTATTCTGTAGCTGACAGAGTGAGCTTAATCCAATAACATGATCTCAAAAATTTCTTCACTTCATTCTCTTTTCTAATGACTAAAAATTTTTCTTATGTACGAAGAAAACCTTTTTTTAGTACGGTCTTATCTAGGTCAGACTATCTGAAAACTTTAAATTTTTTAACAATCGAACGGCAATTCCTTTTTTAATGGTTAAACAGACATTCTATTTCTATATCAATAATGTTTTTTTAATTAAGGCAAATTCTTAAAAAAGTAATGAAAATTCTTTAAATTTTATTGAAAGAAAATTATTATTAAAAAAAATTTTTATTCATAAACATGTTTTCAGAAACTTTTTTCAAGAATTGCTTATTCTATATCAATTGTTTGGGCATTATCTAAATAATTTACGTGCTTAATCCCATAACTTGATTAGGCGTTTATGTAAAAAACATTTAGTATTTTTATTCTCTTTTTTAATGACAACATATTTTTTAATGAATGAAAAAAATATAAATCGATAATGTAAATACTAAAAGCAAGTTCAGACATTGGAGATTTTTTTTTATTTTATTTAAAGCCTAAATTCCTTTTGTCTTTAAATAAAATTAATAAAATTTTGGCTTAGAAAAAATTATTTTTTGAATCAATAGTGGAAATGATTTTAAATTAACTGAAACAAAACTATTATTTCATGAATGGTAAAAGTTACAATCATATTTTTTTTCCGAAATGTTTTTCTAGAACATTACAATACATGTACATTTTAAGAATAGAACTCTAATGCAATATAAAATAAAGGCTTCAATCCTTCTAACATAATTTTTTATCTATTTTCTACTAATATTTATCTTTTAATCTCTGTATAAACATTAAATACCTTTTCAAACCTGAAGTAAACGTACTTTCTTTCTTCTACTATAGATTTGCGTGGTTGTGTTTGTTCTAGTTCTTTGATTTTCGTCTCATTCTTTTATGCTAAAGTTAAGCAAAAGATAAAATATTTTCTGTGTATCATACATATGATCTCAATTTTTTTCACAATTAATTATTTTATTAATAATATGGAATTAAAATTATGTTTAAAATAAATTATTGTATATAAAATACTAAGATGAAACTCAATATTTTGAAAATGGTAATTCATTTTTTAATGGTTTAACCCGGGAGTACACGCGGACCCGGTGTGTGTAGGATTTTTGCAATTGTAACCATTTATCTTTTAAAAGTAATCTTCATCTTATTTTATTGCAAAATTTGTAAGGATTGTCTCCGCCTAAATAAAATAACGGTTGTAATTTGATTTCATTGGTGACAAAGTTAAAACCATTTCTACCCTGGGTAAGCGCGCGTCCCCCCGGGTTGACAGACATTATTTTGCTGTATCAATAATGATTTGTTTTTTTTAAATTTAGTTAAATTTATAAAAATTAATGAAAATTGTTTAAATATAATTGAAAGAAAATTATTCTTTTAAGAATGTTAAAAAATACATTTATAAACATGCTTTCGGAAACTTTTTTCAAGAATTGTTTAAAACGTATCAGTTATTTACGCATTATCTAAATAATTTTCGTGCTTAGTCCCATAACTTGATTAGTCGTTAACGTAAAAAACAAATATACTTTTTATTCACATTTTTATTGACAAAATATTTATTAATGTATGAAAAAAAACAATTTTTTAATCGATAATGGAAATCCTGTAGCAAGCTCAGACATTGGAATTTTTTTAAAGTCTAAATGGAAATTCCTTTTGTTAACGGCTTGGTAGAAGTTATTTTTTTTAATAGATAATAGAATTTTTTTTATTAACTGAAACAAAACTATTGTTTCAAGAATGATAAAAAGTACAATATTTTTTTTCCGGTAGATTACAATGCCTGTACTTTTTACGAATAAAACTAATGTAATAGAAAAAAAAAAGTCCGAATTTTCCTATCATAATACGTTTCATCCGTTTTCTACAAACGTTAATCTTTGTATAAACATCAAATGCCTTTTACAAACCTAAGGTAGATCTACTTTCTTTCCTTTGCTGTGAATTTACCAGGTTTTGTTTTATTCTTTGATTTTAGTCTGATTCTTTTAAGCTACAATTAAACAAAATATTAAAAATATATATTATGTGTTTCCTATATACATTCTAAATTTTCCTAACACCATTAAAAATAATATGAAGCGATTTTTTCTGATTGAATGTAATGTTACGCAATACTTTTGACCGTTCGTCTAATTATAAATTCTACACGCTACTACTTAATCGACCTGGCTACTGTAAAGGTCAATAAAAATACATAACATTAAGACTGTTTTAAGTATATTTACGAATATTAGAGCTCGAATAGAACGGAAGACAAAACAAAATCATGAACACTTTTCAACTGTGCTTTAGAAAGTGTTAAAAATTATTACAACATTTTAAATAATTTCTGAGATATTATAAAAAATGTATAAATCTGAAAATGTGACAGTTAAAATATAGTGCTGTTTAAAAGAAATTACTTTAAGTTATTTAAAATAATTAAGATCTAATATGGCCAACAACTAGTCCGGTGACAGCCAAACACTGGATTCGAAAGGCCGAATGCTAGATAATTTGACATTTTTATATTTAACTTTCTATAAATAAAAACTGTAATCAGTTCTTAAAAAGTAATTGCTGAAACAGTAAAACAAAAGTATACATTAACAAAAGTCACTAATAAAAATGGTATACTCCTTTTTAAAATTTCGCTTTAATCTTTATGCAAAATACATATCGCTTAAATGAACAATTATTTGTGTTGTTACCCTATATTAATATAATTTTAGGTGCGTTCGTAATTATGTAAGTACCTAGCACATATAGCCGCCGTTTAGTCCGTCCAGCCATCTAACAGTCTGTCCGCATATAACCGAGCAAAAACTGCCCAACCGAATCATTGAAAATTTAAAATATATATTTGTTTCATAATTCTGTAGAGTCATTTCAAATTTAATGGAAATCGGATGCATATTTTAATTACAGGGATAATCAAAATAATTCCGTTACATAAAAGCCCATGGAAAAAAATTGTTTCAAGTGCATTTTAATGATGCAACACTCTTTCGAACAATATAATTGATATGTATCTATGCTGTGCATACTAAAATATACATTCTGTACAGTTTGTGGTCCAAAGAATATCTTTTATTAATTTAAAGAGTCACACAAATGTATTCCATTACATAATAATATAGGAGAAACGTTGTTTGTGTTTTAATTATACTAAATTACTTCATATTTTATTAAACTGATATACGTTGCTGAGATTTACTACAAGTTACTTCCCATATAATAGAAAGCCGACGGTACTTACAGGGACACACAAAAGATTTCGTCAACTATACTGTACCCGGATTACTTTGAACTATTACACTAAGTTCTGAATATTTTAAAAACTTCATTATAGTACGAACGCACCTCATTTGCTACGTCTGACGTACATGTTCCGATTTGTTAAATTTATATTTTAATTTAATTGCTATATATGTCAAAAAAAAAACTTACATAAAAGTAATCCAAAATACTGAACCGTTAAAATTTTTATATGCAAATTCGTATAGAGAATAAAACAATGGGAGTAGTTGTGGAAGTTTAATAGTTTTTATTTTTCATCCAGATATATGAATTAAATTTTCCTTGAACTAATTCACCAAAAGTTGAAAACTGCGTTCCAACAACTGCACGAGAATATCACGAAATTCAATAAAGTTTTCAAGAATAGTTTTGAAAAATTACTTTTCGTTTTAAAATTATTGCAAATGTTGAGATACTGTGAGATGGCTTTCTTTTCAAGTAATGAATTATGTTACTTTCTTTAATGTATAGTTTTATACATTATTACAGAACCGTCATCTGGATTCAAGAATTGTTTATCTTACGTGAAGCTGTAAGTTCTCACGGATTCAAAATTGTGTAAAATTGTATTTTGTTTATAAAATTTTTTAATATATCTTTGCAGCTTTAGGGTGCATAAAAGCATGGAAATGAAATTTTGACATTGATTAACGAGAGTGAACCAAAAACTTTCAAGGGAGTTCGCTTAATATATTCTACAATGACTAAAATTAAAGTACAATGTATCTAGTAATGTAATTTGTGATTTCTTTAATTTTCTCACAAATGTATCTCTTTGACTGAAGCACATGTGTTATAGTTTTAAAAATAATTGAATACCTTTATAGCTTATATTTCGTCCATTAGAATCAATTTTACAATTTTGGTGTATTTACAAACATTAGAATATTAGTATTATTAAAGATATAATACGATGTTGAAATATTACTTTTAGAATTTTATTTATTTATTTTATATTTTTTGAAAAAATATTTTTAAACAGTTTTCTTCAATGCAAAATATTTTCATAAAGCGATATACATTATTTTTTAAATGCTTAAAATGATTGAATTAGAGAATGATGCTCTCCTACGATTATAGTTAATCCTTCCGGACCTGGTGTGCTAATATTAGTGCATGTCTTTTAAAGGAGTATTACTTTGTTTATAAGAAATATTTTTGTTACTATCAGCAGTAATCTTGTAATTGTAATAATGTTATTATATGTTTATGCATTTACTATATGACTTCATTTATTTTTAGGCATTCAGTAATAATAATTATTATTATTATTTACCTTACTCCTTTTTCGCCCTTTGTGTTTCTTTTTTTTAAGCATATATTTCACTCTTTAAATTTAAATTAAAAGTTATTTTCCTGAAAATAAATTGTGTAATAAAGCACAATACTTATTAGAAATTTGTAATATGAATTAATTCTTACTATAATACAATATTTTCTAAACATCTCTAAAAATTCTTCCTTAGCTTATTGTCATATTAATATGAATTGAATAGTATGTAAAACAAAAAACATTCGTTATTGTTCAGACAATGAAATATTCGTTAAAAAATAATTAATCTATTTGGAAAGCTATGGTGTCAATGTTATTAACGTAAAAGAATTTTTTTTTTCTAAAAACTGAAAAAAATCGGACCCGAAAGGGTTAATGTTATTCCAATTTGCTTGAAAATAAAAATAATGGTTATAGATTGTGAAAAGCGTATAAGAATTTTGAGTGTTTTATAACGTTACCTTATATAATTTTTTTAATAATAAGTTTACAGTCATGAACGTGATTCATTCTCGGAATGAATTTTTAATCATCATTATATAATTTATTGAATAACATTATATTATTTTAATATTTTGCGTAGGTGAAAGTTATTTGTATGTATGCTTTTAGACTATGTTTGAAATTATTTAGGAATAATTTTACATATTGATCCAAACTTTTAACCATTGTTTATTATATAATGACATAAACATAAATATTTTAGAAAACTTTTCCGAAGATACGTGGATACCTTAATCCTTAACATCAAAATTCTGAAATTAAAATTTGATGATTGATACTACGCATTTTTGGAGAAGAGGGATAATCGATTTATACAGCCATAATATATATATACAGTGTTCTCGCTGACATTTGACCAACGTTAGTAATTTGGCTAATTAAAAATAAAACGCATTCGCCAAACGAAAAAAGTAATAGCCAAATAGATTCGCCGTGCAGCAGAAAAAAATAAAAAAAAAAGGCCTTCAATTCTTTAAAGTATTCCCTTATTTTCAATATGTTCTAAAATAACCCAAGTTTTTATAACTGTGACAGCTATTGTTATTAATCTAATTTTAACAATCCGCTACAAATATATTAAAAATATTTATATGTTAAATATATATGCATATGTATGAAAAAGGAAAAAGAAAAGAAAGAAAAGGCAAAAATTGAGCACTAGCAATTTGGCGAATCTAATCGTTTGTTTACTCGCCAAATGAAGAATTTAGTCGCAATTTGCCGCATTGTCGAGCGATAGTGAGAACACTGTATATATATGTGACGATTTAAGGAGAACTCGAATTATTTCCACTGGTTAAAAAGAAACACACAGTCATAGCAAGCGAGGGAAAAAACAAAATAAATAAATAAATGTAGAAGATCCAATAATCAGTCATGGGCTGCTGTAAATTCATTTATTAAATTCGTAATAATGAGGAAGGAAAAGCTCCTTTTGCAAAAATTCCATCATTATTTCAGCGAGCTGTCCTCATCGAAGAAGCAACCCAAGAAATCTTCTTTTTCATCTCGAGACTTCCACCTTTTTTAAAACTAAAAAGAAAGTTCTGGAACATTCTGTAACCTCAAACCATCATTCTTTTATGTAAACAGAATTCTTGTCCAGCTACGAGATTATTTTCCACAAACGATAAATTTATTTAAAAAAAAATATTATTTAACCAATTTATAATTGACTCAGAATTTTAAATATCTTAGGCAGACGATTTTTATAAATGATTAATTTTAAGAGAAAAAGAAAAGAAATGAATTTATTAATATGCACACATCAAAGGTTGACGTAGGAAAAATAAATAAATAGATAAAATAAAATAATGATATTTTTTGAAAGGTATGGTTTTGGAATAAATTTAATAAGACTTTCTTAAAAAGGGTTGATAAAAACATAGAAGAAATTAGTTTTATTTGGAATATTAAGAAATAAAGTTTTAATTAAGAATATTTTTAATTTAGAGCCATCTTTTTAAATTTACGCATACTGGAATAATGTTTTTTAAGGCAAATTAAGAATTTATATCGTCTGCATAAGGATTAACAGATTAGATTTAGAAACAAGATTTTAATTTAATAATTTGAAGTAAGTACGGAATATTATTATAAGAAAATTAAGATAGTATAAAGGTTAGTTTTGGCGAAAAAATTTTTAATTTGTAATATATATATATACAATTACACCATTCACCATTTACAACTGGTTAAAGCTAATTTTTAATTGTTTATTGACAAGTTTGGTACCCTGCATTTCGTGGATCTTTTTTAATTATTAACTGTAATGTCGATATGTGTATTGAACTTGTATAAATTTGTAAGCGATGTATTTATATTTGCGTTTTTCATTTGGGATTATTCATTTTTTTAACATTGAGTTCTAAAGAATTGAGAGATCATATATTTTAATGTAAAAACAGTTGGAATCCTTGTTAAATAAGTGTGAAACAAAGAAAACTAGTGCTATACTAATTCGTAATAAATTATTAAATTCAATAGAAGAAGTAAATTATTCTAAATTATTCCAAAGCAGCAAAAAAAAAAAAAAAAAAAAAAAAAAAAAAAAAAAAAAAAAAAAACACGTGACTATTTTTTAACCCAGTACTTATAATCCTAGAAGTTGAGAAGGTAGAAAAATTAATTTGTGCTTATAACAGATGCAAAACCTGGCGTCATATATTACTTTTCAAGGCATATTCTGCTCGGGGTAAATCCATTTCAAGTGGTCCAGCACTGGTCGCTCGACCATTTTTAAAAAATCTAAAATTTTTTGTACAACAACCCTCGCATGACGGAAGTGCAAATTGACCGTTATTTTAATTTTACTATTTTTTGCTTGTTCATGGCGACCATCTTTGTTTCATCGTGTGCAGCGATTTTCTCAGATACTTGGATACACAAAATTGTAAATATCTCGTCTTTTATTTTCCCAATTGAAATGGGGTTTGCAGCATTTTGTTCAGAATAAAATAGGCTAAATGTACGGTGGTAGAACAATTTTGAAAAATAAATTTTTAGAAGTGAAGTTTTAGGACAAAATTTAAGATTTTTTCCAAAATCTATCCGTTTGCAAGAGGAAATTTTTCATGCAAGAAAAACTGTCAACCTTACACAATTTTTTCTATAAATAGGTCAAAAGTGCATGTACTCGTACAGCAAGTCCCAGATCTGGGAGTAGATTTCTCTTTGCGAAAAAAATTCCGAAATTCGTCAAAAATTTGAAAAATCGCACATTTAGGCTTTGATATCTCTGGTGGGGCATAAGATAAAAATCAGAAATTTTGGTCTTTGATAGGATTGTATAGTAGTGTTATGTGCAAAAAATTTCAAGAAGGAGATTTAAACAGAAGCTGAGATATGACATGGACAATATGTGAAAACAATACTGCCAAACTATTGTAACCTACTATGTAATTGTTCATATCACCAAAATTTTAAATTAATGATTTATAGTACAAAGTTAAATGTTAATTACAAATATCTTCTTCAAATGCTTCTGTGTGATTTAAAGAATTCAGAATGTATGCTAAGCCAATACACTATTTGTCCAGATGAACAAACCTACCAGAAATGCTATTGCAACAATTTTACTCGGAACACATTTCAGAAAAAGTAAATTACAGATAATGGGTTGCAACTGATCGAGTTGACATGGTTTTAATTATTAAACCTAAAGAATTTCATTCAAGTTAACAAGGGATGACAAGACTTGGGTGGCTTCAAATAAAATTTTGAGAAAGAAAAGCCTGATGGACTGACAACAGTAACTGGTCGAACTCATAACATCTCTCGTTAATAGTGTTAGGCTTTTTGTTTAGCATATATAGTATCTTTGTAAATTAAATATTTTTTATTAAACTGTTTTCAACAAACGATATTTTTTGTGTAAATATTGTAATAAAAGAGACTAATCTCATTTCTCCTAATGTACTCGTAATAGCATTTCTTAACATATTTAATCACCGTATCTCAGCTTATATTCAAATCGCCTTCTTGAAATTTTTTGTGCTTATCACTACTATAAAATACTATCAAAAGCCAGAATTCCAGATTTTTATCTCGCGCCACACAAGAGATATAAAACTTCAATGTGAGGAAATAGCTGCACACGATGAAACAAAGATGCCCCCCATGCTCAAATGAAAAATATTAAAATTAAAATAATAGTCATTTTAAACTTCCCTCATATTAGGGTTGTTGTACAAAAAAATTTCAGATTTTTTAAAAACGATCAATCAACCAAAGTATTTTCGGGGCCATTGAAATGGAAGAATAGCATTTCTAGTAGATAGGTTTTATTTATCTGGACAAATAGTGCATTGGCTTAGCATACAATCTGAATCACGATTTAAATAGAATTCAAAGATGATCTTTGTAACTTTGCATCATCAATCATTAGTTTAACATTTTGTAGGTATGAACAAACACATAGTAGGTTAAAATAGTTTAGAAGTATTGTTTTTACATATTGACCATGCCATATCTCAGCTTGTAGCCAAATCTCCTTCTTGGAATATTTTGTGCATAACACTACTATAAAATATTATCAAAGGCCAGAATTTCAGATTTTTTTCTCGTGCCCCACCAGAGATATTAAAGACTAAAAAGTGCAATTTTTTAAATTTTTGACGAATTTCGGAATTTTTTTTGTAAAGAGAAATCAACACCCAGATCTGGGATTTGGTATATGAGTACATGCGCTTTTGACCAATTTGTCGAAAAAATTGTGTAAGGTTGACAGTTTTCCTTGCATGAAAAATTTCTTCTTACAAAGGGATAGATTTTGGAAAAAATCTTAAGTTTTGTGCTAAAATTTCACCTGTAAAAATTGATTTTTCAAAATTATTCTACCACCGTACATTTTACCTGTTTTATTCTAAACAAAATGCTGCAAACCCCATTTTAATTGGGAAAATAAAAGACGAGATATTTACAATTTTGTGTATCCTAGTATCTGAGGAAATCGCTGAACACGATGAAACAAAGATGGCCGCCATGCACAAACAAAAATTTGTAAAATTAAAATAACGGTCAATTTGAACTTCCGTCATGTTAGGGTTCTTGTACAAAAAATTTCAGATTTTTTAAAAATGGTCGAGCGACCAAAAAAATATTTTCTGGACCACTTGAAATGGATATACCCGCTCGATATTTTTTATATCACCTGATATAGTGAAAGAAACAATATGAAATGTATTTCTATTTGTCATATTACAAACATCATTGTTCTTATAAATAATTAAAGTAAAATAAAGGAAATTTCTAAATTTTAAATTAATATGACCTTGCATTATTAATTAGAAAAAAAATATATAAAATCTTATTAAATAACATAAGTATTCCTGTCGGCATGCGATTTTTTTAATAACATTTACAATTGTTATTTCTTTGCAAACAGTATTTGTGTTTTGTGTTTGGGATAAAATTTTTGCAATATTTTTAAACAGCTTAAATGTTTTTGCCAATAGGACAGGTAACTTAATAATTATGTAAGTGTACATTAGGAAAATTATATAAAACATAACTATTCCCGCAATACATTTGTTATTTTATATTACTTTTAACTAATGTAAAAGAAATATATTACATATGTTTTTATATGGGGTTATTTACTAAATCATTTATTAATAATTTGAAATATATTTTTCGAATGTCTTTAACTATTTATTATCAGTTAATTTATAAAACAACAGATTTTTTTAAAAATGTTAAATTCTTTATTTCAAACTTTAACGGTCAGGCGATCATTATTCTGTCAAATAACTTGTTAAATCATTGATTCAAATAATTTTTACACACTTTAACGGATTTGGTTAGCTACTTCATAGAATAACTACGTATTTTGTAAAATATCTGAATTATAAGCTTTAACGGTAACATATACACTATATGGCTCAAGGTGACAGGCCTCTTGCAATTTTAGGTACTTTCTTAAATAACTAGAAAAATGCATGAGGAATTATACTAGAACATTACGTGTATAAACGTAATGATGCAGGTTACACTTTTCCGTGAAGATTTTTTATCGAAATTCTAATAATTGACCGTCAACAAATTAAAAACAAAAAATATATTTTGGATAATCCTGTCAAAACCAATGTAGCAAAAGCGTTGAAACTTTAGATTATGAATAAATGGCTTTTTTGTAATAAAATGTGTTATTTTAATGCGTATAGCAAGTTAACTCGTAGAGAAATTTAGGTTTTTCATTTTTTGCTTATAGTTTCCAGATATCTTAATATAAAATAATGTTCTTTTCCGAAATTATGACAAACATTATTGTACACAATACCCAGTAATCAAAATGAAAAAGTAATAAAAAATGTATGAGAAATGAGAAGGTTTACTAAGTAATTTTTAGTTGCGCATGCGTGAAGGCTATCAAAATTTGACTTGCATATTGTGTTACCTAAATGTCTAGAGGAACTTTAATGAAAGTCTCAAAATCATAAATTGAAAATTCTGAATGTGATCGTCTAGAGAATAATCTCAAAATCCCTTGTTACAAAAACGAAGCAAAAATATGAGGGGTTGTATTCAAATATAGTAGTGCTTGCCATATTGTGTATTCAATATTGACACTCATCATTGTATGAATGGATACACCCTCTCAGCTTCATTTTGGTAATAACGGATTTTGAGGTTATTCTATAGACGGTCCCTTTCAGAATTTTCAAGTTAAGATTTTGAAACTTTCACAAAATTTTCTCTATACGTTTAAATAACATAATATGCAAATAAAATGTTGATAGCCTTCACGCATGCGCAATGAAAAATGTTTTAGTAAACCTCCTCATTTCTCATACAATTTTTATTATTTTTTAATTCTGACTACAAGGCATTGTGTAGAATATTTTTTGTCATACTTTCGGAAAGGAATATTATTTTATATTTAGAACTCTGCAAATCATAAGCAAAAAACGGAAAAATCGTGGACAGTTGTTATAAAAACTTTACTTTTTCTACGAGTATACTTGCTATCCGCATAAAAATGAGCACAGTTTATTACAAGAAGCTACTTAATCCTAATCTACAGTTTAAAAGCTTTTTCTACATTAATTTTGACAGGGTTATCCAAAATATATTAGTTCTTTTTCAATTTCTTTTCGGTCCCCTACGGAGTTTCGGGAAATAAATCTCCACAAAAATATATGACCTGTACTAATGTATTTACACAAGTGGAGTTTCAGGCTAATTTCTCATGTATTTTTCTAGATATTTAACAAAATGTCTTAAATCACAAATGGCCAGTCACTTTTCGCCATATAGTGTACATATATATATACATACGTTAAGAATTTATAAATAAAATTGCAAAAATTTACAAGCATAAATCTTAAAGCATAAAAATTAGAGCAAAAACTGCCGGGAATACACAATTGGTTTTGCACATGTGCGATTGATAGTTAATTATCATGTACTCAAAAGGATTGCCTTACATTATAAAGTCGTTTACAGAGTACTTTATTGACATTACGCTATTTGAAATGTATTGAATCTGATATAAATCGCTGAATTTTTGTACGATCAGGTTGGAAGGGGTATTCAGAGCATTTTTTACTTATTTACAGGGACACGCAAAAAATTCGATTACAATACTTTTTTGAGTAATAATTATTGGAAGGCACGTTTTAAAATTAGATATGCGCTTTGGAATTTAAGTAATATTTTTAATTTTACTCGTTATACATAAATTCCATATTTCATATGCAGGGGTGCAGAAACATATTCATGTTCCATTCTTCTTATTAGAAGTAATTGGTCAAGGGGAATTTTCAACTGAAGTATATTAATTTCTTAAGTGAACTAAATTTTGGTATGCATGCAGTTAATTGATACAAATCTCTACATCCTATACAGAGCTGCTTAAAATATCGGATGGTTTTCCGATTGTAGATGGAAACAGCTGAAATCGAGTTTCCAAATGTGTAATGGATTTCCATATCTTAAAATGAGACTTAATATATTAATTTTGTTAAGGGAGTAGTTTTCTTACATTTTTGAAAATGTGATGAAAAGTTTTTCATAATTTATGCTTAACGCATATATATTTTTCTTTTTGTGGAAGCTTTCAGAAAAAATTCGGCGATATATATATTTATATACCATCGAGGGGGGGGGGGATAACCCATCTTAAATTAAATAAATAGGTTTTTATGAAGAATCACCTAATTTACTTCGAATTTTGTATATAGATTCATTATGATAAGGCGTATCCTTGATTAGGTTTTGAGAGTTCAGTGATTAAGAACAAAGAGAGGAAAGTGGCGCGATAACACCCACCATCTTAATTTGTTTTTTAAGAAGTATTATTCTTTGAAAAATTAAGGCTGTAAAATACAGAAAGAATGATTAGCCTATAAGCTCAATGTTGTCAGTTTAACTGGATAATGTCTTTTTTATTTATTTTATAAATATACTTGTAATTATAATTTAATAATGCCATTTTCAATTGGAACTTGCATATCAATTATAAATTTAATCTGTTAATTTTTTATCTTTCATAAACTCATTGTATAAAATGTCATAAAATTGTTATTTGTTTAATGACTTTTAAAATGTATTATGCATTTTCATTATCGGTGCAATGATATCGAACAATTATGTCAGTTCATGTACGTCATATATGTACTGTCATTATAAGGAAAGTGAATAGGATGATAAAGCCATGCTATTTTTAAAGTAAGAAGCATAATTATATTAGAAATAGCGTAAGAATTAAATTACAATTTATTCTCTTTTTTCCAATGAGAAATTTTTATTATGCATGCGTGTGCTTTGAATATAAATTTTTCGTTCTGATTTATCGGCATTATGCTTTAATTATTATTTTTTTAAATATTTTATTTTATCATGAGTAGAAGGCGTCAAAGCAGATTTTGTAAAAAAAATTGTGATTTTTATTAGTCAATAATAGATCCATTTTTTTTAAAATCTTTTTAAATAATGAGAAATATTTGATGAAGATTTTTACTAATATGTTGATAGCAAAAAATTGATTACTTTCGTTATCGTTGGTTTAAAGTTGCACTACCGCACCAGAAAAAAAAAAAAAAAAAAAAAAGGTGGGGGGTGGGCAGAAATATTTTAAACATTTTAAACTTAGTGTGTTACAGGAGACAAAGATGGGTAAGTTGTCGGTGGTTTTCGATAATTTCCAAATAAAGTAACATGTTTAAAAATAATTTAAGAAAAATGAAATAGGGTTTGTCGCAGAAAATTGTAAAGATAGGAATTAAGGTGATTGAACATTTATTAACAGTTATTTCAAAATAACAAAAGTTGAGAAAAAATTAAAAACAATAAACTGCGTTTTATTTGTCTGTTATTTGGGATGGTGTAGTAATGCATGTAATGATGTAGTAATAGTAAAAGATTTAGCTCGAAGTAAAAAAAAAATGGCGACGGTTAATTATAGTTATATCAAAGTAATAAATAGGGCATAAATAATTGAAAAACTATAGGTTTAAGGATTACAAATTATGTGAAGAAGGAAAACAATAAGGAGAATTATGTGATTTTTATTCTTTAACTTGTATACATATATATATGTGTGTGTGTATATATATAAATAGAGTAATAAGGTTATTGCATGAAATGGTGTTTATTGTAGCAGCTCTTAAAAGTTAGATATCCTGAAACTTACGGATCTTATTTTCTTATAGGTATACAGTGTGTCCCTTATTAATGTTAAACAACAGCCAATTCTTACAATTCCAACTTAAAGTCAATAAACGCAAACAACCAAGAGTTACACAACACCAAAAGTTTATTAAATATTTCTTAGATTATTAACAATTTAAGTATAATTAGATAAACATTACATAAGCGGCCCATAGTTGGTAAATATGCTTTATATGTTTCAGTTACATCGGAATGGTGAAAAACAGATTAACGTGTGTTTCTAAAATTGAAACAAAAGCATTTGTGATTATTGAAAAAAAAAAAAAAGATTTCTTAAATTTTTCTTATTTTTAGTAGAGTTGTCAGTCGAGCCTTTACTTTAATGAAAACAATTTCTAATTTACACAGGAATAAAAAAAAAAAAAGAATTATATAGATTCAATGAATTTTCAATACATTTTAGAATAATTAATATTCTCAGTGATTATATTCATATTTATAATTAAGCATTTTTTATAATGTGTAAAATTCATATTTTTTGTCCATTTAAAACAAAATGCAGAGAATTCAACATTACAATTTTATCCAATTTGCAAGACGTTAAGAGGGTTAATTTATATTGAAATGACTTTCATTGAATGAACAGTATAATATGCGTAATAGGTAATTTATGGTGCGAAAGCGAAATTTAGAAATGAAAAAGAAAAAGATCCAACTATCAACCCTGACTTTCAGGTACCCACTTTTTACATTGAAGGTTATAAGTTTTTGTAATTTATTACAAGTCTTTTGCTTTGCAGTGAATGTGCAATGCTATTAAAAATACAACGTGTTCACGAGGTAATATAAAGTATATACGTATAACGATATAAATGTATAATTATATATGTATAAATGTATTACGAAAGTATTAAGCATTTATATTGTAAAATATCGTATATCCTAACTGATAAAACGCATGTATTCCAACTTGCTACTGCAACCATGACTTTAATAAACTTTTACAAAAATAACAACTATGATTACTTACATTGCTAAGAAATATTTAACAAACAAATATTGTTGCTTTAAATGACATACAGAGAATAATATAAGGTACCCTGGGGTAATAACGCCACGTTAAGGTTCTACCAATTTTCACGGCTTAGTTTTAGATTGTATTTTTCAAACAAATATAGCGTCTGATACAGCAACTCATTGACTACCTATATAAAATAAAATAATTTAACAGATATGTATTCATAAAATGTAATGGCGTTTTTTCTTGACCAATGCTATTTGGCGTTATTACCCACCTATATGGGTAATAACGCCATGCAAACAAAACTATGAAATAAGATGGAATAATTGCATGTAGATAGCCCAATTCTAAAAATACAAACTCTACAAACTTAGAAATTGACAAATTGCATTCTAAGCTATTGAAAATGTTCAATTTTTTGTTAAAGTGTAAGAAAAATAAAGGTTTGGTGTGAGAGGAGGGGATGAGGCAAAAGAATATCAGACCGTGAGCTTCTTTTTGCTTAAAAAGGACCGCTTAATAGAAATATGAGAAACATTGGACAGTTTTAACTGTGTTTATTTGAATCAGTATTTAGGATGTAGCTCGGCCACTGCAGGGAATCAACCGGGGTACTAAAGTCAAGGATTGGCGTTATTACCCCGGTATAGTTATTGCGCAGTACGTTTTAAATTACAAATTATCTCGAGAAGATATCCAAAATCTTCAACAACATTTTGAAAGTCCATGAAATGTACTACAAATTTATGTAATTAACAAAGTATTTCCGGTTAAAAAAAATAGTCTTCACATCACAAAACGTATCTCGCAAATTTTAGATCAAGCGTTAATTTTAGTTGTTTGTAAAAACAATAAGACCTAAAAATGAAACAAATTAACTTGAAGCTGTTTTTTGCGATTTATATGACTCAAAACCCTTCTGCGCAGAGCACATGGGTGTCATTTACCTGATTATTTCATAATAATGCAAAATATAAGCACTTGGCGTTATTACCCCGCCTGGCGTTATTACCCCAGGGTACCTTACATATAGAGTGGCCACATAGATAGTAGAATTTGGAAAATTTTCTTACTAGTTGGTGCAAAATTTAAGATATCCTGGGTTAATAACGCCAAGTGCTTATATTTCGGGTACGTATGAAGTAATCTAAGAAATGACACACATGTGTTCAGCACTGAAGAGCTTTGAATATCTGAATCACCAACAACTGACAAAAGTAAATTTACTGCATTTGTAGATTTCATTGCTGGAAGAAGCACGAAAGAATCAACACTTAGTTAAAAATTTGCGAGGTAAATTCTGTGATTAACTAGCAAATGTTTTTTTATTTCATAAATTTATGGTGTATTTCATGTACATAAAAATTTTTTTGGAAGATTTAAGATGTTTTCGCGAGGTAGTTTATAGTTTAAAATATACTGCGCAATGAGTATATCAGGCTAATAACACCACCGACTAGTGTTATTACTGCGGTTCATTGTGTTCAATGATGGAACTCTCTCTGATGAGGGATTATTTTTTATTTTACGTTCAAAAGAACATTATCATTGTTATTGAAAACAAAAAATTATAACGAAAAAATTATGTGTTCGAAGTGCTGCTAATTTTTTTCATGACGGAAAAATAAATTATTAAATGGTTATTACTGCATGCTAATATCGCAATTAATGGTAAGTATAAGAAATGTGTCAATTTCTAAGATTGTGGAGTTTGTATCTTTAAAAATGAATAATTTACATGCTATTATTCCGTCTTTTTTATAGTTTTGTTTGCATGTCGTGATTACTCACATAGATGGCAAATAACGCTAAACAGCATTTTAACATTTTCCATGAAATCATGGATTACATGTTATAAATTTACACATTTCCTAAAATGTTATTTCTTTTTTACATAATCAATAACTGGCTGTTTTAAGTCCTATATCTGTTTGAAAAAAAAATTAAAATCTAAAATTGAGCTAGGAAAAATGGTGATGCTAATGGTAATGCTAATCGGCTTTATTACACCAAGACACCTTAAATCAGATAAAGTATACATGTGATGTAATGATGTTGATAGTAATTGTTGTTTATGATTTTTTTTATTTTAGTGAATGACGAGTTTAGGTTGGTTGCTTGGACAAAAAAATTATCTTTACTGACTGAAAAAAAAAAACTAATATCACTGTAATTATGAGGTTTCATCTTGAATAACTTTTGATGTGACACAAGGTGTCATTGCATATTTTCTATTATCCCACTTTGTATCAACTATGCGATTATATTGTGCCATGTGGATGTGCCTTTAAACAGATACTTTACACTATATTTATTTTAGATTTTTTCTACTAAGTAGCCGTATTTTCATTGCTTAAATAAAAAATATTACATTTTTAAATTAATTAAAAGAAAATACTATTTTATTAGTTTTTAAAAATTATATCTATATAAACATTTCTTTGAAAAAATTCTAGAAATTAAACTTTTTATCGCCAACACTCTAATGCCATTGAAAATAAGTCCCCAAAATTCTCATGGGAAAATAAATACATCTGCGAAGGATTTTTTTTAAAAAACCGATGTATTTATACATAAGATTTTTTTTAAACTAATTTAGTTTCACTTTATTTTCTCAGGATATAAAACTTCATTTCATTTAGCTTTATTATCATCTTTTGTTTTATAAACGCGTATAATTCTTTTTGTCATTATAAGAGATACATTTTCAATAAGTTTGAACTAAAAATTTTACATAAAAGTAATCGTTATTTTAATATTTTCTCTAACAGTTTAAACTAAAGAATAATTTAACAACAACAAAAAAAATGTACTATTTAATTTGCTAATATCTTCAACCAAAATTTTTTCAGTAAGGTAAAAAAATATATAAATAACAATAAATAAAGTATTTTCATCATATGGGTAAATAACTCAAAGAAAAATATTTTTTTCATCTATGTTAAAAAAGAAATATAAAAAAGAAATGTTACACAAAAGAGCATTATAAAAGTACAGTGACTGAAATGAAAAATCTTGACACTTTAGTCACAATCTCAATGTTCGAATGTTTTATTTTATATTTTCCAGTTTTTTTTTTTTTTTTTTTTTTTTTTTTTTTTTTTTTTTCAGGAGAGTTTCTATGACCCATTGTTGGTTACGTGGAGTTACCATTGCAACTTTACAGGATTTAAAGTGTTTCTTTTATTTTTATTTTTTTAATTTTTTTTATTGTTCTGGTAGTGGTTTGGAAACAGGGATTTTTAAAATTATTTTCTCTACAAAAAGAAAAACTTGTGGTATACATAATAGCCGTAAAAAGCTTACAATCATTGAACAACTTCGTATTTAGACATTATTCGAACAAATTGTTCCTGTAAGTAATAAAGCTTTAGATTTACAAGAATCGGGACAAAAAACTATGTATGTCCTAAAAAGGCAAGGCCTATTTACCACATAACAGTACACTAAATAGAAAAAAGGCTCAAAGGAAACGAGAAAGACTTCAGCTAGGTCTCATATTTTTTTTAAACATGACTTACTGTTTAGGTGCAACACTAGTCACAGAAAAAGACCCGGATGATAATATAAATTCTATGTGGGCGTTCTTTTTAAGTATTTCGCTCAAATTTTTTATCTTTACATGATTTTTTGATCCACAACCGGTCAAGTTTTTACTTTTTCAATTTTGGTTTCAGATTTTTTTTAATTACTTTAAATTTTAAAACCGATTTAAACCGGTTCTGAAATTGAAAGTAATTAAAAAAACTAATTAAAAAGTAAAAACTAGGCCGGTTGTGGATCGTCCTCAGCTATCTTACGCAAAGAGAAAAAAAAACTCATGAAAAATATCAAACTTTAAGCGAGATGTTTGAAAAGACGCTCTCATAGACTTTACATTATCATCCGAATCTTTTTCTGTGAGTAGTGTTGCGCCTTAATATCAACTATAACAACTGCAGGAACAAAAAATTAACTTTATTAATGAATGTATCAGTAAAGATCATCTATCACAAACAGTGAATTTTCAGTCATTATCAGATTTTTCTTTTCTGGAACTGTAGTTATGTTTTATTTATACACTTTAAGTGCAGCCGAAAATAAGTGCCCGAATTCTCATAGGAGAGTACATTTTATCGAACTATCACAAATGTTTATATTTTATTTTCCATAATTCCAGATTTGATCGGTCTTTTTAAAGTCTGAATTGAATGAATTTTTTTCTACTTAGAAGTTAAATCTATGTACTTGTTTAGACTAAGTTCTTTGATTTTTGCGGATTATATTTTAAAAAATAGTTTACACTTTTAAAAAGATATTAGCTTATTGAAAAAAAATTAAAACAGTACCAGAAGCTTAAACATTATCTAAATAATTTACATGGAATCCCGTATAACGTTCAACTACGTTACATCCAATACCATGATCAACTATTTAAAAAAAATGTATTCCTTTGTTTTTTTTATAATAACAGTTTTTTTTTCTTGTGTAAAAAAAAAAAAAAAAAAAAAAAAAAAAAAAAACTATCCTTAAGCAAACTATTTTTTAAGTATAATAGAAGTCTCTTAACTAGTTCAGGCTATGCAAAAACTTTAATTTATTTTTAAAGGCAAGTAGTAATTTTCTTTAATAGATTAATGGGAGTTTTTTAAAAATTAAAAATGAAAATGAAATAAATTAAAAATGGAAGTTTTTAAAAACTAATGGAATTTTTTTAAATTTTATTCAAAGAAATTTTTTATTATTATAAATGTTAAAAAATATCTTCATAAAAATGTTTTTCGAAATCTTTTTTAGGATTATTTAAACTGTACTACAGCATTATATAAATAATTTACGTGCTTAATCATATAACATGACACGGCCAGCCATTGCAAAATAGTCAATCTGTTTATTCATTTTTTTTAAATGACTAAAAGATTTTTTCCTGTAGGAAAAAGATAATTTATTAATCGATAATTAAAAACAAGTCTAGACATTACAAAATTATACAATTCTTTTCTAAAACTCTAAATGGAAATTTTCTTTTTTAATGGTTTAGTAAAAATTCTTTTGGTAATGAGTAACAGAAATTCGTTTAACTAATACAGTTGAAAATAAATGTCCGATTCCTCCTGTCTAACTAAGTTTTATAGATTTTCCACAAATATTCATGTTTTTTTAATCCCTGCATAAACATAAAATGCCTTTTTCTAACTTGAGTTAACTGCATTATATTTTTTCTTCTGTGGATTTATCAGGTTGTGTTTGTTTTATTTCTTTGGTTTTCCTCTGTTTTTATGCTAGAGTTAAACAAAAGAGGATAATATTTCCTAAACAGAATCTATTTTTTTTTTGCAATTTAAAAATTACCTTTTTTATTAAGTCGGAATTGAACATTTTACTTAAAGTAATCGTGTGTTTTTATATATTGGTTAAACTGTGAAAGAATGACTGAAATTATCAATACATTTTGTAATAAACTAAATTTTAATTATAATAGTTAATGCGATATATAAGCCAGTTTCATATCAGATATTTTAGTTTTCTATAAGTATCCTCATCGGTATAAACATAATATATATTCGAGAATTAAAGATGCTCTTAAATTAAAAAGTTATGGCAGAAGCTTTAAATTATTTTTATTCTGAAATGCATGAAACCAGCAGGAGTTGTTGTTTACAATCTAATTCCACTCAGTTTTCTGGATTTTTTTTTTTTTTTTTTTTTTTTTTTTTTTTTTTTTTTTTTTTTTTAAACACAATGAACTTTTCAGAACAAACCGTCAAAATTGGTGTTTTGAACCGCTTTTCCTGACGAAAGTAAGAAAACCAGTCAAGCGAATGGAGACAAAAGCGTGATCACGTGATCAAAATCGCTTATAACTTGATAGGTAATTTAATTATCATAAAATAGAAAACTGGGATCGATTCCAAATCACTTCCAAAGACAGTTTTTCCAATTTTAGAACTTTCCGTTAAAAATGTATTTGTAAAAATATCAAAGCGTTTTAGGCAGAGTAATTGAGAACAGACTTAACGAAATAGTTTTGATTTATCTATTAAAAAGTATAAATATTTAAACCATTGCAGTTCTAGAATGTTACAAACATTACAAGTTTTATTGAATCTCGTCTAGTTCTAGTAAAAAAAAAGTCCAAATTCTCATAGCAGAATAATTTTTATTGATCTAATTTAAAGATTTTTTTAAATCTATTTATAAACAGTATATTTTTCTACCTGGAATTAGCTGAACTTTATTCTATTTATTCAAATTTTGTAAATTTGTATTTGTAGATATTTTATATTAGAATTAATCAAACGAAAAGAAATATTTTCTATGGTTTCGAAGCTCAATCTAAAGATTTTCGTCATTCAGAACGATTTTTTTTTAAATTAAGATGATCAGAAAATATTACGACAAACTAATATAGACATATTTTTTATGTTTTACTAGGGCCGCCTAAAAACGACTGGAACGGCGTATTTTTTTTCTCAAACGAAAATTAAAAGCTTTTAACTTTGGCATTTTTCGTTTGTTTCTGATTAGAATATTTATTTATAAGGCAATATATATATAAATGTATAATATCTTTATAAATAAAATCATTACAACATATGATATTTACCAAAATTCAAATGTATGACATTCATAAAAAATATGACTTATTTAGCAAATTGTAAGCAATAAAATTGTTTAATGTTGTTGTCTAATATTTCTTTTTTGTATATAAATATTAAAAATCGAAAAGAACAAATTTAACAGTTAAGTTGTTCATAATATAGTTTGTTAATTATTAAATAATGAGACTTAAAAAATGAAATAACTTCACACGAAATTCCATTGGATTTCATAAAACTGCAGGAAACTTCCAAATTAACATTGATTACATTAAATATCTGTATCGTAATAATAATAATATATATTCTACGACGAAAATATTAGAATTTATATTATAAATGTAATTATTTTGTTTATAAGACATTATTTTAATAATAATACATTTAAAATGTATTAAAAATTGACATGTTTCACCTACTTTGTCATTGAGTCATCATCAGAATGTAAATAGAAAAATTACAAACACAATGAACATGGAAAACTGGAATAAATAATTATTGAATTCAAATTAAATATGTAACGCCCTCTATATTTTCGAGTTAGATATGTAGTTATTCTGCAAATGTGTGGTATCAATTTTCTCTTATTTTGTATTTCTCTATGTCATACTTTCTTTTTGAACAAAATATAAAACAGTGGAGGAGAGTAACTGTCATTCATTCTTTCATATGCGTCTTTAATTTTTATGGTTAATGAAATAATTAATTCATATTTTTATCTGATATGAAATCTTAAACAACTCTGGTTTAACTTCTTCACACTATGTGTGTAGTTATGAATCGAAAACCAATTGCTCACTTTCAAAAACTTTGCAGTAATACTCAAATGCTTGCATATGTTAAGAAAACGCAGATTAAGAAGCTCTCTATCTGGTCACGATCTTTCATATTTAAAACTCTGAAATGCATCCAATTTCGATAAAAAGTTCGACGTAATTGATGCATCCAATACAACATCTTCCAGTTTTACGTCATTGCATTTGAATCCATATAAACTATTAAAAGACTTCATTTTATCCAGCTTAAATGATTGATATCAATGTGAAATATAAAAAGAGTGAGTCTTGGTTACGTCCATTATATTGATGGAGTAATCAAGACTTACTGCTTTTATATTTGACATTGAGACATTAAATAAATAAAATACTTCCCTTTGCACAGTTTGTGCGACTACTTGAGTTTATGTATCGCTATTTCTGAACAGTATTCATAATCTTAATTAATCGCAAAACTTTAAAAAAAATCAGTACATTGAAAATTCTTTTGACGTCAACTTTGGCCCATTTTTTCATGGTTCCACTAACATTTCCGTTATTTAAAAATATTATCGATGATTTTTGAAAGACGAAATTGAGTTGTAAACAAACATAAACAATGGAAAAACTGTATGTTTTTAAAAGTGGCATTTTTTAATTTTTTTTTTAATTTTGGAAAAATGTAACCCTGCACGGGACTTCCTTGGTCCATACACTTAGGTTTATGTAAATTGAATATATTTCATACATTCGACAGTTGAAACCACTTTCAAAAGCATTAGCTAATGAATTCATACTTCAGATTCGGTAAACAAATATATAGATATATTTAATAGCATTTCTAAGAAACAGGTGCTATTTCGAACCAAATCAGGCTTTCGTTGAAATTTCGTGTCAAAATAAAATAATCGTGTCAAAGAATTTCGTGTCAAAATAAAAAGTTAAAGGAAAAACTGTAATTACACAGATAATCTAAAGATAATATTTGGCACTTATTTTATTTGTAGAAGAATAAACAATTTTTTTTATGTGATGGATCAAAGTAACCTCACAAGAACCTAAATAGTAACTAATAACATTTTTTAAAATATATTCTGCTTCATGTTTCAAAATGAAAAATATTGGGAAAATTTATAATTAGAATATTTTAATTAAATTAATAAAAACCTTTATAAATATATATATATATAGAAATCATAATTATATTTTGTCTGTAATACTGAAGATATAAAACAGTATGTTGCAATATAACATCAAGTAAAAATTTTATCGATAACGTCTAATGGCAATCGAAGATCATTCCCTGGATTCTTTCTGGGTAGTTCTGCTTTTATGATCTAGTTCATTTTAGGTGCAAACTTAATCAGTGTCGTTATCGATAATTTTTATTACCTTCAAGATATTATCCCATAAAGGCAGTCATGTTTTTACTGACTTTGTTTTCACTGGTTCATTTCGCTTATGAGCAGAAAAAATAGTGCTTATTTATTCTTGTATTGACTGGTATTTGTTGGATACTATTTTTGTTTATAGCTGTCACATCATTACTGTATTTTATTCTAACTTCACAATTTTAAATGGAAACATTTCTTAATAAGAATCGGCATTTAAAGGCTGCAGGACACAAAAACCTACAATTTTTCTAAAACTATTTTACTGCATTAAAATTTTCTCTTTTTTTACGTTTAAAATAACTGTTTGTATCTTAATTTGAACAAAAAATATTTCGTTTTCTGTATCAAAAGATTATTTTTAAATTACAGATTTAAATTAAAATAACATGTTTATATTAATGTTTGATTTGATAAGTTTTGATGCATTTTTTTCAGAGTGACAAATAACTTTCTGTAAGGTAATTTAAAATCTGTCTTAGCTCTCAAAAAGAACAAATAATTTTGCTAAACTGTTATGTTAAATTTAACTGAAGTTTAATGATAATTATGATAAGTAGAAAATGCAAAATTTCCTTTCAGTATCTTTTTATCTTTCCTAATTCTTATCAAATGTTTCGGGATGATCACCAAGTTTTTCTATTATATCTGCATATTTCTTTATCTTTCGCATATCATGTTACATTATTGATACAAAAGCATTTTTCATACATTTTTCAAACAGTGTTATTAAAGTTTATTATAGTTTTCTTTTATTACTTTTTATCCCATTAATCGTTTTCGAACATTCGTTCCAAAATTTTAAGAATGAATCAATAAATATATACTATATGGATGTAAATTATCTCCAGTTTCATCCGTTATCACTGTTTTAATTTATTTAATTCAAACCAAGAGTTGACTGTTTCAAATACTGAATTACGGAACAAGCTTAATAGACTTATCTGGTTTCAAAACAATGTGTAATTTAAAGTATACGACCTTCAAGGAAGGGTGAAATAAGACAAGATACATGTACTTATTAAATTTAACATTTCCAACTCCTGGCTCGCTAGCAGAAAGGTCTCATTGTTGCTGTGGTAGAAAAATTCCATAAAACACGCGGCGCTCAGTGAAATTTGGATTGTGTGAAGAGTGACAAAAATGAACTCATTGATTATTTTTAGTATGAATTAGAGACTTGTCGAATGTTTCTTTTCTTGCATAAATCTCCTTTTTACATTGTATACTTGTAAATAAAGAATCTTTTGCAACCCGTCTAGTTTCGGACTGGAACAAAGCATCCTGTATTTTTGACTGAGTAAAGGGAATCATGACATTTTTTTCTTAACTTTGAAATGTTATTAAAACGTGCTGCACCGCATCTTACACTGTAAAAAATATCCGTTAATATACACAAAATTTTCAGTAAAATTCTACAGAATAGTTTCATTTTTCCGAGAAAACAGTAGAACTTCCGTTATTGACATTTTAAGATTATAAATATAATAAGTTTTCCGTAAATTTTCTGGAAAAAGAGATGTTCCGTATTAAAACAGCATTAATTCCATAAAATACTCTAGTGGTGCCATCTATACCTGCGATAGAAAAACATTATAGAGTTGTTCTATGAACAACTTTCTATGACAATTTTCTTTCTTTTTTCTGTTTTAATAATATAAAGCTAACATATTTTTACAATATTAAAAAAATAATAAAATTTTATTAATCCTTTTTAAGTTTGAGATTATTTAGTTACTTTATTTCCATTATGATTTTTAAATAATGTTTAACTCAGTTATAGCTTATTTTTTAAAAAGCGCGTAGTATAGTTAAAAATGGAAAAAAAATCTACTTTTAATTTTAATATATTTTTTTTTATCTATTCACTTTAAGAAATTCGCACATGAAATTCAAAACATCTTAATTAATAAAGAAACTATTATAATGTTGACGATTATCTAAGTTATAAAGAATAATAAAGGAAATTTATTCCAATAACCCGTAATAACTATCTTTATTGAGATTAAAATCGATCGTCATACAAAAACTTCGTTAAAATAGACGTTTTTTTTTTAAGTATGTTAGTATCCGTTCAAAAATAAAAAAGTAAATAAATATAAATAATATTAAAATAAACTTTTAAAAATCTCCTTAAAATGAAGAAAACAAAACTTTTTAATGCAGTCAACTCTTAATAAATGTAATATTTTAAAATCTAAAATTAATTTTTTATAGGACTGAAATTAAAAACTGAATGTTCGAAATTATGGAAATAAAATGTGTTAAACATTTAGAACTGTACACTCAATAGAAAAGAATTCTCTACAAAAATTAATGCCGCGTTCAACATAAGGCCTTTGCTTTATAAAATCATTCGAAATAAGTAAAGAAATTTGCAAGCGCTGCATGTGTAACTATGGCGTAATGGTATTACACTACTGCAAGCTGCCATAGGACAGTTTCCAGGTTCGATCCCCATCGAGAGTAAGTGACATTTCTTCACTGTTGTTTAAATTAAATGTATGTGTTCTAACCTGCTTTGTCTAAAGAATAAAAACCATAAAGATGCCAGTTTGTCCTTGAAAATTCTTTTTTGGCTTTCAAGAGAAATTTTTTATATAAAATGTATGAAAAAACAGAAATATTTTCTAGAAAAAACAGTATTTTTTCCGTTAAAAAACGGAAATAGACTGGCGTCTAGATTAACAGAACTATTTCCGTTATTTAACGGAAATTTTTACAGTGTAGTTATTACAGAATTCGCGTGGATCCTGAAATTTCATAATAAAATACCTATGATAAAATATACAATCAAGTCACACAAAAATAAATAAATAGAATATCTTTCCAAACATAATAATTATGTAACATTTCGAAACAAGATTAATCCGTGAGAAAGAAATCAAGAAGATATATACGGGTCTAGGATATTCATCGATAATAGTACTTTCTTA
Organism: Maratus speculifer; assembly: GCA_964019185.1. Classification (NCBI taxonomy): domain Eukaryota; kingdom Metazoa; phylum Arthropoda; class Arachnida; order Araneae; family Salticidae; genus Maratus; species Maratus speculifer. The sequence goes on from OZ025292.1 coordinate 229,127,728, forward strand.
TAGAAAATCTTTCCTAATGAACCGAAATTTCGCACTTGTGAACTAGAGGTCAGCACAGGCCAGGCACGGTCCGAAGGAAAGTTATTTCGACCAGACCCGGCCCATTGTAAAACTGAGAATTTCGGCCCGGCCAGGTCCGTTTTTTTAAATTCGTCAAAACAAATTAGTCAAAACAATCCAAGTCATAATTTCTACTTTTTCGAAAGAATTCCGATTTTTTTTATCATATAATTAAGTTTCCTTTAAAGAATACTGCATACATGTTTGTGGGATGATTTTACAATATATTTAAAGGAATTACAGGGTGAGCAAAAAGTCCGTAAAAACTTTAAAAATTCATAAAAACCGAAAAAATAACCGAAATGAAAAACGGTTTGCAGGGTTAGTATCTATAGGTCACGGTGATTTTTTTAAGACATGAAAAAAAAAATTCAAAAACAGCCAATAGGTGGCGCTGACGTACCCAAATCAAAGAAAAGATACCCAAATAAAGAACAGAATGTTTCCTCAAACCGCTGAACAAGCTTTATGAGGCCTGCCGCTGTTAAAGGCCCCTTTCCCGTCCTCAAATCCTTTTGAAATCAGAATTTACGCAAAGCAATAGTTGCTGATTCCTTGTTCATGTAAAATAACTTCACCAACAAAGCTTTGTCCTTCGCAGTGAGCTTCCTTGATCAAGTTCACGGCTCACAACGGTGAACTAGTTGTGGATTAGGAGCGCAAGCTCTTATAACCGGTTCATTTGCATATTTCCGCGGAAATCGCAAGTACCAGCGCCATCTGTCGGGTGTTTTTTTAATTATTTTTTATTTCTGTCTTAAAAAAATCCCCGTGACCTATGGATGCTAACCCTGCAAACCGTTTTTCATTTCGGTTATTTTTTCGGTTTTTATAAATTTTTAAAGTTTTTACGGACTTTTTGCTCACCCTGTATACAATTGCAACATTAATGATTACTAATATTTTAGGCTTTCAACATTGAAATACAGATTCCTTAAAAAATTAATATGGTTTAGAATAAAAGGAAAAAGTTAAAAACATGGTAACTTTTGAAGCTGCATATTAAAAGTAGATTTGCCAAAATATTTCTCCATCAGAGAAAAGATTTTTAAGATTTTTTCAAATTCAAAGAAGGTAATTTCTGACATATTTCTCAATTCACGTCTTTTCGGAAACGCATAGGATTGTTTTTTTTTTCAGAAACTATGTAATCGAATGGCGATATCTATTTTTTTTGAGAAAAACAATTTAGAAAATACTGTCAAAAATTTGCGTTTTAAATCAAATTTCGAAGCGACAGCATGGGAAGAAAGAAAAGTCTGCAACAGCGTGACAAGCATGTCTTGTATCTCAACAAGTACGTACAAGTATCTTATTTATAAAAAATGAAAAACGCTATTCGATTCCAAATCTCTTCAATAGTATGGCTTGTACCATTTATATCTTTATAGTTAAAATTAGTCAGAAAATGTGTCAAACTTTCGCGTTGTTGAGATATGAATTTAAGAACTGACAAGAAATATATTTCCAAACTTTACGTTAACGTAAATTCTTTATCGCTGTTAGTACTATTTGCAAATATTACTTGCAAAATAAATTATTTGCAAATCATGTTGTCTGCCCTACACATCTTAAAAACAATTAAATCAAATTCCGACACAGATCGACTATATGTTGAAAAACAATGCAAGCCTGATCTCGGCCCGTCACGATTCTGCTAAAAAAAATTCGCCCAGGTGTAGCTGTCAAAATAACAATGCTAACAACATAATGGCCACAATGTGACTGTCCGATGCCAATCTCTACACTGTCAAAGTTACATTTCTGTACTGATGTCGTCAAATTAGTATCGGCTTTTGCGGCACATTCGTACTTTTTCTTGTTAAAGTCATATTTGTTGAAAATAGCTTATATTCTATTGTTTTCATTGAAACCTTTATAAAGGGCCGGCAGGTCCGCTAATTTTTTTCTGTCGATACGGCCCGTATTGCCCGTTAAATTTTTTCGCAGGCCCGGCCTGTTAAAGTTGTTTGTCGGCTTGCCCAAGCCCGTCACGTTGAACAAAATTATCCTAAATCAGCCGATGCGGCCTGGCCCGCAGGCAGTTCTGTGTACGGGTCTTAGGCTAAGCGCGGGTCCGTGAAGACCTCTAGTGTGAACAAGTTTTATTTGTTTTATTATAAAACACAAATGATTTTCCCATCCTTCTCCATCCCACTTCATTTTTTTTTTTTTGGAAAATCCTCTATCTATTCTAATTTTAAACATTATTGAAATCCGCATGAAAAAAAAATATATTAATTTGAATGTTACATAATATTGTTAAAAGGAAATAACGTATCTAAAATGTTTTATTTCTGAAGATAATTATATTTCAAAGCATAAATGCATTTTATATCCACTTATTACCTATTTATGAGATTTTTTGAAAATGGAATAATCTCTGTTTTTTTTTATTAAGATTTTTTTTCTTTCACTACAATTTTAATATATTTTGCTTGTTTGTTTCCAGTATCTGCTTTCTTTTCGATATTGTCTTCTTTTCCTATCTTATTTAGCAATAACACTTTAAAGCACTTTATCCTTGTTTCTCTGATCCAACGGATTTTATTTGTTGTTTTCAAAATCAGATGAATCCAGACATCTAGATCCGGCTCAATTTAAAAGATATTGCATTGTTCACACGTGTGCCTGATCTCTTTCTGATGGATTTATCTCGTTTTGAAATGTTACATATTTATTATGTTTGGAAAGGTACTTTAAACTTTTTTGTGTCGGATGTATATTTTATCATATAAAAATGCACTTTTTTAACATTTTTTTTTGTCTAGAGATATTATACAAATTTTGTATCGAAAAAAAATTGGCGATCATTCTTAAAATCAATATTATGTGTATTTATAAAAATAGTACATTTTGAATAATTTTTTTTGGATATTTGTAGAAAATATGTCTGTTTACTCGCATAAATTTGTATAGAATATTTGTACCATCTGTAATAATAATTACCTATTAAAAATGCAGTCAAAATCTATACTTATTTTAACTAAAACTTTAGGTTTTATCTTCCATATAAACAAATACTTTTAGGATTGCGTTCATCTGACAAAACCATATTCGTCTCTGTTTTCTCTCTATCTGTCCGTTACATAATCTGTACACAAAAACTATATAAGTCAGAGACTTCACATTTTGTGTACTCAGTATCTCGTGTCACACGACAAATCATATGTTTTTTGATAAAGTCTATTATTTTAATTAAATTATTTTATCATCGTCATACGTTCATTTTTGTAATTTAAATTTTGAAAGAGGACCTTAATTTCAATAGTTTTCTTGTATATATAATACCTTGGAGATAAAGCATCTTTCTAATAAACATAGTTCGAAGCCCGGTGCTGGAAGTTGATATTTTCGTTCCAGGGTAGATTTAATTAGTAAAAATTGTGTGTATTTTTTCCCAATGTAAGAGTTTACATAATTTTTTTAATCACTGACATTCATAATGTTTTTGGGAATTCCGTTTTCTTTCTCTTTCAAAAACTATTGCAATTTATTCATGATTCAGTATTTAAAATTTCATTTAAATATTTTTTGCAGTTCTTACAAATTTAAAATTTTATTTATATCGCTTTTTTCAGATTTTCAATAATTTGTAACTTTGGATTTTATAAAAATAAATTTGATTTGAACATTTTTAATTTGATTAAAATAAAAACGAACTCTTATAATTATTTTAAAATTAAATGTATTGTAGTACCATCTATGTAAGAATTTATTGCTTACCCCAAACTATATGCAAATAAAAGATTTTGTTCTATGTTTTTTAATTAGCCTATCCAAATTTTTACTAAATATATTTGTGAATCGTTAAAAATCTGCAAATATGTCACTAGTCTTTATTACTTCCCCCAATTTGAGCTTTACATGTTCTATAGTTTACGAGTAAAATGGCTGTGAGAGACAAAAGGCACATGAGTGATCTTAAAATTTTTCCGTTTTTAACAAAGTAAACAAAAATCGTCTTGTTTACTCGTTGTCTTAAGTAAACAAAAATCGAAAAAATAAAATGATATCATGCTAAATAGAATTATTTAAAAATAATGAAATTCGAACAATGATTTTTTAAAAGAAAGTTGACATTGCTTAAACAAGAAGTTTCTTTGCGAGACTAGCATAAGTTCTTATTAGCTGTTCCTCCCTATTATTAATCTCTGAAGCATTCGTATTTTCTTTATTAATATCTACACTTCTATATTTATACGAATCATAGTTACATATTTTCTAGGATATCTTTCTCTTTTATACGAACATTTATTTTTTTTGATTTACCTAAGTTCATAGATAGTCCGTATGCCTGATATTTGAGATACAAATTTATCCCTTTTGACGATCAATTTTCCGCTCTAAGAGAATATTGTAGTTTCAAATTACAGTTTACTCAACAAGCATAGATTGTTGGCGCATTTTGAAGATTTTTGTGAGAGGCTTTGTTGACCAAAGATGCATAAATGTGTATGGTAAGTACTCCAATTCGCTCTGAGAAAATAATTTTCTTGCATTTTCCAGTAAACGTTCGTTGTTCCAACTATTATGTGCTATTTGTGTAAACATTAATGTTTCATCAAGTTCAAATGATATTTTTAATTTGAAGTTCTTTTTTAGCATTAACTGTCAGAACAAATTGGTAAAATATTTTAAAATGATTTCAATTATATCTAAAATTACCTGCGAACATTATAAAAAATTAAAACGAAAATAACAAAATCTGTATTAGAAATAAAAACAAGAAGAAATTATTCCAATATTACCACTCACGTCATACATAAAGTAATCATAATTTATCAGATTCATTTTTCATACCTCAGCATTCCAACGTATGAATTCATAAACAATAAACATATTCAAAACTTTTGAAATTCATTTGGAAAACAAATGTTGTACTAATCTGCCAAAAGCACATGCTTTACTGAAATACGGATAAATTTATATTTCTTTAGATAATGTGCTTTAAATAATCATGCCGAAATTTTCGTTTCTGGCAATAAAAACCCAATAAAACTCAGAGAAGCTTTCGGAGCATATTTTAAAATTACGATTCACAAATAGTTTAAACAGATGCTTCTTTTCACATGTCTGCAGTACATATGTTTTGAGAACCATGTGCATCGCATCAATATGCGTGATTGATTGCTGCAAACGTCAAAGATTTCTATAAGGATCTATGTCTGGTTTTAAAACACAACTTTTATAAGGAAAACAGGAAGGAGCCAGTAGACATTAGATGTAAAAATTTAATATATTATTTTAAAATCTAGTTCTGAATATTTTATTTTACGAAAAGTTTAGAAACTTGTAAACAATAATCGCTCATATTTTAAAAAACTATAAATATACATAAATAAAAACGATACGCAAAATTTAGCCATGTAAAGGGTTATAAATTAACTAAAAAGCCTTAAATAGTGAATGATTTTTTTTAAATGAACCTTTAAAAAATCAAACTTAATTTCTAACATTAATAAATTTTCCCTAACGAATTATGTCATATGTTTTAGAAACTGCAACGAACATTCTAAATTTAATAAACTGCATTCAGCATTACTTCGAATTTACTAATTAGATCAAAGATTTTCTCCTTAAACGTACTGAAAATCGATATTCCAATGACATTGTTTCTATTTGTGGCATTCGTTAAGAAGCGAAATCAAATACTGGATGACATTCGAAATCGAATTCCTTTCAAATAAACGCAATGTAAATGCAATTTTAATTGACACGAAAGCAATCGAGAGAGAAATAATAACATTAATTAAACATAAATGAATTTAGATTTACTGAAATTAAACTCAGATTAAGTTTCAGATAAATTAATGTTGTTAATTTAACTCTACATATGCAAAGGGAATCATAGCCTTTGTTTAATTTTAAATTTAAAACAAGTTAAATAGGATTTTCGTGTTTAAAAATGCACTTAAAGCAAATATTTTATATGAAATTTTGAACTTGCTAAAAGCGCAACTTTAATTTATGATTTAAAAGTAATATTGTGTTGAAGTTTAATTAAAAAGGACGATACATATTTTCTTATAATTTTATTTTTCAATTATCAAATCGTATATCCAATTTTAAATGACATTAATATTTTTTCCTAACGACTTATGTCATATGTTTTAGAAACTGCACCGAAAATTCTAAATTTAATAAATTGCATTCAATATTACTAAGAATTTACTAATTATTTCAAAGATTTTCTCATTGAACGGAATTAAAATCGATTTTCAAATGACATTGTTTCTATTTGAAGCGGAATCAAATGCAGGATGACATTCGAAATTGAGTTCCTTTCAAAAAATGCAATATATATGCAATTTACATGAAATATGAATTACTATTAAATCGAATATCTAACTTTAAATGACATTGGTAAATTTTTCTGAACGAATTATGTCATGTATGTTTGAAGCTGTACCGAAAATCCAAAATTTAGTAAACTGCATTGAACATTAATTCAAATTTACTAATTACAAAGATTTTCTCATTAAACTGACAGAAAATCCATTTTCCAATGACATTGTTTATAATTGTGGCATTCGTTAAGAAACAGAATCTAGGTTATATTTGACATCGAATTCCTTTCAAATAAACGCAATGTAAATGCAATTTACATCAAAAACGATTTACTATTAAATCGGATGCCTATTTTTAAATGATATTAATAAGTTTTTCCAATGGCATTGTGTCTATTTGTGGTATTCATTGAGAAGCCGAATCAAATGCAGGTTGACATTCGAAATCGAGTTCCTTTGAAATAAACTCGATGTATATGCAATTTACATCAAGTATGATTTACTATTAAATCGGATCTCTGACTTAAAATGATATTGATAAGTTTTTCTTAACGAATTATGTCATATGTAATTTGAAACTTTTTTAAAATTTTGAGCTTAGAGTAGTTATGCATTCATTTCTGATTTAAAAATAAAATAGTGTTAAAGATTAATTATGGAGGACGATATATTTTTTCTTATAATATCATTTTCCCTTTATCGAATCTGTTATCTAAGTTTAAATGACATTCATAAGTTTTTCACACCAGATTATGTCATAGGATTTAGAAACTGCACCCAAATTTTTAAATTTAATAAACTGTATTCAATATTACTTCAAAATTACTAATTACATCAAAGTTTTTTTTTTCATTAAATGGGCAAAAAATAGACGTTGTTTCTTTTTATGGTATTTGTTAAAAAGCGGAATCAAATGCTGAATGACATTCGACATCGAATTCCTTTCCGATAAACGCAATGTAAATGCAAAAGTTACAAAAAAAGCAAAATTTATACAAAAAAAACCTACGTGTAACACAAGTAAATTAAATGATGATTACTATTAAAAAAATTTAAGTTGGTTAATTGAAAAATAAATAAAATAAATAAAAGTTAGAGCGTACATCGATTTGAAAAACCCTGCTCTAAGAAAAAAATATTAAAAATTTTCCTTACCTTTAGCGTGCCTTGCATTTGCTCTTTCACTTTTAATAGAGATTTTTTTTACTCATAAATATGCTTTTTTATTATGTAAAGAATGTACTTAAAGCAAATATTTCTCCTCATTATTTTAGCCAGACGAAATTATATTTTAATTTATGATTTAAAAATAAAATTATGTTAAAGCTTAATTAAAGAGGATGAAACATAATTTCTTATAACTTTATTTTTAACTATCAAATCGAATATCTAACTTTAAATGACATTAATAAGCTTTTCCCAACGAATAATGGCATATGTTTTTGAAACTGCACCAAAAATGCTGAATTTTATAAACTACATTCAACATTACTTCGAATTTACTAATTACATCAAAGATTTTCTTGTTAATAGGACAGATAATCGATTTTCCAATGACATTGTTTCAATTTGTGGCATTCGTTAAGAAGCGAAATCTAATGCTGGATGACATTCGAAATCGAATTCCTTTCAAATAAACGCAATCTAAATGCAATTTTAATTGACATTATAGCAATTGAGAGGAAAAAAATAACATTAATGAAACATAAATGATATTAGGTTTCCTGGAAGTAAACTTCAGGTTTCGGGCGAATTATTATTGTTTGAAAACTCTAAATTCGTAAATGAAATTAACGCCTTTGTTTGATTTTAAATTTACGAGAAGTAAAATATAAATAAAAAAAGAAGATTGTAAAAATTCACAACGATGTCATTGCAAGTAAAAGAAGCTATGAGTGTATTATTTTTAAATATTTAAATGTAATAATATTGTATACGGTTAAACGTAATAAAAAGTTTATATGACATATTTTATTGATTCTAACAATGACGAAAATATAATAGATTTTTAAATATCCAGTTAGAAATAATGAAAATTATATATGACTTTAATTGACATTGATAACTTTTTCTTAACGAATTGTGTCATAAATTTTAGAAATTGCACCGAAAATCTTAAATTTAATAAACTGCATTCAACATTACTTTGAATTTGCTTATTACATCAAAGTTTTTCTTATTAAACTGACATTAAATCTATTTTAAAATGACATTGTTTTTATTTGTGGCATTCTTTAAGAAGCGGAATCAAATGCTCGGTGACATTCAAAATCTAATTCCTTTCAAATAAACGCAATGTAAAAATGCAATTTTAATTGACATTATAACAATCGAGGGGGAAAGAATAACGTTAATGAAATATAAATAAATTTAGATTTCCTGGAATTAGTTTCAGACGAATTTTTATTGATTAAAAACTTTAAATTTGTTCACTGAGCCAACACCGTTGTTTAATTTTAAACCATGATTTTCGTGGGCAAAAATGTACCTAAATCTAATATTTTACTTGAAATTTTGAGCCTCGCGAAATGATACTTTAATTAATGATTTAAATGCAAAATACTGTTAAAGGTTAAAATAGAGAACGATAGATATTTTCTTATAATTTTATTTTTCAACTATGAAATTGGACGTCTAACTTTAAATGACATTAATAAGTTTTTCCTAACGAATTATGTGATATTTTTTAGAAACTGTACCGAAAATTCAAAATTTAACAAATTGTATTCAACATTATTTTGAATTTTCTAATTACATCAAAAATTTTCTCGTTAAACGGACAGAAAATCGATTGCTAATGGCATTGTTTCTATTTCAGGCATTCGTTAAGAAGCGGAATCAAATGGTGTATTTGGTGTATTTTGTGACGGCCGATTATCTACGCTAGGGATATAGGCCCAGGGGAAGGGATGCCCTTCGTGGGGGTCTTTCTAAGGGAACCTAACCCGTATTTACGCAAGGTTCGAAGAAAACCACGAAAACTCCGAACGGTTAGGCCGACGGCCGCGATTGGGTTCGAACCCAGCACCTGCCGTCTACCAGTTGAGAGGTCAGATCCTCTCGGCCACTGGTGGGGCAGCGGAATCAAATGATGGAAGACATTTGAAATCGAATTCCTTTAAAATAAATCCAAAGTAAATGCAATTTTAATTCACATTATAGCAATTGAGAGGGAAAGAATTTTTTTACTGGTGGATTTATAATTCAATTTTGGTATACATAGAATGAACACTTATGGGCTCAGAAATAGAAACACATTTTCGTCCATAAAGTGAAAATTTATTGCGATAAAACTCAACACAAGTGTTTCAAGAAACCCCCTTCAATATTTCGTCGAATCTCCCTTTACAAATTTTACTCCTTTAGACCTGTTACGTATACATTTTTTACGATTTCCTTTTAATTACTTTTTATGATTCCAGTCAAGAATAAAGGCTTCAGTTAAATTTTCTTCGTTTGTCGTGTTTTCTTTTAACACATTTCGCACGGAATAGAAGCCACTATAAACAATTGAAGTTTAATTCCATGAAAACTTGTCATGTCTGTCACACAGCTAAAAATCGCTATCCTTTTTTTCCACCGTTTTTTCTAAAAGTTTCCTTCGTCCTATTCAACTTATGAGTATTTCCGATAAAAAATTTCACATTTTTCCGTTCTAAAATACTGGTAAAAAAAAAATCTTTGCATGTCTTGACATGACAAGTTTTAATGGAAATAGCCTGAAATCATTCATATCAACAAATGTCCCCACAACACCCCTGAAGGATGCACTTTAAGTCTCTTACCAGTAGACGGCACTTGTCAAATATCAAATGTAAGTGTTGTGAGCACAAGCAAATTAAACAAGATTGACAAAAAAAAAAAAAAAAAAAAAATAGTGTAACTAATAGTTTGACAGCACACTGCAAATTGAATATAACATACAAACGATGTATTCTATTTTAGAGCAATCGCAAAACTCTGCGAATATTTTAGAAATAAAAATGTTTAAATTTTATTTTAAAAAAAAGAATGTTTCACATATAAATTTTATCATGAAATAAATAAATCATGACAAAATGTGTAACAAATATTAATTTCTGATTAATTTCATATTTAAACAGATAATTGCAATAATCATTATTTTCGATTTTTGATTTTCTTTAAACTATCAGAACAAAATTAGTAGTTTTCTCCAACACACTGTTTTATACATTTTTTGAGTTTTTTATTATAATTTTAATTGATTCTTAGAAAATTTCTAATCAACTTCCCCAAGAATATCTCTCATTAAATATACTAAAGACCTATATACTTATTCAGACCCTGGCCCAGGATGTATTAACAATTATTTGATTTTTGAAAACTTAATCTGTTTCCTACTATTTAACATTTCAAAAATAAACAAAACACATCATTTTCATTTTATATTTAGTAATATATTGTTTTATTTTTTTTTCTAGTTTAAAAGTCATAGTTTACATCAGGCAAATTAATCTCTGAAGAAACATCCGATTTAATTTGCTTAAAGTTTTATCAAAAGTTCGTCGAAAGAAAATTTTCTTTATAAAGAATTACGTCGTTAAACATTTTTTTTCCTTTTTATTTCTCTCATGTAGTTTTAGACTTGAAAAAGACTGACTTTTCTTTCAAACTAAGTTTAATAAAAGTGATACGTTTGAAACAAAATTACTTTCGGCTGAGAAAAAATGTGTAAAGTTAAAGTGTTTGTTTTACTTGTCGAATAACAGCAACATACAAGAATTAAGATTTGATTAATTAAAGTTTTTGTTGCGGAAAAAAATCACCTTAATTTTTCCGTTTGTTTTCAAACTTAAAGAAAGCATACTTTCTTTTGGCATTTAAATGGTGTTGTTTGATGTATTACTAATTAAATAACATTTACAGATTCATCATAGTTATACGTGATACATTACTTAAATAATTTTTGATAGAGTTAAAAAAACGTATAACTGATAATTTTAAACGGTAGAAGAAGAATTTTTTTTTTATCTGCAATATTTAATACTGTGCATGCCAATACCTTAAACTAGAAAACGCAAATTCTAATTTTCAGGCCCCATTCCCCAAAATAATAATAATATATATGTATATATATACATATATAGAATATAGATAGATAGATAGACAATTCAGAAAACATTTCACTTTTAAGACTTTAAATACAAATTTTTATTTTACATAAAATGAACTCATTATCATATCTGCAGAATTCCACATTTACGATCCAGTATGTCATCTGTGAAAAAATATACATAAAATATTACTATCTTGAAATAATGCACAAACCCAGGTCATTCAAGAAATTCGAGAAACTTAACAAAAAATCAGGTATCGAATGATCAGCATTCCTTCATTTGTTCGTAAGTATTGCATATAGATAATGGGAATGAAATATCCTATATATAATACTGTTTTATCAAAAATTATGCATTTTTAATTATTTTAATTTTTTTTAATTCGGAAAATATTACTACACAAAATCAATAAAATTTCATTCTTTAAACTTTTTGATAGAATTTTAAGTAAATGCGAAGAAAATAAGTGTGAAAAATTATCCTTAAAATATTTTTATATCAGACAATCGGCATAGAAGGCATTTTAATCACATTTTTTTCAGTTGCTATGTATATGCAACAAAGATACATAAAAAGCTACAATTTTCTTTTGACTCTGTAAAGAAAGGGAGTTCTTCATTTGCCACTATTACAGAAATATCTTTAAAAGGTATTAAAGAAAACTAACGCATAACTATAAAACGCATAACTGTGAAAAAAGGCAGTTAAGTTTAAATAAAATTCACTCAAACCTCCCCACTGAGTTACGTTGAGTTATAGTTAATGTACGAGAATTACAAGTTTTTCTGGAGAATTACATGTTATAATTATTAATATTGTATTACTACTAAAGAATAATAATAAAAAAACACTTTCAAACTTAGAAATTATATCCATTCAGGTTACTTAAAGATTAATAATTATATAAGATAACAAAGATACATTCTTGATAAAATTATTCCTAAACGACATAAATTATTAATTATTAAACAGCTATGAAAATGAATAATAAAGAAAACATTGACAATATAAATAATGACCTTGCCTAACTGCTTCAAAGAGTCATTATAAAAATAAGATTATTTGAATTTCTCTTTTAAACAAAATGCAACATGGTTTTAAATTTTACAAGGATACACTCTAAACACTTCATTTTTAAAAGTACGCAAAAAATACTCAAATTTGAATACATCGTATAGTCAAAGTGGCACACTATCAGAATTACTCAAGTTTGAAAAACGTATTTATCATTCTTAAAAACAGAGACATTCTCAAATATGAGCACATTATAATTTTATTCTTAAATGTATGCATGTTGTTAAAAATGAGTATGAGCGTGATTCAAATTTGAATAATTTTAATTTGGAGCCATTTTGACTATGTGACAACCTCATATTTGTGTATGTTTTGCTTAGTTTTGAAAATGCCGTCTTTAGTGTGTGCATTACATGGCCAGCCTTAATCTTAAGTTAAATTATAGAAATTAAGACTGCATAGAATAAAAATTAAGATAAATATTTCAAAATGCCCAAAGTAAGTAAATTATCTTCAAAATGTCCTATGAAATCTTTCAAATTTCTCCTGCAACGTCTTTCATTTACGAATTCATCCATTCTTGGATTTTGAAGGATCACAGACAAACACTATATACTAACCAAGGTTACGATAAAAATGTTATATATACGTTACGATAAAATAGTTAGCCACATTTTATGTAATAAAATATAATTGAATAAAGTGAAATAAAATTTAATAAACTTAATCAATTTAAATAAGTTTAATAAATTCAATAAAATATGATTGATGAAAGTTACTTCAATTAACGAATAAAATGCAATTTTGTCAAAACTGTATTTCCCATACTTCAGATTTGAAATCGTTGGATAATCATATTTGAAACAAGAATTTTCGTAACAAAATAGATAAGTCAGATGTGGCAATCCCAACACTTACTTTTAACTTATGCATGTTAATACTTCCTGAAAAATGCTGCACAGCAGCGACATAATTAGGTGATTGAAACCAAAATGTAAACAGTAACAACTTACGTCAACTTATCAACGAATCTGAAAATTGATGAAAATCGGTGCATTAGTTTTTGAGGCAGAGCTATTGAGAAATCTTAAGAAAAAATCAATTTGATTGCCCCACATGTTTGGTGATGTAGACCAAAAATTAATCAGGATTAATTTTTTATCAGGAACTAACTTTATCTGAAGTTTGATGAAAACCATGCATTAGTTCTTCAAATATATTAATTGCGAAAGCGCGAGACATACAGTATAGCAGTGCCATCTGTTGGGAGATTTACACCAAAAATTAAATAAAACTAATTTATATTAGAGACTAACTGAATCTGAAGTTTTAGAAAATTCCATGGATTATTTCTTGAGATGGAGCTATTGCGCGATAATCAGGAATAGCGGACTACGGCAAAACCACCTGTTGAGCGATTTGCACCAAAACATAATCAGCACATTATTATACCAAGTACTGATATAATACTGTAAATTGAAAATATAAAGTTTTATGAATATCCATGTACTAGTTCTTGAGATATGACTAGTGTATAAATTGTAAATAATACAGAATAACAGCACTACCTGTTGAGCGATATATACATAAAATTATTCAAATCTAATTTTTATTATGGTAAAACAGAATCTAAAGTTTTGTTAATACATGCATTAATTTTTGAGATTTTTTACATTAGTTTTTTAGTTTTTGCCCCAAAATTTTTTGTCACATACTGACAGACAGACTGCCAGTCAGACTCACAGACAGACATTTTGTAAAAAAAAGTTTTTTAGGTTTTCTGATCCCTAAAACGTATAAATCAGTCAAAAATCGGATTTCGAAAATTTTTATGAATCCAATACTTCTAAAGATAGACGAAAGTAAAAAATCTTTTTCCTGAAATTCGAAAGAATGTTTTTCCCTGTGAACGTATCACATTCTTTCTTTATCAAAATTTACATTGTGGAAATAAATTTGATATTGCTTTAATAATTTTGCTTATTGACATTAAATGCAAAAAGCACATATCACACGAATTAATTTATGAAGAAACATGCCATTTAATTTGTTTAAAAGTTTATCAAATATCCAGCAAAAAAATTACGTCGCTCAACAAAACTTTGTAAGGTAGCTTTCATTACAAAAAGCTACCTATTGCAGCCGTCCGGAGGAAAGCACTTCCAGAAAAGTTTGGTATATTTTCACCGATCATAGCCCCCAGATGCCAAAACCAATCTCCGTTCAAATTTTGACATGCATATATATATATCTATAGCTGATATTTGTCATGCTATAACTAACGTATTTATGAACCGATTTGCATGAAACTTGGTATGTACATTAGGGTGGGCCGAAAAAAACTTTTTTTCGATTTTCGATTATGGCGAGTGCGGAAAAGTGGCCACTGGTGGCACTCAGTTCACACAAAAAATTTGAGATTTTTCGGACTTTTCCTTACCCTGCCGTAAATGGCTTGAAAATTTGCAAAAATACTGATTTTTGAACTTTCTTAGCTAAAAAGTTAAAAATGTTGAATTAAATTTATTTTGGTTGTATTTAGTTGAAAAGGCAGCTTTAACGTACCAAATGCTTAAATATGTTCTCATAATGCATTATTTAATTGCTAAGTGTATTTTAAATAAGCCGATTTTCATAGCTTTTTCATGTATGATAGGCAAAATATGTATTGCTTTGAATCGTTCGTTAATTTCTCTCTTATTTATGTTCCTTGGTCTTTAAATTTTTTCTATGGGTCAAAGGTCATATATTTGGGCAGCGGACAGTAGTATAACTCAAAAACAAAGCTGGAAGGCGAGAAGGGGTGAAGCAGGACTCAAAGAGTTATGCAATACCTCATCGTAATGTTGAGGGAGTTAAGGAGAAAATAAGAGCGATGAGAAATTTGCTATAAGGATTGTTATTACTTTACCAAGCTCAAAATCTGCGAAATTTGTTCAGTGTGTATGTGAAACCTTTTTGCTATGGAGATTCAGTACTTTTTGGATCGTTTGAGGTACCATTACGGTGTTTTGTGCGTTTTATTACGACGAGCTTAGAAATGGCTATTATGAAGATCCATGGCAATGTAAAAGACATTGCGACAGAATGAAAAGTATCCTTTTTGGGCACCATGCTTATTGAAAGAATTGCAATTGCCAACTTATACTGATATCATGTGCCACTACTTCTGGTTGCGAAGCGATATGGCAGAAAATCGAAAAATTCAATATTAGTCAATAGATGATGTTATTAAAATGGTAGATGAAAAAGTTACCGAAATCTGAATAAAAGCCAGTGTTTTCTCAACGATCAATTTACAAAAAAAATGAAAAACTATTATAAGAAGCGTAGATCATTGAAAAAATCCTGAAATTGTATGGGCTTGAAAGTAAAGACAACACGCGAAGAATTCGTACGAAATGATGAAACCTTTTAGTAGTTTTTAATCTTTTTGTAAATTGATCGTTGGGAAAAAACAGATATGGAATTTTTTTACAGATTTCGATAACTTTTTCACCTACCATTAATCTATTATTCTAAACTATCACTATTAAAAAAAAGTGTAGATCATTGGGGAAATCCTGTAATCGTATGGGCTTGAAAGTAAAGACAACACGCGAAGAATTCGTACTATATGGTGAAACCTTTTAGTAGTTTTTAATCTTTTCTGTAAATTGATCGTTGGGAAAACACTGGTATGGAAGCTTTTTTCAGATTGTTTTCAGAAACTTTTTCATCTACCATTTTAATAACATCATCTATTGACTAATATTGGATTTCTCGATTTGCTGCCATATCGCTTCGCAACCAGTAGTAGTGGCGCATGATATCAGTATAAGTTGGCAATTGCAATTCTTTCAATAAGCATGGTGCCCAAAAAGGATACTTTTCATTCTGTCGCAATGTCTTTTACATTGCCATGGAAATTCATAACAGCCATTTCTAAGCTCGTCGTAATAAAACGCACAAACACCGTAATGGTACCTCAAACGATCCAAAAAGTACTGAATCTCCATAGCAAAAAGGTTTCACATCCACACTGAACAAATTTCGCAGATTTTGAGCATGGTAAAATAATAACAATCCTTATAGCAAATTTCTCTTCGCTCTTATTTTCTCCTTAACTCCCTCAACAATACGATGAGGCATTGCGTAACTCTTTGAGTCCTGCTTCACCCCTTCTCACCTTCCAGCTTTGTTTTTGAGTTATACTGTTGTCCGCTGCCCAAATATATGACCTTTGACCCATAAAAAAAATTAAAGACCAAGAAACATAAATAAGAGAGAAATTAACGAACGATTCAAAGCAATACATATTTTGCCTATCATACATGAAAAAGCTATGAAAATCGGCTTATTTAAAATACACTTAGCAATGAAATAATGCATTATGAGAACTTATTTAAGCATTTGGTACGTTAAAGCTGCCTTTTTAAGTAAATGCAACCAAAATAAATTTAATTTTATATTTTTAACTTTTTAGCTAAAAAAGTGCAAAAATCAGCATTTTTGCAAATTTTCAAACCATTTGCGGCAGGGTAAGGAAAAGTCCAAAAAATCTCAAATTTTTTGTGCGAACTGAGAGCCACCAGTGGCCACTTTTCCGCACCCTCCATAATCGAAAATCGAAAAAAAGATTTTTCTGCCCACCCTAATGTACATAGTACTTACAAATATCGTGACCGAGTTCGTTGGCCAGCATCATTCGCCATCTTGTTTCAAAATGGCGGCCATTTAATTTTTTTTATTTAAAATTATAAATTAAATGCGAAAAAATTAAAAGTTGAACAATATTTTTATTTTATGTGTTAGATCTTAAAACACCGATTCAAAAACACTTTTTACTTGTCTATATCTTATAAAATGATTGAGTTATAGCATTTTGAATTTTTCATATGGCTGATATTTTGAAACGATCTCATTTTTGTCATGTGATAACATGCGTATCTATAAATCGATTTGAATGAAACTTAGTGTGTACATAGTACATAATGAAGCCTGGACCGAGTTCTTTAGCCAGTTCCATCCGCCATCTTGTTTTAAAATGGCGGCCATTTAATTTTTTTTAAATAAAAAATTTAAAATTAGGTACAAAAAAGTGAGAAATTGAAAAAGATATTTCTTTTATGCATTTGACCTTGAAACAAAAATTCCAAGGCATTTTTTCTTTCGTCTGCATCTTAAGGAATTAACAAGCTGATTTCAAAATTAACATTGCAAATGTGGGGAGAATCCCTTTTTCAACGCAGGAATTTTATGTTAGTGCCAATCTCCCTAGAAAGATGGTAGACCCATTGAAAAGAAACTTGGATTTCGACATGATGGTTAATTTTAAAGTTAAAATGCTAAGGTGATTGTTTATAAAAAGTTAAATACTTCAAATGAATATTGAAAGGAATGTATGACTTAAACATAAAAATTTCAAGGATTTTTTTTTTTTTTTTTTTTTTTTTTTTTTTTTTGAATTGTTATTTATTTAGAATAAGATCTAGCTTTTCTTATTATTTTAAATTTCATTTCGAAATCATGCAGTGTAATAATGAAATTATTCAAACTGTGGTTGGGTGGAAATTTTTGAATATTTCCTAAATATATTAGTTACATCTAAAAAATCAGACATACAAATATAACTTGGCATATTTTAATTATTATGCGAGGAAAACTGATTGTATTTTTTTTAACAAATATTGAAAAATATAATAAAGTATCAGATGATCCAGAAGTTTCGAGAGTTTTGAAATGTTAATAATTAGGGAACTATGTACAATACAAAGGTCCGGTTTTCAGATATATGCTCAGACACATGTGGGATTTTTGTTTAGAATGAATTTTTTTTAAATATATGTAGTTAAAATATTTAGCAATCAGTGGCGCTGCTGTACAACCCCGAATGTACCTATATCATGTGTTATATAGACACATAAGTTCATTGCGAAACATCTTTTCTAGGAGATTGATGAGACTGCTGTATTAAGGGTGGTTCATGTTCAAACATTTTTTTTGTGTGAAAGTCAAAATTGCATTGAAAGGGAATTTTCATACAAAATTTCATGAGTAACTGCTATGTTTAGACATGCTTTCTTTGCATGTCGTGTTATGTTCTTATTGCACAATACGTTAAGTTAAAACTGCAAAAGATTCGATGGTCATTACAAATATAAAATCTACGGTAGACAAGGTTTGAGAAAAGGGCTCTTTGGAAGATCGTAATAGAAATAGGAGACCCCAAACGTGTGTCCTATTAAGAGTGATTCATGTTCAAACATTTTTTTAAAGTCGAAATTGCATTCAAAGGGAATTTTCATACAAAATTTGTTGAGTAACTGCTATGTTTAGACATGCTTTCTTTGTATGTCGAGTTGTGTTCTTATCGTACAATACGTTAAGTTAAAACTGCAAAAAATTCGATGGCCAT
Organism: Maratus speculifer; assembly: GCA_964019185.1. Taxonomy (NCBI): domain Eukaryota; kingdom Metazoa; phylum Arthropoda; class Arachnida; order Araneae; family Salticidae; genus Maratus; species Maratus speculifer. The sequence continues at coordinate 229,146,567 of OZ025292.1, forward strand.
TACAAATATAAAAGCTACGGTAGACAAGGTTTGAGAAAAGGGCTCATGTGAAGATCGTAATAGAAACAGGAGACCTCAAACGTCTGTTGCAATAGTATATGAGATAGAATTCGATGCCAATACTCAATGGAAATCATCAGCCATGGTGAGTGCAGTACATTTGTAATTTCACGATGAATTGAAATTTCTTATGGAATTTCATTCTGCTCTGAGGATGCTGTGCACATTGTGTATTGCATCGGCTAATGGTGGTACTTATAAGCTATGGGCGTCATAAAGAAAATTTGTAACTCTTGGGCACTAAATCCTTACTTTTTAGTGAGCTGTATCGTACCATAAAAATACTGCTATCAATTTTAGCGCTAGCTGTTAGCGAAATGTGTAACTAAGGTAATATGTTTGTTTCATCGAAAAAACGAATCTCATAAATTTCTAAACATTTCTGTGCAAACCGCATATTTCTATTGTTTATAGTTTGCCAATTATTAACATTTCAAAATTCCCGGAACATCTGGATCACCCGGTAGATCAAACCTGCCGCAAATGGAGAGCCTTCGCACATTATTTTCTCAAGATTAAGATAAATAAATTTTCAAATTTCTCACGTATTACGTTTCTTTTATTTTGATAATTGATTAGATAACTAATAAAATGATGCATAAATCTTTATTCTAGGTTTAGTATTTAAAAAATAAACGACAAATTATGTATAAAATGAGTAAACTATTCTCAGTTTATCCTATATTAAAAACATCTCTGAATTTTTCTAACAGTGCAAGCCTCATTATTATTCCTTCCGTACAATTTAAATAGGCTAATCTTAATTCGTTTTAAAATAAGAGACATTAGTAAAAGAAACTTTCTATGTTAGTGCTATCTTTTAAAAACTTTAAAAAAGCAGTTTTTCTTCTACCTCTATATCAAATAAGAGAGCTATGAAAATTAAGGATGATCCTGTGCATAATATTGCTACATATTTAGGAAATATCATACTTATTTTTTACTTACTCATTCTATTCGTTTGTCGTGAACAACAAAATTTTATTTATTTATTTATCTATTTATTTATTTTCATTTTTATCCGTTCAACCCGATGCCAACATTTTTTAGTACATTCGTCCTGTAGACTTTCAAACTACTATAAAATACGTTAGATTGTTCTTTCTATTTCTGTAATTAACATTATTATGTTTTTTATTGCAAATTTTTAAATCAACCCTAAAATATATTTTTTTTTCTAAATGTAATACACTCCTAAAACTTTAACATATATTTTAAAAAAACATAGAGAATTGATTTAAAATATTATATAAACGTTATGTTTCCTCAATGCAGTATTTATTTTTTAATAATTGAAATTATTTATTACACGAAAATGTCTATATAAAAATACAAATGTAACAAATATAATAGAAATACATAAATAATAATACATAAATAATATAATACACAAATACTTGATGTATAACTAAATGCATAAATACATAACACATAAATAATATAACACGCAAGTACATAATGCATAAATAAATACATACATAAATAAATTATACATAAATAACATAATATTAATGATATAAATAAAAATAAAAATACATGAAATGAAATTATGTATTTGTATAAATAAGCGAAAATTAGTTATAAAAATATTCTCTGGCCTGGTTTAAGGATTGAAATGAAATTAACATTCACATCACATTTTGATTATTTTAATCGCCTTTTAAGTAAAACTGAACGTTTAAAATTGATATGATATATTTTGTATTTTAAGCAAGGCGAAAATTGCGTTCCGTTTTATATTTTTATTTATTAAAAACGTTTACGTGTACCATTTAATATTTTTTTATTTATTTTTGAATTATTAAATCATAACGAATAAAATTTTATCAACAACAGGTAACACACTAAAAAACATTACTAAAAGAAAAACATTAACTGTCTAAGAAAAGAATAAAAATGGTTTTCAAAACAAAAATTTTGAAAAGAGTGTGAAGTTCATAAACATTTTTAAAGGAGAAAACTTCAAAATAGTTTTCTAGAAATTTTTCTTAGTTTATTGCGAGCCAAACTTCTTGACACCAAAGTTCAGTTTTCTAGCTAAAGATTAATGACGAAAAACACGCAAAAGGGGGGAGATAAAACAATTTGGAAGAATGTCAGCGACCAGATGCCTGTCATTTTTTTTTCTTACAAGAACAGTGGAATTCTCAACTGTTTTATACAAAGAAACTTTTTCAAAGAAAGTGTAGCATTTATATGAAATTTACTTAAATTTTGTTGCAGTATAAAATATTATAATAAAAAAATTAAGTGTCTAACTGTTTTGAAAGTTTATAACTTGATGTATTTCTGAAGTAAGTGGATTCTTACAAGAAGATTGAACCCAGACTCATTTTAATAGTACTCCTTTAAATTTTTTTTTATTGATATTTTATTCCATTACAGTTAAGAACCATGCATAAACAGAAATATGAATACAGAACTTTTCACAGGCGTCTTTTGTGAAACTAGAATTCTAATTTTAAAAGAATATTTTAATTACTTTAACTCAAACTGGTTGACTCATGTCGATTAAACCACACATTTAGAAAATCGGTAATTAAGTATTATTCGGATCATGTCAGATACAACTGTGACAGGCATGGCGCCTATAATATTACTTGCATTAAAACTTGTTTTTTTTTTCTTTCTGACTAAGAATAAAAGAAAACTAAACTGTCGATAGGAAATGTTCTCACAAGAAAAGAAAATGTCACCTTAAGGAGACTCTGTGCCATGTAAACATTTTTTTAAATGTAAGCATTTTAAAGGAAATTTTTGGCATAATAATAAAGAATTGAATGCAGGAAAATGATTCTATCATGAAATTGTTCGATTCCCTTTGCAAAATTCGAAAAAAATATTTTTTTTTCAATTAGGTAAAATGTAAAAATGTATTATCTCTTACAATTTTAAACATTTTGAGCTAATTTCTGTTTTAAACTATTTGCAGAATTGAGGTGTATAAATTTAATAATCAGATTTTTCATAAATTAATTATTTTGAAAAAAAAAGTGTAAAATTGTATTAAAAATGAATTTATTCTACATTTTTCTGAAATAAAAATAAAAATAAAAATCGAAATAAAATAAAATAAAAACTTTTTACTTTATCATAAATCTGATACTTAGTTTTATAAAATAGACCAGTAGAGCAACCGTAAAAATATCAAGTCAATTAGTAAATATAGGGGAGGTTAAAACACAGTAAGACGAAAAATATTTTTTCTTTGTGCATGACAACTAACTTTAATCTTTTGAAAAATTTGCTAAATCTTAAAGCAACACAAGTGGGCTACAAATTAATGAATAAATGGTTTTAAAAAATATATTTATAAAAGCATAGAAGTATGATTATGTGGTATTGGAAATTATCTCACTGTATATTATTTGTGCTATCCTGTGAAACAATGTATATGTTTTCACGAATCTTACTTTTTTATACTCTATCCATAATTTTTTATATTCTAATGTCTTATCTGCTACCTTAAATAGAGGTTACCACTTAAAGTTTAATCTAACAATTTTGGGGTTGAGTAGTTCTGATAGAGCAATAGTAAAAATGGAAAAAAAAAATCAACAGCTACAAGTATACATATTATTAACAACTGAGCCAGATTTTGAACTTAACTGAACACTTATTGTACATTTTGTTCTGTAAACAAAACTGTGCTAGTTGACTCTCATAAATAAATCTTAATAGTACGAATATCAAAACAGTAAGTAGATCAAAGTACATCCAAATTTACTTAGGAAATCTGAAACCGGTGGTATCCTGATAGTTGCTTTTTGGGTGCATTCGTAATTATATAAATATATAGCACCCATAGTCGTCGTTCAAACCGTCCGTCATCCACCTGTACGTCTGCTCGCATTAATAACGCAAAAACTAACCAACCGAATAGTTTGAAATTTAAAATAACTTATTATTGCATATTTTGTCATGTCATCTCAAATTTTATGAAAATCGGATGTATAGTTCAATTACAGGAACAATTAAAAGTATTGCTTTACACTATTGTCAATGGGAAAAATATTTCAAGTGCATTTTAATAATATTACACTCTATTGAAAATAATACAATTCATATGCATCTATGAAAAATATACTAAAACATACATCCCGCGCAATCTGTGTTGCAAAGAATACTTCTTTTAATAGACAAGGCCAAACTAATGTATACTATTACATAATGGTATAAAGAGAAACATTGTTTGGTGTGAGTTTTAATTACATTAAACTATTTCACATTTTATGAAATAGGTATACATTGCTGAAGTTTAGAACAAGTTAGTTCCTATATAAGAGAAAGTACTGTATATTTTAGGAACTCCGTCATAGTACGAACGCAGTTCAATTGTTACATCTATCGTGCAATTTCCGATTTATTTATCATAAATTACAGTTCTGGTAGTAACAATGAAATGTCTGATTCATGATAATAAGTCACATCTGCAACACGAGGCACGTAGCCTGCTCCTTTGTTACTCTTCCAAAGATAAATAACCATCTTTATCCATTACAGGTGAAGATTTTTCCTGTATAGAATGCACTATTTGGAAACTGCCCAAGAATATAATCATGAACTAAGGGTTCCAGTTCTTGTTCATGAAACTTAAACGATTCATTGTCGTCAGAAGAATCGTCTACTACAATTCTATATTATAGCTAGCTTTAGTTTAGTAAATATATACTGTAGAGAAGGAAACAAATTCTAAAATAAACGTTTGTGTAACATTGACCACTATAAGATAAAGAATTATTTATTGTTTTGTCCGAGATGTAGCTTCCTCACTGCAATTGTAGTGAGGAAGCTACATGTACGTATTGTATAGGATGAAGTGGTTATATGTGAATGCCAGCCAGGACAAAAAGTTACAACTATATCTCAAAGTGACTGCTTTTCACTGTGTAATGTTTTCCCCTTTATAAAAATTTTCTCACGTTGAACCTGTCCATTCGTCGAACACAAACAAAAAAAATGACTTTTAAGTAATTGGATTGTGGCACTCAATGTGACAGAGATGTAGAAAAAAAATCGCTGTAAACTTCATTTAAAATACTAGGATGTTTACAAAACTTCATCAGAATGAATTAGGGATAATAAAGCATAATTTAAGAAAAAAATAGGAAAATCGGCATTTTCGACTTTTTTCATAAAATGAAGGATGTCGAGGCTCCTTAAATCATTTTATGATCTAGTATGGATGATGTTATATGTTAAGGGAAGATTTGTTTTATTTCCGTTGAAAAAAAAATCGATTTTCTTCTTTTTACATATTTTTAATCCCGATACTCTGTAGATTATCTCCGTACAACGATTTGGCAGAATTTAATGATCCTTCGCAAATATTTAATGCTTTAGTGCAACGGGTCCGTAAACTTACATTATTTTGGAGCACTCTAACACATTTCATGCAACATGACTTTACTCATGATTGGAGGGATCAAAATGGAAAAGCTATTCCACCGATCTTGTAATATATATTTTTTAAATATACATAATATTATTCATTCAAGCTTGGAAAATTTTTTAGTCGATTTCATAACAAATATAAATATTTTTAGAAAAACTTGAAAAAATTTAGATATGCTTGCAAAAAATGTGATCTGAAACAGACCTTCTATTCAAATTGAGGACCGATCCATATTAAAATACTTTAATCACAAAAGTGTCACACACTTTTTTACGTCACCTCCAACATTACACTTTTTTTACTATGTATGGTTACTTTTGCCAGTATCTATACAAATTCTATTGTGAATATTAAGACTAATGGGATTGCGGTGAACAAGATATAGCTTCTCATCCATAGTCTCAATGGGCACTAAAAGTCAATGGCATCTCAGATGCATTCAAAAATCTTATGGAATACACGAACTCTAAGAAATGTCGCAAGACGTTTATTAATCTCCAGGTTCTTGAAAACGCACGGAGATTTTTGGTTACTAACGCTGATACTAGGGGGTAGACGAAATTTTCTACATCTGAAATTGTCAGTATAACAGTCAAAAGCAGAATGATGAAAATGCATTTTCTGTGAATTCCCAAGTATTGGCAGAACTACATATAAGAGAAGATGACCTGAAATAATCCTAGCATGCAAATGACCTTATATGGCAGGTCGTGCTATCTGAAGAATAATACATAAACTAGTTGTGCCAAGTGAGGAAGAAGTGATGACGATAGTCAAAAGATAGCAGTTTTACGCATCTGAATAGAATTCATTGAAAAAGTGGGTTTTACAATATATGTAATAAAATAAATACTAACTTTCATATTTATTTAAATATGCAGTCTGTCATATACAGAAATATGGCTTGGGTGCTTAATAGTGTATGTTTTTAGATGTGAATTACACTTGCTAAGTTTATTCTGTTTCTCGACTTCAACCAGTTATGTGACGTAAAATGGACGGCCATGTTGCCGGGTAAAATGATTTATTATGTAGATCTTTTTACCACACATTCGCTGAGGAAAATACGGTGCCAGACCATACCCATTATGAGAGATAAATGTGTGAGTGCTCCAAATCAACTCTTTGAATCCATATGTTATCCTACCGTTTTAAGAGATAGTAGAATGATTATCTTAAAAAAAAAATCAATAAGAAGTGTCATTTTGTCAAGCATTCCTTATAAGATACAATTGTGCTTTAAAACGAAAAATTGATAACACAAAGAGAAGATAAGACAGGTTTCAACCAAAAAATCCAATTTAAAAATGCTAAATCTAAAATCAACAGACAGATCAAGCAAAGAAACAAACATTGAGTCAATGCAGACACGTATTTCCATAGAGAAGAAAAAGGTGCATAAAAACAGATAATTTTAATATTAGAGCAGATTCAGGAGACGAGCATAAATGTATTTATTGCGTTTAACTCTTTACCTTCTCTACAGTAGGTGAATATTCCGTGTCATAAGTGTCGTGATGAATGCACAGATATAGATTAGAATAACGATGATATGCGTATCTTTGGTATATGTACTTAATTATTTCGAATTTTCTCTGATGGGGCAGAAATAAGCATTATTTAACTTATTTCTGCGTATATTATGGGCTATTAATTTTGGATTTTATTGTTTTTTCAAAATATTTCTGACATTTTTTTTATTTTAAAATTTACATAAAATGAATTACGCTATTTGATAGTAAAACATATTTTATTTCAATATGTGTTGTCATAATTACTTTTATATCCTTTATTTTACCGATAAAAAACAATTTACAAACATTTTGTCCTTTGGTGAGGATAAAACAATCCTTTGAGCATTTTTTCTAAAATCTATTTTGTTTATTACTCAGTTTGGATTTAAAATATTATTAAAACATGTTTATGAAGCAAAATATAGCGTAAAAATATATTGGCATAAGACCAAAATTTTATTTAAGGGAGACCCGAACCCCATTTTCGGCCAAAAATCATCAAAAGTTAAAAAAATTTTTTATCTCAGAAAACGATAAAATACATATTTGCGAAGAGCCATGCTAAATTTCAGAACTCGGGGACACTCAGAACAGGTAGCAAATGATCTTTTTTAATTGTAGTCACTAGAGTTTAAAGGACTAGCGGCCATTTAAAATGTGTTTTCCTGAAAATGACTTTTTTCATATTTTGTTCAAAGTACTAAGACTCAGTGGTAAAATGATTTAGAAACAAAGAGTTTACGTTTTTAGAAGCTAAAAAAAATTTGCAACAAAAGTAAGGAGAGAGATTTTTTTAAAACTATTTCTGAAAATTTTACATAAATTGGTAAACATGAAAATTATAACAAATTTAAGAAAATTTACCATGCGTATTTTTTTTTTTTTTTTAGCTGAATAAAATAGAAAATTTAAAATATCTCTCTCCTTAGAGCTTTTCCATGTACTATAACACTATTTAAGAAATTTTAGTAACATCAAAATATTAAAAACTAAATGAGAAGTAGTAATTTTAAAAAGTGTATTTTTCAAAAAAAAAAATCATAAAAATCCCCATAAAAAATATACTTTTTAATAAAAAGTGAATTTTTTTGCCAATTATTCCTTACAAAAAGATTCTTAAATAGTACACCAAAATTCATTACTTTAAAATCAATAATAAAAATTTTGGGTTTTTTTTCTTACGGTTCTCCCTTAAACAGTTATGTTACTTTGCAGAAGTTTGCTCCTTAAAGGGATCACTTTAGGCCACCTTCACCTACACAAAAATAGTCAATATCGTATTATATAAGGAGAATTCTTCGAGTGGAAACGAGAGTTCCTTTTCTGAATGTTATATTTCAATGGGGTATCAAAGGGCGAAATATGAAAACTTTGATGCCAAATGATAAACGACAGAAAGTGACGTACAGAATGCCACAAAAGTATTTATTTGTATTTAGAAAATTTTGCCAAAAATTTATTACATTGTACAAATAAAAAATAAGATGCACAGTTCATGCATTTTAGTTTTTGTTGTGATGATTAGTGTTGTGATGTGTTTAGTTTGTACGATTTGAAATGTTGGTGAGTTGAATGCGTATAAAGATTAACAAATTTAAAATTTTGTTGAAAAATAATTGAGGAAAAAACTTTTAAGATTACTATACGCAAATATTTTGTAATGGTCAAACATTTGAGGCAAGAAATAATGTAAATTAAGAAACCATTTTAAGTTTAAAATCCTTAAGATTTTTTTTAAATTTTATTTGCATGGTATTCTAAAGAAGAAAGTTAATTACCGACATATTCAAGATTGTTTCCTCAAGAAATATTTAGTTATGTGTAGGATAGTGTATTAGTTCTCGATAAACTTGTATTTGACTTTAATCGACGCTTTGTGTTTACAACAACTGGAAAAAAGAATCTATTTTTCTATATGCAATAACTTTTAATTTTGTTTCTGTTCTGAAAAAGAAGATGCAAAAATGTCATTTCTAAAGCTAGAATAAAATAATTAGATATGTAGATTGTCAAACTGTAAGTTATTTTAGAGGCATATTTATGATATTTCTTTTTATAAAAATATGATCTAAAATTTAACAAATTAGAATTTATTTATACTTCACACATTTATAAAAAATCGATTTAAATATGAAATTGTAATCCTGAGGAAGTATTACAGAATAAACTGACGTCAAAATACAATAAACAATAAAGTTTTGTATAAATCACCATACAAAATATAACAACACACAGGCCGCGTTTGGAACTGGAAAATTAATATCCTATCATCGGCTACTGCAGGCAAGTTCTCTTAAGTGGACAACGTAATAAGAGAACGGAAATTGGAAAGAAGAAAGGTTAAAAAGAGTGCGACAGGCAGCGTTAATTGAAAGGTAAACACTAGTAAGAGAACAGCACATGCAAAATTGAAAGCTGTTTCCACAATTATAGCAACGTTTTAAGAAAAAAAAGGGGGAGTATAAAATAAAGAAATTAAATAAAATTAAAATGAAAAAATGAAGTAAATACAAAAAAATTAAACGAAAGTAATTGAAATTACATAAAAAATATGATAAACAATAGAAAAATTAAATTAAATAAAAGAGTAAAATAAAGTAAAATAAATAAATTATAAAAAGTAAAGTAAAATACAATAAATAAATAAATAAATAATAAAAAGTAAAATTAAATAAAGTTAATTAAATAATAAATAATAAAATATAAAATATAATAAACGATATAATAAAATAAAGAGAGATAGAAAATAATGTTTGTTTATTTTTACCATAAAAATGAAAATAAAACGAATAGAGTGAAAAGAATTTCAAAGTAATTTCCAATCTGAAGAGAGAAAAGAAAAGAATAAAGATCATTGACAAGTTTATCAGAATTATTAAAATTAAAATAAGCTTCAGGAGTATCCGAGTGGAAGAGACAGGAAAATAAATAATTTTGGCGTAGAGAAGTTGAAACAGTGACTGGAAATCCAAGATTTAAAAGCAACATTAATGACCTTCAACCAATGGAATCCAACACTGGAAATCCAATATTGAGAAGATGATTGTTCAAAAGAGCTAGAAAGTTTCGAAATGACAAAAATCAACGGAAATAACGTTACTAATTATAACGTTAGTGATACAATGAGTAAGCATATAATTGAATTGTATTTTTATTTTTATTTATTTATTTATTTATTTTTGCATTTATTTATTTGTGTTTCATAGAAAAAAGAAATAAATTTTTAAATGGCAAGAAGCAAAACCAAGAGTTTTAATATTGTGCGAAAAAAATAATTTTGAAAAACTAGTTTTGTCGTGAATTTAATGTCCAGGTTTCTAAAGTGAAGAACTTGGAATTTTATTAGCAGCCAGTAACCTTAAAAAGTAGTTTTAGAAATGACCACTTTCTATTTAAACTAGTGGACACTTCTCTATTTAAAAGAGATGTGTAATAAACTTTTGCGAAAAATTTATATAAGTATTAGTTTAAAATAAAGCACCCCAAATAAATATAATAACATTAATTTATTGCATGCAGCTAAAGTAGAATCATTAGTAAAATGCAAAAAGATAATTTCTACATATATACTATGTATAAAACATGTCCATATGACACAATTTCTGAAAAAGACACAATTTCTTTCCTAAGACACAATTTCTGAAAAAAATATTGTTTTCATTTAGTGGCTTTTTGGCAGGTAACCTGAACTGTCATTAAACATTACAAGTTCAATAATTTTTAACTGTCATATCTTCATATTATTTATTATGTTGTTTGTCTATTACATTTCAAAAGGTATCGTAAGAAGAAGCAAAAAAAAAAATGTAGTAAAAAATTTGAATGTTTATGCCGGAATTGATTTCACGAAATGCAGCTAATTTTCAACTAAATTATATTGTTCATTGTGTTGTTTTTATGTTACACCTGCAAAAGAATTGTAAGAAGAAGTAAAAAATAAAAAATAATAAAAAAATAATTCATAAACTGGAATTGAATACTGCTGATGAGACATTTTTTTAGTCATCATTTCTTCATTATTCCGTTTATTATGTTGTTTGGCTATTACACTTAAAAAGGAATTGCAATAAGTGAGAAAATTTTTATAATGTATGTAAATTCATAAAACGGAACATTCCTCCATTGTACTCCAACACCCATTTTTTCCATGAGGAAATTCCTCGGCGCATTGAAAAACCATAAATGACTTTGCAATTACATTGTGAAATGAAAATTGCTGGCACAAAATACTTACAGAAAAAAAATTGTTAAGGATCAATCACAACGTATTTTCAGAAGCAGATTTTTTTTTCACTCGTGAACCGAGTAATGCTGTAAAATTTGTTTTAAAGTGTGTTTTTGTATTGTGTATGCAGTGAAAATAAAAACATACTCATTTGTTTTAGTGTGCATTGCATAGGAACTAACTAAGATTGAGTCCCACGAATTTACATTGTCACATTTAAGCACACATGTATCGTTCCAACGCCATTTAAGCTTCTTCAATGATCTGATGACTTTGTGCAGGAAACACAAGGTGTTACCATTTGAAATTTTTGAAATTGTTTCCCTTTAACTGAATCTAGAGAGCTTTAATGTTTTAAATATTTGCGATCTCGAACGCATGCCTTCAAATAACTAAATCTGAAATTTGGTTTCAATTGATTGAGCGCTTAGGTCTTTAGTGGGACATATATCGAGGAAGTTTTTTTATGACCATCCTGTAGCTGTACCATGTATACTTATTTTTTGTTCTTTGAAATGTAAGGTTTTTTGCACAACTTTCAGAACATTCCCCAAAATTCTTTATTTTTTCTGAACCTGTTGCGACACAAGACGCAGTGTCGTAATCACCTTTAACTTCGTTGCATTCGAATTTCGAAATTTCATTAATCCATTCATGCACTGAACTTCATCCATATCTTCGCAAAAGTTCAGAACTTTCCTAATATTCTATGATTCTTTTTTGCTTATTTGTAGTATCATCATCTTTTATAGGAATTTCATTTTCTTCAATCGATAAAATTGCCCTCTATGATTTCTTAACTATTATCTTTTTATTAATTTCCATGCAACAACGTAATAAGAAATTGCATCCGAAACTATGAGATGTTTACATCCCAGTTAATCTTCAATCTGGAAAAATGAATCCGTAAAGATTAATTTTAACATTTCGGTAAAAACTAATTCAGTTTAAAATTTCCATAAACAGTGAAAATGAATTTTTGACCAACGGACTTCCTTAACGTATCCGCATAACTTCGGTAGTATTTTTTGAATTTTTTTTTAAATATCTATTTTTTATAATGACATTTACTTTAAAAATTTCAAAAAATATATATTTATGTAAATTTTAGCAATTACCCAGAAATAATTTTTGCAAAGAGAAATATAGTCGAAATTATGTCAAAAATTGGTATTTCCGCAAAATTGGATAACTCAAAAATAAAGCAATGTACAGGAGTTTTGAAAATTTCACAATAAACAGAATGGTTTTCTCTAGGACTTAGTCTACACTTATTATAATCGCATCTTTATCTGATACCATATGGAAGTTAAAATACTAGTGTAATGAAAAATTCGCAAAATTTTTCTGAAGTTTGTCATTTATAAGTGTAATTATAAAACTACTTAATATATTTACATGAGTGTAGTCTATTTCCTCGAACGACATTTTTAAAAGAAGTACAGAAAATTTCATAGCATTTCATGCGTAATTTTTTGTTTTAGAATGTTTTTCGCATAATAAAAATCTGAAAAACTTCAGTTTAAGAAAAAGCTGTAAGAACTTTTAAGCATAATTCAAAAGCTGCAATAGCTCTAACTTTAAATGGCTGTAATAGTGGTTATAATTAAGTTACAGATTAAGGAACAGTATTAAAATAGTCGATTTTAATACTGTTCCATAAATTAAAAATCGATATTTTGATCGAAAATATTGTTTTAAAGGTGTTCGGATATTTTATACAATTCAAATATACAGGGTGATTCCAAATTTTTTTTACAATAAAAGAGGGGTGATAGTACACATCAAGACAAACAATATTAAATAGGAGACCAAGGGTCCAAAACGTTTTCCTAAGGAAATAGCCGCCATTAAAGTTTAGGGACCAAAATTTCAAATAAACATAAAAAACGGAAAAATCGGTCGATTGATTTGCGGTTTTCACTAAAATTATTCTTTATGTCGGCATTTTCTTGAAATTAAATTATAAAGATAAATTTCAAAAAATGCCGATAGAGGGCGCTTTAGACTTTGGAGTAACGAACAATTATTTTTTGCCGGTATTTTTTGCATCTCATTAAATGTTTTCGTAAGCTTAGACTCAAACTAAAATTTTGATCTCAAAATCTGTAGTTGGGAGTGGTTAAGTAACACAAACTGAGCTGTGTTCAGAGGGTTCAAATTTCAAATAATTGTAAAAAACGGAAAAAATTGGTCGATTCGTTTGAGGTTTTTGCTAAAACTAATTTTTAAATCAGCAGTTTTCTTGATCAATCAGTGTTTTCTTGAAAATAATTTTTAAAGATAAATTTCAAAAAATGCCGATAGAGGGCGCCTTGGACTTTGGAGTAGCGTACAACTATTTTTAACTGTTATTTTTTAAATCTCATTAAATACTTTCAAATGCATAGACTTAAATTTTGGGCTGAAATTCTGAATCGTTGGGAGTTTTTAAGTAGCGAAAAATTGAATTGTGTTCGAGGAGGAAAGAGGGTTAAATTTCAACTCCTGAACACACTTCAGTTTGCGCTTCTTAACTCCTCATAACGATTTAGGATTTGAGCTCAAAATTTAAGTTTAAATCTAAGCTTCCGAGAACATTTAAAGTGCTTTTGCAAGCATTTAATGAGAACCAAAAAAATAATGGTTAAAATGAATTGCTGGTTACTCTGAAGTTTAAGGCGCCCTCTGACGGAATTTTTTGAGATTTATCTTTAAAAATTATTTTCAAGAAGATACTGACTTAAAGAATAGTTTTATTTTAAACCGCAAACGAATCGACCAATTTTTCCATTTTCTATAATTACTTTAAATTTGAACCTCCCCCTCCCCCTTGAACACAGTTCAGTTTGTGCTACTTAACCACTCCCTACTATTCAGATTTTGAGCTCAAAATTTAAGTTTAAGTCTAAGCTTCCGAAATCATTTAAAGAGATGCAAACAATTCGGCAAAAAATAGTTGTTCGTTACTCCAAAGTCTAAAGCGTCCTCTATCGGCATTTTTTGAAATTTATCTTTATAATTTATTTTCACGAAAATACCTAAATAAAGAATAGTTTTAGTGAAAACCGCAAATCAATCGACCAATTTTTCCGTTTTTTTTTAATCATTTGAAATTTAAACCCTCTGAACACAGGTCAGTTTGTGTTACTTAACCACTCCCAACTACAGATTTTGAGCTCAAAATTTAAGTTTGAGTGTAAACTTACGAAAACATTTAATGAGATGCAAAACATACCGGCAAAAAATAGTTGCTCGTCACTCCAAAGTCTAAAGCGCCCTCTATCGGCATTTTTTGAAATTTATCTTTATAATTATAATTTGAAGAAAATGCCGACATAAAGAATAATTTTAGTGAAAACCGCAAATCAATCGACCGATTTTTCCGTTTTTTATGTTTATTTGAAATTTTGGTCCCTAAACTTTAATGGTGGCTATCTCCATAAGAAAACGTTTTGGACCCTTGGTCTCCTATTTAATATTGTTTGTCTTGATGTGTACTATCACCCCTCTTTTATTGTAAAAAAAATTTGGAATCACCCTGTATATTCTAAAATCTAAGTAATACTGTCATTTAACAAGATTTATTTACAAAAATGGGATGAAAAAGAATTATAACTGTACATATTCTTAAAAATAAATACATATTTATAGACTGATGAAGGAATTAATTACCACACCCGAGGTCATCCCAAGGAAAAAGTTTAAATAAACCACCAATACAAATATAAACTCAGAAAACAATAACTTTTGAGCATAATTGAATAGGCAGCTGATGTAACTTATATTAGATTCCAAGCTAAGAATAATTCTTTGCCGTAATAATAGGAGGGAATTATTATCTAAATATGATTCTGCCTGGAAATAAACAACTAGATTCCCAATTTTTATAGCCGCCTAGTAAATACGAAAATAGGATGTACCTTATACAATTTTCTGATAATAACGTGTGATATATAAAATGCCGTTAAGCTTGTCGCAGATGATATCAGTATGTCGAAATATCATCAGAATGATATATAATACTATGTAACGTTGATAACGCAATATATATTGGTTTACTCAGATTATTTTAAGCGTATAGTCTAGAAATGTTTATTTATTATGGAAAGTCCAAAATTATATTTGTCCAAATAAGTTATTATGTGTTATTTATTTATTTATTTTGAACATATAAATAAAATTTTTTTATATAACACCGTAACACATCGCAGGGATATTTTTTATTATGTATAATTGTCACTTCTAATTTTTTTGTGTTATCACTGAAAAATTACTAAACTTTTGCAAAATGTTCTACTATTTCTCTTTAAAAAAACAATAAAGAAGCCTATTTTGTTAATATATACACTTATTAGCCTTGAGAGAGGCATCATCAACATCTGAGTAATAGGAAAAAATTTAATTTAAAGTGTAGAACAGAGCAAAATATAAACTTGCAATTGATGTAAATATATTTCTATTTACGGTTTTAATTGAAAAAATAATAGAATTTTCTAGTAACTGGCAGTCTAAAGTGTAATGTTGTACCGCCTAAAAGTGTATGAAGTTAAGCATAGACTTGAACACATTTTTTTCTGTAAGTATTTGACAATGGCTAGTTGATCCCCTTTGAAGGAGACAGAAAGAAACGCTGCAACAGCGATTCTTATGCCATTTTTAATATTATACTACCTAAAATTGTATGACGTTATGCACAGAATTAAAAAAAATGTTTAAGTCTTTGGCTATGGCTAGTTATTCCCTTCTGAATGTGAGACAAATCCACCGGAAGAAGGCGCTACAATAGTAATTTTTGTGCCAATATTGTACCACAAAAAGTGTATGATGTTATGCTTAGAACTGAACCAAATCTTTTGTCTAAGTGTTTGATTATGGCTGAAAGGTCCTCGCTCAATTTGAAAACAAACCGCCGTAAGGAGGCACTATAATAGCAATTTTTGTGCCATTTTCAATACTGTATCACCTAAAACTGTTTGAAGTTATGCGTAGAATTTAATCAATTTTTTGTGTAAGTGTTAGGTTTTGGTTATTTGGTCCTTCCTGCATACAAAAGATTCCACCGGATGGGGGTCTGCAATAGCGAATTTTCTGCAATTTTCAATAGTTTATCACGAAAAATATACGAAATTTTGCATAGAACTGAACCAAGCTTTTCCCGAAAGTTTTTGTCTAGCAGATCTTCTCTGAATTTGAAAAAAAATCCGCCGGAAGGGGGCGCTATATATCTGTGCCACTTTCATTATTTTACCTTCAAATATTGTATGAAGTTATGCATATAACTGAATTAAATTTTTTGTGTACGATTATTTTCGAGCAAAGCAGGTTCTCCCAGAATTTGAAAAAAAAATCTTCCGGAAGGAGCTTTGTGAAAACGATTTCCTTGCTAATTTCATTATTGTATCGTCGAAAAATGTATAAAGTTATGTACAGAATTGACCCGAAAATTGGCCTCAACACTCTAAAAAATAAATGTGTAAATTGGCCAATTTTACCCATGGATATGTGTAAATTTGTAAATTTACACACCTGTCGTAAAATTTACACATTTTTTCTCGGAAATTTACCTATTTTTATGTGTATTTATCTTATGAAGGTAAGTGTGTAATTTATTATCACTTGAAAAACTCAGACAAGTGTGTAAATGTTGAAAAATGCCATTATTTACACGAATTTGTGATTTATTCTAATTTAAACATAATTATATGTACACAGATATGTGTGTAATATTTTTTAAATGCATACTTGACTTAAAATTTACACATTTTGAGGAAAAAAATTACCTGTTTTTATGTGCACCTAACTTGAGAAATCAAATGTGCAATATGTTATCGCTTTATAAACTCAAACAAATGTGTAAATGTTGAAAAATGCCTGAAATTACACAAATGGCGTGTTAGACATAATTACAAGCAGAGAATATTCGAAAAATCCGTTTTGTTTTCGTTTTCGGCCCAAAATCTGAGTTCTGCCGAAAATTCGGTTTCGTTTTCGTTTTCGGTCCAATATTCGTATTTTGCCGAAAATTCGATTTCGTTTTCGGCCCAAAATCTGAATTTCACCGAAAATTCGGTTTCGGTTTCGTTTTTGGCCTAAAATTTGAGTTTCTCCGAAAACTCGTTATCGGCGGAAGTGCTGTTAGAAATTCGGCTGGACCGAAACTCGGCCGAAACTATCTGAATTCTAGAAATCTTTCTTCCGTTGGATATTTTTGACATGACTTGTTGATTGAGCTGTTTCCGCTCAGATGAGAAACTCTTTATTTAATTTTATGAATAAAGTTTATTGTTTATAATTATCGACCACAGCTGATTCATGACGTGAAATCAAATTAAACATCCTCCTACATACGGCGCTCTTCACCTGCTCCTTAAAAGCTGCACGCTTAATAGTAATAGAAAATTTTTAGTTTAAAACCGCAGATGTTTCGATTGCTATTTCTAAAAGTTCTAACATTCTATGTTGTTGATGAATTAATTACATTTTATTTTACGATTCATTCGATACGGTTCATTTTATTACGGTTCATTCGATATGTATAAGAGGGGGAACGGGGGGCTCATGCCCCCCGTTAGTTGATATAAATGGGATTTTCATGCAGAATTAAGTTTTCGTTCAAAATTTAGATTAGGATCATTCTGATGAGGTGATTCCGTGACTGTTATTAGGTGTTCATTGAATAAGTATAAATAGGGGGGACAGGGGTTCTAATGCCCCCCCCCCCGTTAGTTGATATAAATGGGATTTTCATGCAGAATTAAGTTTTCGTTCAAAATTTAGATTAGGATCATTCTGATGAGGCGATTCCGTGACTGTTATTAGGTGTTCATTGAATAAGTATAAATAGGGGGAACAGGGGTTCTAATGCCCCCCCCCCCCCGTTAGTTGATATAAATGGGATTTTCATGCAGAATTAAGTTTTCGTTCAAAATTTAGATTAGGATCATTCTGATGAGGCGATTCCGTGACTGTTATTAGGTGTTCATTGAATAAGTATAAATAGGGGGAACAGGGGTTCTAATGCCCCCCCCCGTTAGTTGATATAAATGGGATTTTCATGCAGAATTAAGTTTTCGTTCAAAATTTAGATTAGGATCATTCTGATGAGGCGATTCCGTGACTGTTATTAGGTGTTCATTGAATAAGTATAAATAGGGGGAACAGGGGTTCTAATGCCCCCCCCCCCGTTAGTTGATATAAATGGGATTTTCATGCAGAATTAAGTTTTCGTTCAAAATTTAGATTAGGATCATTCTGATGAGGCGATTCCGTGACTGTTATTAGGTGTTCATTGGATAAGTATAAATAGGGGGAACAGGGGTTCTAATGCCCCTCCCCCGTTAGTTGATATAAATGGGATTTTCATGCAGAATTAATTTTTCGTTCAAAATTTAGATTAGAATCATTCTGATGAGGCGATTCCGTGACTGTTATTAGGTGTTCATTGAATAAGTATAAATCGGGGGAACAAGGGTTCTAATGCCCCCCCCCCCCGTTAGTTGATATAAATAGGATTTTCATGCAGAATTAAGTTTTCGTTCAAAATTTAGATTAGGATCATTCTGATGAGGCGATTCCGTGACTGTTATTAGGTGTTCATTGAATAAGTATAAATCGGGGGAACAAGAGTTCTAATCCCCCCCCCCGTTAGTTGATATAAATAGGATTTTCATGCAGAATTAAGTTTTCGTTCAAAATTTAGATTAGGATCATTCTGATGAGGCGATTCCGTGACTGTTATTAGGTGTTCATTGAATAAGTATAAATAGGGGGAACAGGGGTACTAATGCCCCCCCCCTTAATTTATATAAATGGGTTTTTCAAGCAGAATTTTCAGATTTCGTTCAAATCTCTAAATAGTTTTGGAAGTTTAATGGTTAAGTATAAAGAGGGGGATAACTCCTTTTAAATTATATAAATGCTAAATGGGTTTTTATTAAGAATTATCTAATTTGCTCTGAATTTTGGATATAGATTTTTTATATAATAAAGCATATCTTTGATAGTATAGGAGGTTCAATGATTAAGTATAAAAAAGAGAAAAAAGGAGAGCTGTTTCCCCTTCTTAACTTTTTTTTTTTCGAACGGAATTAACCCTTGAAAATATAAGGCTTTAATGTACAATTAGTATTTGTAGCCTGTGAGCTCAATGCCATCAGTTTAGCTGGGCAGTATTCTTTATCAATTCCCTGCTCAACGTGAAACTTTGACACATATTCTGACTAATATTATTTAACAGTAAAGACTTAAAATTGACAAGCTTGACTATTAAAGGAATTTGGAATCGATAGCGTTTTCTATTTTTGATAGATAAATTATTTTTCGACAAATAAGAGTTTCTTATCGTGGCTTCAGGTTTTTCTCCTTTTCGTGATGTTGCTTCAATTCAATTGTTGAAATTCAATTCAAACGTTATCTTTTGCACGATTTTTTCAAAGCTACATTGCCTTTATCAAAAAATGGATAACGCCATTCGATTACATTATTTATTTATGAAAACACCTGTCTTATGGGTTCCAAAAAAAATATGAGTTCATAAATGTGTCAGAAAGTAGCTCTTTGGGGTTTAAAAATAGCCTTAGTAAAAGAAAGATAAATATTTTCACAAATCTTCTTTTTATAAAAGAGTTTTAAAAATTATGTTTTTAGCATTCATTTTTTTTCTTTTATTCAAAGCAATATTAATTTTTTTATGAATTTTTATTTGAATGTTGAAACGTCCAAGAAATCTAAGTAATCGTTATTGTTGTATTGTGTATTTTCCATCGTAATTTTAAAATATACGTTAAATTTATCCCATAGATATGTATGCAGTATTCTTTAAAAGAATCTTAATTGTATGTAAAAATCTGAATTTTTTGTAGAAATTGAGTTGGGCCATTAACTGTGAAAATCTGAATGGGCCGGGCCGGGTTCGAGTCGAACTTATATCATTTTTACACCGTACTGAGCTGGATCCAGGGCCTGAAAATTCCGGCCCTTGCAGACTTTTAGGTTAAAGACACAGAGATTCCGCAAACTTGGGCACAAAAGATAGATTTTTCAAACAAGGACGCTATTTCAAAGCATTCGTAAAGAGGCGAGGGAGTGGCAAAGTTTTTTCGGGAGGAAGTAGCACTTATTTATTTAAGCATACGGCTTATCTATATTTAAATCTCCATTAAACTAATAATAAATTATCAAATGGTTATTTTTTTAAATAACAACTTACTTATAGTTAGTTTTCTAAAAAAACTTTTAAGCAAATTATTTTAACTACTTTTAATGAGAAATATTAAATAACTGAAAAAATGTGTATATTCAAAAATTAAATATTCACTATTGATTTGTTCTTGATTATTAATTGCATTATTAATTAATTATTAATAAATATATATGAGTATTGATTGTCAATAGCAAAAGCAAATATAAAAGTTATATTATTATTTATATTTTGCTTTTGCTTGAACTTGTGCACATTTCTACATGTTTATGTATGTTTGTTAAAAATGTGCGTCTAATACACACATAATTAATAATTATGTGTATTTATGTATGTATTAATAACTTAAAAAATGAACATTTTCGTTTTCGTCCGAAAATTGAAAGATTACCGAAATTCGATTTCGGTTTCATTTTCGGTCTTACAGACCTGTTTCGGTCGATCCTTTTTATAAGTATATAAATCTGAAAAAAAAACTGAAACGAAATAAACCGAACACGAAACGAAACATTTTTTTTTTCACTTCAAGCAACAAACATAATTTAGTGTTTGTTGGCTAATATTCCACAATGAAATAATAATAATAAAAAAAACTTCAGTAAAAACACGTACCTATATAAAACAAAAATTTAATAGACATGTAATTGAACTAAGCGCATAAATTACTAAAATATTAGAATTAAAAAAATTTGCAGCCAGCAAAATCTATGATTTCTCAAATATTGCCTCTTGGTATGATTCCTAGCTTATTTTTAGGAACAAATTTTGCATTTGCGATGGAAGATACAAAGCGTACTTTTCTAATTTAGAAATATTTTGCATTATTGTCTATTAAAATCATTTTTAACTATTCTAAATTTGAACATTGTTTAATTTGGTATGCGATCTATATCAGTATAGTTATCGTTACAATGGACAAAAAGCTTAAACTTTTTTGAAATAAATCGAAAAAAGGCATAAAAAATGTCTTAATATAAGAAATTTTAAATTAAAAAGTCTTCACCACATAAAGAAACAAAAATAATTCACCACATAAAGAACAGAAGAAAACATCTGCCATGTGCCTAGATAAAGAACTCGAAAACTGCAGACGATTATCAAATATAAATAAAAGAATAAAAAAAACACCATTTATTTAGTCTTTGGAATACGCGAACGCGGAGAACATTTGCAGAGAACAAAAATAGCCATTTTATGCGCGTATAGCCTCAGTCTGGATTTAAAAATCTTACCAAAAAATTCGTTGGAGTCATTCCATGCGTACTTTTGATGAAATATGTATCCGAGAAATGTACAATTGCTCTGGGCATGGTTAAAAATATTTATGCCAGTGTTATTGTACTTATTATCGGAAAATTTATTAGATCTACAAACATCAAGGATTACATCAGAAAAGGAAAAACGAAGTCATTGAAAAATAGGTATGAAGAAATATTTTCCCTGTTTGCTTTTCTTTGAATTATAACTATTTTATTAAAATAAATAACTGTCTTTCGACAACTAAAATCAGATGATAAAAATCAATTATTTAAATTACTTCTTTTAAAAATAAGATTTGTTTACCTGTAGAATATCAATCGTTAAAATCGCATATTTTCTGAAATTTTAAAATTATGTGGAAAAACCACAGTTTATCATAATTAGCAAATATTTAAAGGTATTTAAATTACTGAATAAAAAACTTACTTTTAAAATAAAATTGTTTGCAAATTTAATTTTTAAATTTTGCATTAAGTAATGACATGAAAATACTTTTATAAGGGAAAGTTGGTATTCTTTCCAGTTTTAAATTTGTAAATTTATAATATTGATGTGAAGCATATACTTTTCTGCTTATTTTAAATATGAAAAATTATTACTATTTGCTATTTATTCTTTTATTTATTTATTTTTGTATATATTCTTAAAATGGTGCCTTTCTAGCATCCGAATAAATATTTGAAATTTAAACATCTAATAGCATTTGAAATAATTCTTTGATTTAAAAATTGTCTGTTTCAGCATGCTTATCATAATGTTTGCTATAAAATTAACCAGTTTTCATAGTTTTACATGCTATAGACTTCTCAATTCTATTTCTACTGATGTCAAATGAAAATTAACGGATTTTGATTCATGGTTTTTCATTTACGATATTTAGATTGAAGCAATTAAAAATTTTTTTTAATTCATTGAAAACATTCATAAACTACAAACAAAATAAACAAAAGTAAAAATTTTAATTAAATTAATTTCATTACCCTGTTTATAGTTTAAAGAATACAAAAAATACTGTATAATACAAGAGATTAGATTTTTATGTAAAATTAATTTTGATAATGCTTTGAACATTTAAGCAGCAATGTTTCTTATATAATTTTAAACCTTAAAAAAAATCTATTACAAATATTGCACCTAATTTTCACGTAGATTGATAAAAAATAATTCTTTATCAAATTTAACACAATTATTATAATTGGTAAATAAATCACACAAATTGCCATTTTTCAACATAGTCCAAAAGCGTATAGGCCTGAATTTGAATCGGAGAGCTTTGTGAGAGCTTGCAATGTTCTGCCAATTGAGCTATCCAGGATAAATCTGGAAGACACAATTCAGCCAAAGAACTACAGATATATAATAAATAATACTAGACTGGCAGCTTACTCCAAAGGTCCCTAGTTCCTGTCCTGCCCTAGATGCTTTTTCACCTATTTGGTAAAATTACATTATAATTCTTTTTGAACGTTATTATTTAGAACTAGTAGTTATCTGTAGAGCTTCTTAGAGCTCCTGGTGATAAATTTGAATGTCAAATTGAACAAAAGCTTGGGTATGTAATATGTGACTATAACATTGCTAACAAAGCGTAGAACCAACATAGTGAAAATTATCCAAGTCGGGGATCGAACACGTAATACTTGAAATAGCTCTCCAAGTGCTCTACCATTTAAGCTACGAGGAAGACAGCCAGCTTGTCAATTCTCACTCACATTTTGTTGGTAAGGCTGCAACTGCAGCACAAAATAATAACGTCTACATGAGCACACAAACTTGTGGCATAACATGAGACACAGATAAGCCCAGAATCGGTGAATACATATTTAATTATAATAATTTTTTAATTATTTATCAGCAGTGAAATTACGCTTGAAATAATTGAATATTTAATATGTGATTTCCACATTACTAATAAAGCGTAGAACCAAAATAATGAAAAATGTCAAACCAGGGATCAAACCCGGAACCTCTGGAATAGCGCTCTAAGTGCTCTCAGCTCCAAGAGCACTTGAAGCCTTAATCGGAGCTTTCTCCCTTTTAATATTTATGATATTATCAGAGTTATAATGGACCTGGCAATACACATCTAACCAGCCACATACATCCTTGATACAAGAAAGCAAAAAATCATGCGTCAAACATAGATTATAAAGCACTTTCCAATACATTCAGAATAATGCAACAAAACTGCACTTAAGAAAAATAAATATAATATTATGTCTAGGTCCACCATATGGAAATGTATAACGCATTTTAAAATAGAATTTCAGCTGTTCCTATTCACAATGGAAAAATTATCCGAATTTTTCAGCAGCCCTCTATATGATATAGAGATTTATATCTAATAATAGCATGCATTTCAAAATTTAGTTCATTAAAGAGATACATATATTTGGGTGATTCTCAAAATAGGAGACTTTTTCAAAATTTAAATCTTTAAAAAATTACTGTTTAGCAAAATTTCTGAAAAAAATAGGTGTTGTTAATATAGTATTAGGTATACTTTACATGTAGTCAGTAGAGCTAAATATTTAAAAATTAACTTTAAAAAAATAATTAGTATTTTTTGAGCCATGCTAATGACAAAAAAAATTGCATGGAATAAATATATTAAGAAATTTATTTTCTTCCTGTTTAAATATTTTTTTCTATATTTATTAGCCTTCCTTTTCAGCAAATGGTTTCCATTTTTACATATATACATACAAGGAGAATAAAAACATTACCAAAGAGCAAACTTTGTTTACATGAGCAACATTCTGACACTAACAACGTAAGAAGCTGTCTTATCGATTTTCTGACAGATTTAATGCATATTTTTAGGGATAATAAATGTAATACGTAAATTTATATGTAAAATTAAACTTTATAAAGGATACAATATAAGCATTGGTTACATTTATGCACATAGAAGTCTTTAGCATGGACAGAAAAACCATGCTAATGACACTGATATTTGTCCATGCTAATGACAAATTTTAATTTAAATAAGATTATGAGCCATAATATAATCACAATGCGGTAGTCCTTTCTGCGGCTTTTTAAAACACAAAAGTTCTATTAAAATAAGTAAAATAAAAATTTTAACTATAAAATAAACATGAAAATTATTATCCATTCTAATGACATGCAATTGATGTACACCCCTAATATTCAACTTCTATTCTTAAAATACAATACATGCTTCTATTTTCAGGCTGGGATAAAATGGATATTTGTTGCCATGGGGAAACTTTATATTTTCAAACTATTGTCATATGTGAAAATGAAATTTTGATTAATAACTAGCTGTTATAGTATGACCTTGTTTTGAAAATAGAATATGGAGGACAAACTTTAATTCTTTTTTTATATACTATAATTTTATTTTTAAAAATAAATTTATTGGATAAATCCTCTCCTTGATTAATTTAAAGAAAGAATAACATTTGTTTTATTTATAAACATGATATTAACTCTTGAAAAATGCTAGTATACACTAAGCACAGCTGCTGTGGACATCCATGCTAATGACACTTTGAACCTTTATTCTGTTATTTTAAGGTGTTTTTAACTAAAAAGTGAGTAATTCTTGAGTGCAAATTATGAATAATATTAAGACAAACATATCTAAATATAAAAACATGACAGAAAACCTCTCAATTTTTTTTTTGTATGCCGAAAGACATAAATTGTCCCCTATTTTGAGAATCACCCATTTCAGAAAATTCTCCTTCAGCAATTTTTTAATAATAAGGAGAATGGTAGGCGAATACTTTTTGTGCAGCCCTAATTATGAAGTATAATATATATATATATATATATATATGCAGAGTAATATGCAAAAAACTAATTAAATTTAAAAGTGCATACTGAATTTTAAAACGTACTCTCTAGCATTTATTAAGCAAAGATAACTGTAATCTATACAATAATGCAAAATACTGTAATTAATTCCTTTTGTTTGTCCCTGTAAATTAGTGAAAAATGCTATGAATACTCTGTTTTAACATGATCTGAGTTATATCAGCTTCAATATATTTGAAATAGCAAAATGTCATTAAAATACTCTCAAAACGATTTTCCACATGTACTATAATGTAATCGTATTCTTTTGAGTGTCCCTGTAAATGAAATATTAATCATACATACTTAATATGCAATACGAAACATGCTTTGGCGACCTTAAATAAGCTTTATCAATTGCGTGAAAATTATAGGAGTTAGAGCATCGACAGACGGACTGGCAAACCGAAGCACTTTTCAACATTTTTGGAGAGTGCTACAAAAGAACATAAAAATATCACATTATATGGAAACAAGAGTAGATGCGGTGCTGGGTAATATATACAATTAATGATAAATTTTTTTCTTTTAAATTGTATATTAAGATATATTATTAGTTTAAATGTATAATGTTCAAATTTATTGTTTTAAATGTGTAATTTCATAAATATTTATGTAATTTTTGCAACCTGTTATTAAACTTATTTTTTAATAATAAAAAAAGTTTTTTAGTATTATTTTACTGCTTGTAAATTCTGATGTAAAATGAATTAATCCAAATGACACCTTTTAAAAGTTTTTATTCGTGTTTTTTTTTTTGTGATTTTTATTAGGGAGATAATTAAAAATTATTTTTTAATACATTGAAGACTTTTTTTATGTGTATTACATTCAAAAACTATTGATAGCAAAAACAAAAAAAATAAATAAAACTAGTTGGATGTGTCAATCCCGAAACTTTCTTCTATCTCATAAATACATTTTAATATATATATATATATAATAAAAAAAAAAAAAAAAAAAAAAAAAAAGTGGTGACTTCAAAGTTACCCACTATCAAATTTCCTCGAACATCTGACCTAGTCTAATGAGATTCTGGTATCCGAAAAGCCTAAAACGCAAAATTTAATTAATATTCTGAGAAAATGAGCTTAGCAGTGCCTCATGTTGGATTATTTATACTAAAACCTAATAAGCATCTATTGATGTCAAGACCTAACAGAATCTGAAATTTGATGGAATTTCGTCCATTAGTTCTTGAGATATAACAAAAAATTTGCAAAACGTAGCACAGCAACAGCATATCTTGGACAATTTATGCCAAAATGTAAAAAAAGTCTAATTATGTTATGGTGTAAAAGAATCTGAAGTTTGATGAAATTCTGTGCATTAGTTCTTGAAATATAGCTAGTTTAAAAAAAAAAAAAAACATGTAAAATATAGCACAGCAGCACGATCAATTGAAGGATTTATAACAAAACGTAATCATCGTGTAATTATGTTATACGTCATTTTGTAACAAAATTTGAAGTTTGATGAAATTCTGTGCGTTGGTTGTTGAGATATAGCTATCGGAAAAATCGTGCAAAATGCAGCATAGCTGCACCACCTGTTGCAAGGTTAATACCAAAATGTAATCAGCGTCTAATTATGTTATATATTCTAGTGTAACAGAATCTAAAATTTGATGAAGTTCTCTGCATTAGTTCTTGAGATATAGCAATCGCAAAAATCGTGCAAAATGTAGCATAGCAGCGCCACCTATAGGGCAGTTCACACCAAAACCTTATCAGCGGCTATGTATCTCAAGGTATCGCGGAATCTCAAGTTTGGTGAAATTCTGTGCATTAGTTCTTGAGATATAGCTCTCATGAAAATCAAGAAAAACGTGGCATAGCAGCGCCACCTGCTGGCCAATTTACACCAAAACTTAATCAGCGTCTATGTATATCAAGGAGTCACAGAATCTGAAGTTTGGTGAAATTCTATCCATTAGTTCTTGAGATATAGCAATCTTGAAAATCATGAAAAACGTAGTACAGCAGCGCCACCTGCTGGCCAATTTTCACCAAAAACCAATAGGAACTAATTCATATCAAGGTCTAACTGAATATAAAATTTTATTAAATTTAGAGCATTAGTTCTTGAGATAGAGCGCCCACAAATTTTTTGTCACATACAGACAGACAGACTCACAGACAGACACACAGACGGACAGACTCACAGACAGACATTTTCTAAAAATATTCAAAACGTGTTCAGGACCTTCTAAAACGTATAAATCCGTCGAAAACCGGAAGTCGAAAATTTTCATGAATCTAATACTTTCTTCTTGTAAAGATAGAAGAAAGTAAAAAAATTTAAATGTGTAATTTGATATCCGTAGAAATAGTACAATACACGAGTAGACAGAAAAAGTCAAAAGTTTCAAAATATCAAATTATAGAAACAGAAAGATTTGCTAGTTTCCATTTTTTATTTTAATAGTATGAAAAATTATTGTACATTTTAGAATCGAAATAGTTTGAATTTTTTTAGATGCATTGCATTATAATCGTATATTTCATTCATAGTAATTAGTATCATACAATTAATGTAGATAAAATATAATTATTTAATATCGGTTTTACTTTTTATCTTTTAATATTTTTTATAGCTGTTGTGTAATAAAGGATAACTAGTGACTTAAGGTTCAAAATGCACATTAAATTGCTAAATTAATTTCATTTTTGTCAATAGTAAATTAATAATCTTTAAATTCAGGCAATCAATAATCTTTATTATTTAAATAATACAAAAAGTATTATGTATAATTCAGTGGATTATATTTTTATATAAATTTTACTCTAATAATACTTTACACATTTAAGCAGAAATATTTCTTTAGTAATTTTAACTCTTAAAAAATACTGTTACAAATATTGCTCTTAAAATTTACGTAGTTTGATTTAAAATATATATATATCTATACATTTATTACTTTTAACACAGTTATTATAATTGGTAAATAAATCAAATGCCTTGTGAATTTTTCCAGCAGAATTAAAAAGTGTATAGGTGTGGGTTTGAACCGGGTACTTTTGTGAGAGTTGCCGATGCTCTACCAGATGAGCTACTATCCTGGATAAATCTGGCAGACGCAAATCAGTCAAAGAACTAGAGTTACATACTAAGTATAGTTAACCAATGCCAGACTGACAACTTAAATTAAAGATCCGTGATTCGAATCCTGCCCTGGACGCTTTTTCACTCATTTGGTAAAATTACAGGATAGTAGCTCATCTGGTAGAGCATCGGCAACTCTCACAAAAGTACCCGGTTCAAACCCAGACCTATACACTTTTTAATTTACACACAAATTTACACACTTTTTAATTTACACACACTTTTTAACTACACACAAAATTTTCTTGAACGTTATCGGTTAGAAATAGTAACTATCTGTAGTACTTTACATGTGTGATGATAACTTTGGAAGTTAAAGTGAGCAAAAGTTTTTAAAGAGAGTACAAAAATACATTTAACACATACAAAAAAATTGTAATAATTTATTAAAAAAGAAATAAAATGTATAGTTTTATTTTACATGGCAACAAGTGAAAAGAAGAAAATAGTATTCCGTCCGTTATAAATACAATTAAAGTTATACCATTTTCAGAATATGGAGAAGAAAATGTACATGTATTTCTAAAAGAGAATATTATGAATTTATTAAAAACAACACAAGCTGTTACAATTGTAAGATAGAGTGAAAAAAGTTTAATTTTTAACTTAATTTAGAAGATAGTCTCCACGCTGTCTGTATTCAAATTATACATCCCTGTTCATAAATTACAATTCGGATTACAAAACATCTCTGACATAAAGGAAATAGATTATAATTTGAGACGACCCTGTTTCTTGTAAATTAAGCGTATAATGATTTGTGGTCTTGCTTTAAGTCTACAAATCTGGTAGAAAGAAAAGACATGTCAAGCATATGAGTTTGTTCTTAATTCAATTTTATTTCGCGATCATGAAAGCATTTTTTTTTTCAATTTATACGTCAACACATAACATAAAGCTATGTACACAAAACTGTGCATTTTAAATATTACACAAAAATGCGTGTTTTGCATGTTGCGCATACATATGTGTAAAAACAGAATATTACATACAAATCTGTGTATTCTGTATATAACACAAACATATGTGTAATTTGCATATTACACAGCATTATGTGTATTTTCTTATTACGCAAAAACATATGTAAAAACAGAATATTACACAGATATATGTGTAAAAATAGTACTCAGAAATATGTGTATTTTAGTGCAATTCACACATTAACGTGTGTATTTTAAGTGTTATCAGATAACTTTTACACATTTGGACTTATCATCAAATTACACATTAAAATGTGTATTCTGAAATTTACACATTTGGCGCAATTTACACACAAATTTACACATATAGACATGTCGTTTTTGTATCATCGATTTACACATTTTTGTGTGTAAATTTACACATTTTTTTTTTAGAGTGAATGCCTGCAGATCTTTCTTGAATTTAAAAATATTCCGTGAAGTATATTGATAGCGTAGCGCTTTTAGTATCATTTACTCGATTCTTTGTTGCTCTATTGTCTATCGAGTCGTACAGAGACGGGAACTCTCGTCCTACTAAGCCAGCTATTGGCAAACAGCTGATGATTACAAAATAAGAGAAAACTAATGACTTTACTGAATATCATTATCCACATTAACTCTTTTTTTTTTTACTCCGATTAATTGACTGAAGCAGAAATTTAAAATGAAAATCCAAGTTGTTACAGTATTGAATCAATAATTTTAATGTATTAACGTGTGTAACTACTTTTTGAAATATTAAATGTACGTAAAAGATAGAAGAAAATTTTGGGATTCACCAAGTAACTAGTTTTAATTGTTTACTTCATAAAATCAGCAATTCGTATACTTTTGAGACGCACTATTGAAGCGCAGTAACAAATAATATGTATTCTCATATCGGAAGTCTTTGTCCAAAAAATATGCATTTATATTACAGAATTCGAAAATTATTCCATGGATGAATTCACTGCGTCGCGTTTGACAAGTAAACAAAGCTATTTTAGTAATAATTCGAGGTGTAAAATAATATTAAAATTTTTCTCCAAATTCTCTCGACTAATAACACTTTACCGCCATTCTTTCAGGCATACTACTCTAACTTTATCAAAATAACTGAATTTGATTCATATAATTTTTCTAATTTTATATGAACTGTATACTTAAAACACACGATTGTTTTTTTAATTAGCTTTCTGTTGAATCAATTTTACTATTTATTTTTTCTAAATGAAAACTATATGTTTGTAAATAAACTCGTACTCGTAGTTTTTTTTTTTTTTTAAATCATCATTTTTATATTTTAATTTTAAAAAGTACTTTATGAAATTTCTTCAAAATTGTGGTAGTTATATAGCTTTCATTATTACAGGGAAAAGAGAAATATTGAGGTATATTTATCTTTATTAATTATTTAATCTTTATCTTTACTTCTGCTAAAAATTCAAATTTGTTTGTAAAATTTTTTGCCTGCAATATAGTGACGCAATAACCCATTTCGAACATAATATTTTGAACCCACAATTACGTACTGACATTGAAAACATGCATATTTCTTCATAAAATTTTCATATTGTTTTCCATTCTGCAATTGCATTAAGTTTTAGAAACAAGGGGAAATGCTTACGTAAGGAAAAGTAACGTCATATTTGCATCATTTTTCCTCAGAAATTCTAAGCATTTTATCATAAATGCGTCTAAAAACTTAAATTATGGTAAATCTTATTGTCCTGTACTGATATTAAAATTTAGAGTTAAGAGTTTTACTTTTTATCTGCAAATAAGTAGCTGACAATCGTGAATTCAAGTTTTGAGCTAAAATGATTTTAAAATGATCAAATCAGGATACCAATTTCATTAAAATGATGAATACAATAAAAGAGGAGCATATGTAATTTTTGAGAAGCTGAAAATTATGTCGGATAAAAATTTCTTAGGGAGAAAATTTTATGATTGTGTTAAAATGGAATATGAATATACATATATATATTAATTGCGAAATACCGAGTATTAGAGCCACAATTTATACCTTTATCATTATAACTGTTCTTTTTATATTTTACTGAGTACATCGCTTTATTATACAGGACAAACGTATCTATGTGTAACGCTTACGTCATTTTCAAATAGCAAAACTTCAAGATCAAACTTCGTTTTTAAGATTTTCGCTACTACAATTTTTTAATTTTCTGAGAGATTTTTTTTTTTTTTTTGTTTACATTTCCAATATTTAGAGCGTCGTATAGAGAAAAGAATATTTTCATGTGCAATTTGGTCAAAAACTGCATCTTAGTTGAGTTATTTATTAGGTTTTTAAAAATAATTTTTAAGTGTGATCTTTTTTGTAATTATTGCACGTGCCGTCTTCAATTATTATAATAATAAACATTTTGAAAATAAAAAACAAAAGTTCAAAATTTAATTCAAATAATTGTTCAAATAATTAAATTTCAATAAATTGTTCAAAATTTAATTCCTACTAACTTTTCACAACGAAATCAATACCTTCTATATAAATACATAAAACAATCCCAAATTCACATATTTGTAATCGAATAATTAAAATTTTTAGCCAAATAATAATAAGAAAATCTTTCAAATGGAATTTGTTTGCCAAATGCATACATGATTATTGATTGTCTATGTTTTTTTTAACAAGCAGTTCATGTTTTTTCGACTCATGGTTCATGGTTCATTTCATGGTTTTTCAACCATGAAATATTTTTAAATTTATCTACATCGCTCGAAGCTCGATTGCGAAAGATTAATATGCTTACCCTTAAAACAGCATAAACAGTTCATCATTTCCTTGCGTCTAATATTACTTTAAAAAATGAAAAATCTTTTTTATAAATAAACAAATAAATTAATATGTATGAAATACACATTTGACAAACATATAGTTCAACTAAATGCTCTGAAATTACCAGACTGTAAAAAGATGTCGTAAGTACTAAAATTGTAGGTTATTCATTCTCAACATGCGGCTGATAAGAAAATATCGCTTTTCATGAATTTCAATGCTTTATTTGATTGTATCCATATTTTTTCTATAAAGAATTATTTTTATAATTAGTAGACAATCTAAATGGCATGCTTCATGCAACAAATTATCAATTTTTAATTGGAAATAATGGTTTTTATCTGCACTCTATAACTCGGTAAACCCGGGTACCATGCCTTAGTATATATAAAAGCAATAATTTTCACCAAATCCCAGATTATGCTTATTTATATCAACTGGCACATAATTTCACATATTTAAGCCGAAATTACGGAAAGACAGTTCTTAAACTAAAATAATAAAATAACTATTACTGAGTGAAAAAAAATAGTTGAAATTATGTATGACGAAATTTTTAAACTAAAAAAACATAATGGAATCTTCATAAAAAGAAATGTAGTATTAAAATGATTTATTTTCTGAATTATGTTTACATGTCAGATGTAAATTTTCCGAGTGGGTGAAAAAGTCTGGGCAAGGATTTGAACCAGGTATGTACTGGCTGAAGCCGCCAATACTATTCCAACTGAGCAATTCCCGACGAATACTGGAGGATTAATTCCCCCAACTAGTCTTAACGGTCACACAATCGGGGGTCTAATATATTGGATCAGCTCAAAAGAGTAAATAGAAGGCCAAAAAATATGTTTATATGTCATTAAACGATTTGTTAAAATATATTTTCATTTTGGTTAAATTTTCATTGTACTGTCTTTATATTATTTCAATGATGTTTCTAAAGAGTTAAAAAGATTTTCTGCTTCAAAATTTATTTGAAAAAATATTTTCTTTCCAATATATTGAAATTGTATCTTTTTGAAACGTTTCGGTTTTACCTTCTTGAATTTTATCACACATAATAGTGTGGATAGAACAGAAACACTCTGCAGAATTTTAAAAATTTTATATTAAGCAGGAATTTTGTATTGTTCTTTAAGGTAAAAAGGTATTTCTGAAAAATTTTTACAAAATATTTTGAAAACTCGAATTCTTAATGTTTTCGAAATAAGAATGTTTGAACCACATTTTATAAATATGCTAGTACATAAATATACAAGTAAATTTGATGGATAAATGGCATTATTATTCTGCATCATCTAAGTAATTTTTTATGTATTCTATAATTTTATAGTATAATAATATTGAAAAGGATCTCAATTACTTTAAAAATTTCTTTATCTGAGTAAACAGGCACTAACTGCTCCCCCCTACTTCAGAGAGAATTTTTGTAACGAAGTTTTCACTTACTAAATCAAAAAAGTATAGCCACCTATATACTGTAACAAAAATCTGTAATTTTTCATATATAAAGTTCCGAAAATCTGCATGTTTACTAAAATTGTATTTATTCACTGTCCAAAAATTCAGATAAATCTACAATATTAGTTTTTGTAAAGCTACAGAACTCTCAGCTTTACAAAAAATGTACTAAAATTACAGAAATCTTACTAAAATTTTATATATAATGTGGGTCAAAGTAACATAAACAGTTCTAGGCAGCCCAGTTTTTTAGTAATCTTAGTAACTTTTCCTGTTATTCTTAGTAACTTTACAGATTTTTGATTCACTACGTATAGATGTATCTGTTAGATGCATTTTTATTATTATCATTATATGTAAAGTTCTAGGAATCCGAGTTTCTTAGAAAAAATTTATTAACTTTAGTAGTAACTTTACAGATTTTTTTACAGTGAAATTTTATATAATAAGATGTAATTTAAGATAGTTTTTTTTTTATTTTACCAAATATTTTTTGGTACGAAATTTGTTTATTTGACTACGCCATTGTACAAAATCTTTTTAAAAAAAGAAAGACATTTGCGAGACTAGTTTTTCTCTTTCTATTCTACACAAAATTCTACTCAACGAATGATTTTACAACAGAACAAACTTTATTTCTTTTGTATAAAGCAGACAATAAACGTCACATTTATTTAATTAAAATCTGAAAAGGATTTACAGTTCATTAAACAAAAGTCCGACAAAGCAATAAATGTCTTTTGTGCGACATTACTTAAATTGAGATTAAACACAAGGCCTTTTTTTTGTCTTGATTTTTCTTGAAAATTTCTTGTTTGTCTTTAATTTTAAAGACATTTGTCACAGCTGTTTTTAAATTTACATTGGAATTATATATCTGAGGGTTTCATGCTTTAAAACAATTAGATCCACATGTGTTTATTTTCAAAAATGATTACAAAACATAATGTATTAAAATATTTTATGGACACTAAATATAACAAATAGAATCAAAATCCATATTATTTTTAGTGATTTTTTAATTAAATGTAATAATAAAATATTTGTTATGGAATTCTATTTTTGTTTACCATGGTGTAATTGAATATAATGTCACTAAATTCACCTATTGTCAAGAAAATAATAACAAGATATTAACACGTTGAATTACAAAATAAATCTACAACCACCCAGGTGTTGGATACCGTACCCGAATATTTCAATGTTTTAAGTAGATTTCATAAGAAATAATACCTATAGCAATCGTGACTTCGTATTCCTTCATAACTTTAATTATATGCCCACATGGACACAAAAGCACCCCAATGTAAAATGTTTATGTATATCTATCTATGTATGTGCTAAGATTTGTCCGCGCGATAAGTCGCAATAACGCACGGATCATTTTCAAACTCGGCAAAAACATTGATGTGGCGTGGATAGCAAATGGAGAAAATCGACTGAATGGGGTAAAAATATGGAGGGATTAAAGTTTTGAATACCGCCTTAACATGGCTGTGAAAAAACTAGCACTTACAGGAAAATGAATTTAAAACTTCATTATTTTTCGTTATAGCTGTAGCCAACAGTTAAAAACAATATCAAATTATGAATCGAATCGAACCAAATATTTTGTGTACATGTATGGTTATGGCTAGTTGGTACTCCCTGAATTTGAAAAAAACCCGCAGGAAGGGGGCGCTGCAATAGCGAGTTTTGCGCCATTTTCAATATTGCACCACCTAAAAGTGTATGAAATTAGTTCTAGAACTGAACTAAATTTTTTGTAAATGATTATTTTTTTGGTAAGGCAAGTAGGATTTCCTAAATTAAAAAAAAAATCTGCCTATCATTCTATTGTCTATCGGCTCGTGCAGAGATGGAAATTCGTTTTTACTCCTATTAATTGACTGAAGAAGAAATTTAAGATGAAAATCCAAGTTGGTATGATATTGAATTAAAATTATTAAAGCATTAAAATGAGTGACTATTTTTTTAAAATGTTAAAATGTACATATGAAATAGAAAAAAGTTTTGGGATTGGCACATCCAACTAGTTTCTTACTTTTCCCGACTTAAGATCCTTGAAAAAACTTTCTTTCTTTCATTTTTGTTCTGGACAAGTAAACATATAGTCCCGTGCATTTGATATCCGGTTTTTTAGTTGTCTGTTTGTCCATCAATGACATTTTCACCCCAACTTTGTTTGTGCTTGTTTCTAATCCTTTAATTAGTTTATGTTTTTATATCTTTTAATTTAATGTTAAGTCATGTTCTAATGATAACAGCCGAAATATAATTAAGGAATACTATTACATTAATTCCTTTGTAACCCCTTTAAACATGTTTTCCTTTCTTACTTTTCATAATTTGAACTCTGGATAAATCGAACACTTCTTGTGGTCCCGAGGAGTTCGAACTAACGAAAGCCGACTGTGTTTCGCTTTCAGATGAATGGCAGAAATGTGGATACTCCTCCATAATTGTTCATATATATATATATATATATATATATATATACAATCCCAATTTCATGAAAATATTTATTAAGCACCAGGTGCATAATGTATAAACATTATTAAAAACAGTGAACATTAAAATAACAATATTGAACAATATAAAAAGTCACCCGCAAAACCAAAAGCCATCACTCTTCAGCAGGCGGAATGGCTTTAACCTTCCCCCCCGCTATTAAAATAAAGCTTAATCAGCAGGTTTCGTGTAATCTGGCAAAATCTTGCATTAAATATGAAAATGACTTACTCAAAAGTCACTCAAAAATCATTTCAAAAATCATTTAAAGATCAATTCAAATAAATAAGCTTTACTTATATGTTGAAAATTTTTGAATCGTAATAAACCATTTAAAGAATACACTTTTATATTTATGAAATCTTAATTGATTATAGTATAAAATGCAAGCAAATGCCACACATCCGCCTGAACCCGCTTATAAGCACAAGAGATAAACTTACTACATAAGCACGGCCTTTTAATTTCAGCAGGTGACAAAAACTTTAACTTTGTCTACTAGTTAACTAACTTAACTAAGTTAAAGTTTTTGTCACCTGCTGAAATTAAAAGGCCGTGCTTATGTAGTAAGTTTATCTCTTGGGCTAATAAGCGGGTTCAGGCGGATGTGTGGCATTTGCTTGCATTTTATACTATAATCAATTAAGATTTCATAAATATAAAAGTGTATTCTTTAAATGGTTTATTACGATTCAAAAATTTTCAACATATAAGTAAAGCTTATTTATTTGAATTGATGTTTAAATGATTTTTGAAATGATTTTTGAGTGACTTTTGAGTAAGTCATTTTCATATTTAATGCAAGATTTTGCCAGATTACACGAAACCTGCTGATTAAGCTTTATTTTAATAGCGGGGGGGAAGGTTAAAGCCATTCCGCCTGCTGAAGAGTGATGGCTTTTGGTTCTGCGGGTGACTTTTTATATTGTTCAATATTGTTATTTTAATGTTCACTGTTTTTAATAATGTTTATACATTATGCACCTGGTGCTTAATAAATATTTTCATGAAATTGGGATTGTATATATATGTTTGTTGCAATTGATAAGTGCTGCAATGGCGCCTACGGTGGCAATAATCTACATACTGTTAGCAAACATATATTTATGTATGGCAATATAAGCTGCATGGGGCGCTTATGTCATATATATTTTTCATATTTTTTATAAGTGCTTGGGTGCATATTGTTCTGTTAATTGTTTCATTGCAAGTAAGCCTATGTGCTTAAAAAAATCTTAATAAATAAGTTACGATATATAAAATATAATGAAATGAAATACTACAGATGTAAAAATAAATTGTGTAAGACTTGTATAGTGGGCTGTGTCACCACTGGAGAGTTGCCTAAAAATTATACACCATTTTGCAAATTTAATAATGTCATTTATAGAATAATTTGCTTAGTATGCAAACAAAGTTATGTTGGGCAAACTGGTGATGAATTACATAGTCGTATTAATCAACATAGATCCAATACAGCTAAAAAACAAAATCCAACTTTTGAAATTCTACATTTTAGATTACACTCATTTGATAAAATCCAGATTGAAATACTGGACCATGTTGAAGATAAAGCTGACAGATTAGCTCGTGAGAATGATTTTATGATAAAATTTAAATCTATTTATCCCTATCTATTTATCACTATGTTAAATCATATTAATATCAAGAATATAGTCAATGTATATGATTTATGTATTAAATTTAATAATATGATTGTCATAAATAGAGGCAAAAGGGGTTCACATCGTTTTAGCTATATTTTTAACAATATTGTTCCTGATACTTGGTTAAAAGATTTAGAAGAAAATTTCGTATTGACTTACAGTATTAAAATGGTTAAAACTGAGGTTTTTAAATTGAAGATTAAAACATTGAAGAAATTAAAATTTACATTGGATAAGTTTAAATTTAAAAATTCACAATTTAAGGATCTAATTTTTGACTTAATAAATTTTAAGTTAATGAATAAATTAAATAGTGACAAGGATAAACTATATTTTAAGATAAAATTTCAGCAAAAGCCGTTTGATAATTTGAATTTCAATAAAGTCTTTAATGATAATTATAATCTTTTTCCAATTAAGAATTGCTTTATTACTGTGGCTTTTAATTATAATAGACCGTTTAGTGGTAAAATATTTAATTATAGACAAATTGCTGAAAGTGAGGTGGATTCGGTTATAAATTGTTTTTGCAACAGTAGAGATTATGATGACTGGATAGATAATTTTCATAAGCATGTAATTACTGGTGATTTAAACATAATTCCTAATAGTAATATAAGATATTTAATGAACTTTGGAACCAAATTTAGATTGAATGAAAAAATTAGTATGAAAAAGGCTTTGGTAATTTTTAATGAGGATATTGATAATTTTATTAAACAACAAAGTTATAAGAATAGTTTACCTTTGGAAGCTTTTTTTGATTGGAAAGATAACATAGTTAAATATTTTAAATCAAGTTTATCTACATTTTTAAATAGTGATAGATATGAATACCAAAAGCTTAATAAAAATGATTATAAAGATATTGAGGATTTGCAGAATAAATTTGTTTTTGTCACAGTGGATAAAGCTGCGAACAATTATGCTGTTATATGTAAAAAATTTTATACTGATATAGTAATTAATGAATTACAAAATGATAGTTTTTACACTAAAATTAATGAAAATTTAAACCCCATTCATAAAAAATTTATTGCTTTTAAAAAAAAATGTAAAACTTTATACTCTTATAATTTCAATCTGTCTAGTCATCACACATTACCTTTTTTGTTTATGACTCCAAAATTTCATAAAAATCCAAAGAAATTCAGATTTATTTGTAGCACGACCAAAAGTATCAATAGAGATTTTAACATAGTGCTTCAAAAATTATTAAAAAGGATATACGGTTTTCTTAAATATAAATTTAAAAACACCAGCCATTTTTGGTCAATCGATAATAGTTATGAGGTTTTGGACAAAAAACACTTCACTCCTCATTTCATGCAGGTTTTTGATTTTGAAAATTTGTTCAATAACATACCTATAGATTCATTATACAATGTTCTTAAAGATATTTTTGACACTTTTTGTATCAATGAGGAGCTAAATATTAATCGGGAATTTTTCTTGAATTTATGTCATTTTTGTTTTTATAATAATTATGTAGTTTACAGGAATAATATATTTAATCAATCATGTGGAATCGGAATGGGAACTAACTATTCTAGCACTGCTGCTAACTTGTTTTTATTTTATTATGAATACAATTATACAGTTAAATTTAATAAGCATTTACATATTTATAGATACATTGACGACATAATGATTTATAATTTTGATTTTTTTAATGAATACAATAAAATTTATCCTGATTTCTTAAAGTTAAACAAAGCTAACAATATTGATAACAAAGTAGATTTCCTTGATATTTCTTTTAATATTTCAGACAATAGTATCAATATCGATCTATATGATAAAAGAAACAGTTTTGATTTTTATACTATAAATTTACCCCATTGGTACTCTAACCTGAATAAAAAAGTTTTTATTAATACAGTTATAAATCAGTTTATTAGATTTAGAAAAATATGCAATAATGATTTCAATGTAAATAAACAGGTTTATAAGTTTTTAGGTAATTTATTTTATAAAAATAATTATCCGAGTGAATTTTTAAGATATTATGTAAGGTTACTTTTCAATAAATGGCAACTTTTTGGATTGGAGGCGTAGCTGAGAGGAATGCTGCCTTCTGGAGTATTGTTACATGAAGCGGTCATCTTAAAGTCTACAAGGTAGAAAGGATGACTGTGGATGAAATAACGTGCAGAAAGAAGACACGACCGGAAAGAAAAGGCTGTGTTGATTGAAATGTGGATTGGTCTTCGTTTGAGTTAAAGTTTTTGTCACCTGCTGAAATTAAAAGGCCGTGCTTATGTAGTAAGTTTATCTCTTGTGCTAATAAGCGGGTTCAGGCGGAGGTGTGGCATTTGCTTGCATTTTATACTATAATCAATTAAGATTTCATAAATATAAAAGTGTATTCTTTAAATGGTTTATTACGATTCAAAAATTTTCAACATATAAGTAAAGCTTATTTATTTGAATTGATCTTTAAATGATTTTTGAAATGATTTTTGAGTGACTTTTGAGTAAGTCATTTTCATATTTAATACAAGATTTTGCCAGATTACACGAAACCTGCTGATTAAGCTTTATTTTAATAGCGGGGGGGGAAGGTTAAAGCCATTCCGCCTGCTGAAGAGTGATGGCTTTTGGTTCTGCGGGTGACTTTTTATATTGTTCAATATTGTTATTTTAATGTTCACTGTTTTTAATAATGTTTATACATTATGCACCTGGTGCTTAATAAATATTTTCATGAAATTGGGATTGTATATATATGTTTGTTGCAATTGATAAGTGCTGCAATGGCGCTTACGGTGGCAATAATCTACATACTGTTAGCAAACATATATATATATATATATATATATATATATATATATATATATATATATATATATATATATATGAAGCAGGACGGCGATCCCTCTCCTTAAGTTATTTTTTTTTTTTGTTAAAAAAATGAAAAATCCATGATTATTATTTGCGTCATTGATGATCCACCACAGTAATTCTAGGGTACAGACCCAAAAATAAATAAAACATTTATTTGGCGATTTCGACGAAGATTGTGCGAAAGCATCTTACTAAATATTTTGGAAAAGTAAAACGAAGAAAAAAGAAGAAATAAAAACAGTGATAAATTAAAAAAAATATGTGTTAGAATCACAGATGACCCACTTCGGTTAAAAGTAAATATTTCAATTCGTAAATAAAGTCGTTAAAGGTAGTATGAGAATACACTAAAACAGATATAATATCTTACTTTCTTATAGTAAAAATTCCCCCAAATGCGCATACAGTTATATATATATAACAGAAATGGAGAGAGGGATGTAACATATGCTGTTCATTGTGTTCTTTATTTTATTATCCTCTCATCTTAATTTTTCATGAATAGATTTTTATAAGATATAATGCGAAAAAGGAAAAACTGTTGGAATATTTTGAATATTTTAGGTTGAAGCATTTACAGTTGAGTAAACTGTTAGTGTTTTGAAAGCCCAAAAAGATAACAAATTAAATAACATATTTTCGCAAACATTAAAATTTTAATTGGGGGTCTTCATTATTTTTGTATGACAGAAGTATCAAGATAACATCTTTTTTGAACGCTATAAGTAACAATGCAAATTTATAGATATATATTTATAAATATAGATATTTAGAACGTTACATGCCAGTTTCGATTTTTTTCCCTTCTTATATTCCAAACATAATAAAAATCATTGTTTGAAAGTTTTCATATGCACAATAACATTTTTATGCACATGATTGCAATCAAATATTCTTTTTCCTGCAGGAAATGTTCGGATTTGGCTGATATAGAAATGGTGAAACAGAATATTGCTTAGTATATCTGATTTCTAACAGAAAAAGTCTTCATGTAATTTCAAGAAATCTATATGTATAGAAACAACGAGAATTTATTTTACCGATATATTGTGTCTTTACTGCTATTCTGTACTATTTTTGTATTATTTCTTTTAATAAAATGAACGCACAGATGTTTTTAATTTAAACCAGGTCAATAAAAATCACGTGTCAAGCATAGATTTTGAAACACTTTCAAACATATTCAGAAGTTTATAAGAAAACTGTACCATTTAAAAAATTAAAATATTGTGAATAACATCACCTTTTGAAAATGCATAACATATTTTAATGTTCTCATGTACAATCGGAAATTTATTCGATTTTTCAAAATATGCTCTGTATATGATACATTCATTTGTATCTATAAACTACAAGATTGACAAGATTTAGTATAATCTTAAGATATACATATACTTCAGTTGAAATTCTCCTTGAGTAATAAGGAGAATTATACGTGAATCCTTTTGTGCACCCTGTATATGAAATAGAAAATTTAAATGTAATAAGTAACAAGAAAAAATAGTTAAGAGTACTAACCTGAGATTACTAAACGCACATTCCAGCAATTATTCCTCAAAGACAATACTATAATTGACTTTGAGGTACTATAATTGATTTATCTTGTGTGTTTCTGTAAATGAATAAAACATGCTATGCATGCACTGTTATAACATAATTGTACTGAAATCGAGTGATTTGTCATAGTTTCAATACGTTTGAATAAGCGTAAATTTATTACATATTTTTCGAACAATAGTTCCTCATATTCTATATTCTATATTTATATTTGTATATTCTATATTCTATATTTTATATTTTTCATCATAATGTAATAAAATTCTTAAGGATACCACTCTGAATAAGTAAAAAATGCTATTAATGTCATGTTCGAAAGTAATTGTACTGAAATTCAGTGATTTATATGAGTTTCAATATCTCGGAAGTAGCATAAACTTATTAAAATACTCTTGAAATGAATTTTCCTCATATGCTACAATGTAATTGAATTATTTTGAGTTCCCCTCTAAACGAACTATTAATCATACATATTTGATACCTAACACCAAACATGCGTTAGTGACCCTAAATAACTTTATCAGTCACATGGAAATCGGAGTGTATTTACGGGGCTTAGAGTGTGGACAAACGGACAGATAAATGGAATGCACAAACTCGTTTCCACTTTGCTGAAAACTGCTAAAAATGAATCAATAAATAATCTCAAAAATTGTGGCCAGCAAGAATCTACCGCTCAGCTGATTTAAAAACAAGTAAGTTATGAAACACTTCCCAATACTTCCTGAAACCTTTAACAAAACTTCGTTGTCCAGGCAAATGAAGTGTTACTGTCCATAAACAAATAAATATTCCAATACTTTTGAACAGTCCTATATGTGATTTGTCGGCTGATATATATACTATA
Source organism: Maratus speculifer (assembly GCA_964019185.1). Lineage (NCBI taxonomy): Eukaryota > Metazoa > Arthropoda > Arachnida > Araneae > Salticidae > Maratus > Maratus speculifer. Next base: position 229,189,766 of record OZ025292.1, read on the forward strand.
TAATGGAGAAATTTAATTTACCAAAAAATGCCTAGCTGCTTAAAATTTTTCTTTTAGCAATTTATACTAATAGGTAGAAACTTATTTCAATTCTTTTGTTCAGCCCTGCACTTTACCTAGTACCTTTATTACAAAAAAGTATTTTGCTAAAATTTAATTCAAACAAAAATACTCTTTAAACTACTTAAATCACATTTCCAGAAATTATCACCCATAAGCGAAACCTTATCCAGTTCCCTGTATATCATTTTATTTATATTCAACAAACATTGCATAGTAATCTAAATGCATTTCAACGTAAAAATGGAAAATTCATTTAAAAACCATCTTAAAGCTAATTCCGCTCATATTCAGTAACCTTTCCAAGCTCTTTTGTGTAACCATGTATATCAAAATTGCGTAATTATTAGCATTTATACACACTGTACAATATATTTAGTGAAACGTAAAAGCGCACATCGTAATTAAAAATGCATTTCATCCATCGAACAGTCATATTCTTAAATACAGATAGAAATTCAGAACTTCAGATAGAAAATATTATTCATAATCTTTTGTGTGTCCCTGAAAAAGCTAATGCACTTCGTATTATGCGTGAAATAACACATATTAAGTCTCCGCGACGTACATCTATTTGATTGCATACGAAAACGTTTACCATAATTAAAATACTTCGCGAACAATTTCATTTTTAATTGTTATGTATTAGAAGTCTTTTGTGTGGCCCTATAAATGAATAATAAATATTTTTTAACTGCATATTTTACAAAATGCATATTCCAGTTCACTTCGTAGAGACAAATAAATTTTAATATATTTTACTGTGTGTAATATCTTTAAAATTCATTTGTAACGATTTTTCCCCCATAGGCATTAATTTAACGAAAAATTTTTGACTGTCCCTGTCAATAAAATAATCATGATAGAATCATCATTTTCAATAAGGTTTGTGCTAGGATAAGCGTCAATAACGTCCAAAATTTTCATGGCAATCCGATTATATTTACGAGAGTTAGAGCATGGACAGACGGATAGACAAACTGAATGCATAAACACATTTCAACTTTGTTGGAAAGTGTTAAAAAATGATGTTTTACATTTAAGGAAAAGTACGACTGGGACGCCACGCCTACTCATATTAATATTACTGTAGCATTTTATACTGAATTATTAAACGTAACGATATTTCATCCAGTTTTTACATATACGAGGTGGAACCCGTCGAAATTCGAAGAAAGAAAATCCGCAAGAAAGAACTGTTTTATTGATTTATAATAAATCTACAAAATTAGTTAATTAGATGCAGTAAAAATAAATGCATCATAAATTAATCAGTCTAACACTCGAACAAATATTATTTTAAGCTAACATTAAGAAAATACTATAAAACACAATTATCCAAATTAGTAAATGTAATAGAACTAAAATTCACCGGATTTCATAACAGACGATATTTAAAACATAATATACGCATTTTCTATATTTATTTATTTATTTTCAATTTTTAGAGAAAATGGAGTGATTCTGTTGCCACAATTACAAAATTGGTACTAAAAATTATAAAAAAAATTAGTATCGCAAAAATTAATTGACATACAGCTTCGAAACGAATTGCATTTAAAAGTACATTTTTTTCTATACGGCGGTGTAAAATTTTAAAATGTACGATGTTTACAAGTGTACAGTTTTCAAAATCGAAATTGCATGGGAAAGTGTTGCGCATTTTATTTATTTTTTTTATTTATTTATTTTATTTTACTTTTTTCAATTTTAAAAGAGTGTGTCTGTTGCCACAATTACAAAATTGCCACTAACAACTATAAAAAATTAATAACTGAAAAATAAATTTAGATACAGCTTTCGAACAAATTTCATTTAAAACTGCTTTTTTTTTCTCTATACGACGATGTAAAAATTTAAAATATGCGATGTTTAAAAGTGTAAAATTTCAAGTAGCGAAAATTGCGAAACCGAAATAGCATCGGAAAGTGTTGCCATTCGCAAAATGACGTATGCGTTAAGCACAATTACGTTTGGCGTTTATAATATAGATACTTTAACTAATGTGTTTGATAAAAATGTGTAAGTCATTCACACTTAGATGTGTCTAATTTTTTTAGCTCTCCGAAAAAACCTTTTCTTTTTATACAACTCCATTAACGCCTAAAATACCTGAATGATTTTGATAAAAGAGGCTTGTAATGGTGGAGTATCAATATACGAGGGTAGTAAGCTAAGTAATGACAACATATATATAAATAAATTTTTAATGCTCTTACATGTACAATTGCATTACATTCCTTCTATGTAATCACCATGCAAGCTTATAATGTTCTGCCAAATGTCGGGAAGACGTTGTAGACCAGTGGCAAGGTGTTGATTGTTTATGTCAATAATCGAGCGCCTTACTGTCGAGAGATTTCTTCATTATGCATCGGACCGTTTCTTGACTCAGACCAACCTCTAAGGATAATTCTTGGACAGACCATCGGCGGTCTATGGTAAAGAGACCGCTCAGGATGTCAATCTGCTCTTGAGGAATGGAGGGCCGACCTGTGCGTTGTAAATCCGACCCGAACGAAATGCTTGAACCCATAGTGCTACTTCCTATAAGGTAAAGCATTTGTGCCACAGGCTTCCACTAATTGTCGATAGCACTCTGTTGCATTTTTGCCACGGGCAACCTCAATTTTAAGCCACAACCGCTGATCACATTTTGAAAACATGATTTAGAGCGATGGAAACGAAACTCTTTACTTTAACGCCACACAAAACCTATTATTGTTTCTAGATCGATTGTTTTTTGCACGCTACACATCGACAACAGCACCACCTCACTGCTCCTATATCCTATTTGCGCTTGCCCGCCCTTCTGCGAGTTCAAAGGTCAAGTAGCCAATATTTAATTTACAACCCTCGTAAGATCATAATGTAGAAGACAGTTTTAATATAGATATACATTAATTTCAAAAGAAAAAATCTGTAAAACGGAATTATTTTTAGAAAATTGCCATTCTTCTAATATAGATAGTCTCCCATAAACCTTGAGCGTACTCCAATGAATATGGATTCCAAATTTCCTCAAAATCGGTCGAGTATTTTCTGAGGAAACGTGTCTTAAAGCTTGTATATTTCCAATAGAATTGCTCACAGTCTGGACTTCCCTAAATATATATATTTTAGAACGTCCGCTAATAATACAAAAAATCAAATTTATATCAAAATCTTAACTACTTAAATAGCATATCCAGAAATTATCATCCACAGCCGACCATATGACCAATTCTTTGAGTGCCCCTGCATATGATTTTATCTATGTTCTATAAACATTTATTTGTAAACTGAATGCTCCTCAGCATAAAAATGCATATCCTTTTTTTAAAATCACCTTGTAAGTAAATTACGCTCACGTTCAGTAATTTTTAAGAGCTCTTTTGTGTGGCCCTGTATCTCAACTATAGGATTTTTATATGCATCATATAATATGCATAAATTTAGAGAAACTTAAATTCGCATATCATAATTAAAAATGCATTTCATCCATCCGTTAGACATCGATGATATACTGTACTTCGGATAGAATATACTATTTTAAATCTTTTGTGTGTCCCTGTAAATTCTATGCACTATGTATCATGCGTGAAATAACTTATATTAAGCACCAGCGACTTATAGCAATTTTAATGTACATGAAATAGTTTAATTAATTAAAATATGTCACAAGCAATTCCCCCTGTACCATTTAATAATGAAATTCTTTTATGTGGCTTTGTAAATAAATAATGACTAATCTTTTCACCGCATATTTTACACAATGCATATTTTAGTTCACTTTGTAAATGCATATAAAATTGAAAATATATGACATGATGTAAGATATTTAAAATTCGTTTCAAACGATTTTTTCCCATAGATCGTGATGTAACGAAAAACTTTTGACCGTCCTTCTGACGTCCTTCAGTTTATACCAAAGTTATGAAACATATTTTAATCTTCTTCTTCTGCAAAAAAAGAAGAGGTTATCAACTCGGTTCAGAGGTTATAAGCTTTTTTTTAATGTATGTTTATTGATTACCCCAACACTATTCCACCAATTCATATGATTTTTATTTTAAATAAAAGAGGATACCTTCGAATCAGAAAAACATCCGTTTTTACCAAATTGGTTCTGTACTTTTTTCGTAACTAAGCAAAAACTAATAAAATTTATGATTTCTTGCAAATTAATTTTCATGTCAAACTTTTTTCTTGATAATAAACATAAGCATAAATCTATGTATCCATATGCTTCAGCGACAAGTTGTCACCAAGCTTGTCGCCATTTGGTAAAACACCGCCAAATTTGACGACCAAAATAAGTCGTCGTAAATAATGCCAAATTGACTATGGCTGACTAATTTGGCGACATTCCCATTGAAATACAATAATAGATCTTGTGTATTGGTTTCTCTATATTTGTTAATCGCCAGTCTTATTTACAACTTTCAATTGCCAATTGCATTCATAATAATAATTTAATATACACTTATTAAATATGAAATATAAATTAAGATTTTAAATAATATACTGGCTCCAAAAAATCAAATTAATATAGATAAATATAATAATACACGTGGTAAATACTATACTTTTAATTCAACTTCTTATTACTATTATTAAAAAATATATATTTTTTTACCTTGAGTAGTTTTTGAAGTCAGTTATATTGTTGGTAGAAAAGTTTATTAAAAAATAAAGCTAAATAAAATCTACAAATATTAAATATGCTGGAATGTATAAAACGAAAATATATCTGTTCTAACAATAAGATTCTTTATATATAAATTAACAAAAACTTGTTACTAAGTGTGTATTTTAGCAGTTTCTCATTTTACTAACCATGAAAACATACAGACTAAAATAATAATTCGAAGTAGTATAGATCTAAAGAAGCATTTTTTTGTTACTGAAAGTTGAATTCGCAGATGGCAAAGGGATATTGGAATCTACGACATGATTTATTTTTGCCATAATAACAGCAGGGAATCATTATCTAAATATCTTTCTGCCTCGAACTAAACAACGAGCTTCCCGATTTTTATAGCCGCCTAGCAAATACAAAAGCAGGATATAACTTATACATTTTTCTGATAATATCATATGATGTATAAAGTACCCCTAACTCTGTCACAGATGCTAACGGTATGACGAAATCTCTTCAAATCAAATATAATGCTATATAACAAAGAGAGAGAAATGTGTATAGAAATGGCTAGAATACTTTATTTATGTAGAAAAAGGAGAACGTTTTGATTATTTAGAATGATTTTTCAAAGATATATTAAGTCTGTAATATTTTATTTTAATATGAGTTAATTTAAATTATATACTTATAACTATATATATTATTAAAGTCATAAATACTTTCTGAAATGATATTATGTTGTAGGATGTAAATGTTTTGATTACACATTATAATGGTGAAAACTTCTAAAATTTGTAAACAAATGTAAATCAGTTTGGTTAGATAATTATGTGCATCACATGGCAGTGATTTTTGATCAAATATAAAAATAAAAAAGGAATATATTTTCTCAATAAAATGATTTACAAAGATATATTTACTCAATGTTGTTTTTAATTAATTTAAGTTAATTTAAATTTTCTGCTTGTAACAATTCTTTTTTAATGATATCATTACTTTCTAAAATGATATTATACTGTAGAATGTAAATTTTATGATTACACATTATATTATTGAAAAACTTCTAAAATTTATAAGCATGTATAAATCAGTTTGAGAAGATAATTATGGACATCACATTGCAGTAGTATTTGATCAAATATAAACATACATAGTAAGAATGAGAAATCTGTAGCAATCTCAGAAAAAACCAGCATTGTTTGAATTAAAGTCAATATATATAACTATTAAAATGCTTTAAGAAATTATAAAACCACTTGACAATTTATGAGTTGCTGATATAGAAGAAACCGAAGTCTATTTTTAGATCATACATTTAAAATTGATCTATTAAATTTAAATGCACTTTCTGCGCAAATTTAAATTAAATTTTTATATAAAATAAATAAGGAATATTTTAAGATATTTCGTATATTGAATGTCATTCGGAATCATTATAAACAGCATGATGATTTTTGGTATTATTGCATGAGTAATAGGGTGAGTCGAAAAAATGCAAAAATTGATTTTGAATTCGCAATTCCTCGGAAAAATTGCAAATTTGAGAAAATAAAAATTAGGTTAAAAAAAAAGAAATTAAATTGGTTTACATCTTCTGGTCACCCATGAGTTGTAAATTCAGTTGAAATGTTGAAAAATTCACGCTATAACAATATATTTTTAATCAGCCTTTTCGCGAATGTAATACCTTAAACTCTTGTGCATTATAATGACAAAACATAAGCTGAAATATTATTTATATCAATAAACATCTTCGCCACGCAATTGCTCTAAACGTTGTTCAGAATCACATTTTTACGCTAATATTTAACTTGTCAATATTTATGTGTAATAGCCCCTTTCAACTTTAGAGCACTTGTGCGACCGGATAATGTTGATGGATTTAAATAATATTTCAGCATTGTGTTTTGTTATTATAATAAAAAAGAGTTTCAGCAATTAATTTGTCAAAAGGTTAATTTAAAAAAAAATTGTAATAATGAGAAATTTTCAATATTTTAACAAACTTTAACTTGCATGTGCGACCGCAAGATATAAAGCAATTTATTTCTTTTTTAACCCAATTTTTAGTCTTTCAAATTCACAACTTTTCTGTGGTATTGCGAATTGAAAATTAAATTTTTCATTTTTTCGGCCTACCCTAATGAGTACTAAAGAATTGATTGTGGCCTGTTTTGACTCTCATGTTAATGATTTACTTTCAACTTGTCGTGGGGTTGAGGTTTGTCTAAGTACGAGTTAGAAAAAATATTATTTTATAAGAGTTTAATAAATCTGAAACAGCAAATTTAATGATAAGTACTAAAATTGTAATTGACAGTATCCTAATTTAAAATGATTTTCAAAGGAAAATAAAGCGATTTTGAAGAAAATGAAATTTTTCACCACATAACAACAAAAAAATTTTAGGGTATGCAGGAAAAAAAAGATATTTCGACTCCTAAACTTTTAAAATATATAAGTAATTAAACATCACACGTTAAGATTTGAATTTTTAAGCAAATGCGATATTGAACTGATCTGAGATGAAAAAACAGACAAGAAGATATTATTAAATAATTATTATTTTAAAATTCGTTAATAAGTATTATGGAACGGGAATTTTGTTCTTGATTTATGGGACAATATGGAATTAGCTTTTGAATTTTTTGATACAAATCTGCTATAACAATCTTGGCAAAATACAGAAATATTTTTTGCTAAAAAGTAAAAATTTTTAATACATTTTTTGAGCAACCTACTCAGTGTTTCGTGTTCACAAGCAAACTTTTCAATAGTTATACAATTTACTTAATATAAAGGTGCCATTTATCTATTTTTATAAAGAAACAGGAGTATAAGCTTATACATATGTACAATCCTTGGCAAAAAGTTTTCGATCGGTGTTATCAAGTTTATGAGTTTTGCATTTCGAAGCATATATATTGTGATTCATGAGCATAGAGACGTTTTACCTTATGGCAAATAAAAGAACACGTATTACATATATAAATGAAAAGTGAATTCATTATAACAATCGCATAATTTATAATTATACTGCATGCGAAAAAGTTTCCTCGAGAGAAAAAAATATCCGATCAAGACGGAAGTTGGAAAACAGTAAACGATCACTGAGGAAACAGATTTGAAATTTGCATATTGAAAACAGCTAGGAGTGCCTGAGCATGCGTAAACTATCTGAATCCTATTTTAAAGAAGAAATCTCTCAGCTGCAAGATCAAAAGCAGTTCTGAAGTTCTGGACAATGGCTCGTGTGAATAAACTGACTCGAGATTTTAAAATCCGCATTATTTAATTGTTGCAAGAGGGAAATTCACAAAGGAAAGTAGCTGTTTTATTAAACTGTGCTCAAACTATGGTATGCGATATTCGGAAAAAAAATTATAAATTGACTAATAACGTAGAAAATTTACCTCGATGTGGACGTCCACGAAAGAAAACGCCTAAGGAGGACAGAAAATTTAAGGAAACAGCTAAAAGAAAGTGGCGAGCTACTTCAAAACAACTCAATGCCGAATGGTCTAAGTATAACGTAAAGGAATGTGACCGCACTGTACGTAATACTCTAAATGCAGCAGAATTTAAATTTTGTAAAGCTAAAACGAAACCTTACTTGAAAAAGAGACATAGAAAAGAACGCTTGCAATGGTGTAAAAAATATGTACACTGGCCACTTGATAATGGAATAAAGTTATTTTAAGCTATGAACATCGCATACCTCTCGGAACAGGTGATGACTGTGGGAGGGTATTTGTTTGGAGAAGACTCGGTGAGAAGTTGAATGATAAATGTGTCAATACGAGGACTAAATTTTCACTTAATTTACAGTTTGGAGCTGTATGACATTACAAGGCGTCCGAAGTTTGTGCATTGTATTACGTACTGTAAGCTGTGATGTTTTCTCAAATCTAAGCATGATCGGATAATTTTTTCTTTGGAATTCATAGCTGTTTATATCATTTCGAATATAAATCTCAACTTCTTAAGCATAAGTTGCGTCATTACAAGAGCTATTTTAAAAATGTCAAAGTACCTATTACAAACATTTTTTTTTCATGTAAAAAAGTATATCAAGAGGATATCTCGCAAAATGATAAAAATATTTTTAAAAATAATTTAAAATGTTAAATATTTTATAAATATGTTTTCGAAACAAAATAATCTAACCCTTATTAAAATATTTTTTTCCTAAATAAATTTATTTACTTTTATGCTTACATTATTATTATTATTAGTAGTAGTAATATTAGTAGTATTTGCACCATACTGCATACAAACTTTTGAACTTAAGCCTCATAATTTATTAAGGACAGAATTAAGTATTCGGTTGCGCATTCTATCTGCTGAACAGGAAATCTACTACAAGCATTACCAATAGAAAAATAAAATTATAATGACAATTAATATAAGATAAGCTTTATATAAAATAGTCTTGAAATAAGTAATGTCCAACGATTCAAGAGTATTTATTCCTTAAGCATAATTGCAATGATTTGTTAATAATCTCTAATAAAAATACTTAACTTGTTGAGTTCAAGATTAAGAACTCGATTGCGCATAATTTTTCCTTAAATAAGTATATCAGACTCACTCTCAGAAAAAGGGATTATAATGAAATAAACAGGAGATAAGAAATATATATATGTAATACAAGAGTTTCGAAGTAAGTAACAAGCACCATTTCCCCTATGTTAACGTTAATTTAAGGTTCCCAATCTTTAATTAATAAATGTATGGCAAAATCCATATAAAAAGGACTTTTATTGCGAGCAGGATTGCATTCGTTTTTCTATTTAGAAGTGTCATTAAATTATTTTAACCATTAAAACTTCATTTTGTGTTTTTTCTTCACCTATAAGTATATTTATTTTTATTAATTTCCAAATGAAAATTCTATTGAATACATGTTTAAATTTTTATCATAAAAATACCTACAGAAAAGAATTTATAAAATCATAATTATTTAGTATTTCAAAGTTTGTGACCTTAAATATTAATGCTTCACAAAATAGAAATAAAATCCAAATAATTTGTCTGTAATTAATATTGTTTAATGTAAAGAATAAACTGAAGTTTTAGTATTCAGAATTAAGTTAGTATTTCTAAAAGTCATCAAAAATGTTAAATTATTCCTCTTAGTTTTAAAACAAGAACATGAACGAAAAAAAATTACAAATTAACAGCTCTTAACCATTTATTAAGGACAGAATTAACGTAATCTTCTTTACATATAGTTTACATATAGTAAGTTCGTAATCTTCTCTGCATATAGTTTATTAAAGTATCAATAGAATTTATTCACCGATAAAATAATTGTAAGATAATCTTTTAATGCAACAGATTAATTGCGATCAGCAAAATACAAAACTCTAGCCACATAGGCTACAGGTCCACCTTCTAGGCTAATACTTCACGAACCCCAACAAAAACAGTTTTGCGGCAATCTTAAAATAACTAAGGTGTTCCAGGATAAAATAAGAAATGAAGTTTTCTTTAAAAACGTTTCTGAACTTCTACTGAACACAAAAACTTGTCAGCATTTGTGATAATTTTATAAGGAAAGTTTACTTGAAAAAATGGCATGCAGACAGTTTAATAATAACAGATTTTGTAAAAACACTTAAGGGTGTTCTTAACTGATCCGCTCAACAAGCGAAAAACGTTTTCACACATTTACAAATTCATTTTTTAACAGAAAGTTATAAAATTTAAATGCCTGACTATGAAAGCGATTTCGAATTGAACTTATTTTTCCATTTTATGATAATTAAATTACTTATCGAGTTATAAGCTATTTCGATGACGCAATCACCCGTTTTTCTCCTCCTTTTCGATCGATTTTTCTTCTTTCGTCGGGAAATAGGCTCAAAAGTGTCCACTTTGAAGGCTCGTTATGAAAAATCTATTGTGTTTTTTTAAAAACAAAAGAATGAGTGCAATTAGACAGTTTCTGAATAAAAACAACTGCTACTTTCATGCATTTCCGAACAAAAATAAATTAATGCATGTGTCACAAAGTTGCCCTTTTTTATTTAAGAACACCCTTAAAGAACAAAACAAAAAAAAGCACTAGAAAATTCAACTTAGTTACAAGCTTGATCAAAAAGTTCAGGGAAATTTATGAAAGTTGCATTGTTATGTGCAAACTAACAACAATTGCAACAAGGACTACATTTTATAATAGAGATCATCGAAGTCCATTATTTTCTCCCATAGTTCTGCAATATTTAGGATTTCTTGGAAATATCACGGCTTCACCTTGGTATCGAAACATTTTTGACATGCTTCTTTAACTTCATTAAAGGTTTCAAACCTAACGGACTTGATCGTGAAATGTTGCATTGATCGAAAGAGGTCGTAATCGGACAAAGCCACGTCTAGACCAAAATTCCTGAACGTCTACAGATAAACACAAGTTCTCTTGTATACGATACAAATTCTGGTAATTAATACATTAAAAATTTTCCACAAATTTTACTCAACCTAATTTAACAATTTTAAATTTCCAAGTAGGGGGGGGGGGGAAAGATACAGGCTAGGGTATGAACGAAGATCTATTCATGAAGCTAGCTGAGCCATCCCGGACGAATTCTGGAGGAATAACTCACCGAACTAACCTTTAGCGATAACTGAATTTTCATCCACGTGGATATTTGCAATTATTTATTTATAAATTACAATTTATTCACAAATTTAATTATTGTATTAAAAGACATTTAATTCAACTAAATCTTTAAATATTATCAGATAATTTTGCAAGCATCAAACTGCATGTTTTGCATGTAATTTCAAGTGACTTTAAACCAATCATCTTAACAATTATCTAAAAGCACTTTCCTGAACTAAAATCTAAGTAATTAGATAGATTCCGTGAATCTGAATATTTCTTTATTGAAATACAGTGCTCAGCAAAAGTTTAGACAATGATCGATTACGCTTCTATTTTCAGAAGTATGTACCGAATGTTTGTAGTTCATCTGTCATATATTACTTGTGACTGATCCTTTATTCACACACAATAAATTTTGAATTATACCTTTTACATAAAATATAATGACAAAAAAATGAAATTAACATTGTGGCAATAGTATAGACAATTTGTGTATTTACAGAAAAATAACTACAAATTAAAATCGAGTTGCAGCCGCATTGTTTGCAGTTAGTGCAAGAATGTGACTTTTCATCGAAAAAATTAAATACTGCGTCACTTGAGGGTCTATTTCGTACCAAACATGTTCAACAGCAGCTCGAACCTCATTAAAAGAAAATTATAGCGAAAATTTGCATAAACATTACAACATATGATGTTACAAAAATTTTCGATTGGGTCCGGATCAGAACTAGACGCCGGCCAGTTGAGATCAATAGTATTTTCAGAGTTAAACGAAGTTCTTCTTTTGTATGCAACATGAATAGATGCTAAAATCCATACTTTAGATCAGCAAAAGTTCCCCAAATGACTAAAAATTAATCTCCAACGTATGTACGTATTCTTGTGTTGCTTGGCAACCAATGAATAACTCCACAGATACACGAACATTAAAGCAAAGTGAGGACCAAATTATTTAAAAGTCACCATCGGTGGTTTTTGTCGACTTAATAAAGTCCCAGGATCTTTACTTAAGTCATTCCAACAGTATGCCCACTTGTTTGGGCCATTCAAATTCCACTTTTTTTTCGTTACTGAATATCATAGCGTACCATTTGGCATATGTTTGCAAGTTAATTGCATTCTCGCCAATTTATAACGATATTTTAAAGCTGATTGTTTTATCATTTTCATGTAAATTGATTTACCTGTTTCTTTAATTCATCTACGAATCATTTCCGTCGACACAGAAAGTTCTGACTTACTTTTAATGTGACTAGAAATAATTACTTGTGTAAATGTCAGTTTCTGTATCCTTTTGTCATCTCATTTTCTCGTCGCACAAGGTCTTTCAGATTATGTTTTGTTTTAAAGGAGTCATCCTTAGACTATACTTCATAGACAGACTACTTTGGGCGATTCAATGCTGCTGAAATTTCTGCAACAGTCTTCCCTTTTTATTTCAGCTTTCATGCTTCAATTACCTCATTTTTAGCTCGTGGCATCTTCACTAACTGATGCTATATCGAGGTATAATTACATACTTGAGACATATGACATCATAACTTGGAAATTTGCATTTTTCCATGAAAAATTGGTTAAAAATCAAAAAAGTTGTCTAAACTTTTGCAATATGCAAATTTTACTTTTTTCAGTTAAATTAAATATTATCTTATATTATAACCATTAATTTTTTCTACATTGTATAAAATATATTTGAAAATAAGTATAGCCATTTGTAAAACTCACGTGTTCGTATTTTTTATTTAAAGGTTAAAAAACACCAGTGTCTAAACTTTTGCTGAGCACTGTATAAAAATCAACAACTTTCTGTAAAACTTTCACAGAATGACAGCGAATGATTCTTCCAAGCTCAAAACAAATCTAACCCTTGAACACATGTTGTAGATAGCACAAGAGAATATAATTACCGCTTAACAGGATTCCTTCTAAATCTGCTAGTTAAACTACAACACAACTGTAGTTATCTAATTAATACATCATTGCCAAATTACCATAGCAACCAGATATCGGATATATATATACACTTTTCAAAACTCAATGGAGACAGGATAATTATGACACTGAAAGACAAGCATTATTGATTCAGGACATTGCGATCGCGCACAAAATCAGAAAAACTCACTTGTTCATTAGCCTATCCAAATAAATGAATAAATAATAAGGACAATGACAATCATTCACTTTTGATTTTAGCTGATTTTTAAATATCTATAAAAATACTAGAGAAATAATCCTGTAGCTTCAGGTATGTATACAATATAGTAGATATCATATAATTCCATGAAACTTTTTACCCGAAATATCATAGGATTAAACCTAAATAACTAGCACTGGGTTTGCGCGATAGCATTCAAAGTATAATTACTTAATGTATTAGCTAAATGAATAGTGCAATATTTGTGAACATCTCTAAAAACTAGCTTGAAAATTCTGAAAGTGATCGTCTATAGAATGAGCTCGAAGTCCGCTGATCCCATATATAGTAGGATCTGTATCCATACATAGTAGTACGTGCAATAGAGTATAACAAATACTGTATTTCAATACAGCCCCTCATCTTTTTGCCTCCGTTGGGAGCAATGAATTTCGAGCTTATTTTGTCGAAGATCATATTCATAATTTTTAAGATATATTTTTTACAAAAGTTACCCTATACATTCAATTAATACATCATATACATTATATTTTGATTGCATTCGCACATGCAAAGTGAAACAATATTCAGTGAATCTGCATATTTTTCTATCAAATATCTATTTCAGTTTAATTCTGATTGTAGGGCATAGTGTAAAATGTTGTTTGTTGTGATTCCTATAAAGAACATTCTTTTATTTCAAGAACTCGGTAAGTTATAAGAAATCTTGGTAAAATTTAGGATTGTTCTTATCAGAACCTTAATTTCTCCACAAGTATGCATACTATCCTCATAAAATTGAACACAATTTATTACAAAAAGAGAGACCATAATCATAGGCTACAGGTTTAATGCTTTTCAAAATTTGTTTTACAGAGTAATCCTAAATGTATTCGTTTTTCTTCAATTTTTTGAGGATCCTCTATTAGATTTCAGGGAAAAAAAAGTTCTCAAAAATACATGACACCTGCTGTGTTGTTTACACAACTGGAATTTTGAGGATTATTCCGCTAGTATCTCTCTACATATTTAACAAAACATTTAAAATCGCAGGTGACTGGTCATCATTGGCCAAAAGAGTGGCTAGATACTCTACTTCATATTATCTGTTTCAGTCAGTGCTTTTTATTAGCTATGAATCTTTGCTTTGCGTTTTATATTTCTTTTTAAACGGTCAGAGACACAAAGATCTCCAAATTAAAAAAACAACATTCTATTGCAATCAGAAAATTTGTTCTTGTATTTTCTGCTTAAAATCATGTTTATATCTTAACTGAAACAGGAAACATTATTTTTCATTTTGGTGTGATTTTAAAATCTAACTTCAAATCAATGGTTGCCATGAAAACGCTTCTTGATTCTTCTTCTATATTTTTCTTTTTAATGAGTTTTTTCATTATTTTTCCTATATAGATAATTATAATCAAGGACTCGTTAAAGACAAAGGGTTCAAACATTCAATATTTCTTTTTCAATCATTTAACTCCTATTTAAAATCAGCAAATATTAAAAAAAAAAAAAAAAAACATTTACTTTTGTAAATATATTTTTTCTTCAAAGTAACATAATTTTTTTCCTAAATTTTTACATTAAATATTTTAAATTTTCAATTAAATTGAAATTTTAAAAAATGATGAATCAAAATTAAAATTAATGTATTTTTGTTTAATTCAATGATAAAAATTTGAAAATCTACAAATACTATTTTGAGTTATAGAGAATTTAATTCACACCACATTTTTCATGAAGTTTAAATTTAGTTTTATAAAAAAAACTGAGAAATTTTATCTTGTGTTTTTGTCTTCAAATAATATGGTTAATCAACAAAAAAATTCCAAATTTTAACTCAATAAATAAAAATTATTTTAAAATGTGTCCTGGACTCCCTTTAAGCTACTTTATTATTTTATTCCAAAATACAATGCTATTATATATGTATTATTTCTACTACAATTACACTCCATTGAAGGGGTTTTAAGAAAATGTCAATTGTTTTAGAAATGGCAGTTAATATTCCATAAAGGAAATGCTTGAATAATCATAGAAACGAAATCTAAACGTTTACTTAAAATCATAGAGGTTTTGTTTTGTTTGATTGCTTATGCAAATTATGTTTCAGGAAATGTCAGTAATTACGTAAATTTTATTTCTAAAATAAAATTATTTTGATATTTGTTTCGAAATAATCTGCATTATTAATAATATTATATATATATATATATATATATATATATATTAGTGTGGACCTTAAAAGTTGGTTAAAAAAATTTCACGATTAATATCGGGGCACCCTGCCATTTTGTTCTACTCATTAAAAAAGAATGGCAGGAATCTTTTCAAAATTTTTAGCATGATTTTAGGGATTGCTACCAAGATTTAAAGTTTAGACTTATTCAAAAATATTGAAGGAAAATACATAATTATTCTTAATAAGAAGTAAACACATTTTTATTAAATATTTCAGTAAATTCTACAGCAATTACATTGTTATATACATTTAAAGAAGAATAAAAAAGCTATCACTATTATAAAATCCTTACATTTATCTTTTTTAAGACATCAATGTAGACTCATCAATGAAAATCATCTTATTTACACTACATTTACTCAGGGAAAAACATCCTATATGGATTTTATTCAATTATATTAAAAATTTAATTTTTTTCTTTTCAGATAAAAAATCGCTCAAGTTGCACAATAACATTCTGCGTCTACTCAATTCACTAGTTAGCAACACACTGAGAAAGAATGGAAAACGATACGAAATAATATTGTCTACATTTTGCATATAATTATACAAAAACATTATTTTTTGTGTACTCGTTAACCGAATTGTGCTGTTCCCGTAGCAACTAAGGGTTACACAAGGAGTAGGGAATTATGGACTACTAATACACAAGAAAAGCATCACTTTGGAAAAAAAAAAATTGTAGCACACACAAAAGTCAAGAACTTTAATAATAAATATTTATTTAGTGCTTATGAAACATATTTTATTACATAATCATTTATTAAAATTAAAGCTGAATTATTATTCTTTTCATTTTTAAATTGATTTAAGCACTATTTTGTGTTAAATTAGCTGATCCGTCGGCATTGTTCTGACTCACTAAAAAATGCTCAAAAATTTGAATATATTTAAAAATCGCTGAAAATTTTAAAAACTCAGCTTAAATTTTGGAAAAAAATTGAAGCATTTCACAGTCTATTCAGTCTAGTGTCATACTATGACTCAATTTCGCAATGACTATGTATGTGTATTAATGAATTAAAAATCAGTCTAAAAAGATGTCAAATTTTTCAATTTTTCAAATATTCAAACCTTGGTCGCGACACTCAAAATTTGTTATAAAATTCTGAAATTCTTGTGGAGGTCTTTTTTTATAGATAGAACAAAATAAAGGGGTGCCCGTTACAAATTTTAAAAGTTCATTTTTAAGGACCATCCTAATGTATACATATATGTGTGTGTGTGACATTTTAAGATTGGGAACCAGAAGTGTCATCGTAGGTTTCCCGTTATATACCACAGAAGTTGTAGCTAGCGAGAAAAAAAATAAACGCAGAGGCTTCATAATATTATACATTGGCAGCTTCAAAAAAGTTTATTTAAATGCAATTAAATGGACAGGAAAATGCTCTCACCTTCCTAGAGCGAACATTTCATAAAAAAAGAAGCATAGTTTTTCGCAAGTCGTTTAAACCCGAATCATCGAATAAAAATCCACCCATCTCCGAGCCTACTAGCTTAAGTAAAAAAGAAAACGTTTCTAGAAATTTTCATAACCACTAACACGATTCTTTTATGTTAACATTATTCTTATATGTCTAACGCAAGGTTAACAGTAGTAGACCCGAATCTTCTTTCAAACGATAATCTTATTTAAAAGATTATTATTTAATTAATTTATAATCGAAAGAATTTAAAATTCGAATATATTCCACCTACGATAATTTCACGCAAAAAAAAAGAAAACAAGTTAATTTATTGATCCGCAATAAATATAAACAGTGTACAAAAAAATAAATAAAAAGATTAATATTTTCAAACAAGTGTGTTTTTGAAATAAATTTAATAAGAATTTTTTAAAAGTTAAAAGCAAAAATCATTACTTATCAGCGTAAAAAACAATTTATTAAAAATTAAAAATTCCTAACGTTTCGAACTCAATCTAATGAGTCAGCTTCAGAGGTATATTTTTAAAGGAGAAATAATTTACATTAAAAACAGATTGGCATACTATAAATTGTCAAAAATTATACTAAATAATAATAGAAAAATAATATTTTTTTTTTAATATAAATTGTTTTTTACGCTGATAAGTAATGATTTTTGCTTTTAACTTATAATGTTTACGGCGCAAGTCCAAGATTTGATTTCATTTTTTAAAAGGTTGATAAAAAAGGGAAAAGGTGAGTTTTATTAGGAATTTTAAGAAATAAATTTTAATTAAAAATATTTTTAAATTTAGAGTCATTTTTTAGATTTATGCACGATGGAATAAATGTTTTTTAAGGCAAATTAAGAATTTATATAGTTTCTATAAAGATTAATAGATTACATCTAATAACAATATTTTAATTTAATAATCTGAAATAAATACGGAATACTGTTAAAAGGAAATTAATATAGTAGAAGGTTAATTTTGGCGAGAAAATAAAAAAATCAAATATTGTAATATAATTTTTTTTTATTTATTTAGATGCGTTTTCTTCTTGTCTCTAAACTTATAATGACTTAACTTGTGAGGGAGTGACCTTTGTCATAAAGGCACTTTAGTATTTCTGAGATCGTGACGTTAATAATTTAACATCAGTAAGCGTAAAAGCGACATCTATCCTCTCTTTTACTTTAACTTTCTAGAGTGTGTGTGTCTCTTTCGGATTCTGCAGTTTGGCTCGCGGTTAGTAGTAATATGTAAATTTGAGGTATCTCAGTTTGCAGCATATAAAAACTTGGAGTTTTGAGAGGGTGGGGAGTGTGTCTCTGGCGATAGCCAGCAGAGCATAGCCAGAAGAGTGTTCTAGCGATATTAGTCAGCGAAGTGTGCTTCCCGCTGGTATCTAGCAGCTTGAAAGTAGCATCGAGCCTCCAGTGAGTTGTGAAGGAGTTTTAGTATTCGATTAGAGAAGTGGGCCGATGGTAAGAAATTTAATAGTAATTGCATTTGATTATTTCAAAGTGAATAAAAGATATCTACAGCCACGGGCTGTCTAATTAGACTTTATCTAGCAGTTTAGCCGAAGATAGCTGAGAAGTAATCAGAGTTGCCCGATTGAGCTAGTTCCGGTGCTGTGAGTATGCGTTTAGTCTTTTCGCAGTATTCTCAGTTGTGAAAATTAAGACTTGCTCCACTTCCCTTGAGTCCTTATAGTTTTTAATAAACGGTGTTTTTATCTTAATTCCTGAGTATGTCTGCATTTAACTCCCAGCACGAGCACCCAACCGTTACAAACTTTTTTAACGAGAAAGACTGTATGTTTAAAAGAAAATTATAAACTTTCTTGCATGTTAATTCCATACTAATTTCTTGTGATAATAAATGCATTAAATGTGCAAGAGCGTATTGATATTTCACTTACTTTTATTGTTTAACAGGATAATCCAGTAGTGAATTTCTAAGTATATGCAAAAAATTTTTAAAGCATTAAATGAGGATTTTAAGCTGAAAAAGTAAGCTGCTTTAAAATATCACATCATGAAAGAAGTTTATTTTATTTTCCTGCCGATATTCTTAGCAAGAAAGTGTTTGCGAATAAATGGAGCTCGCAGTAATTTAGTTTACGGAATTTTCGCCGTCTTGCGTTTTCGATGCTCTTGCGATGAAAGTTCTTCTTCTTTACTAGTCACATTAAGCCATTCTATTTATTAAACCTTTGTTCTGCGTTCTTTGTTTAGCAATAAAATGTATTATTTTTACCAAGAACAAAAAGAAAACGTTAATGAGGGTATTGCATTCTATTTAATTTCTTTAAAGACGCCTATCAAACGAATAAATTAAATTAATGAAACAGCACGCAAAAATTTGAGATACTTTTCAAAACATCATCAAGAGGTCTCGAGTTCAAACTTAGAGATGACTATAAACAAATTGTATTTAAATTCAATAATACAGTTGTATATTAAGTTCAATAATACAACTTATAAACTAAATTAAATTACTATAATTAAAAGTAAATTTAAAGAGACTTGTGTATTTTTAACGATGCTAATTTACAGAGTTTCTTCTAAAGTTTATCAAATAACTTCTCTGCTATTTAACACAATCTCTGTTTTTCTAATCTCGTTAAATTTTACGTAAGACATAAGGTAATGGATTGCTTATAGATTCTCTGTAATTTCACAGAAAAGTTTTTAACAGTGTAACGAGAGTTTTGATAAAACTGTAATTGGCTTATAGATGTTGAAGTTAATAGTCTTTAAGGAATCACCTGAATAAAAGTAGAAAGGAAATCTAAAGGTTTACTTAAAATCATTGAGATTTTGTATTGCTTCACTGCTTATGTAAGTTATGTTTCAGAAAATTCAGTAATTATCTAAAATTTATTACTAAACTAAAACAATTTTTGTATTTTGTTTCGAAAAAATATACTTTAATGATGTCTTTCTTTATTATTTTTTATTATTATTATTTATTAAAATTCATTTTCCTGTTATCTCTAAATGTATAACGGCTTAAAATTTTAAAAGAAGAAGTCTATTTAAAAGCAAGGCATAAAAGTACTTACATTTAATTCCAGATTAATTTTTTGTAATGATATAGGCATTAACAGTGCTAGAGCGTATTGATATTTCGAGTACTTTTATTGTTAATCCAGTAGTGAATTTCTAAAGATGTGCAAAAATTGATTAAAGCATTAAATAAGGATTTTAAACTGGAAAGTAAACTGCTTTAAAATATCACATCATGAAAGAAGTTTATTTTATTTTCCTACCGATTTACCTAGCAAGAAAGTGTTTGCGAATAAATGAAGCTTGCACTAATTTAGCTTGCGGAATTTTCGCTATCATGATGTGCTCTTGTTTGTGATGAAAGTTCTTTGCCTTTACTAATCCCATTAGGCCATTCTATTTATTAAACCTTTGTTCTGCGTTCTTTCTTTAGCAATAAAATGTATTATTTTTAATAAGAGCAAAAAGAAAACGTTAATATGAATGTATTATTTTCTATTCAATTTCTTTAAAGACTCCTATCAAACAACTAATTAAACTGATAAAACCACGCACAAAAACGAGAGATAATTCAGAAAAAACATCATCAAATTGTCTCGGGTTCAAACCTCGCAATGACTAAAAACATATATTGTGAAAGTTCAATGATACAGAAGTTCAAAAATACTCGGAAAATTTAAATTATTTGAAGCCTACTGAAGATTAAGTACGCTGTTAAAAAAAAAAAATAAATAAATAAATAAAAAATAAATAAATCTGTGAATACTCAGTAAAACTACTGGTAGCAAAGTAGCCAGACAATTACCGTTCCGTTAGGAGATTTCTCATTTTGGAAAAAAAAAAAAATCCGTTTGAAGAAGCGGTAATTTTCCGTTACACAGTTTGATTTTTTATGATACTAATTTAGTTTAAATATTAATGAACCGAACAATCCCAGTGTTTTTGAGCTGCTATGTTATTTAATTTAGATTATTTTTTATTCATTTTATTTTATTTATATTTTACTTCAAGCCACCATGAAGATAGAACTCGAGATCTTTTGACAGCGGAATAGGTCCTTACTGACTCAGCCAAATCTACTATTGCCAGGATGTAAAAAGTATGTCTTTTATTAGTTAGGAGAGAAATCTGTTGTTCTTTTTAAATATTTCCTTCAAATATATTCGTTAAAATATTCGTAAGCGGTTTATTTAATTTTATTTAATTTTATTCTAGACCGATGCATAGTACTTATTATTTTTTTTAAATTTAAAATTTTTTAACTACTTTAAATTAAAAAAAAATCACTGTTTAAAATCACTATTTTGTTGAATAAATGAATGAATGTATGAAAAAAAAATTCATTTTTTATAAAAGTAATGTCATAGACATTTTTTTGAATTTGTCGCAGACAATTTATTTATTTTTTCGGGAGGCTAATTAGTTAAATGATTTTTTAAACTAAAGATAAGAAATAAAGGCAAATATACTGAAAAATGTAATTAAAAGGGACGTTTTATGTTTTCATTATTGCATGGCACTAGTGGGATTCGAACCCACAATCTGTGATCTAAGGCATTTGGTTACCCGGTGCCTTGACCAATCGGCCACGGAGACCCCCAATTTACGGAATGTCTCCGTTTTTTCTTTCTGTTTCCATTAGTTTCGTTATTTTCAGGAAATATCGTGGAGTTTTGAGATTTTTCACGAAAAATGCTGTTTTGTTGTGAAAAAGGACTTTTTTGTGAAATTCTGGAAAAATATATCCGTGAATTTCAGATTTTTTTTAACATTGTAGTACACTAATTTTATAAACTAAATTAAATTATTATAAATAAAAGGAAATTTACAGAGTGTTGTATATTTTTAATGATGCTAATTTACAGAGTTCTTTCTAAATTTAGAAAATAACTTCTCTGCTATTTAACAGAATCTGCATATTTCTAATTTCTGTATTTTTACATGAGATTTAAGATAAAGGATTTCTTGTAGATTCTCTATAATTTCACAGAAAAGTTGTTCAAAGTGTAGCAATAATTTTAGTAAATTATAATTGGCCTAGAAATTGAACTTTATATTCTTTAAGTAAATACCTGAATAAAAAAAAAAGAAATAAAATCTAAATGCTTGATTTAAATCATTCAGGTTTTGTTTTGCTTGACTGCTTATGTAAGTTATGTTTCAGAAAAAGTCAGTAACTACCTAAAACTTATATCTAAAATAAAATAACTTTTGTACTTTGTTTCAAAATGTTTTGATTTAATAATAATAGTTTTTTGTTTAATTTTTATTATTATTATATATTAAAACTCCTTTCCTTCGTTGTCTCTAAACTTAAAGCGACTTAACCTTTTAAACGAAAAAGGTTGTATTTAAAAGAAAGTTATTAAAATACTTATTTTAATACAAGATTAATTTCTTATTATAATAACGACATTCACTGTGCTATAGCGTATTGATATTTCAAGCACACTTGTCGTTTAACAGGCTAATTCAGTAGTGAATTTCTAAATATATGCAAAAATTTATTAAAGCATTAAATGAGGATTTTAAGCTGAAAAGTAAGCTGTTTTAAAATATCACACCATGAATGAAGTTTATTTTATTTCCCTTCCGATTTCCTTGGCAAGAAAGTGTTTGCGAATAAATGGAGCTCGCAGTAATTTAGCTTACGGAATTTTCGCTATCATGATTTGTTCTTGCGTGTGATGAAAGTTCTTCTCCTTTACTAGTCGCATTAAGCCATTCTATTTATTAAACCTTTGTTCTGCGTTCTTTATTCAACAATAAAATATATTATTTTTGCCAAGAACAAAAGAAAACATTATTGAAGGTATTGTATTCTATTTAATTTGCTTAAAGACGCCTATCAAACAAATAATTAAATTGTTTAAACAGCTCTCAAAAATTGAAGATAAATCATAGATGAATAATAAAGCTCTATAGGAATCACAAAAAATTTAAATAATACTCAGAAAGCGTTTTGGGTAGTTTGTATCAGTCAATGTATGTGTACTTAAAGTGTCAATGTCACAAAATCTCACATTTCTAATTTTTCATATTGTACATTTCCGACAGATGTTAACATTGATGACGATCTGACGTTTCAAATCCGAAACGCATCGCTCCACACGTCGCAGAGAAGTTTACTTTTAGTACTGGTAGACGGGAGGTGAAGGATCCTAATTGTTTAAAGTTTTCCTTATTTTTTTTCAAACCTGGATTTCCTTGCGTACCGAAATGCTACCGTAGAAAGATCCCATGGAGATCATCCCTTTTCAGGCTCATATCTCCTCGTGTGGATAATTGGCTGTCACAAAGATCGCCGACACCAAGACCGAAACTTGCCTTGGGAATTCTTTTGATTTATGGCGATTCATACAATGATTTATTCTTTATTTTTAAATAACTAGGGGATCCTTACGTGCTGCGTACGTCAACCCCCGTTGAGACACCACAAGTTCTAAAAACACAATCATTTGATTGGCTTTTAAATGCTTGTGAAACATTAAATTATATTTAAAAAAATAATAAGTAAATAATAAAATTGCGGCAAATTTCCTGTAAACGGGTTTCTATTCATTTTTTCGATTGGGGAATTTTAAGGTCGTATCAGCTGCTGTGAAACATCTACTGGCTATTTACATGCTCGATTAAACAAGATCAGTTAAGCAATATAATACACAAACCTTTGCCTCATGGTATTTTTTGAACCGCTGTAAAATAAGATTTTTAAGAAAGGCATTTTAAATTTATCGTTTAAATTAGATGTAATTTTCACTAATTTTTTCTTTCTCAATTTTATATTCACGTGAAAATATTTCTGTTGTTTGAAAAAATTATCTCTGTTACTTGTCTTAGAATTCTCAATGTATGTTTGCATTGAGAATTCTAAGACATCAGAAGCCAATTAGGATACTACTTTGTGACTCAATAAGTAGTTTGCGACCCTATGTTCCTATGTGACTTTTTTTATCCTTGTCGAATGCTTGATTTGTCTTATCAATTTTTCCACGTTATTTTGAATCACCCTGTATATATGTGACATTTTAAAATTAGGAACCAGAGACATCATCGCCAGGGTCCCCGTTCTACCGCACAGAAGTCGTGGCCTGCGAGAAAAAAATAAGTAGATGTAGAGGATCCAATAATTTACTCATTAGCTGCTGTAAGTTAATTTATTAATCTGTAGTTTGAGAAAGGGAAAGGTTCCTTTTGCAAACTGTCTTTTACCGAAAATTCAATCATTATTTCAGCGAGCCGTACTCATCCAAGAAAAAACCCAAGAATCTTCCTTCTCATCTCGAGACTTCCCCTCTTAAATCTAAAAAAAAAAAAAATTCTAGAACATTCTTTACTCTCGAACCATCATTCTTTTATGTAAACATAACTCATGCCTAGAGTCGAGACTATATTCCACAGACGATAATTTATTAAAAAATATATTATTTAACCAATTTATAATCGACTCAGGATTTCAAATATCTTGTGCAAACGATCTTTTGCAGACGATTAATTTTAAGGGAAAAAGAAAAGAAATAAATTTATTGTTATACGCACATATCGAATGTTGAAAGAGGAAAAAATAATAAATAGATAAATAAAAATAATGATACTTTTTGAAAGGATGGTTTTGGAACAATTTTAATAAGACTTTCTTAAAAAGGGTTGATAAAAACATAAAAAAAAATGAGTTTTATTTGGAATATTAAAAGATAAAGTTTAATTAAGAAAACTTCTAATTTAGAGCCGTCTTTTTAAAACTACGCGTACTGGAATAAATATTTTTTAAGTATTTATTGGATGTAATCTTTAGGAATATTAGACATTCTTCAATGTATTGGAAATCGATCATTTATATTATCTTAATTATTACTTATATATTGCAGTGAAATCTGGAGCTTCGTGAACGGTAGACAACAAACATAACCTATATTATTCTTCTCATTATGAAACTACGAATTATTACTAAAGTTAATTAAAGTTAATGTCCCCATAGTCATTTTATCTATCGAAATAAATAAACTATGAGATTATTCCATGAATAATTCTACATAGGGTCACAACAATGAGATTAAAACTGACTGTTGCCGAACTGCAAATCCAAAAGTCTAGTAGATGGCGCCAATGAGGTAAGCTTGAATCAACGTCAGGACAAGCCGTAAAAATTGCTATATTAAAAAAATATGGTGTATTTTAATGAAAATGTATCATTGTTTAAGCATAAAAATATGAGTAATTATAATTGGCATTAGTCTATCTTTGGGCTTTAAGATTTCAAAAAAATATATATTTATAACAGTAATTTATATTCAAAGCTCTTATAATGTAAAGATTATTCCTTTCCCAAATGCATTCTTCCTAAAATAAATTAAAGAACGTAGTATAACCAACGTTAGCCAAGTAAAATTAATGCATAATGTTTATATTTGTATTAAAATTGAAAACGTCTAAGTAATGTTCCTGCTACTATAAAATCCGGCTATAACAAAATAACTGATATCATACATTGTAGCTAACAATACGTCCAAATTAATATCTGGACAATACTACTTAAAGAAAATAAACATAACCTACCTTATTGTTGACATTAATAAAATACGAATTATTACAATTACTATTACCACGAATAACAAAGTCAATTAATGCTGATCTCCCCACAAACATTTTAACTGTGAAAATAAGTAAATTACTAGATGGATCCCGTGAAAACTTGACGGCACCGTAGAAAAAAAACGGTATTTTCCAGCTATTAAAGAATTTTTAGCGACTAATCTGCAGCAGAAATTTCAATAAATAACAAAAAAAAAACCTGCATTTTACACCCAGGCAAATGACCCGCAATTGGCAGAGTTACATACAAACATGCATTCAAAGAATTAGAATCTCTCTCATTTGATGCTTTTTCATTTACATACAACACCAATAAATTCTGATATGAAAATGATAAATTACTGCCATTATTCATTACTAATTTCATACAAAATATGTATTCTTCACTTACTTAGTAGCAAAATGAGACTGAATTTATAGTTTTTCATTTAGCAACAACTATAACAATGATCCTGTCGTTAATTTATTGTCACATCACCCAACCCATTCAACAAATAAACATTTGCATTTTCAACGAACTTTGCCATTACGTTTTTAAACATCAAAAATACATGTACAATTCACATATTAAAGTGATTAATAATAATATTTATTCTGGCAAGTGCTGATGAAAATGATGGTGAGCAAGCGAAGCAGTTTCAATATAAATTGTGTATGAACCCACTGGCGTTAGCGTGTGGGGGCTGGGACCCACTCGGCATTGCCCTGAATCGTATATTTTTTCTAAAAAATTGTGTATATTTAAAATCTTGAATCACACATTTCATGTTTTATGTCACTCACAAAATAAAATAGTTCATTAATGTAGGGATATTAGGATCATACATAAATAAAAGAAAATAAGTAAAACGACACATTTTGATTCGAGTGGTAAATTTAAAAATAAAGTTCAAAAATCATATAAGCATCTGTTTTTATTATTTTGTTTTTATGAACGGATTTAAACTTATAAAATATTGAAAAAAAAAACTCAAATAGAGACCTACATATATGAGTATTTAACAATTAAGTTGCATTTTTAGAAATCACGATATTAAAACGCTTCAGTATTTTTTAATTTTTTGAACAATCATTATTAATCCGGTTAAAATGGTTTAAAATTCATTTAAGAGGCAGCATTTTTTCATGCTACAAGTCATTCACAAAATAAAATAATTCATTAATGTAGTGCTATTAGGATCATGCATAAATAAAATAAAATAAGTAAAACGACATCATTATGATTTGAGCGGTAAATTTAAAAATAAAGTTCAAAAATCATATAAGCTTATGTTTTTATTATTTTGTTTGTATAAAAGGATTTAAACATGTAAAATACTGAAAAAATCTGAAATAGAGACCTATATATATAATTTAACAATTAAGTTGCATTTTTAGAAATCACACTATCAAAACGCTTCAATATTTTTTAATTTTTTGAACAATTATTATTAATCCTGTTAAAATGTTTTCAAATTCATTTAACAGGCAGCATCTTTTCATGCTTCATGTCTCTCACAAAATAAAATAATTTATTAATGTAGGGATATAAGGATCATACATAAATAAAAGAAAATAAGTAAAACGACACATTTTGATTCGAGAGGTAAATATAAAAATAAAGTTCCAAAATCATATAAGCTTCTGTTTTTATTATTTTGTTTGTATAAACGGATTTAAACTTATAAAATATTGAAAAAAAAAAAACTCAAATAGAGACCTACATATATAAGTATTTAACAATTAAATTGCATTTTTTTTGAAATCACAATGTCAGACGCTTCAATATTTTTTAATTTTTTGAACAATTATTATTAATTCTGTTAAAATGTTTTGAAATTCATTTAACAGGCAGCATCTTTTCATGCTTTATGTCACTTACAAGATAAAATAATTCACCAATGTAAAGACATTAAGGTCATAAATAAAAAAAAAAGAAAATTGCTATAATAACGATACGACTAAAGCGTGGGAGAAAGAATGAATCGTAATTCCTTACTAAGAATCAATCTGTATTTAAGCACATAATGTCTTTTGCACGCACTGAACTCTCATTGGAGCATAGCGTCCCGCACATGCGCTCTGACGATGATACATGGAGTAAAAGTTGTTACTCCGAGCGATGATGTGATCATGTTCCTCTCTCTCTATTGTGAATCCTTCACTTCAATGAATGAATTAGACAGCCCGGAAGAGGTATTGACGCATGCGTAGATGCTGTTTTTTTTAGGGTTGACCTTAATTTCTTAAATTACTTTTTTATTATATATGATGAGATTATTTTATGAAGAATTCTACATATTCAGCACCATGAGAATAAAGCTGACTTTTGCCGAACTGCAACCCCAAAAATATGGTAAAATGCGCCAAGGAGGTGCGCTTAAATAAACGTCAAGACAAGGTATAAAAAAGACTATAATTTAAAAATATGATTCATTTTCATATTAATGTGTCATTGTTTAGGCAAAATATGTGTAATTATAATCAGCATTAATCTATCCTCGGGCCTCAAGAGTTAAAACAGAAGTAATCGCTACAACAGTAATTTATATTCAAAGATCTTATAACGTAAACAATATTCTATTCCCCAAATATATTCTTATTTGAAATGAATTAAAGAACTTAGTAGAACCAACGTTACACAACTAAAATTGATGCATAATGTTTATATTTGCAATGAAATTGAAAATTTATAAGTAATAATCCTAAGGCAATGGAATTACCTTATTTTAAAAGCTTTCCAGAAAACACATTTAGGAAGTTAAAGTATAAAGTGCGCAATCTGTTTTAGTTTCCTATTTTATAAAACAAATTTAATTTTATCTTTATAAATATTCAGAAGTACAAACACTACTCTTATGAATATTACATATTTTTAGATCCTTCTTCCATTTGAATAATTTGAACGCTTTGTAAAAAGTGTGTTACTGATTATAACGCTTTATTTTTAAAGTGTATTGCTTTTTTGTTGGAAATTAACGTCATTATTCCCAGCTACTTTTCTATAAAATATGATAGTATGTATAGTGAATAATTTTTTATGGAAAACTTTTCAGAAAAAAGTAGCCTTTTATGAAAGGAATTAAGATCTTTATGTTTAAAATATGATCGTACTGTATTTTTGCCGTCAAAGAACATGTTTTGTATTTTATAATATTTTTTCATGATTGATTTTTGAGATGGAATTTTATTTGGTTAAAAGAGTTTACTATAACGTATGACATTTCTAAGCTATAACATAAATCGGAATAAATAAGATTAATTCAAGAAATAATTAACCTTTTCTTGTGTACTGACCACTCAAGACAGGTGCAATCACCGGGAGCAAATCGGATGGCTACCCAGGGTCCAGTGCCAATTGGGGTCTTATTATGGTCCTCGAGTACGTCTATACAATTCGGAATAATGTCTCCTCTGTACATAATAATAATGTTTTTTTTTCTTTATATTTGATTTTTATTATTTCTTCCAGAGAAAATTGTAAATATTAAATTTATATATTAAAGACAAAATTTGGTATAATGCTCGGAAAATGTACATAATAAAAATTTCATAACCCAAGTCTATTATAAATAACATGATAATAACACTTCGCAATTTCTAAAATTGAGCGTGAACGTAAATAAAACCTAGTTGGATGTGCCAATCCCAAAACTTTCTTCTATCTCATACGTACATTTTAATATTTAAAAAAAATAGTTACTCATTTTAATACTTTAATAATTTTAATTCAATGTCATACTAACTTTGATTTTCCTCTTAAATTTTTGCTTCATTCAATTAATCGGAGTAAAAACGAATTTCCATCTCTGCACGAGCCGATTACAATAGAATTATAGGCAGATTTTTTTTTTTTTTTCAAATTATGAGAGGACCTACTTGCCTTATCAAAAAATAATCATATACAAAAAATTTAGTTCAGTTCTAGAATTAATCCATACACTTTTAGGTGGTGCAATATTGAAAATGGCATAAAATTCGCTATTGCAGCGCCCCCTTCCGACGGATTTTTTTCAATTTAAGGAGGACCAACCAGCCATAGCAATACACTTACACAAAAATTTGATTCAATTCGATGCATAAATTCATATAATTTTGGTCGGTACAAGATTGAAAATGGCACAAAAATCGCGATTACAGCTCCCCTTTTTAGCGGATGTTTTTCAAATTCAGGGAAGACAAACTAACCATAGCCATGCACTTACACAAACAATTTTGTTCGATTCGATGCATAACTTCATATTTTTTTGGTCGGTACAATATTGAAAATGGCACAAAAATCACGATTGCAGCGACCCCTTCCGGTGGATTTTTTTTCAAATTCAGGGAGGCCCAATTAGTCGTAGTCATGCACTTACACAAAAAATTTTGTTCAAATCAATGCATAACTTAATATACTTTTGGTCAGTACAAATTGAAAATGGCAACAATGCACAAACATCGCGATTGCAGCGCCCCCTTCCGGCGGAACATTCTAAAAATGAAGGAGGAACTGTTTGCCACAACCAAAAACATTCGAAAAAAATTCAGTTCAATTCTATGCATAACTTCATACACTTTTTGATGGTAGAATGGCGACATACAGACACACACAGACACACACACACACACACACACACACACACACACACACACACACACACACACACACACACAAACACACACACAAACACACACAAACAGACAGACAGACATTTTGTAAAAATATGTTTTTTGGAATCTCTGATCCCTAAAACGTGTAAATCCATCAAAAACCGGAAATCGAAAAAATTTCGATACAATACTTTCTTCTATTGAAGATAAAAGAAAATAATAAATAAGTATCTCGAATATTTAAAGACTACAAGATTTTGCTGAATTGTGAAAATCGTAGTACTTTCTTAAATTTTACAGTCATTTTAATGCATTATTCTCTGATGTATGCAATTTAAAAATAAATTTTCTTAAAGAAAACATAAAATAAAAAGGCTTTCTTAAAGACCAATGCATATTAAAATTTATGCATAAAAATTCTAAAAGTCTAAAAACCCAAAAGATTCAACCCCTCCTTCGATATCCTGAGGATCATGTTTTAGCACCGAGAGACACACATATTTACAGATTGTAAAAAAAGTTAAATGTAAACATATTATATATAACCCGCTATCCTCATAGTGCCAACTATATAACTGTAATTTTACTATCTATTTTCAAAGAAGAATATATACAGGGTGTTTCGCTACCAGACCGACAAACTTTGAGGGATGATAGAAGACACGAAGACAAACATTATTAAATCAGAAACCATGGGGCACAAACGTCTTCTGTAGGAGCTAGGTGCCATTAAAATTTGAGGTCCAAAATTTCAAACGATGATAAAAAACGGAAAAAAGGGTCAATTCGTTTGCGGTTTTCACTAAAATTATTCTTTATATCACGATTTTTTTAGAAAAAAAAATTAAAGGTTACGTTCAAAAATTGTCGATAGAGGGCGATTTAGATTTTAGAGTAACGAACAACTACTTTTTACCGCTATTTTGTGCATGGGGTTGAAATTATTCTAAAGTGTAGACTTTAACTTAAATTTTAAGTCCATAATCGGAAACATTGGGATCGGGTAACTAGCGAAAATTAAACTGTAAACAGAGGGGGAGATTTTAAACGCTCATAAATATTGGACAAACAAATCGATTTTGTTGCGGTTTGCGTGTAAGTCATTCCCTTGGTAATTACTTTATTCAAAATGACGTACAACTTTAGTGTCCTCATTTTTTTATAGTGGGCGCTTCCGACACTACTCTGACATTTCAATGGCATTACTCCTGGTTGTTTTACTACCAGATCAACATACTTCCGGGAAGTGTTACGGATGCGAATACGACTTGAAATCACATAGGAATGTAACGTTGGACATGCCTTTTTCCAAGATACGGTTAAAGAAAGCAGAGAAAAAAGTAACAGAAACACCAGAAAAAGAGGGACACGTTAATGGGACAGAAAACAGTTAACTTAAAGGTTTTACTAGAAAAGGTGTTCGAAATTACGACCAGACCGGCAAGTTTAACAGCGACGGTAAATGGCGCTGCCGTTTCCTCGGGGTAGATGGCTCTAAACGGTAATGCTCCTGAGCAGCGATCACTTTGAAGTGATCATTCGCGAACCGGTTCCAAAGGTAGCAGAATGAAGTATTTGAACGATGAACAGCACGATAGGGCTCCTCCACATTTTACCAATGACGTTTGCCGCCAAAGTAACATATGTACAGTGGTGGCCAGGTCGCGGTGGCCCGGTTCATTGGCCAGCCAGATCGCCAGACCTATCATGTATGGCCTTCTTCTGCTGTGGTCAAATGAAAAATTGGGTGTACGTAACTCCCGTACCATCGGTTGAAAACCTCGCAGCTGGTATTTCTGCATCCGCCAGAAAACTATCAGAGGTGTCAAGAAATTTTCAAAGCGTGAGGAATTCCACGCGACGCCGCTGTCAAGCATGCCGGACTACTTCTGGTCGTATTTCGAACACCTTTTATAGTAAAACATTTAAATAAACTGTTTTCTATCACATTGACGTGTTGCTCTTTTTCTGCTATTTCTGTTTTTTTCCCTGTTCCTTTACCCGTTACTCGTAAAAAATGCATTTCCAACGTTACATTCCTATGTGATTCCGAGTCGTCTTTGCATCACTGACACTTGCTGGAAGTATGTTAATCTGTTAGTAAAACATCCAGAAGTACTGCCATTGAAATACCAGAGACGTGTGGGAAGCGCCATCTATACACCCTGTATACAGGGTGTTTCGCTACCAGACCGACAAACTTTGAGGGGTGATAGTAGACATGAAGACAAACATTATTAAATCGGAAACCATGGGGCGCAAACGTCTTCCGTAGGAGCCAGGGGTCATTAAAGTTTAAGGTCCAAAACTACAAACGATTATAAAAAACGGAAAAAAGGGTGGATTCGTTTGCGGTTTTCGCTAAAATTATTATTTATATCACGTTTTGTTTGTAAAAAATTTGTAAAGGTTACGTTCAAAAATTGTCGATAGAGGGCGCTTTAGACTTTAGAATAACAAACAACTACTTTTTTCCCTTATTTCGTGCATGGGGTTGAAATTATTCTAAAGTTTAGACTTTAACTTAAATTTTAAGCCCAAAATCGGAAACATTGTTATCGGGTAACTAGCGAAAATTGAACTGTGAACAGAGGAGGGGATTTTGAACGCTCATAAAAACTTGAGAAACTAATCGATTTTATTGCGGATTGCGTGTAGGTCATTCCCATGGTAATTATTTTATTCAAAATGACATACAGCTTTAATATTATAAAATAAAAGATGTTAAAAGATGTTAAAAGCATACATGTTTCGGGACTTCTTAAGTCCCATCATCAGTGCTAAAGTGTAAAATGTAAAAGAAAGTCACATCGCAAAATAAAATAAGTCGTGTAACTGAGCTCGCCGCTAAGGCGAACTAACTAGGAAACGTCGCAAAGCGACAGTAAAAATAAGCTGGCACGCGCACCCAGAGGAGATATTTATTTATTGTATTAAAGAGGAGATGTTTATTTATTTAGTTATATATAAGCACAAAGTACAATCCTCCCCCCCTTCTTATACAGCATTGGTGTCCCCATTTTTTGTTAGAGGGCGCTTCCGACACATCTCCGAAATTTCAATGGCATTATTCCTGTGTGTTTAATTACCAGACCAAGATACTTCCAGGAAGTGTTAGAGATGCAAAGACGACTCGGAATCATAATATAATGTAATGTCAAAAATACCTTTTTTACGAGTTAGGGTTAAAAGAAGCAGAGAAAAAAGCCACTTGATATTTCTACAACACGTTCTGTCGGAACTTCTGGTAAAAGCACATGTTCCTCTTTCGTTGCGCCACCCTGTAGCACGATGGGGCTCCTCCACATATTACCAATGATGTTCGCAGACACCTCAACGTAACATAAGGAAAGCGGTGGATAGGTAGTGGTGCCCGGTTTGTTGGCCTGCCAGATCGTCGCACCTACTTCATTATATCAATTACTTTTTGTTATCGACCTTTATTTTATTACTGTATAATTCTTCTGTATTTTTAAAAATATACCTATAAATTTTCACTTTTTGCATTTGGATGGGTTGTTGAATACATTTTTTGTACCTATAGCAAGAGCTTTCAAACGACATCACTCTCGATAAAGTTTCATCCAGTAATTGAAGACTTGTTCTAGGAAATATAATTATAATTTTTTTAATAAAGCCGCCGTATCATTTCGAAACTATTTTTAAGGGACAGTTTTAAGAATAAAATTTACACGCTTCGTACTTAACAAATTAATAGAAAATTCTCAAGAAAATACTCAACTTATGCATACATAATAAAGTCGTTTTGAAACTATTTTTGCAAGATAGTTTGAAGAATAAAATTTGCGCGTTTCGTACTTAACAAAATGCATTCAAAGAAAATACTCACGACTAGTTAAATTTTTGGGTTCCACAGCGATGTTTTATAATAGCTTATTCTTTAGTATATACTAATTGAAGACACACAGTAAGTTCTATTTTTTAATGTATTAAATTTGATTTAAGGGGAATGGATTAAAATACTTCGTACCAGCAAGTCCAGGTGCAAAGGAATATAAATAAAAGTAGTAATATTAAATATCCTTAAAATAGATAAAAAAAAAAAAAGAAAGCTAAGTATTTTTTTAATACCTAACAGTTAAAAAAGAAGAATATACATATAAAATTTGTAAACCCTGAAAAGATCACGTTTAAAATTTACTTCTTTAAAATAGCATTTTTTATGTACATGTTTATTTTTTATTTTATTTTTTATATTTTGTTTTTGGTTTTTTGTTAATTGAAGCTGCAAAATTATATTAAAATTAGAAATGTCTGAAAAAACTTCTTATTTTTTTATCAACTACAATTCAAACTTTCATACAAAAGTATTTCAAATTAAATCAAATAGCCTTAAGGAATATATTTTTTTATGTCTTGCAACATTAAAATATTTTTTATTTTTTAAAGTTATGAAAGTATTTTTTTCTAGGTATCTCCATTTTATAAGTTTTTAGATGAGTAATTCAGGAAAACTCAAAAATGGGAGATAATTGTTGTAAATTATTTTTATTAAAGTTTAGATTATTTTTTCATACAGGTTTCTTCACGAAAACAAATCCGAAAAATATGCCTCTGTTTATATAATCGCCTTATATAATATCCTCTTATTTATTTTACAAGTATAGGTCGAGATTTATTGTTACCATTTTGGAGAATTATCAGTGTTTGATTT
Source organism: Maratus speculifer (assembly GCA_964019185.1). NCBI lineage: Eukaryota > Metazoa > Arthropoda > Arachnida > Araneae > Salticidae > Maratus > Maratus speculifer. The sequence goes on from OZ025292.1 coordinate 229,224,709, forward strand.
TCACTTTTGATAGCTTTCATTGTTTTAATTACTCTCAAAAATTCTGTCATTAAAAAGAGTTAAAAATACCACTAAAATTTCATGGTAGAAAGCAGTCATTTACATCGAAGAAATCTCACCATGGATTATGATAATAGATGCTCAAACACATCTATAAAAACATGCTACTGCTAAATGTTTAAAACCGTTAAACATATATTAAAAATAAAATATTGAATAGAAGTACAGCATATTTGTGTGGGGCTTTATCTGTGTATCCATTGATTAGTGTCAGTATAGAATACACAATATTGCACGTACCACACTATTTGGATACAGCCCCGTGTTTTTTTACTTCATTTTTAGAACAATGAATTTTAAGGTTATGAATTTTAAGACGTCAATTTTCAGAATTTTCAAACTATGTTTTTTAGATTTTCACATAAGTTGCTCTATACATTTAACTAACACAAAATGCGGGGGGAAAAAAGATATCATTTACGCATGCGCAGTAAAAAAATATTTAGTAATCTTTCTCATTGTCCATACAATTTTTATTATTTTATAATTTTGATTACAGGGTATTGTGCGCAATGTTGTTTGTTATATTTTCGAAAAAAACCTAATTTTTGTTGCGAACTTTTCAAATTATAAGCAAATACTTGGCAAAATTTGGGACTGTTTTTATAAAAATCTTTTCTACGAGTATAGAACAAATATATATATATATAAATGATCACAGTTTATTACAATAAGCCACTTAATCATAATCTGCAGTTTGAATGGGTTTGCTACATTGGTTTTGACAGGGTTATCCAAAAGATATTCGGTTTGTTTTCAATTTGTTTTTGGTTTGAAGTTTCGGGGGAATAAAAAATACGCATGGTAATATATGACATGTACTATTACGTTGACATAACTGGAGTTTCCCGATAATTCATCATGTATTTATCTAGATATTTAACAAAATATTTAAAATGGCAAGTGGTCACCTTTTGCCATACAATGCATTAGTACAATGAAAACAGTCTGTTGAGTGATATAATGGTAAAAAAATGGTGATAAAATGCAATATTAATATTTTAATATGTGATACAATACTACAACTTAAAAAAAAATCTATGCTTTAGTGGTCGTGTACATTTTAAACTATAAACTAACAATTCACAAGTCCAAAACTTAATCAACTTTAAAAAAAAAAAAAAAAACAGTCATTTTAATTTATTTTTTTATTTCGTCAATAATTTTCTTTATATGACTTGTTACTTTGCATTAATTTGGAACGCACATTATGAAATATAAAATCAAATAAAATGTTACTGGATGTTTTATCAAAATAAAAGAGTTTCAAATGCGATTTTTTCTGCATCCTTTAAATTGAAATATGCTTGAATACGCTTCACTTAGAAATGAAAATAAAAGAATTAAATTTTCAGCGTAATTAAAATTAATCTTCGTAGCACAGATTAAATTTTTAAATACCCTCAGTTTTTTCCAAAAGAAAAGAAATTAAATAAATACACAATGCATACTCATGTGCATTCCACCCACATTTATTTTTAAAAAAAGTTTTCTTAAAAAATATATATGAAAATATTTTATTTAAAATTTACTTCAATAGAATAATATTTGTTTTTATAAAAGATCCTGTTTCTTTTTTTTCTTTTTCCTTTTTAGAAGATGCTGCAATAATTTCTAACCCAAAAGATGAATAGAAATAATCCTGTATTTTTTACCAACTGCAAGTCAAACGTTTATGCAATAGTTTTTGAAATTAAATCAAATAGCTTTAAGGAATTCTTTCTTTTTATTCAGGCTTTTACAACATAGATATATCTTATTGTTTCTTTTTTTTTGAAAAAAAAATAAGTGTTTTTTGTTTAACGTTTGAATTGAATAGTTCAAAAAATAGGAAAGAAATGTGAAAAAAATGTGTTGGGAAAAAAAAAAGAAAATGTGTAGAGAACCATAGAATTTCTCACTCCCCTCTTACTCAGGTGTAATTTTTTTTTCTTCCTTGAAAGATGTTCCTTGAATTATTTCAATATCATTCATGATATTTAGGTTGTTTGTAATAAATCGGCATCTGGTACGTCCGTCTGTCGTCATATAACAACGCAAAAGCCCGACTTATATATATATATATTATGTTATCTTGCATTATAAAATTATTTTAGATAATAAAATTTGGTAAAGTAAGAAAATAACCAGTATCAGTGTTCATTGACATATTCAAATCATATTGATATTTTCTAAATAGTGCATTTATTATATTATATATAGACATAATAAATCTATATTATTAAAAAGATCATTGAAATCATATATAGTTATATTGTTTATTCACTTATGATTATTCATAATATTGACCAGTTCATAGCTATTCTTTGTACAATGTGTATTATCACTGGTTTTTGATATTGTATATATTTGATTAAGTATTTAGTAGAAGTTTATTAAGAAGTCGGGCTTTTGCGTTGTTATATGACGACAGACGGACGTACCAGATGCCGATTTATTAACTGCATTATTATATGTATTGCAACCAATTGTAACTGTTCTAAATTTAATTGGATTCTTATGAAACTTGGGTATAAGAATTAGATATGGATATTTAAAGTTAGAGTTAATGTCTAATAATTTATAATAACCTCTAATTTTACGATTGTTTACAATTATGTCATCATTAGTTTTTTAGAAAAAGTTATTAGACGATGTACTGGATTTAAGTAGTTGGTGATAATAGTGTTTGCATATAATTGCATAATTATTTGGAGATTTGTCCACATCAGTTATTACAAAGTTATGTTGCAATTTAGTGAAAGGAGAATTTAGTGAAAGGAAAAGATTTTTTGTATTTACATAATTCAGGTGTGAAATATTATATTTTAAAGCCTAATTTAATTTATCAATAGCTAAAATTTTCCATTGATTGAAATATTCAATAGGTTTGTTGTAATATATGGCAATTTTATAAATATATATATATATATCATGTGTAAATTGCTTTATAATAGAATTAATGTTCAGTGTGGATGGAGTTCTTTACTTAGTACCAAAACCCATAATTTTTTTTCAGTGTAAAATCATCTATAATGTTTAGATTTCCAGTGATAATATGTACATGATCATTATTAATGTATTTTTGTAGAGAGGGAAATTTACAGGAGAAAGTGCTATCAGCAGAAGTATTTTTAGAACGAATTATAGTTAAATATTTAATAGTTTTTGATATTTGAATATCATTAATAGGAAAATTAAGGCTTTTGTCACTTATTATAAAATTTATATCGATTGTATTAAATATTTGAAGAGAAAAAGTTATTACCATTTGAGTATTAGTATTTTGAGTTTTAGGTTGTTTTAGTAAATCTATATTGAAAAGATCAACTGTAGTCATAATCAGATCTTAAAAAATATCCGAGAAATGCTTAGAGTAATTTTACTCAAAAATATATCTAAATATTGTACAATATGTTCCTTTTTAATTGAAAAAATAAATTTGGCTTCAAAAAGTGCGCTTTGTTTCAAAAAATTATAAGCAGCCAGTAAAACAAACCAGATGAAGGTTTATTCTTATATTTACAAATAAATGTGATACACATGTCCTATACGCACCGAGGTACCCAATTGGCGCAAAAATAGCGTTTATTTCCTTGACATTGTTACTATATAAATGTTATAAAAAATTGTTTTGTTCTGGAATTATTATCATTTATTCAGAGTTATTTTCTTTTTAAAATAACAAGAAACGTTTAATTTATCACTTTATTTTATTTTCATTTGAAATAAAAAAAGAATAACGTGCTATTATAGCATGCTATATGTAACTTTTAATCGAAAAAGACTTTCGCCAAATTTGCATAAGAAATCTCGCCTAACCCAGTGTTTATATGGAATAGTGTGTATACCCAGTGTTTATATTCTTGAAATATTTTATTTATATATAATAATATTATCGGTTTTTATATGCCATTTATTTCTACTTGTATACACTGTAAAAAAAATCTGAAAAGTTACTAAACCTTTTCTAGGAAACTGGGATTCCAAGAAATTTTCATGTAACGGTAACAGCAAAAATTCAAGTTTCAGAATCGATTACATGAATTTTTCCTGTTATCGTTACATGAAAAGTTCTTGGAATCCCAGTTTCCTAGAAAATATTTAGTACCTTCACAGATTTTTTTTTACAGTGTATGAAAATAGCTAAGTGGCTTGTTTACGCAAAATAAATTATATAAATTTTTAAAAACTTGCTTGGGTAAATGAAAAAGGGAGTAGGTTGCGAGAAAATAGACTTGTCTGGCGAAACCCATTTTCTTTAACTCGCAGGGGTTTCTGTACTAGAAAAGCCCGAATTTAATTTTAAATTATAAAAAGAAATAAATAAAAATGTTTGTTGTTTTTGTTCCTTTTTTTTTTTTTTTTTTTTTTTTTTTAGAAATTTAATTTAAAATTCTTTAAAAAATGCATTGTTTTAAATTTGCTTTCATTAAAATCAATAAAAATCTTGAAAAATAAATGTCATTAAATACACTAAAACCTAGGAAATTATAAAAAAACAAGCCCTTAAATGCACGGAGTTTAAATTAAATTGCTTTTAGTTCAATTATGAAAGGTAAATCTATTTCAAGGGAATTTTGCAAAATTAACAATTTTATAGCCAGTCTATATCAGTTGGTTTCATATAAGGCAACTTATGTTTGTCGCCAATTTTGGGGATATTTTGCCAAGTTGACAAACTTTGGTGATTTTTACGAAGTTGGCTAAAATTTGGCGCTATTGTTGTACCACTTTTATGCGTATTTTTAAACAAGTACTCTTTATTGAACCTAATGCTCATTTCTCAAGAAGAAATAAAAGATAATTGTATCTAATTAAAAAAAAAATCAATGTCCAATTCCTGTATTGTTCCCAGGAATAAATACATATTGCAAATTTCAAAGCCCATTTTCAACAGGAAATGGGTAAAAATGGGCACAGATGTCATATACGCACCGAATTACGTATCAGATACGCATGGTACCTAATTGGCGTTATTTTGCTTGAGACAGTAATTCGGCTATTATAGTTTATTTATTAGTAAACTGTTTATTTACTTTCATTTTACTTTTTAAAATTGTACAAATTGTTTGTTTTTATAGTTATTAATTACTTTTTTTAAGTACTGTAAATTCCTTTTTAAAATAACGAGGTGGAACCCGTCAAAATTCGACGAAAGAAAATCTTTAAGAAAGAACAGTGTTATTGATTTATAATAAATCTACAAAATTGGTTACAGTAAAATATGCATCTTATATTGGTCAATCTAACCCTAAAACAAATATTATTTTAAGCTAAAGTTTAAAAAATACTTTAAAACTGATTTATCAAAATTATTAAACGAAATAAAATTGAAACTTACCAGATTTTATAGCAGACAATATTTATCAAATACGTAAATCAAATAGTACACATGCTTTAATTTTTTTTTCATTTATAAGAGAAAATGGAGTGTTTCTGTTGCCACAATTATAAAATTGGTACTAAACATTATAAAAAAATCAATATCACAAAATTTAATTCAGATACGGCTTCGAAACAAACTGCATTTAAAAGTAAATTTTTTTCTCTATACGACGGTGTAAAAACTTAAAATGCACGATTTTTTGAAGTGAAAAATTTGCAGTAGTGAAAATTGCGAAACCGAAATTGCATGGAAAAATGTTGCGCATTTTAATTACCTTTTTTTTTTTCTTTTGTTTAAAGAAAACATGGAGGGATTTTGTTGCCACAATTATAAAATATGTACTAAAAATTATAAAAATATTAATATCGAAAAATTTAATTGAGATACAGTTTTCAAACAAATTCCATTTAAAGGTAAATTTTTTTCTCTATACGAAGGTGTAAAAATTTAAAATGTACGATTTTTAGAAGCGTTAAATTTGCAGTAGCGAAAATTGCGAAAGCGGAACTTCATCAGAAAACGTTGCCATTAGTAAAATGACATATGCGTTACGAACAGATACGTTTGGCCTTTATAATATAGATAGAAAATAATTTAAAAATGTGTCCTATCCGGTATTCGAAAACGAGGTTTTCGCCAATTGTGCGTTAGAAAATAAACGGGTCAAATCTGGCGCGAATATAACATCTGTGCCGAAAAATGAGTCACATGAGTTCTACACACAAAATATAAATTAAAAAAGAGCATTTAATAAAAATAAATAAAATAAGAAGAAATGAAGTCATAAATTGAAATATTTTATTAAAATATATAATTGTTTCTAATTTTCCTTTGTGGTTAAAATATGCTATTGCAAGATTGTCACAAAATCTCAAAATAAAAGTTTTTAACACCTTTTTTATTTTTAAATAGATAAAAAAAGAACAGATTTTTTTCCCTGCCTGATTAAATTTTAATATGTTTTAATGCACTCCAATATTACCACGTGCATAAATATTGTAAATGTCCACCTCTTTCACTGTGCCTAATTGTTTTCTACACTGTAAAAAACATCAAGAGGTTACTAAAAATTTTTTAGTAAATTTGTATTCCACAGAATTTTTTAGTAACCATTACAAGCTTTTTTTTTTTGCAAGTGAAACAAACATCTTTTTTGTAAACTGAACAAAAGAATTTTTTATGTAACTAACTTAAAACTTTCTGGTATGAGCCACAAAGCAAATTTTAGTAATAGTTCCAAAATTTTTTTAGTAACCATTACCTGTCCCCGAAGGGCAGTAGCTTTCTTCGAGCTGCATCCAGTGGGTAAAAAGACAGACTTCTGAAGCGGAATATTTTCGGCAAAGCCGCAATAGATGGCAGCACCAAACATTGCTGCCTGCTCTATTTTGACATGTTTCTAAAGGGGAGGGAAAGTCCAGAGATAATTACCCATGGTAACTGCTACGACAGGATTTTCATAATCCCTTTATTTAACGACTACTTACATTGCATACATTCGGTGTCGTCCAGCATCGAATCCGGGTACTTTCTGCCTAGAGTTCGTTGCTACGACCACTAGGCTATCACGGCCACACGTGAGTTTCAGTAATAGCTATTAAAAATGTAAAGCTATTAACTCTATTCGTTACTAGCTTTTTTCTAGTAATTCTTACAGATTCCTTGTAGCCAAGTAAGATTACAAAAAAAAATTTTAGTAATTACAAGGATCACTAAAATTGTTTTAGTAGATCGACCCTTTTTTTCAGTGATATTTAATCCATGTATTGTAATTCGGTTGTCTACAAAATCATCCAACCGACGAAATTGACGCATATCAAATTTCTGCGACGTAAGAAAATAAATTGTGCTTTTTTATCAGTTTTTTAAATATAATTTTTAAACTATTTGGAACTAATTTCTCGTAGTGGATGCATTCAACACTACGATCACACAATTTTTAGTGAGATCATGACGTCAATGTTTTAACAAGTGTAGCGTGAAAGCGACATCCATCCTTTATGGAACTTTAACTTTCCAGAGCCTGTGTGTCGCCCTCGGTCCAACAGTTAAGTCGCGGTTTGGTTAGCTTCTTAGGTACCATTTGGAACAAACAGAATCGAAATCCGACAAGTATTTTTTGAGATTTGTTTGACGAAAGAATTTTGTTTGACTTTTAATACATTTCGTAGCTATTTATGTTCGGAAAGTAATACTTTGCTCCGTATTAGCCTTCGCTTTGCTCAGACAATTACTGAAATTGCATATGATATATGTTTGTAACTTTGATTCACTTTTTCATCATATGGGTTGTGCAGTTTTCTGTAATTTACCTTAAATAAAGGCTCTCACGCAGTGTTCTCGCTGATATTTGACCAACGTTAGTAATTTGGCTAATTAAAAACAAAAAACATTCGCCAAATGAAAAAAGTATTAGCAAAATAGATTCGTCGTGTAGCACTAAAAGAATTATCTTTAATCATTTAATTTACCCCCTTTTTTTTCAATGTGTTCTAAAATAACCGAAGTTTTTATATCTGCGACAACGATTGTTATTAATCTAATTTCAACTATCTGCTACAAATATATTAAAAATATATATGAAAAACGAGAAAGAAAAAGCAAAAGCAAAAATTAAGCACTAGCAATTTGGCGAATCTATTCGTTCGTTTACTCGCCAAATGGAGAATTTAGTCGCAATTTGGCGCAAAGGCGAGCGACAGCGAGAACACTGCTCTCACGTATACACAACATGTATATTAATTCACTATACAAAAGAACAGCGTACGGATGAACAGTCATACAAAAAGTGAGTAAACGCATGTAATTAAAAAAAAACAAAATGAGTCCAGTGCTTATAGGATCTAGCAAGTTTTTACCGTGTTCCCGTTGCGGTTGTGCAGACAAATAAGCCTGGGTCACTCAGCATCTGGTATATATCGGTAGAAATTCAATTACCTTTTCAAGAAGTCTGGGTTGGTTGGTTGGTTGATTAGGCGCAAAATGGTTAGGCTTTTATGGCGCAAAATCTCTTTAGGGACATGCTGCGCCAAGAACAAGGTGAGAACAAAAAGTTCAAAAAAACGTAATACAGCTTAAAATGTAAAAGTTAAAATGTAAAAATAGCATTAAAAGGCTGTCCTAGTATTTGTCATAATTAGAAAGTCAAGTTAGGATTAAAATCTATCTCCAAATGTCAAAGTTAAAATCAAACAATGTCTAAAAAGAAGCACAAAAATATATAAAAACAATTTAAAAGGGTAAAATCACTGAGGTCTATATTCTTCAAAAGTAACATTTTCATCATCATCACTCGAGTCGTAAGATGCCGACTCCATAGCCTCCTCCACGTACTGATTCATCTGCCTTGGATCTTTGAGATTAGCTGTAGATGGGCTATGACATGATTTTCTCTGTTTATTCTTCACAGTTTGCCACTGTGAAGAACCCCGAATAGTTTTATTCTCTTTTGTTTTCTGGGTAGGTTTTACAGTTAGATTAGTTTTGGGTTTGTGGGAATTTGATGCAGATGAATCAGGTGTTTTTCCATTCTCAGGTTTGGTTATATTTTTTGATTGGCTTGATTTCTGTGCTTGACTAGTCCAATATTCAATTTTCACAGGTTCTGATGACGGTTTCCAAAGCACTAATTTTGGCAACACTCTGGTAACAGCAGTAGCGTGGGCATCACGGGTCTTTTTCTTTATAGGACTAGATGTTTTTTCAGCAGAACTGTTCTTAAAAGGAGCTTCAGTCTGGGTACTAATGTGTCTTACAGGTTTTGTTTGTTGCTTAAGTAAGCTAGAGTAAGAAATTCCAACAGATGGGGTTCTCGATTCTACAATTTTACGAGCTTCAGGGTAAGGAAGGTTTTGGGTTATTTTTATAGTAATGATCTCTTTTTCGCGGTTCCAAATAGGACAGGAGCGAGAATATGATGTATGATCACCTTTGCAATTTGCGCAGCGTTCCTGTTTTTCACAAGTTTTACTGTCGTGGCCAACTTCTGCACAATGTGCACAGGTAACAGTGCCACGACATTGGCCATTAGTATTGGTATGGCCATAACGCTGGCATTTAAAACAACGGATCGGATTAGGGATATAAGGTCGGACTGGACAATTTAAATAGCCTGCTTTAATTCTAGTAGGTAAAATATGGCTATTGAAGGTTAATATTATATGTTTAGTAGGAATTATCTGACCATTTCTACGGATAGTGATACGGCGCACATCTACGACATTTTGATCCTTTAAGTTAGTTAGAAGTTCTTCTTTTGGGGAAAATAACAGATCTGGTTCAGATATTACACCACGACAAGAATTTAAAGTTGGATGTGCTTTAACAGATACAGAAAAGGTGCCTATTGTATTACTATTGGACAAAAATTGTGACTGGTTGGCTGTAGAAACTTCAACCAGTAAATCCCCAGACTGTAATTTTTTGAGGGAATGGCCATCACCAAGAACAGATTGAAAGGTTTTAGCAATAACAAATGGTGAAGTTTTTTTGAAAGAGCTATCAGAGAGGCTATCATTGCGTTTAATTACGAAAAATCGAGTAAAAGAGGAATTCTTTGACATTTGTTGCTCTCCACATGGGAGAGAGATAGATGAAAGAGAAGTTTTTCCATCCATATTAAGTGAAAAAGGAATTCGGACCCCGGCCGCACCACCCCCTCCCGAGCCCAACAAGGGGATGCACATTCGTGCACCAGTGCTAACCAGGGTCTATACGGTCACAAGACAATCCTATGTCAGTCTCCACCCTTAACGAGATGACTAGTAATTGCTCGCTCACTTGATCCCTAAAGCCAGTGACAAAAGTCAGCTGACCAGCCGATTGATGCATACGGGACCAATATGCACCTCCCGTCTACCTGAAGCAGAGGCCAAAGCAGTGTGTTGGTTTCCCTCAACTACCAGGATCCCCCTTTCCAGGGACACGGGTCGCCACGCACGGCCAACACGTGGGTGGTTTACAATTCTCCATGAGTCTATATACAGGATGTATCGGCCCATGCAGAATTGCCTTCACCTCCGAAAAGGAAAACACAATGAGAGTGAAACAAAGAGGAAAGGAAGACCAGAGGAGTAAGAGGAAAAGGAAAGGAGAAAGATCACTCAGGTGCCCCGGGGTTGTGAAGCCCGTGAATACCTAAAGAAGGTATCCCCCTGGGGGGCAAGAAGTCTGGGAATAGTTTTCAAATATCTGTTAATTATAAGAAGTTAAATGCTGATTACTCGAAAGTGTATGAGTTTTCAAACGTCAGAATGTTTATTAACAGTAAAAAATGCAGTATCTTGAGTAGCATTTACGACCAACATCTTGATTTCTTACTGTCAAGAAAGCAACTTATTTGACGAGCAATTATAACTTGCATATAGATTTCCAATTAGTCATGTTTAAAGTAAGGAATTTTGCACACAGCTTCACAACATAGATGACATAAATTATTTACAGAGCTTCAGAAAAGAATTCCTAAGCATTTCTGAATTTGAGATGCAACTGCTTAAATGTGGTTTTAATTCAGTTTTATATTTTTAATCTGAACTATAATTGGTATATAATAATGCAAAAATTATTTATAGAATATAATAAATATCATATATTGGGCAAAACAAAGGACTCAATTAATGACTTCTTATGAATCATAATTTCTAAACGTGTGTATGAATTATGTACCTCAAGTATATCATATTTTGTCAGAAAATTTAACACCTAAAGTTCATGGTCATATCATTTCACATTTGGTGATTTTTAGCTAAGTTGTACTCTGGAATCAAATACAAACCAAGTATGAGTGATACTAGTACAAAAAATTTCAACTGCGTTTTGTTTCAATCACAGACAGCGATCCTTATATTAATTTTGCATAAACAAACTACAGAAAATGTAATTCTAAATTGAATTTTGTCTCACTGTAAAAAAATATAAATATATATATATATAAATTTAAAAAAAAACGGTAATGTTACTAAAATTTTTCTAGGACACTTGGATTACTATAGCTTTTTGTAAAACGGCAACAACAAAATCCATCTAAGAGATACCCACTTGTACCATAAAACAAAAATTCTCTAAAGTTGTGAGGGAGTGTCCTTTGTGATAAAGGCACTCTAGAATTTTAGTGAGATCGTGACGTCAATGTTTTAACATGTGTAGCGTGAAAGCGACATCTATCCTTTATGGAACTTTAACTTTCCAGAACCTGTGTGTCGCCCTCGGTTCTACAATTAAGTCGCGGTTAGGATGTAATATGCAAATTCATAGCGTCATCTTCAGTTTGCAGCATATACAAGCCTCATATACAAGCCAACTAGTGGTGGTGAGAAGGTGGCGAAAGCCAGCCGGTGTGGTAAAGCGGCAGTAGCCCGCAGAGATAGGTAGCTAGTAGTGAAGAAATTAGCCTCCAGTGAATCAGATGGTGTTTTAGAGTGAGCTAGCCAGCAGCGTGCGCCGAGTTGGTTTATCACGAGCGGAACTACCCAGGAAGAGTGCCGGTGGTAAGAAATAGTTTAATACGTTAAGTTTTTTAAATAATAAAGAGTGTTTGCAGCCACGGGCTGTCTTACAAAGATTTAATCTAGCGTTTAGCTGATGTCTGAACGACAAGCTGGTTTGAAGTGCCCCGACTGAGTCTAGACCGAGGTTGTGAGTATAGTTTCGACTTGGTATTGCGATTAGTTATTGAAATTCTTGAACTGAAGCCCCACTTTTGCCTTGTCCTAACGGTTTAAATAAACTGTCGATTTTATCCTATATTTAAAATTATGTCTTCATGTCATCGACATAACCTCCCACACGTTACTAATGACACGCAGTATGAGTACCCTCCCGTTACAAAGTTACTAAAACCTTTTAGTAAATTGGGATCCTAGAACTTTCTTGTAACTGCAACCCAACTGACAGAAAAAAAAATGAGTTAGATTACTTCAATTTCGGTCGATTCTTTTACAGAAACTACTTTTGTAGATTTACACTTTTTTTGTACAGTATACGGATAAAAATTTAGAAAGCAAGATTTGTGTAATTTTACATAGGTAGAATTACAGATTGTTTTTAGAGTTAGTGTTTTTAGAGTCTATGGCATTTTAGCGATTAGATACAACAAGATGTTCTCTTTCATTTCTGTTCATTTTTACAGTCAACATAAATAATAAATAAAAAAATTAAAATTAATAAAAATATTTAGGATAGATGTCATTTTTATGATGATAAATACTTAATTTACGTTAGTAGAGACCTTACGTACGCCATGGATTAAATATTAATATTCCTGGGACAATCATAAACAAATTTTATATGAAATTTCAGTATCAATTTTCGGTACTGCAAATTTTTAAAATTCTAAACATTACACATTTTCATTTTTTTTCACTTTTGTAAAGGAAAACGAATTACATTTAAATGCAAATTGTTTGAATTTGTATCTCAATTTATTTTTGAGTTATTATTTTATTTTTGTAGCTTTTAATACTTTTTTGTCATTGTGGCAACAGAAGCATTCAAGTTCTGGACATTAAACCACTAAACTACGACCGGCCGAGCCATTTCGTGAAAAACCGCCGAAAAGTGAAGCTGGATTCAGCTTCAAACCCTGAACCAATTCATTGGACCACGCGTGAGTCCACGTAACGCAAACCCTGCCCAAATTAGCATTGAGTAAGCAGTTTTCTGTTCGGTGCATAAGGCTCGGCACATGGTCATTGTTTTGGTTCAGGGTTTGCACGATTGGTTAGAATAACTTGGACAAAGTATCAGAGTCTTCTGGCGGGAGATTTCATACATTAATCTCAAATAGACGGGCCTATACATGTAGTGGGCCATGATTAAACATAAACGTATCAGAAAACGAAAAAAAAAAAAGAAAAAATGGACATCAAACGATCGCAGATGTGCTTCAGCTATTTCTATTCTTGACTGACATTAACAACCACTTTCCAAAAAGTTAAAAATATTCTTTCTTGGGTAAATTTTTAATAGTATGAAATTATGAAATGCTTATGAATATATTAATAATATAATATATGTTTTCTTTAGTAATTGTGCTTGTTTGTCTAAACTAAATTATTGTCATTAATTAATTAATTAATTAATTTTTAGGCATTCTGAATGTTGATTAAGTTTGTTAATAATTTGTTAATTAGCATGATTTATTATACATTTTTTGAAAGAACATTTATAATATACAGAAATATAATGCTCATGAACAGTACTTTTAATATATTATACATTTTCTTTTCTAATTGTGTGTGTTTGTCTAAATCTAAGTTATTGTCATTAATTAATTTATTTATTTATGTATTTGTTTGACATTCTGAATGTTGATTAAGTTCGTTAATAATTTCTAGTCAGTATGATTTATATACATTTTTGAGAGAGCAACATACAAAAATATAATGGTTAAAATTAGCGTAATTGCTATTATTCGTATTGCTATAATTGTTGATTAAATATAGATATCTACCATACTAAATTTATTTCTTTTCAATTTCATATAATTCTGAATCTTAGTACGTTATTTAATAACATTAAAGCATAAAAAGAATAGTTTAATGAACAATTTAATGTAATCAGGACATATTCCAAATATTTCACGAAATGGGGAGGAAAAAATGATTGTCCATAAAAAATATTTTTATTTTATCTAATGTGTTTAACGAAGAAGTTATATTGAATCAAAGAAAACTTCTGAAAAAAAAAACAAAGAAATTAATTTTCCGTGACAAAGAAATCAGAGAAAAAAAAATGGTGGTTTAAAAAAAAAGAAAATTAAATCTGTATGAAATAAGTGGAACATCTTGGAATGGAAGCATTATTGCGAGAGAAATTGACAAATCATGCAGTATTCGCTATTAACTAACTTTCCAAAAATTGCTGATGTGTGCAATTAATTTCATCGGACTATATAAATTTAAAGGAATAAATTTATTGAGTAAGATTGGGTAGTTCTATTATTTACTAAGGCATAGTATAAATTAGAGAAAAATTCTTTTAAACTGGAATTCACTATATTTTCTAAAATTCGTTCATTTGATTCAATTGATATTAACCCATTATAGTGCGGTGATACCGCTATAGCATCCTCTAATTTTAATCTCTAATTTATATATTCTTACCAGACATTTTTCAAGATAATTTCTCTTTTATTACGTACGCAAGAATATGCTTTTATTTGTTCACAAATAAGTTTTTTTAAAAAATGGTGGTATAAATCATTTCAACATTTTACAAATACAAGTACCTTGCCCATGATATGGTTAAACAAATGAAGTTATAAAATTCAATTACATGTTTTTTTATATATAGTGGGTGATTGCAAAATATCGTTCACGATTTCATAGATTATAGAAATTTGCAGTTTTGACAGTCCTGTTTGCCTTGGTGTTTGGTTTTTCGACCATGTATTGCTGTTTAAATCTGAACTCTTGTGATATCCTCCACCTCCCGCTAAAGTTTGTTCTATAAATCCTTAGACACACTGTATATGTACACTGTCTTTCATAATGATATAAACACTTAGTAATTTTGTGAAATCCTCATTAAAATTCATAGATTCAGAAAACTTCATTCTCGAGACAAGTACAGAAACATTATATAATACAAACCTGTAAAATAAATATCAAATTTTAAGTTTATTGAAAATATGTGTTATCAAAAAATAAGGTGTTGCAAAATAACATGATCATCGACAGAAATTCTCACTATATCCACATATTAAGATTTTATATCCATTATTTCTTATATTTTATAAACAGACAGCTGCCTGCGTATGTCATGAGTAAACATATATATATTACCCTAATGTATGTGGCACAAAAATCACGGTTATTTGTTAATTGTTAAGCTTCAAAATATCGGTATTTTTGTTTTGTTTTCTTTATTCAATTGACATAAAAAATATATATAAATCATGAATTTCAAACGTTTCAGTTTCAAATTTAAATTATGTTATTATAAATGAAATGAGTAAAAGGATTATATTACTAAATATATTTTTAATTAAATTAAAGAAAAAAAAAAATACCGCGGATACAATATTTGGTGATGCGCCAAATTAGCATAAAAATACCGAGGGTTCTATTTATCGACACACCCATCATATACGCACCATATTAGTACTATTTTTTTCTAATGCCGATTTTGAGAAAACTTCGTTTTCAACACCAGTACATATGGGTATTTCCATGATCACTTGTCGTATAAGTCATATACCGCGATTTAAATTACCAATATTTTAGAACGGAAAAATGTGACTTATTTTATCGGACATGTCTCATTAATAGAATAAAGCCAAGTAAACTCTTCGATAATAACGGTGGCCACAAGCATAGCAGTTTTCATTAATGTGACTTACACGACACGTGCTGATGGAAATACCCATATATTTATGTTTAACTCTTTTGTATTATTTTAAAAAGGAAATGATAATAAATAAAAAAAATTTTAATTAATAATTATAGAGCAAAACAAATTTCTATCATTTAAAAAACGAAAATAAAAGTAAATAAACACTTATTAAAGAATAAATAACAATTGCCGGGTTATCATGTGAGGCATATATTTCCCTTTCTTTTGCAATTGCGCCAGTGTCGTGCGTATATGATATCTGCGCCTTTATAAAAGTCTTCTTTAGCAGAATCTTCTAATTTTGAAAAAAAAATGAGAAATTAAAAAAGGTTATGAATAAAAGCAATATGATTTAATGCTTAGTATGCATTTAAAAAGGGAGACCAAACTGTTCACCAAGGTCGGCTAGTAATATTTAAAAGTACTTTTCACATTCACTTAATTCACTTGTGTAAAAAGTTAATATTTAAAATAGATGATAAATGTTACGTTTTCTCCAAGTTATATTATATGAGTTTAAAAAGGGTGGGTGTTGAATATGTTACGAAAGATATTCAAAATGTTTATCTGTACAGGAGAGTGGTGTGTCTTGGATTTATGTGTACCCCGGACCTTGTCTAACTGATTATTTTGTTTAAATCATTAAAAAAAACATTTGTATATTAAATATTTGCCACCAGAGGTCTCATTTAAGTTCTTATCATTTGTTTAGAATCTCAACTAAATGTACAATTTTTTTTATTCACCTTTCAAAAGTAAATTTTTCTTAGATATTTCTATGTTATTTTTATACTAAAACATATCTAATATTTTAAGGAGGAATATGCATAATAAAGCAATACTTTAGCTACTACACCATGTGCTTTAAACAAAATTAGGCATAACCGTAACATCATGATTGGTAGTTTTGTTTTTAAGTCTCAAGTGGTGTACCTTAAACCAAATAAAAGTAGTGTACCTTGGACTGTGTCCAACGTACACGAGATATTGTCTAATAGATCTGAAAGGCAGCTCAAGAAATTAACATTTGGAATTGACTTATCTAATTACAATACTGGCTAAAAATAAATATAATTACTAATATAAATAAGTTTTAATGTCTTTTATGATTATAGTAAGTGTAATTGTTGATAAATTTTATGCCTATTTAGACTTTCTTATTTTTAAAATCTAATAAACAATGAAATGTATCAAAAATTTATATATGTAGTTTCTTGATTAATAAAAGTTGATTTTATTGGCTAAAAACAAGTTCTTTTATCCATTCTTAGTTCATTTTATTTTTAATTCAAAGTTTTTCATGAAACTTATTTATATAAAAACTTAAGATAAATATATGTCCTGTATAACATCATAAAGTTTTATAAAATCTTTTCTATTTTTAGTTTTGACGATTATTTTAAAAATTAAAAAGTCAAAATAGGTCTGAGGTACACCACCTTCCCCTATAATGTTCCCTCTCTTACAACAGTTACAAAAAATTTTCCAGTTCAAAATGGTTATTTCAATCCAAACGATAAATTTTGTTATGGATGATGTTCTATCATTGATAACAAATTCATCCATGATTCGATGAATAATAAGAAGTTAAGAGATTGAGTTAAGAGATTAAATGTTTATTTCAACATTTGACATTCAATTGAAATTTTGACAGCATTTCGCCATTTAAGAAAATTTGCGTGCACTTTGAAACTCGATACCTCAGAAATCAAACTTTTACAATAATTCGATATATCCTTCCATACTTTTTGAATGACGTTCGGATGTATATAATGTATACATAATACATAACTCAACAAGTCCCTTATCAAGCTTTTAATTTTGGATGTTGTTATATTCATAAAAGTGGTGCCTAGGTATAGTAAAGTAGCGATGAACTCTCAGATTTAAAACTCTCATTTTTTGACAATTCAAAAATCCTTTGAGCCTTATTTCGTCGTTTTTGACGATGATTTCTTATCAAAATCACGTGACTTTTAATGAAACATAAACTCTCAAATATTTGAGGAAAGTGCTTCCTTAATCATGATCAGACTTGATGAATTTTAAGGAAACTGCCGCGGTAGCTGTTTATAGAAGGACCTGCTATTGTATCCCCTCAAATCTTGCGACTTTAGAAAGCAGGTATTTGCTTGTTTATGTTAGTCTTCTAAAAATTTATTTTAAAAAAGCACTTTTTAGCGCTTTTCAGAAAGTAATGAAATGTGGGTTGTTTTTCTTTCTGCATTACTTTTTTTTTCTTTTTTTTTAAGTTAAAAATTTTAGGGATGATTATTGCTATTTTTATTTATTTATTTGTATGTTGCACTTTATTATGATTTAATTCGAAAAGAATAAATTCTGCGCTCTACAAAACCGTTCAAAAGGTAAATTTGATCAATAAGATTTCAAAATTCTACGATCTATTTTTCCTTTAAGAAGTATATTATTTTTTCATTTAAACTAAAAATAAGGTACCGGTACCCAATATGGACAACCTAAAGGAAATGTATTTTTTTTCACTCATGTACAAGTCATAGGAATCAAAAAATATGTGGCCACTATCCTTGGACTATTGACTATCATTATTAAAATTAGCGACCTTGTAATTATTCTGGTTTAATTTAAACGATAAAAACAAAAAAAATGTTGACAAGTGTCCATATAAGGAACTACCTGTCCCTATTAAGGACAGGTGCTTCCTTATTGAATTTCTACACAGTGTGTATGAAAGAACCACATTTCCAAGGGATTTTAGAGGAGAGGGAATAAAAAAAATGTATCTTAAAGTATTCGGAGGAGGAGGAGGGACAGTAAATATCTTCAGAACATGCATTTTAGAAATGGGGGGGGGTCATTCTCGGTTTTTACCCTTCGAAGACCCATGCAAAGCCCCTTAGTTACTAGTAAATATTATGAAATAATATTGTTGGTTTTGCTTAGCTTTATAGCATCTGTCTGCGAATTTACATCTGTTATTACTCAGTCCTCACAGCATGGATAAATAGAAACTTTTTCACCATGGGCAGTAAGTCCCACATAACCCTCATGAATATATCTGCCACATGTAATGCATGGCCGCATGTTTGAAAAAGCAACAATACTGCAAAAGAAGCAGTATCAGCTCTCCTTTGTTGAGGAAGTCATACCATTGGTACCTACGATTTCGCTAACAGATATCCTACTGGCGGGGGGGAGAGCTTCTTTTTATTTTTCTGCAAGGGTTTTTTGGAGGAAGGTTTTGGGTCGATAGATCAAATGGCATCTTGTTGAACAAAGATTTTACCAGTTTGATGCCTTTTCAATTTATTGCTTGGCAACGTTGAATTTTCTTCTTTATTACAGTTGTAGTGGATAATAACAATCGAAAATATGTTTTATTAGCTTTCTAAAATACTCTACTTTTCAACATTTAATGTAATTTTACCGTATCTAATAAGAATTTAAGCTTACAAGTAATTAAGATCAGCACATCTCGAAACAATAAGTTTCCTCCTAAATGGCGAACAGCGCGCTTTTTTATACTTTCCAGCCTTAATTATCTTTCCAACTGCTTTTCTTTGCGAAAATGTTGAGCCATCTCTCGATTAAAATTATTACCTTTAAAAATATTAGGGGTGTCCATATTAAGAGCCCTGTCCATATATGGTACAAATACCTTATACTTAATTGTTCCCTCTCCCTTCTATAAACAGTGAATTGTTAAAATCTTATCCACCAACTTAAAGTACTAAAATCTTTCCCAATAAGCACTTCATAATTCGTTATTTATGAGCAACAAATTAGCCAGTCCATAGTTTAATCATTCCTTGAGCAACAAAAATGCTTTAATTATTATTTAATCAAGCCATATTATAATTACTCATCAACTATAAGAAAATCATAATAATAAATTTGTCTTATTAATTTAAACTTGTAAGATTTACAACAGAATCGATAAAATTACAATCACGTTATAAAAATTCAAACACACACTATAATCTACTATATGCCTTTATAATCATATTAGCTGAGAAACCTGTGGCGTGAACCTAGAGTATCGGACTCCCACACTGAAGATTGTGAGTTCAAACCTCCCATGTGACATATCTTTTTTGCTTCTGTTAATGAATACAGAAGCTTCTAAGTGATTCGATAGAATACAGCACAAGCCCTTTTTTGACGGAATTTTAAATGAAACTGGTATCGATGTCATCAAACTAGTGAGGAAAGTAATTTCATCAATTTGACGAAATATGTGTTAGGAGCCTTTCCCAGGAAACGGTATCGCTAAAAACGAAAAAAAATCGTGAAATCTGAGTATTTATTTCTGAGTGTGTGTGCTACTGAGTGGAATCTCGCATACCATGCCACATTCTAGAAGCCTTCCTAGTTAGTAGTACTTTCACAAAACGGTAAGAAATCAGAAAATAAAAGTTAGTTAAAAAGTTGTAGAGCATTCTAGATTTAGTAAGAAAATACACCTTGTAAGCAATACTGCTAACAACAGAAAGCTTAAGCTGATATATCAATATCTGATACATCTTGTTCAAGATTTCCGAATCTATGATTTCATAAAATTGAATAAAGCTTTTTCCGTGGGTATACCCTAAGTAAATGAGATCCTTAGCCAACATTTCGCAGGATCTTTAATCAGTGAATCCTATTTTAAATATTGGGTTTTTAAGGTTTTACTAAGCAATTTCAATGGAGTTAGCACTTTTTCTCAGATATCATTTCATGAAAAATTTTAACATACAGCACATTTCGTATTACATTTCACTATATTTGAATTATAGGCGAAAGTTTTTTAATAAAGTGAACCCAGTTATGGAAGTTTAGCCTATTTAAAAGGTTCTACTAGTCGGAGTTTGATGAAAAATACATTCTTATTTTATAAGGAATAAAATTTAACATATTATATAGCGTTAGAATTTTTTTTCAAATCTTACTCTAATTGATTTACTAAAATAGTCTATCCTTAATAGTTCAAATTTTATTTGTCTTTTTTGAGCCCATAAAATGCAAAAACAAATGCGTTCATATTATATTCTGCATTGCTGAAGGACACCATATAAATGTTCATATGCTTTAAAACTCAAGATCAAATTTATTGATGTATTTCACTTTATTCAACGTTCCTTTGGTGAAATCGATCAGCGTACTGGGCAAAGTCTGCTAGTTTATAATAAAACGACAATAATTAATGGTCTAAAAAACTTATCAATTCGTGTGTTTATAATAGTGTTTATAATACCATTTAATGATATAGGTGAATTTTTCTTTCGCATTATTCAACACAGAGCTCCAGGGATCGTACGAGTGATCAATTTTTAATTTTAATATTATTTATGATACGCAAAATCCACAGCAATAGAAAAAATACCATTATTTTGCAAAGGAAATTCAAAGTATGTTCCACTTGTGAAAAGCATTTAATTGTTTATAAATTGTGGTAGTGTACAATAAACTTTTTTATCGCAATGGCTCCTCTTACATATAAGATTTATCTATTATGATTTCTAATACCGACAGTTCTTCTTTTGTTCTTTTTGTTCTTAATTCGTGGTCTTAATTCTGGATTATGTTCTTAATTCTGGGAATTACCTTTTGAAATAAAAATAATGATAATAATTTTCCCCCAAAACCTTAAAATATTTCGTAAACGTAAACAATGACAATTGTGACAATTGAAAAAAACACAACTGTGCCGCAGCACACGGTTCTAATGACTTACCGCCGAATTGTTAGTTCACTAGAGGTGAAAATAAAGAGACAAGAATAAGTTACAGTCAACTTGCTATTTATTGTTCCGAAAATAATTTTATTGTTTTACAGTGCTATATAAAGCCTCAATTTTTTCCCATCAGTTGTAAAATTTATTTATTTAATATTCTATCAAAATTATTGATGGACACATTTCATACGTATTTATTTTTCAGTAAAATAAAATTTCAACGTCTGATATGCTGCATCTTTAGCAGGTTATTAGAACACACGAATTTAAAACGTAGCATGGCTAACTGTCTTTGCAGACACTACAAATCCTGAACACACAAAAATAAACTTATTTTAGAACACTTTTTGTTACCAATTTTACCACACATTAATGTGTTCTGAATGAGAAAACGTAATATACAAGATGTTTTTTATGTTGTAATGGTGTTACTTATACATTTCCAAAGTGTTTCTGTCTAGAAATGTGTTCGAAAAATAGTGTTGTTAATTGTGTTGAAATTGTGTTGTAGTGAATAGTGTTGATGAAAATATTTTCATACAATAATGTTGAGCTGCAAAATATTTTGTCACCAAATTAAAAACACAGGTAAACACCACACAATTTAGAACACTATAAAACAACACATGTAAAATACTATCAAACCCCTTTCAAAAGGGTAACGTTAAAATTACACAATTCTAAAAAGAAAATAAAAGACACTATGCGTTATAGAAAAAATATGCAGGAGATTAGTGTGTGAGTTGACTAATTTTAACAATAAAATTACTCAACGAACATAACTGCATTTCTGGAAAAATCATGTAATTTTTAACAACACTTTTTACACTTTTTTTTCCTGACGCAACACATTCGCGACACATTCACAAAACAATAAAAAAGATTTTAGTTAAAAGTGTAAATTAGTATGTTCAGTTAGTATTGGAAAAGTGATTAACGAATTTTCAGTGTACCATTTAAATGTTATTTTGCATTATTCGTGTTTGATAAATAGAAATGGACACTATCCATTACCAATAATATGTTTGCCATTTTTTATAAGCTTTTAAAATAGGTTTTAAACTCTAATAAAAGAAATCCTGATATACATTTTTAACTTTTAAAATATTAATATACGATGCATTTAAAAGCCAATTTTTGAGAGATATAAAAATTGCAAATGCTGTTGAAAATCTTCTATATCAAGTAAAGCTTAGAAGAAAAAATTAAAACACTCTAAATATTACAGAATTTTTCTATTTCTAAAATAAAAGTTTTCACTAAGACATAGCTTTCGCTTAAATATATAGATGAGGATTATTCAAATAAATGCAAATGAAAATGGCTTGAAAAGTCGAATGGAGTTTTTACATCGCTGAATATTCATGAGCATTACGACGCATTTCTAAAATGTAAAAATAAACAACGTCCATAAAATATGATTTTTATTGTTTTCACAGGAGAGAGTTTTTCTGTATATTTTGAATTTCAAATAAAAGAACGCACTTTGAAAAAGTATTTGTTTTGTGTATGAAAAATGCAACTAACACCGGTAGTAAAGTTATCAGTATAATGCTAACAAAACGAACAGTGATGACAAACAAGTTTATTTGCTTACCAAATTTCGAGATGACTAAAGTTATAAGAAAATGAAATGTCCGTTTACCTCTATGGGGTATGATGCGCATATCAGGAAATATACACTGGAAAAGCACTATATTTCTCCTAAACTTCAAAAACAACATTTTCAAAACTGAGTAAAAAATTCTCAAATCCGTGTATGTCACACAGTCAGCATAACTACAAATCAAAATTACTCAATTTTGGATGTCGCATATACTCATTTTTTAAAACTAGGACATACTCAAATATAAACATATTATGTTTTATTCTTGAATATGAGCATGTTTTTTGAAATCAGTACACTGTAAAAAAATCTGCAAAGATACTAAAATTTCAAAAATATGCATTAAAGTATTTAATTGCTATAAAGGACGTTAAATACTAATAAAAACATTAAAAGATCTTAATAATTTTACATGTCATTTTTGTCATTTTCCATCTTTGTGTTTATTTGTATTTTCTTTTTTTCTGATGATGATTGAGTAAATTCAATCGATACATGTAAAATTATTAAGATCTTTTAATGTTTTTATTAGTATTTAACGTCCTTTATAGCAATTAAATACTTTAATGCATATTTTTGAAATGTTTTTAATGGACGTATATGAAAACTTCTATTTATAATTAATAAGATACTAAAAGTTTTCTAGGAAACTGCGATTCTTAGAACTTTTTATATAACGGCAACAGCGAAAATCATGCAATAAATACAGATTTACACCGAAAACAAAAAAAAAATCTGTATGGTTACTGAGAAATTTTTAGGAAACTGGGATTTCAAGAATTTTTCATGTAACTGCAACTCAGGTTATGGATAAAATTTTAGTGAGATAACTGTAATTTTAGTAGTCTCGTTTGTAAAGCTACAGATTTCTCTAGCTTTACAAAAACTAGTTATGTAGATTTACATATTTTCCTATATAGTCTACAGATAAAACGTTAGTAACCATGCAGATTTCGGCAACTCTACATCTGTAGGATTACAGATTTTTTTTACAGTGCATGTGCATTTTTCAAATTTGTATAATTTTTTTTCGGAGCCATTTTGACTATGTGACATACTCAGATTTGTGAATTTGTTACTTAGCTTTGAAAAACCTGTATACGCGACATGGTGCATAGTGCATGGTGCACTAGTCTAATAAGAGCTTACAGAAATTAAGATCGCAAACAATAAAAATAGGATGAATTTTTCAAAACAACAAAATTAATCACCTATTTGTAAATATTTCAATAAAATCTAGTAAATTCCACATGCAAAGTCTTTCAATAAAGAATTCGTCCATTTTAGAGTTTCGAATGTGAACTCTACGTTACTGAGATCACATAAGCTTTATGATTAGAAGATTTTGAGTATTCTTCCGTGATTGCAATAAAAAAGTACTTCGCCGCATTTTATATTATAAAAGTTTAATAGAAGGTACATTTCGTTCGAAATGACAGCAAATAAAATAATATCAATAAATTCAATTAACCTGGTGGCATTTACTACATTTAACAAATAAAAAGTAATTTTGTTTGAAAATGAGTATTTCCAGTTGTTCAGAATTGAAAAAATTTCGTCGTCATATTTGAGAGAATAAGTTTCATAGGAAACAATTCAAAAGAAAAGCAAAAATACTGGATGGATATTTGTGAAAGTTTTCACAAACAGTGTGATACAATTTATTTCACCTTACAGTTTTTTTCTGTGATTAAATTGTAAATTCTAACATTGTATATTCAAGAAAAAAGTAATACTTTTTTTTGTAAAACTTCTATGAAAAGGATGGGTTTTCAAATGAGTTTAGGCTGGCCGTAGAAAACACTCTATCAGGCTTACATCTTGGAGCTACGGTCATGATTTCTCTTTCCCTTTTCACTTTTAAAGGCACACTTAAATTTTCTAAGCATTTTCGTGGACGTTTCATTTATCACAGTTCTCGCAAAAATAAACATTTGTTTTATTTACGTATGTTGTGAGAGTTACGTACTTTGGAGAAGCATCACTTGTGAAGATTTTTGCGTGCATTGTGATACAACTTATTTTACAGCTGCCTAATTTAAAGATGACGAAGTCAACTGACATTAGTAAAATATTTTAAATATTTTAATTTTAAGTTAAACATTTAAATTTTCTAAGCATCTTCGTGCATCTAAACATCTATCAAAATTTTCGTAAAAAGAAATTTTTTTTTTATTATTTATATATGTACAGTACTGTACACTGAAAGGGCATAAACACTGTGTGAGGGAGTGACCTTTGTAATAAAGGCACTCTAGCATTTTTGAGATCGTGACGTCAATGATTTAACATGCGTAAGCGTGAAAGCGACATCTATCCTCTCTTTTACTTTAACTTTCTAGAGCGTGTGTGTCTTTCTCGGATTCTACAGTTATGTCGCGGTTAGGAGTAATAGGTAAATTTGTAGTATCTCAGTTTGCAGCATATAAAATCTTGGAGTTTGAGTGTGTGTAGAGTGTCTAAGCGGCCTTGGCCGACTAGGTGAGTCTCTGGCGACGTTAGCCAGCTAGGTGTGTCGAACGGTATTAGCCAGCTAGTGGCGTCCAGCAGTGTGTGTCTGGCGGCATTGGCCAGCTAGTAGTGAATATAGAGCGAGCGATATCAAGAATTAGCGAGCCTCCAGTGAGTTGACAAGGAGTTTTGGAATTCGATTCGAGAAGTTGGCCGGTGGTAAGAAGTTAATAGTAATTACGTTGATTGTTTCAAAGTTAATAAAGAATATATATACAGCCACGGGCTGTCTAATAAAGTTTTATCTAGCAGCTTAGCTGACGTTAAAGGAGAAGTAATCTGAAGTGCCCCGATTGAGTTAGTGCCGGAGCTGTGAGTATGAGTTTAATCTCTTAGTATTGTTATCAGTCGTTAAAATTACAGACTGCTCCACTCCCCTTGAGCCCTTATCGTTTTAAATAAACTGTTTTTACCTTATGTTCTGAGTTATGTCTGCATTCAACACCCAGTGCGAGCACCCAACCGTTACAACTGTATGGATATTTGTGAAATTTTTCTTATACAGTATATTCGAAATTATTTCACAGCCTTCAAATTTAAAAATAACCTTGGTACAGTATTCCAGTCGAAGTTTAATTTTTAGAGCCAATTTTTAGAACTTTCCAACAAAGTTGAAAAGTGCTTATGCATTCGGTTTATCTGTTCGTCTGACCGGATGGCCGACTGTCCGCGCTCTATCTCCCGTAAACATACTCGAATTGTCATGGAATTTTTGGACGTTATGGAGGTTTAATCCAGCACGAACCCTATTGAAAACGAAGTTTCTACCATCATTAGTTTAATTACAGGGACAGTAAAAATTTTTCAAATTGCGAATTTTCAAATTTTTAAATTACGAACTATGGGGAAAAATCGTTTCAAATGAATTTTATAAATGTTACACACTTTCAAACATATAAAAATTTATATGCATCTGTGAGGTGCACTAAAATATGAATTCTATAAAGTATGCGGCGAAAATACAGATAGTATTCATTTACAGGGCCACACAAAAGAGTTGTATTACATAATGGTAAAGAAGGAATGGTGTGCGACATATTTTCAATATAATAACCCTTAACTACTGTGACAAAAATTGTCCCATAACTGCTGTGAGCGGTCTCTCAGACCGCTAAATCGAAATATGAACAAAATATCAACTAAGTGGTAAAAAATTGTTCGCTTACCAATACATATCTACTTAATTGATTTATAAATCATCTTTCGAAACTTTAAGTTGATTTTTGAAGACTGAAGACAGGTATCCTGTTATATGAGAATAGTAAGGGGAAGCGAATCATTGTGAAAATCGAGGAAAAGAAATATGTAATTTTAAACTCATCTATTAACTGTTGTAAAAAATGTACTTTCTTTGTGAAAAATGTATGAATATCTAATAAAAGTATAGTTAAAATATAAAAATTAGATTATATTCCAAAAAAATATATCGTCATAGAAATAGAAAACGCAAAGTTTACATACCTACATATTGTTTTTATATGGAGCTAAATACATGAGAATTTATACATCATTATAGGAATTAAAAAAAAAAAGTACCTTACTACACAGCAGAAAATGTCGAGTTACAGCCATTGCATAAAATTTTCGTACATTGAAGGCAGATTGGATCTTTACAATCAATGCACTGATAGATTGTTTTCCTTTTTTTACTTGGGGGACATCTTCTACATGTTTTTCTATATCTGACCAATTTTTTACAAGCTCCTCAATTTAATTTTGTATGAGGAACACAGGACGTTTTCTCGAAAAATTACATTCCATTTTTTCCATAATATCATAAAAAGCATAAAATTATCCGCAAAATAAAAATATCCTTCTCGGACAAAAACAGTTTCACAACTACTGTGAGCGGTATGTCAGACCGCTCCCCCAAGAAAAGAGTAAAAAAAAAAAAAAAAAAAAAAAAAAAAAAAAATTAGCTAGCTGAATGACAAGCGGAATGTGACCTTGGGGGTCCGTTTCAGGAAGGTAGAAGAAAGGGTGAGGATCATTATCTATTTTGAGGGGAGGAAATGAATGCGGGAAAATATGCAGAGGTCTGACAGACCGCTCACAGTAGTTATGGGTTAAACCGTTTCATGCATAATAAAATTGATGTGTGTCACTGATGCATAATATAAATTACACGAATTGTACGATACTGTCTTGCATAATATGAAGTACATTGTATTTACAGGGACACATTAAAAGTTGTATATTCTTCTATAAGGAAAATATTTAAAAGTTGTATATTCTTTTCGAAATACTGTACATTTATCCAATATGGCTGGTGGATGGATGAAATGCATCTCAAGTATGATATGCGCGTTTAAGTTTCATTAAATATATACACATTATATGATGTGTATAAATATTATAGTTGATATACAAGGCTACCGAAAAGAGTTCGCCAATGTTACTGAATATGAGCGCGAATTACTTAAAGGTGGTTTTTAAATACGATATGCCTTTTTATGCTGAACTGCATTCAGTCTACTATTAAATAAATGCAAATATAAATAAAATCATATACAGGGCTACGCAAAAAATTGGATACATGGATGCCTATGAATGATAATTTGTGAGAATGTGATTTCAGTTGTTTTAAGATTTTTTAATTTAAAATAAATCTTAGCTTAATGCTGACGTGTATTAAAGGTACAAGGTAAACTACAAGGCTGAACAAAAGTACTCAAGTATGTTTCCATCTATTAGTATAAATTGCTGAAAAAGAAGTTTCAAGCTACTGGATTTCAAGCAACATTTTCTTACTAAAATAAATTTCCCCATTATATTGTAGGTATATCAATTGACAGATCAAAATACAAGGCTTTTCAGAAGTATTGGAATGCATATTTGACTATCTTTGGCTATATGCCCTTACTTCCCTAAATAACGAAGTTTTGTTAAAGATTATATGAATTGTTGGAAAGTGCTTCATAATCTATACTTAACGCATGATTTTTCTTACTTGTTAATTTTCTACCCATCTTCATTGACGTCTTCTCTATGGTATTAAAGGTACAAGGTAAACTACAAGGCTGAACAAAAGTACTCAAGTATGTTTCCATCTATTAGTATAAATTGCTGAAAAAGAAGTTCCATTCCTTTATCCCTAGTCAAATCCTTTATCCTTATACATTTTTTTTATTTATGTATGTCGGGACACAAATCTATAAATTTCAATGTGCTTACCTCTGGGCGGTTATTTATGAAAGATTCACATACAGTGTGTTACAACTTACTTCACAGCTGTAAAATTTAGTAATAACGCAGTTAAGAAAAGTGAATTGCCTTTTTTAATGCAACTGAGCCATTCAGTATTTGGTTCACAACCGAATGTATTTAAATTAACTGTCAAAATGTCATTAGTTCAAAATATTTAAGTATAAAAGTATTTATAATGACTTCGTGGATACAAAAAAGAGACATTTGGACGAAGTCTGCCCATTGGTCAGTTATTGATGACTTTTGTCTTGAGTGAAACAACTTTTTAAGCGAATTGCACTTTAGAAAAAACTGATTTGATCAAAAGCAGAAGAATTTTGCATGCTAATATCGCTAAACTACTGATACATTCGTTTAAGCGAACTTGGCTAGATAGTATCATTATGTTCTCTTGTCTTCCTTCGTAAAAATATAATACATTTCAATACTTTGATTAAGCCTCTAAATCTGATTATTACTCTTTATATACGCCAGTATTCGCATTAAAAAGGCTATTTTGTCTTAGTCGGTTACAGCGATGGAGTAAAAGGACGCATATCATTATCAATTGAATTTCATTTTTATATCCACAAATTTATAGGCATTTTATTAAATTTTAAATTGTTCTGCTAAATGGAAATATTTTAGTATGTTATATGTATAAGCTCTATAGTTAGCACTCATAGATAAACCTTTTTTTAATTTCACAATTATCTTTACAAAATGTGCTATTTTTATACTTTCAAGATGTGCTCGTGATACATAAGCTCCATCATATCAAGAGCGAAAATATAATTAGCATTATAGAAAAAATCAGTAAACCTTATTCAAATTTTTTAATTCTTTTTTTTAATTATGGTTTGCTTTATTTTGTGATACATTATGTAAGATCTTATAATAAAGCAAAACCGAAATTAAACTTCATTAAACATTTGTTTCAGCTTATTAAATTTCAAATTATATTTGTTCAATATATGCCTTGATTTAGAATGTGCTGCAAAATGTTTCAATGGAAAATACAATAAAATAATTAAATTTTCAAACTAATAAAAAATATCCTGCGTAGTAAATATTAAAATATCCTGAATTAAAATATGTAAATAAACCCAGTTTTTTAATTAAATAAGTTCTCTATGCTTATTCATAGGTTCCAAATTCACGGTTTTCAAATAAAAGAATTCATTTAAAAGTATGCAAACATTTACAAGATATTCTTAAAATGTGTTTCATTAGAATGGTATTTATTTTTGCGAATTGTTCTGTTCTGTTAATAAAAGATCTAGAATTATATTAAATTAAGAATACGCAAAAAATAAATCACAAAAAATGCACTGCATTTTAAAGGAAATCTTCGAAAATAAATCCGACCTGAAATGATAAAAATTCTGTAATTTCAAAAAATATTGAAAAGAGTGTATACAAGATGGCGAAATTGGAGAAAAGAGAAGAAAGGTTTATAACATGAAAGAGTTTTCTGAAAATTTTCCATAGATATGTGACAATATAGGGTCCAAAAAAAGTTCAAGTTTACTCCTCATTGGGGAATTTAATTTTTATTCCCAGAATGCACCAGGAAAAACGTGTCTTCCTCTTTAAAATGGTTATATTTTATAAATAATATTTACAGGATAATTCCATCAAAAAACACATCTAATGCGATATTTATAGTCGAAATAGCTACGATCGAAAAAATTCACCCCCTTATCGCTCCCTTCCCCCCCCCCCTCCTGAAATTCAACTCCAGGAGGAGAAAGATTCGTAAAATGAAAGAGAGGTGCGAAAACATTCCCATGATATATATATAGCATCACGGGTCTAAACAAAAGTTTGAAATTTACAT
Organism: Maratus speculifer; assembly: GCA_964019185.1. Lineage (NCBI taxonomy): Eukaryota > Metazoa > Arthropoda > Arachnida > Araneae > Salticidae > Maratus > Maratus speculifer. The sequence continues at coordinate 229,255,307 of OZ025292.1, forward strand.
GTCACCCGTGAGTTTACTCTTTTTCCCCAGAATACACCTAAAAATGACGCAGTCCCCACTATAAAATCTTTACATTTAATAAATAATATTTACCGGAGAGTTCCACAAAAAAATCCAGATCTAGAATGATATTTATTGTGGAAATAACTAAGATTTAAAAAATTTACCCTCTTATCGCTAACCCCCCCCCCCCCCTGGGAGGAGGATTCAACTCCAGGAGGTAACTCATTCAATTCAACTCCAGGAGGTAACGCAACTCGTAAAATGAAAGCGAGGTCCGAAAATTTTCCGATGGTATATATATAACATGACGGGTTCAAAAAATAGTTTCAAATTTACATGTCACCCTTGGGTTTACTCATTTTCCCCAGAATACACCTAAAAATGACACATCTCCCACTTTAAAATCTTTATATTTAATTAATAAATAATATTTACCAGAAAGTTTCATAAAAAAAAATCACATCAAAAATAACATTTATTGTCGAAATAGCTACGATTAAAAATATTCCCCCCCTCATAGCTCCACCTCCTTCTCCTTAAAATTCTACTCCTAAAGGAGAAAGATTCATAATATGAATGGTTAAAAGAGCTTTCGTATGTGCCTCTCATTTCAGCAAATCTCATCTCGATAAACTCAGGCTTCTCGAGAAACTCGTTCGTTCGCGATGAAAATCTACATCGATGACATTTCATGTTTATCTAAGGACTTTAAGCTTCGCGATGAATTTCTACCTCGATAAATGCAGCATTTCAAGCGCTTGTGGTTTCCCGATGAATGCATTTTTCGATAATAATGATTTTCATTCTCGCTGAGAATAGAGATGAGAAGATTTATCGAGAAGAGTTTCATCGATGAAGCTTTGTGAAATAAAAGGTTTATCGAGAAACTAGGTACAGAAAGAAGCATGAGAATATGACACTAAATTGTGAAATGAAGACCTATTTTTCAAAGTTTCTCGTATTTTAGCCCTGCCAATCTGTCACGTACCTAGAACCCCCAATAAATATTACTATTTATTAAAAAATTTTCAAACTGGGGGCTGGAGAGAGGCCGAACATATGTTTAAAACCGTAGCGATTTCTACAATACCTATCATTTTAAGTGTGGTTTTTTGATCAAACTATTCGGTAAATATTATTTATCAAATGTAAAAAAAATAATGTGCGGGCCGCAGAAATTTGGGGGCAAAAGGGTGAACCCACGAGTTGGGGGGAAAGGGACGATTTTCACTTTTTTAAACCCATCATGAGGTATATCATCTTGAAGATCTCGAATTACTCTTTAATATTATGATACTTTCTCCCCCCACTCCCGAATTTTGTTCCCACTGTATCGAGAGAGGCAGTTTTCGAAACTTTTTGAGTTTTTATCATTTTAGATCGCATTTTTGAAGTGAAAACGTTTTTAGACGCGTTGGGCATTTTTTTAGATTGGGAAAAAAGCCATTGAACTCGTCACATTGTTACCGTAATTTAGACGGATTGTTTTAAAATCCTCTCTTTGAGTGCCTCTTCCAGGAGGAAGGAGTCTGACCCCCTCCCCCCCAACATACACCTTAAAATATCTCTACCAATTTTAATTAAAAAAATTAAGCTACATGGCGCTCCCGGAGCTGTGGACCCCCTCTGTCAGTTATTCACCTAATTTTGCTCATCTCTTTAATACTTCATTTCAATTTTTAAAATGCTATAACTTTGCTACTATGAGAGCTACAGCGTAGAGAAAAATTATAGCATAGCTAACTTTTCTTCACCGCTCTTTTGCAGTTTTTTGATTTCCCCCATAGCACCGGATTTTTCGGGGGAGGGCAGGGGGGCCGTTTCTCATTTTTATATATATAATATGTCTATTGAAAGCTTATGCTTCATGCATTACAAATCTACCATGAAAATTTTTCAACAATCATTCTGGGTCACGTCACGGACCCGTAATGGGTTGAAATTTAATTTTCTGAAACTTCTTCGAGGTTTTCGCCAAACTGACATCTGAAAAAAATTATGCCAATGTGGTGTGAAAGATATCTGTGATATATAAATATTGTACAGTGCTGCTAGGACTCTGACCTCCTCTCGCGTGTAGGCGTTAATTTACCGCAGGTACTTAGTCCTTGTATTTCCTGCACAATAAAATATTTTCTGGCGATTAAAAAATACACACGCACTTGTTCAAGTTCTCACTTCTGTTGGCACTCCCGAAGTGCCACTATTTTTTAAAAATATTTATAATATATGGATTTAGAAAAGCAGGAAGTTGTAGTTTGGCTATGACCACTTATTGATGTTATGTACCTAGATCTTATATATCCCCCCCCACTTCGCTACCATGGAGGGGAGGGGCAACTTTCAAATTTAGCCGAGACCCCTCATGTGATACATTGTTGGAAAGGGCTTTGACTATTACTCATGTTATGCACCTACCACAGCCATTCAACGCATTTTGACCACCACAGGGGACACATTTATAAATTTACCCATATCTCCTCATGTGCCATATCATTAGAAAAGTCTGTTACTACTTTCTCATATTATGCACCACCCGCAGACCTCCCCTCACTTTGCCCCTCCCGGGGACCATTCTCATAAATTTACCCAAGACCCATCTTGTGGCATATTGTCAGAAAGGCCTGTGACCACTTTTCATGTTATGCAATTTCTTTGCCCCTCCCCCATTTGCGCTCTAGAGAGGACATTTATGTAAATTAAAATCGATACGTCTGTGGTGGCATATGATTGGAAAGCTTGTACCACTTATTGATGTTATACGCCTTCGGCGAATCTCACTCCACCTTTCCCTCTTTTGGGAACTTTTCTAAATTTTTCCAATACTCCTCATGTGATACATAGTTGGAAATCAGTATGAACACTTATTCATATTATGCAGCTCCTATGCCCTTTTCACACCTTTCACACCTCTAAAGATCCGGTCAGAGGCTCATTCAGTTCGAGGATTTTTTTCCTTTTCTTGTTTACAAGATGTTGTTTTGCTCGCACACCGTGTTTGGTATATGATGCCTTATACAACAATGACCCTGTTCGAGATTTTGCATTACAAAATTGCGTATAAATTAGAGACACAAATGAAAGGAGGGGCTCACTAGCGAGTGAATCCATCGTGTCTTTATTAACACCGACTCATTCACCTGCAGATGATTCTTGATAAAATCGAATACTATATGGTATAAAAGCAATTGCAAACTGGAGTCATCGAGAAACATTTTACACAATCGAAAGTCATCGAGATGTTCATACAATCGAGAAAATCGAGAAAAACTTCTCGTTATTGCCCATCACTAGTCAGGATATACATAATGACATGTGCGGTGCACTCTGTGTACATTTGGCTTTTATTTTTAGATAACATGATATTATATGCTATCTATTTTATTCTATATATTTGTGTAGTGCAGGGGTTTCCTACCTATTATTCCCCTACTTACAACGAAATCATCATTAAAATAACGATTATCCTCCCCTCCCTATTTTACTCAATCATATTCTGAATTATATTCATCTTATTATTTAAAAAGTGAACTATATTCTATTAAAGAAGCATAGCAGAGTTTTAACAATACTTATTCATTTAAATTTTTTTAACTTATCAAAGAAATCAATGTATTGTCATGTAAGTGATTTTAACCCTTTCGGGTTCGATTTTTTTTTTTTTTTTGTTTGTTTAAACATGAAAAAGTATTACTCTGAAAGGCAAAAATTAAGTTTTATTTACATTATTTACTTGTGTATAAGGCGCACCCCTACTTTACAAGTAAAAATGGCGATTTCTTAAAATCTCGTGTATAAGGCGCGCCATAAATTTGATACGCTGAAGAAGAATGAACAAAAAAATTTCACTTAAAAAAAAAAAAAAGTCGAAAGAAATATTACACTAGACTAGAAAACAAGACGAAACTGCATTTTTAGACCTCGGGTTGATAGAGAATGACGGGAAATAGGAATGAGTGACGGTAAAGAGAATTGCTAATTAGCGTTTAGATAATGTCACTAGCTCTGTTGTATAAAAACTGCAAGGAGGGAAATAAATATGCAGTAATACTTCAATTAAGTAACATTTTCCGAATTTTAATATCTTCTTTGAATAATTTCTTGTTTCATATGTATATAGTTCGACTGCATCCAACAGTAAGAAATTATTCCGTGTATAAGGCGCACTAAGGAGTTTTGCCCTATTTTTTTTTTTTTTTTTTTTTTAAGTGCGCCTTATACACGAGTAAATACGGTAATTATTTAAGGAGTTACATTATGTAGTATTAATAGTACAGTGGTCTTTCGAGGAAGAAACTGTCATTTATGGTTCTATTTTGGTCATTATATTATGGTCATTTTGGTTTTCTATTATTAGTACAATACGCTGAAAAAGATAAACGTAGTGCAATTTCAAATCGCAATTTTGAAAGATATATGAAAAATGTAAAAGATATATTATAAAGTTATGAAATAAAAGTATATAATTCCCAATAGTTGGCACTCTATTTATACTTCTAAATAGAAAAAAAGGGTAAAAATTGCGAAATTGCAAAATAAATAAATATAAAAAAAAATTGATTTTTTGGTATACTTTGGTGATTTCTCTTATTTGGTATGGAAAATTTTGAAGCAACTTTTGTCACCATCGAAGCATAAGTAGACATTGCATTTTTCAAAAAAAGATGTTTTTCTAAAGTTCGATCCTCTTAATTTGTGCACCTTTGTTGCACCTTGCTTCTCTCTGTCATATTGCCAGTATTATCATACCTTACATCCTTAATTGGGCGAAATGATGGTCTCAACGTTTTTAAAATAAGGAATAGCCATGATGGATAAATTATCTGGACAACAACGTTTCACGGAGATTGTAGTTTGGTTTTTAAAGCCAGCGCTTTCAACTGATTTTCAACTGTTTTTAACAAATTATAGGCTAATAATATTGCATAACAGTATCATTTTACAAAAGACGCATAAATATTGTTATAAAACAAAAATACTCAACTTAAGTTTCTACAAATTTCATTTCTAAAAATTAATAAATACAATGTGTATTATGGAAAAATTAATTCCTTTAATGATCACTGTACTACTAATAGTACACATATTCAAAGATTGATAAATCGTAAACTTTCAATGATTTTGATTACAAAAATGACATCAAACATTAGCTACAATAACTTAGTTTACGAAAATAATTTCAAATAATAATTCTAATTATTTATAATATCAATAATGAGAGCAATTTCAAAACAATTCCCTGCTTGACGTGCATTTCAAGTTTCATCCATCTTAAATGAGTGTTTCTGGACTTGTAGGGCTCTCTTTTAGTGAAAAAATTAAGTACATGCTTTCAAGGGAAGTCTTTAAAATAGAATATGAGGCTCTTTGAAAACAATTATTAAATACTGGAAAAATTATGCTAGTTGAAAGATGATGTACTATTAGTAGTACACCAGACCCGAAAGGGTTAAATTAATTATATATTTGAAGCGGTACACCTTCACTTTTATGCTAAAAAGAAATTTGTTTTTTACCAACTTCCCTGAATATTTAACAAATGTATTATACTGTACACATTTTAATATTCTTAAAATACTTGAAGAAACTCTTATATTTAGCATTAAAATTGATAACATTGACACTGTTATCCCTCTGGTGTGTGTAGATTAAAGCGCCATTTGCACTCATGCATTATTATACAAAAAATGGTTGTTAATGTGTCATGTATCAACCATTAAAGTTTATATTACGAATTTAGAATCACCATGTATAAGTGGTTATAATGCAAAGTTTCAGTTACACAGGACTATATTTATATTCTAAAAATAATAATAAACACTTTATATTTTATTTTTCTTGAAAATGTTTTATACGAATATGAAACGATTTTTGTTATGAAAAAGTGGTGCTAAGTAGCTTAAAAAAATATTCGCCTATGATTGAATTTTTAGGATACTCCCACATACACTATATTGCCAAAGGTGACCGGCCACTTGCGATTTTAGACATTTTGTTAAATATCTAAAAAATATATATCAGGAATTATCCTGAAACTCTAAGTCTGTAAACATAATAGTACAGCTCATACATTTCTGTGAAGATTTTTTCCCAAAAATCCATAGGGGACCGTCAACAAGTTGAAAAAGAGCAAATATCTTTTGTATTAATTTTTCAGAATGAATCCCGCAAAAGCGTTAATACTGTAGATTATGATTAAGTGTCTTATTGTTATAAACTGTGTTCATTTTTATGCGGACAGCATGTACACTTGTAGAGAAATTAAGGTTTTTCTAAAAACAGCCCCGAATTTTTAAATTTTTTTGCTTATAATTTCCTGAGTTCTTAATGTAAAATATTGTTCTTTTCCGAAAATATGACAAACAACATTGCCCACAATGCCCTGTGATTAGAATTAAAAATGCACGAAAAATGAGGAGATTTACTTAATAATTTTTCACTGCGCATACGTCAACGATATCAAAATTTAATTTGCATAATGTGTTAGCTAAATGTATAAAGCAACTTTTGTAAATGTCTCAAAAACGTAGCTTGAAAATTCTGAAAGTGGCCATCGGTAGAATAAGCTCAGAATCCGTTGTTCCCAAAATAAAGCAAAATAAATAAATAAATAAATAAATAAATAAAAATAAAACAGGGGTTGTATTCAAATATAGTAGTACATGCCATACTGTGTATTTTATATTGGCACTAATCAATAGATAAATGGATACAATCTCTCATCTTTTTGCTTCATTTTGGGAATAACGAATTTCAAGCTTATTCTGCCGACGATCCTATTGGTAGAATCCTTGGGATGGAAGAACATTTGCGAGAGAAACTGAAAAATACTGCAAGAATTTGTTACTGATTAATTTTATTTATTAATTTTACTTACAAATGGTGGATTAAATACAATCATTATGCCCTGTTGAAAATAATTCATTACAAATTGACCTTTGTGCAATAATTTAACTTGTTATATTATTGAACAGGTCTGTTTTAATAGTTTTTAGTCCACAACGGGGTAAATTAGCAGTGAGTTCCTAAATAAATCTCGAGATAGGTGGATTGTAAGGGATGGACCTACACTCGGTCCCCCGCGTTCTCCAGATATTACTTCTCTGAGTTATACAGAGTGAGCTATGCAGACCGTTCTCTGCTATATGAAGTATATTTTAACGCATCTCAGCGGCGCACATCAATTTCAATGTGTTTAAAAGTGTAACACTATTAAAACATTCAGCAAATGATTGTTCCCGTAGGCCATAACGTAACAGAATTTTTTTGCGTGATCCTGTAAACGAACTATAAATGCTACACACTTCATTTTAAGTTCTGAACATACCACAGTATATATAAATAAGTTGTATCCTCTACATGACAATCCGAGATTATTTACGGGCATAGGAACAGGACGGTAGATAAACTGAGTTCATAAAAACTGTTTTAGAAAGTGTTTAAAAGATTTGAGTTTTTATCAAGATTTAATAATAATTCTCAGTTTTGTGACTCTAGAGTTTTGCATAAAGGGACTAATTTTTTTTTTGCTCTTTTTCTTTTAAAATGTAACGTATAGTACTTGTTATTACGCGATATTGCCATAGAGGACATTGCCATCAACAATTTGACAAACCTTTGCTTGCGATTCTTTTAATGTAAAATTTTGTAACTAATAATGCTTTAACAGAATGCTAATATGAAATGTCTTTATGCTTTTTTATTAGACTCACTAAAATTTTAACGTAAGATACATTATAAAAAGTATAAAAAGTATATAAAATTCTGCAAGTGTTACTTAATGTTTCGCTATAGAACTTTGTAAAGATTTAAAAAAGAAGTTAAGCGCTATGAATATAACGGAAATTTTATTTCTAAGATATAAAGGCTTTTAAGATTAGATTTCTCTTAAATATATAGATACAATTTATTCAAATAAATGCAGAATTAAAATTTCGTCAAAAGTAGAACGTCATTTTTGCTCTGATGAATATTCATGGGCATTCCACACGCTTGCAATGAGAAAAAAAATAAACAGCTTATATAAATTTTATTTTATTTTTGTTACTTTTGTTGCAATGAATTAAGCTTTTAAAAATACAGAAACAATGTATTTATAATATATTTAGCGTTTTTTTAGAAATTTTTTTTTCTTATAATAGGGGAATAGGGGATTTCTTATAATAGGGGATTTTTTTCTCTTTGCGAACTGCAAATGCCACCCACAACCAGGTTTCTGCAAGATTTAACCGAATTTTATATTGTTCTGTGTTACATAGAGAGAAATAGAAAAAGATAAAATGTATGCAAGTATAGAAAATTCATTGTAATTGAATGATAAATATTGTTTGGAGAAACAGGTGCATGAAACAAAAAAGAAGAAAATCTATTTTAATTTAATAAAACTTCATTTTCTTCTCCTTTTCAAAATAAGGTACCCTGGGGTAATAACGCCAGGCGGGGTAATAACGCCAAGTGCTTATATTTTGCATAATTATGAAATAATCAGGTAAATGACACCCGTGTGCTCTGCGCAGAAGGGTTTTGAGTCATATAAATCGTAAAAAACAGCTTCAAGTTAATTTGTTTCATTTTTAGGTCTTAGTGTTTTTACAAACAACTAAAATTAACGCTTGATCTAAAATTTGCGAGATACGTTTTGTGATGTGAAGACTATCTTTTTATCCGGAAATATTTTGTTAATTACATAAATTTGTAGTGCATTTCATGTACTTTTAAAATGTTGTTGAAGATTTTGGATATCTTCTCGAGATAATTTTTAATGTAAAATGTACTGCGCAATAACTATACCGGGGTAATAACGCCAATCCTTGATATTAATACCCCGGTTGATTCCCTACAGTGGCCGAGATACATCCTAAATACTGATTAAAATAAACACAGTTGAAACTGTGCAATGTCTCTCATATTTCTATTTAAACGGTCCTTTTTAAGCAAAAAGAAGCTCACGGTCTGATTTTCTTTTGCCTCATCCCCCCTCCCACACCACACCTTTATTTTTCTTACACTTTCACAAAAAAATGAACATTTTCAATAGCTTAGAATGCTATTTGTCAATTTCTAAGTTTGTAGAGTTTGTATTTTTAGAATTGGGCTATCTACATGCAATTATTCCAACGTATTTCATAGTTTTATTTGCATGGCGTTATTACCCATATAGGTGGATAATAACGCCAAATAGCATGGGTCAAGAAAAAATGCCATTACATTTTATGAATACATATCTGTTAAATTATTTTATTTTACATAGATAGTCAATGAGTTGCTGTATCAGATCCTATATTTGTTTGAAAAATACAATCTAAAACTAAGCCGTGAAAATTGGTAGAACCTTAACGTGGCGTTATTACCCCAGGGTACCTTATATCGAAAAAGAAGAAATGCAGGAAATATTCTTTGTGGAAGTTATATCACTTAATTGTATTCGTTATAAAATTTAATGCACCCTGATTTATCGTAATAAAGTTTACATTTTGTGATTTAGGAATTTAAATGCATTTACTCGGCTTAATATGACTTGAAATATAAACTATTAAAAGAACACATAAGTCTGCCTTGTGTGTGTGCGATCGCTTGAAAAATCTACAACGTATACGAGGCTCAAACAGTTTGTGGGAATAGTCTTAAGTCCATCCTGATGTACCGGAGATTCATAATTTTAAAATAATAATTATTAGCTCAGTAACTAAAATTTCGCAACCCACTCTCTCATCAAAATTAAGTCCTTTTTTCTTCCGCTTACTTTCAGCTAGATTGTTCATGAAATAATCAAATATGAATATCAATCAAAAAATACGTTTCTTTCTTTCCTCTTGCTTTCGGTTGGTTAATTGTATAAATCTTTCACAGAAATAATTTAGTAAACTGGAATAGAATTAAATTAACCAATTTTAGTATATTTAATCTCTCAAGAATGATTGTTTTTGTTTCAACTGAACATTAACTTTTAGCACGAATGTGAAATTTTATATTTATTAATAATGAGCGTCTAAAAAACAGCTTAGTTTCAAATGACGTCACAACCTAGCAATCAATTTGATAACCTGGCACGTGTTTCATTTGTACCATCTGTTTTCTTTTTTTTCTCTACTTTAAACGTTTGCGTGATAGAAATAAAAGAAAACAACAAAAGTATTTTGCAATATCATCAAACAACAGTTACAGTTAGATTTTATTTCAACGATTCTGACAGTAACCTAGACTTTTGTAATGTCAAGATAGAAATTCCGTGTAATAATGCAGTTTATGGTCCACAGAATGAATCATTGAAATTATGGAAAAAAGAAATGAAGCATGTAACGACAACATCTCATTTATAATCTAGTATAAACATTGGATGTACATGTACCATCTTGAAATAATAACCATATACAGCTATTTTTATTTATTCTATATTTTAAACGGTAGGCAACTCCCTACTCTTTATTTATCTAGCAAATTGTGACTCTTTTTATTCTATTCTTCTCTTCTGCCTTTATTTTCGTCACTTTTTAATGGATGTCACTATTGCATGTCATAGTGGTTATTATATATATTTTTTTTATTCTCCTTTTTTTAGGTAGATGGCGTCATTGCATTCTTCATCATTAAATCGTTTTTAATTTTCTTCTGTTTTTATCAAATAACCTAATACAAGATCTGCATATTTACTTTCTTATAATTAGTTAAAATATTAAATGATTGGAAATATTATTAACTTTTTAAATTTTCTTTATCTTTCTAGCAAATTTTGACTCTTTTTGTTCCACTTTCTGTTCTGCCTTTAACCTCGTCACTTTTTAATGGATGTAGTCATTGCAAGTCATACTGGTTATTATATTTTTTCTTTTATTTTGCTTTCTTCTGATACATGGAGTAAGTGCATTCTTCTTTATTAAATCGTTTTTAGTTTCGTTTTGTTTTCATCAAATAACCTAATACCAGACCTTCATATTTACTTGCGCGTGAATCGTTAAAGTATTAATTGATTGGAAACATAACTAACTTTTCTAAATTCAAGACGGTTTCAGTTTGTTCTCAAGAACAGTGGTTCCTCTCCGAACATACTCAAATTTAATTCCATGCTTGCAAACGGCACCACGAATAGTTTCATAAAAATATTCATTTAGAATGAAAACTTAAATTAAGGAGTTCTTAATTTCTAAAAAAGTCATTTGTAAATTCCGGTAGCAATCAATAATTTTTTATTTTACGAACAAAATTTGTCTGTGCCGGAAAATGTTTAAGGGGACAGTTACCATTCGAACGGTCAAAAGTACTAGAAAACAGATTCAATTTCCATACCTTTTCACAAACTAACTAGTGAAGACAACTCAATGAAATTTTTTGGACTGTTAAGCATAGCGTTACTTGTTACTATAAAATAGAAGAGATTAATGAAAAATATTTAAGTTAATTAGGAAAACTTAATTTAGTAATCTACTTTTTTTTTGTACGATATATCACTGTACGCATAATTTCTCTATAACTATTAAAGATACTGGGTTGAAATTTTTTGTGTGCATTAATATTATACTTTTTCATAAAATGAACTAAAATCTTAAAATTGTCTTAAATAGTAAAAATTTTAGCTTAAAAATGCGGGAGGAAATTTTCAAATTTTCTTTTTTCAACTTTCATTATTAAATAAATATATTTTAAATGAAGATAATTAAAAGATTCTACTTCATTATGTTAAATGAAGTGTTACCTTAAAATTAAAATCCATTTAAAGTTCCTAAAATAAAATGAACACGGGATGTCATGTTCTCGGTGACGTATAGTAATTTCAAAAACAAAAACACAGTAGGTAACTTAATTAATTTTCCTAATTAATTTAAATATTTTCATAAATCTTTTTACTTATTCTAACAAGTGATACTATACTTAACAGTCCAAAAAATGTCATTTAATTTGCCTTATTAGCTAATTTGAGAAAAGTTACAGAAATTGAAACAGTTTTCTATAATTTTTGACCGGCTGAAGGAGTAGCAACCCCTTAAAGCAATATAAAACTCTTTCCTGACGATCGTCATAAATGATGACCGAAATGTTTATTAATTTAATTTATTTTTTGTTAATTATTGTTTGTTATTTTTTTTACACCAAGTTGTATGCATCATTCAGGAAATTTGTGAATTTTTTTCATATTAATATGAATTATTATAATTCGAACTATACTGCTTAGTACAGACATTTATATTTTTTCATTAGTCATTGGATAATTCTTCTAAAAGTGACACTTGACGGGAAAAATGTATCGAGCAATATAATGAATGGTTAAACGGCCTTTATAAATTTAGATTTTCTGTAACAAATCAAGCTATTGCCGTATAAATGTGCAATTTGAATGAAAGTACTACTCATGATCAAAAGTTTAATTAAATCAAATTGAAAAATGTATTACAAGAAATGCCCATAGTTGGACTTAGACCAGAAGAGTTGTGTAAAAATACGTAAAAAACTTAAGAGCCTACACTAGTGATATAAAAAGACAGGGGTGATAATTTGAAGTCTATGGGGGCTTATTTTCAAATATCTCGCTCAAATTTTAATATTTATGTCTGATATATATATATATATTGCATAGAATAGCTAAGGACGATCTACAATCGGACGAGTTTTTACTTTTTTGATTTTGGTTTCAGATTTTCTTAAAAAATTGCTGTAACTTTTGGAACTGGTTGAAACCGGCTCTGAGTTTGAAATATGTATATATATATATACATATATAAATAAATTTAAAAAATTCAAAATATCAAGTTTTATAAAAAGTTGTCAATATGATCACATATTTACCCCCAAAAATATTTTTGAAATTTCAAAATATTTAGGTCTCCCGCAATGAAGATGAAGCTTAAACGTTTTGGTCCAAAACTATTTTTGTAGTTTTTGTTGTAATTGTAGTTTTTTTTTATATTTTTTTAATAAATTAATGCGAAGTAACTGTTTTTTTTTTCAAATTACAAAAACATAAAGTTTAGATAGCCATTTGACATTTTAAAAAATTCCATTTCTGCCAAAAAAGTCTCCCGGGATCTAATTAAAAATCTCATTATTTTACCAAATATCCAAGATTTTCAATTTATTTTGTTGAAGGCTTTATGTTAGTTCTACGTATTTTTTTTACATCTGCAAACTTCTCGATACCATGCAAATAAAAATATATATAATTTTTAATTAGTTTATTATTCTAATTTGTTTTGGCTCATGACATTAGAAAAAATTTTTAAAATATCAAACACACACACAAAAATAAAACTTAGAAACTTTAATATTTAAATGGAAAAGTTAAAAATACAATAGTTCAACAATGAATTAGAAAAATATTATTCAAAGAAAATCTCGATTACATTGTCTGTTTATCTTAATAAGTTATATTAATGGATATAGAAGAACCATGTTCAGCACATTTTGGTTACATAACTCCAGACATGGGTTCTCAGAAAGACATAATATTATAAATACTAAAATACATGAAATGTATCTGCATTCATGAGACAACTATTTAACCTCTTGAGTTATTGTACGGCAACAAATACTGGTCTCTTTAATGGATAAACTGTATTGAATTAGAGTACTTTAAAACACACAATACAAGTAGTAATTTGTTTGCTACATTTGAATGAATTACCTCTTAGGAAAGTTCTGCTGTCGTAGATGGTCCAACGTATTTCAGTTATCCTCTAATTATCAAAAATTATCTATCGTTGAGTATATCAAAATAAGATAGTAATTTTCCAGAGGTTGATAAGAAAGACTTGAACACGGATCAGAAATATTCTTGTAAAACCTAGAAACGTTTGCCATGTAAGGTGCCTGACAGTGGCAAACTGTATCTTATATTTCTTGATTGCATCAATTTATCCAACTCCATAACTGAAAAAAATTCAACTTGCCACGAACGTTTATTTCCCGCATAGTTTAATCCTTTCCGGCACGGGCAAAATCTGCTAGTAAAATGAGAAATTATTGACTGACACCGGAATTCACGAACTAACTTTTTAGATATTTTGAAATACTTAATTTAAGCCTTCATTATAAAAGCAAATTTCCGCTAAAATAATATTGGTGCCGCTTGCAAGTTTGGAATAAAAATTAGGTATCCCAGACCGGGCACAGTGTGCCGGAGAGGGTTAACATGAAATGTCAGCCTATTATTATTTATGCATCCCAACACCTTTTTAAATCGTACTGTATATCAAATACTTAAAAGATGAATTTAAGATTGTTGTTTAATCAGCTCTACAGAAAACACCTTTACGATACATCCAGAACATTTCCATCTGTGAATACTGTTTGATTCTCGATAACATATGAGGTCTCTAGCACGCAGAAAGATGTAAAAAGCTTGAAAACCCGAATTCAGTGAAAAAAGAGTGTAAAACTATCACAAGTTAATTATGAGGCAGATCTACATCGATCTTATTGATTTAGAATCTACTATAGTAACGGAACCACTTCTCATAACAAATTTGAGCAAACAAAGGACTGAGTTGATAGTTGATTCAAGAGTTAGTAATAGAAAGGAATTAAGATTTTTTCATACATGCAGGCAGTTTAAAGAATTCTAAAGGAAGTGCCATAACAGTCTAAACACGTTTGTGGTTTCAAGGATCGAGATGGTCTCATTAGTTCAAGATTGCTGGACGGAAAACATATTCCAAAGTTTGAAACGAAGCGTCACTTTACATCTCCAGCTACACCAGTTCAAGAATAACGAGCAAGTAAAACCTTTCTTTACAGCATTAGTTTACTATTTTTTTATTATAATAGCAATAAACTTAATTAATTATTTTTATTTAATGAGCATATTTGTAATTCACTGCATTATAAATTATGTATTTCAACTGGACTAAACAAAAATTTAAGTTGCATGTTGAAAAACCTGGTTACACTTCTGGTACACTGCCTAAAACCACAAAGATAACTTATCCAGATAAAAAGACAATGAAATTGAGATTTTCTTTGAATAATAACTTTATAATTCAATGTTGAATAATTGTATTTGTAATATTTTTCATTAAAATATTAAACTTTCTAAGTTTTACTTTTCGTTTTCTGTATGTGTGTGATATTTTGGAAATTGTTTCTAATGTCATGAGCCAAAGCAAAGTAGACTAATAAACTAATTAAAAATTAATATACATTTTATTTGCATAATATCTGGAGGTTTGCAGATGTAAAAAATTACCTGGACAAATTTAAAACCACCAATAAAATAAATTGAAAATCTTCGATATTTGGTAAAATAATGAGATTTTTAATTAGATTCCGGGAGACTTATAAAATTAATGACAGAAACAATTTTTTTTAAATGTCAAATGGGTATCTAAACTTTATGTTTTTGTACTTAGAAAAAAAACTGTTACTTTATATTCTTTTATTATAAATAAAAATATATTTAAAAAAATCTACATTTTAGGCCAAAAAGTTTAAACTTCATATTTATTCCGAAAGACCTAAATATTTTTCAATTTCAAAAATATTTTTGGGAGTATTTATGTCCTCACAGAGACAATTTTTTAAAAACTTGAAACTTTGAATTTGAAAAAAAAGTTCTTCGTGATACACCCTAATATATATATGAGGAATTTTCAAATTTTGCTTACATATACTGTCCCAGAGTAAAAAGAAAAAAATTCAAACATAAATTAATATTTAAAGTTTGATTTGAGCTATGCATTAGCTAAAGAAAATTATATTGAACATTTCTAACATGAAAAATTAAAAAAATCAATAAACATTTTTGAGATATAAATCTTTAAAATTTTGTTTCTAAGCAAAAATGCATGTCCTATTCCAACTTTTATGTTTTTAACTGTGTTTTTTTTAACTTGAGCTCAGTTTTTTATATAAAAAGGTTTAATTATTTTAAATATGAACTGTTAGTGTTCTATATTAATGAGAAAAAGTATTACAAAAGATATTTTCTTTAAGAAATTACCAGATATATATTGTCCCTCACTTTTTGTCAAGTCCGTTACCTTGTGATTATTTTAGTCAATATAGGTTTCGAATGCTGCCTAAAGTTAACAGCAAATTTTTGGCGATATAGTTAAACTATTCACGCAACTACTACATGCCATTTTTTACTCTTCAATTGTGAAGAATGTAATAGTGGTAAAAATAAGCTTTTATCAAGGTTTGTATTTTTTTTTCACTGTCAAGACTGTTACCGTAAATTTTAATATTAAAATAATGATTTTTGCACTTTTGTAATTAAATATTGGTTACTAAATAGTTTCAGAAGGTATGTGTATAATTATCTCAGATAGAAATTATACGAGCTAGTTCATTTCTAATAGTTTGATTTGAAACGTCAAGTCCGTTACCATGAAATGTAAGCGATGAAATGTAAGCTGCTAAGTAAGTTTACTAAATAGTTTTGAAAGGTATGTAAATTATTATCTAAGTTAGAAAATATACAAGCTAGTTCATTTTAAGAGTTTTTTAGTTTTATTTGAAATGACAAATCCGTTACTTGTCAAGTCCGTTACGATGAAATATAAGCGAATGGTGAAAATGCCCATATAATCAAAATCCAAAAGGAAAAACTAGCCTGGTTGTAGTACGTCCTCAGTTATCCTCTAAGTTATTTTATTTAAATTCAGTTTTACAGGTGTTATTATTGTCTATTATAAATTCATATTTACAATATTATTTTAGAAATTTAGCATTATTTATTTTAATATATTAATATACAGAAAAAAATATAATTAATAAAAGCGAGCTTTTTAAAAACATCTGCATTTTTACGGTACATTATATTAATAAGCTAATAAAAAATATTCCACTAAACAACAGATCTCGTTCCATTTATTTAATTAATTTTATGTTTGTGAACACAAGTTTCATTTTTCTCAAGATAATTAAAAATGTTTCAAGCATATTTAAGGCCCAGAGAAATAATTATACTTTTTCAACTTTAGTAAACAAAATAGATGCTATGAAACTTTATAGAAGCAATTGCACAGCAAGCTTATGATTAAGTATTATAATTTCAGGCACTAAAATAATTACTGTTAGGTATTCAAATCTGTAAATCAATATTTACATATGCTATTATTATATATTATTAATTCATATTTCGAATCATGTTTTAACAATGTTGCATTATTTATTTTAATATATTAATGTACATAAAAATCGTTAGAATGGATCAAAGAATGCAATCTTTTTAGATGCATTTTCATTTTTAAGCCAGACTATATTTAAAAGCAAATAAAGAATATATTTCACTATGAAACAAAAGGTTTCGTTCCATATCTTTACTTTATTTTATGTTTCGGAAAACAAGTTCCATTATTTCCCAAGAAAACTAAGAAAAGTTGCAAGCGTATTTAAGGCTCAGAGAAATAATTATCTTTCCGCTACTTCAATAAACAAAATAGTTATGATGGAAATTTTTAAAAAAATTGTATATGAAGCTTATGTATTTAAATAATATAACTTTAGGTACTAAACTAAATACTGCTTGATATTCAAAGCATTAAATTCATATTTAAATATGCCATTATTATTCATTATTAATTCATATTTTCAATAATATTTTTAAACTATAGCACTATTTATTTAAATATACGGGCTGCTTCTAAATGAAGATCGAGGATTTAACGCTTGGTAGTATTTAGTACATGAAACTTAAAATTATAATTAATAAATAAAATGAAAGAGCATCCCAAACAGTTTTACTTACAACCTTACAAATGTTCAAGGTAAAAACCTTCAGTCACACGGCACACATTACATCGATACCTCAGCTCTTTCAAAACGTGGATTAGTGTTTGTGGGGTCATTGTTGGAACTGCTGCAATGGTTAGATCATAGTGGAGGCACATACACATTATACTTTATGAACATCCCCGCCTACACACATAGGCAGAAAAAAATCACATGGCGTCTGAACATGACTTCTTTGCTAATCAACCTTTTGTCAGAAATGAGTGACAACTTCATGTGTTTCGTCACATTGAACACTTGTAAGCTCATAGGTAAAACTGTTTGAGTTGCTCTTTTATTTTATATATTAATTATAATTTTAAGTTTTATGTAATAAATACTACCGAGCGTTAAAATCTTGATACTCATTTAAAAACATCCCGTATTAATATGCAGGAAAATCATTATATTGGATAAAAGCAAAAAAAAAAAAAGTTTTTGAAGGATCTTCATTTTTACGTTATGCTATATTTAAAATCAAATCAAGAAATTATTACACTCAGAAAAAAAAAGAAATAAAGATTTCTATCCGTTTGTTTTCTTAATTTTATTTTAAAACGAGTTCCATCATTTCTTAAGAAAATTTAGATATTTGAAAGCGTATTTAAGGCTCAGAGAAGATGCTATGAAACATTATAAAAGCAACTACATGAAACTTGATGTATGAAACTTGTGCATTTAGGTAATATACTTTCAAGTGCTAAACTAAATGTTGTTAAATATTCAAAGCCTCAAATCATCTTCTGATAGTTCTTATATAATAGCTATGACCATTTCCGACTATAGATTTCTTAGTAGATTTCTATAACATTAGCAATAGGAATGAACTACAAAAATTATTATAAAAAAATAGTATCTGAAAACATAAACAAGAATGAGAAATCACGTGTAAAGCATACATTACGAAACACTTTCCAGCACTTATAAAATACTCTAATAAAACTTCGCCGTATAATAATGTAAATAAGATATCTAAGAAAACATTTTAGAAATTACATGGCGCATTTGAGAAGCAGATTTCAGTAATTACTGCTGATAGCAGAAAACTGTTTTAATACTTTTTTGCAATTACAGTGGCGGTTAAAAGTTTCCGGTCAGCAAAAATTTTTCACTTAATTTGTAAATATACCCATATGAAGTGGAATCTCAAAGCGATACTTAAACATTTTATTGACATTTTAATTAGGAAATTACTTATAGAAGAACGTGTAAATATCAATAAATTTAATTGACAAAATTAAGTATAAAAGAAAACGCCTGTTTTCAAAAGTTCCCGGCCACTTTCACAAGTTTGTAAAAAAGTGTATTGTAATAGAAAATTACAGTGATCAACAACATTTACAAGTACTATTTTATAGTATTACTATTTTATTAGCTTTAGTAATAAGTATTGCGGTGCAACAACGTGACATTCATCCAATCAACGGTTAAAGATCGTCTATGGCATCTTTTTCCACATTTCTTGCAATTTTGGCGAAATTTCGGCTGAGATGGAATACTTACAGTTCCGCAGACTTTTGCCAACTTCTTTCCAAACATTTTCTATTAGATTCATGTTGGGCATTTTGGTTGACTATTTCAAAAACGAAATTTTTTGTGCGAAAGCTATTGCTTATCGAGGCTTGCATACATTGTTTATATCGTTATCATGTTACGAAAAATATTTGCAACCAAATTTTCTTCTCTAATAAGGCAAAAAATGGTCTTGCAAGATATCCGTATACATTGTATCATTCATCTGGCTGTGGATTTCAAATAACGGACCGACACTTTTTTAAGAAAATACTCCCCACGGCATAACGTGTCCTCCTCCATGCTTCATTGTAGGAATAACATAGGTCGAATCATACTTTTTGTTGTAAGGTCATCGTATGAAGTGTCTTCCATCACTACCAAAAAAATTTCAAATTCGATTAATGGAAAAGATAGAAGTTTTGTCCAGTTTTCACTTCACCAGACTTTATGTTCCTTGTAAAATGCCAGTAGGGTACGGTATTTTTTTTAACCTCTGAAAATTTTTTAACACCGACTTTTCCGTAAAGTCCTGTATCACGTCAGCATCATAACACAGTAGAATAACTTATTTCAGCAATATTTTCCTTCCATAAATCGCAGTATATTGCAACGGAATTTTCATGCTGATTATCAATGGTTTTTCCTCCTGATAATTCTGTCCACAGGAATAGTAATTTACCGGGGTCTCCCGGACCTCTGAAAGTCCTGAAAGTCATGGCCATCTTTATATAATTTATAAATATCGTTTACAGTCGACATTGCGATCGATAACTTAGCCGCAATATTACGAGAAGTTTGGCCTTTTAGCGACAAACTAATCACTCATTTATGAACAATAAATGTTGAACTTTCAAATTTGAATTCAAACTATGCTATACACGTTGATTCATTCATAAACACAACCAAAAAACACTTTACGGATAGAAAAAATCTAAAGAATGATAAGTGGCCGGAAATTTTTGAGAACATGCGTTTTCTTTTATACTTAATTTTGTCAATTAAATTTATTGATATTTACACGTTCTTCTATAATTAGAATCCTAACTAATATGTCAATAAAATGTATAAGTGTCGCTTTGAGATTCCTCTTCATATGGGTATATTTAAAAATTAACTGAAACATTTTTGCTGGCCGGAAACTTTTGACCGCCACTGTATGTACATAATCTAATGTCTTCTATATTTACCATATAATATGCTAAAATTTAGCACATTAAGAAAATACGTTACATAATTAAATTTCCTCTCAGCATTTTTCACCAAAAGACGGAAACGTAGTCAATTTTTTTGTGTGCCCGGTTGTAGATCGCCCTTAGCTATCCTATCAAAGAAAAGTTATGGGAAATTAAAATTTAAGCTAGATATTTGAATTGAATGCCCCCATACATTTAACAATATCATCCGGGTCTTTATGAAATCCGGGAATTTTATGACTAAGTTCTAAGTTGCCAATTACTTATTTAGAAAATATCACTTTAGCCATTACAAATCTTATCCCGCGAAAAAAAGTGCTCTCCCAGACCTTTTATAGAACGTAAATAAAAAGATATTATGCAATAAATTTAAGTAATTGGATTTTAGGAAAATAATTGCTTTAACACATAGTCTTTTAGAATAAAATAAAATAAAAAAACCGTTGATTAAATGTATGGAATTAAAATAAATATATTTAGGTATTATAAAAATACTTAGTAATATTTACATATTATAATAAATAAGAAATAATCAATTTTGAATTATGGAGAAATTTTTTTATTATTACATATATATGCATATTTATATCACCAAAAACTGACTAAAGTACGTGGTTTCAACTTTTTTCCTATGACACTGGAAACACTCCTAAAATTTTCTATTCATTTGAATAATAAAGCATTATTCACTTTAACATATTAAGTTAGAGAAAATACGCTATTATGTAAGTGGATAAAAACATGCGGCCTTTAAGAGTGCTTCATCATTTTTACTCTCCACTATAATTCGGAACAAATAAAGAAAATCTTCCTTTAAGCAACAAAAACTCTCGCTCCTACTGTTTACTTAGTTTTATGTTAGAGAAAACAAGTTTGATTAATTCGCAAGAAAACTGAAAAGAGTATAAATGTATTTGAGTCTCGGAGAAATAATTACACTTTCTCTCCTGCAACAACAACGATAGATGTTTTGAAACTTTATTAAAATAATTGTTGCATGGAGTTTATATGTGTAAGCCTATAATATAGCGTTTGAATTTAACGCAATGAAATCTTTTAAATACGTAGGTTATGCATTCTAGAAATGAATGAAGAGTGTTTTATTTAATTTGGAAGACAATATATAGGCTAAATTGAAACCTAATGATGAAAAAAATTCAGATTCTTGATTTCCTATGTAATGGGCTAAAAATTACTGAAATCTAGAATAATCATGAATAAATTGCAGAAAGAGTCAAATCTCTGCATAATATACTACAGAGACATTGTAGCAGAAAGTGATATAAGGTATCCTGGGGTAATAACGCCAGGCGGGGTAATAAAGCCAAGTGCTTATATTTTGCATAATTATGAAATATTCAGGTAAATGACACCCATGTGCTCTGAGCAGAAGGGTTTTGAGTCATATAAATCTCAAAAAACAGCTTCAAGTTAATTTGTTTCATTTTTAGGCCTTATTGTTTTTATAAGCAACTAAAATTAACGCTTGATCTAAAATTTGCGAGATAAGGTTTTTGATCTGAAGACTATATTTTTTATCCAGAAATACTTTGTTTTTTACATAAATTTGTAGTGTATTTCATGTACTTTCAAATTGTTGTAGAAGATTGTGGATATCTTCTCGAGATAATTTGTAGTTTAGGATTTACTGCGCAATAACTATCCCTGGGTAATAACGCCAGGGATTGGCGTTATTACCCCGGTTGATTCCCAACAGTGGCCGAACTATATCGGAAGGGGGTTTATATATTAATATGGGACAGCATTATCATCATTGTTGAAATGGTAAGATTAAGGAAGAAGGGAGTGCCCAATACTTAAAATTAATCTCTCTATTTTATTTTTTATTATATTATTTTTTTTTTTACTAATGTAAAAAAAAAATTAACTCTTGTTAATAAAACTATATCAAAATGTTTTCAAGATTCAAATTCGAACATCTTCAAAATCAGGTTTCTATTAAATTTCCACTGGATTGTTCAATTGAGTTCGAAATTTTAACTGTCCGCTTTCTCAGCGTTCGGTTTTTCAAAACTTTATAAATTTAACATTTAACTGATGTGACAGAAATTGTAACGTATGAATGTGATGCGGTTTGTGAGACCACAAAATTGAAAGATGAATAAAAGGCGGGAATAACTCATAAGATTGTGTTTTTGTACTAAACTTTTTGTACAAGAGTATTATACTTAATATTCACCTATTTAGTCTCTGGTGATAGTACTAAAATTCCAAATGAAACAAAATTTCGGTAGTGTTTGCAGTTATACTGAAAATTACAAGTTAAACTAAAAAATTAAAAGAAAAATAGTGGTCTTCGAGACCGGTAACATTAGTTAAAGGTTAAAATGCGATCCATGATTAAAAATCATAGAATACTGTTCCTGCGCTAAACTTTTTGTACAGAATTAATTCTAATTAAATTTAATCTATTCAAATATTTCTAATAATATTACGAGAACTCCAAACGAAAAAGAATTTCAGTTGTAACTATAGTTAAACTGGAAAATACAAGTTAAACGCTATTTTTTTTTGGGGGGGGGAGGGGGTACAGTGTTCAGTCAGATTGCTAACAGCAGTTAAAGGTTAATTTTGTTGCTAATATAGAGATAATGACATAAAACCATATGAATTTATAAAATTGAATAAGAGATCTCTTTGGGATAATATTTTTTAATCAAAAATTTTATTCAATTTATTAAAAATTTATTAAAGCATGCTCTTTAAAACGTCGACAATTTAACTGTAGGTTTGGAGAATCCGCATTAGTGTGGAGTTATGGGTTAAATCTATTTACTAGATTACTATAATAGTATTAACCCTTAACTGCTGTAACAAAAATTGTCGCATAACTTACTGTGAGCGGCCTATCAGACCGCTTAATCTAACGATGAATAAAATGTTAAATTAACTTTTAGAATATTATTTTTGTATTGAACCTTATATACAGGACTATTATAAATAAAATTCAGCTATTCAAAAGTCTCTAGAGATAGTAATAGGACTCCAAATGAAACAAAAATTTCCCGGTATCTACAGTTAAACTAAGAATTGCAAGGTAAACTCTGAAACTTGAAAAACTCAGCGGTATGTGAGACGCTAACAGCAGTTAAGGTTTAACAAAAATATTTATTACATACAACTCTAGTTATTATAAAACTTCACATGATTAAAATATTACATTATAAATGGTTAAAACCATGCAATGTTTCTTATAATCATATTTAAGAGGGACATTTTAAACAAAGAGAGACAAAGGGTGTTATATTCTGTTGAAGCTCCCCGTCACTCCTTTTTCTTTCACTTTCACAAAAAATCAATATTTTCTATCGCATAGAATGCATACATGGGAATATAAATACTGATTCAAATAATCCGTGCAATGTTTCTAATAATTCTATTTAAATGGTCATTTTTAAGCAAAACGTAGCTTAGAATCTGATATTCTTTTGCCTCCTCCCCCCGCCACCACCACAGCTTTCTTTTTCTTTCAGAGTCACAAAAAAATTGCACATTTTCAATAGCTTAGATTGCAATTTGTCAATTTCTAGAGCTGTACAGTTTGTATTTTTAGAATTGGGCAATCTACATGCCATTATTCCATCTTGTTTTATAGTTTTGTTTGCATGGCGTTTTTACCCATATAGGTGGGTATTAACGCCAAATAGCATTGGTCAAGAAAAAACGCCATTACATTTTATGAATATATATCTGTTAAATTATTTTATTTTATATAGATAGTCAATGAGTTGCTGTATCAGATCCTATATTTGTTTGAAAAATACAATCTAAAACTAAGCCGTGAAAATTGGTAGAACCTTAACGTGGCGTTATTACCCCAGGTACCTTATTATTTGAATCAATGTGCGCGGAGAGATCAAACATGCGTTATCGGTATTTAGTGATCGAGAATTTACCGAATTTCGCGTACAATAAGGTTGCTTCATCCAGTATTTTTTCTTTTTTGCAATTCCAAATCGCGCATAAATACGCAACACGGATTTAAGAAGTTTTACGTGCTTTTGAGATTTCAATGTTTTTGTATCTAGTGATTATTTTTATTTTTGTTAGCAAGTTTTATACATAAAATGTAAAAAGAGCTCCATTAAAAGAAAAGTTTTTGTAAGATCATTCATGTATCTGTCTGTCATATCCATTTTATTCATAAAATTACAGAACTTAAAAAGCTTAAATTAGTTGGGGGTAGTAATAAAGACTATTGTCTCTAAAAGGTAAAAATGAAGAAGAAAACAAAATTCATTACTGCGTCAATTTGTAAAATATCAAAACCACATCAATTTATTATGTAATTTCTTAATATTATTTACAACATTTATATTGACAAGATTTTGATAGGACCAATCTAGAAGCAAAAACAAATTAAAAATTCATGCCCAAATAAACCAGAAACTGTTATACGGAAGAAATATATGCACAGTACCTTACAACATATACGTCTACTTTACATTGCCCACTTGTCTATTTGTTGCCGATATTTGAGTCTACTTGGTATTTCTTCGCATTGTTTTAATCCAAATGTTATAATGTTTAGCACTTGTGTGCCGCAGAATCGAACTTTAGCCACGAGACTTTTTTCCTAAGCATCGTCTGTTAAATGCTGTCGTTGATCATTTATGAAACTACACATTTCATGTTTAAGGTTCATTTTTTACAAACGTTTCAAACAATCCTGGAAGCACCTATAAATAATTCTAATATAAGTTGGATAAAAAAGTCTCTGATGTTATGTACATCTTTTTTTATATATGTGTAAGCAAGATTAGCATGTTTGAATCCGCAAAGTAAGGTCCGAAGTTCTCGGAAGTGTAACATGAAATAGTGACGAACATCATAAGCTTAACGAAACGTTTATCTTTGTATAACGAGAAAATTCATCTCTGAAAGAAATAGATCACACTCTTCTGGATATAATTATAAGTACAATTAACAAGCGTCACAGTATCATTGCCGCCATCGGGAATAAATGATCTTCTTCCTAATGGTCTCCTTTATATTTCAATAAACTGCGTTTTGGAGACGTATTCTACTCGACGGTGTAGTGAAAGTTCTTACTCAAAGCTTAGATTGTACATTACACAGAAGATATTATTATTTTTCTTATTCTGAATAATGTGGACAGAACATAATTATAGAGATCAGTTCTTAGGTTTAACATTGCCAAGTAAGTACGAGATGACTTCATTTTTGAGGAACGCATTTTTGAATTTACTAGTTGTAAAATATTTTTAAAATCGGACATGGATATATCCATAAGAGTGTACTATTGGTAAAGCTCCATAAGAGTGTACTATTCGAAAAGCTTTCCCAGTGTGTCAGAAAAAGATTTTTCTCTTTTTTGCTACTTTCTGATAATTTTAAAAGCTTTTCAATATGTTTTGCATACACTACTGTATTCTAACTTATAGGACTTAAAGTTTGTAGAGTCAATTCACTGATTATTGAATTCGTAATATAAGTTTTATAACATAGTTTTCCTGATGAAATATGGAATCTAATTTCAATAAAGGTTTGAATTTGAGCTGCTGTGGGTACGCTCGTGAGGCAGTTCTTTGTTTTACAAAATGTACAAAAAATGTTAGAGGTGTGACAACGAGATATGGATTAAATGCATATAAGGCTTCTCATATGTAGTGCCATCGGCAGTATTTGCTGGTGAATAGTCTCTTTTATTGCAATCGCAGAAGAAGAAATAGAAATATTTCGAGCCCGAAACACACGAAACACATGATAATCAATTAGACTATAACTTAGAACCACCCTGTCAATGCAAATTTTAGAAATTCTAAGTATTGACAGATTTTTCTGTTAGAAAACACATGCGAAAATCACTATTTGTTTTTCACCAGATTTTACAACAATAACAGTCTGAAAACTTTTATTTATTTAAAACATTTTTTCTCTAATACATAGAAGCGCTCCCTGAACCAAAATAAAATAACGTTCATTTTAAAGTTTATAATAAGTAGTATCATTGCAAGTTAAAATTTATTTGGTTTCGAAAGCGCTTCTTATACAAAAATAATTCAAATGTACAAAAAGCGACAAAAATTTAGGAAAAAGCCAAAACACTCTATTTTTGACCTATAATTTCTATGACTAAGTATTTCGTTTATTACAGAAATCTTATATTAAACAGAAATCCCTATCTTTAAGTAGACAAAAGCACTGAAAATTTGCCGTAATCCTAAACTTTTTTTCTTTATTTTTTGCCTACATGATGGGCGAAAAATTGCCCTTATCAACTCAAGTAATCATCTCTCCTTATTATCTTCTTTCCCGAAGCAGCAATGTTGGAAACTAAAAAAATTGGTCCAATATTGAGAAAATAACTGTTTGTGTATCAAGTTTTAATTAATTGAACGGAAAATAAAAACACCTGGCTTCTTGTAAATCTCTTAAAAAATCACATCAGCAAGTGTTATGCTTTTTCTTTTAAAAATATATGTGAAAATGTGATAGAAAATTTCGAGTTGTTGGTCATGGAGAGCTATTTTTTTAATACCGCCTTCCCATGATTCTGATTTAACTAGCTACTTTATAAAAATTAACTTAAAAATTCTTGAAAAGCGGCCAAATAACATTTTAAACTGGGTTTTTGTCTGATCATGAATTTGTTTTTGTGGGTGAAATTACATCAAAATCGGCACATGTAGGCCTAACCGGCAAGATTTTTTTTTTTCAAAATTTTACATTGTATGATAAAAAATTACATAAATAATTCTATACCTAAAGTAATTAATGAAATTTTATTTTATATTATTAAGATGAATTTTATCATTCATAACAAGTTTATTATATTTATACGTTTTATGTAATTTCTAAATGTAACGTGTGTTGTGAACTGTTTTATTTGCTTTATAATTGATTTTCTGATTACATTGTTATATACGAGGGTTGTTTTTTATGTAAAAAAGTTTGAAAAAACACTTCAAAAATTAAATTTATTTTCATATTCTATATACCTTTCTCTAATTTTCAATATAGCTACGTACGAAATTTGTGAAACACTTATTACACCTTACAAGTAGATATTGAATACCCCTCTCGATAGAAACTCAGCACGTGCTCCGATAACTAAGAGGTCACGGCCATTTTCACGTCTTTGTCATCTTTATAGTGGTTGCTGTTGGCATAATATTTAAGATAGCAGAAAAGATGGAAATCGCTTGGTGCAGTAAGGTCACGTCTGCAGCGGGAGTTTCAAAATTTCCCAGCCAAAAGTGTCAATAAAGCTCAGGTCTAACAAGAAAAATCTCCACAACGGCATATTCCAAAAAATCGGAAAAAAATTACGGAATGTTCTTTTCTTTAGGATATACATTTTTATAGAAAAAAATTAGGTGGAACCTCAATACAACGTCCGTAAAAAATATTGATAATTTCGTTGTTTGGCGATTTTTTATCGGTTGGTCATGAAATACAATTTCAAAAAATCCCTTTCATATCAAATATACTCTAAAGAAAAGAATATTTCATGTTGAACTTGTTTAAATAAATCGAATTTAAATAACCTTAGTTTTGTCAGTTTCAATTTGTTTTAAATATAATTTTGTCACATCGATATTTATAGCCATTTATATTGAAATTTATCTATCAAAAATTACGACTTAAAACAAAATTCAAAATTTAAATTAATTAAAATTGTTTCAAACTTAAAATTATTTCCAGTTGAACATTTTCGATTAAATTTTGTGCTATGGAAACGACTTGAAAAGTATAACTGAATCTGTATTGTTCATCTGATTTTATTTTTGAAGACGGCAGGTACGGAATTTTTCTTTAAAAAATGAAATTCTTTTTAAATATGACACTATGTTTTCAGTAATAAATAACTGCAGCAACAAACAATATGTTTATAGATATATAGATACATAATATAATACATACAGGTGTGTATATTTTAAACAAGTTTCAGTAACATGAAAATCGTTTGCTTTTGGTGAGCAAAAGTGCTGCTCGCAAAATCGCATGACGCTTTCCAGTTTACATTATATAATACATGTGTGTATATTTTAAACTCTCTCATTGTTTAAGTTTTAATTCATGAAATACCATTTACAGGCATTGTAAAAATTCCTTAACAAACAAGTTTCAGTTACATGAAAATCGTTTGCTTTTCGGGAGGAAAAGTGCTGCTCGCAAAATCGCGTGAAGTTTTCCAGTCTTCACCCCAAATATTCGAAAATATTTTATTCTTTACAGACTTTCTGCTGTAATTCCGCCGCTAAATTTCAATGATTTTTTTATTAGATACATAAGTGATTATTATTATTTTTTAAATATTCCGAGTATACCCCGTATGGAGAACTTCCTTGTAAGTTTTGGTGTCAGTCCTTGCATTTTCATGAAGCAACAAAATTCTTTCTATTAGTATGTTGCGTCTTTACTTTTAAATCGCTCTGCGTAGCTTTTGCAGGGTTTGGTATTTTCCTGTTTGTTATCTTAATAGGTGGTAAGTTTTTATGATCAGGGATTTCAAAATCTAGTTGTAAGGCATAATAATTATTTAAAGAAAATTGGCAGCTATGTTGAAAAATAGAGAAATGTATGTAGAATGTGAAAATAAATTTGGTTTTTGGAAAAAAAAGAATTTCGCTTGGTTTTCATTTTCAAACGGCCCTTACTTAAAAAAACTATCTCTTAAATTGCTGTAATGCGAAATGTAATGTGTTATGATAAAATGCATTTGTTTGCCTCGTGCATTTGTTAACTAAAAAGGTAATAAAAGAGTATATAATAATAAATTTTTCACATTAAATTCTATCCCGCTTTACTATTACTGAAAATTATACTTGAAACGTATTTTTCAAAAATGCTTCCTACACAAATATAATAATAACTTAACAAAATAAGCTCTAGCAAAGTTGTCTTAATGAATTCTGTTTATATTCTCACTGAAATTGAAAATTTGAAAGTAATAATCTTAAGGCAATGAATGTGTTTACTTTGCTGGATGAAGAATACCTTTAGGAAGTAGCGTATGAAGCAGGCAATTTTGTTTATTGTTCAACTTTATAAGAAAATTTAATTTTAAATGTATGAATATTTAGTAGCATAAAAGAGAGCCTCATGAATATCACATAATTTGATATTTTACTTCAATTTGAATAATTTGAACTTTTTGTAACCTTTCTGTTATATAACAAAATGCTTTATTATATAGCCATGTGATGTTCACATGAAAGATGAATCTTGAAACATGTGAAGTGTGAATTAAAATAGTGTTTTAAGAAATTAAATCTATAGTCTAAGTTTTTTTAAATGAAAAAAAATCATTATAATACGTGATATTTTATAGAAAATCTTAAGTAACTTTTACATGTTTTTCTCTATGGGTAATATATATTTTTCTCTATATTTATAAATAGAATTTAACTTGCTCGTTATATTATCTATATAACTTTTGAGCAAATAATGTTTAAGTTTAAATGTACCAGTGGTAAACCACTTATGATTATTTAATCTAATTATTATTAAAGCATCAGTAAATTCTTAAAGATATACAGTAGATGCTCATTTTTGCGAACCTCTTTTTAGCAAACGCATATTTTTTATGATCTAGAGAGTGATTCGGAACTTACTGCCTTTGACGCAAAGTAAGTTTTCGCTCTCATTTAAAAGCTAAAGATTATGAAAGCCCCTTTTTGCGAACTCTGTTATAACTTATTTTTATATCGGAACAAAGTGTAAGCGTTAATTTGAACTCTCAAAGTATGTAAAAGACAGCAGAGTGCATTCCAAGAATGTGTTGTTTTCCCTTTTTCAACGAGTGCTTGACGAGACGTTGCACCAAGTTCATGTAACGTTATGATCAAGGGGTGATAAACTATTTCAAGCGCATATATGAAAGAGTGTTTTTTGCAAAGAGTAGTCATGAGCTTGGAGTTGGAGCAGCTTTACAAAATTCATTATCTAGGCACGATGCATTTATGAATAGTGCTTGAAATGATGTTCAAGGAATTGCAATATCTAAAGCATTCGAACACACAGGCTTTACTGTCGTATTTGCAGTAAACCAAAAAGAAAAATGTAGACGACGACATGAGTGAACTCATCTTCGAATTCTTTATGCATAAACTTCGCAAAAGAAGCTCACTTATTGCCTGAAATTTGATTCCAGAAATTATGAAGAGGATTCTGATGTGATTTGTACGGAAGAGACAGCAGATGAACAAACTATTGTTGACATAATGAATGAAAAAAAAAGAATTTTCAGATTTTGAAGGAGATACAAATTAAATAATCCAATG
Organism: Maratus speculifer; assembly: GCA_964019185.1. Classification (NCBI taxonomy): domain Eukaryota; kingdom Metazoa; phylum Arthropoda; class Arachnida; order Araneae; family Salticidae; genus Maratus; species Maratus speculifer. Next base: position 229,285,989 of record OZ025292.1, read on the forward strand.
ATCAACAGTCAAACATGCATCTGAGTAATTGTGAAATACTCAAAAGGTAATAAAAGTTCATAAGAGAATAGATTTTTCATATGAAAACATATTCCGCTTTACTATTAGTGCTGATTATATTCGAAAGATATTTTCTAAAAATGCTTCCTACACACGAAAAACAATAACTTAACAAAGCAAACTCTAGCAAAATCATCTTAATGAATTCTGTTTATATTCTCACTGAAATTGAAAATTCGAAAGTAATAATCTTAAGGCAATGAATATGTTTACTTTGCTCGGTGAAGAATACCTTTAGGAAGTGGCGTATGAAGAGGGACCTTATTTTTTAATTTATGAGGGAGTTTATTCTTCAACTTTACAAGAAAATTTTATTTTAAATTCATGAATATTTAGCAGCATAAAAGAGAGGCTCGTGAATATCACATAATTTGATGTTTTACTTCCATTTGAATAATTTGAACTTTTTGTATACATTTTATTATATAACAAAATGCTTTGCTATGTAACCATATGAGGCTCACATGAAAAATGAACATTGAAACATACGAAGTATGAATTAAAATAGTGTTTTAAGAAATTGAATCTATAGTCAATTTAATTTTTTAAATGAAAAAAAATGATTGTAATACTTGATATTTTATAGAAAATTTTAAGCTATAATTTTATAATTTCCTTTTAAATGTATCTTTTTCTCCATTTTTAATAATATAATTTAATTTTCTCGTTATCTTTTTTATGTAACTTTTGAACAAATAACGTTTAAAGTTCATGTACCAGTTGTTGACCATATGTAAAGATTTACCTAATTACTATTAAAAGAGAAATAAATTCTAAAAATTATACACACACACACACACACACACACACATATATATATATATATATTAGCCTAGTGCTAAACTTCATGTACCAGAATAAACATTAAAATTTTCATGTAATTTATTCAGAAAATAAAAAAATAATAATGCATTCCTCTATGTTTTAGTAGTGGGGCTAGTAAATTACTAAAGTATGAATGTTTAAGTTTTTGGTTTATCTGAAAAATTGTTTACAGTGTAATAGAGTATGTCAACAGCGGTTTACTTTAGAATAAAACAATGTAATAAACAAACAATGTTTCGGATAAAACTCATGTCTTGATGCATTCGCTAAGAATTTGCTAAAAAATCTGTTTTTAAAGATACTTTAGAACCATAACAAATGTGCAACTAGACAAAAAACAATTATTCCAACAACAATTATTTATGTAAAATTAACATTTAAGAATGTTGTTGAATTAAATATTTTTTAAACGTTTTTCAGAAACGCATTACAGATTTGTTTTTAAGCTTTACAAATTAGTGGCTCACTACTGATTCATGGCCTAATGCAAAAGCATTTACCTTATAATTTGAACAAATAAATATAAGCGATATAAAGCCACAATTTCCATTATTCTGCTTTAAGAATAAACGAAATAAATTATACAAAGACACTTGTCCCTGCAGAGGGCAAATTTACCCTAAGTTTAGCCAACAACACTTAGTATTTCCATGTGATATATCGTATGAAAGCCCTGTAACTACTTATTAATTTTCTCGTGCCCCTCCCCTAAAATTGCCCCATTCGAGGGGGGTGGTTATCGTACTCCTTCAGGAAGTCTTACAATAATGGGGAAATTATAGAACTGATCTCAGTTACGTTGAAAAATCAATACAAAATATTGATTACATTTAGCTTCCATTTAGTTTCTGTTTTTGCCACCAGGGATGCATTTAATTCTCTTGTCATTAGCCGCTTTGCTGCTAATTAGCGAAAAATTATAATTTTTGATACTTAACTTCCCGTATCTTTTTATACTTAGTTGCGCCTTTTCAACAAGGGGATGCTGTAACATGACTTTTGCACTATTGTGACTCCCTTTGAGATTTAAACGATGTGCTGTTTTTTAATTTCATCTGTTTTAGTTACTATGTATTTATTAAAACCTTTTATAAACATGTAAAAAGTATTAATTTAATGGATGATTGTATAACATGTTGATTATAGATTCTCGAAAGTGACTATATCGATTTGTGATTTACAATGACGATTTTTTTTCGATTGGTAAATTTTTGAAAATTGCCGATCACTATCCATTCCTAGCATCAATTTTAGGTAGACGCATGAAATTCAAGATAACAAAACCATAAAAAAATATTAAATATTTATTTCAGCGGTTTTAGAAATCCTCTCCTCTCCCCATCCAAAAGGATTAACTAGATATACGAAAATTTAGGTCATTTTCCGTCATACCTTAGCAGCAGTTTTACATAGAGTCATAAATTTGAGGTTACCTAATCTACTACAAAAAAAACTTAAACATGTATTTTATCTATTTAAAAAAAATCTCTCTTAAGCTGATTTAATAAAATGGTCGCATTTTTGGGACGTATCTCCTTATCTCTGCAACAGGTTTAGGTCGAAGCGGGAAATTCAACATAACGCACCTACTAAAATAATAGTTACACATAGATGCATCACAAATTTTAGAATTATTTTGTTTAATATTTCGTTAACATCGACTTTGAACCGGATAATCTAAGATTATATGAATAAGAGGATAATGGATGTTTGATTAAATAATAAGCTTTTTCTTTAATCTTCAACGGACGTAATTCGCTTAATTCAAGTTTTCTTTAAAGAATCCAACCAGTGTAGCGGGCGAAGGCTGCTAATATAAAATAAAATACCAAATGCTAAATCCGACTTAACCTTTATGCTTCTCCCGTCCGAATAGTAGTACGGGACTTTATATACTTTTATGTACCTTTACAAAATGAATGGACTCCAGATTGGTAACTAACATTAAAAATCTGAAAAAAAAGGAAAACCATTAAAAATGAATGCATGAATTTTTTCGCCTTCAAATAATAGTAAAGCGTATATGATTAAATGTTGTATTATGAACTAACTATTATTATTTTATTTTATTTTATCTTTTGGCACTCTGAAATAAAACAAAACAAAATTCGCATAAACCTCTATGCTTCATGGTTAAGACATAAATATATTTAATTATTTAAATTAAAAAGTGTTTATTTGATCAATTTAAAATTTGGGATAAAGAAAAATATTTAAGAATTGTTCTATTTGTTTATGTTTTTTGAAATACGAGGTTTCCTAAACCTTGTCAAAAATACCTCCAAAGCCTATTCTCATATAATTAGTTGCAAAATTATATCTACTGACATATTTCTTAGATTTGATTAAGTCTGAATTTGTGCCTCTAGGATAGCTATTTTTATTTATTTCTTTGTTTATTTATTTTTCAAAACTATAATGTATTTTTTAATCTCAAAATTGCAAAATTTAATTGGATCTGAAAAGGCTAAAATATTTTAAATTACGATGTACAGATTCAATTAAAACTGGATGAGTTTATTATTCGACAATAGAGTACTGTTAAAAATATCGTACACAATCACCTCTGTTCTATATATTTTATGCAAATGAGAACGCTTAACAGGTTTTTATATACCATTCTCATTGATCAGAAAATAGATTTTTTTTTTAAAGAGAAACTATTTCATAAAGTTTTAAAAAATGTGTGGGATATTTTCTTATCTACTGTAAAATTAAGTTATTGGTGTTTTGGCCAAATTTCGTTAAGCATGATACTGCAATTTATACAAATTAGGAAAAGTGTAATTAAATTGCTTGCATGTATCTAAATTAAATTTTCCGAGATACTTCCACAAACTCGCTTAATTCAACGGAAATGGTACTAAGCAATTGTTCCACCGATCTACTTCAGGGGAGATTTCTGACTATTTAAAGCAATTAACTGGTAATGTAACTCGATGTTGATTATTCAAATTATCTTAATTATAATATTTGATTAACCCTCTCATGCATAAATTATTTTTCATTATTTTTCATTATTCACAAAAATCCTTTTTATGATAAATGAAAGACCCATTCTAAAATAATTTTATTACTGTGCTGCATGCTAATATTTATCTTTCCACAAATCAGATCTCCATAAATGAATGCTCCAATTTCTTTTTACTTAATAATTCAATAATTATCTGTCCTCATATGAGACCCGTATGCATGAGAGGGTTAAAGTTGCTAAGAAATGTGAATCGAAAAATCACACAAAATGTCATTTATTTTATGTGTTTTACATTCACAGTGCATTTTTATCCGTTAATTTTTTTAAAGAAGAAAAAGCTTAATTTTATCCAAATTAAAACTGCCATTTGTGAAACGAATTTTTATAATAATTTTTTATATTTATGCATGAAATATAGTTATGCATTGAATAGTAACACTACAATCATTTTATAAAAATGTTGGATATTCTGTATTATTAAAGAAAAACATATCTGCCGTAACGCTGGCATCACTTTGAAATTTTTCTAATTTGTAAACATCGCATATTTTCTATTTTATAGCTTCATATGAAAGAAATCTACTTTCAAATGCAATTTGTTTTAAACTGTATCGTAATTGATTGATTTATTATGTCTTTTAAATTAATTTCTTAGCATGGTTTTTTTTTCTTATGATGAAGTATGATCTGTATCCAATCGCGAGAAATTTTCATTATGAAATTACCCTTTTGCATTAAAAAATATAAATAGAGTTTATAAATAGCCACATTTTCATGACAAATTCAACATTAACAACTTCATTAATATGTTACATTAAAAATTGGTTAACTATTTGCATCACTACTTCTTCTAGAATATAAAGCAGAGGGAATACGATAGAGATTATTAAATTTCTTTGTTTGACAAAAATTTCAAATTGAAATTGATTTTTACTTTAAAAGGTAGTGAAAATAATTTTATAACTGAGTTGTACTTTTCCAAAAAAAAAATCACTTCTTATATTCAAACTTCAGAAAACAGTTTATTTTAGAAAGCAACAAATCATCTGCCGACTGGAACAAAGAGATGAGTTCCACTGACGTAAAAAACCCATCATACACTGTAAAAAAAAATCTGTAAAGGTACTACACTTTATCTAGGAAACTGGGATTCCAAGAACGTTTCATGTAACGGTAACAACAAAAACTCAAGTTTTAGAATCGGTTACATGGATTTTTCCAGTTATCGTTACATGAAAAGTTCTTGGAATCCCAGTTTCCTAGAAAATGTTTAGTACCTTTACAGATTTTTTTTTAACAGTGTAGGTTTTTTTTATTTATTGTATAGTAGAAAAACAGATTTTCATCTATTTCCATAGACTTTTCTCAAGCATATTAACAATAAAATGTTTAACGAGAAAAATTGTATTTCTCAAAGAATTTATTTTAATTCATAAATATAAAATTCATTTCAATAAATTTGTTAAAACAAAGTCATTTTTGTGTAAGTTTACAGAAATGACATCATTTTTATTAGCTTCAAAATTAGAAGCCAAATCATGGAACAACGAATAAACTTTTGACAAATAAAATTACAGATTATGTGGATTTTTATTGGAAAAGCTTTTGAGTTAAATTGTAAGTATAATTTATTATTTAAAATTTTTTATTTAATAAAATATAATATTTAATAATTGTCTAGTAAATTTACAATGAAGTTCGTTTTTATTTTTCTCAAAAGAATCAAATAATCTATTCAATCCAAAAACAACACACCGGGCTGCCACGCCATTAGTACATATACAATTCAAATGAAAAATTCATTCAGGTCACTCACAACGAGTGTGGTTGAATGGATTATGGGGAGACTTGCATTGCTGCTTGGATAATAATTTTGGGGAGATTTTAGCATACTGTATATCGTGTTACGTTGCTTAGTTAAAGAATTATGGGGAAAAGTTCGATAATTAAGCGAACCACATTGCGAAAAATTGGTCATTTTAAAAAGTTCCACAGAACGTAATTTCTTGAAGCGTGCATTGTCATTTAAATACTTTTTTAGGAATGATTTAAGTATATTGCTAATCGTTTAATTGTTTTTTTTCTGTTTTTTTTTTTTTTCAATTTGAAACTATTTTAGTGAAAATTTTCTTTTAACATTTGGTTTTTGAAAAAGTTGCCATTAGAGCGTACGAAACATTTAAATAAAAGTTTTTTTTTTTTTTTTTTTTTTGCATTTTTATTTTAAAGTGTCAGTTAGCATAATATAAGTAATTTGATATTTTAAAGTCTTTCATGTTATATATTACTCTTTATACCGATTTCAAAGTTGAAGAATGTATTCTTTGCGCTTCAGGAAAAAAAAATCACATTCTTTGGTAAACCCTTGTGCTTTTCTGCAGTTTTACTGTGTTTTTATAACGCCTTTTTATTATTTTGCAACAAAGTTAAAAAGTATTTATGCATTCGGCTTCTCTGTCTGTCTGCCCACACTCTAATTCCCATAAATATACTCGGACTCTCATACACTTAACAGGCATTTTTGGTATTGTGCATGAAGAGTAGCTCATTTACAGGAATACTCAAAAGAAATCCATTCCATTGTGGTTTAAGGGGGAAAATTGTTTGGAGTGTATTTAAACAAGATTGCGCTATTTCAAATATATTTAAACTGATATAAATCTCAGAATGTCACTGCGATTATGTTTAAACAGAGAATTCATAGTATTTTTATTCATTTACAGGCGTACTCAAAAGAATTCCATTCTATTATATTATATCAGAAAAAAAATATTTTGAATAGTGTTTTAATTATATTACGCTATTTTAAATATATTCAAACTGATATAAATCACTGAATGTCACTATTAATTACGTTATAACAGGGCAATCATAGCATTTTTAATTATTTACTGGGACATAGATAAAATCGATTACAGTACTGTATTTGCGTAGTAATTGCTCGGGATTGCGTTTTAAAATTCAGCATGCGCTTTTAATTTTAACTGTTTTTATAAATCCTATTCGTTATCTATGAATTTTATACCTCACATCCAGGGCCGTACAAATGTATTTGCATACCATTCTCTTTATTAGAGGAAATTACTGACGTGGAACTTTGAACTGGATTATATATGTATATCTTAAGTGAACTAAATTTTGACATGCATGTAGTTAATAGATACAAATTTATATATTATACACGGCTACTGAAAAAATTGGATTTTTTTTCAGTTTGTAGATGGACAACAAACAGCTGAAATTGGTTTTTCAAATGTTATCAGTTTTCATATGGTTTCATTAGACATTGTATTTTAATTTTTTAAACATTATTTTGAATGTGTTGGAAAGTGTGTCAGAATATATGCTTCATGCATGAAGTTTTCTTTCCTATTTATCATAAAATTGAATATACAGGGTATTTAAAAATGACCGGTATATTTGAAAAATCAATAAAAATTAAACGGTCAGCGATAGAAATACAACGTTTGTTACAATATGCTTGGGACAACAGTAAATTTTGAGGCAGTTAAACTTTCGAAATTAGTTACAATTTTCAACAACAGATGGTGCTGCAGGCAATTTTATTGCTATTATATTATTGCTGTGCATGGCGGATATGTGGAAAATATAGTATTTTAGATTTTTTCAGACTGCAGCGCCATCTATTGTTGAAAATTTTAACGAATTTCGTAAGCTTGTCTGCCTGAAAATTTACTGTTGTTCCAAGCATATTGCAACAAACGGTGTATTTTTATCGCTGCCCGTTTAGTTTTTATTGATTTTTCAAATAAACCGATCATTTTTGAAACACCCTGTATTTATTGTTCATCAGTAGCTGACAAATTTTCGTACTTATGTTGAATTAGGTCATTGATGTTTTGGTTAAATTTCATCCAGCTACATTTTATACTATTATGTATAATTTTAATTAAATAATTTCCAAATATCTAAATTGAAATTACCAAATATTTCTATGAACTCTAAATTCACTGGAAATGTTACTAAATAATTATATATATTTTATACCTTTCATGGAATATTTCCGTTTATTTTACGCTATTAACTTGTAATACCGTTTCATGTTGATCGTTAAAATTAACTTAATTATACTGTTTGACTAAACTTACAAATAGACATGTGAATATAACGATTACGAAAAGAGTTAATTTGACTAATGAATACGGGTTTAAAGATTTCTCGCAGTACATTTTTTTTACTTTTAAAATTGTTATGATGAAATATATTTTAATGAATGCTATTCAAATAAAATCTGAAAATTGTAATTGTTTTTTTAAATCATAATTGCTCCTTATATGTTAAACATACAATATAGAATAGTTACATTTTATAACAGTGACAATAATATTAGATTTAAGTTTGGAAAAATAAAATCCAAACAAATTTTTTATTTGTTTTCATATAAAACTATGAAAACAACTAAAACATTTTAATCTATGTTACTGATGACGTTCGTTTTAAATTAAAACTGATTTCATTTCCTGAACCAGGGTAACGGAAAGTTCCTATATTAATGTTTAATTAGGTAATTGATGCTTTATTAAATTTTATTCAATATGTTGCTTTTATTTGAAAAATATTGTGAAGGAATATAATAAATTTTCCTTACTACGGACATATCAGGAGGATTGATTAAATTCGCCATTATTGGAAAATTCCTTAGCGTGAATATCTATTTATAAAGGCCAAATGTATCTTTGCGTAACGCATACGTCATTTTGCTAATGGTAACACTTTGAAATTTGAATTGAAATTTCAGTTTTCTAATTTTTGCTACTGCAAAATTTTAAATTTCCAAACATCCCACATTTTCAATATTTATACCGTCGTATAAGGAAAAAATTTTTCTTTTGAAGACAAATTGTTTGCAAACTGGACCTTAATTTGTTTTTGAGACATTATTTTTTAACACTATTTTTTATAAACGTGGCAACAGAAGTACAATATTTCTGTTAATATTATATGGTAAAAAGCAGGGGATTAATAAGTGAAAAATTTTGAAATGAAAATATTTGCTATTTTTTAATAATCATCTGTTATAAAACCAGGTGAATTTTAATTTTCATTCGCATTTTCAACATTCAAAATTTTCCTTTACACTTAAATGAATATAAACAGTTTAGTATCTGTTTCCAGCTAATAGCAATCGAGACTTCAGATTTTGAATTTAAATGATTTTAAAATGTACAAGTTAGAATACCATAAAAAAGTGAATACAGATATGAGAAATGCATACATAAATTTTGAGACGGAAAAAATGATATCGGGTTTAAATTTCACAAGGAAAAATTCTATGATTGCGTCAAAATTGAATAAATTTTGCTCTTTTTCATTTTCTAATACCAAGCATAAGAGCCTTAATTGATAACTTTGTCATAATAAAATATCTTTATTATACTTAACTGCATGCATTACGATTATCGCTTAATTTTAATAATTTCTAAGTCTGAGTTTTATGGAAATAGTATTTCGTTAATTTTAGGTTAAATATCATTTGTTTAAGAGTTAGACTTGCCAATTTAAGATGCATTTTTTATTGCAACTAATTTTGTAGGCATATTATAAATCAATGAAACAGTTTCTTCCTAAATATTTTCTTTCGCCGAAATTCGACAGGTTCTACCTTGTTTTTATAATGATGAAATGGGATAATAGGATTTCTTTTAAGAATCTAAAAAATATTCATCAAATTACAAACAATTCTTAAAAGGACATTTGTTCTGATGAAATTCATTCAAATATTAGCAAGTAAACTGAAGAGCATTAAAGTGAGTTTCTCATCTGTCAGCAATGCAAAGGCTCAAAAACTAAAATGTATTTATCAGAAAGTGTCAGTTTCATACCAACATTTTCTGATTATAGGATCATTCAACTAATTAATTCCTACTACGATAAGTATTATAAACTAATGAAATTTCATATTCGAGGCAAGGAAAAGCTAAACTTTATATAAACGATTGATAGAAATAGATAGCTAATAGAAACCTCTCCTCAGAGCAGCATCCTAGGACATCCTCGTGCGTCCGAAGAGTATTTGGGAGAAAGTCTCTTAGATGACCACATATAGGAACAATGAAATGATTGTCTAGTAATTTTCGTGGTCATCGACATATGCGCATTCGTATCCATTTCACTTGCTAATGTAATTAGAAAAACACAATATGCTAAATTAAAAAACGAAATTCACTACGTTCTCACTGAAATGAAATGGAGCACTGTGAAAATGGATGGTGGCGCAGAGAAAGTGGAAGGTGGAAAGGTGGTGCATCTTGGACGACCACTGCAGTGGGTTATTTGTTTATTCCATTTTGTTAAATTACCTTTTCGCCATCTTATTCAACATTTGGATGGAGAAATAACTGGGCCATGATCATTCAATGAACCAATTCGGCAGAATCTCTTTGGTTGTGAAAAGCTCTTAGTGCAAAATTTTCAATCAATTGATTGTGAAATTTGAGAAGTGGACACACAAATGTTGAGCAAGGACCAAAGATATTTGTTTGATGTAAGTCAAACATTAGAAGCAGCAACTGTCAAAACAACTTATCAAAGCGTGACCCTGTCCCTATTTCACATGCCAGATGGCGCACTTGTTCAAAAAGAGTCCTTCGACTCTACGTGTGCATGGAAAACCTATCGGATGCCTTAAAAGTTATAGCAACATTTATTTTGAAATCTTACATGCCAGTTTGGTTTGAAATATACTGCAGTAATATATTACAGACGGAGCTATTCATCTGTTCACTACAATAGAAACATCTCGATATTTGCCTGATTACCTGAAGAAAGTGGTACTTTCTGTAATCGAATGAAATTCATTTTTTGCTCATTCGGGAAACCTACTGATGGCAATGGTCTTTGATAAAAGGAAGCACATAAGAGAGCTAGGGCGTGTAGTATAAGTAGAGTGTTAAAAGCCAGACAGACTGTTTCAAAAGCTAAAGGTATAAGAAACTTTATCCTTCCTACTTAGAAATTTCGATGCGGCAGATTATACGAAATTAATTGATTGGAGTAATTTAAAATGGTCATATTCACAAGTTTTACGGAGAGTAACCAACAAAAAATGCATTGCTTCATCCAATCAGGTGATATACGAGATTAGGATGCTAAAGATTTCCCCGGCTACACGCAAGCTGCAAAGCGGCGGCGGCGCGTCAAATTGATAACGGAAGCATTGTTTAAGGTATGCTAACCGCAATCATGAGATAGATTCATTAGGGCCGCACTGAAGTCAAGGTCCAATGATACCCGCCTTTACCACCAAATTGTAGTAGAAAGTAGCGTCAGAAAGCCTACTTATACAGATAAAAGAACAAATTATACATTTAAGTAATGTAAATAGCAAACCCCCTCATTAATGGTATGCTTGGAAGGACGTGTGTGGAACTCGAACTGCAGCCACCTGTCCATGGTGAGTTCTGGGTTCTTTAGATATTTAAAAATGTCCAAACAAGCAAAGTGCTACACAAGTTATTCGAATGTTAACATTAAAATGCAAACTAACCTCAAATCATACTTTTTTATTTTACAAAAATCCCAAAAATTGAAAATTTCCCGAGTTTTATAGAGCTTTTGCGATAGGAAAATATTCTCTAAACACGTTATTTAAAAATTAATATTGTTAAATAGCACAATCTGCACATATTTTACACTATAGCGATAAAATCGCTATAGTGTAATATAACATTTTTAAAAGGTTTCTGAAAAAAAAAACGGAAATTTTCATATTTTTCGAACTTTTAAGCGGTTTGCGCGATCGGAAAATAAAGTCCGATTCGAAAAATTCTATTTTTGTTTTTCTTGCATTTACCAATCCAAACTTTTCTGTACTATAGTGATTCGGAAATAAAAACTTTTGTTTTTTCGCACCACCCTAATGGATATTGCAAAACTTCAAAGCCACATCGCTTAAATTCCTCTACCGCAACTCGAGATGTAAGAGAGAGGCGTGTGAGAAATTTGAGGACTCAGCATGCTGAAACCTTCGGGATGTGCAATTCTTCGTGAATATTTTTCCATACACTGCCGTAACTAAGATATATCGCAGTAAGGATCATTTCGATAGTTACTCTTCTGTCTAATAAGATAAAGTCCTTAATTTTTTCATTGTAGTTTTTCACATCTTGGTTCGTCTGAAAGCGTCATGCGACCAGTTTAAAAATTTATTTTTCATCTAACAAAAGTGTCATGTGATGGAATATCTCTTCCATAAGCAGCCAACATTTTATTGAACTGTTCACCTAAAAACCTAGAACTTTCAAATAAGCTCGTATTCGTCACCGGAGTATAAAACTGTTTTAAAATATAAAACAAAAAAATTAAGTTATTTAAAGTAAAAAATCTCTGTCGGCTTGGCCTATAGGCGGAGGTAGATTTCGAAGAGCTTTCATTTCAACAACAAAAAATAGAATATTATTAAAGATAAACCCAATATAACTACTATATTGTGCGCTTTAAAAAAATTTTTAATTTAATTTTTCTGTAAGAAGTGATTTTATCAAAATGAACTTAAGCGAAATTTGACTCACACACCCATTTTGACAACATATTTTGAAATACTTTCTGACTTTATTAAAAAATCGACCAATACGCACATTATATAGTTCCTAAATAACAAAAAATTGTCAATTGAATGAGTTTGAGAGTAAAATTGAATTTAAAAATGAGTCATAAAGTAACCAATGTGTTATTTGAATGCCTCCAGAATTCTATTAGCAAGATCGCTTTGGGAAATTTTGTGCGAAGTGCCCACTTTGACAGCTTTTTAAAAATATATACTACCTCTGACAATAAAGTTCGGTGAATTAATTCAGAACGACAGATCTGGCAACACAGCGGAAACAAAACGCTGCACCAGCATAGAGGCAATTGTTGACCATCTTCCCCCATCGTCGTTCAGTTGAGCGTCGTTTATGTTCTGTGTAAAACGTGCTTTACATGTGCTTCTTCAATGTGTTGGTTCTTAACTGAGAGCAGGTAAATGAACGAATAAGAGATTAATTTAAAATTTAGATTTAAGCTTTGGAAGACACCGAAAGAAATTCAAGAGGGATGGTGCAAATTGAACACCTACCATACTCGCCAGATCTCAATCCTCCAGACTTCTTCCTATTTTCACGACTCAAACTCTTTTTGAAAAAGATTTGACCATATTGCTGACATCCAACGAAACGTGACGAAGCTTTTGAACTTCATTCCAAAACAAGACTTCTTAGGAATTTCCCAGGACATGTACAGCAGATCTCATCGGTGCATAGTTATAGGAGATGACTATTTTAAAGGATCGTATGGTAACTTTTGTTAATATTTTATCTACGTTAATGCTACAGGACTATTCACTGAACTTTATTGTAAAAGGTAGTATTTAGACTTTATTAAAAAAACTGACTAATACGGCACATTACGCAGTTCCTAAAAACAAATAACTGTTAATTGAATGATAATAATTAATAACCAATTTGTTATTTTAATACATCCTCAATTCTTTTATCATAATCGCTTTGGGAATTTTTTTTTGCATAGTGCCCACTTAGGCAGCTTTTTAAAAAAATATATTTAGCCTTTTCAAAAAACTGACCAATACGGCTCATTACACAGTTACTAAATAACAAAAAACTGTCAACTGAACGTATTTGAGAGCAAAATTGGAATTAAAAATGAGTCATAAAATAACCAATTTGTTATTTGAATACATCCTCAATTCTTCAATCATGGTCGCTTTAGGAAATTTTGTGCGAATTGCCCATTTTCGCAGCCTTTTTTGAAATATATTCTGCTTTTATCAATAAACTGGCCAACCCGTCACATAGTTCCTAAATAAGAAAACCTGCAAAATGGATGCGTTTGAGAACAAAAATAGATTTAGAAATGACTCAGAAAAAACGCAATTTTTTATACTTCCTCAATTTTTTCAATCACGACCACTTAGAGAAATTCTGTTCAAAGTATCTTTTTTGACAGCCTTTTTTGAAATATATTCTGCCTTTACCAAAAAACTGGCCAACAAGTCACATTATACAGTTCCTAAATAAGAGGATTTGCTATTTGGATGCGTTTAAAATCAAACTTGAATTCAAAAAATGAGTCATAATATAAGCAGTTTGGATTTGAGGTTTTTTTTCTCACACTCCGATTTTTGTTTAATTTATTTCTGCTATAAGAATTGGTCCTATGAAAAACTTGTTAATCTAAAAGTTGTAGATATTATTGAGAAGATGTAAAATACATTTAATTAGATTTGATTGCTTAAGAATTGAGTAAGTTATGATTTTTTTTTCTTTTTCCAACCCCTTTTTCTTTTCGTTTTCAATTTTTTTATCGGTAAAAGTTGGTCCTATCAAAATCTTGTAAATACAAGAGTTTTAGATACTGTTGAGAGCATTTATACAAAATTTAGTTGTATTTGATATCTTGAGAATTGACGAAGTTATGATTTTTTTTTTCTTGCAAAAACCCTGTATTTTCGTCCTTTGAACCCAATTTTAATTTTATCAAAAATCTATCACACAGAAACTTTTAGCTCATTTTTAAAAGTAACATAAACTTTAAACTGATTCTATATGTATATTAATTAAAAAATTATCGCGTTTTTTCTGTTTTCACAAAAACCCTCCCTATTCCCACCCCCTTGGTCCGATTTTGCCCATTAGCGAACTCGATCGAGATTTTATGCCCCTCAATTTTATGTAAAAGTTTGAAGAAGATCTGTGCATAATTATGGAAGTTATCGTGTCTAGAAGAAAGTGAAATATATATATAGATAGACAGATAGATAGATCGATCGATCGATAGATAGATGTACTTTTTTACTGATAGTAGTTTTAGGGTCTAGGAGCCATGATCGGTGTAGATCTGCAAAAAATTTTCAGAAATTCCAACATGGGAGAGAATGCAATAGGTAGTATTTCATACGAAATCTACCTAAAAATCAGGGTCATATAAAATAAAGAAAACACCTAAAAATCTACTTAAAATATTAAATTATTGCATTTAACTTAAGCTAAATCTGAATGCACTTATTAATTCACGGAAAATAAAAATTTTCATTATTAATGTGTTATTAGATAATTGATAATTTGATAAAATTTCATTCAGTATGGTGCCACAATTTTTGTAAGTCAGCAAAATTCATATTAGAATATTTGCGTAAATGTAATTTGAATTTCCAAAATGATTACGTTCATCCAAAAATCATCGGAAACGGTAATAAGCAATTATTGTATTTGCGTATTTCTCAGAGAAATTCTATTTAGTTTAATCAACTAATTTATGATACCTTATCCTGTCACTCAGTTTAATAACTTTAATACATTTTACTAATCTTACTTCTAAAAAATAAGAAGTAATGAATGCTCGAAGTATTATTTCATTTTTTATGCAGTGGCTCATATTTGAAGATTTGTTCATTGCACATTTGTTTCTTGCGATTCTTCATGTTTGTATGCACATATTGAACACTTATATACGAGTTGCTGTGTTTTACGTCCATATTAAAAATCAACAAGAGGATACAACCCCAGTTTTCTAGATTACTTAATACATTGTTTTTATGGACAAAATTGGTAAAAATCAATCTTAATTAAAACTCTATTTTTTTTCTCTGTAATACATTTTGTAGAATGCCCACAAACAAAACCGAAAAGCAATTTTATGCGGAAAATATATATTACATTAAATAAAATCTTAAAATTAGAAAAAATGGTGTTTTCGTGTTAATCGCATGCCAGAGTTTAATAGCCAAAAATTTCGGCAAGCATTTCGAGCAAAAAAGAAACCTCAACGTTTAACTACGTAGCTATATTACATTCTGTTGAATTTCAATTTTATTTGTAATATTCTGTTATTTGTTGATGATATTTAATTTTTGTTATGGAATATTATCCGGAAACGAGTGTCGAATTATTTATAATGTTTTAAGTTCAAGCGCGTTAATCTAATGAACACTCTAAAAATTAAAAGTGTAAATTTACACACAAAAATGTGTAAATCGATGATACAAAAACGATTTGTCTATAAGTGTAAATTTGTGTGTAAATTGCCAAAATACACGCCTAATATATAAATTTCAAACTACACATTTCAGTGTGTAATTTGATGATAACACTAAATGTGTAAAAGTTATAAAGATCACTTATGAAATATCACACTAATATGTAAATTGCGCAAAAATACACATATATCTGTGTAATCTTCTGTGATTACACGGATAAACGTGTATTATGCAAAAAACACATTATTGTGTTATTGTAATTTAGACAGTTTTTGGCGTAATATTTAAAATACGCATATTCGATGGAGGTTCAATAATTATTGTGTCTAGTGTTTATAAAATATCTGTACTGCAATGGGTTGATGTATAATATCGAAGTCTAATGTCTTAGTTTATTTTATGCTTAGTTTCAGAACCATAGCTGCAATATTCATATAGTTTTGGATGGAGGAGTAAAATTGGGGGGGGGGGGGGTTGTAGTTGAAAGCCTGATTTTTAGCTTATGGGGCTAGATTTATGACAGTGGATGAGAAAAAAGTACTGATCTTTGACTAGGGATCATAGTGATGTACTAACTTCTCATCCACTGTCACAAATGTAGCCTCACAAGCTCCAAATCTGCCTATCACACTCGTCCTCCCCCCTCTTAAAAACTCTCTCTAAATAGGTTTTTAGAACTTCACCCCTCCCTCTAAAACTATGTTACTATAGCAGTTACGGTTTTTTAATTCAGCATATAGCCATTTAAGATATTAGTTTTGGATATTCCTCATCAACCATCGTAATACAGATGTTACTTCATGGGGAAGTATGGGACGCATTTTGAAATTTACAATTTCTTTAATTATAAAATTGATTCTTCAAATTTATTCTTCAAATTCTATATTGTTCAAGGACATTAGAAAGTGTTTCATTTTGTATTCTACAAATCAAAATTTTTGTATTTGTGTCAAACAAAGTTGATTTTATAATTTTTGTAAAAAGTGTCCCATTCCATCCCACTATCCTATACACATAAAACTGCAGTTTTGTTTTTATATTCTTCCTTGCTTCTTAATTTTATATTTTCCCCTCATTTAGATATTATTTAGTACATGTAATTAAAAATTAAGATAAAGAAAAAAAAATTAATTAATGATAGATTTTAGTCAGATGGAATAATGATAGTTGATAAACTTACAATCTCCAAACTTTTTATTTTCAGAGTACATACTCAATTTTTCATTTTTTTATTTTTCAGACTCAAGATACAAAGTCAATTATACTTAAGATACTGTGTTACATATAGTTATAAAAGTAAAATTTAAAATACTATAAAAAATAGAAAAAATATGTAATCCTCATATCTCACACACACACATATATTACCTGAAAACATTTTAGCTGATATGTTTATATATGTTACAGGCCAAACCCGATTTTAGGCCAAACTAGATTGGCCTAGGCCGAACCGGTCTATCCTAACGCCCATCGGATAAACTAGTTTTTCCTAGGCCAAACCGGTTTATCCTAACGCCCATCGGATAAACTAGTTTTTCCTAGGCCAAACTAGTCTATCCTAAGGCCCATAGGACAAACTAGATTTTCCTAGGCCAAACTAGTTTGGCCTAACTCTTATAGGATAAACTAGTTTAGACTGCTGTTTATTGGTCTGAACTAGTTTATCCTAGGCCAATTCAATTTGGCGTGATTTTATTAAATTCAATGACCGCCACAACGCCAACATTGTCGTTTGTCCTAGGCGGATGTAGTTTATCCTAGGCCAATGTAGTTTTACGTTTTTTTAGCTCACGGGCGTGAAAGCCAGAGAAATAATGGGCTCACAGGTTCTGTATGTACGCATGTATGTACGCATGTATGTACGTATGTGCGTACGTATGTACGTAACGCGATAACTCTTGATAGAGATATCCGATTTGGTTCAAATTTTAGATGTACGTTCACTCTGATTAGGTACTTTTCTGATTAATTTTGGGAATTCAACAGTAACAATTGTAAAAGGGGGGCGAACGGAAGGCTAATCCCCCACCTTTAATTTTGAGAAATGGATTTATCATGCAGAATTAGAGTTTTCATTTTAAATTTTAGATATAGGATCATTGTGACAAGGCGCCTCCGTGATTAGCCATGGATGTTTATTGTTTAAGTCTGAATTTTAGACTTAAACAATAAAAATGCACAACTCTAAAAGAAAGGGCAATGTAGGTTACACAACATAATTCAAAGGCCTGGCGGCCCGGGCAGGCGGGGCACTGTCCTGGAAATTCCGGCTCGTGCAAACCTCTGACAGTATTCTACAACCCTTCGAATAAAATACATTATGTAAGGGTGATAACAAAACCACTTTGCACAAGGTTAGCTATGGAGCACGAGACGGGATCAAAATTAAAAAGAATATTGCCCAATTAAAGTGATGGCTATGCATTCACAGGCTTTTTAAAGAATAACACCCTCGAAAAATAAAGTTGGATTACTTTTTTCTATTTCCCCCAATTATACGTAACCATTGAACCCTCAAAACTAATCACAGATACGCTTTATAAAATGATACAATTACCCCTAATTTGAAGCAAATCAGATAATTCTGCTCAAAAAACAATTCATCTGATTTAAGGAGGCTAATCCCCCATTCCTCACTTTATACTTAATCATTAAACCCTCAAAACAATTCAGGGGTTCGCCTTAAAAAACTATATTCAAAATTTACGGCAAATCGGATAAATTTGCATAAAAACCTATTTATCTAATTTAAAAGGCGATAAAACATCCACCACCCCATTATACTTAAACAAAAGAAAAACTCAAATTAATTAAAGAAGCGACTGATCAAATGAATTCATGTCCAAAATTTTAAGCAAATTGGATAATTCTGTATTATAACCAATTTATTTAATTTAAGGAAATAAATAAAGTGTAAGTTTCCCCCTTATATTTAACCAAATAATTATTGAAATTAATCAGTGAAGCACTTCATTAGAATGAACAAATCCGAGATTTGCAGTAAATCGGTTAATTCTGCTTGAAAAACACATTTGCCAAAATTAGGCGGAATCCCCCCGTTATTCTCGTTGATTTTATTCAATTAACCCCCAAAACTAATTAGGGGAGTACTTTATCAGAATGATCTTATTTCTAAAATTTGAAGCAAATCAGTAAATTCTGCGTGAAAAAATCATTTACATAAATTATGGGGCGTTACTTCTATTCCCCCCCTCCCTTTATACTTAAACAATGAACACTCACAACTAATCATGGAGGCCCCTCAAGAGAATGCTCCTATATCTAAAATTTCAATAAAATATGCTTATAATGCATGGAAACCATTTATTTGAATTAAGGGAAGAAGCGAATCAGCTTCTCGCTCCTCCCCCACCACCACCACCACCACTTATTCTTCTCCAGTGACCTCCAAAAGTAATCAAAAAAGCTCCTTATAAAAATAAACCTATATTGAAAGTTTGATGCAAATCGATTATTTCTATCAAGAATAATTGCGTTACGTACTTACGAACATACATAGTTACAGAACCTACGGGCACATTAGTTCTCAGGATTTGATAGCCCTATAAGTTAATAACATGTCAAATTGCATTATTTCTATCAAGAGTTATCTCGTTACACACATACGTACGTACATACGTACATACATGTGTACATACATGCGTACATACATACATACAGAACTTGTGAGCCCATTATTTCTCTGGCTTTCACGCCCGTGAGCTAAAAACACGTAAAAGTACATTGGCTTAGGATAAACTACATCAGCCTAGGACAAACAAAAATGTTGGCGTTGAGGCGGTCATTGAATTCAATAAAATCACGCCAAATTCAGTTGGTCTAGGATAAACTAGTTCAGACCAATAAACAGCAGTCTAAACTAGTTTATCCTATAAGAGTTAGGCCAAACTAGTTTGGCCTAGGAAAATCTAGTTTGTCCTATGGGCCTTAGGATAGACTAGTTTGGCCTAGGAAAAACTAGTTTATCCGATGGGCGTTAGGATAAACCGGTTTGGCCTAGGAAAAACTAGTTTATCCGATGGGCGTTAGGATAGACCGGTTTGGCCTAGGAAAAACTAGTTTATCCGATGGGCGTTAGGATAGACCGGTTTGGCCTAGGTCAATCTAGTTTGGCCTAAAATCGGGTTTGGCCTGTAACATATATACATAAATCACCTATATTATATGTTGAATTGTTTTTTTTTTTTATAAATATTCATCATCGCAAAGAATTTACCATAAAGCATTATCAAGACTATCAAAAAGGCTGTTGAAACATTAACATAACATCTTTTGCATTTAAGATTATATTAAAAAATTTGTGTCTTAAAAGAAAAGAAACATTAAAGAAATGACTCGTATTTTCATAAATGAAAATTTCAGATATTCTGATTAAAATTTTAGATATCAAACTAATTAATATTTTTATTTATCAGCTATAGTAAAAAATAAAATAAGAAATAGTGTGATTATATCCAAATACCAGTTGACTCTTATAAATTTCAAAATTAATGCTCGTAGTATTTATTTGACAATTGCATTTGTGTCTTAAGTGTATAAAACTCACCCGGCGGGGGATATTTATGCAGGGGGGAGACTAATAATTTCGATTTTGAATATTTATTATGACACAACTGTTATAATTTTTGTATGTATACATGCAATCATATGTTTTAGGAAGAATTTATAGAATTCGGAAGAATTTATAGAATTTTCAGAATTTATATATTCTGTAATAATAGGCAAAATTGGAATGGAAAAAATGTTTATTTAAAGAAAAAGCCATTACTTTAATATAAATTTTCGTCAGAATTTTTGGTCTCGGGTTATTTTAAATCAACATACTTGCGCCCCTTTGATATTTACTTCTGTGTATTTTTAATATCTATAATTAACAAGCAAAAAGTATGTGTTCTTTACTATGATTAATTTTGTGGAACACAGTTTTTCTGATGTAATATTTTCAAATTAAAACACAGCTGAAAATTAAGTGTAATTAAGATAAATAAATATTTCAAATTTCTCAAAATTGGAAAATGTAACGTAGAAACTCAAAAATGACGCTATAGTTTTAATCGATGATAAACTTAGTTAACATTATAAGTTTCATAATTAAAAAAAAAACGTAAAAAAAAAAATTCAATAAATAAATAAAACTCAGATGAACTGTTTAACTTATAAATCAGAATATGTAATTTATAGATATGACACACATTTGTATAATAGTTTATAAATAAACTATAATATCTTTCACACAACTGACCCAAAATTTAACACCGCACCCCTCCCCCAAAAAAATGATGTTTGTGTTTATTTCGCTACTGTTAAATACATTCATAAATTCTTTTTAAGGTGAAAATTTTTCAAGAAATAAATAACCTTAGATACAACAGTTGTTATTTTAATGGACATATATCAGGAGATAGGTAATGTCGGCATTTTTTAAGGCAAATAAATTAATTGTATAAAAAATTCGCATATGTAAAACATATAGCATATACATTTATACATAAATATAAACAAATCAGATAAAAAGAATTGGAGATAATACGAATCTATGAGATTAAATACCTTATATTTTATAGGAGAATAACTGCTATATTTTTCTCAACGCCAGCGCTTGCATTTAGCTTGCCTCTTTGGCCACCACATTCTATGTGATTTGTTCTCTACGCGTGCTCGGTTGGAAAGTTTTCAATTTCTATTCCGGCGGGATCAAAGTCAAGTTACTGGACCCACCATTAGTTTTCAACTTAAACCTGATGATGTCAAATCGATGATGATTATGATTTTAGTTTTCGATGCTAGTTTCGCGTCTAAATCGGGGTCGAACTAGTTCGTGAATAGGGCGATAAATTGTACTGCGAACTGAAGTTAAACTAAAATTACAAGTTAAACTTTGAAATGGGTAAAAGGTTACAAACTATGAGACGGCTAAATTAATTTAGTGTAAAATGAAGCATGCTTATATTAGGTGTGCAAAATGTAAAAATAACGCAGGATACGAATTTAGAATTATCTTAATTACATGAATTATGTTTTATGTTACATATCGAAGGAATTCGAATTGGTTTTTAGATTCTACTGAAGGTTGAATTACTGTCCATTAAATTAAGGGGGAGGGGAGAGAGCAGCAGAAATAATTACCAACAATACAAAAAATATAATTTAAATTTATGAATAAGAATAAAGAGGGATTATATCTCTATTATAATGCCTCTTTATGACGTCTTCCTAATTTCGCTTTAAGAATGAAGTCTAACACTATTACTGAAAATTACAAGTAAAATTTTGAAAAAACAGCGGTCTGCGAGACGGCTGAAAGAAATTACGATTTAATCAAAACCTAGAATTATAAAATCAAGTATTCTTATATTTGATGTAGAAATTTCAAAAGGTAATTCGGAAAACGAAATGAAAATTATCTAATTAAATGAATAACATTTTACGTTACATGTAACGAAATATTGTTACATGTGTCGAGATTAATTTTTTTAAACTTCTTTTAAATGTTTACGTGCGGCTGAAACGGGGAGGTTAGAGAGGTAGTCAATGTATCTTATAAAAATAAATAAATATATTAGTTTATTATTTAAAAATGTTGTTACAGCAATGCAATCACATGATGTTATTTATAAAATAGGATTACTGAAGTAAAAAGTGCAGCTCTGAATAACATGTAAATCCCTCATCCCTTTCATAACGGTTACTTTAAAATTCACACATTTACAATTTTTGTAACACACTAATTAGTGTGATTTCAAGTTTTATCTACATTTACACATTTTTCTGAGTTTATGAACTGATAACATCTTACAAATTTAATGCCATAAACTAAACACACATTAAAATATGTATTTTTTGTAGAATATGTGTATTTTTATGACAAGTGGGTGATTTTAGAAATTTACACACTTACCTATGTATATATCATTATGTCTAAATTACAATAACATACCAATTTGTGTATATTCAGGCATTTTTCAGCAGATACACATTTATTTGTGTTTTTAAAGTGATAACAAAATATACACTTAATTTTATAAGCTGAAATACACATGAAACAGGTAAAACTTTGCAAAAAGTAAATAATTTTCATATCAAAAGTGTAATTTAAGGAATTTACGTATATGTACATGTGTCTAATTTACACATTTAGTTTTTAGAGTGTAAGCAGGCAGCACGTGAAAAATATAGATTTAACAACATTCATTATTCAGAATCATTTTATAAAGAATATGAGTTACATTTTTGCAAACAAATTGCTTTGAAAATACATTTTTCGCAATTTTATGTTGTAAAAATTGCAATTGTTAAATATTTTTTAAATAATACATTATAATGAAACTCAAATTATTATTACGTTCGTTGCGCTACTCATTATGATATGAGCATTACTCAGGGACATGTTTTTGATTTATAGTATAGATGTACAGCCAGTTACCTTTTCTTATATTTGATATCCAAGAAACTTTACAAAAGACGTTTTTTAATAGTTCTAACATATAAATTGCGAAGTTTTACTGAGGAATTTGTATACCATATGACATTTACTTCTCCATTCCAAAGGCAAATCTCAAATGAATGCATTTAACTTAATTCAAATCGGAAATATTTAGACGCATTGTATGTTAATTAGTACAAACATGCAGAATTATTAAAATAGGGAAGTGCTGAAAAGACACATCTATTAGCGTATCCCTTCCTGATATTTCGCAATACATCGAAGCGCGGAAGGACCAAATTACATTTATTTCAAAATTGTTTATTATAATAGTTCCAAGATGATAGAATTTGAAATTAAATATAATGTTTTCAAATGAAATGAGTAAACTTTTAAGTAAGCAACGTGCCATAAAACATAATTTGTCATTGAAGTTTATTAAACAATAAATAGTACTTATTTTAATTGGATAATTTGCATCTCAAGCATTTTTTTCAATGAGGGAATTTTGATATAATCTTCTCTATCAGCAATTATTCTGATTAATCCTTTCGACTCAGGCGTCTCATAAACAAATTTTATTCGGTCGGCACTACTTTTCCATAAGAAGTCACTTTCAATTAACACAATATCAAAATACATTCGAGCTTCGATTAATCGATTTTTATGTTAACCGAGCCAATAATAAAGCCTTTTTCTTTTTTGTATATGAATTTTAAAGAAGACCACACTTTTTTTTTTATTACAGTCCGTGCTAAAGTTTTTTTTAATGATTTGCACGGACCTGGCCTTCCATAATTAAGAATATTTTTTTAACGAACCAGGTCGACGAACAAAATAAATGTGCCGGCTAAAAAGAATGAACAAGCCTGCTAGACCAAGCCGATAAAGAAATAAGTGGACCTGCTTTCCCAATATAAAAATTTAAAGGAAGGCGATAAAATATACGACATTATCAATAAATATCACTTTTGTTTGAATAAATATAGATGTGCGTCTGGAGCCAATGCTAAACTGACAACATCAAAAACAGAAATGTAACATACCCAGTGTGAGATCTGATAATTACATGATGTTTGATCCCCAGGCTTAGTTTTTTCAGCTGACTCGTGCAGGACGGAGATCAGTCTTGCATTTTTTCTACTTAATCCAGCCAGACCGGAATTGGACTTGATAGTATTCAGGATGTGCAGGGCAGGCAATATATTTTGTAAAAATATTAAAAGCGTAATAAACTTCTGTTAACGGAATCTTTGGAAATGGTTTTTATTTTTTTAGGTGCGAATCATAACTTTATGTATGTTTATATTTATCATTTAGAAAAATATTCTACTCTTTTATGCTGAGATGTTAAATTCGCATGCACTGCGAGTTTTTATACACAATTTCTGTAAACTAAGATTTCAGATATTCGAGGAACTAGTGGTCCTAATTAGCTCCAATAACCGAAGTTGCAATGTACTCTAATTAAAAAAGGGGATATTTTGTTTTTCTTTATTACTTGTGCGAAAGCAAATTTTTCAAAGAAAGATAATATCTAGTCAAAATGGCAATATTAGTAAAAAGGGTTAATGTTTCATTTTGTAACTTTCTGTGAGTAAACAGATCACAGACAAGATATTTTTCTAAGAGGGTTAATTTGATTAACCTACAAATACCCTCAATATATCTTCAAATTAACAAATATTCTGATGAATCGGACAATTGACTTCCAGTCCTTCATATTCTCATACCTTTGGGTTTAGAGGAAAACAAGGGTAAAATGACCAGTCAACCGAAAAATTAGGTTTTTTGTGTTTTCCATCAAGATATCACTTGACAGACTAATTGCGTTTTAATATGCGAATCAATTTTTAACTAATTCTACAATTTCAGCTGTGAACCCTAATAGATGACTGTCTTGTACTGCTGCCACTCGATCTATTATGCATACATGATTCTGTAGTTGAAATAAATACCGCTGTTCGTTTTACGATCAGTTAAGTTGCAAGATGATAGGAATTTCATGGATTCGGATTAGTGGTGCCAGGTGTTCCTCTTAAATTGTGGCCCGAGATGCTCTAGACACTGGTATCTTAAAGTATTTTTCTTCATCTTATATGACGGCAGAAATATATGCGACTGAAGATAGTGAAATAAACTTCAAAAAATTAGTGGTAAGGAAAGCATTTATGGCCATAATTTACGCCGAACCCCTGTTAGTACTAAATGGGATGTACCTTATGAGCAAATTTACTCTGTGGGCAGATTCATCTGGATTTAAATCCAGTCAAATTCTCCATGTATTATCCACAATTTGAGTTTTCTGTTAGATGTTTCGAATCACAGTGTATTCCTCAAAAGTGATATTATTGTTGCAGATTCCCAAAACTTCTAAGAAGCCAGTGGCTCCTAAACCTGAATGCCCCAGTCGCCACCAATATTAATTTATAAGAAAAATCAAGGAACAACGCGAAGCAATGGAGAAACAATACGAATTTCGTCAAATCATTGCAGAAGAAAAACTAATTTTATCAAAGGATCGCACGAAAAACCGTGAATTTCTTCAAAGAATCGTTGAAAAACGCAATTTTCGCCAAATGGGTGCAGAAAAAAATTGAGATTTTGTTTAGAGGATCGCTAAAAGATACGCGATTTTTGCCAGAGAATCGCGAAGAAGTGTAGGATTCACGTCAGAAGATTAAACATTTTTTTCTTCAAATGCTTATGAGAAAAAACTCAAAACTTGCTAAAGGATGGCAAAAATTAGTCGCCCAGTCAAAACATTTAGTCGTCATGTGGCGATTGGCGAACGCGAATCTTCACTCATAGTGGTAAGTAGTTAAAATTCACATATAAGAAAACTAGCAGCCTCCGCCCGCTACGCTGGTCAGTATCTCTAAAATAATCTTGAATCAAACGAAATATATTTAAATAAACAATCTTAATATCGAATCAAATACCCACAATTTTTGTCTGATTTATGTAATCTTACATTGGTCAGTTCAAAGTTCATTTTGATGACAAAATACCTCTAAAATGACTAAATAACTGGCAAATTACAAAAGTACTAAAGTAATTAAGATTTTTTTTTTTTTTTTTTTTTTTTTTTTTTTTTTTTTGTATTTTGAATTCCACTTGAATTGCTTCTACCTGAATTTGCTTCTGAGGTATGATGAAACATGTTATTATTTTAGACCATCCGATGAACTTCCTAAAGGAAAGATTTATATATATATATATATATATATACCGGATGTCCAGTAAATAACTGACCCATTTTGAACTTAAAATAACAAATAAACGGTTTGAGATAATAATGCGCGGTTTGCGGTATTGTTATTAGAAAATCAATAAATTTTTAAACATGTACTTTATTAATATAGTTTAAATTTCGGAAAAAAATATCGCGCTGGCGGTAACAGGCTGTTTGAATACAGACATGACTCTAATTTCCATAAATGTGAGATTTTCGGCTGAACCTGAATCTATATGTTGTCGAATCTGAATCTATATGTTGAATCGACTCTCGAATCAGCTTCAAAAATAGGGTACGTTGGTTGGAAAGTGATTTAAAATAATATTTGTGATTGAACCATCTGTATTATATTTCCCCTCCTCAGTCTTGAGACTGAGATATTATTTTAAATATTATTATATTACATTAACAAAGTGCATATTTTAAAATTTATTTATATTCTAATAACAATACAGCAAGCCGCGGATTTTTATCTCAAACAGTTTTTTTTGTTATTTACATTCAAAATGGGTCAGTCATTTACTGGACACCCGGTATATATATATATATATATCTGCCTTCTATTTCACTTCAAACTTCAACTGTTTTCAATAAGATGATTGTAAAAATACTGGTTTCATTGGTTTATTGTATGGTAATATATGAATTACTCTGGTTATATAATGTCCATTTATCCACATATTTCTTAGTAATTTGGTAATCTGCCTTCTATTTCTCTTCAAACTTCAACTGTTTTTAATAATATGAATGTAAAAATACTGGTTTCATTGGTTCTTTTATTGGTATTGTCTGAATAACTTTGGATGTATTTATAAAAGTATTTATATATATATATATATATATATATATATATATATATATATATATATATATATATATATATATATATATATATAAGGATTCAAAATTTCAGGTTTTTGCGCCGAAGACATCGCCAAATTAGGAAAATGTGAAGTATCTCACCAAGTACTGGATTTAAAAGAATTTGCTCAATACCATTCAATTAAGCATGAAAAAATGTACTAAAATATGCACACACAAAAAAAAAAACCAAATAATTAGTAAAATATTAATAAAAAGTCGAAATAAAAATCGTTTAATGACATTTTAAACACGTGAATCGTATTTAATGTCATTGAATGCGACATTCACGATCATCCATTATTAGCATCTAATCTGATAGTTTGGCGATAATTTTTTGGTCGACGGGATAATCTAGTAGTACCGTTTTTAGGTGCGTTCGTAATTATGTAAATACGTAGCACCTATTGTTGTCGCTCAGTCCGTCCGTCTGTCTGTCTGTCTGTCTGTCCGCATATAACAACGCAAAAACTACCCAACCGAATCGTTTGAAATTTAAAATACATAATTATTACATAATTTTGTCGAGTCATTTCAAATTTTATGAAAATCGGATGCATAGATCAATTACGGGGGCAATCAAAAGTATTCCATTACATTACGGTCAATGGGGAAAAAAGTTTCAAATGCATTTTAATCGTTTGAAATTTAAAATACATAATTATTACATAATTTTGTCGAGTTATTTCAAATTTTTTGATAATCGGGTGCATAGATCAATTACAGGGGCAATCAAAAGTATTCAATTACATTATGGTCAATGGGGAAAAAGTTTCAAATGCATTTTAATCGTTTGAAATTTAAAATACATAATTATTACATAATTTTGTCGAGTTATTTGAAATTTTTTGAAAATTGGATGCATAGATCAATTACAGGGACGATCAAAAGTATTCCGTTACATTACGGTCAATGGGGAAAAATGTTTCAAATGCACTTTAATGGTGTTACACTCATTCGAAATTAATAAAATTTATATGCAACTATAAAGTACATATTATAATATACATTTTAGGTAATTTGTGGTGCACAGAACATTTGTTATTGATTTACAAAGCCACACAAAAATATTCCATTGCAAAATGGTATAGGGAGAACATTGTTTGATGAGTGTTTTAATTGTAATTCACTATTTGCAATTTTATGAGATTGATATATGAGAGTAATATTTTTAAAACTTCGTTATCGTACGAACGCACCTCATTTGCTACGCTTCACGTGCAATTTCCAACTTGTTTTTATTAGAATGAATGATAAATTAATTGCAAATATTTTTTCATGATAATGATTTTTCTTTCACATTCAAAATATTTCTTTTTTAGGTACTTCTAGGTTATCCCGTCGACCAGAAATTATCGCCAAACTATAAGATTAAATGCCAATAATGGATGATCGTGAATGTCACATTCAATGACATTAAATGCGATTCACGTGTTTAAAATGTCATTAAGTGATTTTTATTTCGACTTTTTATTAATATTTTTATTAATATTCTACTAATTATTTGTTTTTTCGTTATTTAAAATAAAAATTATGTCAACATGTATAATTTGGCTATTAGTTTGGCGATTTGTATAATTTGGCGAAATTGGTCGACGGGATAACCTAGAAGTACCCCTTTTTAGTGATGGTAAAATAATTGCAGATGAAAAAGATATAATAGTAAGGCTAAAACACGATTTAATGACTGCTTGGCATATGACTTGGCAGAGACTCGATAAGTACGCTAATTCTATCAACCTAAATATCCATATAGAGTCTAAACAAACAATTGGTACCATTTGATTTCCGTCGATCAATTTCGCCATATTATACAAATGTATATAATTTTTATTTTAAATAACCAAAGAATTAATAAATTACTAAAATATTAATAGGAAAAGAGATAAAATATCGAATTAAAATTAGTTGACGACGTAACAATTTGCAAAACATATTTAATGTCAAAAGAATGTGACATTTACGATCATCCATTATTGATATTTAACCTTATACTTTGGCGACAGTTTTTTGGTTGATGGAAGATCAAGTATTGCCAAATAATGTAATATTGCCAAAAAATGTAAACATATTATATAAACAATAATATTGCCAATAATATTTAGATGCAGATATCATCTACGGATCACGTTGGCACGATTACAACAAAATTGCGATTTTATGCCTCACGTGGTAATCCAGTAATAGTCGTTTATTTTTCAGTAAACTATTTCATTATTTTTCTTTTCTATTTTAAAATCATACAAATTGTTTTGTTCCATAATTACTAATTGAATTAATTTATTATTAATATTATACCAGATTACATTTTCTTGGCAACGGGAAAGAAAAATGGTTATTTTTTATCGGAAAAATTTTAATTGATTCTGTATGAAAAATAATGAAATTTTGAATTATTAAGAAAAATATTTTATTAAATCAATTAAAAATTAGCCTATGTTCACCGGAAAAAGTGTAGCTTTCCAACGGTGAAAGAATTTTTCCAATCCGTCAAGTAGTTTCGGAGCCTATTCAATTCAAACAAACAAACAATCAAATCTTTCCTCTTTATAATATTAGTATAGATAACCAATAATGCAGACTATCCAATACATTTGAAAAGTTTTAAGAAATATAGGCATAAAATTTAACTGTTAAAATGGTTCCCATAAAATGAAAATATGTTTTTGGATGAATTTCATACTATCTACATGAAAAGACTTCCATTCAGAGAATAAAATTTTCCGTGTTATTGGACGATACTAAATAATATTACCATGGGAATTTTGAGTCAGAGCTATAATATAGGGTGGAAACTATCCATTAAATCAAAGAGTTTCATGAAATTATAAAGCAATGGCAAAAGCAATAACTATGCATAGAAAATAGCTGTAAAAACCATTTCAAATTTCGTAAAAAAATTTCCCTCAAAACAATATAACTCAGAAAATTGTGTTTTTAGGTGCGTTCTAATATATGCAAATACGTATCACCTCTAGTCGTCGTTCAGTCCTTCCATCTATCCGTAAAAACTACTCGACTGAGCCATTTGAAATTTAAAATAAATAAGTATTGCATAATTTTGTCATTTCAATTTATATGAAGATCGGATGCATAGTTTAATAATTACGAGGAGAATCAAAAGTGTCCCGTTGCATTACGGCCAAGGAAAAAAAATAGTTCCAAGTGCATTTTAATGGTGTTAGGCTCTTTCGAGCATAATAACATTGATATGCATGTCTGAAGTATATACTAAAATATATATTCTTTGAAATTTGTGGTGCAAAGAACATTTGTTATTAGTTCACTGTCTACACAAAGTATTCTATTGCATTGTAGTATAGGGGATCATTGTGTGGAGCTCGTTTTAACAATATTTATTTTTTTTCACATTTTATGTAATAGATATACATTGCTGAGGTTTACTATAGATTATTTCTTGTATAATAGAAAGCAAATACTATTTACAGGGATACACGAAAGATTTCGGATATTCTAGTGTATTCGAAGTACTGTGTACTATTACACGAAGATCTGAATATTTTTAGGGGTACACGACATTTCGGTCCCGCCATTTCGGTCTCGCCGTTTCGGTATCGAGGCATTTCGGTCCCGAGACATTTCGGTTCCTGGCCATTTCGGTCCCGAGACATTTCGGTCCCGAGACATTTCGGTTCCTGGCCATTTCGGTCCCGAGACAATTCGGTCCATGGCCATTTCGGTCCCCAGCAACTTCGGTCCCTTGCCATTTCGGTCCCCAGCAACTTCGGTCCCTTGCCATTTCGGTCCTTAATCATTTCGGTCCCTTGTTATTATTTTAGTCGATACCTTATAAGTCGGATTCTAATTGTTGTGGACCCTGCCAAATGTATCAGTTCAATATTATTCGAACCTTTTTGAATTTTTTTTTAATTCTCCTCCTCCCTCCCCTCCAAGTTTTATAAAATGTTGAATATAAGAGTCCGATAAATTTAAACTTCTATAACTCGTGATAATAAAACCACAGCGAGCTAAAAATTTTGTTTGATTAAACAATGTGATATAAGTTTAGGGGAAATTGTCTTTTGCTTTTAATAGTATTATTATTAATCAGAATAAATATTTAAAATTTTATTATTAATTATTAGTATCACTATTTTATATAAATTTCTATAAACTACTATAAACTGAGAAGTATTTTATATAAACTGCCATAAGTATTTTTTTTTTTTTTTTGGCTATTTACGTACATTTTTTCAGAACCTTTAAAGTAGCATTAATTAAATAATAAAAAAATTGTGCTTAATTTTTTTTCTTCCAATTAGTTTAATAATAAATATCTTTAATAATTTAATTAGACAGTTATAATATATACATGTTTCCTCAAATCACCCATCTACACCCTCTCATTTGATAATTCAGAAATGAGATATATTTATTGAAGAACAATTTTTTTATTTTTCGTATTATTTTTATAATTCAAAGTTGCATTTTATAAACTTGTTTTCATAAAGTTACTTTCCATTATTAAAATTGTGAAAGCAATAGTGATTTCGTAACTGAGCATGCTATGAAAAAAGTTTTTTTTATAAATTGCCCCCGTACTGTTTTTTTTTTTTTTTATAATAATATTATATATTGATTGCATTTTTTAACAGTCTTCTCACGCCATGAAGACAATTTTTGGGAATTAATTTTATTGAAACCGGTATTATTTCTTTCTAATAAGATGAATACATATATTTTTTATTTACATAAAATTAATATAAAAATATTTTAAAATATAATAATATAAATAAGATATATATAAAATATAATATATAATTTAATAAAATATATTAAAATGTAATATAATAGTATTTTAAATAATTGTATTTTCTATTTTTAAGTGAGAAAACTAAGCTTTTATTTATTTATTTATTTATTCATTTACATTACCTTTTCGCTCCTACTTTCCCAGAAAAAATAATAAACATTTTTATTTTAGTTTATTTTTAACTGTACGAATTGTTTTAATTTAATAAAATATACAATAAATAAACAAGTAAAAGATAAATTTCATCTTAGAACTACTAGGAAATATAATGATGTATTTAATATAAAAGGGATTATGTATTGATTTTATTTTAAAGTAAAATGTTATTAATTAATAAATATATTTAATAAAATATTAATTTAATTTTTATATCGAAATAACTAATTGTTTTGAGAAATTTGATTACCAAGTATCATTAGAATTATCAATTATGATTAGAATTACCATACAAAATTTGTGGGAATTATAATATTTTGGAAAATAGTTAAATGTGTGTGCGATTTTCGGGCCCTTATAAACGCACTATACTAAAATTTTATGGCCTTCAGTTTAAAAACTCTGCAAGGTTCCCTATAAAATTATATTTTATTTCAGAAAATTTCAGTTTGCAGGAGAAGGGACCGAAATGTCTTGGGGCCGAAACGGCTGGAGACCGAAATGTCTTGGGTCCGAAATGGCTAGGGACCGAAATAGCTCGGGACCGAAACGGCGAGACCGAAATAGCAGGACCGAAATGGCGGGACCGAAACGTCCTGCTTCCTAGTACGAACACACGTCATGAGAAGTGCAATTTCCAACTTGTTGTGTTAATGAAGGATATGAAAAAATATGTAAAGCATTTTCTTAAAATTATGAATTGTGATATTAGATAAACAGGAAAAATAACGAAAATGTTAAATATTAAACATTTTCTTTAAATGGATGCTGATTTATGTGTGATTTAGCTTTGTTTAAATATACATGAAGATTATTCAAATGAATTCAGATGATAATGGCTTCAAAAGTTGCACAGAGTTTTCACACCGCTGAATATTCATGCGCATTATGATCTACTTTTAAAAAGTACAAATAAACAACACTCATAAAATTTTCTTTTTTATCTCTTTACTAACATTGACTACGCTTTAAAAAAATAGCTGTAGATTTCTTTGGAAAAAGAATTTTTACTTTTACTAAGACTAAGATGGAGATCTAACAAAAGCCAATCGTAACAATAATAAAAATGGTATATCATTATTTATGAACATCCATTGCACAAAGCATCAAATTACAAAAGCAAATGTTTTAAAAGAAATATTTCTAATACATTATGCATATACAAATTAGCTAATTTCCATTGATACTAAAGATTTGGTCATAAAATATTTTGAAATTCAAATAGAATAGTCTAAAAGTATTAAAATAAATTCACTTAAATACTTCTTCAAAACAGCGATAAAATATATCATGGACATCTATAAATAAACATAATTGTGAACTTTAATGATACTGATGAAATATGTTCTCAATCTCTTCTTATGTATTTTTAAACGCTTTATTTTTATATCAATATTTTTTTACGCATAACTATTTACGTAAGTAATATATAATACAAACAAACAACATTTTTGAAAAAAAAGACTTAAGAGAGTTTTAATTACATTAATAGCCTCATATCTATATATGTTTATTATTCATCACATGTGTTAATTTAGCTACAGTGATTTGGAAAACAAGTTTTTGCTTATAAAACAGAGTTTTGAAGTAAAATTTTGCATACCTGAGGAGGCTTAAGAAATAGAATTATCAAACTTTTAAATTATGTTGCAAAACTCTTCTTAATAAAACGGAAAGCGTCCAGTAAAACAGGTGACATTATAATCACGGGCTATTCACATTAATTGCATATCGTACTCTTATTTTTTTAAATAAATCCCTTCGAGAAGAAATCGACAAAGATACATTTAACTAAATTAAGGGGGGGTAGCTAATTCATTCCCCTCTTATTACTTAATCAATGATTACCAAAAGTAATCAGAAAAACGCCTTATCACAGTAAACCAATATGCTACATTTGAAGCAAATCGGATAAATCTCCATAAAAAAAACCATTAATCTGAATTAATAGGGAGAATATCCTATATTCACATGTAACCAATGAACTTATAAGTATTATGAGGGAAGAGATTTATCAAAATGAACCTATATCCAAAATTTGAACAAATCGGATATTTCTATTAAGAGTTATAACGTTGCGTATATATACAGGTACATACATACAGATCCAGCGGGCACATTAATTGTTAAGTTTTGATAGCCTGTGAGCTAAAAAGTAAAGCATAATGCAATGAAGTTCCACTGTATAAGAATAGGCAAATGCTCCACGAATTTTTTATAGCGCAATGCTTCATTTCCGCGCATATGAGGGCGGTGTAATAACCCAAACGGTCGTTTTAAACGCCAGTATGAGTAAAACTCGTGATTTAGGTGTCTTTTATCGCGGACAAATAATATGCTTTCGACACATAAACCATTCAATTTCTAAAACTTGCGGAGAATTAGGATTTTTCCTCTCAAAAGTGTCAATATAACACCCCGAATAAAGGAAAAATGAAAAATAATATAGCAAACTGCAAAGAACAGTTAGACTTGAACAAACTAGGCAGTATACGACTCATCGGTATATTTCATAGCCATCAAAATCAAAGATCAGCTCAAATTACCATAAGCATGAATCAAGGTGCACACTGTTTAAAACATTTCTGTAAAATAATGGGCAGAGGCTGACAGCAAAAGATTACAAAAATACCCCCTTAAAAAAAAAAAAAAAAAAAAAAAAAAAAATCCATGTTCTTTTTGGCCCGTAAAACAAGATATAATACACTTTAAAACACAATACTTTACTTACTGTTCCATAGCATGTAACATGCTAGATCGTTTTAGTAAAAAAGGAGTTAGGAAATCGCTTTTTAGTACGCTAAAAAATACATTGTGGTTAAGTGACATTTTTTTTAGAAACACGACTAAAATGAAGTGTTACATCTTAGCAGAGGAAAATGTAGGGACTCACAGTAATTTTGCTAACAGATGGACAAAACTATAAGAATATGTGGATTGTCCTTAATTTTCTAAGCAGCTTAAGGATAAGATCGCTCATTTAGTGGATAAAACCATTTTGCTTCAAATAAAGCGATTGATTGTAAGAATTGAAAGCAAATGCTCAAATTCAGTTTTTTTACGCTCAAATTTAATTAAATTTACATTTTTTTTATTGGGGGGGGGGGGATAGAGTGCAAATTGTACAGTCAGAAAACGATCAGTAACACACTCTTTACAGTATGGGTTAAAGAAGCCATACACGCATAAAAGTACCATTGATCAAGTGACGTCATAACCACATCTTGCCTTGGCAAGAAAACACAAGAAAAAAATCTCTAGAAGGTTGGAAATAAAGCATGGAATGATGGGTTTTGACTCCAACTACGTCACGCTATACAGTAGAGTATTTGACCTAAAATCATGTCCAAAATTGTTTTTTAAGTGTTATAAAGTTAAAACTTGTTCTGTTGAATTTTTTCGCAAATATACTTAATTATTGCTATATTCACATAAATATATGTATATACTAGCTGACCCGCCCGGCGTTGCCCCGGTCCGTTATAATAATGTTAAACGAACTTGAAATTTTTATGATTTTATCTTCAACTCAAAATATGTGTTAATACACTGTTAAGAATTTGACCCTTTTGCTGCATCGTCACTCCACCGCTTTTATAGAAAATTATTACTTCAGCCTATTTTGGAGCATTGTCATAGGTCAAAAGAGATATATTCTATAAAAGCGGGGGAGTGATGATACAGCAAAAGGGTCCAATTTTTTACAGTGTACATTATATTAAATACGTGCCCCCTGACTGTGTCAAAAATTGGTTTTTAAAAAAAAACTAATATTTAGCTGCAAAAATACCTAAAATGACTGCAATGGGAAACGCAGGAGGGAATATGTGTCCAACGATTTCGTGTTGATATTTATCCTTAAAATTACTGTTAAGTGACTTAATTAAATACTTTTTTCACATAGATATCCCAAGTGAAATATTTTGAATTTCAAACTAATTATATATCACTCTTAAATCTGACTATACCGTGAATGAAATCGATTCTCGATGATTCGCTAAAAGGTTAGTATATAATATTATAAATTCAGAGCCATTTTACAAAAATAGGTGTATATTTTTTATCAAACATGCGTAATGTTCATTCTATGAACAAAATCCTAACCGTAACCTAATTGTATCGGAATCATAACTTGTCTGTAACTTAGCTGTATCTTAACAGTAACCTAACTGCAAGTTAAATATACCATAAATGTAACTTGGCCGTCACCTAATCATAACCTACCCATAATCTAACCACAACCTAACCGCAACTTAACCTTAACCTAACTGTAACTTAACCATGACCTAACTGTAACCTAACCGGAAAATAAAATAACAAAAGGGTCACTGGAACGTAATTGCAACCTAACTGTTATCTAACCGTAACCAAGTTCTAATTTAACATTAACTATAAACGAAATATTTTAACCATCTCGCGCTAAGTACTTAGTTTCACTTTCCACCGCTACGGAGCGCATTATGTTTTGTAGAACATCCGAATTTTAGGTTCGGATTGGATTCATGTTCATGGAAATTATTTTGTCTTCTTCGGATACGGTTATGATTGTTTGGAATATTTGTGTTCAGTTTAGATTCCGTTCAATTCAGATTTCGTGGGGTTTTTTTTTCCCCTTCAAATGGGATTTTTAAGTTCGGGTCGGGTTGTACTTATATGGAAATTATTTTACCCAGTTCCAATGAGGTTATACTTCACTGAAATATTTTTGTTAGGTTCAGATTAAGTTTGGTTCAAATTTCGGGATTTTTTTTTTCTTTTATTTATAAATTTTTTGGTTTGGAATGGGGATTATGTCCATGGAAATTATATTGTCTTGTTCGTATCCGGTTATAGTTATTTGGACTATTTTCGTCGGATTCAGATTTGGTTCGATTCAGATTTCAGGTATTTTTTTTAAATTGATTTTTAAGGTTCTGGTTGGATTCATGTCCAGGGAAATTATTTTGTCTTGCTCGGATCGGGTTTTGGTTCTTTGGAATATTTTTTTCGGGTTCAGATGTCGTTCAATTCAGATTTCGACTTTTTAATGGAATTTTTAGGTTCAGGTTTGGTTGCGCATCAACGGAAATTATTCTGCATTGTTCGAATAAGGATATGCTTCTCTGGAATATTTTTGTCAGATTCAGATTTAGTTCATTTTTTAGGTTCGGATTGGGTTCATGTTCATGGAAATTTTTTTGTCTTGTTCAGGTCCGGGTATGGTTCTGTGGAATATTTTTGTCGATTCAAATTTCAGGTATTTTTTTCAAATGGAATTTTAGGTTCCGATCGGTTTCATGTCTACGAAAATTATTTTCTCTTATTCGAATCCGGTTATGGTTCTTTCGAATATTTTGATCGGATTCAGATGTAGTTTGCATAAAACTTCAGGCTTTTTTTCAAATGGAATTTTTTAGGTTCGAGTCAGGTTTATGTCATGGAAGTTTTTTTGTCTTGCTCTTATCAGGTTATAGTTCTTTGGAATATTTTTATCGATTTCAGGTTTCGTTCTGGTCATTTTTTGGGTTTTTTCAGAGAAAAATTTTAGGTTCGGGTCGGGTTGCATATACACGAACATTATTTTTCTTTGATCGAATTGGGGTATGCTTCATTTGAATATTTTTGTGGGATTCAGATTTGATTCGGGTCAAATATCAAATCCATAGTTGAATTTTTAGGTTCGGGTCGCGTTTATGCTCATGAAATTTTTGTCTTGCTTGGATCGGAGTATAGTCTGTTTTTTTTCTGGTTGGGATCGGGTTATGTG
Organism: Maratus speculifer; assembly: GCA_964019185.1. Lineage (NCBI taxonomy): Eukaryota > Metazoa > Arthropoda > Arachnida > Araneae > Salticidae > Maratus > Maratus speculifer. The sequence goes on from OZ025292.1 coordinate 229,324,059, forward strand.
TTAATACGCCTAAACATTATGTTTTGCTACTATTCTTTTAGTGACTATTTTTTATATAAAATTTATTTTGCTATTTGATAATTTATTACTGTGTATGAATCGTCTGCCTATTCGAACAATTGTACGTCAAAGAGCCATTTCATTTTTGTTTTAAAAACAAATTAAAGTCTTAATAAAATTTTAACTTAAATAAATGCATTCAAATTTAATCAATGATTTAAAAAAACTGCTAAAAAAGCCTCATATATACATATACATATATTAACTGCAACATAGCCAACCACAAATACATTCTAATGTACGAAGTACCAACGATCTGACGTAATAGCTATGTTCAAAAATCCTAAGTTAAACTGACATTTTGCCAGTCTATGAATTTTAAAGGTCTTTGGGAAAAAAACAGTCACTTTTGAAATGTCAAAATCTCAAATTGGTTTCTTTTATAGAGTAAAAAGAAATTAATAGAGTGGAGGTATTATCTCTGGAGATGATGCTTAAGATGTAACCCTACATTAAGTCCAATTAAGTACCAACAAAAGCACGTGCTTTGACACGCCTATCAATGGACAGTATTCTCGTGACGTCACAGTGGGAATCATGTGGGTAAAAAAGCGGCTGCTAGCGAGTTTGTTTCGTTTTTTCATCATTTGATGAAGCCTAAAAAACAGATAAATGCATGTGTAAAATAATGCAAATTTATTCTGTACGAATAATTTTCGATAAATATTTATATACATACTAATAAAAATCAATATTTGCTTATTAATTAAAATTTAAAATTTTTATTTTATAAATAAAATGAAAAAGATGAATGCAATTGCTTTAAAATAGAGAAAAAAATTCATATATAACTCATACATGTCCCTGAAAAAGTCTAAAACTTCATATAAAAATAAAATATAAGCATAAATTTTCTAATCACAATGCTTTTAAATGGCGCGATTAAGAATGTTATTCCCAAACAGACGAATTCTTGTAGCCTCGAACCAAAAGGGAGAATATGGTCCATTGGCGAAATTTTAAAATGAAGGGCCAAAATCACAGTCAAGTGAAATCCAGCCACCCCATTGGTCGTGTGGTAAGGGTGAAAATCACGAACTTGTTTCTCCATTTGAAAAAGGTGAGGGGGAAAGTATTTTTTAAGCGATTGTTACCGTCTGTTCTTATTTAAGATAAACCATCGAAATTAACTCAATTAAGATATTTTGATGCCATTTTATAAAATGAGAGTGAAAAATTTAGATTATAAATGAAAAGACATAAGATTTACTTCAAAACTGCCGCTACGATTTTTTCTCGGAAAAAGGAGTATGACAACATTTACCCAACTGCTAAGAGATTGTTCCCTGAAAAGGACGCGGCTCAATGACCAATGAGGTATTTGGATTTCACCGGACTGTGATTTTGGCCCTCCATTTTAAAATTTCGCTATCAATTGAAACAGGTTTAAACCTGTATTTTTTTTTCTCTCGTTTTTAAAAAAAGAACTAATTTATCGCTTCACCGGTAAAAATTTATTAATTATTTTATCATATGTGTTTTAAATATCAATATAGAAAATTATTTTAACGTTTTGCTTGAAAATATAACATTATTTTGTTAGTACATTAAAATCGTCTGCAGTCAGAAATTTATATTTTAGATTAATATTTATTACTTAAGTTTTCATACATGATTTTAAAAGAATGTTTTCATCATTATATTTTAAATATTTATTTACATGCAATTATTAAGTCATAAACATTTTTTATCTACGTTATAAAGTATTGAAAATTACATTAATGAAAGAAACTTTTAGTTATACAATTTTTAATTCGTATCAAATGTTTTCAATATCTTATTTAATTTTAATTTGATATATAATTATTGCTAATTTTCCAATTTCCTTCATTTTAAAAGCGAATATTTATTCTAATAAATAATAATAGAACGAAGACTATTTTAAAAATTTGCTATTTCCTCTTGAAATATGCTTCAACTGTAATTCATTTCTTTCAATTCGTCTTATAATACAAAATCTCTTCCACGTCCTTTTGTTTGCCACATTAAATTTGAGCGATAAATGGTTTCATATCGCAAACCTTTTTTGAGCTTACTTCACCTCCACTTATCTTATTCCTCCATGGGATTCTTTAATTCTGTCTCAGCTTTCTTATTACTTCTGCGAAAATTTTTACACAACCAACCAACCGTAAACAAATGAAAGAGAAAAAAATTGGGAAAAAGATGATTTTTTATGAGAGTGACCCCTTGATTTTAATTAATTACTCAGTTAATAATTGGAATTTTGAAATTCTGAAGCTCAGGTGCATCAGGAGATATATTGGGCTACTCTCAAAAAAATTTTGAGCTTTGTACGTGCTGTAGATTTTGCTAGCCATCGCAGACACACACACAGACACACACACAGACAGAGCGTTTTGTTCTTTTACTAGTATAGATTAAAAAAGTAAATATGGTATAAAAAATATACTTAAAACTGATAGTCACTTAACTACCGAATTAATTTCACTAATTTGAAGTCTAAGGGCATGTGATGTATTTGTATATTTAAAATATCTTCTGGATAAAATAAGTTTTTAAACTCTTTGTTTTCTCTACACAAAATTACGTCTGTTTTGTTTTGTTTTACATGAAAACACGTGTACTCTTTCTTCTTCAAGCATATCGCTATTTTCATTTCTTCTGTTTTTTTTTTTTTTTTTTTTTTTTTTTTTTTTTTTTTTTTTCAAGGATAGCATACTAGATTCGTGAAAAATTTTGTCTTCCGTTTTTCAACGAATTTATAATTTTTAGAAGGTATTGAAAAGTTTTACAATTCAGACTTCCAACTTAGTAGTCAAATGATATGTCGTCTGCATGAACACCAAACTCGATTATAAAAAAATTACTGCTTTGTTTTTCATTTGTTACACAGTTCTAGGAAGTGAGTTAATTCTTAAAATTTACAACTTCTGCTCAGTTTCTTTGTTGGGTTTCCTTTCATCTGACGAAACCCCATTCGTCTCAGACCTTTGTTAGTTAAATTTCACCCACAAAATAAACTTGCTTCGCATCTTAAAACAAAATATTAAGATAACTTAAAATCTCCAATTCTGGTTGATTCCCCCGCAACAGAAGGTATTGAAAAGTTTTACAATTCAGACTTCCAACTTAGTAGTCAAATGATATGTCGTCTGCATGAACACCAAACTCGATTATAAAAAAATTACTGCTTTGTTTTTCATTTGTTACACAGTTCTAGGAAGTGAGTTAATTCTTAAAATTTACAACTTCTGCTCAGTTTCTTTGTTGGGTTTCCTTTCATCTGACGAAACCCCATTCGTCTCAGACCTTTGTTAGTTAAATTTCACCCACAAAATAAACTTGCTTCGCATCTTAAAACAAAATATTAAGATAACTTAAAATCTCCAATTCTGGTTGATTCCCCCGCAACAGACTCGTAGCATCCCTACGTATATATCCTTAAGTATCCGTAATTGAAAAAAGGCACAACACAAAAAAAAAACTTTATTCTAAAATTTACATATTCTGTTCAATTTCGTTTTTGGGTTTCGTTCATCTGACAAAATCCCATTCGTCTCTGACCTCTGTCTATCCGACAGTTACAGAACTCGTACACAGAAAATGTATAGGTCAGAGACTTCAAATTTTGTATACTTACAGCTGAATACCTCGTGTCGCACGACAAATCATAAAACTTTTAAAATTATTATTAATTTAATTAATTTTTTCAGTATCTTTTTGCGATTTAAAATTTAAAAGATAATCTTCATTTGAACGTTTTACGTGAAGACATCATAGCTTGGGGGGAAAGCATCTCGCTTGTAAATAGGAGATTCTTAAAATAGCAAATAAAGCCTTTGTGCAAAAATGTTTAAAGATAGAAAACCAACGATTATAAATGCACAAATAAAGTAAGAAAAGTTGCAAACAGCCGTTTCGAATCTACTATGGAGAATCTTCATCGGTGCAAAACTCAGTGAGTTAGAAAAGCAAAACTGAGCAAAGAGACAGAGAGATGCAGGCTTATATACCCGCTACGGAAACGATCCCGCCTAAAGGACAGCAACCAATGAGAAGAGAGCAGCCTAACATCGGCTGAGTCTCTCTGTCTCTTTGCTCAGTTTTGCTTTTTCTAGCTCGCTGAGTTTTGCACCGATGAAGAATCTCCATAGTAGATTCGAAACGGCTGTTTGCTACCTTTTCTTACTTTATTTGTGCATTTATAATCGTTGGTTTTCTATCTTTAAATAGGAGATTCTTAGTTCGAGCCTGGTATTGGGAGCTGAATATTTTTTTATATTAAAATGAATTTAATTAAAAGATATTTCGAGAAAAGAAATTAAAAAAATTATTATTATTATTATTTGCCAATTTACGGGTTTATGTTATTAGGGTTTCGTTCATCTGTCATTTGCAATGTTTTCTGGAGTTCAAGTTTCTTTCTATTTTAAAAACTATTGTGATTTATTAGTAATTCAGCATTTAAATTTCGTTTAAATATTTTTTTTTCGTTTTTAGAAATTTAAAATTTTATTTATATCTCTACTATTTTTTTTTATTAATTTCGGATGTTTTCGGAAAAATTGGAATTTTGGATTTTCTTTAAATAATTTCATTTGATCATTTTTAAATTGATTAAAATAAATAAATTCCTTTTACGATTACTTTAAAAGTATATTTGTTGGTGCTACCATCTATGTTAAAATTTTATAATTATAAATTCACAATTTGGACTTATTAATTAAAGGATAAGTTTTTTGAAAGAAATAGTAAACGAAACCCTCTGTGCGATCTGCAATCACACTTACCCACTTGTTTAAGATAAGGCAACGGAATAGAAAAAACTATTTGTTTAACTTTTCTAAATTGATTTCTCAACTTATAATCATTAGCTTATTAATATTAATTTATTAATTGATTAAAGCATATAGTTTTCAATTATTAAATTTTTATTTTTTAATTAATAATATATTTTCTATTTGTTAGAATTTAAGATATTTCAATGTTAAAGTAATACAACCATTTCAAATATTTTGGTGTAGATTTATTGGCGATTTATTAAATTCTTTGTTGCATTATCTAGTATGAAATTGTCGAAGTTACAGAAACTATTAGGCGATTTACGACCCATGGCGTATCAATGTAAAAATGCCTCAAAATTCATGTACTAATTTCTAGTTAAATTCTAAAAATATAAAATTTTTGTGTTATAATCATAAATAAAATGCATTTCTTTATTAAACCATTTCACCAATTCGATTAAAATTCGAGTATGAATTTCCATCTTAAATGCAAACACTAAATTGTTTTAAATACAAGAGTGTAAAAATTAGTATAATTTTGTCATTGAAAACACTTTAATTTAACATTCAGTGCATTTATCCATGTAGTTTATCATACTTCAGCTTTTCATTATCTAAACATTATTTAAATAATTGCAATTAAACTGTGTTAAGCATTGTCTTAAATTAAAATCAATTCAATAGAACTGCAAATTTCCTATTTGCATATGTGAAATTTGAAATTACAAATCATCTTTATGCATGCTAAATGTGCAGGAAGTGGAACAGAGCAATTGTGTCCTTTATTGATTTGTTACAGTTATTTCAAATTGTTATAGAAATTATTTTGTGACACCTTTTCATACTCAATATTTGAATCACACGAACTTCAATTGATCTAGCTAATTATTAGATTGAGGAAAAAAGAGTTATATTAAACAAACATTGTGTTTTTTAATGTATACATGTTTAAAGAATATTTCTTTAAATCTCAGTTAACTTTACTTTATTAGAAGAAATAGATGCTAAAACTAACATTACTCTTGCAATCTATGACGCCTAATATATAACTGATTTTTTATTTAGAATTCCAAATTATCACTAAAAACTTTTAACTCTTATTTTTCCATTGCAAGAAGATAGGTTTTCCATGAATATCATTAAAGAAAAATACAATTATTTTTTTATAGTGCGAATTTTAATAATTTCTAAAAAAAATCTGTTAGATTCAGCAACACTTTTAGCTAGTAACATACATCCTATAACAGCGAGAGAGCTAAAGGGGTTAAGAAGTATAATGCAAACAAAAAAGGGGGTAAAGTTACCGGTAATATGTAAAATACGATAGGGTAGACCGACATTTTCAAAATGCAAATTAAATTTATGCATTTTCAAAATACAAAAATTTTCTTTCAAGTCGTAATACTGCGAAAAAGTTGTGAATTCCGGAGACTAAAAATTGGGTTAAAAATAATAATAATAAAAAAAATAATAGTTGTTTATATCTTCCCGATTGTGTTAGTGCTGTAAAGTTCACCGAAATATGGAAAAATTCACATTCTTACAAAATGTTTTTATTTAGCCTATTCACGAATGTAATAGCTGAAAGTCTTATGCAAACAATATCACAAAATCTAATGTTAAAATGTTATTTAAATCCATCAACATCTTCCTGCCACGCATGTGCTCTAAAACTGTAAAGAGTAACTTTTAAATATTGACAAGCTAAATAAGATAAAGAGGATTATCGCAAAAATGTGATTCTTGCCAACTTTTAGAGCACATGCACGATTGGAAGATGTGAATGAATTAAGATAATATTTAAGCACTATATTTTTTATTATAATACATAAGAGTTTTAATTATTACATTTGTGAAAAGGCTAATTAAAAGAATATATATATAATAATATGAATATTTCCCGAATTTCGGGAAACTTTAGAGCACATACGCGACTAAAAGATATAAAATGAGTTTAATTCATTTTTTAATACAGTTTTTTGCCTCCCAAATTTTTCCGCAGTGAAACGATTCGAAAAGCAATTTGTGCATTTGTTTCGGCCCACCCTAATACACAGTTCAGGAATATTCATTGTCTAAGTAGTCGCAAATGATGTCTGGTATTTCTCGCATTAAATATAGTAAGCTTTTATATAGAAAATTATTTAACTTGATTAAGGACTGTTTTTTAAAGATTTTTATTCATTCTCTTTTCATTTTTTTATGTATATATTATTATCATGAACCAAATAAACAAGTGTGTAAATTTTATCGAAAACCGCGCGGAGAGTGATATTTCTTTTTAAAATACCTATCATTTAGATAATAAATCCAAATCGTTAAAATTGTAATTACTAAATCCAAATGTAAGAAAATCTGGAGACCAGCGTGCAGTCTCTCACCAAAAAATTGTGTTAGTTATATTAGCCTAAATTTTATTAGCATTCTTACAAAAATAAATAGATAAATAAAAAAGAAATAATTGACTTGCTTACTGTCACCTATAAACTATAGGTGACAGTAAGCAATATGTCATCTCTATATTTTATCCGTCAGTTATCATCAAATATTTCTTATTTATTTATTTATATATTTATTTTTGTAAAAATGCTAATAAAATTTTTATCCCTGATTGAATCCATAATTTTTACAATAAGAAAATAATAGGAGCACCACTAAATGTAATATTTGAATTGTTACAACTAGAAGATATTTTTTAAGAAAATGAAAAACATTCAAGGACTGTTTTTCAGCCAATTATACAATCACATGTTTATACATACATACATACATACATACATACATACATACATACATATATATATATATATATATATATATATATATATATAAACGCATATTTAAAGACGCGGTTTAATTTTAACTAAAACGAAAAAAATGAGCCTTTATAATGCTAAAAAGTACAAAAATTATTTCAAGTAAATGAGTCACCGGACAATGAAATGTAGTTGAACTTTAATTTTAAAAATTAATTTATAAAGCATTTTACCAAAAATTTTGGTTTGAAAATAGCAAAAAGAAAAAAAAATGAAATAAAAAAATCCTTGTGGAAAGGATTGGGTAGTCAAATTTTGATGCTGAGCTATGAACCATTAACCGTTTTGAATAGTAGGTAAATGCTGTGCCACAGAGCTATCAATCTGGATGTCTAAAATTGTGGATCTTTTTTTAAATGCAAATCACAAAAACGGTCAAATATCCTTTAAATTCATTCATCTAATTAAAATAATGCAAGAGTTTTCAAAATTTTATAATTTTTCACGTGATTGGAAGTATTGAGAAATTTGTATGCTAAATTTCAGCTATTTAACATATACAGAGAAATTTTAAACTCATTTGTTCCCTTTTTTTGATTAGCAGATAGGACACCATAGAGCTATCAAGCATGGATGTCTAAAATTATGGTTCTGTATTTAAATTAAAATGTCAGAAAAAGTCGATTTCATTAAATTAATTCGTCTAATTTAAAAAATGTAAGATATTTTCAAAATTTTATGATTTGTTGTGTGATCGAAAATATTCAGCGATAAGTATCAAAATTTCGGCTACTTAATGTATACAATTTCTCAAAACAAATTATGTGGTTGACACACAGAGTCCGATAATTGAAATAAAAGTGTTTCTTCAAAAAAATGATAGCCTAAAAATGATATTTTTTTTTTATCGTTATGTATAGAATTCTACAGAAAAAAATCTGTCAAAAGCACTATCAATATTATACCAACAAGTAGAAGTAATCAAAAAAGTCATTGACTCTAATTTTTGTAATAACCAATTGGGAAATCAGTGAAAAATATATTATGTTGACACAATCACTTATGTATTTATTTCTATTTTATTATTATAAAAATATACTTTAAGCCAAGAATAACGTCCTTTCAACCGGCGCAAACTTTTCATAGATAGTTTTATGGTAAACTACCATGAATTGAAACGAAAACGTAACTTTTATTTAACTATGAAAAATAAAAACAAAAAATGGAATCGATAAATTATAATCGTAAAGTTAAAAAAAATTACAAGAAATCGAGCCAGATGGACAAATTTTGGAAATGTCAATTATCTTTTATTTTTATTTTTTAATGTTTAAATTCTCTTTTTACATTTAAATTTATGCATAGAAAATTTTTCAACAGTGGCTGACATTTCTAATCCGCATCTTTAAAACAAGACAATAAATAAATAAATAAATAAATAAATAAATAAAATAAAATAAAATAAAAATAAATAAAAAAGTATAAATTACTTTAGAATGAGGTTAAAACCAAAAGACAATGCATCTGCGGGAGTGAATACTTAAAAGTATATTAAATATATTGTTCGACTTAGATATTTTCTACTTTAAATTGATAATAATGTTTTAGAAGACTTTTTTCAAGATATAAACATGAAAAACAAATGTTTGCACTATAAAAGTGCATATTAAAAGAAAAGCAAATATCTAGTATTTTAGAAAATGAAATTTTAACCAGATGATTAATATTATCTTTAATTTTTTTTCTAAAAAGTAAAATAAAAATCAAATAAAAAACACAGGCTAATTTTTCACTATGCTACAAATTTATATAATATTTTACTGTGTTCTAAGTAAATTAAAACATTTAATTTCGAAAGTTGTTTAAAAAAAATCTTCTTTCAGAAAAATAAATAATTGGCCTCAGAGTTATGCCAGTCATTTTTTTAATCTATAGAAAAAAATACTATTTGCCAAAAAACATTTTCTAGATTATACAAAATCATCATTAAACCACCCCCACAGTTTCGTCTTAGTCTTAACATCTCTACACCCACATTACACAAACAAAGGAAACACTAGAAAAAATGAATGGAAAATCATTAAAAAAAAAAAAAATAAACTAACGAATTAACTCTGTGAATATTTTTATTTTGTTAAACTGAAACTTGATATTTAATTAAACTCTATCCAAAAACTAAATTATAAAAAGCTACTTATTCTAAATTGTAATTCTTCCCCATACAGCTTTGGCCACATAGCTTGAAGGAATAGCTTTCTTACAAAACGTCTTGAACCATTAAAATGTAAATCTTATAATTTAATTTTTTTTCTTAATTTTTTAAAAGCATTATTCAGGAAATCATGATAAAGATAAAACATGTTTTTGCAGATGCAGTTTTTTTTTTTACCCCCATTGATCTTATTTTATCATATCCATAGTTTTCAATTATTTTATCATATCCATAGTTTTTATAATTGGAGCAAGTTTAAATTTTAGTTTCAAATTTCCCTTTGATATATAAATAATATTTTCAACGATCTACATAGCAATATATGTATTTTTTATTTAATTAAATTTTATTTTTTTTATTCTTTAAATAATAAGACAAACATCATTTTTATTTCTTATTTAAATAAAAACATTTATACAATCGTACAGCTTTAAAGAGTAAACATTATTATAAAAATATTATTTTCTGATTTAAAATATTTGTAATTAAAATTTTGGACTTTAGAAATACGAAGCATTTTTCTTAAATAACTGAATTACTGTAGAAGAATGGCTTCAAATAAAGCAAGTTCGAAATTGTACGTCAAGCGTTGCGAATGAGGTGCGTTCGTACTACAGCAAAGTTTCAAAAATATTCAAATCTTGGTGTTATGATACACAGTACTTCGGATACTATATAATGGCCAAATTTTTTTATCTGTCCCTGTAAATACCATCTGCTTTGTATGCAGATAGTTCTATTTGCTATTGCATTTTACCAGTTTTTATGGGGAAAGGTTGCGTTCTCATTTTTAATGTACTATGTCTATTGAACGCTTATGCTTCATACATTACAAATTTAGCACGAAACATTTTCTTTCACCATTCTGAGTCACGTTAAGGATCCATAATGGGTTAAAATTTAAATTTCTCAATTTTCTTCGAAAAAAAAAAAGATATTGGTACATGCCAGCGAAATTGGGTTTTGAACCTTCTGATTGCGTACGCAATCCCTAAGCTTGTTTGTCACCGAAGGCTCAGCAGCCCTATTATTTCTTTAAATTGTAATTGTTAAATTCGTAATATCTTTCGAATGAAATGTCCGATTTGAATAATTCAAAAAGTAAACTACAAGTATTGAAACAGTCATGAATGCAAACTGATTTATTTGGATAAGGATTAATACAAAGGTCATTCAATAAAATTCAATAATTTATTCAGTTTTTTACTGCTAAAAGCCGTATGGATCGGAAAAATGAATGTCACTTTTGAATTCAGTGGTAAAATAACGTAAAAATCAAATATCAAACGTTAAAAAACACCACAATCACATCGATTTTATAGTTTCATATTTTCGAAAATTTTTGTTTTTATAACATTAAAATTTACCATTTGAAAGAGAAAAAAATACGTGATGGTAAAAGTTTACGGTCAATTTCGGATTCTGCGTACAGAATATATAACAATCAATTATCAAAAACTAAAAGCATGACATTATTTTACTTTTGAAGGCTAGTGTAATCCAATAACATTTTGAAATATGTATCATTTTGTAAAGATTTGAGGCTGTGAATTTTCATCATTTTATTTAACAAAAATTCAATTTTTTTTCTTTTGATTATTTTTGTATTATAAATTGTATATTTTGCATTAATATATCAGAATTTATAAATATTTTAAATTTATATTTCAGTGATTTTTTTTTTCTCAGCCATTTTTTCAGCATGTCTGACGAAATTACATTTCTATTAAATTTGTGAATAATCACTAATTTGCATAAAAAAAACAGCCTCCAATTTTAAACAACTACTACTCTATGAGTTTTAGTAGTTAAATAAATAGACAATTCTTGTATTGTCATTGTGAAAGGAAAAAATTTAAAAATATAACTTATATGGCCGAAGGATCGTATAAATATTTAAGATTTTGTCATTTTTTAAGAAATGTGAGTATTGATCCAAATTTAAAATATTTTCCTTAGCCCATTTAAAACATTTTATAATTAGAATTACATGCTTATTACTAATGGTTTATGAATTAGCCATTGGAAAAGTAGAGAGTAGAAACCCTGTACAATTATTGATGCTATATTCTCATTACAATTATAAATAACTTAAAAAATTAGAATTGAAAATTACGTCACAATTTTAAAATTGCACATTTTTCCTCATAAAGGTGTTCCATGTCAGTACTTTTCATATATACTGTTACTGAGTTTGAGACGCTCAGCTAAATGCTTCCGTAAATAATGTTGGCGTAGTATTTAAAAGAAACCATCGTTTAATTTAATAAGTCTAAATATTTTACCCTTCATATGCAAAATTTTATTTGACAATATATAAATTTGAAAATGTACTTATTAATAATTTGATGCATAGCAAACTGTTTTCAAATGGAGAATACGGATGTGAGAGGTGTCTATGCATGTTTTGTTAAAATAAGACTAAAGTTATATTTAGATTTCGCCAGAAAAAAAAAATTCTGTGATTTTATCAAATGAAATCCTTTTTTTTTTTTCATCCTGCAATACACTATAAAAAGGTCTGCAAAGTTACTATATTTTTTTTCTTAAAAGTTCTACATCTAGGAAAGTGGAATTCCAAGAGCCTTTTATGTAATGGCAACAAGAAAAATTCATGTAAAAGGTACACGCTTGATATTTAAATCAAAAAATCTGTAAGTTTATAAAGATTATTTTTAGGGAACTGAGATTCCTGGAAATTTTGCCTGGAAATTCCCGGAAAAGCCTGCAATCCGGGTTACAGATAAAATCTTAGTAAATTAATGTAATTTTAGTAGATTCTTGCAAAGCTAGAGATTTCTGTAGTTTTGTAGATAAGCCTAATTTGTTTTGTTTTGTTTTCGTACAGTGTACAGTGTACAAAGTTAATAAATTAATTTGAGAAATCATACAGATTTGTACTTTATCTGTAAAAAATTCACTTTTTTTAACAATTTGGAAGTATAACTGATCCCAACTGATGTCTTCATGATACTAATTTTTAGCTCACAGGCTATCATAGCCTGAGAGCTTATGTGCCCGTCCGTTCTGCATGTACGTTCGTGCGTAATGCGATAACTCATGATAAAAATATCGGATCCACTTGAAATTTTGCATATAGGTATATCTCGATAAGGCGCTTCCCTGATTAGTTTTTGGAGTTCATTCGATATGTATAAGAGGGGGAACGGGGGGCTCATGCCCCTTCCCTTAATTGATATAAACGGGATTTTCATGCAGAATTAAGAGTTTTCGTTAAAAATTTAGATATAGGATCATTCTGATGGGGCGATTCCGTGACTGTTATTAGATGTTCATTGAATAATTATAAACAGGGGGAAGGGGGGCTCATGCCCCTCCTATTAATTGATATAAACGGGATTTTCATGCAGAATTAACAGTTTTCGTTCAAAATTTAGATATAAGATCATTCTGATGAGGCGTGTCCGTGGCTGTTATTAGGTGTTCATTGAATAAGTATAAACAGGGAGAACGGGGGTTCTAACGCCCCTCCCCTTAACTTGTATAAATGGATTTTTCAAGCAGAATTGTCAGATTTCGTTCAAATCTCTGAATAGTTTTGGAAGTTTAATGGTTAAGATAAAAGAGGGGAATAACTCCTCTTAAATTATATAAATGCTAAATGGGTTTTTATTAAGAATTATCCGATTTGCTCTGAATTTTGGATATAGAAGTTTTTATGATAAATCTTGTCCATGACAGTTTAGGAGGTTCAATGATTAAGTATAAAAAAGGAGAAAGGGGAGAGCTGTTTCTCCTACTTAACTTGCTTTTCGAACAGAATTAACTCTTGAAAATATAAGGCTGTAATGTACAATTAGTATGCGTAGCCTGTGAGCTCAATGCCATCAGTTTAACTGGGCAATATTCTTTTTATTTAATAATTTGAAGAATTAAAATTTATGAATAGCGTATTTTCGCAGATTTAGGTTCAATTAATATTTGTTTCAAAAGTTAGGATAATCCATCAAATATGGACATTGCATTGTAATTATTTTTGTGGTTTGTTACGAATCAGTGTGAAGAGTTCCTCTCAAAACATTTTCTTCCGTTGAGATTTGAAGCATTGCTGCACCTCATGATTATTAAAAGAAATATTTAGTCAAAATTTTAAACACTCAATTATATTCAGTTATTGATTTATTTAAATTTATACAAAAAGAAAGTATGTAACAATTTCTTTTTCTTTTGAATGAGTTAAAACATTGTAGATTGGGATTAAAATTAAAATGTAACGATTTAAATAAAATTTAAAAAGGAGTTAAAAAGGATTAGCTATTGAATAAAATTTTCGTTTTTTCAAAGAATAGAAACTATTTTCAAACTTAGATTTGCTTAACTATATAGATATAGATTATTCAAATGAATGCAAAGGAAAATACCTTCAAAAGTTAAACAGAGATTTACGTCACTGAATATTCATGAGTATTAGGATGTGCTTTAAAAAAATAAAAAGAAACAACAACCATAAAACATTACTTTTTATTATTGTTATTTTATAAATGTTCTTTTTAAAGACGTTTAAATGAGAATTTATATTCACATATTGATTTATTAAATTTACGCAAAAAGTAAATATATAAATATTTCTTTTTTCTTAATTAGTTAGAACATTGCATACTGGATTAAAATTAAAAGATAGCGATTTAAATAAAATTTAAAAAAGAGTTGAAAAGGATTAGCTATTGAATAAAATTTCAGTTATCCAAAAATAAAAATATTTTTTAAAACTTACATTTGCTTAACTATATGGATACAGATTATTCAAATGAATGCAAATGAAAATAGCTTTAAGAATTGAACAGAGATTTTACGCCACTGAATATTCATGAGCATTACGACGTACTTAAAAAAAGTAAAATAAACAACAGTTATAAAATATTAATTTTGCTATTGTTACTTTATAGCAACATCTAATTTTTCGTGAATACTGGAAGAATGAAAGAATTTAGGTTATTTAACAAATATTTTTGATTTGTCTAGTTGTTAGAATTGATATCGTGTATTGGTAACAACCTTAATAAACAAAACAGGGAACTATAATTCTAGAAAAGTCATTTGACATTACATTTTGCACAAATTGCAAATATTATTTTTATTTATCTTTAAAAGAGCCTAAAAATGACTTATCTTGACTCTTCATTTTAAGAGAAAAGATTCATATGAAAATTTTCAAAAAGCCTATTAACATGTAGATGATTTATATTTTTCAATAATTTGAACAATTAAAGTTTATGAATAAAGTTTTTCGCAGATTTAAGTTTAAATAAGATTTTTTTTTTTTTTTTACAATTAACCTTACACCATCTAATGTGAAAATTTTATTGCAATTATTTTTTGTGGTTTGTTATGAACCAATGTGAACAGTTCCTCTTAAAACATTTTCTTTCGTTGAAATTTAAAGGGTTGCATCTTACGATTATAAAATATACCGGATGATCCAAAAGTCAGGACGAACTTTTAAAATGAAGAATCTGAAAATGAATCAAGATATAAAGATACGGTTTGTACAAAACGGATGAAAAATAAACCGGTTTTTGTGTGACAATGAAAAAATATAGTTATGTTAGCGACCAACGGCATCACTAGCAGCACAGAAAGATGCCATTCGCCAAAATTTGTCTGCCATATCGCAAGAAATGCTACTAAATGCTGTGAATTGTGTAGTGTCTGGTCTCAAGGCTGCATTTATGAATGACTGACATCACATTGAACATTAAAACAGTATCTTTGAATCTTAATTCGTTTTCGAATGATTCATTTTTAAAGTTCATCCTGACTTTTGGATCAACCGGTATATATACATTTAGTAAAAAGTTTAAACGAGAAATCATATTCATATAACTTATATTAAAAATTCTTTATTAAAAGACTATTTATATACACAACAAGCAAAAATATTTAAAAATTAAATAAAATCCACAACCAAATAATTTTGGCCATCTCCTGGCCTTAATCAGGATCACTGACACCTGTTAGGGAAACTGGTCGTTTGTGGATTTTAACTAATGTTTTAAATGTTTTTATTTATTGTGCATACAAATATGTCTTTTCGTAAAAAAAAATTTAATGTAAGAGATTAATTTGAATGTGTTATAGTTGTTTAGTTTATTCATATTCTTTATTGATTTATTAAATTTATACAAAAAAGAAAGTATAGAAATATTTTTTTATTACTTTTTTCTATCTTCAATAGATGAAAGTATTGTAATCTAATTTTTTTTCGACTTCCGGTTTTCGACGGATTTACAACTTTTAGAGGTCAGAGATTCCAAAAAACATGTTTTTACAAAATGTCTGTCTGTCTGTCCGTGTGTCTGTCTGTCTGTATGTCGCCATTCTACCATCAAAAAGTGTATGAAGTTGTGCATAGAATTGAATCAAATTTTTTGTGAATGCTTTTGGCTGTGGCAAGCAGGTCCTACTACAGTTTTGAAATATTCCGCCGGAAGGGGGCGCTGCTATCGCGATTTTTGTGCCATTTTCAATATTGTACCGACCAAAAATATATGAAGTTACGCATCGAATTGAAACAAATTTTTTCTGTATGTGTATGACTATGGCTAGTTGGTCCTCCGTGAATTTGAAAAAAATCCGCCGAAAGGGGGCGCTGCAATCGCCATTTTTGTGCCATTTTCAATATTGTACCGACCAAAAGTATATGAAGTTATGTATCGAATTGAACCAAATTTTTTGTGTTTGTGTATGACTATGGCTAGTTGGATCGCCCTGAATCTGAAAAAAATCCGCCGGAAGGGGGCGCTGCAATACAGAATTTTATGTCATTTTGAATATTGCACCACATAAAAGTGTATGAATTTAGTTCTAGAACTGAACTAAACATTTTGTATATGATTATTTTTTGGTAAGACAAGTAGGTCCTCCCTGAATTTGAAAAAAAATCTGCTTATCATTCTATTGACCATCGGCTCGTGCAGAGACGGAAATTCGTTTTTACTCCGATTAATTGATTGAAGCAGAAATTTAAGATGAAAATCAAAGTTGGTAAGGTATTGAATTAAAATTATTAAAGCATTAAAATGAGTAACTATTTTTACTTTCTTCTATCTTCAATAGAAGAAAGCATTGTAATCGAAATTTTTTCGACTTCCGGTCTTCGACGAATTTACACGTTTTAGGGGTCAGAGATTCCAAAAACATGCTTTTACAAAATGTCTGTCTGTTTGTCCGTGTGTCTGTGTGTCTGTATGTCGCCATTCTACCATCAAAAAGTGTATGAAGCTATGCATAGAATTAAACCAAATTTTTTGTGAATGCTTTTGTCTGTGGCATGCAGGTCCTCCTATAGTTTTGAAATATTCCGCCGAAAGGGGGAGCTGCAATCGCCATTTTTGTGCCATTTTCAATATTGTACCGACCAAAAGTATATGAAGTTATGCATCGAATTGAACCAAATTTTTTGTGTATGTGTATGACTATAGCTAGTTGGTCCTCCATGAATTTGAATAAAATCCGCCGGAAGGGGGCGCTGCAATCGCCATTTTTGTGCCATTTTCAATATTGTACCGACCAAAAGTATATGAAGTTATGTATCGAATTGAACCAAACTTTTTGTGTATGTGTATGGCTATGGCAAGTTGGATCGCCCTGAATCTGAAAAAAATCCGCCGGAAGGGGCCGCTGCAATACCGAATTTTATGCCATTTTGAATATTGCACCACATAAAAGTGTATGAAGTTAGTTCTAGAACTGAACTAAATATTTTGTATATGATTATTTTTTGGTAAGGCAAGTAGGTCCTCCCTGAATTTGAAAAAAAAATCTGCTTATCATTCTATTGACCAGCGGCTAGTGCAGAGACGGAAATTTGTTTTTACTCCGATTAATTGATTGAAGGAGAAATTTAAGATGAAAATTAGTAACTATTTTTACTTTCTTCTATCTTCAATAGAAGAAAGTATTGTGATCGAAATTTTTTTCGACTTCCGGTTTTCGACGGATTTACACGTTTTAGGGTTCAGAGATTCCAAAAAACATGTTTTTACAAAATGTCTGTCTCTTTGTCCGTGTGTCTGTGTGTCTGTATGTTGCCATTCTACCATTAAAAAGTGTATGAAGTTATGCATAGAATTGAACTAAATTTTTTGTAAATGTTTTTGGCTGTGGCGAGCAGGTCCTCCTACAGTTTTGAAATATTCCTCCGGTAGGGGGCGCTGCTATCGCGATTTTTGTGCCATTTTCAATATTATACCGACCAAAAATATACGAAGTTATGCATCGAATTGAACCAAATTTTTTCTGTATGTGTATGACTATGGCTAGTTGGTCCTCCCTGAATTTGAAAAAATCCGCCGAAAGGGGGTGCTGCAATCACCCCCTTTCATGAAGTTATCCGTACATGAAGTTATGCATCGAATTGAACGAAATTTTTTGTGTAAGTGTATGGCTAAGGCTAGTTGGATCGCCCTGAATCTGATAAAAATCCGTCGGAAGGGGGCGCTGCAATACCGAATTTTATGCCATTTTGAATATTGCACCACATAAAAGTGTATGAAGTTAGTTCTAGAACTGAACTAAACATTTTGTATATGATTATTTATTGGTAAGGCAAGTAGGTCCTCCCTGAATTTGAAAAAAAATCTGCTTATCATTCTATTGACCAGCGGCTCGTGCAGAGACGGAAATTCGTTTTTACTCCGATAAATTGATTGAAGCAGAAATTTAAGATGAAAATCAAAGTTGGTAAGGTATTGAATTAAAATTATTAAAGCATTAGAATGAGTAACTATTTTTACTTTCTTCTATCTTCAATAGAAGAAAGTATTGTAATCGATATTTTTTCGACTTCCGGTTTTCGACGGATTTACACGTTTTAGGGGTCAGAGATTCCAAAAAACATGTTTTTACAAAATGTCTGTCTGTTTGTCCGTGTGTCTGTGTGTCTGTATGTCGCCATTCTACCATCAAAAAGTGTATGAAGTTATGCATAGAATTGAACTAAATATTTTGTGAATGCTTTTGGCTCTGGCAAGCAGGTCCTCCTACAGTTTTGAAATATTCCGCCTGAAGGGGGCGCTGCTATCGCGATTTTTGTGCCATTTTCAATATTGTACCGATCAAAAGTATATGAAGTTATGCATCGAATTGAACCAAATTTTTTCTGTATGTGTATGACAATGGCTAGTTGTTCCTCCCTGAATTTGAAAAAAATCCGCCGAAAGGGGGTACTGCAATCGCCATTTTTGTGCCATTTTCAATATTGGAACGACCAAAAGTATATGAAGTTATGCATCGAATTGAACCAAATTTTTTGCGTATGTGTATGACTATAGCTAGTTGGTCCTCCCTGAATTTGAATAAAATCCGCCGGAAGGGGACGCTGCAATCGCCATTTTTGTGCCATTTTCAATATTGTACCGACCAAAAGTATATGAATTTATGCATCGAATTGAACCAAATTTTTATGTATGTGTATGACTATAGCTAGTTAGTCCTCCCTGAATTTGAAAAAAATCCGTCGGAAGGGAGCGCTGCAATCGCGATTTTTGTGCCATTTTCAATATCGTACCGACCAAAAGTACATGAAGTTATGCATCGAATTGAACGAAATTTTTTGTGTAAGTGTATGGCTATGGCTAGTTGGATCGCCCTGAATCTGAAAAAAATCCGTCGGAAGGGGGCGCTGCAATACCGAATTTTATGCCATTTTGAATATTGCACCACATAAAAGTGTATGAAGTTAGTTCTAGAACTGAACTAAACATTTTGTATATGATTATTTTTTGATAAGGCAAATAGGTCCTCCCTGAATTTGAAAAAAAAATCTGCTTATCATTCTATTGACCAGCGGCTCGTGCAGAGACGGAAATTCGTTTTTACTCCGATTAATTGATTGAAGCAGAAATTTAAGATGAAAATCAAAGTTGGTAAGGTATTGAATTAAAATTATTAAAGCATTAAAATGAGTAACTAATTTTACTTTCTTCTATCTTCAATAGAAGAAAGTATTGTAATCGAAATTTTTTCGACTTCCGGTTTTCGACGGATTTACACGTTTTAGGGGTCAGAGATTCCAAAAAACATGTTTTTACAAAATGTCTGTCTGTTTGTCCGTATGTCTGTGTGTCTGTATGTTGCCATTCTACCATTAAAAAGTGTATGAAGTTATGCATAGAATTGAACTAAATTTTTTGTGAATGTTTTTGGCTGTGGCGAGCAGGTCCTCCTACAGTTTTGAAATATTCCGCCTGTAGGGGGCGCTGCTATCGCGATTTTTGTGCCATTTTCAATATTGTACCGACCAAAAATATATGAAGTTATGCATCGAATTGAACCAAATTTTTTCTGTATGTGTATGACTAAGGCTAGTTGGTCCTCCCTGAATTTGAAAAAAATCCGCCGAAAGGGGGTGCTGCAATCGCCATTTTTTTGCCATTTTCAATATTGTACCGACCAAAAGTATATGAAGTTATGCATCGAATTTAACCAAATTTTTTGTGTATGTGTATGACTATAGCTAGTTGGTCCTCCCTGAATTTGAAAAAAATCCGCCAGAAGGGAGCGCTGCAATCGCGATTTATGTGCCATTTTCAATATTCTACCGACCAAAAGTATATGAAGTTATGTATCGAATTGAACCAAACTTTTTGTGTATGTGTATGGCTATGGCTAGTTGGATCGCCCTGAATCTGAAAAAAATCCGCGGGAAGGGGGCGCTGCAATACCGAATTTTATGCCATTTTGAATATTGCACCACATAAAAGTGTATGAAGTTAGTTCTAGAACTGAACTAAGCATTTTGTATATGATTATTTTTTGGTAAGGCAAATAGGTCTTCCCTGAATTTGAAAAAAATCTGCTTATCATTCTATTGACAATCGGTTGTGCAGAGACGGAAATTCGTTTTTACTCCGATTAATTGATTGAAGCAGAAATTTAAGATGAAAATGAAAGTTGGTAAGGTATTGAATTAAAATTATTAAAGCATTAAAATGAGTAACTATTTTTTTTATATTAAAATGTATGTATGAGATAGAAGAAAGTTTTGGGATTGCCACATCCGACTAGTTTTGAATGAGTTTAAACATTGTATATTGGGATTAAATTTAAAATATAAAGTTTTAAATAAAATTTAAAAAGGATTTAAAAAGGATTAGCTATTGAATAAAATTTCGTTTTTCTAAGAATAGAAATCTTTTTCAAAACTTACATTTGCTTAACAATATGAATACAGATTATTCAAATGAATGCAAATGAAAATAGCTTCAGAAGTTGAACAGACATTTTCGCCTCTGAATATTCATGAGCATTACGACGTACTTTTATAAAAAAATAAACAAAAGCTATAAAATATTGTTTTTTATTATTGTTATTTTATAGCAATATCTATTTTTTGTGAATACGCAATGAATAAAATAATTTAGTTATTTTAATAAAGATTTTAAATTATCCTAATTGATAAAATTAAGATCTTGCATTAGCAACAGCAGTAAAAGACAAAATAGGAAGCCATGTTTCTTAAACAGAAATTATACATTGCATTTAAATTACAAATATTATTTTTTCATTTTTAAAAGATATAAAAATGGCTTATCTTACCTCTTCTTTTTTAGATAAAAGATTCGTATGAAAATTTTCAGAAAGCCTTTAAAATTAAAATGATAACAACGAAATTATCTGTTAATATCATTAAAATTGTAACATTTTGTGCGAATTTCACTACATAACTTTAAAACTACAGCGTTATAACGCACAAATTTTGTTACGAAATTACAAAATTTGTGCGTTATAACTTTTTAGCTTTAAAGTTATATATCTGTTAATACTCATCCTAATTCGTAATGTGGAATGGAACTATAACAATGAACATGTTGTAGTAAGAAGATCTCTTTTAAAGCTCTTACTTCCGAATTAGAAATTTATAAATTGGTTATTTTTTAAATGCTTAATAAAGGACTTTGATTTAATAATTCTTTTTAAAGGATTAAGCAGAAAATTTACAAAACTTCCTAAAAAAATAAGTACACACTTTAAATTATTAAAAACCGGTTTTTTGTTATTTATATCTCATTGTCGCATGTCATTTGTATTGACCGAGTAATATTTTGAAATTTTGCTTATATTATGACTATGGAACTTATTTGAAGGTTCCGAAACATATCAATGTATTTTATTTTATTTTTACTATAACACCTTTCTTCAGAAAAATTAAAATTGTTATTAAAACCAATTTTGTTTTATTTCAAATTATTTCGAAGTATGAAATTGAGCTATAATAATAAACGCAATATAATATTAACGCCTATTTTGGAACTGGTTACATTTAAAGCACATTTTTTATATGATATTTCGATATTAACTAGTTCTTTATAAATAAAAAATTCAACTGATATTTTGCAGGATGTCCTAAAAATGTCTTTATAAATTAAATAATTCCAGTGAAGATTTATATTAACACTGTTTTCGATTTGAAATGTCAAATGGAACTATAAAAATGAACTATAATATTAACCAAGAAAATGATAATAAATTAATAATATACGGAACTTATAATATCAAATGCCTTTATTGAAGCAGGCTACATTTAAAATACTTTTAAAATATTGCTTTTTTCTTTTTTTTTTACACATAACTGTAACGTTTCTTTTTGCTTCAACTCTGCATGGGCCAGAGAGTGTTGTAGGACCATTCGTTCATTGTGCTAAAAAAAATTTAACAAACATGAACATTTATATAAATATTTCGATGAGTTTCCTCTAACTTATTAGACATAAAAGTCGAAAGGGTTAAACTTATAAAAATTTTAGAAAGGAAAAACCTTATAGATTCCTTAAATGATTTAAAACTGTGCAGATTGGAATTTAAAAGCATAAATGATTAAAAATAATGATTTAATTACTCAGCTTAAGCAAATCAAGGAAACATTACTTCAAACGATAACATAGGTAAACCGTAATATTTGAAAAGCTTGGTAGAAGAAAATGTTTTATAATAATATAGGAATTTCGAAAAAATTTAAGCGTAACTATTTTGTTTTAAATTTTAGGATTAACTTCACAAAGAAAAATAATGCAAAGTAACACGCACGAATATAGAACTCTACAAAAATATGCAAATCTAAGCAATTTTATTTCTAGTGTGATCACAAGATGAAAGTGATATTATGTAACAAAATTTCAATTTCCAAAAAGATGAAATGAAAACTTTCTGTTGATTTAACTTAAAAAGAAAGAAAAAACGCAGAACAATATAAGTAAAAATAGAGCTGCAACAGAAATATGCAAATCTAAGGGTAAATTTACGAAATTTTACGACTTTTTTATGAGCTTTGGGAGGGCAAACACTTTTATTTTTTATATGATCATATTAAGATGAATAAATCGCAATATTTAAAGAGCTTAAAAGAAGATTATATTATGTAAGGACACTTAAATTTCTAGAAAAAAGAAACATATTCTTGTGTTGTAAGTTAAAATGACTTATTTTAATGAGACAAATAAAATAAAGTAACATACATGAATATAGAGCGTCAATAAAAATACGCAAACCTAAGGATAAATATATCAAAATTGACGATTTTTTACCAGCTTGGCAAGAGCAAAATATTACATTTCGAATGTGATCGTAAAAAAAGGAATAAACCATAATATTTTAACACTTGAAGTGGAGATGATATTATGTAGAAAAACTTAAATTTCGGGTAAAATGAAACGAAAGCTTTTGTTGCGAATTCTATTGATTTATTTTAATAAAGAAAATAAGGCAAAGTAACATACATGAATATACGTGAAGGTATCAGAAAATTTCATTTACCGATGCATAATTTCTTATTCAATCAGCACCAATATTTAAAAGATATACATTTTATTATATGTCTCTCTTGCAAATTACATAAAAGAATATGTAAAATACTTTTTTTTTGAATAAAGAAGTGCAAATTCGCCTGTGATTGAAACTTTCCAATTACCCCACACTGTTAAAACTAATGGTGACACATTGCACCTTTTAAGGGTGAAAGGCTTGTCTCACTGGTGACACCCCTAAAGGAGCCAAAATAGCACGTTTAATTAGGGTGAAAAGATAGCACCCTTAATCCAGAGTGCCCAATGATAAAAACTTAAAAAATATACTAACCGAATTTCGGCCCTCGATGGATTCGAACGCAGAACGTCTGATTACAAGCTCAACGCCCTATCCACTCGGCCATCAAGCTCACCTTCAAAGTCTCCTTGAATGTCCCATATGTCCTGAAATTCAAAGGTTGCTTTATATAAAAAAGCTCGCCAAAGTTAGCCATCCGAAAGTTCTAAACAAAATTGGGATAGCGTATAACGGTGATAGTCATCGTAGGAAAAAATTGCTGTGTTGATCCACCAGTGACAGCAAGTTGAAGTGCAAGGATGCGCGTTACAGAGCACGCGCAAATGACTAAGGGGTGAAAATCTTCCAACGGTATACATTGCGCGGCACCATAATTCGTGTGAAATACCCAATGGCACCCCAAACACATTTTCAAGCCCGCTGGTGCCAAGTGATTTAACCTTTTCACCCCTGGGCGTCAAATGCAATCGGTTCGTCACCTTTATTTTTAACAGTGCATGTAGAGATTTAAAAAAAAATGTCAAAATCTAAGTGTAAGTTTATGAAAACCGATGACTTTTTCCATAGCTTGGGGAGATTTTTTTTATTTATATTGTTATCATACTATTTGAAGAGCTTTTAGCTCTTCAAATATTATGGTTAATTTATTGGATGGATAAGGATGATTGTTATTGCAAAACGCAAACCTCCATGAACATTTATTTTAAAACTTTAAAATTTCTCTTTTAATTATGGCCACAGCCATTTATTGTTTTCAGAATTAGAATGTTTTTTTTCCGATGT
Organism: Maratus speculifer; assembly: GCA_964019185.1. Taxonomy (NCBI): domain Eukaryota; kingdom Metazoa; phylum Arthropoda; class Arachnida; order Araneae; family Salticidae; genus Maratus; species Maratus speculifer. The sequence goes on from OZ025292.1 coordinate 229,348,679, forward strand.
TTTGATGTTTCGAAGAAGCGGGATTTTTCCCCTTCTAGAAAAAACAAAAACATGATTGTTAAAATGGTAATGAAAAGTGATTTTTTGTACATATTGTAAATATAACTATTTTGTAAGTTTTTTAGTACCATATAATTAATTAGAAAAAGAATGAAGCTATTGATTATTTAACAATGTTTTTAATTTCGTTGCTTGATTGAGATGTCATAACAGTGTTCTGATTTATCCCGAAGGCGAATAACCTTGGACTGATAAGCATTTTATTTACCTATTTCAGTTTGTATGCTAATTTTATTATTGGATACAACAATTGTATTATGTATGAAAATGTAACTTTCAAGAAAAATGAAGCGAAACTTTTGCTGTAAATTCTATTGTTTTACTTTAATAAGAGAAATAAAGCAAAATAATATACACGAATGAAGAACTCCAAGGAAAATATGCAAATCTCAGCAATTTTATTTCTGATCATAAGAGGCATAAACTGTAATATATGAAGAGCTTAAATGAAGATGATACTATTTAACAAAATTTTAATTTCATGAAAAATTAAGAAAAATCTTTTAGTTGTAAATTATTTATTTATTTTATTTAAAAAAAAGAGAGAAAATCCCTGTCGACTCGGCCTACAAGTGCAGGTATATTTCAAAGTTAACTGCAAATTTCACTAAAAAGAAAAAATATATATATGATTAAAGATAAATTCAGTTTGACAACTTTATTTGGCCACTTTTGAAGAGTTTCTAATTTAATTTTTTTGTAAGTGTGTTTATTTTGTGTCGGCCGATTATCTACGCTAGGGATATAGGCCTAGGGGGAGGGATGCCCTTCGTGGGGGTCTTTTTAAGGTAACCTAACCCGTATTTACGCAAGGTTCGAAGAAAACCACGAAAACTCCGAACGGTTAGGCCGATGGCCGCGATTGGGTTTGAACCCAGCACCTGCCGTCTACCAGTTGAGAGGTCAGACCCTCTCGGCCACTGGTGGGGCGCAATTTTTCTGTAAGAGTTGGTTTTATCTGAAACACCTTAAGCCAATATTAAATTCTACTGGATTAATTTATGACACGATTTTTCAATCGGTAAATTAATTATAAGAGACGTAAATATTCCATGTGGGTGAAAAATGTCCGGGCCAGGTTTCGAAACAGGGATGTTTTGGTTGAAGTTGCCAGCGCTCTTCCAACTGAGCCATCCTGGACACGAACACTGGTGGACTATTTCACCCAAATAAACTCAACGATCATATAATCTGGTCTGATACTATGGATAATCACAACAGAATAAATCGAAGGTCAATATATGGAAACTGCAGAAAACGCTGCATACGAAATTAAACTAGATTAATTTATGACACGATTTTTCAATCGGTAAATTAATTATAAGAGACGTAAATTTTCCATGTGGGAGAAAAAAGTCCGGGCCAGAATTCGAACCAGGGATGTATTGGCTGAAGCTGCCAAGCAGTTGGAAGAGCATAGGATGTGTTCAAAAGCAAATATAGACAAAATCAGATTTCATACATCAGCCATAACATACATTAAGACAAATTTGAAATGCTCAATTTTTATTCTTCAAACTTTGATCAAATTATTAAAGAATTGTACAAGTTTCGTTACTTAAAAATTACCTAGAAATCTCTAATATGTAACGGAATTAACATGATGTTATATTTATATTTATCGACAAGTTTGTTTTTGAATATGAATATTTATTTATACTGAATCATCTCACACACTTCATTATGTCATAATACTATTTAAATACTAAAATATTTAGATTTTATACTGTGAAAAGATTTAATTTATTAGAGCAATGATCCATAATATTATTTATCTGAAGAGAATGAAAAACAAAGATTTTTTTTTAATATGTTGACAAGGTTAATAATCTCTAAGACTCATTTATAAAACAAATGCACTATAAGAAAATAAATAAACGCGTTAAGAAGAAATAAAATTTTTTATGAGGAATAGTTTTTCATTGTTTAATACTATTTCATTATATAAGTCTCAGTATTAGGCGTGTTAATGTTTTTTTTTTTCAAATTCGCATAGAAAAGGTGCATAATAAAACATTATTCTCAAAATGAAACATTATTCCTTTTAGCATAATAATAAAGCGAGAGAAACTTATTACGGTAAAAAACATATCCTTAAAGAAAAATTTGGCATATTATTTTTTTATTTTCTGCTACACTTCGAAGGAAACAAAGGAAATATTCCATTAAGAAAGAAAGGCTGATGTAATTCCTTTATTTATTAAATTTTACGTTCAAAGAAACAAATTATATTACTTAACAATAAAACTACAATAACAAAAATAGATAAGGTTAGATAAATTTCCTGAGAAAAACTGAATACACTTCATATGCAAGAATATAAAAATAAAGTAGAGTATTTCATAGACAGTAGTTTCTACTTATGTCGGACACTTTTTAATCAGAACGAAATATCAAAAAGAAAATCAAATATGATTAGCTTTACTTAAAATATATTGAGCAGTTAATATCTGTATGGACATCATTCTTCTATACGCTTCGAGGCCATAAAAATCACCATTTTACTAATTGTGACGTCACCCGAATACTGCTCATTCTACTTATTGCTTGCAAACGAGATTACAGAAAGTTTCGTTCACACTTTAAAAAAATCAGAAGTTTAGTATTCATTTCCTGCTAATAAATTTATAAAAAATAGACCACATTGTTCCTTTCGTTTGTTGCTATAAAAATCGCCATTTTACCAATAGTGACGTCACAGGAATATTGTCCATTAGGACAAATTACACTGAGTCAATCGATTTCAATTACTTATAATCTACTAAAAAATATCACTTCTATTAATAGTGGTAAATATCTGTCTGTCTGAGCGCAAAACCTCTTGAAGCCACAAAACTTTTTTTCCTATTTGACGTAGAAAAACACGAAATATAAAAAAGCTAATTGGCTGCTAGTGCAGCCAAAAAATGATGGCAGTAATTAGCGGCGAAATTAATTAAATATTAATTAAAAAATTAAAAACTTTTTCATGAATTTCAGCTTAATTGGATCAAAAGTAGGTATCAATTTAACAGAATTTATGTACTAGGAAATTTTTTAAAAAGCGATATATTTCGTTTTAAAAAAGCAACGAACAAACAATTGGCACAAGAGAGCGTAAAATTAAAAGAGCTGTCCGAAATTTTAAAATTTAGTTTGACAGCCACATTATTTCTTGAAATATCCTTAAAGATCAATTAAAAATACTTTTTTTTTCATCAATTTTTTCAATCTGTACGTAGACACATTTCTGTGAGAAGTTGGAATCAATTTTAACGCAGCTTCTGTATTAAGTGACTTCCGTTATTAGAAATAAACAGAGAGAGATATAAAATTCCACTCTGAAGAACAAATACTATATTTTATAGTCGAAATGTACATTACAGCTGCATGTGTTACCCAAAGATTATTTTAATATAAATTCTTGAACTAGATTAAAATAAAGTTAATTTTTAAAATAAAAAAAATCTTTATTCAGTTTTTCATTTTCCATGCTTTCATTTATATGCAACATATAAAGTATAATTGTTTTATCAAAAAGAATTAATGCATAACGATGTTAATTAGACGTGAAAGAAAATATTGGTAAGTAAGGCACAAGACTTGCTAAAGGTTCAAATTATTCACATAAAAGCAAGATTTCAAACTCTGCAATATTCATAAGCAGTTTTTTTTTGTACTGCTAAATATTCATAAAGGTAAAATTAAATTTTATTTACAAATATGGAAAACTGAAATTGACAGCACACTTTACGATCTAATTCTTAAAGCTATTTTCTCGAAGGTTTTAAAATAAAAATACAAGGTAAGTAATAGTAAGTAGAAAAATACAAGTAAAATCGATAAAATTAATAGTAAGAAATTTTCAATTTCATCGAAACTATAAATATTATGTTTTCTTTTTACTTTGATGTTATAATTCAAATAATTTTTTATTTTAATTCTCACTTGGAAACTGACATTTCAATGGTCCCATTACTAATTACTGTATATTTTATAATACCATCCTCGTTTAAAAAATTCCATTACATATTATAATGAAGTGCATAATATTCTACTAGACTTTACTGCAATTTATACAGATAAAAAATCTTACAATTATGCTATTTTTTATTTTCGTTATCAATGAAATTATCACTTTAAGAATTGAGAGAAAAATATAAAGAGAGAGATAAAATTCCACTCTGAAAAATAAATACTATATTTTATGGTCGAAAGGTACATTACAGCTGCATGAGTTACCAAATGATTATTTTAACATAAATTCTTGAACTGGATTTTTAAAAAAAAGTTAATTTCTAAATTTAAAAAATCTTTATTTAGCTTTGCATTTTTCATATCTTCATTCATATTTAACTTATAAAGAAAAATTATTTTATCAAAAAGAAGTAATGCATAATCATGTTATTTGGGCAGGAGGGAAAGGAAAGCTGAATTTATAAAATAAGGCATAATACTCTGAAACATAAGACTTGCAAAAAGTTCGAATTATTTACATAAAAGCAAGATTTCAAACTATGCAATATTCATTGGCAGTTTTTTGTGCTGCTAAATATTCATAGAGGTACAAATTAAATTTGCTTTACAAAGTGGAAAGCTAAAATAGATTGCACACGTTATGCTCTAATTCCTAAAGCTATTTTCTCAGAGAATTTAAAATAAAAGTATAAGGTAAGTATAAGTAAGTATAAAAGTATAAGTAAAATCGATAAGATTAATATTGAGGAATTTTCAATTTCGTCGAAACTACTGCGTTTTAACAATAAACACTACGTTTTATATTTACTGCGAATGTATAATTCAACTAAGGTTTATTTAATTCTCCCTTGGAAACCGATGTTTTAAAAATATTTTTAATTTGATATCCTAGTTTAGACGATCTACTTTGATGATATAAATTACAAGATATGAAATATTTTCTAGATCTTTCATATATACCTGAAACATAATCAAATTTCCTGTAAATAAGTGTAACTTTCCTTTGACAACCTTTCTTTTGTAGTACTTTTTATAGTCATATGTATTTAGAAAGTAGATTTTTTAGTCCCATTATTAATTACTGCATAATACTATCTATCCTCGTGCAAAAAATTCCATTACGCACTATAATGAGTGCATAATATTCTACTAGATTTTACTGCAATTTATACAGATAAAAAATCTTATAATTATGCTATTCTTTTATATTCGTTATCAATGAATTTAATCACTTCAAGAAATGAGAGAAAAAATAGAGAAAGATAAAATTCAACTCTGAAAAACATATACCATACTTATGGTCGAAAAGTACATTACAGATGGATGTGTTACCAAAAGATTATTTTAACATAAATCCTTGAACTGGTTAAAAAACAGTTAATTTGTAAATTTATAAAAATCTTTATTTAGCTTTGCATTTTCTATGTCTTCATTCATATTTAACACATAAAAAAGTATTATTTTCTCAAAAAGAAGTAATGCATAATGATGTTATTTGGACAAGAGGGAAAGGACTGGTATGTTTATAAAACAAGGCGTAATACTCTGAAACATAAGACTTACAAAAAGTACAAATTATTCACATAAAAGCAAGATTTCAAAGTATGCAATACCGTAAAATGGGGTGAATAGAACAGCGGGGTGAATAGGAACGAAACTTCCCGATCATACAAATAAATTCATAACAAATATATGTGATGATATTTTTAGTAGCCAATTTTTTATAAGAAGGTAATAACATTAAGAGTTGGGAAAATCAGTTTCGACATGTTGGCACTACTACTGTGGTACATAAAAAAACTTCAAGAGGATCCTCAAAACACTCATTTTGTCAACGTCTTCAAAACTTTTTTTGTAACTACAGTATTTTTCGTATTCTAAACCTAAGAGAGGGGATATTTAATTAATGATAGTCCTGTAAACGATATGCTGTATTAAATTCTACTTATTTCTAAATTACATAATGAAAAAAGGAAAAATGGCTTGTAACATCAGAGGTTTAAGATTTATGGGGTGAATCAGAATGCATATTCTCTCATGGTTTATTTTTCTATACAGTAATAGTTTCATGTAATATATGAAAATATGTGTGTGAATATGTATTATATAATAATATTTTTTTCCGTTCTAATTACTTGAAGAGTTTAAAGGGTCCAAGAAATTGCTTGGTTAAAGAAAAAAGTCAACACCTAATCCAACAGACATGGAACACACAATAAAAGAATTTAAAAATAGCAAATTAGTTAGAAAAACTTCACAAAATTATTATCTGACATCCACAACATTACACAAGTATCTCAAAATGAAAAAACAATTAAAAAAGAGAGGGATGCAAACAGTACTAAGGGCTGGGGGTGAGAGCATATTAGTAGATCATATTAATACATGCAGCGATTGGGGCTATTCAATATTTTCACTTACCCAATGACTACAAGTAAAGGATAACACAGAACAGGGTTGAATTTGTATTAAATTCTACTTCTGCAATTCGAATATAATTTCTTAAAATAAATTTTAATTTCTCTTGATTTCAAAGTTGTTTTCTAATTTTTAAAAAATCATATCTTTACTTGTATGTAAAATAAACGCTTGATTCACAATAGCTATGCGTTCCTATTCCTCCTTTATCATTATTACCTGTTTTTATTAACCCTATTAAAGTCTGAATCGGAAAAATTAAAGATTATAACATTTGTTCCGATTCACCCCTATCTGCGGGGTGAAGCGGAACACCATTAAAAAATTATATAATATGTATATAAACAGTAAAAATGTTTCGTTTTTGCTTAAAAAGTAAAGAACAAAACAAGACCGAAGTTTCCAGTAGAAAAATAAAAAATTTAAAAAATCAGTTGTTGCTTTTTTTTAACGTCAAAGTTGAAAAGTGTTCCGATTCACCCCATTTTACGGTATTCATAGGCAGTTTTTTGCGTTGCTAAATATTCATAAAGATAAAATTAAATTTGCTTTACAAAGTGGAAAACTAAAATGGATTGCACACTTTACGCTCTAATTCCTAAAGCTATTTTCGCGAAGGATTTAAAATACGAGTGTAAGGTAAGTATAAGTAAGCATAAAAGTATAAGTGAAACCGATAAGATTAATACTGAGAAATTTTCAGTTTTATCGAAACTATAAACATTACGTTTTCTTTTTATTTCGATTGTATAATGGTTATAACTAAGGATATTTTAATTCTAATTTAAAAAATCCGGTCATTTATTTCTGTTAAACCTGTAAATCTATATAATTTGAAGACAACTGCAGACAATTTTAGTATGAGCAAATCTATTTCAATATACTCTTTTGAATGCTGCTTAATTAGACTTTTTTTCATTTTTACACTATGGTATAGTTTCCTGATAAGAATCCAAAAGTTGCATAATACCACTTGTGACATCATATCTGTTAGGTAGATTTCGTATGAAATACTACCTATTGCATTCTCTCCCATGTTGGAATTTCTGAAAAATTTTTGAAAAATTTGTACACATACTATTTGAGAGGGGGGGAAGAAGACTGGAAAAAAATAATCGCAATAATTGCCGACAGATGGCGCTTTTGTGTTTGAAATGTAATTGCAATACAAGAACAAAGAATTGAGGCACAAAACCGGATGACATACCTAATTTATTGGAAATTTTCACAGTGAATGGGGTAAAGATTTCGCATGGCGGTGCCGATGAAGTTCAGGTTCCACCATTGTGCTGCAAGACACAATCCAGGCGGTGGACGACATTCTCAACTGCGGAATGCAACGCATCAGGAGTGATGTTTTGCACATGTTGTGATATGCGATCTTTTAAATCATTGAGGTTTGCGACACCATCACGGTACACAATAGACTTTAAGTGCCCCCAAAGCCAAAAATCACATGGCGTCAGATCAGGGGAGCGAGAAGGCCACGTTATATAAAAATACCGGCTTATTACTCTATCATCTGTGAAATGTTGTCGTAACAACTGTTGCACTGCTCGCCCAATATGGGGTGGGGTTCCATCTTGCATAAAAATGTTTCAGACATGCACTGTGTTTGCTCCAATTGAGTAATTACAAAAGTTTGTAACATGCGCAGGTATCTTTGTGCAGTAACCGAACACATTATAGGGCCTGTCGTAACTCCTCAAAAAATAAGGACCAAGAATAAAACTTTCAGTAAAGCCACACCATACAGTGAATTTTGGAGAGTGGAGAGATATTTCGTGAATAACAGTTCGTGGCTCCGAAGCCCATATTCTACAGTTCTGCGTATTGACTGTCCCATTCATATGAAAATGGGCTTCATCCACCCATAAAATCTTCCATAGGAAGGCATCATCCACATCCATTCGTGCTAGAAACGTTAAAGCAAAATCCAGTCTCTGCTGCGCGTCACCCGGTAACAATTGTTGATGACAACTAATTTTATACGGATAAAATTGGATTACCTTTCGTAGGACTTTTCGAACAGTAGCATATGGAATATCCAAATTTCGGGCAACTCCACTTGCACTAGGACCGGCTTCCGGAGTCCCTGATGGCTCCACAATCGCAGTAGCAATTTCTTCTTGAGTGCGGAGAGGTAATGGTTTCCTCCCTCTTCAACATTTTACAGTAAGCGATTCAGTCTCCTCGAATTTTTCTACCATTCTTCTCACTGCACATGGTGTCAAAGGACCTTTTTTTACGCATTCCCTTCACACGCCTAAATTCACGTAAAGCAACTGAACTGTTTGAACTGTTAACGTAGAATAGTTTTAAAATTAAAGCGCGATCTGGTAAACTGGGACCCATGTCGTACAACATTAATGGCAGAAATGACCACGTTTTGATTTTACTAATGATTACAATGGCGTTTGCACCGACAGGACCCGTAGCGCCATCTGTTGCCGATTATTGTAACTATCTTTTTTTATTGATCTATTCTTCTTCCCCCTTCTTCAATAGTATGTGTACCGATTTTGGTTTCATTCGGGTTATTCCTCCAAGCTACAAACAGCTCCAAATAGGGATACTTATTTTATAACCACCCTGTATACATATCTATCTATCTATCGGTGTATATCACTTTCTTCTGGACACGATAACTTCCATAATTATGCTCAGATCTTCTTCAAACTTTTACAAAAAATCAAGGGGCATAAAATCTCGGTCGAGTTCGTTAGTGGACAAAATCGGACCAAGGGGGTGGAAATAGAGAGGGTTTTTGTGAAAATCGAAAAAACGTCATACCTTCTTAATTAAAATACATATCGAATCGATTTAAAGTTTATATTACTTCTTAAAAATAGGCCAAAAGTTTATGCGTGACAGATTTTTTTATAAATTTAGAAATGGGCTCAAGGGGCGAAAAAACACAGGGTTTTTGGGAGAAAAAAATTTATAACTTCGTCAATTCTCAAGATATTAAATCCAACTAAATTTTCTATAAATGTTCTCAAAATTATCTAAAACTTTTGCATTTACAAGTTTTTGATAGGACCAACTTTTATTGATGAAAAAAAGTTAAAAGGAAAAGAAAAGGGGGGGGAGGGGGTGAAAACGAAGAAAAAAATCCATAACTCTATCAATTTTTAAGCTATCAAATCTAATTAAATTTATTTTACATCTACTCAATAACATCTACAACTTTTATACTGATAAGTTTTTCATAGGACCAATTCTTATATTCTGACTTATTTTTAAATTAATTTTTGATTTTAAACGCATCCAAATGGTAGATCCTCTTATTTGGAAACTGTGTAAAGTGACGCATTGGTCAGTTTTTTGATAAAGACAGAATATATTTCAAAAAAGGCTGCCAAAAAAGGTATTTTCAACAGAAGTTCCGAAGTCATCGTGACTGAAATTTAAGGAAGTATTCAAATAAGAAATTGCGTTTTTTTCTGTCTCGTTTTTAAATCCATTTTTGCTCACAAATGCATCAAGTTTACAGATCCTTTTATTTAGGAACTATATATTGTGACGTATTGGCCAGTGTTTTGATAAAGACAGAATATATTTCAAAAAAGGTTGCCAAAAAGGGTATTTTAAACAGAAATTCCCGAAGTCATCGTGATTGAATATTTGAGGAAGTATTCAAATAACAAACTGCGTTTTCCCGGACTCGTTTTTAAATCCATTTTTGCTCTCAAACGCATCCGATTTACAGATCCTCTTATTAAGGAACTATATAATGTGAAGCATTGGCCAGTTTTTTGATAAAGATAGAATATATTTTTAAAAATGCTGTCAAAGTGGGCATTTCGTACAAAATTTTCCTAAGCGATCATGATTAAGTTCAAATAACAAATCGGTTACTTTATGACTCATTTTTAAATTCAATTTTACTCTCAAACACATTTAATTGGTAGTTTGTTATTATTTAGGAACTATATAATGTGCTGTTTTGGTCGATTTTTTTAATAAATTCAGAATATATTTCAAAATATGTTGTCAAAAAAGGCATTTGAGCTGAATTTCGCTTAAGATGATTCTGAAAAAGCCAGTACTCTCAGAAAAATGAGATTAAAAAATTTTCATAAGCGGCCAAATGAAGTCATTAAACTGGGTTTATCTATAATCATACTTTTTTGTTGTGGAAATGAGCACTCTTCGAAATCTATCTCCGCCTATAGGCCAAGCCGACGGGGATTTTTTTTAGAATGGCTGTTCCCACAGTAAGTTATTTATGGCCAAACGTCCGGGTTGTAAAGGTGATGAAGCAAAACCTTCAACTAGACAGTTATCATCATATGCTTGTCACGTTCTCTGCATGAAGTCTAGCATTATCGTGGTGGAGGAGAACTCCTATCCTGCTGACCATCTCTAGCTGCTTTTAGAGTACAGCTGAAATGTTTTGCAAGTGTCACGGTTACACATCGGTTGTGATGATTTACCCGCTTTCTACGAATTCATAGTGAAATATATAAGCGCGAATCCAAGAAATCTCAGTTTTATATTTTCTTGATGTATGTCCAGTTTGGCGGCCAATGAGATGAAATCAGAAGTCGACCAGTAATATTTTCTCTTCCAGTTATCACCCATAACCTATTTTTTTGTCATGTGCCAATATTTAGTCCAAATATGAGGTTTTGTTTATTGCTGACAGCAATTGCAATCACATGTTCAATCGTCCGAAATTGTTTCCTTCGGACATAACACGAGGAACACACGCTTTGAGTTTTTTACTTTCAGTTAATGTTATGCACATGCGACTGGATTATTTCGTTAGATACTCTATGCCTGTATGCATGCACCTATCCTGTTTTATGAGGATTCTGATTAATTTTCTTCTTCAGATAAACCTTGTATCGGGGGATGGACGAGCAACAAGAGGCTTTTTTTCAAGTCTCTCATCTCTGGAGGAAAATCGGCTCAGCCACTTTTGAGCTGCTCGTTCACTCATAGAAACCCCTCCAAACGCAGAAATTATTTTTTCGAGGCTGCTGCAGATTTGTTTACACATTCGACATCGTAGAGAATAAAGAGGCTCAAAATCATTTTTTTATTTTTTATTTGATAAATTTTTAATTAAGTTTCTCAATTTTGGCTTTTGCCAATAATATGTTCTTTAAAAGATTGCACTTTCTGCAAAACTAATAGTGAAATACACTAGCCTACAAAAGTTAAGATACAACCGGTTTTCTTCGTCTAATTTGCAAATGAATGAATATAGATGCAACAGATTTGGAGTAAATGTGTACTAACCTGTTATTTATTAAATGCGATACATAAATTAACTTATTATAAATTAAACATATGAAGGAAATTACAACAAAAAAGCACTCATGGTGAAAAATTCCATTCATAGAGAAATCAGTATGCATCAAAATGTGATAGAAGCATTAAAAAACTGGTTCTAAACGGAAAATGCCTATCCCGGACTTGAATGCTTTGGCGGCATCGATTTCCCATGCTCTCAATTAAATTGCTGGACATTGAAATAGGTAGCGCTTACCAGACATGGAGTAATCATTGTTCCAGCTCATTTAATGAACTTGGAGGAGAACTTAAAGACGCAACCTATCTTTCAAGATAGTCCCAAAGATCTACTATCGGATTCAAGCCTGGAGAATGAGCTGGCAATTCCATTTTCTTCAAACTGTGATTCTCAAGATAATCCTCAGCAACCAAAGCTCGGTGTGGTCTCGCATTATTATCCACTAGAATGAAATCATTGCCAATAGCACCGGCATATGGGCTCACATATGAATCAAAGATCTCATTCCGATATCTCGCACCAGTCAGAGTTCCTCCATGGAACACATGTAAGTCAGTGTGGCGTCCGAGTGAGATCCCTGCCGAAACTATGATTCCATCTTTTTTGTTACCTGTGTGTTTCGACAGTGTTTGACTGAAGGTATGGAGTGCATTATTCTCTCCATATCAGAAGACATCCTGAACTTCTCTCCAGTATGAATCTGGACTCATCTGTGAAGAGTACCGAAGCGCATTGTTTTCTGGTCCAGGAAACCTGTTCTCTTGCCCAATATAAGCGGGCCCTTCTCTGTCGTCTGTTGAGGGGAACACACACATCATGTCACCTTGCAAAAAGACCTCCATTGTGAAAACGTCTTCGCAATATAGTAGCGGAGATTCTTCTCCTTGACGTTGCAAAGTGTTCTGCAATGTTTTGCAGACAGTAGTGCGTCTGTTTCCTTTGGGCTTAAAGAGCTACAAACCGGATTTCTTCAGGTGTTGTAATACATGGGTGGCCTGGAACATGTCTTCTAGACACAGAATCTTCGGATTCATACTGATCCCAGAGTCATTGTCTACACTGTGAGACACATTGAGCCGTTTAGCAGTATCGGCCTATGACAACACTATTTCTATTCATTCTGCCTTTCGTCACCTTATTGGATTGGCAAACGACGTCTTCTAGACATTTTTAGACTCTACTGATTATGGTGAACAAAACTGACAACAATAGTTCAAATACTACATAATTTACACGCAAAATTACAAAAGTTTCATAATTGCATATTCTTTCTCATTCACAAATACCTATTCTTTTCTATAAAATAAAAGTGGTAGCTGTAATTTTTAAGTACGTAATTTTAAAGCTTATTATGCCCCGCTCCTGGAGCAGCGAAAATGTAAATTCACACAGTTATAAGACATGCGGTTATTAAAGGAAATTATATTTAAAATGTTTCGCATTTTAAACATGGTTGATTGTTTGGTTGATTATTTTTTTTTCAAAATTGAATGCTTAAAAAATTTAAATAAAATAATTGAAAAAGTCTATATCTGTTAACTTGTATTTGATTTTTGCTGTACTAAAATTATGAATTTTATTTTATTTGTGTCATCATGTACAAAATTATTAGTTTATGTTTTATTATAAGTTTCATAGTTAAATCTATGAGATAACTGTTAGATAACTGTGATCAATTACTGATTGGAAGCGTTCTATTCTTCAAGTTTTAAAATACAATAATTTTGTGGCGGATTCTTACTGTTTTCTTTTAGAAGTAAATTTTTTTCAACATTTTTTTCTTTTAAAGTATTTTGTATTAAAATGTGATGTTTCTCTTACAGTATATAAAGGACTGCTCTGTGTCTTATAGTTTAAATACATAAAACTAACAGATTATAAACTTTCGTGGTCAATAACTTTATGCTTGTAAAATTCTGAAATAATAATAATATTGCAATTTTAGAGTGGAAAATGTAAGTGGTTTTAATGACTTTCAATGTTCAATATCTGCTTAAAAAAGACCAAATACACCATTTTATTTTTCCTGATTTCTAAGATAATGGCAAAACATCTTACTTTTTGATCTTAAAGATATTGATCTTTCAAATCTTGAAGAAACCTTCAAGGTACAAAACGTGAATTCGATAATAAAACAATTAAAATGTAAATGAGAATTTTCGGGCTTGAATTTGGGAGATAATCTTAATAAGAAGAGCTAAAACATTTTAATTTTTTAAAGAGCAAGATTTAGTTATACTGACTGTTTTAATAAAACTCATTAAAACTCTCCTTGAATTTGCTTGCAAATATTGACTTTTTTCCTTATCCGAAATTGCTCCCTCGAATTCTTCTTCCAAATCAAAAATATATTTATGTGAATTGTGGAAACACTTTGCACTCTTTTAATCTTAATTATTCATTTTGTAGAGGCCGTTGCAAGCCTCTGCCATAATTTTCTCGTAATCTGAATTCACAGGCGTGAGAAATGAGTTAAGGTAATTCAAAAATATAATACTTCGCTCTCCACTAAATAAAGTTATATTTAAAACACTTTTTTACAGAAAAATACTAAATAAGATTACGTTGCTTTTAAAAGTAAGTGAAGTCTATTATCTACATACCTCGCGGAAAAGTTTTCAGTCATCACGAGAGATGGCAGCTAACTGACTTCATTGCCAGTCTTTCAAGCTACGGCTAACCGATACAGGTGTGTTACCATCTATTGGATGAGTTTCAAATTAATGTTCGTTAAATAATATCAAATGCAAAAAATTATATCACCATTACCTAGAATTAATAGTTATTTACTGGATCCCTAAATTAGAATTAAATATTTCCAAACTGTACGAATAGGGTAAAAAATAACGCTGAATAGACAAAATGATCTAGAATGTATAATCTCTTAATTTTAAGGTGACGCAACGATATTGATTCGTTTCAGGGTCATTCCATGTAAAATGAACAAAAATGTAAAAAAAAAGCCGTGGTTGCATAGAGTCGATTTTAATAAAATTTGAGATACGTGTTCATTTCATATTCAAATGTTGTTCTGCACAATATTTTGACGAAAAATAAATTATTTTATCTGTTTTGGACATTTAAAAAACTTGTGATATAGAAGGGTTGCGGATAATCGTCGAAAGTTGCAAGTTTGAAGTTCAGTATTTTGAGAACCATTTAACAAAAATGATTTTTTTTATAATATTGAAATCTCTGGAAATCAATCTTTATATTTATTGAGTAATAATAATCTGGTAATACCATAACTAATCATAAATTGGTTGTAAATATTGAACTTTCGTAAATTTTTGAAAGATTTTAAACGCTGTAAAAATTAAAGGATTTAAAAAACATCTTTGAAATTCAAGAAAGATGTAGTATTATATATGAAGATCGAATTCTCCAAGTTTCAAAGTTGTTATTTATTTCCTTCACCTTAAAAAAAACTTAGAAACTTTTAAAAAAATGACAAAATCACAATTATTCCTCTTATTTAACCTCAAAAAATAATTAAAGGACAGCTTCGATATCAACAATATTGCATATATATATAAATCAATAAGTCCATGACACACTAAAAAAGTTTCAATACTGCCTTTTTGATTCCTAACATTATAAAAATGGGTTCAAAAAACTAATATTCTAGGCATTCTAAGGACAATCTTTCTTTGAAATAACGCGCTTTTTGCAAGTTTCTTGGTAAAAAAGGATTAGTGCTACCATCTACATTTAATATTTGATTTTAAGATTAAAATATAGAAATTTTATCGAGAGAATCGGTCTTCTTCTATACCAATTTAAAATATTCTTGAGGCAAAAATAAACTGAAAGCAAGAATAAAACTTCGTATATTCAAAATATACACTTTTATCCGTAATATCAAACAGTTTAGACCTTTTGAAACCTTTTATTCGTCTCCAAACAAATGATAAAAATGTTGAATTTTTAATCAACAGTTTTCACTATTTATTTTTTTTTCTCATAAAGGAATGAAGAAGGCAAGGATTAAATTTTAGATGTATTAAATATATTCAATTAGCTATAATGGCAAAAAAAATTGAATTTGGAAAAAGTGTCCTTCATTTTAAAACATATAACTGAAATATTTCATTTTTTCCGCGATTTTTTCTATTATTTCTTTATTATTAAATTATGAAATAAAAATACAATTACTAAATTATGCTAATCTGTTACTTATAGTTCGTTCTTAAGTGTAAATAATTTTTATTACAATCTTTCCATTCCTAGGGCTAATAATCAAACTTGAAATTTCAAGCATGTACACAAGACCTCGATTTCGTATCAACTTAAATGTAAATTTTTATACTGAAATAAACTAGTCTGAACTCTACTACTTTGAGTTTCCTCGTAAATGATTGTGATCTACTTATATGATGATTTTCAATAAAATCTGTGACATCCTGATTTGCTCATTTCGTGTGGAATGACTCTTCAGCAACGAGAAATTAGTGTTTGATTTCTGGAATAACTTCATACTAGAATTATAGATACTAAAATTTAACTAACTTGTTTGTATCTATTTGCAGAGATTTTTAAATAAGTTATGAGTACTAGAATGCAGGGAAACTCTATTAAATTTTAGTAGGAGACTTTAGAATTCTCTAGCAAAGTAAACAAGAATTTATATGGATGGCATGAACATGTTTTTTCTAGAGTCCAATTTTGATTCTAAATGCCGTATGATAGCTCACGTTATTCTAAATCCGTATGATAGCATTTAATACAATGAAGAAAATTTGTTTTAATACCTTTTTCAAATTTTGATTTGATTTTTCTAAAATTTGAAATGTGCCGACAAAATTCTAAAGTGATTATGTATACAAATTTCAAATCATTTGGATGAGTAATTTTTGTGCTGTTACACTCAGAAAAAAATCGTTCTGGCATTTGGAATCTAAATTGTGGTTCTAGAAAAAAATAGTTTCATGTCATCCCTATAAATTTAGGTCCCTTAGCTAGAAAGTTTTATAATCTCCCACTAGAATTCAAGAGTGTTTCCCTGCATTCTTGTGTTCAAAATTATTTAAAAATCTCTGTAAATAGATACAATCAAAATAGGTAAATTTTAATAACTATAATTCTAGTTTATGACGTTATTCAAGAAATCAAACAATAATTTCTCATTGTTAAAACGATTCAATATTTTGCGTCACCTTGAAAACAAAAGATTAGAACTTATAGATCATTCTCTTTATTCAACTTAATTTTTTACCCTGTTCGCATAGTTTTGGAATCTTTAATTCCAGTTTAGAGATATAGTAAACGAGTAATTCTAGGTAAAGGCGATATAATTTATTTTCTCAGTGTATATGGGAACAGACGGATCATAGGACTACTATTGGTGCTACTTATTTACCTAATTACGAACACACCTAGAAATAACTTATCTAAAGCGAAGCTACCCTATTTTATAGATTTGTTTTAATTAATGCCAAAAAATAAAGCAAAATGCTTACAGTATGAGAGTAAACAAGATACAATTGTTTTAAGTATGCAAAATACAATTGCAGTACTCTTTGTAGGTAAAAATGCTTATGCTAATTAATGGATTGCTTAACAACCATACAAATACCGTTTGTGTATTTTTGGAAGCAGAAAAAAGTTAATAGAATTAAATGTACTGGTCTCTGAAAAATTCAGATTTTTTTTTATTTGAACGTCAGTTTTTTTTTTCATTTATGCATTAAATAAGGTAGAAAAATTTAAAAATTAACTCTATATTAACGTATGTCTAATATTTTACGAATTTGAAAAAGACATTTCTCCAACATTTAATGTAATTTTGTGTAATGCATTTTTTCTGTGGTCTTAGGGATTGATTTTTCATCTTTAATGCAGACTGTTATATTAAGCTTTAAGCATTTTTCGCTCAAGCATATTTATCTTTTAATATTCGTTCTCATTTTTAATGAATCTAATTTAAGAATTTCTCTCACATAATTATTTTTGCAAATTCACGTAGAAAAAAAGTTTACAATTAAGTCCTTTTAATATCTAAATATTAAATGAAATAATTGTATCCAATTTAAGAAAGTTTTTTAATGGGATAATGCGTTTGTTGATTAATTAAGGAAATTATGAAATCTCTGGAATTTTATACGCTTATTTTCTTTTTATAAATAGAACAATGAGTATTTTTTGTTTACATTATTGTATTTTCAAAGTGTGAGATTAAAAAAAAATTGCATCTTTTAGATATATTTTAACTCTCAAAAGAACAATAATTAAGATTTTAAAAATTATTTTATTTCATATAATTTCTTGAAAAATTTGGAAATATAGAAATTGACAACCCCTTCAGTAATTTCCTTATCATATTATTTTTATATTATATAAAAACATGTTTATTCAGAAATAAGTATTTTACATACACATTTCTATCTATTAATCTTTTATTTATTTATTTATTCATTTTAAATAGAAATTAGTTAATGTGTTATTCCAAATTACAATTTGAACGTTAAAATAGTTAACTGAAAGTTTTATTGTTTTCATATAATTGTGTTCTCTAGTTTTCTTTATTTCTAATTATAGTCTCTAATTTCTTTAATCCTTCTTTAATTCTAAATATATTTTCAAAGATAGATAGGTATCCACAATCTGAGAGATTTAAAATGGAAAAAAAATTAAATTTCAAAACATCAAACTTTTTACGGCCTTTCAAAATTACGTTTATCACTAACCACCAGAGTAAAATATTTTAGGAAAATAGCAGAAGAAAGAAGACACAAAAGTTGCCAAATATTTACATGTCATTATAAGCAAATGTAACAACGTTTTAGCACAAAAGCGTTTTTGCTTTTTACAAACGAGTATTAACTAATAAAAGAAAATAAGTTGAAACTGATATGAATTAATTAATGCATGAAAATTTTTCCAGTGAGAAAATTCGCCTTAAATACAATATTTCAAATGAAAATCAAATTTCATTTTTTTAATAATTGCTTATAGGCGCTAACATAGCTTAACAGGCGCTTATATGCTAACATATTGAAAAAGTTTCGGGATAAACAACATGACATTCGACACTGGTATTATTTGAGTTTCGTGTTTGCCTCAGAACGTCGTCTCACGAAATATATTTCCTCTTGTGCTGCGTTTGTAGCCTTGCCAACGTGTAACGGTGAAAAGTTCCAATCTGGGTATCGTTCCATGTGGTTTAATCAGTAGAACGTCAGTGCACTATACTGATGGCCCGGTTTCGATTCCCGGCATGAAAATTTTTTACAAGGTTTTCGTTTACGCCTATATAAATTTGATGTTTGATTTTCATTTGAAATATGATATGAATTATAATACAACGATGTAAACTCTTCTTCTACATAAAGTTTTTTATGGTGTTTTTAAGAAGCTTTTATCTCTTCATATTAACTAATAACCATGAAAATTTGCGCGTTATTTAGAGAAGTCGCTTATGTGAGATCCAACAGATTCTGATGATGCCATATAAGATCATTTCCTTAAAGTTTCCGTCATTCAAGAGTTGTTTATTGCATCAAATGTGAACTAATACGAAGAGATAAAACTTCTTCAACATAAAATATTTTGTGGTGTGTTTAAGAAGCATTTATTTCTTCATATTAACAATTAACTATGAAAATTTTCGCGATTTTTAGAGTTACATTTGTCGGGTAGGTGCGGTCAAACTGATTCTGATGATGCCATATGTGCGCATTCCTTTGAAGCCTTATTCAGTCAAGAGTTCTTTATTGCATCAAATGTTCGCTATCAGTTTTGTTGAAACAGCAATCTGTGAAAGGCGATATTATTGACACAAGAGATTTAGATTTTTTTAAAAGCTCTATGAGTTAAAAATTGTAAATAAATTTGCAGAGGTCGCTAAAATGAAATTCTCTGCGTTTGAAGGAATCTCTGTGAGTGAACAGACTGCTCAAAAGTGGCTCAGCCGATTTTCCTCCAGAGACGAAACACTCGTAGATAAGTTTCGTGTTGGTCGTCCATCCCCTTATCCAATGTTTAGCTAGAATCATCATAAAACATGTTAGGAAAATGCATACAGACTTAGAGTATCTGATGAAATAATCCAGTCGCATGTGCGTAACATTGGCGTAAAGTGGAAATTCAGCATGCGTGGTTTTTTCATGTTCTGACGGAAGGAAACAATCTCGGATCATCGAACATGTGATTGCAATTGGTGTCAGAATTAAACAGAACCTTATATTTGGATCAAATATTGACATATGACAAAAAAACAGGTTATTTGTTATAATTGGGACAGAAAATATTACAGATAGACTTCTGGTTCCGTTTCATTGGCCGCCAAACTAGACATTCATCAAGAAAAGATAATGCTATGTGTTTGGTCAACCCTCGCTTGTCTGTTTCACTATGAATTCTTGGAAAGACGGCAATCAATCACAGCTGATGTCTACTCGTTCATACTCACAAAACGTTTTAGTTGCTTTACTGAAAAACCAATTAGCACTAAAGGAGTTATCCATCTCCAATATAATGCTTGACTTCATTTGGTGAACGCTATGAATTACATGATGAATACACTGCACTGGAAAGTTTTGCCTCATTCTCTTTACTGCCCGGACGTTTGGTCATGGATTACAAACTGTAGGAACAACAATTCTAAAACCACTATAATGTCACAAATGGTTTTACACAACTTTTGGACTCTCGAAAAAAGAGATGTTTAAAAAAAAGGCATTTATAAGCATTTATATGCTCGTGTCTCATTGGGAATATGTGATTGAAGCCAATAGTGAATATTTCGAAAAAAAGAAAAAAATTTTAATGAGTTTTTTTGGGTCTCTTGAATATCTGATTGAAACTGCATGATTTTTTAATTACCTTATGGCATCGGTAGCACCAGCATACCGTCATCAATGACTAATTGTACAATTAACACGTGCGTATATTATGTAACACTCAATTGAAATCGCTTTAACGTTTTCTTCTAAAATTACTTTTTTACATACTTTAATGGCAAATGAAGTGCGTTAGTATTATAAATAACTTTTTAAAATGGTTATTGCAGTCTGATACAAAAATGAATGAATAAACTTTAGTATGATAATATATATTAAATTAAGTTATACGAAAATAATAAGAATACATCATCTTAAATATGACATACTCATCATGGCAGTACAGAATTATTACCTGGCACGGGATATCATCGAATGAATTGCGGTTGATAGTATTCAACAGAATGAAGAAAACATTATTAATATCACTTTAAGTTTTGATTCAATTTTCATAAAAGTTTAAGGAATCTTGCTTAATTCTGAAATGATTACGCATACTAAATTTCAAATTATATGGGTGCGTAATTTTTGCTGTGTTGTATCCGGACAGACAGGCAGAAACAACTAACTGGTGCTACATTTATGTACTTACGAATGCAATTAAAAATGACTTACCTAAAAGGAAACTAGTGTATTTTATACCTCCTCTCAATTAGCACTGCAAAAATAGCAAAAAATTCAAGTAAACACAATTGTAACTATAACTGTTTTAATTATGAAAAATCAAATTTTAGAATTTTTTGTATGCATTTTTTTTTTACTAATTAATAGATTGCGTAGCATACATACAAAAACACAGTTTGTTACATTTTTGGAATCATGGAAATATTAATGCAATTAAATATACTTGCCTCTAACAAATTGGGAATGCTTTCATCTGAACGTCAATTAACTTTTTTTAACATTTATGCATTAAATACATCACTGTAGCAGAAAAAATTAAAAATTAAACGTTTCTATAATGTTTTACGATTTTAAAAAAGAGATTTCTCCAAAATTTAATGTAATTTTGTATAATACATTTTTTATGTGTTCTTTGGGATTCATTTTCATCTTTAAAGCACACTGTTACATTAAGCTTTAAGCGTTTTTTGTCCAAGCATATTTTTCTTTTAATTTTCGTTCCAATTTTTAATGAATCTAATTTAAGAATTTCTCTCATTATAATTATTTTTGCAAATTCACGTAGAAAAGAAGTTTACAATTAAGTGGATTTAATATCTAAATATTAAATGAAATAATTTTATCCAATTTACGAAAGTTTTTAAATGGGATAATGCATCTGTTGATTAATTAAGGAAATTATGAAAACTTTGAAATTTCATACGCTTGTTTTCTTTTTATAAATAAAACAATGGATGAAATATGTTACTATTATTGTATTTTCAAAGTATAAGAGATAAAATAAATAAATAAATAAATTGTATATTTTAGATTTTTTTTAAATTTTTGCAAGCGCTTTATTTAATATTTGAATTTTTTTTTTCTGACAATTTTATTTCATATAAATTTTTAAAACATTTCGCCGTTATAGAAAATGACAATCACCTCAGTAATTTCCCAATTACATTGTTTATACTTTCTCCTATCTTTACAAGAAAGTATTAGATTCGTGAAAATTTTCGAATTCCAGATTTCGACGAATTTACATGTTTCTAGGGTCAGAAAATCCGAAAAACATGGTTTTACAGAAAGTCTGTCTCTGAGTTTTTGACTCGGTCCATCTGTCTGTATATGAAATAAATTTTGTGGGCGCTGTACCTCAAGAAATAACGAACGGAATTCAATAAAAATTTATATTCAAGTAGTTTCTGTTATAAATTGGAGCTGAATAGTTTTTGGTGAAAGTCGCTCAAAAGGTGGCGCTGTCATGGTGCCTTTTGTTTAATATCCGCAATAGCTTAATCTCTAGAATAAATGTTCGAAATTCCATCAAATTTCAGGCTCAGTTATTCCTCGACATGAATAGATGTTTGTTTCATTTTTAGTTTAAGTCGCTCCATAGGTGATGCTACTATGCAGCATTATATAAGGCTTCCGTAATCGCTCAATCTCCAGACCTAATGCACGAATTTTCATGAAACATTAGATTCTGTTAGTCCCTGACATGATATGACGTTTTTTATATTTTGGTGTAAATCTCTCAACAGGAGGCGCTGCTATGCTGCATTTTGTGCGATTTTCGCAATAGCTCTATCTTCAGAATTAATGCACGCAATTTTCGCGAACTTCAGATTCAATTATTCCTTAACATAAATTGACATATTTACGTTTTGGTGTAAATCACTCAATAGGAGGCGCTTCTATGCTCCATTTTTTTTTTTTAATTTTCGCAACAGCTCTATATTATTAACGAATTCATGGGTTTCCATCAAACTTCATATTCGATTAGTCTTTGACATGAATTGATGCTGTTTATATTTTGTTGTAAATAGCTCCACAATAGGTGCTGATATACTGCATTTGTTATGATTTCTGTAAAGTTCTATCTCAAGAACTAATGCAAAGATTTCCATCAAACTTCAGATTCATTTAATCCTTGACATAAATTGATTTTATTTACATTTTTATGTAAATCGTCTGAAAGTAGAATTTATGCTTAATTTTGTTGGATTTAAACAATTTTAGCGGTAGTCATGACGCAAAAATTTAAGCACTGAATTTCATATCTTTAAAATCCTTATGAATGGCATAGATTACCATTTAATTTTGTCACAGTGATAGTACATTTCAAAATGTTACCATAGACTGAGATAGAAAAAAGTTTTTGTATTGCTACACCCGACTAGTTTCATTATATAAAAACATGTTTATTCAAAAATAAGTATTTTCTATCTGCCCTTTTTTTTTTCAAATAGAAATCAGGGGAGTTCAAATAACAGTTTGAACGCTAAAATAGTTATTGAAAGTTCTATTGTTTTCAGAAACTTGTGTTTTCTAATTTTAATTCTAGGTATATTTTCAATGCTAGATAGGTATCCACATTTTGAAAGATTTAAATAGAAAAAAAAAAATGAAATTTAAAAATATCATACAAAATGCCAAACTTTTTATCATCTATGAAAAATATGCTTATCACTAACTATTAGATTATAGCTATGGAAAATGTTTTTCAGAGCAGTTACATTTATCGTGTAAGTTTGGTCAAACTGATTCTGATGACGCTATATGTGCATATTTCCTTGAAGTCTCATTCAATCAGGAGTTATTTATCGCTTCAAATACTCTAGCCTATAAAAGTAAGGTACACAATATTTTTCGAAGCTCACAAGAAAAAAAATGACAGTCAGATTAAATTTTATAGTTTGTATGAATGACCATATAGTTGGCCTCTGGCCAGCTATTGGTTCTGATGAGCAAAAGAACTAAATAAATTACTTGCAAAGCCTTAGAACCTCAAAAAATATTTAATTAAAATAAATTAAACCATTTTTTGGCGTATGCTTTAGTAGTAGGGCCATTTGCGCACTTCTGATACAATTTAAGAAATTGTGATCAATATGTGGAACACCTCTTAAAATCAATATAATACTCCATTTTTAAGTTTTCAGCTAATCTAACCAATTATTTACAGTGTAATTTAATGTGGAAATGGCAGTTTAATTTAAAATAAAACATGATATTAAAGAAAAAACGATTTAAATAAAACCTGATCTTTTAAATGAAATCACTAAGAATCTGTAGGAGATGAACATTAAACTCTAGAAGATAAACATATATAGCTACAGGAAAATAACAATTATTCTAAACTTTTTTATAAAAAGTGAAAATTAAATTACTTTAGCTAATAATACTTCTTTCAGTAGTTTTTCTTATATAAATTCAGTACTTTTAAAAGAGTTTGTGTGAAATTACAGATAATCTACGAATAATCTATTATCATAAGACTTATTTATATTACAGAGAATAGAAAAACCAAGATTTTTTTAGTAATAGCGAAGTTATTTGGTAAATTTAAAATAGATTTTGTAAATTAACATCGCTAAAAATACACAAAACTCTATATTTTCTTTTAATGCTAATAATTTAACTACTTAAACATCAAAGAAATTGAACTTCCTTAGTTAATTTGAACTGGTGTATTATTAACCTTTAGCATAATTTGTTTTTAGCCATACTGGTGTTTGAATTCGAGATTAACCGACAATTTGAACCCTAGAAATTGGAAGACCACCTTACTGAATGAGATATAAGGGCTATTGCTTGTGAGTACAAATGCCTTTTCTCAAACTCAAAGTTTGTTCTATGATTGCGCGGGGAAAAATCCCCACTAAATCCAATGAGTGAATTTTTTCTTTTCTAATTTATTGTAAGTTTTAAAAAACAATCTTTCAACTAAGTTTTCTTGTTAAATATTTTTATTCAAATTTTAAAATAATTTTTAAAATGTGTATTTTGAATTAAAAAATTTTAAAACGATAAAAATATCATTAAATAAAGACATGGAAATCCCTAATAGGGAATTAGATACAAGATAAGTGAAATTTGTGTAAAATGATGATCGAAAAACTGAATTAAATACATTTAACCAAGAGTTAGTGTATATTTATCGAGAAATTTGCTGTTTTCTGTGTTTTGAAATAAATTAACAGTATAAGCTTTTTTTTTAATCTTTGAAAATTAATGTGTCATTACAGGTATGTGTTTCAACACCGTACGTTTATCTTATATCTTATCAAACCTGACCGCTGATGAGAAATACTAATTATGAAAACAGCGTGAATGAAATTTGTATAATTCGTCCATTTTCCCTTCATTTTAATTACGGAAACGATATTGAAGCTGCAATTACTATTACAATTTCCCTTGCAATAGTTCTATTCATATCAACTAATTTACTCGTAATTATTTTCGATGGTAGTTATTTACTTGAAGTAATTGATCAGATTTTTTAATTTAAATTAGACCTTCTTTGCATATTTAGATTCCATGGAAATGATATGAAAGATCAGGAATCATTGACTGTATTTAAAAGTACGCAAATTCAGCATATTTCATTTGTTTTACACTTTAAACTAAAAAAAAGTTTCAAATCAGACAGAGAAACTTAAAGTATTTTTTAGATAACAATTAAGAAAACAATATTAAGATTTTTTTCCTTACGAAAAAAGTATAATAGCCATTGAATAAGTAAACGGAAAAATTCTATAAAAGTGTAAATATAAAAAAAAATAAAGATATCTAGAAATCCTATTCTATTTTTCTGTTACATTCTAAAATGTTCTTTTCTGTAGATTGAAAAAATATCAAAAGATGATCCTCATGTTTATTGCCAAATAGTAACATTTCTCTAAATCTCCAAAACTAAAGATATGAATATACAACTTCCCACAGACATATTTTGACGATGTTTATTATTTTTATGCAGAAATTATAGTGGTCATAAATGTCATTTTAAAATAATTGTTTTGTTTTTATTGTTATAATAAAAATTTAAACTGCTAATTTTCATTGCCAAAGCTTGTAAAATCTTCTGAAATGATGTTAAAATAACAATATTCTTTTACAGTTTCCTTTGTAGCAGTTCTGTTTATTTCAATTAATCAACCGTAGTGATTAACCTCTCCTAACCTGAACACCCAAATAGATTACTTGGTTCTTTTCCTTATAAAAATTAAACTATTTTTTTCTCTTATGGTTTCAGCCTTCATCTACATAACTAATTGTTTTTTATTTAAAATAAAATCGATAAATGGCAGCACAAATGCTGATTTCCTCATAAAATAAATATTCTTTCCTCTGAGTTTGAAAAATGCTTTTAAGATAGTATGTTATCTTCATAATTATTTAACATAAACACGTTACCATTTTAAAAAAGTCGTGGTTTATAGATTATTCACCTATTTAGAGATATTATTTTTTATTGTGTGAATGTAAGTTATCGATGGCTAAACTGATATTTTACTTTTGGGAGGGGGATAATAATTTTGTGACCATATTTGTGAACTGAAATTAGAAGCCCACTAAGGTATCAGCAACAGAAATACGTTTTTTTTCTCTTATCAATGGTGTCATTCTGTTTCTGAAAAAGCAAAGAATGAATAATTATCAGTATTATTTTAACTCCAGAGCTTAATAGGTTATGACTGCTGATTATTTTATTAAACTTACCGTATTTACTCGTGAATGTTGTGTACCTTTCTTCCAAAAAATATTACTAAAAAGAAGTTTGCGTGTTATCCATGACATACTTTCAAAAACTACATTCTTTCACCAAGTCCCTAAATTATCAATTCTGAGAGACAGAATTTCTTTTTAGTTTTTTGCCTTTTTTCCAGAATTGTACTCAATACTTGCAAATATTTTTATATTGTGCTTTACCAGCATTGTCGTTTTTCTTAATATAATGTAAACGTTTCAGTTTCAAAATTTTTGCCAATTTAAATTCCTTTTTATTTTTATTTTTATCCTTTTTTTAATTTTTTTATGTTTTTAATTTAAAAGACATAAAAGTTTTCTGGAATACATAACAATTTTTGAATACTCATTTTTCTTTTATTTAATGTTAATCATTTTGTAAATGAATAAAACAAAACTACGTAACAGAAATTCTGGTAGATATAGTTTACACTTCTTTTGTATTCCGGTAGTTTTTAAGTATTTAATCAATTTTGTGCCTTTTTAGGCAATGATTTTCACTGCAATGGCAAATTATGAATAATTAGAAATAAATTCTTTAGGGGATTCTGTCAAGAAAGTCTCAAAGAAATAGGTAAAGTAATAAAATCGTCATTATTTGGTCCCGTCAAAAAATGTTTGCATTTATTTTCTAATCTTCGATGTTTGGATCTTGGAAAGAAAAGTTATAAAAGATAAAATCGTAGAATTGAAGCAAACATCGTTGATTTTAATTTTTTAACTCTAAAGTAACTCTAAGTCTTATGTAATAAACTTTTGCTTTGATACTTAAATTATATATTTTACAAAAACATAATTTTCGTAAAATTAATTGTTATATTTTTTGAAAAATTAAAATCTAAATATAAGCATGAGCTCCATTAATAGGCCACCTTTCAGAGTAACCAATTTTTATTGGTTCGGAACGTAGTCGCTTTAGGGAGCTTTTACTGTATATTTCCTGTATTTGTTGCACTGTGAAATCTTGATTTACAATAGAATTCAATGGACGCAGTTTGATGTTTTTTTGCGGATTCCCAAAATTTGATTTTCTTGTTAAGGCGAATTTTGAAACTCAAGTCCTTATATTATTATTTTGTAAATAGAGAAGATTTTTTACGTGAAAACTCCATTCATGCATTCATACCGCAGATTGGCCATCTTTTGTATGCAATACTTGTTATCTACTGTTTTTTTAAATATTGATTAACGATTACTATATTTAAATATAATTTAAAAAATTGTAGATTAAATAAGGGACACTTTTGCTTTGGTTACATATAGAAAAGAAATAAAAGAAAAAAATAATAAAAAAGTGTTTAAATACCATGAAAAAACTGCTCAAGTAGAAGAAAAAAAGCTCACATAAGGAAAAAAAAAAGATATCTTTCTTAATTGAACAACAGCACGTGCATTTTACTATAACCTCTGATGATTCATTCACCTTTTTCATGTTTTATATAATTAAAACTTTTTTCGGGTTTAGTTTTAAGTATTTCCTGTTGAAAACGTATAAAAAGAAAAAGAATTTTTTTCCTAAAAAGATGTATCCGAAAAAAAAAAATCTTAATTAAAGCTTCGGATTAAATTTAACTCCCAAAAGCTAAAAATACTCCAGAATGGAATTTGTTAAAAAATGTTTCATTTGATAAAAAAAAAAAAATTCATTTCAAGAAGTTTAGTTTATTTCCTGTTTAAAATTCAAAAAGAAAAAGAAGCAAAGAAGAAATACGAAATAGATTAAAATACAGAGCGCCTTAAAAAGAAATGACAAGTAAGCAGTGATAATTATCGAATTTATTCATACATGAACGCAATCTGTGAATACGAGAATTTATTTGACACGCTTCTTTGTTTTAGTTAATAAATTTTAATACGCTGAAAAAAATGAAGTCTCAAAAATGAATAAATCGATGTAATATCGAATTGAGTATGTTTGGAAAGAAAATGTCAGAAAAAATGAAGACATTGCTTTCTCAATGTTGAACCATCATATGTTATTAAATCCAAACAAACGATAACTTTGTACCCTGCTTTGGATTATTTCACTCAGAGTGGCATAAAAGATGCTTATTAATGTAAATATTAAATTATGTACAGTTTCTTAAAATAACTTAAAAGTGAATGAAATTAATGCTCTTGTCATAAAAATATTCGATTGAGCTAATAATTTTGCTATTTTTCTTAATAAAAAATCAAATAAACATTTTTTGTTAATAATTTTGAGCAAGAAATTAAATACCAGTATATTTTTACTTTAATTTGTGAATTCAGGGGGCAGTATACAGGGATTCATATTTGAACACAACCACGGAATCAAAAATGAGTACATGTGTTTTTCAGTTTTGAATACATTTGGATCGGAGCTATTTTAAGTATGTGTAGTAGGACAGAGGGGGGGGGGGGGGGGCACCTTTGAACATTTTTTCGGAAAATCAATATATTCCTTACTTGAATTATATTTATTGAATTTTGAATATTACATTATACAAACAATGCATTTCTTCATCATATGAACCATAAATTAAACATTTTCCAAAGAAATTAAATAAGTTCTGAGGATTTAAAAAGTTGAAAGATTTTTCTTCAAACCTGCCCCATGTAGGGGTACCTTTGAACAAATGAATAAAATATGAAAATATTGAGAGTTTTTACAAAAAGTTGCTTACATTACAGAAATATAAAGTAATATGAATAAAATTAAATGACTACGTTTTTTTAAATTACTACTTTTTTGTTATTTAACCAAATTTAAATCCATCAAAGTTGATGTCAAAACCCATTGTTGATAAAACACAAAGTGCCTTCCAATTGTATAAGGTTGTGAAAACTTTTTTACAATATCCTTGAAATACACCAATTTGATATCTGATGCTTCTGGAAAATTAAAATTTTTCTTTCGCTATTTTTTTAAGAGACCTGATATAACATTCTGTTTTATCCATTACGGAAACCTGAAATAATGTTTGGAATCCTGTTAAGGGAACGGTGGACGTTAAAAATTTATTGTATTCATTTTTATCATAGCAATATGAAAATTTGTGCATATATACATTTCACCAAAAGCATATAGAATACCTTCAAAAAATTTCCAATCTTATTAAAATTTGTAATTTTTTTTTTACAAAAATTTAAATTTTTAAACGAAATTTTAAAATGCTCCTCGTGTCTTGAATTTTTGAAATATTTTCTTGCTTTTGCATTTTTATCACTTGAAACTATATTATAAATAAATTTGTGTAAGATTTTTTAAATCTCTTGAATAGTTAATATTTTACAGATTTTTTTTCTAAATTCCTTATCGATTTTCATCAAAATTTTGCCTTTTAATAAGTAAAAAATAAAATTTTACTATCTTAATGAAGACGAATTTTAAAAAGCTTACACAATTTCTTTTTAAATAATATCAGGATACTTTCTTATCAATTTTATAAATATTGATCAAAAATTAAGGCGCAAGAAGCAATTCAAAAATCAAAAAACGCTGAAAAATTAGTTTTGATAAAAACAAATTTAAAAGTACATAAATACATTTATCTTTATTATTTACTCCTTAAAACCTTCATAAATGATATTTTAATAAGAAAAAACTGTTTAGGTACTATTATACCCCAGAAATAGACCTTTTTTCTGACGATTTTGCTATAGATGATTTTACTCAAATAAAGGTCCACTGTCCCCTTAAATCATGAATCATTATTTTGTATCCAGGATTAGCAATTATCCAATAAATGAATTTAGATTTGATTCAATTTAGATTTGATTCAATTTAGACTTAAAACTTCCCATCACTGTTATATACAGAGGTTGGAACCTATGTGTGCAGTAAGGGGAATTGTTAGCAGTAAAAGTCCATATTCTTTGACATTCTTAATTAACCTCTTTTCACATTAAAAATAATTCAGAAATAATAATATTTTAGGTACATTGACAACTCTCAACTTCATAGTTTTAAGTATTCTTTTTAAATTAGAAGAATTATTTTAATTATTATTTATCACCAGTTTATTCGGTATTTTTTCGCTGTTTAATGGTGTCCCAACTTTTTTGTTCAATTGTGCCCCATCACATGGAGTTCAAAATTACGACGGTTTACTCAATTCCGCTGCAGAATTTGAATATAAGAAAGCTGATAAACTAAAGCTAACATCTTTGTTTAAGCATTGAACAATAAATTAAAATTTTAGGACTAGAAATTTGTAAACAAAAATCTTACAACTTTATTTTCCTAAGTTTAGATTCAAGGGGGAGAAAATTACATATCTTTTTTAGACAGTACTGTTCATGCAAAGTGGTACAGCTTTGTATAATTATATCCTGGAAGCAGCAATAATGAACTACCATATACATTTTTTTAAAATAATTTATTTGAAGGAAAATATTTAGAGTGTTCAAAGGTGTCCCTAGTTCAAACGTACCCCCCTCTGCCCTACTTTAAAATGAGCAGTTTTTACTCAATTTGGAAACCCATTTTATTCAGCGTAGACTCTTCTTAGATACTTCTAAATAGTCTCAAAATGTAATGCAGTAAACGAACACTGGGCATAAGCATAATCTGGACGAAGAGAACTGGACAGAAGCTGGACGATATTTAAAATCAATAAACTAATATTAAAAAATGTTAAAAATTAAACTGTAACAATAAAATATGAGTTTTTTATTTATTTGTTATTCTATTTTATTTATACATTTACTTTGGTGTTTCAGAAACTATTCAAAATGGAGGTTGAAGTTTGGGAACTTTGATTTTTTG
The DNA here is from genome assembly GCA_964019185.1 of Maratus speculifer. Taxonomy (NCBI): domain Eukaryota; kingdom Metazoa; phylum Arthropoda; class Arachnida; order Araneae; family Salticidae; genus Maratus; species Maratus speculifer. The sequence continues at coordinate 229,380,027 of OZ025292.1, forward strand.
TACGCTATCTTGAGCTTTTTAAAAGTTTGATGCAACGCAACACCATCAAGCAGTGATGTTTAAAACTAAAATAAACCATAGCAATATAAAAAAAAAAAAACCCATCGTTTCACAGTTAACTATAGCAAGAAAAATTTCAATAGCTTTCATGCTTATTTTATATAAAAATTTTAAATCATTAATTAATTTTAGTACACATTTATATCAAATGAAAAAGAAAAATATCGTGGAATATTTTTTTTGCGTATAAGTCCCTATTTACCGAATTCAACATAGTTCTTCTTTTTTTCAGTGTTTTATTACTTGAGTGGAAATTTCACTTTACATTAAAAATATCTTTAATTTCTTTACCTAATTAATGTTTTACATATTTGCAAGATGAATGAATATCACAATTTAAATCCAAAAGTATCTATTATTGTGGTCATTTATTCATGTGCTATTTTCAAGCAAATGACGCTAAGTATGCACCTAATGTTTCTGGTCAAGGACTACCTAGTCTTTAGATTTGAACATGATACACTGAATGGCCAAAGGTTACCGGCCTCTTGTGATTTTAGGCATTTTATTAAATATCTAGAAAAATACATGAAGAATTATTTTGAAACTCCCAGAGTGTAAACATAATTGTACAAGTGATACCTTTCCTTAAAGCTTTTTTTCCCGAAACTTTAAAAGGGATCATCAACAAATTGAAAAAGAACAAATATGTTTTGTATAAGACAGTCAAACTAATGTAGCAAAAGTGTTTGAACTGTAGATTATGATTAAGTGACTAATTGTAATAAACTGTGTTCATTTTTATGAGAATAGCATATAAACTCGTAGAGAAATTAAATTTGTATAAAAACAGTCCCAATTTTTTTAATGTGTTTTTCTTATGATTTGCAGAGTTCTTAATATAAAATAATGTTATCTTTCGAAAATATGAGAAACAACATTGTACACAATACTCTGTAATCAGAATTAAAAAATAATAAAAATTGTTTGACAAATAAGTAGGTTTACTAAATAATTTTTCATTGCGCATGCTAGGACGTTATCAAAATTTTATTTGCATATTGTGTTTGCTAAATGTATAGAGCGAGTTTTGTTAAAATCTCAAAAACATATCTTGAAAATTCTGAAAGTAATCGTTGATAGAAAAAGCTCAAAATCCGTTATTCCCAAAATGAATCAAAATGATGGGGGCCTGTATCCATTTGTCCATCGATTAGTGGATACAATCCCTCATTTTTTTACTTTATTCTGGGAATAATGGATTTTGAACTTATTCTATCGACAATCTCGAAAATATATTGATACTCAAACTAATACAAGCTTTGTTTTAAGAAATGTTTTTTTTTCTAAAATATGTTAATGCTGGCAGCAACACATCCTTGTTTTTTAGAATTTTTTTCTCCAAAATTTATTAGTACTAAAAGAAATGTATATATATATAGATGTGTATGCATATTTAACTAGAAAATATATTAATATTGGCAGAAGTGCAGCCTTTGATTTTAGAAATGCTTTTTTAAATCTCTAAAATATACTGATACACTCTTCAATACTGTGGGTTACTCAGAAGAGAATGTGAAATACATTCGGTGGTGTTTATATTATATTTTTCTGCATTGAGGAATTTACGCATTTTTTATAGTGTACGTTCATTTAAAGTGTATATCATACATTTACCGAAATTACATAAATAAATTAATAAATATTTTTATAAGATCTTTTCTTAGAAGTAACTTTGAAAAAAGAAAAACTCAATAAATAACAATACTCTAAAAAAAAAAAAATACAGTATATGTTATTGAAATATGAATGCTTATTATAGTTTTATTTGTATACTGTACAAAAAAGATGCAAATCTACAAAATTAGAGTTTGAAAAGCTTAATAAATCTGTAGCTTTACAGATATTTTTACAGTGTATTTAATGAAGCATTTTAAAATATATATGCAATAAATTCTGTCTAAAGCGGAACGAATCGGGATTGAGGAAATTTTTCGTAGTAGATAATATTCTGCCTTACACATATTTTACTCTATGGATTCGCAGACTTTGATTGACTAGAATATCTTTCAGAATTTGACAGATTTCCGCCATGCACAGAGTTCGCCTTACGCAGAGTTTACTGTATTACAATTCACTAAATATCATGCATGGGAAACTTTACAACTACGTATCACTGTTATTTAATTTTAAGGCTGGAAACTAAATAATTGTTTGATGTCATCTAATAAAAAAAGTAGGAAAAATAAAAGCATAAATTTCCCTATCTTTTTTCAATATTTTTTTAATTTACGATTGAAATAAAATATCCAATTAAAATGAAACATTTACAGTAAATATTTTTTTTTTCAGAATTTAAAATATGAATAAAAATGAGGAAAAGAGTAATATTTTGCAAAAAAAGTCTTCTTTTTTGTCTTATGTTCATTTATATTCATCAGCATAAAAATTTTTTTTTTCATCTTTCAGAAAATATTTTCATTTCGTTCATCTGTACAACTCGTGTCAATATAGGAAGAAAATGTAGAAAAAAAGGTTATAAAATTTCTGTTTCCATTCCCAAAATTTTCTGCTACTTTAAAAGAAATGAATGATTATTCTTAAATTCATATGCAAGAATTTGAATTGAAGCATTTTTTTTTTTTTTATAAATCTTTTATCAAATTGTTGATTAAAATCCATTAAAATCCGCAACATGTATAAAAAGACAGATTTTTCCGATTTTGTGTTACATAGTAATATTTAATATATTTTTTCTATTCTGTGAAAACATGTACAGATTAAAAGTATATTTACAAATAAGAGCAAATGTCTCCTTTTATATAATGCTGATTAACTCCGTTACATGTAGAAATATCTAAAGTATTAATAAAGAAATGCTCAAAAGAATTTCAATCAAATGTATTTGGTTATATATGAATTTATACATTTTATTTTTTAGAAAACTGCCTGTAAATCATTTCTATTGTGATGCATTTTATAGGGTTAAAAAAATGTCAATTAAAATCTTAAATTTTAAAGCTAGAGGATATTTAAATGTTTCTGCATTCAATCTCATAAATTAATTATTAATCAAATAAGAAGATATAAAAAATATAAAAATGATCTAAAATTGCCTTTTTGGATGATTATATTTAAGTGCTAGAGATGTTGAGATAAATAAAAACTTGGTGACTTTTAAAGTATACTAAATACGCAACATTATAAGTATTATAATGCTACAATTATTTGATATTTTTTCTATAAATTTCATTTATAAAACATAGTAATACTAAAATCTTTATTGATAATTTTCCCCTATAATATGCAGTTATCTGCATTTTAATCTTCCTGTAACCTTTTAAATGAAACATGGAACGTTATAATTATTAATGTTTTAATGAATTACCAACGTTTGAATTAAGCAGTATTCGACACTACATCCAACTTTACTGCTGTAGCATTTACTAATTAATAAAATTGCATAAATTTAATTTGTGTATAAACCTTCTTTTTAACCTAAATATATTTTAATACTAGAAATATTAAGATAAATAAAAACTTGTTAACTTTTAAAGTATGCTAAATACGCAACATTTAAAAAAATATGATAACAGAATAAATTTTTTATCTTCATCAAAAATTTCAGTTTAAAATCAGTGATATTTGTTTTTTAATTACATCTAGAAAAGATGACAGTACTCTAACCGTTTTATACATTATTTTTCAAATTGAATTTACCTGCATTTTATTCTTCTGAAAGTATTTTTACGTAGTCTTAAAAATCAAACAAGAAAAGTTAAAATTATTATTATTTTTAAGAATTACCAACGTTTTAATCAAACTGTGTTCGATTTTATATCAAGCTTTACCGCTGTAGTATTTCCTAATTAAGAAAATTGCATTAAAAATAATTTTCTTATACACGATTTCCAATGAACATAGATTCTCTTGAAAACGTTGAGCAAACAAGCAATATCCTTTCGACGTTTCCTTTCGAAAGTTCCGTTCATCCCAACTAATTAAATCGCAATGGTTTTCAATGTTGACTATTTAAGTAAGTTTAAGAACATTTCAGAGACTTTTAGAACTGTGGAGAAATGCAGATACGTGAAGTAATTTATGGGCCTTGTATATTTAAATCAAATGGTTTCCTTCATATAGCGATATTAATATTATAAATAGATGGATTTATCTTAGTAAAAATGAAGGAAATTAAAGATATTTCAATTAACTAGCAAAAGCCATGCTTTGTTTGGATTCGCAAAGCATTATTTCATTAGTTATTTATTGGAAAGCAACCTTGTTTTATATTATTGGGTACTACTTGATTATCCTGTCGACCAAATAGGTACCGCCAAACTAAAAGATTAAATGCTAATGATGATGGTAAAAAATATCACATCCACATAACATTAAACTCATATCACGTGTTCGTTATGCCATCAAATTATTTTTATTATATGTAGTTTTATTTGTATTCTTAGTAATGATTCATTAATTTATTTCTTTTTTCGGTATTTAAAATAAATATGTCAATTTGTTTAATTTGGCCAATTGTTTGGCGATTTGTATAATTTGGCGAAATTGATTGACGGGATAATCAAGTAGTACCTTAATTCGACTTTTTATTTGGATTTTTATTAATGTTTTACTAATTTATTTGATTTTTCGTTATTTAAAAAAAAAGCGTCAATTTATGCAATTGTGCTAATAGTTTTGCTATTTGTATTATTTGACGAAATTGGTCGACGGGATAACCAAATAGTACCCGAATTAAAAATCACTTGATGACATAACAATCACGTGTATTACGTTTAATATCATGCAATGTGACATTTATGATAATCCATTATTGGCAGTTAATCCTGAAATTTGGCATTAGATTTTTGGTCGACGGGATAATCAAGTAGTACCCAAAAATGTACTGTGTTATAGTATATATGGAAGTAGGTAATAAAGTACAAAATCCTATAATATCTTGATGAAAATTAATAATATGCCCACTGTATTCAAGCTGACCACTTTTAATGCGATAAACAGTAATAACAGGACGAACTTGGGCAATTAATTTCTCCTCGACGAAAGTTAAGCCCTTTAATATTTAGGGATGTGGACCAAGATGCATATATTAGTTAAAGAAAAAATATTTAGTTCATTATTTATTGTACATTTATGACAAGTCTTTTGAGATTCGTCAGAGTGAATGCCAAGCCAACCATGATGAAAAATTTTACAAAAAAATAATTCAAATTTTTTTTGTGCATCTTCGAAATTTAAAGCATTTTTCCGAGCACATGCATTTTCTATCAGAAGACATTCGTCATGTCGTCCTTTTGGCACAGATGACATATACGCACCACATTGGCGCTATCTTTTTTCAGACGCCAATGTCATATAAGCACCGGAGTACTTAATTGGCGACAAAGTAGTTATTTTGCTTGACATGGTAACCCGGATGTTGTTTATTTATTAATAAATTGTTTATTTACTTTTATTTTCTTTTTTTTTAATTATACAAATTGTTTTGTTCCACAGGTATTAATTAAACTTTTTAAAATTTATTTTTATTCCCTTTTTAAAATACAGTCGAACCTCTATATAACGAAACTCCATACATCGAATTTCTCCATATAACGAATTTTTAGTAAGAACGGTCCCCTTTTCGCATGATTACATTAAAAACAGACTGTATATAGCGAAATATCTATCTCCACATAACGAATTTTTTCATAAATTGATCTTAATTTATTCAGTTTTAAAAAAGCTTCGAAATCATATGGAATCAAATTTCCATCACTTATTTTTGATTTATCGTTCAGTGGAGAGGGTTTTTTTTTTTTTTTTTATAAATATTACTTCTCTCCTTATTCTTTAAATCTAACAAGTTCATCCCACCTCCCACACACCTTTCAACATCCTTCTCAAAACACAGTCAATTGAATTGTTACACATATAAGAGAGGAATCAATGAGAGCACATAAGAGAGACCTTCAAATGGAGGAAAATATCAACTACAATTTTTCATTCCTTGCTAAAATTTGAGAATTTTTTTTGAGAGCGTAACAATTGTAATTTTAAAATCAAAACAACAAAAAATTTCAGATTTCTTCCTCTGAAATTTATGTAAGTCTTCCTCATTTGATTTTCATTAAGCTTTCAAATAAATGTCTTTTCTCTTTTTTGAAACTGCTTAAATAAATAAGAAATAAAATGTTAGGTTAATATATACTTTTTAACATTTCAAATTCTTAATTAAAAAGATCAAAAATAATATTTGTTCAAAATTTACACATTAAATATTATTTTTAACATCATACTCTATACATCGAATTTCTCTATATAACGAATTTTTTACTGGAACGATGGATTTCGTTATATAGAGGCTCGACTGTATATATATGGTAACTGGTATTCGAAAACCAGGTTTTTGCCAAATTGGCGTCAGAAAAATCGCGTCGATATGGTGTGCATATGACATCTATGCCGTCGTTTTTTTCGCTGGTATCTAACCTCTTGCCTTAAAGCTATATCAAATTCGCATTCTTTTCATCCAGTAAGTATATGTTTCCTTGGCATTTTTTATAATAGAACTAATACATTCTATAAATTGTTTTTAAACGACAAACTGTTTAAAAATAGTACTACATATACCAAAATAATAATATATATGTTTCAGTTGGTTTAATTTTCAATCTTCGAATTCAAATAACTCTTTATATAATGAATTTAACGATTAATTTTATTTGTTTACAATTTTTTTGTTGCCACTTTACGAAAAAAAAAAATAAATAAAATAAAACACAATATAATTCTTTTAATATGCGCAAGTGACATCAGCGTAAATGATTTTGTCGGAATATAGAAAATACATTTTATTTATTTAATTAATCATGATTCTATCTATAATTGTTAACTCCATGAATTATTTATTCTTCTGAAAATATGCATGCTTTATTTCTTATTTCTAAAAATGCGTCCGTAATGGAAAAACATGTAAAATAAATTAATTAAAATATTAATTTTTTTAAAAGTTATTCTGTAAAAAAATTATATTGTGCAAATCTACAGATCATAATTTATATTTGTGTTTAATTTCAAATCAAAATATTGAATAGTTTTTTTGTAAAGCGTACGACAAAATGTAATTTGAGTGGGCTAGTAGAGGATTCGCTTCGCTCATCCTAATAAACAGTATTTAATAAAGTACACCCTAATTTTAAAGTTTCATGATTGATCAAACTATAAATAAGAAAGGATATTAAATAAATCGACATGTTTATAAGATTTCACATACTTACACGTATAAACAATGATTTTTAAATGTTTCAATTTTTTGTGAAAAATGGCACGGTACAGTTTTAAATTTAAAAAATGCGCAAATTGGCTTCAAAATATAAAAATACAAATTGTTGTTTGAATTTCACTACCTAAAAAAAAAATAAAAAAAAATAAAAAAATAATAAAAACAAAGATTATGAATACAGTTTTGTTTTACATACGGGTTTGTCTGTAATAATAATAAAAATAAATATTCCTTTATTTGTAGTTTGATTTTAAATCACTAGATGACAGAATAACAAATTTTTGATAACTCTCACAAATGTATACATGTTGAAACAAAAATGGGCTTAATTATTGATAAACAATATCCAAAATTAGCCAACAGACTGCGAAACTGCAACAAAGTAAAATTAAAAAAAAGAAAATAAATAACATTTTATAAAATATGGAATGCATGTAAGAGTAACCGAATTTGGACCACTTCATTTGCTCATTTTCATGTTAGCTCACTTCATTTTTGAAATATGTATTACTACACATGGTGATTGTATTCATTTGTTAACTAAACAAAGCTTACGAGAATATTCTTTTTGAAAATCTCAAGTTTTACTTTAATTTAAATATTTGTCAAACGTAGTCCATATTCAGCGATTGGAAACTCTAGGAATTCTACTCTCCTAAATATAACCAAACAAAAAGAGCCTGTTTCAATGGGTAAGTAATATAACTAATTTTATTAAACACAATTTTTGCGATTAATGAAAACAACCAAACAAAACAACAAGAATGAAATTTATTGAAATCAAATGTCTTAATGTAAGACTACGAGTAATAGTTTTAAATCAGAATTTATTCGAAATATAAATAAAAATTATAGGTTATTAAGAATAGAAATTATCGAACTAATCGCCTGTTACTTGATATCGCGTAAGAAGTGATGCAAGGCTTACACTTAAACTCTATTAGTTGATTTTTTTTATTCTAGTGCAGACAACCTGAAATTTTTTGGGCAATTAAAATCCTAAACCATTTTTGCTATTTAATTTTTCTTAAAATATTACATAAAAAAATGCATTATAGGCAAAACATATCATCACTGTCCAGATTTTTCATTTTACCGTAATTTCGGGTGTATAAGCCGCAGATCAAACAATTCATTTTCGACCCAGAATTTTTTAAGAAACAAATATAACTAGTTAGATCGCCGTAGATATTTGTCTTTAATCACTAAATAAGATTTCTAGGTCCAAAAAGAATTGTTTGATCCGCGGCTTATACACCCGAAATTACGGTAAATTCTGGATCATTTTTTTTTCAACAGAAGTTTACATTACATTATGTTCCCTTCCGTAATTTATCTTCAGTTGAATTACGCTGGGTTTTTAATTTTTGATATTCCAATTGCTATTTTGTGCTTCGAAAACTAGCGTTTTATCTTTTATTATTTTTATTATTTTTATAAAGGTTTAGTTTATATAGAAAATATTTTTTGGAAACAGCTATTTTTTGACTACCTCTTCATTTTGGCTTAACTTATTTTGTCAAGGGAGATGACATTTCCAATGATTCTTTGACTTTTTGTAGAGGTTTGTAGTGGGAGTCTTTTTGCGTCTCAATCTCTTCACGAACCTTATTACTTTTCGTTTCCTATATCTTTAACAATTTTAGATATCCCTGATGTTTTTTCTTCTAGACTCCTTCTTTGCGTCGTTTTCATCATTTTGTTATGTTTTCTTTAGATGTTTTTTATGTTTATATAAACCTAAACTGTATTTAAAAAATTATCCAGATACACACACAAAAAAAGAAACAAAAGAGAAAAATCAAATTTTGTAAAAACTAAAATTTGAAAAACTTGCAAAGAGATTGTAATCCAAAATAAAGTACTAAAAAAAAGAAATAGGGTCCAAAGCGTACAACTTTTTTAATTCATTACTTACATTACCAATTTAAGATTGTATATCTGGACTAATTTAAGTAAATTAAACAGGTCCAATTAAACTAACTGTGACTTTTTATAAAACACATAATCTCAAGACTTAAAAAAAATGAAAGCAAACAAATACGCGGTAATAATGTGCACAATAAACACATGAATTCGAATATATATACGTAAAGACAGCAACTTCTCTTATTTTAAAATATTCTCTTAATAGAAAAAAAGTAGTTTAGTATTAAAATAATTTTAGTTTTTTCTAAATTGAATGAAAACTGCACTTGGAAAGCGGGCGCTTCTTTTAACCAAAAAGGGCGTCATTTTGATAAGTAGGATGTCAACAATAGATGGCATCTCTTTCTGTAATTAACAAAAGAATTGCAACGGTCTAAGTATTCCTATTATTCCCTTATATTAAAAAAAATAAGCTTTTATCAACTAATAATTTTATATTAAAAAATTTATAAATGATAAACTACTTTAAATATAGTTTGAAAAAAAAAATATATTTTTTTCCACATGCTTTATAGTAAAATAATAATAATAATTATTATTATTATTTATTAATGCTTTTTATGATGCATAATAAAACAATGAATTTTTCATAATCAAGTTCGGTTACTACGCTGGATTAATGATTATAAGGTCTGCTTATGAAAAAGTGTTTTCTGAAAACTATTTTTTTTCTTTTATACTTATTCGTTTATAATATATTAGACTATTTAAATAATTAATCATAATTATTTGCAATCATTATTTAAGAAATGCAGCAAAAAGGTTGGACGTGATTTTAGAATAAATAATTGCTTATAAAAAAGTTTTTTTTTCATTCAATTTTTCGTTATTTTTATTATTAAACTTATTCATTTATAACGTGTCAGACTATTTAAAAATATTTTTTTAATCACATTAATTGCAGTTATTATTTAAGATTAGTTATTTAATTTTAAATCAATAAATTTAATTTTCTTGTAAGATTCTCCTATTCCATAAATGCTGAAAAAAAGTTTTAATTAATTACTTCATTGGTATCCTCAGTGAACATTATTATCCCTCACTTCTGTTTCTATCTGTCTGCGTCTTTATGTTTGAGATCGCATACTACTAACCTAATACCACAAAAAGAAGGAACGAAATAAAGGAAAAATACAAACAAATCCAGGAAAACCCGTTCAACCAGGATACAAAAAATTAGGGTTTGAAAAAAAAATCTCTTTTACTTAATTTAACAAGAACGCATGCATTTCACCATAAAATGGAAATTTTCCCCTTCTTTTTCATTTAATGTAATTGAATTTTTTATTCGATTTAGTTTTAAATATTTCCTGTTGAAAACCCATAAAAAATATCCAACTTCCTTATAAAGGATATTTAGCTCAATTTTACTCTTTAAAGCTAAAGGAATAATACGAAAACGAAAATACAATTCCGAATATATTTTGATGCAACGTGGCTATCAAATAATTTAAATTAACTAAATATTGGTTTTATGTTCAACATAAAATAAATAAAATAATAATAATAATTTTGTTTAAAATATTTCGGTTTAAAACCAAAGTGAGATATTTTTCGGTTAGTTTTCTAATATTTAATTTTTAATTTACTTTGGACAATCTAATGGTAATTGCGATAACTCTGCTTCTAATTAGTTTACATTATTATGTCAAACTAATATTGAAATAGACTTGAGAAGAAAATTTATACTTGACAAATATTTAAAAAATTGTAAAATTCAGCTGTAATTTTCAAATAAATTTTATTCGAATATAAATTGTTTTGAACATTTTTCAACAATATAGTAAAGTGTTTATGACTTTGGTTTGCTTGTCTATTTGTTCTCTAACTCCCATAAATAGAGTCCAATTTGCATGTAATTCATTGGATCAAAAGTATTCCATTGTATCATGGTCTATGAAGAAAATCAATATTGGTATAATTTAATTTTAATGATGTAACCTTGTTACAAACGTAATAAATTTTATATGAATGTCTATAATGCACAAAAACTTCCTTTCAATAGAATATGAGGTGCAAAGTATAATTCTATATCCGAAGTATTGTCTTATAGGGATAATTGCTTTACTGTAAAACAAATCCGTTAAATTTAAGACAAAAACGGCTGACAGCAATGTTGCCGTATATATTATATATATACTAATTTATTTAACTATATATATATATATATATATATATATATATACACACACACACACACACACATATATATATATATATATATATATATATATATATATATATATATATATATATATATACATATATGTATAGTTGAGAAAGATAAAATATTACCCAGTTATAATATATTACAGTCAGAACCGGATATATGGTCACCCGCTTATAAGGTCACTTTTCGTAAGTCCGTACTGACAGAATAGGTATTATGTAAAATACACCGCCTATATTGTCAGTTTCTGATGACTTCTGTCGGCTATATGGTCATCTTTTGTTTCCCGTTTTATTGGTAAATGTCTTATAATATTATGCGTTCCTTCCCCTTCTCATAATTTAAAGAGCGGAATAGATATCACTCAACTGCTTTCAATTGTCGGGGTTTTTTTTGCATTGGTTACGCGGCGCTTTCGACTTTTTTAATAGCTTTAGAAAGTAGCAGATGGTCATACTGAAGGAGGAACATTATCTTTCTAGTCGGTGCTTTTCTTAATTGATGAATCTTCCGTGCTTGTGTTAAAAACCACAAGTACGAACTTCTGTATGATAAGGAAAATTTTCCTAAGCTCTAGAAATTTCTTCCCCAACTGTCGCATTAGATACGGATTTTCGAAACATGCCTTCATCTCTTCTGACCGATTGATACATGACAAAAAAGAAATCTTTTTTTTTCTGTCATTTTGTATAAAGTGTTTGTTTATTTGTTGATTTTGATTTGTAAATGTAATATTTCAGCAAAGCAAAATACTTGTCAATTGTGTAAAAAAAAAAAAAAAAAAAAAAAGAAATTGGTAGAAAACTTTAAAAATTGAATGTATGGAACTGGAAGCAGCTTTTGCGAAGACTCATAGAATAGGGAGAATGATAGTGAATAAAATTTTGGGATTCAAATCTTTTTTTTTTTTTTTTTTTTCTTTTTTGACAGAAAAATGTAATCAATCAAAAGAGAAAGCGGCAACATTTTTTTAACATTTGGGGATGTTTGGAAAGATCTTGTTACTTCGATAAAATATGTCAGATCCAGGATGTTCCAATACCATGGGTTAACACAAAAGTCTTTAAATATTGCTGCTGAACTAGGAAAATTGAATTTTGCTGAGAGAATAGTGTGGTTTACTTTACGGCACATTCTTAATTTTTACAGATGTTTAGGGAAGCTGCTAATGTTTATAATAGTGTTAAAATAAAATAAAGGAAGGAATGGACATTAAGCGACATTCTTGATAGGTACAAACCTTGTGATGGTTTTAATTCCGATGAATGAGGGCTGTTTTTAAATACAGTCGAGTCTCTATATAACGAAATCCACCATTCCAGTAAAAAATTCGTTATATAGAGAAATTCGATGTATGAAGAATGATGGTAAAAATCGTATTTAATATGTAAAATTTGAACAAATATTATTTTTGATCTTTTGAATTAAGAATTTGAAATGTTTAAAAGTAAATATTAACCTAACATTTTATTTCTTAATTATTTAAGCCGTTTCAAAAAACAAAAAAAAAGAACAGACATTTATTTGAAGGCTTAATGAAAATCAAATAAGGAAGAATTCCATTAATTTCAGACCAAGAAATCTGTATTTTTTGTTGCTTTGATTTTAAATTTGTTACGCTCTCAAAAACATGTTCAAATTTTAGCAAGGAATGAAAAATTGTAGTTAACTTTACCCTTCATTTGAAGGCCTCTCTTATGTGCCTCTCATTGATTCCTCTCTTACATGTGTATCAATCCAATTGACTCTGTTTTGAGAAGGATGTGGAAAGGTGCGTAGTGGGATGAATTCGTTGGATTTAAAGAACAAGGAGAGAAGTAATATATTAAAAAAAACTCAGCACTGACGATGAATCAAAAATAAGTGATCGAAAATTGATTCCATATGATTTCGAAGCTTTTTAAAACTGAATAAATTAAGACCAATTTTTGAAAAAATTCGTTGTATGGAGGTAGATATTTCGCTATATAGAGGCTATTTTCAATGTAATCACGCGAAAAGGGGACCGTTCCTACTAAAATTTCGTTATATAGAGAAATTCGATGTATGGAGTTTCGTTATAGGGAGACTCGACTGTATTTTTCCAGATAAGTCTGTTACTTACTAGAATAAAAAATGAAGTGGTGGAAAGGTAAGAAAACAAAGATTGATCGTTTTATTAGCAGCTAATATGGATCGCTCAGGGAAATTGACTCCATTAGTTATTGATAAATATCTTAAACCACATTGCTTGAAAAACTGCAAATCTTTGCTTTTTTCATACGATGCGAACCGAAAGACGTGGATGACAACAAGCAGTTAGAAAAACAAAAATCGGCGTTTCTATAGAATTTGGACAGAAAAAAAAAAAAAAAAAAAAAAAAAAAAAAAAAAAAAAAAGTTGATGTAATCGCAGACAACTGTACTGCCCATTGCATGATTCCCCATATAATTCAATTTAACTTGTTTTCTTGCCTCCAAACCAAATTAATGTTGCACAACCATTAAATCAAAGGATTATTCAGAATTTTAAGATAAATTATCAAAAGCTGTTTTTAAATTAATTCATTGCTGCCACTAGTACGTAAAAAAGAAGCTTCGCGTAACTGTGTTAGATACCATGTGTTACGTGAAGTTGGAATACGGTATTAAAGCAGACTACTGAAGATTGTTTTAGGCATTCTTGTCTTGCAGAATATGAAGAATTATCGTTTGAAGACGACGACAATGATGATGGTGACTGTATGTATGATCATGTACCCCTATTTGAATTTGCACAAGAGTTATGGAATGCAATTTGGTTAGTACAAGATGATACTAATCAATACATTACAGTTAATAATAAGGCTGTTATTAATGGACTTTACCCGCGAATTGTAACAGTTAAACCTTTGCTGTTATGTATCCTCTGAAAAAAAACTGCTTATTGGATGAACGAGAAGTCGTTTTAAAATATTCTTCATGCATATTTCTGTTTCTTTTCTAGATACAGCTAATGTGACATTAGTAAAGGCCATGCTGAAGCTTCTATATTGGAAATCGTTTTCGATGTTTTGAATATATGGAAACAATAATAATGACAGTGAGTACGAAACTGAAATGATAACACGAGCAGAAGATTTTGAAGCACTAAATATCCTCAGATATTTTTTACTAATCCCAAATGCACAGAGGAGCATTTTAAAACTGTTCGTGAATAAGAAAAGTTAGCTTTAACAATTACAAAAAAAAAAATATGTTTTTACTACTACGAGTACACTTATCAATTCGAAAATTTAAATGAATAGCAATTTTTATTTATAACTCTTATATTATAAGTTATATTTTCATAGCTTATTTGTGTATTATTTTACTAATTTAAATAAATTATTAATAATATTTTATTTCCTAAAGTAAAAGTCATGTTTACACCGCATATAAGGTCACCCCGCTTTTAAGGTCATATTTTTCAGGACCGCACGAGTGACAATATAACCGATACTGACTGTATATAATATTACCCAAGTAACATCATATGTGCTATACAATAAAGGATAGTTTAAATAAAAACATTGAAAAAAAAAACGAGAAATTCGTAACAGATTTATTTACTTTTTGAGGAAAATTTCCGCAACGGAACTGTCCGAAATTTAAAAGTGTCTTTAGAAAAGAAAACTGAATTCAAAACCGATAAAATACAAGTATAACTCAGTTAGACATCTATTCAGATATCGTATGAAACAACATCAGTTAGACATGTTGAAATGCAAATCAGAAATTAAAAAAGAACTCAGCCATTACTTTAATATTAAAATAGATGTGTCTTCACGGGCCAAGCAGGACTCTTAAACAATAAATTGAAATGAATATTTTTTATGTCTTTAAAATTAATTAATAATAGCAGATAAATTTATATATGAGCAACAGTTTATAATATATGCATATACACACAGTAGAAATGAAAGCACATTTTTAAAAAAGAAGAAAAAATACATAAAATGAAAAAATATGATATTATAAAAATAAGCCAAAAGAAGGGCAAATTTGGAAAAGATTAAGTATAATTCTGTTTGTAATTCATTATCTATTGCATTGTGTATATTTTATCCTGTTTTCGAATAATTTTTGATTACATACAGTGCGTGTAAAATCTTTAAGGATTGTAACGAATTGTAAGAAATATGATACATTTAAAATGGGTTAATTGAAATGCTAAATTAATGTTGATTGTAAAATAGAAGTACTAACATTAAAGTCAATAAAATGTACCTGTATGCTTTCTATTGTGACAAAAAATAATTGTACAAACAAAAGTTATATTTGCCTGTGTAAAAACTTTAAGAACACTACTATTTTTAATAGAAATTTTTCGTATAATTAATATTCATTTACACATTAAAAACTCTTCTGCAAAAAATATATAATTATTTTTTTCCTTTTGCATAATTATTTGTCCATAATCCAATTGTGCAATTTGATGAAAAAACCGAAATGGTGAAATTTTGATGCATTCTTTAAATTTTATTAAAAAATGGGGTATCATCATACAGAAATTTTTTTTTAAAAATGTATCATTTCTTTGAACTATTATTGAAAGATATTAATTGTGTAGACCAGGGATTTCCAACCTTTTTTTCTTTCACTTACCCCTTTCTTGGGTTTTTCATTTCAAAGTGCCCCATTTTTTATACACACGATCCCCCTTTTCTCCCAATCAGCTCAACTAAATAACGCAAACATACTTTCATAAAAAATATTTTTATCACAACCATATAATAAATTGATGTAAATTGCATTGTCATTCCTAATATTGTTGTGACTTTACTAACCATATTTGGGATTTTTCGCCATTACCGATATTATTTTCAATTACCCCAATGTATGTCGGGGGTAATAATAACCCATATTAGTGGATCTCTAATCTAGACAATATTTTCAAAACCATTTTAAATTGCACCCAGATGAGAGTTGCACCAAAGAGTTAAGACTGCAATTTGCTTTTTTTCCCGCACACATAAATTCATCGAATCCAATACTTTTTTATAGAATAAAGTAAAAATAATTGTTGCAATAATTAAGGCAAAATGAAACTTCATTTTTAATCGGTCGGTATCTTTAACTACCGTTATTCATGAAAGAGTTAAACACTAAACAAACAAAGAATAAATAATGTTTTATGAAAATCGTTTATAAATCAAAGCAGTGTGAAAAGACTTTGGTGTTTATCAATATTCATGAAAATTAAAAAAAGTTTCTATTAGCTTTCCGACACTGTTTTTATTTCTATTTAATTGAATAAACCGTATCAATATTTCATGCAAAGTAAAACCGAAGAAATGTTCTTACATTAAAATTTCAATGATATTTTATAAAAATGTTAGAGGATTTTTTTTTTCAAATTTGATGCATAAATTAAAGGCGTTTTCAAAACGCCATCACTTAAATTTTATCAAAGTGTTGAGTAAAACTAATAAAAATTGCCTTGAAAACAAAATATACATTTTCGCATTTGCGATATAAAAATATGACATTTTAGCATAATTTTTCTAGCAATTTTAGCATATTTTTTTAAATAAAAAGCATACTTAAAAAGGCAGTTTTCCTGCACTTAAGGCATAACATTCGTTAAAAATGATTCAAAAATGTGACATATTAACATAAAAACGAAAGTATATAAAACGCGCTTTTCGTTTTTTTACATCTCTCAATTTCGCAAATGTTAATATTAAAAATATCACCATTTAAAAATTCAGAATTTCATTTTATTACGTATAAAAGCATTTCATATTTATTTACTTAAAAAAGGTGTCACAAATAAAAAATTAAAAAGTTGTCATGTTTCCGTTCAATCATATGAATCGTATTCATAGCACATAAAATCAGTAGAAACTAAATGACACTGGATATAAATACAATTTAAAAACCTAAAACACAAAACACTGCACCCCCTATGACCGTAAATAGCCAACGCTACCGCGGCTCCCCCTATTAGACTCACCCTCTAAATATTTATTAAGTAATTCTAACTATAAACTTGGAATATCATAAAAAAAAGAATCATTACAAATCCTATCCCTCTTAGAATATATCTCAATGGATTCACGGATGATTGATTTACGCTTTACGGAATAATTTCATAATGTTCATTTCAAGTTTATTCCGTAAATCAATCATCCGTGAATCTATTGAGATATATTCTAGGAGGGATAGGGTTTGTAATGATTCTTTTTCTTATGATATTCCGAGTTTATAGTTAGAATTACTTAATAAACATTTAGAGGGTGCACTGTTAAAAAATTTCTGAAATTCACGAACATGTTTTTCCTGGATTTCACAGAAAAGGTCCCTTTTCACAACTAAAGGGCATTTTCCGTTACAAATCACAAGATTCCACCATATTTCGTGAAAATAACGAAACGGGTGGAAATAGAAACAAAAAACGGAGACACTCCGTTTTGTTTGGCGCTCCATGGCCGAGTGGTCAAAGTACCACACCGCTGATTGCCTGCAAGCGATGATTATGGCTTCGGTTCCCACTGGCACCATGGAATAATGAAAACATAAAAAACCCTTTTAAATTACATTTTTTCTGTTTATTTTTCTCTTATTTCTTATTAAAAAATCTTTTAATTAATTAGACCAAAAATAAATAGATAAATAGTGTACGACAATTTCAAAAAATTTTCTGTACTGTTTTTCTAAAAAACCTGTTAATCAAAACTTTTTTTCATTCATTCATTCATTCAGAAAAAACAGTGGTTTTAAACAGTGATTTTTTTTTAATTTAAACTATTTTTAAAAAATTAAAATTGATTTAAAAATAAAAATAAGCGCTATGCATCAGTCTAAAATAAAATAAAATAAACCGTTTTTAAATATTCTAAGGAATATATTTGAAAGGAAATCTTTAAAAAGCACAACAGATTTTCCCACTAACTCATAAAAGACATACTGTATACAACTAGGCATCAGCAGCTTTGGCTCAGTTCGTAAGGATTTGTTATGCTATCAAAAGGTCCCGAGTTCGATCCTCAGAACGGCGTGAACTAAATTATACAAAATAATAATAAATACTTAAAATAACATAGCAGCTTAAAATCACTCGGCAATTTCGAATTCTTTGACGATTAATTGATTCACTAATTTTAAAAATTATATTAAATTATTATTATTAAAAATCAAACTTTATAACGGAAAGTTACTGCTCCTTCAAACGGAGTTTTCCTTTCTTGTATTTCCCACAACGGAAAATCTACTAACGGAACGGTAAAAGTTCGGCTACTTTGCTGCCGGTAGTTTCACCGTGAATTCACAGATTTATTTTTAACAGTGTGAGCCTAATAGGGGGAGCCTCGGTAGCGTTGTCTATTTACGATCATAGGGGGGACAGTGTTTTGTGTTTTAGGCTTTTAAATTGTATTTATATCCAGTGTCATTTAGTTTCTACTGATTTTATGTGTTATGAATACGGTTTTTATGATTGAACGGAAACATGTCAACTTTTTAATTTTTTATTTGTGACACCTGTCTTAAGTAAATAAATATGAAATGTTTTTATACGTAAATGAAATAGGTGATGTGATTTTGTTTTAGTTTTTGAAAGAACGAAAACTAACAGCAGTTTTTTTACATTCATTTTATTAGATAGAGATTTAAATAAAGAGAGATGTGATACGATATCAATAATTTCACGAAGTACACCAATTTTACTATAAAACATCTAAGCTTTGGTAAATAATAATTTTAAAATAAGGCAACCAACATTTTCTAAGTTTCTTATTAAGTTCATTTGTTAATAAATTATTAAAAATAAAATAAAATTATTAATAAGGATTCTTTATATATTTGATTTATAAAACATAAATTATAAAATCCTTTTCTCAGGAATAGTTACCTCTCCATAAGCATACCCATTCTTTAAATAAATAAATAAATAAATAAAAATAAAATAAATGTACAGATCTAAATTACGGAAATATGTGTGCTTACTAGAATTTTATCTGTACCCTGTACAGAAAAATCTGTAAAACTACAAAAGTAATTTTTTGTAAAAAGCAGAAATTTATAATTTTACAAAAGAATCTATTAAAACTACAATAATCTTACTAAAATTTCATCTTTCACCCGGTTTGGAGCAGAATAAAAAGTTCTGCACTGTAAAAAAATCTGTAATGCTACAGATGTCATTTTGCTGAATTCTGAATGCTTACTTGCATTTTACCTGTGCACTGTACAAGAAAATATATAAATTTACAAAGCTATTTGTTGTAAAAGTACACAAATCTGTAACTTATCTGTTACAGTTATTTTACTAAAATTTTATCTGTAAACTTTTTTTGCAGTTACATAAAAAAATCTAGGAATCCCAGATTCCTAAAAAAATTCTTAGTAACCTTGCTGATTTTTTTTTATTTTCAGTGCAATTCTGTATCTGTTACTTGAATTTTTAATGTTGGTGTTAAATAAAAAGCTCTTGTAATCATAGTTTCTTAGAAAAATTTTAGTAACTTTACAGATTTTTTTTAATGTGTAGACATCTCAGTTTCCCCCAAAAAAATGTAACTTTACAGATGTTTTGATTTACAGTGCAAATTTGTATCCGTTACACGAATTTTTGTCGTTGCTGTTGTATGAAAAGTTCAAAAAATCCCAGTTTTCTCGAAAAAAAAATTGTAAATTTATGGGTTTTTATTTACAGTACATCAATTACACTGTAAAAAAATAGGTACTACTTGGTTATCCCGTCTACCAATTCCGCAAATTATACAAATCACCAAACTAGTAGTTAACTATTACATACTGATATAATTTTTGTTTTAAATAACAACAACAAAAAAAATAGTAGAATATTAATAAAAATACAAATAAAAAGGTCTGAATAATGACACTTAATGACGTTTTAAATACGTGTATCGTACTTAGTGTCATTGAATTGGACATACAAGATTATTAATTATTGGCATTTAATCTTATAGTATGGCGATAGTTTTCTGGTCGACGGGATAACAAAGTAGTACCAAAAAATCTGTGCACCTACTTAACTTTTCTAAGAAAACTGTGATTCCTAGACAGTTTCATATAACGGTAACAACTAAAATTCATGTAACCAATTCTGTTACTACATAAATTTTAGCTGTTACAGTTGCATAAAAATTTCTAGGAATCCCAGTTTCCTAGAAAAAGTTTAATAACTTTACAGTTTTTTTCACAGTATAAAGATAAATGTAAAAAAAATCTGTTTAACAACTTTTAAGGAAGCAGTATTTATAATGATAAGAATATGACTAAGTAAATTTCTTTGAAGTACTTTACAAATTATCCATTATAGTAATAAAGATAGAAATGAACTTATGGGGCTTTAAAATTTTTAACTTTTTATTATGTTTAAAGCAAGCCTCCGAAATTCCACAAAATATCCATGTTTGTGTCTACATTACATTTTTGGCAAAGGAAATAATTCTTATCTATTTTCCCTCCACATTTTATCATAATGTGGTTTATAAAATGAATTCATTTTAGGCGTGTTTAAAATTGCCTATTTTTAATTTTTTTTAAAATAAAAGTAAGTAAAATTCTGAACATTCTGCTGTTACTTTAAAAAGAAAAACATTTCATATTTTAAATTTGTTTTGCACTAAATTAAACTCTTAAGTAATATTTAACCAAATAATAAGACTTAAAACTAAAAAAAATATATGATTTGAAAAATTAGTTTTTTAAAACTACTTTTGAATGTTTCTTTTATAAATTCCTTAAATTAAATCAAATAGCTTAAAAACCATAAGTTATACTTACATATGCTTGAACAAATATAAAGGGAAAAAAACTTAAAAAAAAAGATTTTAAGAACCATTTTTAACTAAATAATTTATCAAAAGTAATTAAATGGATGAAAATGTAACAAAAGAGAAAAAAAAAAAGAAAAAAAGTTTTTTAAATTGTAATACATGTTGGCATTTGAATAAGAGATAAATTAATTTTCAAATTTCATTCTTTCTTAATTCTTTTACTTACATACAAAAATATTCATTAACTCCGGTATAAAAAAAAGTCCTTCCGGCAATGCCGGGAGGAAGAGGTAGCTTTCATATACTTACATATTTATTTATTTATTTTAAGGTAAGTTACATTATTCAAAAATACTAAGCTCAAATTAGTAGAAATAATCTTATAAAATTAGTGATTTTATAAGATTGAATACTAGTTTTTGTCAAGACTGAATATTAATAGGAATTTTTAGAAATTAGTCATCTTTTATTCAACCTGGTTTTATTTTAAGCGATTAAGAGAGTCACCAAATTCCACGATATCATAAAGTGTATGCCATTTTAAAGCAACGTTGTGAATCGTTCAGATCAGACCGTTTCAAAATGTCAGCCATAAGCAAAATTCAAAGTGCTATAACTCAATCATTTTTTAAAATATAGACAAAATAAAAAGTGTTCCGGAATTGTTGTTTTAAGTTCTAACACGTAAGAGAAAAATATTTTTCAACTTTTAATTTTTTCGCATTTAATTTTAAATTTTAAATTTTTAAAAAAATTTAAAATGGCCACCATTTTGAAACAAAATGGTGGATGATGCTGGCCAACGAACTCGGTCGAGACATTTGTATGTACTATGTACATACCAAGTTTCATTGAAATCGGTTCATAAATACGCGTGTTATCACGTGACAAAAATCAGATCGTTTCAAAATGTCAGACATAAGAAAAATTCAAAGTGCTATAACTCAATCATTTTGTAAGATATAGACAAAATAAAAAGTGTTCTGGAATTGTTGTTTTAAGTTCTAACACGTAAAAGAAAAATATTTTTTAAATTTTGATTTTTTTGCATTAAATTTTAAATTTTAAAATTTTTTAAAAATTTAAAATGGCCACCATTTTGAAACAAAATGGCGGATGATGCTGGCCAACGAACTCGGACGAGACATTTGTATGTACTATGTACATACCAAGATTCATTGAAATCGGTTCATAAATACGCGTGTTATCACGTGACAAAAATTAGATCGTTTCAAAATGTCAGCCATAAGAAAAATTCAAAGTGCTATAACTCAATCATTTTTTAAGATATCGACAAAATAAAAAGTGTTCTGGAATCGTTATTTTAAGTTCTAAAACGTAAAAGAAAAATATTTTTCAACCTTTAATTTTTTCGCATTTAATTTTAAATTTTAAATTTTTTAAAAAATTTAAAATGGCCGCCATTTTGAAACAAAATGGCGGATGATGCTGACCACCGAACTCGGTCGAGACATTTGTATGTACTATGTACATACCAAGTTTCATTTAAATCGGTTCATAAATACGTTAGTTATCGCATGACAAAAATCAGATATATATATATATATATATATGGTTATATATATATATATATATATATATGTCAACATTTGAACGGAGGGTGTTTTTGGGGTCTGGGGGTCATGATCGGTGAAAATATACCAAAATTTTCCGGAAGTGCTTTCCTCCGGACGGCTGCAATAGGTAGCTTTTTACTTTTTGTAATGAAAGCTACCTAATAAATACAAAATAAAATTTATTATGCATCAAATATTTATAATATATCAAATCACATATTATTTAACTTTTCGATAATTACGGTTTTTATCCTTATTACTTTGTATTTTACGCCAATATTTTTAATCCATTCTTGGGGGATTTTCAAATTATTAGTTTTTAGCTCACAGGCTATCATAGCCTGAGAGCTTATGTGCCCGCCCATTCTGTATGTATGTTCGTACGTGCGTAACGCCATAACTCATGATAAAAATATCCGATCCACTTGAAATTTTGTATATAGGTATATCCTGACAATGCGCTTCCCCGATTAGTTTTTGGAGTTTATTCGATATGTATAAAAAAGGGGGGCTCATGCCTCTCCCCTTAATTGATATAAATGGGTTTTTCATGCAGAATTAAGTTTTCGTTCAAAATTTAGATATAGGATCATTCTGATGAGGCGATTCCGTGACTGTTATTAGGTGCTCATTGAATAAGTATAAACAGGGGGAACGGGGGCTCTAATGCCCCTCCCCTTAATTTATATAAATGGGATTTTCTTGCAGAATTGTCAGATTTTGTTCAAATCTCTGAATAGTTTTGGAAGTTTAATGGTTAAGTTAATAGAGGAGGATAGCTCCTCTTAAATTATATAAATGCTAAATGGGTTTTATTAAGAATTATCTGATTTGCTCTGAATTTTGGATATAGATTTTTTATATGATAAAGCATGTCTTTCATAGTTTAGGAGGTTCAATGATTAAGTATAAAAAGAGGAAAGGGGAGAGCTGTTTGCCCTTCTTAATTTTTTTTTTCGAACGAAATTATCCCTTGAAAATATAAGGTTGTAATATACAATTAGTATGCGGAGCCTGTGAGCTCAATGCCATCAGTTTAACTGGGCTTCTTTTTATTATTTATTTTCCCTTCACTTTTAAATAAAAATAAAATGGCACAAAACAATCAGATTTTTATTCCCCTACAATGTTTTACGATTCCATTTATTATACACACTGTAAAAAAAAAAAAAAAAAAAAAAAAAAAAAACCTGTAAAGTTACTAAATTTTTTCTATGAAACTGGGATTACAAGAACATTTCATGTAATGGTAACAGCATAAAATCATGTAACCTATTATGTTACTTTAATTTTTGCTGTTAACGTCACATAAAAAGTTCTAGGATATCCAGTTCCTTCGAAAAAGTTTACTAACTTTACAGACCTTTTTGTTACAGTGTTTGTAATCTTGCAGCTGCATATGCGTGTAACATGAAATATTTAAATATTTTTGGAAGTATTTTTACTATGCTGCATTCGAATAACTTTTTTGTGATTTTTACTAGTGTTTCAAAATTTGATTCTTCAATTTTGGCTATTAACAATATTGCTTCAATAATTTAATGAGTCGCATCTGGTATTTCAATTTCTAAGCCTCAGCATTACCAATGATTTTTTTTTTTTCATTTATGTATTTATATTAAAAAATTGACAACTATAAATGATTAAAAGATGAAAAAAAATTAAATTTATTTTTTATACATAAAATTTGATAAAACATGTTCAGGGAGGGCTCAAACAATATTTTTTTAACGATTTCTAAGGATTTTGTTATTTTACTTTGCTTTTCTGCATTGTAAAAACACAGCAAAACATTTTGAAAGTTCTAGAATCATTCATGAAGAATTTCAGTATGTACTTGTTAAATATTATGAAATCGAAAGCATCTGGTCACTGTTTTTATTTTACTTTTGAAAGGCAGTATATTTAAAAGTGTAAAAGTCCTAGTACTTTTATAAAAGACATGTTTTTTATTAAGAAATTTTTTTAAAAATGACAGCTGTACCTCCATCTGCAAAAATCTGCTTTAATCAAGAACGAAAATATACAATAACCTCTTTCATTATTTTTTTTTATTTCTTTCATAATAACTTCAAAACACATCCCATTACCTTTAACCCCCTCCCCCCCCCCAGAAAAAGAACCTATTTATTTTCGAAAAGGTTCTTTCTAAAGTATTTATCTTAGTAATGAATTCCGGAGCATTTTTTGCTTTGTTTTTTACCTTAAAAAAAAGGCCTGAGACATAGCAGTTTGAATTTCTAATATGGGTGACATTTTTTTAAAAAATCAATTTGCCCGCGACGGCACTAGTATATATTAATCGATATCAATGTGAGTGCGCATGGGCACATGAATTAAGATTTTGACCAAGCTCATTGGTTTGTTTTATCCATCATGCTGCTTTAAAATGGCATACACTTCATTACACTGCATTCACTTCATTCAATTCATGATATCGTGGAATTTGGAGACTCTATAAATCGCTTAAAATAAAACCAGGTTGAATAAATGATGACTAATTTCTAAAAATTCCTATTAATATTCAGTATTGACAAAAACTAGTATTCAGTCTTATATAATCGGGTTCCACTAATTTGAGCTTCGTATTTTTGGATAATGAAACTTAATTTAAAATATATAAATAAATAAATAAGTATATGGAAGCTACCTCTTCCTCCCGGTACTGCCAGAAGGACTTTTTCAGATGCTGTCAATTCTCAGGACAATATCTTGATATTCAGAAAACATTTTCAACAGACAAACATGCAATATTAACAACATTAGTAGTAATATGAAATTGACATTGTTTTGTAACAATTTCAAGCACAAATTCAGATATGCATCTGAAAATAGTTACTCGAGAACTGAGAAAATTCAAAAATCTGATGTTGCAGCCACAGAGAAGTGATTAAATTGTTGCAAAAGCTGCTCGGAAACATTTTTTAATCTGACGAACAGCTACTACATACACTGCTCAAAACAATTAAAGGATATTTGAAGTTTTATATAAAATAAAGAAATAAACGAAATTTTTTTGCCGAAAATAGAAGAAGAGAATCACAAATGCAAATTTTTCTGGTTTTCAAACTGTGGAGTATGCAAATTTTGAGTTCGACGTCAAAAACGTCGCTTCAGCGGCAGCGAATGAAATTTGACTTTCAACTGGATAAAAGAGAATGAAGACAAGGATGATCGGCATTCAGTGATTGCTTTGTTTCGATGAGTACGATGTCTCAGTGAACTCATTTGACAGATTCAGAAGTTTGGTGAATTGTTGGTAGGTTAGAAGGGGGCCAAACTCAAGCCGAAGTAGCGCAAGCCATTGGTGTGTCACAAAGTGTCATTTCCAGGATCTGGAACCATTTTTTGGAGAGTGGATGTGCAGGCCGAAGACCAGGGTAAGGTCGTAGATGGGCAACAACGCCCAATGAAGATCGGTATTTAGCGTTAACAGCTCAGAGACACCGAAAAATGAACGCTACTATTCTCCAACAACACCTTCGCTCGGCTACAGGCACCACGATTTCAACTCAGACTGTCCGAAACCGGCTCCATGCTGTAGGTCTGTATGCTCACCGACCGATGGTATGTGTTAGATTAATATTAAGGCATCGTCGCGACCGCAAGGAGTGAAAAACCGAGCATGTCAACTGGAGGAGAAATGAATGGAGCAAGATTCTGTTTTCTGACGAGTCCTGTTTTTCTGTGCATCCGGATAATAGGCGCATTTTCATCTGGAAGGACCGAGGCAGTAGGAATAATCCTGCGTTCGTGCACGAAAGTGTCAGATTTGGCGACGGAGGAGTGTTGGTGTATGGTGGCATCTCCACTGACGGGCGCACTGACCTCTACATCATTCGAGATGGAGCTCTGACTGGTCGCCGATATAGGGATGAGATCCTCAGAACTATTGTAGTCCCTTACGCTGCAGCAATCGGAGATAACTTCATTTTAATGGACGATAACTGCAGGCCACATCGTACAAACCTGGTGGAGGTTTCCTTTTCGAGGAAGGAATCTTTCGAATGGAATGGCCAGCGTATTCTCCAGATATGAATCCAATCGAGCACGTTTGGGACGCTCTAGGAAGACGAGTTTCTGGCCGCCAACAACCTTCACAAACTCTCCAACAACTGGAAAGAGCTCTTCTGTAAGAGTGGGGCAAAATACCCCAACTTGTCATTAATAGCCTCATTGAGTCCATACCTCAAAGGTGTTCAACGTTGCTGGCCGCCCGTGGAAACCATACCCCCTACTGAAAATGATTTTCTTTGAAGAAAACACCTTTTCTTATTCTTTTTTTCTCATATGCACAAATTGTGATTTTTCCTTTTGTACACAAATATGCAATAAAATGCATTTTTTCCGCCAAACATGTGTAATTTATTCTCATATAACCTACTATGTCTGTCGACCATGTATCAATCAGCTAATAAGTTTCCCAGATACAAAATCCACCTAAAACTGCAATATCCTTTAATTGTTTTGAGCAGTGTATATGTGTGTGTGTATTGCAAATTCTTCTTTGAATTTCAAAAAAAAGTCTTCTAAGGATTATAAATGTAAAAGAAAAAATTTTGAAATCTTAACTCACTTAATAAAGGTTATTTTATTAGGTAACTTACGTTACAAAAAGTAAAAAGCTACTTTTTGCAGCCGTCCGGAGGAAAGCACTTCCAAAAAATTTTGGTATATTTTCATCGATCACAACCCCCAGACCACAAAACCACCCTCCTTTCAAATGTTGACACACACACACACACACACACACACACACATATATATATATATATATATATATATATATATAACCATATATATATACATACATATATATATATATATATATATATATATATATATATATATATATATATATCTGATTTTTGTCATGCGATAACTATCGTATTTCTGAACTGATTTCAATGAAACTTGGTATGTATATAGTACATACAAATGTCTCGACCGAGTTCGTTAGACAGCATCACCCGCCATCGTGTCTCAAAATGGCGGCCATTTAAAAAATTTTTAAATTTTAAAAATTTAAAATTAAATGAAAAGAAATCAAAAGTTGAAAAATATTTTTCTTTTATGTGTTAGAACATAAAACAACAATTCCAGAACACTTTTTATTTTGTTTATATCTTAAAAAATGATTGAGTTATTGCATTTTGAAGTTTTCTCATGGGTGACATTTTGAAACGATCTGATTTTTGTGATGCTGTAACTAACTTCTTTATGAACCGAATTGAATGAAACTTGGTATGTACATAGTACATACAAATGCTTCGACCGTGTTCATTAGCCAGCATCATCCGCCATCTTGTTTCAAAATGGCGGCCATTTATTTTTGTTTTATTTAAAAGTTAAAATTAGGAACAAAAAGGGGAGAAACTGAAAAAAATATATTTTGTGTATTTGACCTTGATACAAAGTTTCCAGGGCATTTTTTGTTACATCTATATCATGAAAAATTGCTGAGTTAAAGCACTTTCAATTTCCAGTGTGGTTGACATTTTGAAACGGTCTGAAATTTGTCACGCGATAATACGCATATTTATAAACTGATTTGGATAGTCTCCGTGTGTACATAGTATATATCAATGTTTTGACCGAGTTCACGTTGTTGATTCTTGTTGATCTTGTTTCAAAATGGCGGCTGTTTAAGTTTGTCAAAAATCTTTTAATTGTATAATGATTTACATATAAAAAATTAGAAATTGAAAAAAATGAATTTATCTTAATAATGAATTCCGGAGTAACTTTTGCTTTGTCTTTATCTTAAAAAACGCCTGAGATATAGCAGTTTGAATTTCTAATGTGGGTGACATTTTTCAAAAAATCAATTTGCCCGCGTCAGCACTTGTATATATTAATCGATTTCGATATGAGAGTGCATGCCCACATGAATTAAGATTTCGACCAAGCTCATTGGTTTGTTTTATCCATCATGTTGCTTCAAAATGGAATACACTTTATGATATCGTGGAATTTGGCGACTCTCTAAATCGCTGAAAATAAAACCAGGTTGAATAAAATATGACTATTTTCTAAAAATTCCTATTAATAATCAGTATTGACAAAAGCTAGCATTCAATCTTATAAAATCGGGTTTCATTAATTTGAGCTTCGTATGTTTGAATAATTTAACTTAATTTAAAATAAATAATGTATAAATAAGTATATGAAAGCTACCTCTTCCTCCCGGCATTGCCGGAAGGACTTTATTTTTTGTTGTGATTATTGTACATGTACGGAGATTAAGAATAATCTGTTCTTTTCTACAGAGAAAATTTGATTTTCTATAAACTTTATTAAACTTATTAAAGCTGGAATTTTTTCCTCCTTAAATTCAAAACATAGCAGTTTTTCTTTGATTTTATCATAAAGTTTAAGTCATCAAATAAAGAGAACGCTTCCGTTTAGAAATACTAATGGATAAACAAAATAAAATAAAATAAAATAAAATAAATAAATGATTGAAACTTTTCAGTTACCATACGGTAAAGCTAAACTTTCATGGGTTAAGCATTAAATGTAAGAAGTTATAAATGTTAAATGATTTTAATTTAGATACTGAGAAAAATATTTTCTTTTTAGATACAGAGATTATTGCTTTATGAAAATTCAGTTGCTAAGCCCTTAAAACCCTTTAAAAGCATGTTACAAACATGCATGTTACAAATGTTTATTTTCCCTAGATAATAAATGTTTTATATTAAGAGTGGTGTTTACAGGTAAAACCTTTCAACAAAATGTATTACATGAATATTTATTAATATGTATCACTATAATTAAATCTGTTACAGTTGTTGAAAACAGACAAAAAAAACATTTACTTTATAACCAGCATTGGAAACAGTTGTAATAAGTTATTCTTCCGTTTTATAGCATAAATAAAACGAGAAAATCTTTGAATTTCAAATTGTTTTAAACCATTTGTGCATAATTTATTTATTTATTTTTTTGCAAGTTTTATGGTAAAAGCACTTTAAAATGTTGCAAAAATAAATTGAAAAAATACAATAAATAAATAAATAAATATAAAAAATAAATAAAAATAAAATTCCGCGAATCCTTTTTTTTTTTTTTTGTATTTATTTCATATTATGTAAGCGTGCTAAATATTGGAATGTAGATAATATTTTGTAATATTATACATATATTACAGCATGGGTAATAATATTTTGTCTAAATTTATATAAAATAAGATTTAATTTTTATATTATGTTTTATAATTAGTAGTTTTATGAACTGCAAAAAATATATTTATTTATTTTTGGAGACTAACATCATTATAAGTAATTTAATTATAATCCAAGATAAATAAAACAATTTAATTCACAATTATCTTGAAAAGAACTTTATATAAATAATTCTCTTCTAAATAGCTAGTAAAAATATTTAATCATTTGTGCGAAGCGCCCTATATATTGCACGTCACAAAAATTGGTAAAAAATAAGCTTGAACATATAATTTAAAAAAAATAATAATAATGCATGTTTCAAAGAAATCTAATAGCTAATATATTGATTACATTATTTAAATCTTTCATAATAAAAATACTTTTTTTAACATTTTGCCATCTTGAAAGATGAAAAATCTACAAACTTTGTAAAAATTCTTCATTTAAGCAAATAAATATCCATCTTATGCTGTTATCCCTCCTTAACAGATAAATAAATCATTAATTGAATAATTAAAACAATAATAATTATAATAAATTGTAATTTAACAAATTACAGCGACTATTTGAAAAATATTATTTTCAAAAACTATATTTTAGACTTATAAATGATTCCTATATTTAAATAAACAGTAATAACATAATTTTTATGACGATCACAACGTAGCTTACGTAATAACAGAGTCTTAATAATATGCTTGGACATTTAAAGTCACGTAATATTTCTCGGGCAACAAATAACCAATATATAAACAAATATTAAATGAAATTTTAGTTTTACAATTTTCGGTAATGTAAATTTTTAAATTTCTAAACATTGTACATTTTTAATTTTTTACACCGTCATATACAGAAAAAAATTTACTTTTAAATGCAACTTGTTTAAAACGTGCATCTAAATTTGTCACTGAGTTAATTTTTTTGTAATTTTTTATACTTTTTTGCCATCGTGGCAACCGAAGTATTTTATTTCTAGATATTAAGCATGGACCAATCTGAAAACGAATTAAAAAACAGAAGTATTCCATTTTGAACATTAAAAATAGATCAATCAAAAAAGGAATAAAATGCAATAAGTTGCGGAATTCAACCAATGAAAACATTAAGATATACCACAGATTTCCCAATTCACTACTGAGGGAAAAATTCTTTTCCAAATAGTAATAATCATAAGAAGAATAGTAGTAATAATCAGACACATAAATAATTACTTCATACAATTATCATACTATAAATAAAAAGAAAATTATACAAATTTATTAAAATTCGAAGCGTCCTAAAAATAGAACACTAAGCATAAAGGAGTCTGTTCAAACTTCTTTCAGGGTCCTCTCTTTGTGAAATTGTGAGCAGCAATTTTTACATTTGTGAAAAATCTAATCTTAATTTTGTGAATTTGAAATGATCATTAGAATCAAGTTATTTTTTATATAATTTTAAGAAGATATATGAATTTAAAAATGCATATACAGTCCTTTGCAAAAGTTTTGACACTAGTGATATTTAACCCTTAAATAAAATTTACTAACTCTTGGATTATACAAATAGCTATACTGATTTTTAAATATAGTTTAAACATTTTAGGACAGAAATAAGCGTTTTAATATAAAATAATATTTAATTTGACTTAAAAAAGTAAAATTCACTATATTGCAAATGTGACACATTCTTGATTTTCCGTAACCGTTCACAGAAAAATGCAATTTTCAAACTTAACACTTCACATACATGAAGCAACTTAGTGTATCTCGCAATAGCATCGGTTAATAAGAATACTGCGAGATAGAAATATTCAGTCTAATGATGTAATTGAAGTATGGAATCTAAAATCGAAAGGGAAGACTGTTGCAAAAAATTTTAGATAATTTGAATCGTCCAAAAAATGTTTGTCTATCAAATATTATCTAACACTGGGTGACTCTTTAAATGCAAAAAATAGATCTGGAAATAATCGAGTGACCAGAAAATGAAATCATAGAAGAATTCAAGAAATTGCATATACACAATGATGATTGCTAATTTCATTAAAACGGAATGAGAATTATCTGTATCAACGGAAACGATTAGTAGATGAATTTAAAAAAGAAAAAATTAGTTTATATGAAAATTATAAAACAACCAGCTTTGAAATCTCACTAGAAATTCTTGAGAATGCAGTGGGCTCGCAAAACGTATATCATATAGACCCGAGTGGTGCACTGTGATATTCAGTGAGATAAAAAAGGCCCAATTTGTATGATCCAGATAGGTAAGCATGCTATTGGAACAAACCGGATAAAAATCTTGAGCTTTCTTTAGAAATCAACAAGGATATGGCTACGGATCTCACTTTGCTTTCATGCTCAAGCATCTCTGGAATTCTTCGATGGCCGTCAAACAGCACAAGACAGCATACATTCATTGAAGAACAATTCACAGCAATTTGATGAACTTTTAACTGGTCTAAAGTATGTATTTGAGCAAGATATTGCGTGGCGTGTATTCCTGATCTGAAGTTAACTGAAAATCTTTATGGCATCATGTTTTATAAGGTTTAAGCTTATTTTTGTGAACACTTTTCTGATTCTTCTGTTAATAAACTTCGAGCTGATATTGAACGTCTTTAGTACAAAATAGACCCTTAAGTAATTCAGGATTTAATTTTTTCGGTGAAAAATAACATTTTTTTTTCATTAATTGCAGACAATGTGGGTGCAATTCGATTTTCGTATTATTAATTTATGCGTATTTTCCTGTAAACATGCAGTTTGTCTATACCTTTGCCACAATGTTAATTATGTTTTTTTTTTTTTTTTTTTTTTTTTTTTTTTTTTTTTTTTGTCATTAAATATTATGTAAAGTGTATAACTTAAAATTTATTATTTAAGATTAAAGGTTAAGTCACATGTAATATATGACAGTTGAGTTGCACCAATTCGTCGCATATTTCTCAGTACAGATGCGTAATCGATCATTGTCTAAATTTTTGCTGAGTGCTGTATACTCTTTATATATGTAGAAGAGTTAATTTTTTTTAAATAATTAAATTTATAACAGGTCCTCTTTTTAAAGTGAAAATTTTTATGAAGAATCCTGTTTAGAGATGAAAATTTTTTGAAGGTTCTGTTTTGAAATAATAAATTTTGTGAAGGGTCCTTCAAAGAATCCATTTTTTTCCTAAACAAAATCCTGGTTAAGTAAGTATACTCTTTTAAAGTATGTTTTGTTATATTATTTGTCGTAATCTATATAAGTGAAAAGCTAAAAAATGTGATAAATTTATTTATAATGCAACAATACTGGAAATTTTATACAGTGCAAAAACAAGCTGTAAATATACGCATGTAAAATTACGTAAACCTGTACGCCTGACAAATACTTTATTTGTCACATGCTAAGGAAAAAATGGCTAAACAAAAAAACATGTAAAACTACAAAACTAGTTTTTGTAAAGCTACAGGAATCTGTATAAAAATAATAAAAAACTAATACTTAATAAAAAATCTATTAAAATTACAGTTATTTTACGAAAATTTTATCTGCAACACGGGTTGCAGTTATATAAAAGGGTCTAGGCATTCTAATTTCTGAAAAACAACTAAGTGATCTTTCAGATTTTATGATTTACAGTGCGAATGTTTATTTGTTATATGAATTTTTGGTTTTGCCGTAGTATAAAAAGTTTTAGTAATACCTGTTTCCTAAAAATCATTTTAGTAACTTTACAGATTTTTTTTTTTTTTACAGTGTATGTATATTGTCTTAAACTATGTTTTGTGATGTTATTCCTCGTACTCTATGTAAGTTTAAAGCTAAACATAGAATGGATTTATTTATCATACAACAATATTAAAAATGTTATGGTACATTTTATATTTTGCACGAAGTGTACTTTTCATTCTATTTAGATGACAAAATAAAAGGGGTGTCAAATATGTGAAGAAACAGATAATTCTAATTTTGCATTTTTAACAGGAAATTGTAGCACACACTGTTAAAAGTATCTGTAGAAAAACAGAAAAAATGAGACCATCTGTAAATTTAAACTAGTTCTCGGTTAAATGATTTCGATCGAGTTTCATGTGACCGTTTTACAGACAATTTTCTTAAATTATATCTAAATTCCTTTAAGAATTTTCATGCTTTTATTTAAAGATATTAGCATCTTTGTTAAAACAAAAATAGAAAAAATAGAAAAAAATAATAAAAATATAATTTTTTAAGTTAGAATAATTTAGAAAACGAAAAATCATATATTCGGAGAAAGTGGAGAATTTTATCGACAATCATTTTGCAATTTTTCCTTCCTCATATGGCAGAAGCTTTGCAGCGCATTAAAATATAAATAGTATACGACAATTTGAAAAATTCTCTAACGTTATTGCTGTAAAAAATGAATTATATTAAAATTTTTTCATTGATTTTTTTATTTATTACATAAACTATTTAAAAAATTTTAAACTTAGTAAGAAAAATAATATGTATTATGTGTCGATCTAAAATAAATTCGAATAAACATTTTACGAATTTTCTAATGAATATATATGAAAAGAAAATCTTAAACACCACACTAAGACATACTTTGTACAAAATAACAGTAGCTACTATAGCTTAGTAAGTGCAGCGTTCTTCCTCTGTCAAGAGGGCTCGTTTCAAACCCTAGGATGGTTAAAAACAAATTGTGAAAAAATTAAGTTAATTGATATAGCAATTCAAATTTACTTAACCGTTTACACACCGAATTAATATCGCAATATAATTATAATTTTGTTTTTCCTATATTACAGCCTCAAATGTTTTAATTTTTGCATGCAAAGTTAAAAAATAACAAAGAAAATATTTCTGCAGTTTTTTATGGTTGTTTTCATTTTAGTGTTCGCATTTTGGAACATGATTATTGATTGACAACCTCTGAAAATATAACAATTTATTTTCCGCTGTTATGTTATTGTATATTATTCTTGCGTATTTTCTCGAATTGCAAAAGCACTTAGAGTCCTAGCGGTAAAATGTAAGCAATACAGAGAAAACGCTAAATGCAAATAATGTAGTTTTATACAAATTAATGAGTTTGCTTATTCCTTGTATCTGTGATAAATGCATAAACATAAATATTTTTTTTCAAAAGTTGAAATCAACCTTATATTTTATAGGAAAAATAAGGACATCCTTATTATGTAGGAAAATATATGTTTTGTATTAGAAATAATGCAATGTTCCCATTTGGGAACATTGAGGTTTAAACGGTTAAGAAATTCATCTTATTTGAGGCTCATTGCTAATTGAGTGATTCGTGTATTTTGAAAACAAATGTAAGTTATTATCATTAAAAATAAACTAACAGAGTCTTGTGTATTTTTAACGATGGTAATGTATAGAGTCTATAGTAAATTTACCGTATATTTTCTCTGCTGTTTATCAAAATTTCTGCAATTTGACATACGAACTTAAAATAATGGAGTAGCCGTAGTTTTTCTCTGTAATTTCACAGAAAAAAATTAAACACCTCAAATAACTTTTATGTTTCATATTAACACGATTTTTTTTTTCACTAAATGCAAATTCTGCCTACGACTCTTCTCAAATCATATTAAATCTTTCTTACTTTTCACTTTTAAAATAAAGTAACGATAATGTTTTAAAATGTTTCCATAATCAATTTAACACGCTCCATAAATTATAAAATATAATTAATATTTGTTTAAAAAGGGCAACAGCAAGCAATTAAAATTAAAAAGTTTATAAAAAATAGAAATTGAATATTGTATAACAAAATTCTTTGTTTTCTGGAACTTGTTCCTAAAACGCAGTGCCAAAAACAAATCCATTAAAAGTAATATATTAAAGTTGTTTTATTAATAGAATCTCTATCTTCTGTCTTAGATACAAATATTTATTTTGTCCAGATAATCAATATTCGGGATTACGAATGGTGTTTACAGGTAAAACCTTTCTGGGAAGTGTATTACATTAACATTTATTAATATTCATCAGTATAAATAAATGTCTTATTTTGTTGAGAATGTACCGAAATAAAAAACATTTACTTTAACGCAGGTATTGTAAACGTGTTGAATAGGTTTTTTTTTGTGATATAGAGGTAATAAAATGCAAAATTGTTATCAATTTGTAAATGTATTTAAATGCCATATTTTTTTCCGATATTAATGGCCGTAAGTTCCTTATCGTACATTCGTGCGCACGACACACTTATGTAATTTCCCATATCTAATATTTGAAACTAGAGTTTTCTATGCTTTGAAGTATCCGTTTTGTCAAGCTGATTTATTTATGCATTCATAAAAAAGAAAATATCAGACATGATGCTTAAAAATGAAATAAGAACTTTTAAATTCTAATAAATTTTACGAAAACAAAAAAAATGTATAAAGTAGTCACTTTTAAATAGGTATATTTATAAGTTTGTAAAGGTACACTTTTGTCATAAAGTATACATTTATTCTTAAAACTATACATATATTATACGTGTTTATCGACTTAATGGAAGTATGTAATTTGTTATCGCATTCCGAAAATTCAAGAAACTGTGTAAATGTAAAAAATTGTACGAATTTACCCAAAAAGGCAGTATTAATGTAAATTTATACATTTTGCATATGACACAAATGTCTGTGCATTTTGAACATTATAATATGTATGATAATATGTAACTTTATAATATGTAAATTGATAATATGTAAGACTATTATTGAGATACATGCTTAAGAAAAAACTAATGAACAGAAATTCTCATAGGAATTTTATACAGCTATATGTATAAGAACAGAACATTTACAAAGGTTTGTATGTAAGAATGTTAAACAGAAGTATGTGTACAAGCAGAGTACTGCACATATATATGTCCACTTGCGTGAAGGCAATATAGAGTGAAATTTGATAACTTGGCTTATGTAATAGAAACTG
Source organism: Maratus speculifer (assembly GCA_964019185.1). NCBI lineage: Eukaryota > Metazoa > Arthropoda > Arachnida > Araneae > Salticidae > Maratus > Maratus speculifer. The sequence goes on from OZ025292.1 coordinate 229,416,806, forward strand.
AGTGGTCAAAGTGCTGCTTTCGTAAGTTGCAGTTCCACATTTCGTATTTGAAAGGCAGCACACAACAAGCACTGGGAAATCTTTGATAAATTTAAAATAAGTTAAAATCTTAGTATGCAAAAATACATTGTAATTTAATTCTTGTTCTGATTTTTAATATAAATGTGTTTTTTACTTTAAAAACAGAGTAATATTATCATCGTATTGAATTCCCTTGTTAAAGCAGTACTATATGATACGTCTTTAAAATCATAAATTGTCACAATAGTCCAGTATCATTGCATCCACAAAGAAGTATAAAATATCTTTTGAAATGTTTAAAAAAAATAATTATATTGAATCTAATTATGATAATGTATACAAATTTAGTTAAAAAATACAAAAGTTAACACGTTAAAATAGAAATTACATACAATATTGTAATTTTAATTGAGAATGCGATTATTTAATTTTAATCACAAGTATATTTATAAAACAAAAATATGAGAAAAATAAATTGAACGCGTCCTGGTATCGAACCAGTGCTCAGTGGTCAACGAGCGAATGCTATACCAACTGAACTAAGATCAACCGTGCCATTTCTTTTAAAAGTAACTGCTTAAGTTGTGTCATAATATTATACCCTCCTCCGGGGATTAAACACCTATGCCAAGTTTTTGATGGGTGCTCCGGGTGGGTTACCTCCTCCCCCCCCCCCTCCCACTGTTTCTCAAGAACTAAGGAGCGTTGTATAAAATCCTTTGAATCTGAGGCTGAGGGGTCTCCCCCTATAATTTACATGAAAATAATCAAAATCATTGATTATCAAAGATGGTCTTATCCTTGGTTGAGTATAACTGTTCAGTTCTATCATTTGTGACAATCGTTTGATTTGTGTGAACATTTGTAATATCGTGCAAAACACTAAATCGTTGCTTATGTTTTTAATAATTCATGTGAAATGCTTCTATCATTGTTATTCAGTGAAAAGAAAAGAAAATAATCGGAAAATATGTACTTACATACTCATTTTTCTGTTTACTGATGCAAATTTTAACGAAGAATTTTTTCAAAATTTAAATAAAAATTTTTAATTACATTAAAACTGCGAAAACCGATTGGTTTTAGAGGATTCAGATGATTTCAGTGACTAAAGTCATTTTAATTATCTAGTTCGTTTAAAAAATGAATTTTTAAAAAAAGGTAAAAAAAAGAGTTATTTTTTGAATTTAGTCATTTATTACTAGCGCTAGATTTTAAAAAATGCAGTCAGGTATCACCAAGCATAGATTTTATTACACTTTGAAACTTGTATGCGTGTGCGTGTATAAGCTTGCATGCTTACCCAAAAAAGTAAATTTTCTTTTGTATTAGACTCTTTAAACAAAAGAGTGGATTTGGCTTCTCAGGAAAGAACTGCTATTTATTGGATCGTGAATTAGTCATTTTCTAAACATTTTAGTCATCTTAATTTAAATTGCTTCTTTAAACTATTTATCTTGATTAAAATTGTTAAAAAACAACTCATTTACTCGAGTTCTTGTTACTTTTTCGGCGAAGCAGATTTTAAAATCATGAGATAAGTGGATTTAAATTCAACTTGAGTTGTTTTATGGGTGGGACTTTACGAGAGTAGGTTTACCAGTTTACATGATGTCAATGTTACTGTCAGAAGGATCGAAGCGTCCTAATGTTATTCGTAGTTTTTATATTAGCTGTATAAATTAGAAAACTAAAAACTAAATAAAAGCTGTAAAAAAAAAGAAAAAATTGTTTTTTTTCTTTTCAGAGTATATGAAGTAAAACTTACTCAAAAATATGCAGAATTATTCATTTTTATTAGTTAGAAGTTCGAATAAGACATGTTTTCAATAACATAAAATAAAATTTAATATTTTCTTTATTTCTGTAAATTTATTTTTGAATTTTACATACAGCAAATATTTGCTAGATCTTGCAAATCTCGTAACATTTACATATTTCAATGAAGCATTTTTTTCTTAGTTTATAATAAAAAAAGTTTCGCATTTATTGCATTGCATTAATCTTTGTTTTTATGTCGTTGCGTCAAACAGATACTAAAAAGGCATTTTTTATAAATATATGTATATTTATAAAAATTGCCTATAATTTTATAAAAATTGGATTCTATATATATGTATATATATATATATATATATATCTTAAAATCACTTATAAATATGCATATTAAGAAAAGCTTCCAAACATTAAAGTCTGTCTATAATGCAAATTTTTCTGCTTCAAATTCTATTTTTAAAAGTGACTTTTAAAATTTGACTAAATTACCTTCATATTAATATAAGTCATAAATAAATCAACATGTATCAGTAAAAAGAAATGTATTACAAGGATTTGCATTTAGTAAATTGAAATATTAAATGTAAATCTCCGAATATTTCCGAAATTTGCTTAGACTCTTATTAAAGAAACATACATAAATAAAGAAATGTACACATTTTGTAGCCAATCAAACATCCATTAGGCAAATTCTTTTAGCTACTAGCAATATCATTCATGTATATTTTAGTTTTAAATGTGTTTTGTTAAATAAATATATCTGCAATATATTGATTTGATATTATACTATCGTATATTTGCACTAAACAATTAAAAAAATTTTGTGACTTGAGTACAATATGTTTTTAATTCTATGACATTATTAGAAATCTGGCAAAGACTTCTTAATAACGTGTTTCAAATAAGTTAACTACTGAATACGATTGTGTAAAATAATAATTTTACAGGCATTTTCGAACATTAACTGGTCATGATCTTCAAATATTATAAAAGTATCCTGGAATAAGGTATATTGCATCTGAAAGATACATTTTATTAAAATTTAAGAATTTACACCATTTTCTCCAAGCTGAAGGAGAATAACAGTTCAAACAGACATTCAGTTATCTACGGCCTAACTGAAAAAAAAAATTCTGTAAAGTTACTAAAACTGAGATTCCAAGAAATTTTTATGTAACAGCAAGAACACAAATTCATACACTAGATACCTGTTTTCACTGTAAACAATAAAAAAAAAGTCTTTAGTGTTACTAAGATACTGTATTTATTGAATATTGGAATACCCAAAACTTTATATGTAACTGCAACCTAGGTTACAGATTAAATTTTATTAAGATTATTGTAATTTTAGTACATTCAGGTTACAAACAGCTTAAACAAGTTGCAGATTTCTGTAGCTTTACAAAAATAAATTCTGTAGTCTTACACATTTTTTTGCATGCTGTATAGATAACATTTTAATAAACATGAATATTTCTGCAGGTTTGCAAATATATATATATATATATATATATATATATGTATATATACATAATAAGACTTTGTAGACATATAAATTTGGTAATAGCCAAAATGAAAATTATAATGATTATAATTATTATTAATGATAACAATATTTATAGAAATAAAAGATCAGTTTAATGTCACATATCTTGTGCTCATGCCACTGTTTGATTTTATTACGAACAAATAATTAAAAAAAATACCTTCACGGTAACTACACTAATTTTTTAAAAATATTTATCTACTTCCATACTATACCCTGAATTTATGCTTTCCTATACATCTTGTATATCTACGTCCATCTGTTCTTTTAACATGAATTTTATATAATTTCCTCTTATAGCATGAGTACAGTCTTCAAAATAACAAAACAAAAACTTCTTAATAATGCTGCTATAAATAATTGCAGAAAATAGATACGTCATTAAAATATGAAAACAGATACAATTTTACTTATAGTAAGAACCACTGCTAAATGTTATGCATAAATTTATCTCTGACAGTGTTTTACGAATTAAAAAATTTATTAAATACTATTTTCAAATAAAAATACAGTCATGTATATTTTATATTAATCAATTTCTCAATTAATTTTCAACAGTGAATTACGCTTGAAAATCTAGAAGATTTGATACATGAATTTTCACATCACTATACTAAGCGTAGAACCAACTTTAGTGAAAAATGTCCAATTTTCACTTTTTGAAGTTCCAAATGCATATAAACTTTATTTTTTTATTTATTTTACAAATATTACATTACATCCTTCCTTAGTAATCATAATAAATTTAAACAAATGTTTAGAGTATTGTTAGATAAAATTTGTGTTTTTACTTTCTGCTAATTTGATTTTCTTCAATGTATTTTTGTTTAATTTTACTACTCTATAGTTTGCTAGAATTGTTAAAAGAAGGACTTTATTAAGACGTCCTCAGAAAAATAGGACAACTAAACTTGTCGGAAATAACGAATCGCGTGTACATGTTTTGTGTCCAATCAGACCGAACAATTATTTGTTTGTGAAATGTGCAGCGTGATAGTTTTTGAAATGTGTGACTTTTCTGTGAGGTATGCTTATAACAGAACTATTAATAATCAAGGAAAAAAACATCTGTGGTGAAACACCAAGGGAAATGCTCCTTCTTACTGCAAAGTTAGTATATTACTCCAGCGCTAGGTGGCGGCACCATACAAGGCACATTGCATCGGAATGTTGTCGTCACAGGAATAAACAGAAATTAAAGAACTGCTGATATATGCAACTTTGCATTGTTTTCTGACTTTAAGACAATGTAGAATAGCCTTTTTTTTCTCTGTAATTAATATTTTAATATTGTACTTCCAAGCCTTAGTGCTGGAAGAATATAGTTATAGTAATTATCATGTACCATCACTGCTGTGGATATATATTCAAGAATCTTATAATATTAGTCTAGAATTAAATAAAGTGCAGTTTCATCCTACAACGATATATTGTGTGGATCAACATTGAGCATATCAATTAATGATTAATCTATCTAGTTTTTTACAGACGCAGATGTCAGTCAGAAGATGAAACAGTTCCCAGTTTGAAAGAAAACTTCAAAGGTAGGAAACCTTTTCTTCATTATTTATTCAGTTTTAAATTGATGGAGTGATAAATTACAAGTAGAACTCACTACTGAGCCTTCATTTTAAAAGATTATAGAGCCTGAAAAAGAGGATTAAAAATAAAAATAAATCACTCCATTTACGAAAAAAAAATATACATGAAAAAAAAATAAGTGGTGAACAAATGAATGAATAACAATATCTAATATTAATAATTCATGTCTTATGTATACATATTAATGAATATTGAAAGTACATATTTTATGTTTTTCATTTTATACTGAATATTGAATGAACATTTAAGTGCCATATAACGTCGAGCTATTTAAGATATAAACTAACAACAACAACAAAAAAAATTACTTTCATACGACGCATCATGACTACAAAAGAGATAACCGCCGTAGAAAAATTAAATGACCAAAATTATTCAATATGGTCATTTAAGATGGAAAATTTATTAATAAAAGACGACCTCTGGAAATATATAACCGACGATCCACCCGTTACACCAAACGAAACTTACACCAAAAACTCGGCTAAAGCCAAAGCGGTACTATGTCTCTGCATCGAAGATGCACAAATAGTCCATATCCGAAGTTTAAAAACGCCCAAAGAGATATGGACTAAACTAAAGAACCTCCACCAGCGTTCCAATTTAGCTTCAAAGCTATATCTGCTCAGGAAACTATATTCGCAGAGGCTGCAAGAAGGGGGGGACCTCAATAAGCACATAAATAACATCTTGAGTATAAGAGATGATTTGGCGGCCATTGACGAAGTCGTGAACGACTCACACATCGTGGCGTTGATGTTGTGCTCCCTTCCTAACTCTTACGCGCCGCTGATTACCGCTCTGGAAGCGAGAGAAAGTCAGCAGCTAGATATCGAAACTGTAAAAAACAAACTGTTAGATGAATTCTCTCATCGCAATGAAGACAAAAACTCGAATATACGTAGCCGAGAAACGGCATATAAATTAACAAATAAATTTAATAAAAGTAAAAAATATTGTGATCACTGTTGTCGCAGCAACCACTCAAGAGAAGATTGCTATTATTTAAAAAACAAACAGAGAAATATGCCCCAGAGGGGTGAATTCAACAGATTCAGACAATACAATAATAATAATAACAACCCGAAAACACACCCTAGAAACTCAGGGCAAATAAAAGGGGAATCCTCAAACTATTGTTTCAACAGCAACTCAAGGATAGAAGATGACCTGAAAGAGACGATCATTCCTCTCTTCCCAGAGGAAAATAATTATGAGAGCGAGTCAGCAGAGGTTAACCATACACAAACAAAAGACACACACAAATACATAGTTGACTCCGGTTGCACTAGACACGTCACCTCCACAAAAGAAAACTTTGCGACATTCACCGCTGGTAACTTCGGAAACATCACAATCGCTAACGGTAAAAGACTTATTTCACTAGGTATGGGGGACGTAAAGTTAAAAACAGACAAACAACACTACATTACTCTGAAAGATGTGCTGTACTGCCCAGAACTAAAGAGCAATTTATTGTCGGTTAAAAAGGCCACCGAAAATAACATAAAAGTGATTTTCGAAAAAGATGCATGCTTATTCGTCAAGGATAATAATATATTTATGACAGGAAAACTCAACGACAATCTTTATGAAATAAATCCCCAAGACGAATACGGATATTCATTAAGTACACAAACACACTGCAACAATACAAATTGCATATCGATTTGGCACAGGAGATTGGGACACAAAAATTTCGACGATATAAAATATATAGTTAATCACAACTTAGCAGAAGGTATAAAAATTAACAACTGCAAGCACGACACATATTGCACTAAATGTGTCGAAGGAAAACTCTCGGCAAAACCTTACCCCAAGGTCGCCTCAAATAGAAGCAGAGAAGTCGGTTCTCTGGCGCACTCCGATATATGCGGGCCTATGCAGACGGAAACTTTGGGGGGAAAGAAATATTTCATAACGTTCACAGATGACTGCAGCAGATTCACAAGGACATATCTGCTCGCGCATAAATCGGAAGCCCTTGTTAAACTAAAAGAATACGTAGCATTAGTAAAAAATAAATTCGGTAGACCAATAAGATCAATCAGATCTGACAACGCACAGGAATACATAAGCGATGATTTCGAAAACTACTTAGCCGAAAACGGAATAGAACGACAGCTAAGTGTTCCCTATTCTCCCCCCCAGAATGGCGTCTCTGAAAGAAAGAATAGAACAATAGTAGAAATGGCTAGAACCATGTTATCAGATGCAAAATTACCTAAACATTTTTGGGGGGAAGCAGTAATGACCGCTACGTATCTAATCAATCGATTGCCAACAAAAGCCAATGAAAACAACGCGACGCCCTACGAACTATGGAATAAAAGAAAACCGAACCTTTCAAACATTAAAACATTTGGATGTAAGGCATTTGCCTATGTCGACAAACCTAAGAGAGGGAAATTAGATGAAAAAGCAATCGAGGGAATCATGTTGGGCTACGATCCTAGAAGCAAGGGTTATCGGATCTACACGGGGCAAAATAAAATAATAATTTCTAGAACCGTGAAATTTATCGAAGAGGGCGTTATGAGCGAAGAAATTACTACTACTGAACAAAAACCAGACGATCAGAAAAGGACAGCGGATAGCGTGGAAATTGAGTTAGAAAATGACGATGAAAATTCAATTCAAGCCCCAGCGCAAAAACCGCCCGAGCCTAGAAGGTCGGAAAGACAAAATCGCGGAGTACCTCCTAATCGTTTCGGCATAAGCGCAAATCTTTGCCAAATTCAGGAACCGAAAACGTGGACGGATATACAAAACATTGAAGATGATGAAGTTAGGGACAAATGGTTAGAAGCAACAAATGAAGAGATAAATTCGCTGAAACAAAATAATACATGGAAATTAATTAAACCAATTCCGGGAAAACGAGTAATTGGATGCAAATGGACATTCAAAGCGAAAAGGGGAGCGAATGGATCCGTAGAACGGTATAAGGCTAGACTAGTTGCCAAGGGATACGCTCAAAAATACGGTTGTGACTTCGACGAAACGTACGCGCCAGTCGTGTCTCACACGACACTGCGAGCATTTCTGAACGCAGCAGTGTACAAAAATCTGAATGTTACTCACCTAGACGTCAAAACTGCCTTCCTACATGGCGACCTTGAGGAGGAGGTCTATATGTATCAGCCGGAAGGATACATAAAGAAAGGGGAAGAACATAAAGTGTGTAGTCTTAACAAAGCGATTTATGGCCTTAAGCAAGCGGCTAGGGCATGGAACCTAAAAATTAATAAATCACTTAGAAATCTAAATTTCGAAGAATGTGTATCTGACAAATGTCTGTACAAAAGGGTTAAAAACGGAAAGGTTGCATACATAATCGTTTACGTGGACGACATCCTAGTAGCAGGTGACAAACAGGACACCGACGAAATTTACACACAACTTTCAAAACAATACGAAATTAAAAATCTAGGAAAGGTAACACAATATCTAGGGATAAACATAAGACAATCGGAGAACGGAAACCTAGAATTAGATCAGGAACACAAAATCATACAGATCGCAGAAAAGTTCGATCTATTAAACGCGAAACCAACCTACACGCCGATGAGCACTAACTATTTCAGTTTAGACCCTAACGGAAAATTAATGGAAGACAACACAAAATACAGGCAGGCTGTGGGGGCGCTTTTATACATCGCGACCTTAACTAGACCTGATATAGCATCAGTTGTAAATATCCTGGGAAGAAGGAATGAATCGCCAAGAGAGGTCGATTGGGAGGCAATAGAAAAAGTAATCAGATACCTCCTAACCACAAAAAACCTTAAATTTGTAATAGATAGAACAGAACCCCCAGTATTAACTGCATATAGTGATGCAGATTGGGGGAACGACAGAATAGACAGAAAATCAACCACCGGAAATCTATTCAAACTAGGAAACAATGTCCTGGCATGGGCATCGAGAAAGCAAAGCTGTATAGCACTGTCTTCCACAGAAGCGGAGTACGTGGCTGCGTCAATCGCCAGTCAAGAAATCATATGGTTACTTGAGTTATTAAACGACCTAGAATTACGCCAGCAAACCCCCGTTACACTATATGAGGACAATTTATCCGCCATAAAACTTACCGAAAATGAGAAGGCACAGATAAAGACAAAGCACATACATGTGAAATACCACCACATACGCCACTTAAGTGAAACAGGCACCATTAAGCTAGTCTACTGTCCCACGAAAAGAATGCTAGCCGATATCCTCACCAAAGCCTTACCAAAAGCACACCTGGAGTATCTGCGTGAAAAACTACAAGTTAAGCAGTCCTCAGTTGGACACAAAAAGGAGGAGTGTCGGAAATAACGAATCGCGTGTGCATGTTTTGTGTCCAATCAGACCGAACAATTATTTGTTTGTGAAATGTGCAGCGTGATAGTTTTTGAAATGTGTGACTTTTCTGTGAGGTATGCTTATAACAGAACTATTAATAATCAAGGAAAAAAACATCTGTGGTGAAACACCAAGGGAAATGCTCCTTCTTACTGCAAAGTTAGTATATTACTCCAGCGCTAGGTGGCGGCACCATACAAGGCACATTGCATCGGAATGTTGTCGTCACAGGAATAAACAGAAATTAAAGAACTGCTGATATATGCAACTTTGCATTGTTTTCTGACTTTAAGACAATGTAGAATAGCCTTTTTTTTCTCTGTAATTAATATTTTAATATTGTACTTCCAAGCCTTAGTGCTGGAAGAATATAGTTATAGTAATTATCATGTACCATCACTGCTGTGGATATATATTCAAGAATCTTATAATATTAGTCTAGAATTAAATAAAGTGCAGTTTCATCCTACAACGATATATTGTGTGGATCAACATTGAGCATATCAATTAATGATTAATCTATCTAGTTTTTTACAGACGCAGATGTCAGTCAGAAGATGAAACAGTTCCCAGTTTGAAAGAAAACTTCAAAGGTAGGAAACCTTTTCTTCATTATTTATTCAGTTTTAAATTGATGGAGTGATAAATTACAAGTAGAACTCACTACTGAGCCTTCATTTTAAAAAAACTAATCTACGATAAATTCTCTGTAGTTAAAAAGAAAACTTTTTTTATTATATAACAAAATATAATATACATTTTTACAGCTTACTTTGTAGTATTTCATTTGTAATTTTTATTATTCGTTTTCTATTTGTTAATTCTTTATTTGTAATTGTTTGAGACATACGACTAGCTTCTACATATAAATAGTTTGCAACGAGTTCGACAATGTTGTTGCGTGGATATGAAGTTATAATTATATTGCATAGTGAAAATCTCTTTTTATTTAAAATTTTTGGGAAAGGGATGGTAGATTAGACCTCGAAGAATTTAGCCTTAACTATACGACAAAAATATAGCTTACTGAAATAAAAATATCAGAATAGAGGAATCGAAATAAATTCACATAAAAATGTTTCTAGAACGGTTTAAACTATTAATCCCTAGTCGAAAATGTCTGAAAAGGTGCTGTAACGAAAGCTTAACGAATTTGGTTAATAAAGCCCTTGGATGTATAGAGCAGTGTTAAGTTAAGGCACACTTCTCCGGGATGAAATTCTGTGGTTCCAGGGGAGGGCGACATTATGAGTTCCTGGGAAAAAAAACTCATTTTTTTACCATTAAAAATACGAAATCTCAAATTTCTCGGGGATGACAATTCATTACTACTTGGGAATATGTCCCAACGGATCACCCCGTAAATTCATCACTGGTACAGGGATCTTTATTTTCAACATTATTTTCTCAATAATGGCTTACCGCTTTACTTTCTTTTCCTCAGAGCTTGTTCTCCAAAAACTCTTGTCGATGAAGTTCCAAATCTAATAACAAAAAACTAGGGAAGCTATAAACTTGAAACTAAATTCATGCACAAAAATATTACATACACCATGGAAAACAAATTAAAAAATTTTCAAACCACTGTTTACATTAGCAAAAATGTCTTAGTATATTTCGTGAAAGCAAATTTTTCATTTGTATGAGTCATTGCGTTGAATCTATTAACAAAATTTACAAAACAAGCTGTAGAAAATTTCACAATTAAAGAAGCTTTCAGTTAATATCGGAAAAAAAAAAGGAAATCGATATTTTGAGCAATTTTGAGTTTTCTATGTCCATTTAAACTAAACAACGTTGTGCTATAAAGTATTTTTTCAAAATTTAACAAAATAAAATCTTAAATTAATTTATTTAAACTTTATTTAATAGAGTTCGCAAAAATCGCAATTTTGTATCGCTTTAGTGAAACAGATTTTTGTTCATTTTATAAGTGAAAACTACAAGAATATCTAAAAGTTAAATGAAAGGGATCTTTAATGAAATGTAATAACCAGTAAAGTTTTGGATATTTAAAATTAATCTTTAATTAATAAAAAAAACTTGCTTATATAAAATCTGCTTTTACTAAGAAAATTACAGAAAAATCGTAAAAAGTAATAAAGTAGAAAACAACGCATATTTTTCAACTGTGTGTCTCATACTTCTGCTTCGCGAAAAAAAAAATTCCAAGCACCTTCGTCGTTCCAAGCCCACTCTCACTCTGATTGGTTGTTGCTCTCGGCATTGTTTTCACGTAACTTGGCGATAACCATACTTGGCGAAAAATACTTCGCTCGGAAGTGAACGAGTAAACCTAAAACCTAACCTACTCATTCATATTCTTCCTTCATTCTTATCCTCCTGGTCTTGTACTCTTGTGTGTAAAAACTTTTAAAGAGTACAGCTTTCAGTAAGACACGTTCCATCCAATCCAATGCTGCAAGAGAAAACTTACTTTGCACTCGGTTCGGAAGGAAACCAAACTCCTCGACGGAAGCATCGATCGCTACGCCAAGTATGATTATCGCCAAGTTACATGAAAACAGTGTCGAGAGCAACAACCAATCAGAGTGCGAGCTTGGGCTTGGAACGACGAAAGTGCTTGGAAAAAAAAATTGCGCACCTTCTACTTCAATGGCTTTTTTGTGACTTTACACTGTAAAAAAAAACTCTGCAACGTTATGAAACATTTTCTTGGAAAGTGGGATTATAGAACTTTTTACGTAACTGCAACAGCAAAAGTTCGTGTAACAGATACAGATTTGCTCAGAAAAACAGGCTTACTGCAACCAGTCTTACTAATCTGTAAGGTTACTAAGATTGTTTTAGGAAACTAGGATGCCAAGAACTTTTTATGTAACCGCAGATTAGGTTGCAGATAAAATTTTACTAAGATTACTGTAAATTTTTTAGCCTGTTTTTGTAAAACTGCAGAAATCTGTAGCTTTACAAAGAATAATTTTGTTGATTTACACATTTTTCTGCAGAGTATACTGATAAAATTATAATAAAAATACAGATTTCTGTTAATTTACTTCTGTAGAGATACAGATTTTTTTACAGTGTACTTTTCCTCACAGTCCGGCCGCTGATAATCAAAGTCAGCACAGTGATAACTGCTAATGGCAGAACAGCTCGTGAATAAGGTATAAAAAGATTCTTCGAGGACTAATTACATATAATAACTGCTTATATTTATGAATTCCATTTACTAAAAATCGTTTATCGCGAAATCCTATATCAATCTACGCGAAATTTAAAAAGACAGTTACTCCAAATATAATTTTTAAAGTACAATTTTAGCCATTATAAAGTAAACGTCAGATGACGACGATGTACTTTTATATATTGCCTCCTTAAAATTTCAGTATTTAAAAGTACCTATAAACTTTTAAATTTCTACTTAAATATAATGTATTGCCTTCCAAAAATATTTAAAATTTAGAAAGAAAATTTTTAAAACAGCACACCCTTAGCATCCGGCCTTTACATTCTGATTGTTAAAACCGCGTTTAAATTACCGTTATATGTAATGAGCAATAGCGCTTAGCCGTTTTACTCATATGTTCACATAACATTTAATGATCGCGGAGTTTCAGTAAAATGACCTCTAATAGATTGGGAGGAAGCAGCACAGACAATCATCTCATCGCATTCACGGATGCGCATTGCTAAGTCATATATTGGTGGAAAGCGCCTAAAAACCGATTTTTGCGGTTGACTCATGCAGTAGCGCAGCCAGAATTCGGTTCTGTGGGGGGGGGGGGGTGAGTTTCTGATATAGTTGGTTGCCGGTTATTTGAATCGCCGGTTAATAGAATCACACCTAATTAGAATATTTACTGTATAATACTTAAACTCAAACAGCATCTGTATGTGTGGCAGGAAATCACCATTCTTCCATCATAATGTGTCTCAGAAAAGTTATTTAGTTCAAATAACCAATTTTTAATTAACTAATCCATGTAACATGCACTTTCACAGTTTTAAGTAGAATTTCCGCCATTTATTTAAATCTTTTTATGAAATGAAATCTCATTCAATAAAGCGGCGAATTATGAAATTAGCCAAAACGTTTAAATATTAAGTTTGGTTTTGATTCATATAAGCGGCAATTATAGCGATCTTTCTTAGCTCTGGGAGGGGTTTTAACACCAAAACCACCCTCTTGGCTGCGCCGCTGGACTCATAAGTTTATCATTATGTTTCCGTGCTCCCAATCATCCTTTATTCTATATTTTTGGTGCAGAAAAACACAATGGTAAACCTACAAGTCAACTGTTAAAATTCGATTTTTAAGTGTTTTCCTCCAAGATATGGCTCAGAAGATCGATTGCGTTTTGATATGCGAATCGAGATTTAACTAAACCTAGATTTTGATCCACGAACTGGATGAGGTGATTGTCTGTGCTGCCGCCTCCCGTTTTATAAACACTAAAAAACTGTGTTGAAAACAGCATATGAGAACAGCATTTTCGTAATGTAGATTGTATGAGATTATTCGTTCCCGAAACTTAAATAATACTTCAAATACTCTTTCATTCATTTGAAGCCAACAAAATGACATGATAGATGAAAAAAAAGTCCTTCCGGCAATGCCGGGAGGAAGAGGTAGCTTTCATATACTTATTTATTTATTTATTTATTTTAAATTAAATTACATTATTCAAATATACGAAGCTCAAATTAGTGGAACCCGATTTTATAAGATTGAATACTAGTTTTTGTGAAGACTGAATATTAATACAAAGTTTTAGAAATTAGTCATTTTTTATTCAACCTGGTTTTATTTTAAGCGATTTGGAGAGTCGCCAAATTTCACGATATCATGAAATGTATGCCATTTTAAAGCAACATGATGGATAAAAAAAAAACAATGAGTTTGGTCGAAATCTTAATTCATGTGCACATGCACACTCATATTGAAATCGATTAATGTATACGAGTGCTGTCGAGGGCAAATTCATTTTTTTAATGTCACCCACGTTAGAAATTCAAACTGCTATATCTCAGGCGTTTTTTAAGGTAGATACAAAGCAAAAAATACTCCGGAATTCATAATTAAGTTAAATACTTAAAAAACATTATTTTAATTTTAAATTTTTTGTTTGTACATCATTATAGATTTAAAAGATTTTTGACAAACTTAAATGGCTGCCATTTTGAAACAAGAGGACAGATGAAATTGGCCAATGAACGCGGTCAAGACATTGGTATGTAGTATGTGCACACGGAGTTATAACCAAATCAGTTTATAAATATGCGCATCGCGTGACAAATATCAGTCCGTTTCAAAATGTCAACCACACTGGAAATTGAAAGTGCTATAATTCAGCCATTTGTTCAAGATATAGATGAAACAAAAAATGCTCTGGAATCTTTGTATTAAGGTCCAACACACAAAAGAAAAATCTTTTTCAATTTCTTACTTTTTCGCACCTAATTTTAAAATTTAAAATTTCAAAAAAAATTTAATATTCCGCCATTTTGAAACCAGATGGCGGATGGAACTGGCCAACAACCCCGGTCCAGACATTGGTATGTACTATGTACGCACGAAGTTTCATCAAAATCGACGAAAATCAGATCATTTCAAAATGTGAGCAACATTAGAAATTAAAAGTGCTACGATTCAGCCATTTTTTAAGATACAGACGAAACAAGAAATGCTCTGGAATATTTTTATCAAGGTCAAACGCATAAGAGAAAAATCTTTTTCAATTTCTCACTTTCTTGTACCTATTTTTAAATTTTAATTAAAAAAATTTAAATGGCCGCCATTTAGAAACACGGTGGCGGATGGAACTGGGTAACGAACTCGATTCAAGCCTCAGTATATACTATGTACACCCCAAGTTACATCCAAATAGATTCATAAATACGCATGTTATTACGTGACAAAAATCAGATCATTTCAAAATGTCAGCCATAAGAAAAATTCTAAGTGCTATAACTGAATGATTTTTTAAGATACAGACAAAATAAAAAGTTTTCTAGAATCCTTGTTTTAAGTTCTAACACATAAAAGAAAAATATTTTTCAACTTTTAATTTTTTCGCACATAATTTCAAATTTAAAATTTTTAAAAAAAATTAAGATGTCCACTATTTTGAAACAAAATGGCTGATGATGATGGCCAACGAACTCGGTTGAGGCATTTGTATGTACTATGTGCATACCAAAATTCATTCAAATCGGTTCATAAGTACATTAGTTACAGCATGACAAAAATCAGATATACAGATATATATATATATATCTATATCTATCTATATATATATATATATGGTTATATATATATATAAATATGTCAACATTTGAAGGGAGGGTGGTTTTGGGGTCTGGGGATCATGATCGGTGAAAATATACCAAAATTTTCTGGAAGTGTTTTCCTCCGGACGGCTGCAATAGGTAGCTTTTCACTTTTTGTAATGAAAGCTACCTAAAATGCGATAACTCAGCCATTTTTTAAGATAAAGACGAAACAAAAAATGCTCTGGAATCTTTGTATCAAGGTCAAATGCATAAAAGAAAAATCTTTTTCATTTTCTCACTTTCTAAAATTTCTAAAATTTTTTAAATGGCCGCTATTTTCAAATAAGATGGCGGATGGAACTGAGTATCGAACTCGATTCAGGCCTCAGTATATACTATGTACACACCAAGTTACATTCAAATCGATTCATAAATACACGCGTTATCACGTGACTAAAATCAGATCGTTTCAAAATGTCAGCCATAAGAAAAATTCTAAGTACTATAACTGAATGTTTTTTTAAGATATGGTCAAAATAAAAAGTGTTCTGGAATCGTTGTTTTAAATTCTAACACGTAACAGAAAAATGTTTTTCAACTTTTCATTTTTTCGCATTTAATTTTAAATTTTAAATATTTTTAAAAAAATAAAATGGCTTCCATTTTGATACAAAATGGCGGATGATGCTGGCCAACAAACTCGGTCCAGACATTTGTATGTACTATGTACATACCAAGTTTCATTCATATAGGTTCATAAATACACGTGTTATCAAGTGACAAAAATCAGGTCGTTTCAAAATGTCAGCCATAAGAAAAATTCAAAGTGCTATAACTCAGTCATTTTTAAAGATATAGACAAAATAAAAAATGTTCTGGAATTGTTGTTTTTAGTTCTAACACGTAAAAGAAAAATACTTTTCAACTTTTAATTTTTTTGCATTGAATTTTAGATTTTTAAATTTTTTAAAAAATATTAAATGGCCGCCATTTTGAAACAAAATGGCGGATGATGCTGGCCAACGAACTCGGTCGTGAAATTTGTATGTACTATGTACATACCAAGTTTCATTCAAATCTGTTCATAAATACGTTAGTTATCGCATGACAAAAATCAGATATATATAAATAAAGTCCTTCCGGCAATGCCGGGAGGAAGAGGTAGCTTTCATATACTTATATATTTATTTATTTATTTTAAAGTAAGTTACATTGTTCAAAAATACTAAGCTCAAATTAGTGGAAATAATCTTATAAAATTACTGATTTTATAAGATTGAATACTAGTTTTTGTCAAGACTGAATATTAATAGGAATTTTTAGAAATTAGTCATCTTTTATTCAACCTGGTTTTATTTTAAACGATTTAGAGAGTCACCAAATTCCACGATATCATGAAGTGTATGCCATTTTAAAGCAACATGGTGGATTGTTCAGATCAGACCGTTTCAAAATGTCAGCCATAAGCAAAATTAAAAGTGCTATAACTCAATCATTTTTTAAGATATAGACAAAATAAAAAGTGTTCTGGAATCGTTGTTTTAAGTTTTAACACGTAAAAGAAAAATATTTTTCAACTTTTAATTTTTTCGCATTTAATTTTAAATTTTAAATTTTAAAAAAAATTTAAAATGCCTACCATTTTGAAACAAAATGATGGATGATGCTGGCCAACGAACTCGGTCGAGACATTTGTATGTACTATGTACATACCAAGTTTCATTGAAATCGGTTCATAAATACGCGTGTTATCACGTGACAAAAATCAGATCGTTTCAAAATGTCAGCCATAAGAAAAATTCAAAGTGCTACAACTCAATCATTTTGTAAGATATAGACAAAACAAAAAGTATTCTGGAATTATTGTTTTAAGTTCTAACACGTAAAAGAAAAATATTTTTCAAATTTTGATTTTTCGCATTTAATTTTAAATTTTAAATTTTTTAAAAAATTTAAAATGGCCGCCATTTTGAAACAAAATGGCAGATGATGCTGACCAACGAACTCGGTCGAGACATTTGTATGTACTATGTACATACCAAGTTTCATTTAAATCGGTTCATAAATACGTTTGTTATCGCATGACAAAAATCAGATATATATATATATATATATATATATGGTTATATATATATATATATATATATATATGTCAACATTTGAACGGAGGGTGGTTTTGGGGTCTGGGGGTCATGATCGGTGAAAATATACCAAAATTTTCTGGAAGTGCTTTCCTCCGGACGGCTGCAATAGGTAGCTTTTTACTTTTTGTAATGAAAGCTACCTAATATATATATGGTTATATATATATATATATATATATATATATGGTTATATATATATATATATATATATATGGTTATATATATATATATGTCAACATTTGAACGGAGGGTGGTTTTGGGGTCTGAGGGTCATGATCGGTGAAAATATACCAAAATTTTCTGGAAGTGCTTTCCTCCGGACGGCTGCAATAGGTAGCTTTTTACTTTTTGTAATGAAAGCTACCTAAAAGGAACTTATTGGAAATTATTACTTTAAGAGATTAATAATTTAGGTTAACAAATAGGCATCTCTAATTACAAATCACCTTAAAATAACAATTGAATTATCTCTAACCGAAATTCACACAATTAAACATTTACAGCATTTAGAATGGAAAATGCTATAAAATTCCACAAAATGTTTTATTGTAATGGATTTAAATTAAATAACTATGATTTTATTTCAATTTCTTGGCCAATGTCTTGAAAGTATTTTGCAAAATCAGATGAAAATAATACATATTTTATGAGGAAATCAGCATAGATGTTACCATTTATTGGATTATTTTTAAAGCACATAACATTCAGCTATTAAGAAATTAAGTGAAAATGAAAAAAAATCAAACAGTTTAATTTTTATAAAAAAGAATAAACGTCGACATTTATGGATCGAGATAGTATAATGGATGTAGGTTCTTTTGTTCTAAGTGCAAATATAAATTGAGCTGATGAATCCTTCAAATTCGCGTGGCGAATTACACTTTCTAGTTTAACACTGTAAATGAGAAAAAAAAAATCGATTACTTTACAGATGTACAGTTACGGGAATTTTACGGTATGTTTCCTGAAGTACCGAACTGTACTGCGCTGTTTACTGTTCCGAAAAGAAATAAACCTACAGAAATATAGGTAAAGCTGCTTTGCAAAAAATTACGAAAATTATAGTAAACTTACGAAATTTTTATTTGTAAACCCAGTTGAAATTACATAAAAAGTTTTAGGCACCCTATTTTCCAAAAAAAGTGTTAGTAATGTTAGGGTTATTTTGATTTAGACTGCAATTGTGTATCTGTTACATGGAGTTTTGTTTTTGCGTTTATGCAAAAAGTGCTAGGCACATTAACTTTCTAGAAAAACTTTAATAATTTTACTTTTTTTTAACTATTTGGAAAATAGTTGTTGTTATTGGTAGAGAATTGAGAAATCTGAAGTATATCTGAACCTTTTTATCGGTTGAATTCCGCAACTTATTTTATTTTATTCGTTTCCTGATTGGTTCTAGTTTAAAGTCCATAAATGGAAAACTTCTGTTTTTTATTTTATGCGTTTTCTGCTCGGTCCTAGTTTAATGTCCTAAAATGGATTACTTCTATTGCCACAATGACAAAAGAGTAATAAAAACCTTTTTAAAAATTGATAATTTAAAAACAAATTAAACAAATTATCATAGAGATTTCAAATAAGTTTCATTAAAAAGTGCATTTTTTTCTCTACACGACGGTATAAAAAATTAAAATATGCGATGTTTAGAAGATTAAATATTTCTAGTTCCAAAAATTGTAAGACTGAAATTTCATTTAAAATTTGTTTGTGATGGCTCCAGAAATATTAATTTTTAATCCATGTCGTACGTAATTTGAGGCATTTAGATGTCAGTCTGAATGATTCAATCAAATAAAAATGCACATTTTAAAAAGTTAAAATTGTCTATCTATAAAATACTGTTTTTTAAATCATTGGTCTAGGACTATTAATGTTTAATGCACGGAGTACGCAATATAGGACTCTTTATGATCATCCTAAAAATTATGTTTATTTTTATTATTAATTTAAATATAGATTTTTTTATAAATCTTTACAATTTCAGTCTTTGAAAATATCATTTTTCAAATAAGCGTTTCAATTTGTTAAATTACAATATTTTTTTTTTACTGTGTACTGGTGGAAACAATCAGAAACAACGAATTAGAAAAGTTTGTTTGACACCAAATACATTTCTGCACTAGCTTATATATATTTTTTTAGGTTCCTATTATACTTTTGTAGTAATAAACAAAAAAGAGCGTCGAGTTTACCTAAATATTTAACAAAAAGGAAACAATACTCTTTTCAGACTAAAATATAAAAAAAGAAATCAATTTATGAAAATTAATTTAGTTGAAAATGAGTGATCTTACAAATTTGATTTTAAGTTTCTTTGTACGGATTATCGAAATAAAATAAAAAATAAATAAATATCAATCACGAATGCCATCATGTATCAAAACTCTATTTTTATTTAATGTCAAAATATTTTAATTTAAATTTTTATTGATAAAAAACTTGATTCAGTATTACTAAAAAATTTATTTTTATTTATGGATAAAACGAAATATTTAAAACCAAGATTATAAAATAATTAAAACTCACTATAAGATTAATTAAAAGTATATCTAATTAATCGAAAAACAGTCTAATTAGTGAAAAAAATAAGTCTTTGGTTTTCACGCATTTAATCCTTCATTAACTCGAATCCAATTTTTAATTATCTATCTATATTGACCAACTTATAAAAATAATTCCTTTTAAGAGACATTGTTACCATTTTGCATAACTTATAAAAATAAATTTAGAATAAATGTGTGTAACCGATATACCACTGTCTTTATTATTTTTTTTTAAGTGTGTTAATCTTTCGGATGTATAATATTTAAGAAAACTTTTCGATTTTTTTTTTCTAGAGCTTAAACAATTAATTGCCAAGCATTAATATTTAAATTAAAAAAAATCCAATAAAAGATTTAATATTGTTACATTATGACATTTTTTTTATCATATATTATGATATATTTTCTCTTTGATTTAAAATGGATTATGTGTTTAAAAGTAAGATTTTAGATAGACAATTTTTAGTAAAATTTATAGAAAAACAATAGATAGTTTTTAGTATAACTTAAAGAAAAACAATCACTTTTGATGATAATAATTTTTAATCGGTATTTTTACACAAATTCTGAAGATCAAATATACTCACGTTCAAAATTATGGTCTTAAACAAAAAAATTGTAAAAATTGGTGGACTATTAACTGTGTTGCCACGAAATTTGGCACAAAGGTATATTGC
The DNA here is from genome assembly GCA_964019185.1 of Maratus speculifer. Lineage (NCBI taxonomy): Eukaryota > Metazoa > Arthropoda > Arachnida > Araneae > Salticidae > Maratus > Maratus speculifer. The sequence continues at coordinate 229,437,708 of OZ025292.1, forward strand.
AGTGGGGGAAAGAATATAGTGACAGAACAATATGGAAAATATTTTAATTGGGAATTAAAATACAGGGTATATCAAAAGTGTTAAATCATTAATCAGAGTTAAAACATTTATTTCGGAAAAAGTCTTTTTAACATGGAGTGGGATCACAATGCACTGCTATACAAGCTTCACAAATAACTGTTTATAAGTGTGTGAATAAATATTTTGTAAACAAAGCCTGATCTTCCAAAAGTGTGACATTTAATTCCTAACGGGTATTGGGAAGAGGGTTATCCTATGCAATGGTTCTTTTTAAACTCTCCCAAACATTAAAAATTTTGTCCTAGTTTAAACCAAATTTTGGAGTTCAATAGCAGTCATTAAAAAATGGGGATCCAACTATTGGAACTATGCTTCAACAGCAGCTCTAAATATTTGTTCAAGATTTTATTATCTTATACCGGCAGCTATTGAGCACCGAAATATGGTTCAAACTTGTACAAGATTTTTAAGAGAGTAGGAATGAAGTATGGAGACTTAAAGGACCAATTTATACGGTGAATATCCTCTTCTTTAAGACAATCATCAACAATTTGAGCTCTGTGCGGTTTCGCACGCATAAACACGAAGTCTTCGGAAGAACCTGCCATAGGCTTCAAAGACCTCATCTCTATAGCGATTTGTGTTGACTGTATCCGCATCGAAGACACACAGTGATTTACAATTGGCCAACATTATGCCACCCTAGGCAAGGATTACTTTGTTTCAATCCGTCGATCATTTGTATAGAAGGGATACTAGTGAATATACAAGATTTTCTCTTCAGATGGAGATTTAAGAAAAATGACTCAGCGTGGTGAATCTCGACTCATAACTGAAAAGAATACGTCCCAATTCTCGTGTCCAATACTTATGGCTTCGGCTCGACAATAACCGAACTCTCCAGTTTGCGTTATTGAAAAGAACACATAGGATTGGGCACCGGGCGTTAGGGATGAGGTCCTTGAAACCCATGTTATATTGTTCCGGGATGCTGTAGGCCCGGACTTCATGTTTAGGAATGATGACGCAAAGCCACACAGCTCTCACATTGTTGATGATTTTCTCGAAGAAGAGGATACATCTTATAAATTAGCCCTCGAAGTCTCCGGAATCAATCTTATTGAACATGTTTGGGACAGTCATGGAAAAGCCGTTGTATAGTGTAATTGCCTCCCAGGACTCAGCTTGACTTAAAAGCCTTACTTTTGGAAGAATAGCTTTGTTGCCAGAAATATTTAGTGAAACTTGTATCAGAGCTTGAGCAGTGCAAGATGGTCATACTCCATACTAGACAGACTTTTACCAAGGTAAATTCTTTATCTCTGACTCATGATTTAAGACTTTTCGATATTCTCTGCATCTTAATTCTGGATTAAATTATTTTCCATATTGTTTTGTTGCTATATTATTTCTCTCATTGTAATATACCTCTGTGCCAAATTTTGTGGCAAGAAATTCCATAGACATTTAAAGTTAAATGCCTTTCAAGAAATGTACAGTCTGAAGGAATTAATATATATCTAAAAAAGTACCCAGTTAAATTGATGGTATTAAGCTCAGAGGCTATTCACCCTAACTGTTTGTTATAATCTTATTTCCAAGAGTATTGCCTCTTAAAGAGTATATAGGTATACCAAATTTTAAGCAAATTTGATAATTCTAAATAAAAGCCCATCTATCTAAATTAAAGGTGACGAGGGTTGCCCCCCTACCCCCCAATTTATTCTTAGCCTATGATGCTCCAAATCTAATCAGGAAAGGACCTTATCAGAATAAACCTGCATATCAAATTTGAAGCAACTTTGCCATTTCTACATGAAAAGCCCATTTATCTAAATCACGTATTTGCAATACGCCGTTCCACTCTTGTTAAAAGTTGAATCTATAAAACTAAACAGGGGAGCATTTTCAGAGTGAACCTATATCCAAGCTTTAAAGCAAATCGAATATTTCTATCTGAGTTATAGAATTACGTACATACGTACGTATTACAAACAGAACCTGCGGATACATTAGCTATGAGGATCCCATAGCCTATTAGTTAAAAAACCCTTTACATTTAATAAAGCTTTGTTGCCTTTTTGCTATATTTTTATTTTCTAAATTAAAATCAGAAAAATAAAATTTACTATAAACTAGAAAATTCGTGGATATTACGCACTTAATATGCAATCATAATAAAATTTAAATTTTAGAACTTATAAATAAGAATTCACATATCGCTATTTATTACGTGAATTTCACATGTGAAAATAGGACATAATATGCTCAAAATTATTATATTGATATGAAACTTTCTTAGTTTTTCTCAGATTTTTTTTTAAATATGGCAAGAAACAGAAAAAACTATTCTCTAAAATGCGTCAATTATTTTAAAAATAGAAAAATAAACATTTCAAGCAATCTTAAAAATCAAATAAATAAATAAATATTAATCTTAACCATTTTATTTTCTTTTTCAGCGAAAACTCACCTTTTCAAACTATTATTCCTATTCCATGTATAACTAAATAATACTGCAAAGCATAAAAATACCTTTTGCTTTTTAAATATAATTCTTGTTAGAAATTGAGCAAAAATTTGGTTTCATTTTCGGCCCAAAATCTAAGTTTTTCAGAACATTATAGAAAATGATAATTCAAAAATTACTTGATAGAAAATATTGAAATTGAGAATTCGCATAAAGCAAGACATAACAAATATAAATTTGTAAAACAATGCTAAGTTGCAATTCACGTTTTGATAGAATATTAAATTATAAATCATAATTCACATTATAAAATTTAGAAAAATATAAATTAAATGTATTTATTTTCAAGTTTATAGAATTATAACTATGTACAAAATTACAATATAAGGATTACAACTTATAGCATGAGATATTAATAAAAAAATTAAATGTAGAGTAACATTAGAAGCTCTGAATTTTTAATGATTATAATTAAAACACATAGTATTAAAATGACTAAAAATTTGGTTTCTGTTCGTAGTTTGAACCGAAGATTCAAAATGCATTTGAAAATTGAGTGTTGACATTCAAATAATAAAAAAATGGCCCTGTTATTGTTTTGTAGGCGACACACCTAAGCAGATTTTATATAAATCATTTAAAAATAGGCTTTATTTCCAATCGATAGTTACAGTAATTTTCATCCATTGTAATTAGTTGTTAAGATAGTAGAGGGTGTTTACTTTTTTCCCCAGGATTGCACATAACTGAAAAGTCTCCAAATTTCTGATAAGGAATCCATAAACTTATTTTTGTTTTCATCTTCATAAAAAATATTATTATAAAAAAAAAGTTTATTTTAAAATAACAAAAACAAAGGAAATGTAACAAATATTATTTTTTTAAATGATGATCTATAATTCTACATATTTTTTAAGAATCAATATTGAGTTAAACATTTATAGTTATTTTTTAACCCTTTCAGAGCGAATATTTCTTCAATTTTTAGAAAAAATTACTTTTACGTTAATAACATTAACACTAGATATTCAAATAGACTAATTAGAGTTTAACGAGTATATTATTGTCTGAAACATAACGAATTCTGTTGTTTTGCGAATTATTCAATTATTATTCATAAAACAATAAGATAAAGAAGAGAGTTTGGGGAAATATTTAGAGAATATTATGTTACAACAAGGTTTAATTGATATTACAAGTTTCTAATACTTTTTTCGCTTTATTGCTGATGATTCTTTCAGGAAAGTACCCTGTATTTTAAATTTAAAGAGTGTACATACGTGTTTAAAATGAAAGAATCATGAAGGATGCAAAGAGAACTTAGCAAACATTCATTATTTTTATTATTACTAAATGCCTAAACGTTAAGGAAAACATATAATAAATGCATGGATACAAACTATCCCTACTAAATTTAAACTGTAACTAAAGTATTTGTTAAAACAAAATAATACACATTTAACGGACATGTACTATTAATAGTACATCACATCCGAAAGTGTTAATATACAGTGCGCAGCGAAAGTTTAGACACTGGTGTTTTTTAACCTTTAAATAAAAAATACGAACACTTGAGTTTTACAAATGGCTATACTCATTTTTAAATATATTTTATGATAAAAACAATGCTTATAATTTAAGATAATATTTAATTTTACTTAAAAAAGTTTAAAAAAAACTGCAAAAGTTTAGACACTTTTTCGATTTTTTGCCTACTGTTCATGAAAAAATTTAAATTTCTAAGTTATGATGTCATATGTCTAAAGTATTTAAGTATACCTCGATCTAGCATCAGTTAGTGAAGATGCTGCGAGCTAAAAATGTTTAGTTAGATGAGGTAATTGAAGTAGGAAGGTTGAAATGGAAAGAGAAGACTGTTGTAGAAATTTCAGCAGCATTGAATCGTCCAAAGTGGTCTGTCTATGAAGTATAGTCTAAGGATGACTCCTTCAAAACAAAACATAAATACGGAAGACCTTGTGAGACCAGAAAATGAGGTGACAAAAGGATCCGTAAACTGACATTTTCACAAGTGATGATTGCTAATCACATTAAAAGTAAGTCAGGACTTTCTGTGTCACCGGCCATGATTAGTAGATGAAAAAAAGAAACAAGTAAATCAAATTACATGAAAATGATAAAACAAACAGCTTTAAAATCTCGTGAGAAATTGGCGAGAATGCAATGAACTTGCAAACATACATCATATGGACCCATATGGTATACTATGATAGTCAGTAACGAAAAAAAAAGTAAACTTTTAATGGCCCAAATGGGTGGGCATACTTTTGGCACGACTTGTGTAAAGAGCCTGGGACTTTCTTAAGTCGACAACAAGGAGGTGACTTTTTAATGATTTGGTCCTCATTTTGCTTTAATGCTCGAGTATCTCTGGAGTTATTCAATGGTTGCCAAACAACACAAGACTACGTATATACGATGGAGATTAATTTTTAGTCATTTGGAGAATTTTTAACTGGTAAAAAATATGGATTTTAGAAAGATAATGCGTCTATTCATATTGCATACAAAAGAAGAACTTCGTTTAACTCTGAAAATACTACTGATCTCAACTTGCCGGCGTGTAGCTCTGATCTGGGCCCAATAGAGAACCTTTGTAACATCATATGTCGTAAGATTTATGCAAATTTTTGTTATACATTTCTGTTAATGAGGTTTGAGCTGCTGTTGAACATGTTTGGTACAAAATAGACCCCCATGTGACGCAGTATTTAGTTTCTTCGATGAAAAGTCACATTCTTGCACTAAATGCAAACAATGTGGGTGCAGCTCTGTTTTTATTTGTAGTTATTTTTCTGTAAATATACAAATTGTCTATACTTTTGCCACAACGTTAATTTCGTTTTTTTTTTCATTAGATGTTTTCTAAAAGGTAAAATTCAAAATTTATTGTTTGTGACTACTATCTTTCAGCTTAAAAACTCAATTCCCTATTTTATGAAGCGGTATTATTTCAATTAATAACAACTTTATTTCAAAGAAATTCATTCTTTCTAGAAAATAATATAAAACATAATAAAGATGTAATAAAATTAAAATAGATTTTGCTATAAAATATATATGCAAAAACAAATCAAAATTATTTAATCTTACGTATTTTGAATTATCAAATAAAATTAATATATCATTCTTAAAAAAAACCTTGAATTTTTTATTGCTAATTTTTATTTTTAATATTTTACGTTATTAGAATTAGAATTACATAATTATTTAAACTAATATGCGCACGCTTTGTCTTTTCTTACTAAAGAGAAAAAAAATACCCACATCTAAAGGAACATGCCGCTTCTTTGAGGAATTTTCTGAACAAAGTATCAGTCTTTCAAAAGTAATATTTGTAATTAAAATTAAATACTTATAATGCGTTTATTTAAACATAACATAATTCTTTTTTATTTATTTAATTTATTGCACGCTTATTCCATTGATTTTTTTCTTAACCATCAAAATCTTTTTTCGTAAAAAAAGTACTTAGAAAGGTTTAAAATTTTCCAGTGATTTATATTTTTAATTGGTATCGAAAAAAAAATAATTTTGTTACTGACTCAGCTATTTCTACAATTCCCTAAAAAATGTTTCTCTCAAGCTTCAGGAAATTAAAAGAAGGGGTTTTTTAATAACTGTTTAGTGCTATTCTTGGACTCTTTTTTTTTAAAAAATTAACTTAGTTTTTGTATGTAAAGAAAAAATTTTTTATCGATTTTTCACTCACTTCCTAGTATACTAGAATTATAAACATATGCGCAGGTCTATTTTAAAGACATTAGAATATTCCAGCTTTTTTTTATATTATTATTTATTATCTATAAATTAATAAATTATTTTTTGTACGTAAGGAATGAATAGTGTAATCGATTTTTCTATCACTTTCTTATATACTGAAATTCTAAAAAATATATGTTCGTTAATTAATTTTTCATTCACTTCCAGACATGCTAGAATTTTGAATACTATGTATACAGGTGTACTTTGTTGACATTACAATATTTTGATATTTCTAAAGATTAATTTTAAATTAATAAATTAATTTTTTTGTACTTAAAGAAGGAATTTTGTAAATTATTATTCTGTCACTTTCTCTATTGTTAAAATTATAAATATTGTGTATACAAGTGTACTTTGATAAAATTGTAAAATTTTGATATTTTTAATTTTATGTCAAATATAAACGCAGAAACAAATCAAACTTATTTAATATCACTTATTTTGTGTTATCAGATTAAATTTATATATTTTTGTTAAAAAAATCTCTTTAGTAATTTTATTATTAATACTTTATATTATTAGATTTAGAGTTGCATAATTATTTAAATTAATCTGCAAACGCTTTCAGTTTGTCTTTTCTTAGTAAAAAAAAAAAAAAATAAAATAAATAAATAAAATAAAAATAAAAGACCCACATCTCAAGAAATCTGCCGCTTTTTTGAGAAGTTTTCTTCACAAAATATCAGTCTTTCAAAAGTAATATTTATAATTAAAGTTAAATACTTGTAATGCGTTTAATTAAACAGAGCATAATTCTTTTTATTTATTTAATTTATAGCACGCATATTTCGTTCCCTCCTTTTTTTTTCTTAACCATCAAAATCTTCTTCCATGAAAAAAAGTACTTAGAAAGGTTTAAAATTTTCCAGTGATTTATATTTTTAATTGGTATCGAAAAAAAAATAATTTTCTTACTGACTTAGCTGTTTTTACAATTCCCTAAAAAAGGTTTCTCTCAACCTTCAAGAAATTAAAAGAGGTTTTTTTTTCTAATAACTGTTTAGTGCTATTTTCGGACTCTTTTATTTAATTTAACTTTGTATTTGCACGTAACGAAGGAATATTTTAATTGATTTTTCACTCACTTTCTGGTATGCTAAAGGTATAAACATATACAGAGGCGTACTTTGATGATATTACAATATTCCAATATTTTTTAAAGAATAGTTAAAAATTAATAAACTATTTTTCTTTACTATCTAATCTGTTTTTTTTTTTTTAAATCTTAATAATAAACAAAAAATTAATTAAAAAAATAAGAATAAAAATTAAATCATAGTATTTCAAATTACATTTGCAGATTATAAAATATAAAATAATAATTTAGTATAAAAATAACAATAACAAAAAAGGAAAAAAATATTTTAAAAAATGAAATTAACAAAAAGCAACTATATTTAAAAGAAAATGTTCGTTTCAGAAAACAGTATATAACATATTAAAGATATAATAAAAATCAATATAAATTTTGCTATCAAATATAAATGCAAAAACAAATCAAAATTATTTAATCGTATAAATTTTGAATTATCAGATAAAATTAGTATATCATTGCTATAAAAGGAAAAAAAATCTTAGCTAATTTTATCATCCTTAATATTTTACATTATTAGAATCAGAGTTACATAATTATTTAAATTAATATGCGAACGCTTTGAGTTTGTCTTTGCTTAGTAAAGGGAAAAATACCCACATCTCAAGAAATTTTCCGCTTCTTTTATTAATTTTCTGCACGAAGTATCAGACTTTCAAAATTAATATTTATAATTAAAGTGAAATACCCTTAATGCGTTTAATTAAACAGAACATAATTTTTTTATTTATTTAATTTATTGCACGCATATTATATTCACCTGTTTTTTCTTAACCATCAAAATCTTCTTTCATGGAAAAAAGTACTTAGAAAGGTTTAAAAATTTCCAGTGATTAATATTTTTAATTGGTATAGAAAAAAAATAATTTTCTTACTGAGTCAGCTGTTTTTACAATTATCTAAAAATGTTCCTCTCAACCTTCAGGAAATTAAAAGAAGGTTTTTTCTAATAACTGCTTAGTGCTATTTTCGCACTCTTTTATTTAATTTAACTTAGTTTTTATACATAAAGAAGGAATATTTTAATCGATTTTACCCTTTCTTCCTGGTATGCTAGAATTATAAATATATACCCAGGTGTACTTTGAAAATATTACAATATTCCAGTATTTTTTAAGTTTAAGTACAAATTGATAAATTATTTTTTGTATGTAAAGAATGAATATTGTAATGGATTTTTCACTCGCATGCTGACATATTAAAATTAGAAATATTATATACACAGGTCTACTTTGATGACATAATAATATTTCAATACTTTTGAAGCTTAATTACAGATTATTTGTGCATATATTATTGTGTTGATTGTGTATATCCTATTTTTTGTGCGTAAAGAAGGTATTTTGTAATTGAATATTGTCTTATTTTCCGATATGACAAAGTTACAAATATTATGTACGCAGATGTCCTTTGATGACATTACAATATTTTAATACTTTTAAAACTTAATTACAGATTAAGAAATTGTTTTTGTACGTAAAAACGTATTTTGTAATTGATTTTTACCCACTTCCTGGTATGTTAGAATTACAAATTTGCATATATAGGTGTACTTTGGTGACATTTCTATATTCCAGTATTTTTATAGACTAATTATAAATTAATAAATTATTTATAAATTAATGAATTATTCTTCATAAAGAGGAAAGTTTTTAATCGATTTTTCACTCACTTGCTGAAATGCTAAAATGATAATATTTACTTGAATTTTCTCTGCTAATTTTCTCTTTAATATTTTAGATTATTATAATTAGATTTGCATGTGTATTTAAATTAGTATGTGAACGCATTCAGTTTGTCTTTTCTTAGCAAAGGGGAAAAATACCCTCAGCTCAAGAAATCTCCCGCTTCTTTGAGGAATTTTCTTCACAACGTATCAGTCTTTCAAAAGTAATATTTGCAATTAAAGTGAAGTATTTGTAACGCGTTTAATAAAACAGAACATAATTCTTTTCATTTATTTAATTTATAGCAAGCATATTCCGTTCCCTCTCTTTTTTCTTAACCATCAAAATTTTCTTTCATGAAAAAAAGGTACTTTGAAAGGTTTAAAAATTTCCAGTGATTAATATTTTTAATTGGTATAGAAAAAAACTAATTTTGTTACTGATTCAGCTATTTTTACAATTTCCTAAAAAATGTTTCTCTCAAGCTTCAGGAAATTAAAAGTGAGTTTTTCTTACTGTTTAGTGCTATTTTTGAATTCTTTTATATAATTTAACTTAGTTTTTGTACGTAAAGAAGGAAAATTGTTATCGATTTTTCACTCACTTCCTGGTAATAATATGAAATGTTAATTGTACTTGATAAGTCATTGACTAAGGAGTGAGAATTTTTAATGAAGTGTTAAGCTCCTCAAAAATTAAGATCATTAAAAATCCTAACTCCCTAGTCAATAACTTATCAAGTACACCTTATTTTCCTAGCATTTGTAGGTCTTTAATTTAATGTTTTTCCCCCTTGGTTTTGTTTTATTCGTTCTCCGGTAAATGTCTGTACATATCTACCCAGTTTTTCATGCTGCTTTCTTCTCATTCGTTGCTTTTTTGCCGTGTTCCATCGTGTAAAGATATATTTGGATGCGCTTCTCTGCATCTTTGCTCAGCTTTGCTTCTTCTAATACGCTGAGTCTTGCACTGATGAAGAATCTCGATTGGTGATTCGAAACAGTTGTTTGCTACATTTTTATGCAATATTTGTTCATTTCTAATCGTTGTTTTTCTATTCTTAACAAAATCTCATTAAGGTATTTCATTGTCAGTCGGTTGCTGGTGATAAATCGACAAATATTCTTTATGTTTATGATTGTATATGCCATTTATTTTTCTACATCTTTATTGCTTTTTAAGATATTTTCTTTTTACACACACTTATTAATTTAACTTTTTCAATGTACGGAATTTTACGATTTTTTTCAAGGGCTTTATGATATAAGGTCAATGTGCGTAAATGAGACCCATTTTCCTACAGTTTTGTCGCCTTTACTGTGGAAATGGTATTTTATTAAACAAATATATATTTTATTCAGCAGGAAATCATTGAATACCTTGCTTTTAATTCAAAACTAACTTATTTTACATAAATTGAATCTGTAGAAGAAGTTTATATACCACTGTCGCATTTAGGTTATTTTTGTCGCATTTATACCTTGAATTAAAATCTTGCATTAAAACTTAAATGAGACGCCCTAAATTCTAAATGTAACAACGCGTTTTATACACGAAAATTCATTTAAAAGTTTTCATTTAACCATTCAATGTTGTGCCAGAAATTTCCACATAACGATTGTGAACCATCTGTGAGACCGTTCGATCAAGTTATATAATTAAAAGTTGCGATTAGTTCATAGAATATATTTATGTACTAAACTTTTGATGTAGGATTAATTTTAATTAAATCCAATGTGTTCAAATTTTTAATAGTGATCCATAGGTTTCCAAAAGAGTATTCTAATATTTAAAGATTGATTTAATGAATACTATTTATACCAGAACATTTGTATAGTTTCAAAACTATTGTCTTTTTTCTCAATTTATAAATGTAATTGTAGTTAAATTGGAAATTAGAAGTTAAACTTGAAAACTGATAAAAAAAATAATAATAACACGATCAATGAGATCTCTAATGGTGGTTAGAGGTTGATTTCGTTGGCAATACAGTGATATCTAATGAAATATAATCTCATGGATGATATATAAAACTTGATAAGAGATCTAATATCGATACTTATTTTTTTATCAAAAACCATATTTGGCTAATACAAATTATTTAAACACGATTTAAAAATCCCGACATTTTAAATTTTGGCTAATTTTATCATGCGGGCCATTTTCAAATTTCGCTTACATATGCTGTGCAAGAGAAAAAGAAGAAAACTCACACATAAATTAATATTTAAAGTTTGATTTGAGCTACGCATTAGCTAAAGAAGACCACACTGAATATTTTTAACAAGAAAAATTTAAAAAATCAATAAAACTTTTGGAGATATAAATCTTTAAAATTGTTATTGTAAGCAAAAATTCCTGTCCCATGCCAAGTTTTATGTAATAAACTGTTATTTTCTAAAATCTAATTTAACTTTTTAAAATTAAAAGGTTTAATTATTTTAAATATAAACTGTTAGTGTTCTATATTAATGAAAAAAAAATATTACAAAAGTTATTTTCTTTAAGAAATTAACAGAATTTTTTTGTCTTTCACTATGCGTCAAGTCCGTTACCTTGTGATTATTTTAGTCAAAATAGGTTTCTAATTTCACCTAAAGTTAGCAGCAAATATTCAGTGATATAGTTCAAATTTTTACGCAGCTGCTACTTGCCATTTTTTACCTATCAATTGTGAAGCAATGTATAATAGTGGCAAGAATCAGTTTTCTTCAATGTTTTTTTTTTTTTTTTTTTTCCTGTCAAGTCTGTTACCGTAAATTTTTATGTAAAAATAATAATGTCTGCAATTTTGTATTCAAATATTGTTCTCTAAATAGTTATAGAAGGTATGTGTATTATTATCTAAGTTAGAAATTATACAAATGAGTTCATTTCTAATAGTTTTATTTGAAATGTCAAGTACGTTACTTGTCAAGTCTGTTACCATGCGACTGGTAACGGAATTGACCGAGGTAACAGACTTGACATAGTTTGTGAACTACGGTTTAGAAAGGGGTTTTTTGCATCAAGAATGGTTTGAACAACTGTAGAAATTCAAATGGCGCAATTACAGGTAAAATGAAAAATACAAACAAGTTTGAAACATATATAAATAAAGTAAATGACTCTGAAATAAATAGTTATGATCAATGATATTCATAATCACTTATGACAAATCAATAGACAAAATAACTTAATGAGTTAAATTCATATTTATTTTGGATACAAGTTATTAAAAGTATATTATTTTTTATAGGAAAATTTTTTTACAAAAATATTACATTAATGATTTATTGGTGAAATATCAGATATAAAATATATTGGCGTAAAAGGAAAGCTATATGTTGCTTGTGCAAAATCAGTCCTTATTTATATATATAACTATATAACCAAATTTGTCAATGCGATAAAGCTAAATATTTTCTGAGTTGCCAGTTCCACCTAATATTATGTGATCAATGAAATTGGAATCATATCACATTTGAATATGTCAAGCTCGCATTTAGAGTATAAATACAACATGTTAATATACATAATATAAATACATAGTAAATACTCACATACTTCTAGTTCTATTTTAATATTTAGATGGATTTGCTCGATAAATTTGTTTGGTATTCAAGTCAAATATAACAATTGATTTGAATATTAAATAAATTAATTTTTCTACATGATATCTGACAGAAAATTACCATTTAAATAAATTTTTTGTATAAAGTTGAAGATATTAAAAACTGTGCCATAATAGACTAGACATACGATAACATAGTGTCAAATTCGGTACCAAATGTCTAGTCTGTTACCGCACGGTTTTTTAATGATATTTTAATAATAATAATATTTTTTCACCATTCTACTTTTATTTTTCATTCAACTAAGAAACAAATATTCAATTTCCTTAAAATTTAATAATTTACATGAATATATACTGTAATTATTAAAAAAAGTTTTGCATAATTTTCTATGTAATCAAAATCTCGTGGCTAATTGTATCTCATTTCATTTTAATTTGAGTATTATTGATAAATATTATGTTTTGAAATTTAGGGATTTAAGTCACGTCAAAGTAAGTTGATTTTAGAAAATTTAATAAATTTAAAACTGAGTATTTTCAGTAATTTTGTATGGTAACAGACTTGACAGTTTGCCTTACAAGTCAACATTAAAAAAGCATTTACATATTAAATTATAGGGCAAAGTGTACGACCATATACTTTAAACATTTACCATAATATCTGTCCCCATTTTTAAAAGAAATTATCAAGTTTGAAAAACAAAAATAAAATTCTGAAATGTAAGCGAATGGTGAAAATGGCCCATGCATTAGTGTGGTATTCGTGGGTTAACAAGACGTGTGTATTTGTAAGTTTTAAAAATAATATTTATTAGGTATGACTCTAGTTATTTTAAATGACTCATGATAAAAATCGAAAATAAATAAATAAATAAATTAACTTTGCAATGTTTCTAATAATTTTATTTAATCGGGTCTTTTTAAACAAGAGAAACCCGGTGTATGATATTCTTTTGCATCTCCCCCATTATTTCTTACACTTTTACAAAGAACTGAACGTTTTCTATGGCTTACATTACATTGTGGAAACATAAATACTCATTTGGATAAACGGAGTTTTCTATTTTGGTGTTATTCTAATTTAAAAGTAGAAAAAAATTCATTTTTTTCTGATTAGAAGATGAAAACAGATGTAAAATAAGAAATGTGCAAGCAAAAATTGGAGACCTCAGATACAGCACACCTTAAGTGGAGTGAATTCGGCGTTTAGACTCCCAAATATTATAATGTTTGTAAAATTAATTTATTTTATGACATTAAAATAAACATGATTTAAAGGATTTCTAGCATACTGTACTTTGCACTGTTCATGATTCGTCACAGTAGATTTGAATCGGCTGTTATTTGTGCGTTTCTAACCGTGGTTTTTCTACAATTTGAGTTAAGAACGCAATTCATGCAATTTGGAGAAATTTTATTCATAATAGTTAAACCTCTGTTTTAAGAAATTTTTTCAATCTTTTTATTCTATTTCTCCCCTTATGCTCCTTTTTCCTCATCCCTCCCCCGCCCTTGGTGAAAAATGGACTGTTCCGGATGTAGCCTGAGAACACCAAGCAGCAACAACTGTCATTTACATTTTTTTCACTGAGGAAGACCGCGTAAGCAACGGTCGAATACGTTCTGAACATTTTAATAAATACTTTAAATGTAATTTGGAGTTTTTATATGTTTTATTATGCACCTTTTAAATAATATATATACAGTTACATGTGTTTTTGCATTTTAAAGTTGTTCTTCTATCTTTATACGTTTTTACACAAATACTTTTTTTTTTTGCTATTTTTTACACGAGCAATGCATTAAGTATTAAACATATAGTACGAAATAATTGTAAACATAAAAAGTATTTACTTAATTACTCTAACTATTTTAATATAATCTGTCCATAAATAGTATTAAATTCAGGCAGTCCCTCTTTTTCAGTGCTCAAATACTCAAAAAGTACAGTACTACCCATACCCCTCCACCGAAACCATACATATTTACCCAGGCAGAAAGTGCCCGAATTCAACACAGTTAATAAGCCATTTTTCGCGCATTTTTTATTGTATATTTTAAATGAAATTCCTAAAAAAAAGATATTTTATAAACTATGATTAAATTGTCTCAGTCAATAAAATTAATGTATGCTATTTAGAAATTAAATTTTATCTTACAAAAGGGAAAAAAAAAAACTTGGCGTAGCTTTAATTCGTTTATTTTTCGAAACGGCCACAAAAAAATATCTGGCTTTCAAATCTAATCATTATAATTAACAGTAAAATTAAAGTATAGCTTTTTAATTAGAGTCATGATACATTTTTTTTTCTTACATTAACTTAATTATAGCAATCTTCCATTACATTTATCCTATGCTTAAATTTTTCTTCACAAAAAAAGTGAAAAAATTTTCTTTAAAATAGATTGATTAAAACGCTTCGGGATTAATAATTTTATTTTGAAATTCATGGCAAAATTTCGAAGCAATTTTTACTGAAAATTTCTTTTTGAAAATTATGCTTTGAGGGAAAAAGAAATATATTGAAAATAAATAAAATTCTCTCAAAAATGCGTAGGAAAATTTCAAGTTTTAAAATAAATCAATTGCACTCAATTGTAAAAAAAAATATTTTTAAATTTAGCGTGTGTTAGCTTATTTTAGTAAATTAAAAATATTTTTTAAGAAAATTAAAAAATAGCGTCACCGAAAAAAGACAAGAAAAATTTATTTGTATATAACATAAAAAATGAAAAAAATATCATATTTTATTAATTCCAGCGAGTGATCTGTTAATGAATGCAATCGGTTTCAAAACAATGTTCGCTAACCGAGTATTTTGTTAATCCGTGAACTTGATGAGTTGATTGTCTGTGCTGCCTCTTCTCGGACTATAATATAAATTTTCTCTTTATAATAAAATTAATATACATACTTTTTTAATGTGGACAGATCATATTTTGATGGCTTTGCCTGTGTTTTGGTGTAATTAAAAAAAATTAATGACAAGTCTTTCTCAAATACCTGTGACTCATTCATTGACTACCACTTTAAATCATTTTAATTTGTCACTTTGACCTTTCAAAAACTACTCAATTCCATACAAGACAGTGTTGCCCTCACACACCTGTAAATCTTAAATGGAGTCTTTAACCGGGTTCATACGCATCAACGAAATTTAGGGGGAATTCAGATGTTCCATTACCAGAAATTTTTTAAAATTCCGTCCGCTACATATGAAGATGGATTATTTTGTTTTCATTAAATAAGACAAATATAATTTACAAAAAATTCTGGCAAAAGATGTTTGAAATTCTTTAAAGATCAGGAACTCTACAATGACCCTATTAATAGTTTATGAGCTACATTTAATTATTATACTTAATTTGCGATTGAAAACTTTTCTTTTAAAAGGAACACAAAATATAAATAAACGGTCAAGTGCGAGTATTATAATCGCTTAGATGGTTCCATACACTAGAGATGTGAGTAATTAGCTGTATTATTAGAACGTGACTGTTAAATAAATAATAACAGTGTGTAAAACGTATGCAATCTAGTGTTGGGTATAGCTGTATACATTACAAAACTATGAATGGATATACCATAAAAATCCGGAGACATGAAGCCCAAATAATATCAAATGTTGGTATTCTGTATAACTCATTTTTTTTATATTTTCTGTTATGCATGTTTATGATGAACTTAATTCGTTAATAACAATAAATTTCGTGCATATTTAAACTTCATTTGGCATTTCATAAAACAACTTTTTTTAGAGCGTGTTTAAAACAAAATTCTTGATCAAAGATTAAACATGGCATTCTGCTGAACCTGCTTCCATAAGAGATCGCAAAATGCAATGTCCCCTTGGTCCATGCCGTGGTTTTCCAGATAGTTTTTTAATTAACTTTTAAAGACATGGGAGGTGCATTGAGACGTCGTAAATTCGTTAATATGTGTGTGATTAGTTCTAATTAAATTAGTATGGTTTTAACAATTTACCATTTATTGCTTTTATAGTGCTAAATTGAAGTACTCAAACATATCATTAAAATTTGTTATCATGGTTTTAAAAGCCGATGGTACAGTAGAAAGCTGAAGTATACTACCTCTATCATTAGGTATGGCAAAATCGCCTGTGTCTTTAAGAATTAATATCTCAATTAATTACACAGTAAGAAAAAACTGTAAAGTTACTAAGATTTTTCCAGTAGATTTGTATTCCAAGAACTTTTCATGAAACGGTAACAGAAAAACTCATGTAACCTTCCTTGGTTCCATAAAATTTTGATGTTATCGTTACATGAAAAGTTCTTTGAATACAAATCTACAATTTGTACGCAAATCGAAATTTGCGTGCAACGAAAAAATACAGCTTTCTCAAACACTATGTGACGTAGGGTAATCACCGTAGTTTTCCCACAAGATTTAAATTAACAACTACTTTTCGAATCTTTTCATAGTTTTAGTTTCTAGAGATTAAGAAATACTTGGGGGGGGGAGGGGTATATTTTTGCACTACATTTTCGTCGATCGCTGAAAATATACTACCTAAAATGAAAAGAAATCTGTTTTTAAGTTCAGCGTTACGAAAGCTTTCATACGATACTCCATACAATATACAAAGATAAGATGTTTTTCCAAGTAACATAATTAGCCCCTCTACATTTTTCCTAAATATATTTGTGGACGTTTAATAATCTGTAAATGAGTGGGTCATAGTACTTTTTACTTTCCCAACCTCCCGAATTTCAACTTTTCGCGTTAGATAATTTACGAGTAAAATGACTGTGACAGACAGACACTCTACTGATCTTATAGTAATTCCGTTTTTGCTCTTTAATTACGGAACTCTAAAAGTAAATGTTCCTTATTTAATTATTCTAATTTGTTGCTACCTAAACACTGTAAAACATTTGAGTAACGTTACACCTTAAAAAGGGTAGCAGCTTTGCTGCCTCAAGTTTTATGGAGTAACCTTGCTTCCTCCAATTTTAAGGAGTTTTTTAACCGATATAACCGGTGTAATATTGTAATCTCACCATTAATATATGTTTACATTACACCATTATATAGGTGAAAAAAAAATCACTCCATAAAATTGGAGGCAACAAAGCTGCCACCCATTTTATGGTGTAACGTTACACAAATGTTTTACAGTGAAGGTAAGGCAAGAACTGCCAAAGCTTATCAACTAATTAGTTTATAGTTAGGTCAAAATTTTACTGTATGTCGATAACAGATGCAATTAAAACAAGTCGGATGTATCAATCCCAAAACTTTCTTCTATCTCATGCATGTTAATACTTCAAAATTCGCTATCACAGTGCCAAACGTGTTAATCTATGCCCATTATGGAGAATCTAATGATAAGAAATTCCGTGCATTAATTCTTGAGATATAACTATCTCTAAAATTCCCTAAAACATGCAAAATGCATCTTAGTAGCGACACTTTTTGGAAAGGTTACAGCTAGACTTAATTTGCGACAAATCATATCAACATCTAACTGAATCTAAATTTTGAGGAAAATCCGTGCAGCAGTTCTTGAGATATAGCTATTGTAGAAATCGTGTAAAATGCAACACACCAGCGCCACCTATTAGACAATGTACATCACAATGTAAACAACATCATGTCATATAAAAGACAAACTGAATCTAAGCTTTGATGAAAATCCGTGCATTAGTTCTTGAGGTAGAACTACTAAAGTAGTCGTTAAAAATGCAACATAGCAGAGCCACTTATTGGATGATTTACATTTAAATGTAAATACTAAGTCACATTAATGACTAAGTGAATGGAAAGTTTGATGAAAATCCATGCATTAGTTCTTGAGATAGAGTTACTGCAAAAATCGCAAAAAATTCAACCTAGAAACGCCATCTGTTGTGCATTTTATACTAAAATGTAGAAGTCTCAATTGATGTCATCGAGTAACTGAATCTGAAGTTTGATGAAAATCCGTCCGTTCGTTTTTGAGAGAGAAAGCTATTAGGGAAATCGTTATCATACACAAAATGTCTAATATCGCAAATAGCTGATCACCTTTGTCCATATAGTGTATATGGATGCGTATTTTTAAGCATATTCACTCACAATTCTTAAACAAATACTTAGTTCATCATGCCAATAAGTATTTTTTGGAAAAGTTTCACGTTCTTTGAGTGTTTCTTTTTCAATTGTATTCAGATCTATAAATCGTAAAATTGCACGTTAAATGTGTCAAAACAGGTGCGTTTGTACTATAACCAGTTTCTTAATATTCAGATCTTGATGAAATAACTGTCGAGTTTTGATACAAAAATAAAAATTCATGAATAAAAAATTATTACGATTATATATATTAAATTCATTAAAACAGAAGCAATGTGGCTTCATCTTAAATAGGACGTACGCAATCACAATGATAACCTAGAATCATAAACTATCAGAGATATTATAGTATTAAATTATGTATAGCCCTTTCCATGGTGTGTCCGGCCTAGACACACCTAACTATAATTCTGAACTTTCAATTGGCACCAATAATATTTTAATAAAGTCTTGCTTTTACAATAGAAGGTTAAATTAAGGAGTTTTTGATTTCTGAAAAAGTCGTTTGTAAATTCCGGTGTTAGTCAATAATTTTTCATTTTACCAACATTATTTGTCCGCGCCGGAAAGGGATAATAGGATTTGATCGAAGGAAGAAAATTGCTATCGTATCTTTTTAAGTTTTTATTTAATTTCATAAAATTTGAAATTACTCTACAAAATTGTGCAACGGATATATATTTTATAATTCAAACCATTCAATTGGGTTGTTTTTGCGTTGTTAAACAGTATAATGTTTCTTAAAGCAACGCAGCTTGCTAACTTAACGATTTATTACTGTTAATTTTACAGTTTTACAGTTTTACAGTGTTCTTTGTCTGTTATGTTAAAGATTATATTGCTATTTTTTTAATAAAATTTCTATAAAAATACCCTCATGAGTTGTTTTAATTACTCTAGTAATGATAAGACAGAATTCAAACGTTGTCTCAAATACATGACATTTATATACCGGGTGATCCAGAAGTCCCGGGACTTTTGAAATGCTAATAATTAGATAACCATAAACAATAGAAGTATGCGGTTTTCACAGAAATGCTTAGAAACTTGTGGGATTTGTTTTTTTGATGAAAAAAAATATATTATGTTAGTTGCACTTTTTGACAGCAGGTAGCGCTAAAATTGATAGTATTGTTTTTATAGTATGATACAGTTCATTTAAAAGAACGAATTAGTGTCCAAGGGTTACAAAGTTTAATCATGACGCTCATGGCTTATAAGTACCGCCGTGAGCCGATGCAAAACAGCGTGCACAGTATCCTCAGAGCGGAAAGAAATTTCAGTTCATCGTGATATCACAAGTTTACTGCACTCACCATGAACTGGTGATTTCTACAAAGTATTGGCATAGAATCCTACCTAATTTACGATTGTAACAGACATTTGGGATCTCTTGTTTCTATTACGATCTTCCAATGAGCCTTTTTCTCAAACCTTGCTTACCGTAGCATTTCACA
This sequence comes from Maratus speculifer, assembly GCA_964019185.1. Lineage (NCBI taxonomy): Eukaryota > Metazoa > Arthropoda > Arachnida > Araneae > Salticidae > Maratus > Maratus speculifer. Next base: position 229,457,837 of record OZ025292.1, read on the forward strand.
TTTGCAATGGCCATCGATTCTTTTGCAGTTTTAACTTGACGTATTGTACGATGTGAAAACAACGCGACATGCAAAGATGTGTCTAAACATAGTCTAGACAATGTCTAAACACTGCAGTTGCTCATGAAATTTTGTATCAAATTTCCCTTACGATGCAATTTCATTTACCTTACAAAAAATGTTTGAACATAAACCACCCTTAAAACGAAATCTCATCACTATCACAGAAAAAAAAAGTTTCACAATGAACTCATGTGTCTATATAACGCATGATATAGGTACATTCAGTCTTATACAACAGCGCCACCTGTTGCTAAAAATGGTAACTATATATATTTAAAAAAAATCATTCTAAACAAAAATCCCACATGCTTCTGAACATATATCAGAAAACAGAACCTTTGTATTATACATAGTTTCCTAATTATTAACTTTTCAAAACTCCCGAAACTTCTGGATCACCCGGTATTTCAGTTCAAAGTTTTTACATTCTTATATCAGGAAAAGAATTTACTTTTACAACAATATACATATATATATATATATATATATATAGAAACATATAGATTTCCAAAAAAAAGAAGGTATTTATGCTTTTCTTCATAAACTATAATTTCTAAACAAGAAAAGTTTTATCTAAAGTACTTTTAAAACTTTTCCAGCGTAAAATGAAGGTAAGCGAAGTGTCGTTTCAACGAAACATTTTTAATGGGCTCCAATGCTGGCCAAAACCATGAAAGTTTGTAAAATAAAAGATGGAGTAAGTCTACAAAAATCAGTCGTTAGAAGAACTTAAAGTATTCGCAAACCATATTTAATATACATGTATACATAGGTTATTTATTTTTTTCTTTTATGTAAATATCTCGAATCGTCCTCAAAAATAAAATTAACACAGAAATCATTGTAAATGCATCCCACCTATACAAGATCAAAATAAAAATACATTATCTTCTCATTAACAAATCAAACATAAATTTTTATGCCTATGCTATATATTTGTGTCTCAATAACTTTTACTCTATATCTGTCTTCCCCTATGATATTTTGTCAATATGTTTATTTATGTCAAATTATTAGAATACCCCAGACATATTTTATTTTCATTGAAAATCTTTAAATGTTCAACAGCATTGAAATCATTGCGAAAAATAAGCAAGGATCAGAGATTTTTTTTTCAGAATTCTGTTTGTTTTGGTCCATATGCTTAGTGCATCTTTTGTTTAAATTGATGTGGCTTGTTATTGCACCCACTTTTCATTAAATTCTGTGATTATTTTCTTTGCAGAAATAATTTTTATTTACATTATTTATGCATTTTCTTCCCTTTTTTTATCTAAATATTTTAAATAATCCGCTTTTATGAAAATAAAAGTAAGCGTCTTCACACTAACATAAAAAAATATTTTTTCATATGTATACTTCTATGCTTATTTTCATAAAAGTTAATTTATATCTTTCTTTATTTCTGAGCCTCTAGCAGTATGTACACCAAATCAATATCCAACACTCATGATTCAAATATTTACATATACTAGACGTTTTCAGATCTGGTAGTTTATTTAGAAAACTTACTTTTTTACTGTGTTTAAAATCATTGCAAAATACTGTGAGAATGACTAAATTCTTAAAATTTCATGGAAATTCTGGTTTTTTCATAGATATAACTATTGTTACTAACATAGTTATTGCGTTATTATATTTTTGTTTTACTATGATTATAATTTTAAACGAAACTTTATTAAGAAACTGTAAAGAAATTATATACATGCATAATTTTATCTTCTTTAACAACTAAATTTAATTTTTTTAAATAGATGTTTTCAACTCATAACATATGTTTTTATTTCAACAGAGTACTACATATTTTTCACACAAATATTCAACATTTTAAAAACGCCTGAAAAGAAACCTGAAGCTTCTCAAAAGAAAACAAGACATTTTCTGTTTTTCTTCTTAAACTATAATTTCTAAACGAGGAAAGTTTTATCTAAAGTACTTTTAAATCTTTTCCAGCGTAAAGATGAAGGAAGGCAGAGTCACGTTTCAAAGAAACTTGTTTAATGGGGACTCATGTAAGTAAATACGAAAGTTTGTAAAACAGAAAACTGAATGACACGATATAAATCGTTCATTTTAAGAACTTAAATTTATAAAATATCTTATTTAAAAATGAAACTACTTTATCAGTTCGCTTCCATGTTTCATGTAAATATAACAAATACAGGTTAAAAATTTCCTTACGTTTTACCGTACCTAGAAACCTACATTTCTCCTCATGCTTCAGCCAACTTTTTTTGCAAAAAATTTAATATTAGAACGTACGCTGATACTTAAATATACTCATAATATGTGTTTTTAGAGTAGTACATGCAGTACTACTTTTTTTCACTAAAATATTCACTGTTTGAAAACGCCTGAAAAGAAACCTGAAGCTTCTGAAAAGAAAACAAGACATTTTCTGTCTATTTTCTCAGACTCTAATTTTTAAACGAGGAAAGTTTCATCTTAAGTATTTTCCTGCGTAAGACGAAGGTAGGCAGAATCACGATTCAATGAAACTAATTTAATGAGGATTCATGAACGTAAACATGAAAGTTTGTAAAACAATGACACGATATAATTCATTCATTTTGAAAGACTTAAATTTATAAAATAGTACATTAAAAAAAATTATTTTATTTCAATTCGTTTGTATGTATTATGTAAATATTAGATAAAGATTTAAAATATTACTTATGCTTTACCAGACTTAGAAATCCATCTTTCTGCGTATACTTCAGCCAACTTCTATGCAAACAATTTAATTTTCAAACCTACGCTAATAAGTTAAATATACTCAGGATATATGATTTTATTTCAACTTCAGTGCTATTTATTTTTCATCAAAATGTTCACTTTTTAGAAACGCCTGAAAAGAAACCTGAAGCTTCTGAAAAGAAAACAAGACATTTTCTGTTTTTCTTCTTAAACTATGATTTTTAAACGAGGAAAGTTTTATCTAAAATTCTTTTAAATCTTTTCCAGCGTAAGAGGAAAGCTGGTAGAGTCACGTTTTAAAGAAACTTATTTAATGGGGACTCATGTAAGTAAATACGACAGTTTGTTAAAACAGGAAGTTGAATTGCACAATACTAATCACTTGTTTGAAAAAATTATATTTATAAAATACCATATTTAAATATAAAACTACTTTATTATCAGTTCGATTCTTTGTTTTATGGAAATATTAGAACAAAGTGCTAAAATATTCTTTATGTTTTATATGCCTAGAAATTAGAAAACATTGAAAAATGCTGTGAGAATGATTAAAGTCTAAAAAATTCATGGAACCTATAGCTGTTTCACATAGCAGGTGTCCCAAAATTGACTGATGGATTTTAAAATTCAATAACTTGCAAACGGTGACAGCTATTTAAAAAAATTTTGCAGGAGGGTTATGTATAATATCAGGAGTTTTTTTACCGCAATTTTTTATTTTAGTTCGCATCTCAAACAATAGGTGGCGATTGAAGGCCGGTTCGACGCTTCACTCAACATTGATCCCCTGGCCTAAAATAAAAAATTACGGTAAAAAAACTCCTGACATTATACATGACCCTCCTGCAAAATTTTTTAAAATAGTTGCCACCGTTTGCAAGTTATTGAATTTTAAAATCCATCAGTCATTTTTGGGACACCCTGTATGTAACTATTATTACCAATACAATTATTGCATCCTTATTTTTTCTTTTGTTATTATTACTATTTTAAACGAAACTATATACTATGAAGTTGTAAAAAAATATATCCATGCATGATTTTATCTTATTTAATAACGAGATTCAACTTTTTTTAAACAGTTGTTTTCAAACTCATAACATTTGCTTTTATTTAAACAGCAGTACTATTTAATTTTCACCAAAATATTCACTTTTTAAAAACGCCTGAAGGAAAACCTGAAGCTTCTAAAAAGAAAACAAGACATTTTCTGTTCTTCTTCTTAAACTATAATTTCTAAACGAGGAAAGTTTTATCTAAAGTACTTTTAAATCTTTTCCAGCGTAAAATAAAGGTAGGTAGAGTCACGTTTCAAAAAACCTATTTAATGGGGACTCATGTAAGTAAACATGAAAGTTTGTAAAAACAGGAAACTGATTGACACGATATAAATCATTTGTTTGAAGAATTTAAATTAATAAAATACCATATTTAAATATAAAACAAATTTATTATCAGTTCATTTCTTTTTTTCATGTAAATATTAGAACAAAGGGATAAAACATTCTTTGTGTTTTATATGCCTAGAAATCCGAAAAGATTGCAAAATACTGTGAGAATTACTAACATCTTAAAATTTCATGGTATGTTAAAAATCTACCTATTCCATAGATGTAATTACTATTATTAATATATTATTGTGCTATTAATTTTTATTTTATTATCATTTTAAACAAAAATTTATTAAGAGGTTGTATAAAAAATACACACATATATAATTTTATCTTTTCTAACAACAAGATAAAACATTTTAAAACAGTTGTTTTCAAACTCATAACATCTGTTTTTATTCCAACAAGAGTACTATTTATTTTTCACCAAAATATTCACTTTTTAAAAACGACTGAAAAGAAACCCGAAGCTTCTGCTAAATAAAACAAGACATTTTCTGTTTTTTTCTTCTCGAACTATAATTTCTAAATGAGGAAAGTTTTATCTAAAATACTTTCAAATCTTTTCTAGCGTAAGATGAAGGTAGGTAGAGTCACGTTTCAAAGAATCCTGTTTAATGGGGACTCATGTAAGTAAACATGAAAGTTTGTAAAAACAGGAAACTAAATGACACGATATAAATCTTGAAGAACTTAAATTTATAAAATACCTTATTTTATAAAATGCTATATTTATAAATAAAACAACTTTAATATCAGTTCATTTCTGTTTTTCGGGTAAATATTATAACCAAAAAATGGTTCAGGACACAAAAATCTCTAAATTCTCTAAAACAAAATAATAATTGCATTAAAAATTTCTCTGTTTTTTTTTTATGCTTACAATGATGTTTAAATCATGTTTCTATCTTAGTTAGAAGAGAAAATACTATTATTTTTCTTGTTTTAGGTTGTTTTTAAAATCTAGCTTTCAAGCATTGACTGTCATAAAATGACTTCTTATGGAAATACGTTTGTCTTCATTATAATTTTTTTTTTAATTTCTTGGATTTACAACGTCATAACACAAGAACCGTTAAAGGTAAATGATTCAAACTTCAAACATGTCTTTTCTGATTATTTTGATTCAACAAATTTAATTTTTTTTTTTGAAAAAATATATTTTTTAATAATTATCATTTTTTTCTATTACTTACTTTAAGCTTTTGAAATTAATATTTTTTAAAATGCTGAATAAAAATAAAAATTTAGGTATTTCAGTATATAAAAATTAAAAATAATTAGGTTCTACAAATAATATTTTGTGTTATGATGAATTTAAATTATCCTGCAATTTTAATAATTTTTAATTTTTAATTTATTTAATAAAAATATGAGAAATCTTATCATGAGCAGTTTTTGTTTAGAAATAATATGGTTTACCATAAAAAAATTTTACTTTTTTTATTTAATAAATAAAACTTATTGTAAAATGTGACGCGGTCGTCCTTAAAATATTACTTATGTTTTACTATACCTAGGAATTCATCTTTCTCCGTATGTTTCGATCAACATTTATGCAAATAATTTAATTTTATATCCTACGATAATAATTAAATTTATTCAATTTTTATTTAATTCTTAAATTCATTCATTCAATAACTTAAATTCACAATCTTATTAGAGTGCAGCAATACCAATGATAGCATTTTTTAGATTTATTGCTTGTATTTCAACATTATATATATGTGTGTATGTATATTCAACGGAGGACACGTAATAGACTATATTCGTACTTAGTAGGTTTTGGTTACAATTCTTTTTATTTAGTAACTTTTTTACTTATGTCACCTATTATCATAGTGTACATGTGCTGAGAAAAAAACTGACATCAAAATAAAACTATCCGGTTAGACATAAATAAATAAATACAATACAATACAATACAGATACTGATATGCAACAGAGTGATTTTAACTTTATCCTGCACATTTTTTTCCCTTTTATATGAAAAACATTATTTGAAATCTATATATAATTGTAAAACATTTCTCTTTTTCAAATTTTCAGCTAAAATTTAATATTTCATGGCGTGTACCCTATACACACAATTAAGGTTTTTAAATATTATATTGCTACATTTTGAAGGTAAATGGGCTTGAATTAATTAACTTTATCTGCTTAACATTCAGTAAAAAAAATATAAGTAAATTTTGCTTTAATATCTGGATTGATTTTTTTTCCCGAAAAACCAATTCAAATTATTGATCAAATGCAGCTATCTGACATGAAAAAATTAAGTCTTATTGCATTATTTGGACTGTTCTTGATCAGTTACAGCAATCACTAGCCAAATTCATGGCACATAATGAGAATCATAATGGTGTTAGGTATGTGCCAGTTGCGGCACACGATGCAATGAAGGGTTAAAAAGGACGCTGTGATTGATTTCACATTTACTTGCGAGTATTTTTGCGTTATTTACATAGGCTCTTGTAAACATAAGAAATCGAGGAATGAATCACACCTTTCGTTATACATAATATTTTACTGATCATTATTTTTAGTTTTACAGAAGATCATTTTAAGCCTTTTTTAAGTTAAGAAATAATTAAAAGAATTAACTATATTTTCTTGTTTTTCTATGTGATTTCTTTCACATTACACTGTTAAAAATAAATCTGTGAATTCACAGGGAAACTACTGGCAGCAAAGTAGCCGAATTTTTACAGTTCCGTTAGTAGATTTTTCGTTGTGGGAAATACAAGAAAGGAAAACTCCGTTTGAAGAAGCAGTATCTTACTGTTACAAAGTTTGATTTTTAATGATAATGTTTTAATATAATTTTTTAAATTAATGGATCGATTAATCGTCAAAGAGCTCGAAATACCGAGTGATTTTAAGCTGCTATATTGTTTTACTTAATTGTTATTATTGTTATTGTTATCAATTTGTATTATTTACATCACGCCGTTCAGAGGATCAAACTCGGTACGTTTTGATAGCGGAACAAATCCTTAATAACTGAGCCAAAGCTGCTGATGCCGGATTGTACAAAATATGTCTTTTATCAGTTAGTGGGAAAATCTGTTGTGTTTTTTAAAGATTTCCTTTCCAATATATTCCTTAGAATATTTGTAAACGGTTTATTTTATTTTATTTTATTTTAGACTGATGCATAATTCTTATTATTTTTTTAAATCAATTTTAATTTTTTAATATTTTAAATTAAAAAATCACTGTTTAAGATCACAGTTTTTTTTAATGAATGAATGAATGAATGAATGAATGAATGAAAAACACTTTTTATTCATTTTTTACAAAAATGTTATAGACAATTTTTTGAAATCGTCGTTGTGGTGAGGAAAATTTCACCGCATTACACGGTACGCGAAGGGTAGTGGTTAGTAAAAATAAAATAATATTAAGATAATATCCCAATCCGCGTTGTGAGAGATTGAACTGGATATTACCAAATAAAAATTGTTTTCTTTTAAACTTATCAATAATTTAAATAAAGGAAAATCGCAATAGCTCAGGCTCAACTTATTTAACGTTTAAATTTGCAAATCAGGATTTTAAGGAAATAATAAGAATATTAAAAATAACTGTCTTAAAAAAATTAATTTTAATAATCAAGAATCTGCATCTATTAAATTACTTAAAGAGAAATAAAGAAAAGAAAATATCAAAGAAAACAAGGATATCTATGTATATACCAATATTTATTTCAAAACAACAATTTTATCATTCAGAACACAACAATAAAAATACCACTCGAAAATATCAATTTCATAATTAGCAACACAATAAGAAAATTCCATTCAAAAATATTAATTTCATAGTTAGAAACACAATGAGATAATACCATTCGATAATGTTAATTTCATAATTAGAAACACAATAAGATAATACCACTCGAAAATGTATTAATTTCATAATAATATTTTTTTTCTTTTACATTTTATGTTATCATAAACCTATACAACTGCTCACAGCACAACTAAAAAGGCATAGCCTAAATTTTCATTGAAATTTTTTTTTGAGAATTCCTTACTCAATTTTAAGATAACAATTAAATTTTAATAATATTTTTTTTGAAATATGAGCAAAAGAATTATTTAAAAATTAGGAACACCACATAGGAAAGTCTAAATTTCTCACCGTTGTTGAACAGTTGGCAGCTAAATTCACAGAAGGGTCCATCGAAAAAATAAATTGCGGCACTCTCACACAGCACAACTGAAGACATACAATTCATAACTGTCCGTCAGAATGCAGGGCCATAATTATGAATGTTTGCGGCAATCTCACACAGCCCAACTGAAGACACACAATTCATAACTGTCCATCAGAATGCAGGGCCATAATTATGACTATTTGCGGCAATCTCACACAGCACAACTGAAGACACACGATTCACAACTGTCCGTTAGAATGCAGGGCCATAATTATGAATGTTTGCGGCAATCTCACACAGCACAATTGAAGACACACAATTCATAACTGTCCATCAGAATGCAGGGCCATAATTATGACTATTTGCGGCAATCTCACACAGCCCAACTGAAGACACACAATTCATAACTGTCCATCAGAATGCAGGGCCATAATTATGACTATTTGCGGCAATCTCACACAGCACAACTGAAGACACACGATTCATAATTGTCCGTTAGAATGCAAGGCAGTAATTATAAATGTTTGTTGGAGGTTCAGATCACTAATCATGAATGTCTGTCAGACAGGTCGGGCTTTAATTATAGATGTCCATTTGCACTCACAAAGTATTTAAAGCGTAAAAATTAATCTATTATACTCGAGCGTATAATTTTCGCCATCAAGCACTGCTTCCTTATAATTCGCTGAGGGGATCTGGTCCGGTGAGCTCTGGTTGCCATCTATTCACAAACTCCATATTGTTTTTTCCAAGTCCAAAAAAAATCACTTAAACATCCGCATCGGAGTGGAATGATTTTCTTTTCGGAGTCCTTTCTTCATGACGATATACTGGCAGAACAAAATACCTTCCGAATCTGCTAAAATTCTCTCTTTGAGAGAGCTTTTTTTTCTTTGATTACTTCCAATCCCTTTTCTTTATTCCGTCATTGGTTTCCTTGCAAACGTTTTCATTGGGGGCAATTGCACTTCCGTGTCTCATTGGTCCCCTGTCCAGTAGGAGGACCATCCGCTTTATTCTCTTCTGTGTGACCAGCCTTCTTCCCACGGATGATGTTTTTGACCACACAGGGGAATCGTAAATTTTTGGGGCTCGAGGTTGTAAATTCTGGTATTGTTGGCTTCTGCGCGTAATGTCAAAGTTGGAAACAGTCTGGTTTTTTTTACAACCTTTGCTATTGTTATCATCTGAAGTTTTTATGGTGAGCAATTGAAATCCCATTTGTGTGTTCCTTGTTAAAACCGTTCATTCTTACCGAACGTTATAAAGTCATAAAGTTTATAGCTTTAATTAAAAAATAGCTTTCATCTTTTCCTGAAACCTAAAGTTATTATTACTACCTGAATGAATGAAACGAACTTAAAATGAACATTAGTGAATAAAATAAATTTAAAACTTTACTTTAATTAATAATTCTTTTTATATATATATATATACAAATATTTATATATTTTCGCTTTAGTTGTGCTAAATCATTCTTTATATGTACATATTTATTCTAGCAATGTCGTGACAATATCGTCACTACAGTCCTACAATATTTATATATATTTTTTTTTTGGCTAATTAATTAAAAGATTTTTAATAAGAAATAAGAGCAAAATAAACAGAAGAAATGTAATTTAAAAGGGATTTTTTATGTTTTCATTAGTTCATGGCACTTGTGGAACCCGAACCCACAATATGCGCTCGCTGGCGATTAGCGGTGTGGTGCCTTGACCACTCGGCCATGGAACCTTCCCCCCCTCCCCACATACACACACATAAAGGTGTGTCTCCGTTTTTTGTTTTTATTTCCATCCGTTTCATTATTTTCAGGAAATATGGTGGAATTTTCTGATTTTTAACGGAAAATGCCCTTTTGTTGTGAAAAGGGACTTTTTCTGCGAAATTCAGGAAAAAAATATTCGTGAATTACAGAATTTTTTAACAGTGTACATTAGGGTGGAGCGAAAAAAAAATTTTTTTGAAAATCAAAAACAGGTAGGTGCCAAAAGTTGCCTTTATACTGCCTATACTTTATATTGCCTTTTTTAGTACATCAACTGCGTAAAATTTTACCGCTGGAAAAAAATGGCTTGAGTCTGCGCTTTTGCTCCAAAAATCGTAATTTTGGGTAAAATTTGTCATTTTTTGACATTTTTTCAAAAAAATTGAAAAAATCCTACAGAGCTGGTCAGTATTTAAAAATGTTAAAGTGTTGCTTAGACCTTTATATTTATCTGCTTAACATATTTAAACTATAAAACAATATGTTTATTCCCTATAGCTGGAGCAAAACAGACAACTTTTAGTAAGAAAACAGTATTACCACTCTATTGGGTCATACAACGAATTGTTGTTTTTAATACAGCTCTTGTTTTCAAAACTACCTTGGACATGCGTCGTGGAGGTGGCTATATTTCCTATACCACCCGGCCCATCTGTTCGATCATCTTAGTACAGTCTTTTATTTATATATTGATTTGTGATTTTCTTTATAAAAATTTGGCATGTTTTTGATGCTTCCACCTTGTTTATCTGTTCTTTGCATCCACATGCTGCTGTAACTATTTTCATGTATATTTTTACACTTTATACAAAAAAATGACAAGCAGAGTAATGTACGGGAATATTATTAAAGGAATCTATTCGGCCATCTATTATATTTATCAAACTTACATTCAGTTGATGAATAGTGATTAGAAGTTCTGTTACCACAACATTTTTTCAGTCAATTTTATTTTTTTTACGTAATGATTTGCTTCAAAGATGATTTCAGATATTTCAACTATAAGTATGCCATCATTTATTCTACTTTTGCATTTTTTATATGTTGAGAAGCGAGCTGTTTAATGTGATGGTGATCATCAGAGAGAATTGCAATGAAAATTTGTTCTCCGTGTGTAAAGCAACCGCTGTTGTAAATAACCTTTTTTTTTGCATTAGTTTTATGCCGTTTTCTAAGTGTTTTCGTATCCAAGTAATTTCCTATTAGCTTTTAGATCCCCTTTTGATGAATGAACAACATTTGATGATGAAATGTCCTGGGCATAAACTTATAATGCATTGTACTTTATGGGGGAATGTACGGATTCTAATCGACTATAAGTGCTCATTTAAAATTAGGAGAATTTTATTTGTCACTGTGAACCATTTTGCATGGGATAAGCTTAGAATTGTGTATAATATTGAATCATTCGCTACTTCAACTCCAGTGAATTTCCTTTGCGTCAATTAATAGACAAGTGGTTATAAAACGTTCTAAGCTACATGGATTCACTGGATCAATAAGGAAAATCTTTGTCTACGTACTATTCACTTCCTTTTGCAATTTTGTTTTTTATAAAATAGAAAATTATTTTGAAAAATTATTTTTTCAAATTGAGAAAAAGATACTCAGTACAGACTAGAAATTTCTGTCGGAGATTGCAAAGCTAATTCATAAGTAAAGCTATTTCTCAGAAAGAATGGGGAATAGGAATTTAGAAAACATCTCACACAAAAGACAGCTCATAAAGTTAATAAAATTTTCCGCTTTATATATGCACAGATTGGCAATCAGCGTCTATATGTTCACTCACAAAATGAATAATCCAAGTTTATACCGCGGGATGTTTTATACCAATAATACAACACACCTGAATAATAGATTTAAAATCTTATTAGAAATTACTAGACTACGGAACAACACAGGAAACGACATAAAGCATGCTAAAATGTCTTTAGAAATATTGTTGTTTTATACGCAAATTTTGTTTGCGATCCTCTGTGACGATAGTCATAATATTAAACAGCTAGCTTCTCAGCATATATTCAATATAATAGGTTCAATAAATGATGACATACTAGAAATTGAATTCATACAATCAATTATTAGGCAAATCATTGCATATAAAATGTAATTGATTGAAAGAATGTTGTGATAACAGAACTTCCAATCATAATGTACTAATTGCATGAAATTTTAATGAAGATAATAGATTGCTGAGTAGGTTCAATTAAGAACATACCCAATACAGTACTCAGCTTCTCTTCTGTTATACATGGTATAAAAATATACGTACAGCAGGTCACACCAGCATGATCCAAATCATCCAAAGTCAGTGAATACAAAGAAGAGATAAATTACTTTGATATATAGAAAACTTATACTCGTCTTCGGGGAAAAAATAACAATTCAATACATAAATAAAGCACTTGGCATAGATGATTGGGTGGTTGAGACGGGTGGGATAATGCAACCACCTCTATGAGTCATTTACACAGTAGTTTTAAAAGCAGCTAGGTAAGAAATGCATTAAAAACAACATTTCGTTGTATGCTCCAATAGAGAGATTAACGCTGATTTTTCACAAAAAGTTGTCAGATTTGCTCCAATTATACAGACTACAGATATTGTTTTATAGTTTAAATATGTTAAGCAGATAAATATAAAGGTCTAAGTAACACTTTTAAATACTAATCAGCTCTGTAGGAAGTTTTTAATTTTTTTGAAAAAATGTCAAAAAATGACAAATTTTATCCAAAATTTCGATTTTTGGAGCAAAATCGCAGACTCAAGTCATTTTTTTTCAGCGGTAAAATTTCACGCAGTTGATGTACTAGTATAAAGGCAACTTTTGACACCTACCCATTTTTGATTTTCAAAAAAAAAAAAATTTTTTTCACTCCACCCTAGTGTAGGGGAGAGTGGGGATACTTGAGCATAGGGGATACTTGAGCCACCAATATTATCTCTACAGTTGGTTAATTTTTCTTTCTAAAACTGCCAATATGATAACATATTTATAGTTCTGAACACGTAAAAAAGAAATCACACATCTTGGTACCATTTTGAAAGTATAGTGATTAATAGTTGTCTTTTCCCTATCTGAAGTAAATATTTGGGTGAATGGTTTTTTTGTTTTTTTGTAATCAAAGTTTTGTTTAAAGTTGCAACTATATACATACATTAAATAAGCATAATTTCAATTATATTTTGAGTCTAAAATAGTTCTAATTGCTGTATGCTTTATTTAGTAAAACTCTGGGAAACAAAAATAGTGATAGTGGGGATACTTGAGCCAATGAGAGTGGGGATACTTGAGCCATGTCTGAACCATCCCCACTAGAAATTAAACATGGATGAAACAAACAAAAAATAAAATTCCATCCTTATATTCACTAATAGATATTTTTCTGGAGAAAAGGGAGAATAATTTTTCATTTTATTTTTTTTTCCTTAAAAAAATAACGACCTAAAAATGTTTAAAAGTGTATATTTTTTAAATGAAAATGTCTATTTTATTTTTCGATTTGACTAAAAAAATAACCTGTCTAGATAAATGTAAACATAGTTTTCAATTTAACTTTCATTAAATGAAAATAACTTTTTAAAACGGTTTTACAGGCTATAATCTCTAATACTTTAATTAGTTAGGTCCAACATATTAAGATATTTATTTTTTAATATAACATATTAAGATTAGTATTTTATATTGAAATCGTAACCTCTGTTGCTGTAACTTTTTTTTAACTAAGAAAATTGAAGAAAAATTGGTAAAAAGAGCGCACAAAAACAAGAAAAGCAACAAAAATCCCAGTTCAAACTTACCTACATGGAGCCAAAGAGGAAGACAAAATCTTTTCCTGTGAAATCAAAAAAGGGTTTGAAATAGTAGAATGATACATCTGGCTTAAATTCCGACAGCTACTAAACTAAAAGCATGAGTTCGACAATATCATTAGAGGAAAATTCTGTCAATGATGGTGATGATGTGAAAGAAAACCTTCTATTGATGGCTGGTTACTAATAAAATATGCCAGAAAGAAAACTGTAAAAATATTTGTTGGATAAGTGCTTAATATTTTGAAAATGAAATTTGTCCGAAGAATTGCAGATTCCAAATTTAAATGGCTCTGAACTGAGGATGTTTCTACCGTCGTTATAACTCAAGTTCAAATTATCTTTCGACAGCCAGTTTTAACGACAAAAAATGATCGTATTACTAGCTTTGTTTTCTCAATTGGTTTTGAAAGACTTTACGTTTCATAATTTATCATTCTGTAAAATGTTTGTGCAAAAATAAAGCGAAAAAAATTACTTTTGTAGGTATTTTTCCGTAGTGGCTCAAGTATCCCTTCACTATGGCTCAAGTATCCCCGCCATGGGGATACTTGAGCCATGATGTAAAACAAAAAATAAACATTTATTATACATAGAAAAATAGTTCAAAATTTATTGAAAGTGGTTTTTAGTTGAAGGAAAAATATCAAATTTTCATTTTCAATATTTTATTTTATTCTAAAAAAATATAAAAAATTTTAAAAAATTAAAATTCAAAAAATGGCTCAAGTATCCCCATCTTCCCCTACATAAAATTTTCTTTTACTTTTTTAAATAGTGATTTTATATTTTACATTTCGTCTGTATTATACTTTAATGCCAATATTAAACATCATATGTTATGTTGTTATAATAAAATTGGAAGCCAATCATCTAAGTAACTAGAACATTGGGAGCGCAATTTTTTCCAGGAATTTTTTATATATATGTTTTTTTATATTTTACGCAAAAAATAATTTCATTTGTTTTTCCAAAAAAAAAAAAAAATAATATTAAAAAGAAGAAAGAATACTTTCTTAAAGAATGAATTTTTATACATACTCTTCGTTTCGTTGTTTCAGTTTACTAAAGTAAGTAGCATTTTACTATTAAAATGATGTTTTGTTTGCAAGTATACATCTAGTTTTTTCTCTGATAAATTACAGAATGTTCTGAGGCTGCACTGAACTTTATTTAATAAAGTTATATAAGCAAAGAGAAATTATAACTCGATTAGGGTGCTTTTTTTCTTCATATAAATGTCTTAGTAGCTTAGACTATTATTCATGGAATTATTTGATGTACACTGTTAAAAATCTTGCAGCATTTTGTACAGTCATTTTACCGTTTTCTGAAAAACCAGTAACATAACCGTAATTTAACTCTATTCTGACCATAAAATTGGTGATAATAAGTTCAGAATAACGTAAAAAGACGGTTGTTTTACTTTTTTGTAGAAAACGGTCAAATCACTGGATAAAATGCTGCAGATTTTTAACAGTGTATTTAAATTATTCCTAATATTGCTAATGCCATATATTATTATTATATATTAAATTAACAGGGTTGAAATAATATTCCCATGGTTTATGAACAAAAATCGAACATCAAAGTTGCTTTATTTTTATCCCGCAAGTAGATTTCAGTGTATGGGGACAAGATTTTAAAAACTCGCTTTACCCAGAAAATCAAATTTTGGAAAATCGCGAAAAAACTCTGATTTCGTCCATTGATATTCATTGCAAATCAGCAATTAGAAAGTCTAAAAGTACACTATAAAATGCTTTTTTATGATTGTACTATTCTTTGCGATATAATTGAGCTATAGAATCTATTGTTAAAGAATAACTTGATTTTTTAAATTAAGTCGAATTTCGAAACCTAAGTCCTTATGTGTATCTCTATGGGCTGTTTAATTACACTATAATTATTAACAAAGGGAATACCTTTTAACTATCTTTAAAGAACATTTATCGAGCAATTCACACCATCCTTCAAATTTCAATTCATCTCTTGGTTAAAAAAAAATCTCTGTTAATAAATCTAACCGCGAGTTAGAATTTAGAATTCATAGCCGTACTTCTAAACCGTGATTAATCAGCCTTAGTGTAGTAAACCTAACGCTGAAATGTACAGAGAAAATTCGTGAAAGGTACTTGCTTGGCAACATGTTTGTTTCTTTCTTTCCAATTACGAAACTAAAGCTAATATTGGGAGCTCATACATATAGAGTGTTTCACTACCGTATCTACAAACTTTCAGGGGATGCAGGGAACACAGACACGACTGGCAATCACACAGCAATGCAGGGCCCAAAATGCCGTAGTTGTGAGTTATGGTACAAAGCAATGTTGCAGTAGGCAACTTTTATAAATTCAGATTTTTTTATTGGCACCACTTTTTGAAAGTGATAAAATTCCCTATATTAAATAACATATAAATTAAGGTGAAAATATGGCGATTTTTACAATTTCAAAAAATTGGTGCCAATCCAGAAATCTGAATTTTTAAAAAAGTATCTCACTAGCAACACTGGTATAAAGAAGTAGTGGATTAGAACAGAAACGGCCAAGCATTAATGGGACACACAACATTTTATTGAAAGGTTGTACTAGAGAAGGTAGTCTAAATCGACCATAAGTTGTCAAACAGGTTTTACAGCGACCCACTGTTTTTTCAGTTTAATAACTCGTCGCTTATATATCTGTAGTTGCTGGGAGGATACGTGACATGCCAAGAATCGCCTATTACATAAGGAATTCTATGCAGCGCCGCCACCGTCAAACCTGACGACTTCTGGTAGTAATTTCGTTCATCATCTATACTACAATCTTCCAATAAATTATTTTCTACGCCATTGATGAGTTCCTGTTTCTATCCTTTTCCTCTGCTTTTTTGTACTAATGTTGCCATTTCATGATGGACTTCAGTTTTTTTTATTTGTAAAATTCTCTTTTTTTCGACCTAAATTGTATGTGTTTAATAAGAGGAAGTTTACCATTTTCAAAAAGTGGTATCAATCAAGAAATCTGAATTTTAAAAAGTATCCAACTGACAACATCGCTTTGTACCATAACTTACAACTGCGATATATTTGATTTTGAATAGCTATGTGATTCCGAGTCGTCTCTATGCGCCCTATACTTCCTGCAAGTTTGTCAGATTTTTAAGTGCAACACCCTGTATATTGTTGAATTTTTTAATAAATAATCTAATAAATGAATAGTGGATTACCAACTTTATTTGATGATTTGTTTGTCTATCAAATTAGATCCACACATTAGAACTATTAATACATATTTTTATAGAACTCAAATAATAAGACGAGATAAAATTTGAGTTAATTACATAATAGAAAACACACAATGACTCTCTATCATAGCTTATATAATTGTTTAAAAAAGTGATACTCAAATGAATTATAATTAGTAAAGAATACATTTGACTATAAAAGCAAACACATGTTTGGAACTTTACAATTTATACTCTGAAAATGGGGTTTGTGTTACTTTCCTATTTTATCATCGCAGCTTTTCATTTATAAGATGTTTAAATTTACAAAATTTTGCATTTCAATAAAATTCTTAAAAAAATTGCTTGATTAAAGAAAATGCATTTTTTCTTTTATCTATAAGTTTAATTTACAGTTATCTCATCATAAAGAAGTTGTAAGAAATATAGAAGTAACTTACGTGATACAATTATTTATTTCTTTATTTTTATTTATTTATATATTTATTTATTTATTTTATTTATTTCCAAAAAATATTATATATCAAGACATATTCATGCACTTATAATACACTATTTGCTTCCAGCAAACAACGATTGTCAACACCCGTCCACACCTCTCAATAATATTATTAAGAATATTAGATATCTATTGTGATCGAGTTACCAGCCATTTCTCTTGGAATAGGGTATTATTAGGTTCCCATGGCCTAATCCATTGTTTTAGCAACAACTGATGGCTGGTTTTGGGGTTGATAACTATGCTAAGTTACGCATTTGTAAATTACCTTCCATAAAATGTTTAAGTAAAAAATATCGATGTCTGTCACACTTTTACATCAACATTATGAACAATATATCTTCTTTCGGTCGAGGCTACAAAACTTCGTTTGATTGAGAATAACATCATATGAACCCAAACACTGAAAAGCATTATTCATGGAAGATTCACTGTGTTTCAGCTAAGATACTTAAATTAACATTACTTCTGTTAAATCTGAGAAAGGAAATCTTGCTTCTATAAGCCTTATACGTAATATATCATAATTTCATTGTTGTATGTCTTTTTAATTAAAAAATGCATAGTTAGTAAAGTTCAAGAATTTGCGGTCAAAACTTCAATGAAACCACGTGTACTGATATAAGTGGAAATTTTATCATTT
This sequence comes from Maratus speculifer, assembly GCA_964019185.1. NCBI lineage: Eukaryota > Metazoa > Arthropoda > Arachnida > Araneae > Salticidae > Maratus > Maratus speculifer. Next base: position 229,476,107 of record OZ025292.1, read on the forward strand.
TACTTACCCATCATATGTAGTATAGGGTAAGTCTTGCAATCGTTTTGAAAATCGAAAAAAAAATTTTGACGAATTTACACGTTTCAGATACTGGAGATTCCGAAAAACATATTTTTAGAAAAAAAATTTTGCCGTCCGTCCGTCTGTGTGTTTGCGTGTCTGTCTGTCTGTCTGTCTGTAACCGCTCTATCTCCCGAACAAATTGAGATAGAGACTTGAAATTTTGTATGTACTTAGTATGTAAGAATGGAACGAAGCCTATTTAATATCAGTAACCTCGATTATCCGGAACTATTTTTTTCGGACTCTCGAAAAATTCGTTCTGATGAAAGGTATATAAAAATTTTCGAATTTTTTTATTTTAAAGAGTGGACATAAAAGGCAATAAAATAACACGAATTTTGTATAAAGAATAAAGTCGATCGGATTATTAGTTGCCGAGATATCTGTAATCCTGTTTTTCACATTCTTCGATTTTTCATGACCCTGTATTTCATTCAAATTTCAATACAAAGATATATTTTAATTGGAAATGAGACACTTAATTCGACGCAGTAAATTTTTAGTTAATATGATTATTATTTTTGGAGTTATAAGGATGTTTCTTTTACGCAATCTGGTACTTACTTGAGTATTTTGGCGTTTTGTATAATTTGTCGAAATGGGTTCATCAGCAATTCATTATAGAGCATATATATAGAGCTATGTATATTAAAAGTATTAAAATGCATGTTTAAGTTTTGTTTTGGAATTGCAATGCATTTTATAAATAGTTTAAACATGTTTTATTTTCATATTTTATATTATGCATATCTATGATGGGTAAGTGTTACGATGGCCCCCAACGACTAGTCTTTTTTATGTTTAGTGTTGCGTACTCTGAAACATATTTGTAACAAAACTGAAAAATCGTATTTTTATCTTAAAATACTAATTAGAATTTTGGTATTTAATTAATCCCCAATAAATCCATGACTGTTGATAAGAATTTAGAAAAAAATACAATTTGTCGAAACGACTTCATAAAATTATATATCAAATATAAATATTATTTTGATAAATTAAATTTTAAGTATCATATATTTTACAAATGGACTTTCTTAAAAATTCTTTTAAATAAATATTAATAATTTATTTTTATGAAGTCCTCAAATAAATGAAAAAAAACTGTGTGGCGTAAATTAAAATCTGTTAAACATTATTTTTTTGACTCTTAAACTCCTAAAACATCATTTGTTACCGGATCCATCTGCAGATGTGATTTCAATTGTTGATCGGTAGGTTTATCATTGTGCACTTCAACTTCGAAAGGTATGAAAAATGGAGCATTAAAAGCAGGAAAATACAATGATAAACATTCCAGTCGGTTCTTGAAATCGGAATTGCAGGTGTTTCCCATCAAGCATTATTTGCAAACACTTTAAAATTATTTTGAAATACTTGACATAGCTTTGTATTTACATTAATAAGCATATTTTATGCCGCCATAAATGAAATAAACAAATACAGGATAGAAAATCATCGGTTGCTGGTATTTGATAACGTATGTGTTTCAAAGTTGAGAAAGCAATGTGCTCATTTTTTTGTCCAAATATACTCCATTCGTTATGAGCACATCGATGTACTCATTTTTGATTACTTCATTTCTGTCAGTGCGGTGACAAGGAGTACGAGGATTTTTAGCGACGAACGACAGGAGAAAATGGACTTGCCGCGGCTCGGTGAGGCGCGCAAAGTTGTGTCAAAGAAACTGATAATGGACATTGATATTGCAATCAAGGAAAATTGACGTCGAAACACTCAGGTGATCGCTTCGCAATTGAGTTCAAAGTTTCTACCGGTACTTCACAAAAAAATTCCCATTCTCAATCGCCATTATTCTTGCGGACGGAATTCGTGACATTCTTAAGCAGTGGGATGTCCGCATAAACACCATGAGGGATTTTTAAAATAAACTTTGTATGCATTTCACTGATTAAATATTTATGTTTCTATCTATGTATCTGTCTCATTTCTGCTTCTGCGCATTTCCTGGATCTACACTTCGAATCACTTTCATTTGAACATCCCTTATACATACTTAATTCGTTCTTATGAATTTTTTATTTAAAAAATGATTTATACTGTTTTCGAACTTGCAATAAAAACTTCTAAGAAACCATGACTGCTTAAGTAAGTGCAATTTTATAATTTCCTTTTATGTTGATTCTTGTGTATCTGATTATATAACAAACATGTAAGATAACTGAAAAATCCTATTTTAATATGAAAATGTCAAGTAGGACTTTCATACATTTTTTTCATGTGTTGTTGATATTATTTTAAACAATGTGATTTTTTAAGGAAATTAATAACTAGTCGATGGATGCCACCGTAATACTTGCATATTAGGGTGGGCCGAAAATTTTTTTTCAATTTTCGATTATGGCGGGTGCGGAAAAGTGGCCACTGGTGGCACTCAGTTCACACAAAAAATTTGAGATTTTTTGGACTTTTCCTTACCCAGCCGCAAATGACTTGAAAATTTGCAAAAATGCTGATTTTTGAACCTTCTTAGGTAAAAAGTTAAAAATGTTAAATTAAATTTTTTTTTGGTTGTATTTACTTGAAAAGGCATCTTTAACGTACCAAATGCTTAAAGAAGTTCAGATAATGCATTATTTAATTCCTAAGTGTATTTTAAATAAGCCGATTTTCATAGCTTTTTCACGTATAATAGGCAAAATATGTATTGGTTTGAATCGTTCGTTAATTTCTCTCTAATTTATGTTCATTGGTCTTTAAATTTTTTCTATGCGTCAAAGGTCGTATATTAGGGCAGCGGACAGCAGTATAACTCGAAAACAAAGCTGGAAGGTGAGAAGGGGTGAAGCAGGACTCAAACAGTACGCAATGCCTCATCGTAATGTTGAGGGAGATAAGGAGGAAATGAAAGAGAAGAAAAAATTGCGATAAGGGATTGTTATTATTTTACTGCGTTCAAAACCTGCGACATATGTTCAGTGTAGACGTGAAATCTTTTCCTAGAGAGATTCGGTACTTTTTGGATCATTTGACGCACCATTACAGTGTTTTGTGCGTTTTATTACGACAACCTTAGAAATGGCTAGTATGAAGGTCCTTGGCAATGTAAAAGACACGCGACAGCATGAAAAGTATCCTTTTTGGGGCAACATGCTTATTAAAAGAATTGCAATTGCCAACTTATACTGATATCATTCGCCACTACTACTAGTTGCGAAGAGATATGGCAGCAAATCGAGAAATCCAATATTAGTCAATAGATGATGTTATTAAAATGGTAGATGAAAAAGTTACCATTTAAAAAAAAACTTCTGAAAAAAAGCTTTCATAGCAGTGTTTTCCCAATGATCAATTTACAAAAAATATTAAAAACTATTAAAAGGTTTCACCATATCGTACGAATTCTTCGCGGGTTGTCTTATTTCAAGCCCACACGATTACAGGATTTCTCCAATGATCTACACTTCTTTTAATAGTGATAGTTTAGAATAATAGTTTAATGGTAGGTGAAAAAGTTACCGAAATCTGAAAAAAAGCTTCCATATCAGTGTTTTCCCAACTATCAATTTACAAAAGATTAAAAACTACTAAAAGATTTCCCCATTTCGTACGAATTCTTCATGGGTTGGCTTTATTTTCAAGCCCATACGATTTCAGGATTTCTCCAATGATCTACGCTTCTTTTAATGGTTTTTAATCTTTTTTGTAAATTTATCGTTAGGAAAACACTGGCTTTTATTCAGATTTCGGTAATTTTTTCATCTACCACTTTAATAACATCATCTATTGACTAATATTGGATTTTTCTATTTTCTGCCATATCGCTTCGCAACCAGTAGTAGTGCGTATGATATCAGTATAAGTTGGCAATTGCAAGTCTTTCAACAAGCGTGGTGCCCCAAAAGGATATTTCTTATTCTGTCGCGTGTATATTATATTGCCATGGACCTTCATAATAGCCATTTCTAAGCTAGTCGTAATAAAACGCACAAAACACTGTAATGGTACTTCAAACGATCCAAAAAGTACTGAATCTCTCTAGGAAAAGGTTTCACATCCACACTGAACAAATGTCGCAGATTTTGAGCATGGTAAAATAATAACAATCCCTTATAGCAATTTTCTCTTTTCTTTTATATCTTCTTTCACTCCCTCAACATTACAATGAGGCATAGAGCACGCTTAGAGTCCTGTTTCACCCCCTTCTCACCTTCCAGCTTTGTTTTTGAGTTATACTGCTGTCCGCTGCCCAAATATATGACCTTTGACGATTAGAAAAAATTTAAAGACCAAGGAACATAAATAAGAGAGAAATTAAGGAACAATTCAAACCAATACATATTTTGCCTGTTATACGTAAAAAAGCTATGAAAATCGGCTTATTTAAAATGCACTTAGCAATTAAATAATACATTATCAGAACTTATTTAAGCATTTGGTACGTTAAAGATGCCTTTTCAAGTAAATACAACCAAAATAAATTTAATTTAACATTTTTAACTTTTTACCTAAAAAAGTTCAAAAATCAGCATTTTTGCAATTTTTCAAGCCATTTGCGGCAAGGTAAGGAAAAGTCCAAAAAATCGCAAATTTTTTGTGTGAACTGAGTGCTACTAGTGGCCACTTTTCCGCACCCGCCATAATCGAAAATCGAAAAAAAGTTTTTTTCGGCCCATCCTATTGCACATCATGGCTATGTATAATATAAAATATGGAAATTAAATATGTGTAAACTATTTATAAACTGCACTGCATAAATTTCAAAATAAAATTTAAGTATACATTTAAATATTTTTAATACATAGAAATGCTCGATTACAGAATATCGCGTAGAACTTGATTATCCATAAACCATTTATGACAAATTATATAAATTGCCAATCTACTTGTAAATTAGACAAACTGGCGTAACTTTCATTTCAAATAGTGAAAAGCAAATAACTTTGTACAATATTTATAAAAATATAAATAAAACATCGAATTTTAAATCACTTGATCGCATAACAAGCACACGTAACGTATTTAATAAGTGAATGTGACATGTATGATAAGCCATTATTGGTAATTAGTCCTATAGTTTGGCAATAGCTTTTTGGTCGACGGGATAATCAATTAGTACCGAATTGCGTAAAAGAAAATTCCTCATAATTTAAATCCTGATAAACCTATTAACTAAGGTTTTATTCCATTGTATTAAGCGTCTTATTTCCAATTAAAATATTTCTTTGAATCGAATTTTGAATGAAATTCAGGGACATGAAAAATCTTAGAGTGTGGAAAACAGCATACAAATATCTCGGCAAATATTTATCCCGTCGACTTCATTCTTCATACAAAACCTATATTTATTTATTGTCTTTTATATTCACTCCTTAAAATGAACAATTTCGAAATTTTTTACATACCTTTCATCTGAAAAAATATGTCGAGAATCCAAAACAATTAGCTCCGGATAGTCAAGGTGGCTGATGTTCAATACTCTTTACATTGTTACATACTAAGTACATTTCAAATTTTAAGTCTCTATCTCAATTTTTTCGGCAGACAGTGCGTTTACAGAAAGACACACAGACAGATGGAAGGCAATTTATTTTTCATTTCTGTGTTTTTCGGATTCTCCAATTCCTGAAACGTGTAAATCCGTCTTTTTTTTCGATTTTTAAAAGTTTACAAAATTTAGTCTATACTACATACGATGGGTAAGTAAAATGGTGCAGTAATGTGTTAAATTTATTTTATAAAGTTTAATTTGGTTTTACATTTTATAGTTCAGATAAATTAAAACTTTCTTTTTCTTTTTAAATATGAGCTTAATAATTCCCAGTTTGCTTTTGTTGGATATTTAATGTGAATATAAAAAATGATACACAATTGTTACATTGAAGTTCGAAGTAATTTATCTTATTTACAAAAAATCATTTCGGGAAGTGTAATTTTCTTTCTGTATTCCTACCTGTAATTTTTTTCTTAGCTTTTTTCTTATGAAATAAGCTGACTCAGAAAACACGGAATTAAATATAAAAATTGTACAACCACCTTTCATTCGAAATGGAGGATTTTCTTTGCTTTTGTGAATTACAGTGAAAAAAAATTACACCACTTTCTTAAAGAATATAAGATTCTATCCATAATGATAGTTTTCTTCTCTTGATATGTTAAAATAAATAACGTTCATTAATAAATGATGTTTTGTTAAAAAAATTCATCAAGTTGTTGTTTGATAAGTCTTAAAAATGCTATGAAGTTACACTATAATTCATTTAGTGAAAAGATACAAACAAAGCGAAATTGTTACACTATTAAAAAAGTTTTTATTCTTTTTGTAAAAGACTCTTCGATATAAATAATTACTCTTGAGAACATTTAGTAATGTGTTTTGCAATAGTTTCTATAAGATAATGCTAAGGGTTAATTATTTTTTCCAGCATTTTCTGGAGAACTAATATTTAATTAGTCTATGATAAGAAGTTGCGAAACGTTAAGGGTTAAAAGACACAGACATTTTTTTTTCATAATCTACAAATGTACAATATGATTCCACACAAAAATATATAATAATCTGTTTCATGTGTTATCCGTGTTTTTAAAAAGTGTTCTGAATTTTTAGAAACACACGTGAGGCGTGCAGAAAAATAAAGCATGAAATGCTCAATTTGTATTAGTGTGAATATTTCATTCTGGTACATAGTTCAAAGAAAAATTTAAATGATTAATAATGATAATGTTTTAATATTCCAATATATTTCTGAAAAAAAGGTAAAATTAGGTATTGATGGAAAGCGTATGAAGCATAGAGTATACAAGTAAAACTTAACAGATTTATAAATATCTCAAATTATGTACGTAAATAAAAAAAGTAAATATATATGTTTGTTTTCTCACATCACGCAGACAGTAAGTAGCAATAAATTACCTGAAGACGCTATTTGGATTTTTTAAATCAATGGTAGTCAGTTAAAATACTTATGAGGGCTTGGATATTTACTACATTGTCAAAAAAATTTTCTGGAAAAATAACATGAAGATTATAGTAGAAGTCCAGATCCCACGATCATCTTACAATCACGTTAAGTGCACTGAAGAATGGGGGAAACATGCAGTTAAAACTACGGATGCGTCGGGAAAGCGCAACGACCCACCTTTTACTATCTTAAAACCTCCCAGCCACAAAATAACCGAAACTGAACTAAAATTCAATCATCTGACGATTTTAAAGTCAGATTCTCATAAAGAGGTGAAACAAGTTGAGTCAATGAGTTGTTTTTAAGCAATTTAAATCAAGATGAATAAGGATTTTCAACCAAGATGAGTAAAGCGTTAAAAAAAACTACTTCACGATCCAATAAATAACAGCTTTTTCCTGAGAAGCTAACTCTACCCTTTCGTTTTAAGAGTGAAGAAAACATCCACAAATCCGCCTTTTAGAAGTATATCCACCAATGAGGCGATTGACGTTATGCTATCAAGAATAATTAAGGATAATAATAAGTTTTCTTGCCTTCCGATTTTGAAAAAAGAAAAAAAAAATCCTTCCGTCTTCTCTCCTTTCTTGCCAAGACAATTCAGCAGAAAATAATTCTTTTTCCAATTGTTTTACTTTATTTGTTATAGCTATTTGGAAAATATTGGCACAACTATATGTATGTACCATATGCTTCCACATTTTTATGACTTATATTATTTGATTATTGCATGAACTACCATGACAAGTATAGACAAATCAGTTACAAAAAAATGAGGGTTGGAATATAGGTTTAATCTCTATTTTGTATGTTGCATATATATATATATATTTATTGTTTTAACATTTGTGAGTTGTAAAATGTTTTTTTCTTTTAATACATGGGGAGTGGAAACATGTCGTTCAGAAAAATAAAGCACGAAAAGCTGAATTTGTATTAGTGTAAATATTTCCTTCTGCTACATAGTTCAAGGAAAAAAATTAAATAATAACTAATGATGCGTTAATATTCTAATATCGTTTTGAAGATAAAAAATAGGTGAAATTAAGTATCGCTGAAAACACATAAAGCAAAGTGTGTAAAGGCAAAACCTATTTTACATTTATGTAAATATCTGAATTTATATTCGTAAATAAAAAAAAATGCAAATATGTATGCTTGTTTTCACACAGTAAGTAGCAATAAATTACCTGAAGACATTATTTTACTTTTTCAAATCAACAATAGTCAGCTAAAAAAAAAAAGCTTTTAAGGATATTTACTACATATTGGAGAGAATTTACAGAACCTCTTACGAAGGTTTTAGGGAAGTTTCAGGTCCTACGATCGTGTGAAGTGGCCTGTGGAATGGGAGAGATAAGCAATTTAAATTACTGATGCACTGGAAAAACACAACTACTCGTCTCTTAGAAAACAACCACCAATATATTGTACAATATAGTTATTTTTATTACAATTTTGAGGGCATATATCGAGTAAAGGCATAATCTGCCACAAGTATGGTTTTTTTTAGCTATTTGGAAAATAGTTGTTGTCTTCGGTAGAGAACTGGGAAATCTGAATTATAACTGAATCTTTTTATTGGTTGAATTCTGCAACTTATACGTTTTCTAATTGATACATGTTTAATGTCCAAAAATGGAATACTTCTGTTGCTACGATGACAGAAAAAAATAAAACTTTAAATAATAATAATAATAATAATTTGAAAACAAATTGAGAATAAATTTCATTTAGATATACAATTTTTTCTCTACGCAACGCATAGTGGGGCGTTTTGATAAACTAGGTGAACAAAATCCAAATTTCTGATTATCTTGGAATTTAACGAAACTGTGTACATTAAAAGCTGAATGTCTAATTTATTTAGATGCGAAAGAATTTTGTCGAAAAAATTCAAGGTGCAATTAACTGCGACCGAAAAGTTAGCTTTTCTCCAGTTGGTTAGAATAAGGTTCTGTGGATGTTCCAATCTCCCATAAGTTCAAAACCACGTTATTGATATCCTGTTAATTTTAAACCATGAGTTTACTGGACGTATGACATATGATTGTCAACGCAAGTTTTAAACTATTACTTACCCATCATACGTAGTATAGGGTAAATCTTGCAATCGTTTTGAAAATCGAAAATTTTTTTTTTTGACGGATTTGCACGTTTTAGACACTGGAGATTTCGAAAAACATATTTTTAGAAAAAAAAATTGCCGTCCGTCTGTCTGTCTGTCTGTAAACGCTCTATCTCACGAACAAATTGAGATAGGGACTTGGAATTTTGTATGTACTTAGTATGTAAGAATGGGACGAAGCCTATTGGATATCAGCAACCTCGATTATCCGGAACTATTTTTTTCCGGATTCTCGAAAAATTCGTTCTGATAAAAGTTATATAAAAATTTTCGATTTTTTTTATTTTAAGGAATGCATGTAAAAGGCAATAAAAACACAAATTTTGCATAAAGAACGAAATCGATCGGATTTTTAGTTGTCGAGATATTTGTAATCATGTTTTCCACATTCTTCGATTTTTCATGATCCTATATTTCATTCAAATTTCAATTCAGAGGTGTATTTTAATTGAAAATAAGACGCTTATTCCGATGCAGCAAACTGTTAGTTAATATGATTATTATTTTTGGAGTTATAAGGATGTTTCTTTTACATAGTTTGGTACTTCTTGAGTAGATTGGCGTTTTATATAATTTGTTGAAATTGGTGCATCAGCAATTCATTAATAGAGTATTACTATGTGTATTAACAACATTTAAATTTAGTTTTGGAATTGAGATACATTGTATAAATAGTTTTCACATATTTTATTTTCATATGCATATAAATGATGGGTAAGTATTACGGTGGCCTCCAACGACTAGTTTTTGTTTTAAAATAAGCGCTGTTAAACCCATTAATTGTTTTTTAGAGGTTGTGAGTTTGCATGAATCATTTTGTTTTTTGCAATATTTCTCTCGACAAAGCGTTCAGCAGTGTTCACCAATAAGTATTTTTTAAATTAAAGTGCAACTCCTATAGTATTGGAAACTAAAAGTATCTGCTGCAGATGCCTACAGATAAATAAGTTATTATTAATAAACAAGCGTAATATGTACTTGCAATTTAAGTATACATGTTTAGTTCAAAACTTTCAGGTCAATATTAAACCACTTTTAATTATCTGATTGATCTGAATCTTAAAATATATGTGTAGAGAAATGTTTAAAAATTTAAAATAAACTGACAATGATTTTAAATGTTATTTGATACTAACTAGGGAACTGCAAGAAGTGTAAGTCACCGATTTTGACGAAAGTGGTATTGTTGGAAATATCTCATCGAGAGCAGTAAAAAAACTCAATGGTACTACCCGTTGCAAATGAGCCGTTTTCGACATATCCTCAATTTATATCACGTAATTAGTGCATATTTAATGGGGGACCTCAAAAAATTTTAGTCTCGATTTTACCGAAAGTGGTATTGTTAAAAAGATATCATCATGAGAGAGAAAAAACTCAATAGAGCTACTCGTCGGAAATGGGCCGTTTTCGAGATATCCGATAATTTATGTCACGTAGCTAGTGCATACTGTTCTAGTGCACACTTAATCAGGGACTGCAAAAAATTGTTTTCTCGATTTTGATGAAAATGGTGTCGTTGCAAAAATATCATTGTGAGAAGTAAAAAACTCAATGGAACTAACCATCTGAAATGAGCGGTTTTTGAAATATCCAACAATATATGTCACTTAATGCCGTTTCCCAGCAGTATGCATTAGCGATGTGACACAAATTCTCGGATATCTCGAAAACGTCTCATTTCCGACGGGTGATTCCTTTGAGTTTTTTAATCCTCACGATGATATATTTTCAACTATACTACTTTCGTTAAAATCGAGAATAAATATTTTTGCGGTCCCCCATTAAGTGTGCACTAGCTACGTGACATAAATTGTCGGATATTTCAAAAACGGCTCATTTGCGACGGATACTTTCATTGAGTTTTTTACTGCTCTCGATGAGATCTTTCCAACGATACCACTTTCGTCAAAATCGGCGACTTACACTTTTTGCAGTTCCCCAGTAAGTGCATGACGTCACGTAAAGAGAATATTGAAATGAACGAATTTAAATATTGCTTGAATCCAACGGCTATATAAAAATGTTGATAAATAAATAAATAAATAAATAAATGACGAATGCACTGCTCAAAACAATTAAAGGATATTTAAAGTTTTATATAAAATAAAGATATAAACGAAATTTTTTTTGCCGAAAATAGAAGAAAAGAATCACAAATGCAAATTTTTCTGGTTTTCAAACTGTGGAGTTTGCAAATTTTGAGTTCGACGTCAAAAACGTCGCTTCAGCGGCAGCGAATGAAATTTGACTTTCAACTGGATAAAAGAGAATGAAGACAAGGATGATCGGCATTCAATGATTGCTTTGTTTCGATGAGTACGATGTCTCAGCGAAGTCATTTAACAGATTCAGAAGCTTGGAGAATTGTTGGTAGGTTAGAAGTGGGCCAAACTCAAGCCGAAGTAGAGCAAGCCGTTGGAGTGTCACAAAGTGTCATTTCCAGGATCTGGAACCGTTTTTTGGAGAGTAAATGTGCAGGCCGAAGACCAGGGCAAGGTCGTAGGCGGGCAACAACGCCCAATGAAGATCGGTATTTAGCGTTAACAGCTCGGAGACACCGAAACATGAACGCTACTCTTCTCCAACAACACCTTCGCTCGGCTACAGGCACCACGATTTCAACTCAGAGTGTCCGAAACCGGCTCCATGCTGTAGGTCTGTATGCTCGCCGACCGATGGTATGTGTTAGATTAACATCAAGGCATCGTCGCGACCGCAGGGAGTGGGCAACCGAGCATGTTAACTGAAGGAGAAATGAATGGAGCAATATTCTGTTTTCTGACGAGTCCCGTTTTTCTGTGCATCCGGATAATAGGCGTATCTCCATCTGGAGGGACCGTGGCAGTAGAAATAATCCTGCGTTCGTGCACGAAAGTGTCAGATTTGGCGGTGGAGGAGTGTTGGTGTATGGTGGCATCTCCATTGACGGGCGCACTGACCTCTAAATCATTCGAGATGGAGCTCTGACTGGTCGCCGATATAGGGATGAGATCCTCAGACCTATTGTAGTCCCTTACGCTGCAGCAATCGGAGATAACTTCATTTTAATGGACGATAACTGCAGGCCACATCGTGCAAACCTGGTGGAGGATTTCCTTTTCGAGGAAGGAATCGTTCGAATGGAATGGCGAGCGTGTTCTCCAGACATGAATCCAATCGAGCACGTTTGGGACACTCTAGGAAGACGAGAACAACCCCTACAAACTCTCCAAGAATTGGAAAGAGCTCTTCTGGAAGAGTGGGGCTGAATACCCCAACTCGTCATTAATAGCCTCGTTGAGTCCATGCCTCAAAGGTGTTCAAAGTTGCTGGCCGCCCGTGGAAACCATACCCTCTACTGAAAATGATTTTCTTTGAAGAAAACACCTTTTCTTATTCTTTTTTTCTCATATGTACAAATTGTGCTTTTTTCCTTTTGTATACAAATGCGCAATAAAATGCATTTTGTTCTGCCAAACATGTGTAATTTATTCTCATATAACCTACTATGTCTGTCGACCATGTATCAATCAGCTAAAAAGTTTCCCAGATATAAAATCCACCTAAAATTGCAATATCCTTTAATTGTTTTGAGCATTGTAGAATAGCAGGAGAATAAAATATAAAGGGGTATAGGAAAAAGGTAATGTGGGAAAATAAGGATTGAAAATGGTTAAACTGAACAAACGAAAATAATCAAGGTGAAATTTGGTAAAATTACCACTACAGGTACTTTATCATACAGAGAACATCCGTTTTTCTATACTTAGATATTCCAATCATTACTGTAGCTAACTCCGCCCACAGGTTAATTCAAATAAAACGAAATAAAGAATAAATCTGCATAAAGAAAATGTGTTAATATTTTATAATGCTCTTTTTCTTCATTTAAATGTGTATATTACATGAATGATTAATCAAGAAAACTTTTAATATCTTTGAAGCATTTTTCAAGAAGTACAGATTGTTCATAAATTATGTAGACTATTATCATGGTTTCTTTATCTCAAAAGTTATGATCTAAGACTATCACGAAAAGTTTAATTATAAATTCGTGAAATACAACTCGATTTTTTTAGCACAAACAAAGTTTTAAATCTAAACTTTATTGATTAAAAAAAAGATTATAATAAAGTAATAAACAATAATAACATGTATCCAAAAATTTTAAATAATTATGAGAAAATGTTACATAATTTCAATGTGGCAGACTTTCATGGCAAATAACACATTGATACATAAAAGGGATGATACAATTTTACTATTAAATTTCATTTGATTACATTCCTATTTGATTCATAACATGTTAAATTGCAACTTTATGCGTATGTGACTTTGTGTATTGTAATAATGTGCAAATAATATGTTTCATTAATTATAGCAAATATTATTAAGGTAAGAATTCCACTTTGTGAATACGCTGTATTATATAAGATAATTAAATGCGTTAAAATAAAAAGAATAACTGATGCTTTTATCGTTACCTTGCGTTACAAATGGCACCATTGACCTCAGATACTACATTTGTCTCAATATCCTAGCAATACCACGTAATACATAAAAGTTAGATAAAAAGAATACAGTACAAAAGAATATTTTGGAAAAAACTCCTTTTTCTTATTTTTAGCTAACGTATAGGATTATTTATGATATGTACTTATACATATATATATGCGTGTGTGTGTAAAACTTCAAAAAGGAAACTATTATACATTAATTTAAAAATATAATTCGTAAAAAAGAAAGAATAAACTGAAAAAGTATTCATACAATTTAATAATGAAAAATATTTTTTAACATATAGAATGAAATCAATCAAAATAAGAAAATGAAAAATTATGTAAAAACTGCTAATAGTAGTTTGAGATTTCTTACATCAAATGGCAAATATAATAAAAGTAACTATCAAATAACTTCAAAGCGGAGAAACTATAGAAAAGATACACAATGATAACACAATAATGCAGTACTGAAAATAATGCATATATAGGACTGAAATAAAGCGAAGAGAAACTAATAACTGCAATTTATATAGAACTAGCCGATCCGCCCGGCGTTGCCCGGGTCCGTATTAACAATATTAAACGAACTTGAAATTTGTATGATTTTATCATTAACTCGTTACATGCAGAAATGCATTGTCTGAAATACGTAGCCACTGACTGTGTGAAAAATCGGTTTCAAAAACAACTAATATTAAGCTCTAAAAATACTCAAAATGAGCAATGAAAAACGCGGGAGGAAATATGTATCCAACGATTGCATGATTTTCGTGTAAAAAAGTTGATATTTACCCGTAAAAATCACTGTTAAGTCACGTAACTAATTATTATTTTCACATACAAATCCCAAGTGAAATATTTTGAATTTCAAACTAATTATATCACTCTTAAATCCGACTATACCATGAATGAAATCGATACACGATGGTAGCTAAAAGGTTGGTATATAGTACTATAATTTCAGAGCTATTTAACAAAAGTAAGTGTTATTTTCAATCAAATCTTGCGTATAGGTTCACTCTGTGCATAAATTCCTAACCTTAAACTTTTATACCGTAACCAGAACCTGTCTGTAACCTAACAGCGACTTAACAGTACCCTACCGTAAATTAAATATAACAGAAATGTAACCTAGCCTAAATGTATTCACTTTATTGTAACATATCCTTATTCTAACCATAACATAAATGCAATTTAACTTTAACCTAACTTTAACCTAAATAATATAATAGAAAAAAACCATTTAAAAAAATTACTATTTCTTCGTAAAATATGCTTCAGCTGTAATTCGTTTCTTTCAATTCGTTTTATTAATACAAAATTCCTTCCTCGTGCTTTTGTTTGAGACATTAAAATTTCAGCTATAAATGGTTTAATATTGCAAACCACGGAGTAAGACACTTCTTACTCCGTGTTGCAAACCTTTTTTCGCTTTACTTCGCCTCCACCTATTTTTTCTCCATGGTGTACAGCAGCTGTGATTAAAAAAAAAAAATCCTCATTTAGACTGACAGTTTGCCAATCCATGAATTTTAAAGGTCTGTCCCAGCTTCTTTAATTATTTCTGCGAAAATTTTATGCAACCAATCAACCATAAGAAAATGAAAGGGAAAAAAAGCGAAAAAAGGCGATTTTTTATGAGAGTGAGCTTTGGAATTTAATTAATTACTCACTTAATAAATAGAATTTTGAAATTCTGAGCCTCAGGTGCATCAGGAGAGACATTGGGCCACTCTCAAAAAAATTTTGAGCTTCGTACGTGCTGTAGATTTTGCTAGCCATCGCAGACACACACACAGACAGACAGAGCGTTTTGTTCTTTTATTAGTATAGATAATGTATAAGGGTCATTCCACACCAAATGAGCAAATCAGGTGTGGCTGACAGGTCACAGATTTTATTGAAAATCATCATATAATTAGATCACAATCATTTACGAAGAAACGCAAAGTAGTAGAGTTCAGACTAGTTTATTTCAGTATAAAAAATTACATTAAAGTTGAGCCGAAATCGAGGTCTTGTGTACATGTTTGAAATTTCAAGTTTGATTATTTGCCGTAGGAATGGAAAGATTGTAATAAAAATTATTTACACTTAAGAATGAACTATAAGTAACAGATTAGCATAATTTAGTAATTGTATTTTTATTTTATAATTTAAAAATAAATAAATAATAAAAAAAATCGTGGAAAAAATTAAATATTTCAATTATATGTTTTAAAATGAAGGACACTTATTCCAAATTCAATTTTTTTGCCATTATAGCTAATTGAATATATTTAATACATCTATAATTTAATTCATGCCTTTTTCATTCCTTTATGAGAAAAAAAAAATAAATAGTGAAAACTGCTGATTAAAAAGTCAACATTTTTTTTCATTTTTTTGGAGACTAATAAAAGCTTTTAAAAGTTTTAAACTCTTTGATATTACAGATAAAAGTGTATATTTTAAGTATACGTAGCTTTATTCTTGCTTTTAGTTTATTTTTGCCTCTGCCCTATTTGAATATTTTTAATTTGTGTAGAAGAAAAAGTATTTTTTTCTTAAAATAACTGTATTTTAATCTTAAAGTCAATTAACAAACATAGATGGCAGCACCGTCTATTTTTAGCCAGAAATTTCCAAAAAAGCGCGTGTTTTCAAAGAAAGATTGTCTTTAGAATGTCTCAAATATTAGTTTTTTGAACCCATTTTTGTTATGTTAGAAATTAAAAAGGCAGTATTGAAACTTTTTTAGTGTGTCATGGACTTATTAATTCTTATGTACGTGTAATATTGTTGATGTAGAAGTTGTCCTTTAATTGTTTTTTGAGGTAACATAAGAGGAATAATTATGATTTTGTCATTTTTTTAAAAGTTTCTAAGTTTTTTTGAAGATGAAGGAAATAAATAACAACTTTGAAACTTTGAGAATTCGATCTTCATACATAGTACTACATCTTGCATCAATTTCAGAGATATTTTTTAAATCCTTTGATTTTTATAACATTTCAAAATTTTTAAAAAATTACAAAATTTCAATATTTACAACCAATTTTTGATTAATTATGAAATTACCAAATTATTGTTACTCGATAAATATAATGATTGATATCCAGAGATTTCAATATCATAAAAAAAACTTCATTTTTGTTAAATAGTTTTCAAAATATAGAACTTGAAACTTGCAACTTTCGACGATTATCCGCAAGCCATTCTATATCGCAAGTTTTTTAAATGTCCAAAATTGATAAAATAATTAATTTTTTCTGAAAATATTGTGCACACATACATTTGAATATGAAATGAACACGTATCTCAAATTTTATTAAAATCGGATTCTATGCAGCCACGGCTTTTTTTCCATTTTTGCTCATTTGACGTGGAATGACCCATAAGATACCAATTAAAAATAAAAAATAGGATTTCGAAATAAATATTTAAGTAACCAAAGTGAAATTGAAAAGCTATTACACACAAATATATGTATATGTATATAGTATAGTTGCTGACCTCCAGATTTTTTCCATACATTATTTTTTGACAGAAATACTTGTTTTATACAATTGCACAATTTCGTCAATTAAATAAGGCGAACTCTTTTCTAAGAAGTTACTGGTGTCGAAATTTAAATAACCGTGTCCACAAGAGCCTATTTTTGGTAACATTTTAAAATAAGGCCGTTACTATAATGTATCTTTTTTTTTATTCTTTTATTTATTTATTTATTTTAATAATTTCATCCAATTTTGTTATGAAGTTTGAACAAACGAAATAATCCACCTGGTCTTTCCCTTTAATTTTGTTTCCTCAAACTTAAATAGCATGATAAAATGTTTAATTTCATGCGACAAAAATTTTTAGAACACCAATTAATATCAAAAATTGCATCACTTGTCAATTTCTTTTGGACTAATGCTTCCATTCTCAGAAGAAATTACGCAGATTTAATTTTATTTTATAACTGAGTTTCCACGGCTTTGGAAATTTGTTTTTTTTTTTAAATAAAAATTATGGCTAATAAGGTATTTTTCCTAAGTTTTACTTTCATTTTGATACATATTTAGAAAATGCATTGACTTTATAAACTTTCCTAAAGTTTATCTTTTGCTTTATCGTAATTAAAAGATTTTAAGAAATTTCAGTTAAAAAAAATAATTGTGAAATTTAAATAATTTTGCACAATAGAATCTATTTTTTTCAACGATTTAAATTGTGACCTTTACTGTTATATATCTTGTTTCGTTTTTTTCTTTCTTTTTATCATTTTATTCTGAAATTTGAACAAACGAAATAACGCGCCTCGTCTTGCTCATTAATTTTGCTTCCTAAAACTTACATAGCATAATAAAATGTTTAATTTCATGCGACAGAAATTTTTGACACACCAATTAATATCAAAAATTGCATGACTTGTCAATTTGTTTCGGACTAATGCTCTCATTCAAAGAAGTTGCACAGATTTGATTTGGTTTTTTAAAACTGGTCTTTTTTATATCCGATTTTTCACGTCTTTGAAAATTAGTTTCTTTTTTTAAAAATAATTTATGATTCATTTATTTTTTTTCCTAAAATATAATTTGAATAGAACAAAAAAGCTATGATGATAAAAGCTCTTATTTTATTCAGAGAAATGTTTAGAAAATGCACTGACTTTATAAAATTTTCTTAAGTTTATCAATTGCTATATTGCAATTAAAAGACTAAGAAATTTCAGTTCACAAACATACTTTTCAAAATTAAAATTTTTGCACAGTAGAACCTGTTTTTGTAAGATTTTAAAATGAGACCGTTATTGTAACGTAACATATTTCTTGCTTCTTCTTTTTTTTTATTTCATATAATTTCATTCTGATGTTTGAACAAACAGAATAAACCGCCTGATCTTGCTCATTAATTTTGCTTTTACTAATGTAAATAGCATGATGAAAAGTTTAATTTCATGTGAAAGAAATTTTTCACACACTAATTAATAGCAAAAACTGCATGTCTTGTCAATAGTTTTCGGGCTAATGCTCCCATTCAAAGAATTTGCACTGATTTAATTTTCTTTTATAAAATTGGTCTTTTTTATGTGTGATTTTTCACGTCTTTGAAAATTAGTTTCTTTTTTTAAAAAGAAGTTATGGCTAATTAATTGTTTTTAAAATGTTATAATTTGAAGAGAACCAAGAAATGATAAAGTTTTTACATCCCATTAGGGAAATTTTTAGAAAATGCATTCACTTTACACATACAATTGGAAGGTTTTCTTAGTTATTATGTAACGTATTGGTCATTTTTTTTATAAAGGCTGAATATATATTTTTTAAAGAAAGGTGTCAATGTGGTCATTTCTTACTAAATTCCCTGAAGCGATCGTGATTGAAGAATTTGGGATGTAATCAAATAATAAATCACTTATTTTATGACTCATTTTTAAATCGGATTTTGCTCTCAGATGCATTCAATTGACCGTTTTTTTTTTCTTATTACAGAACTATATAATGTGACGCATTGGTCGATATTTTAATAAAGTCAGAATATATTTCAAAATATCCTATGAAAATGGGCATTTGAGCCGAATTTCGTTTAAGATGATTCTGATAAAACCAGTTTTTACAGAAAAATGAATTTAATTTTTTTTCAAAAGCGGCCAAATAAATAGGTGTATCTCTAATCATATTTTATTTTTGTTGTTGAAATGAGCACATTTCGAAATCTACTTCCGTCTGTAGGGCAAGCCGACAGGGATTTTTTTCTTTTACCTGATTGTCCAGGTCTTTGAAAATTATTTACTTTTTTTAAGTAGAAGTTATTGCTAATTAAATAATTTTCCTAAGTTATACTTTGAATGAACCAAAAAATGATAGAAGTTTTTACTTTTATTTAGAGAAGTGTTTAGAAAATGTGTTGACTTTATGAACTTTCGTTAAGTTTATCAATCGCCATATTGCAATCAAAAGAATTCAATAAATTTCAGTTCACAAGCATAATTTTGAAATTTAAATAACTTTGTACAGTAGAGCCTGTTTTTGTAACATTTTAAAATGAGTCCTTTACTGTAATGCAACTTATTCCTTGCTTCTTTCTTTAAAAAAAAAAAAAAATCATTTCATTCAATTTTATTCTGAAATTTGAACAAATGAAGTACCAAATAATCTTCATCATTACCTTTGCTTCCTAAAATTTAAATAGCATTGTAAAATGTTTAATTTCATGCAATATAAATTTTTCGCATTCTAATTAATAGCAAAAACTGCATTACTTGTCAATTTATTTCGGACTAATGCTCCCATTTAAAGAAGTTGCACAGATTTAATTTTTTTTACAAAATTGCTCCTTTTTTTATCTGATTTTCCACGTCTTGAAAACTTGTTTCATTTTAGTAAATAGAAGCTGTGACTAATGAAATATTTTTCCTAAGTTATACTTTTAAGGGACCAAAAAATTCTAAAGGTTTTCATTTTCAAATAGACACATATTTAGAAAATGAATTGACTTTATAAACTTTCTTTAAGTTTATCAATTGCTTTATTGTAAGTAAAAGATTTTAAGAAATTTCAGTTTATAACCTAATTTTGAAATTTAAATACTTTATTACAGTAGAACCTTTTTAGTAACATTTTAACATTTTCGTTTACTGTAACGTATCTTATTTCGTGCTTATTTATTTTTTTTAAATCATTTCGCTCAATTTTATTCAGAAGTCTGAACAAACGAAATAAAGCACACAGTCTTGCTCATTAATTTTGCTTCCAAAAACTTAAATAGCATGATTAAATGTTTAATTTCATGCGACAGAAATTTTTGGCACCCTAATTAATATAAAATTTTCATGGATTGTCAATTTCTTTCAGACTAATGCTCCCATTCAAAGAAGTTGCACAGATTTAATTGGATTTTTTTTTAAACTGGTCTTTTTTATATCCGATTTTCCACGTCTTTGAAAATTATTTTCCTTTTTTAAAAATAAGTTATGTTGCATTAATTATTTTCCCTAAGCTACACTTTGAATAGGACAAAAGATGATAAAAGTTTTTATTTTCATTTAGAGAAATATTTAGAAAATACACTGACTTTATAAACTTTTCTTAGGTTTATCAATTGCCACATTGTAATTAAAAGATTTTAAGAAATTTCAGTTCACAAACATAATTTTGAAAATTAAATATTTTTGCACAGTAGAACTTGTTTTTGTAAAATTTTAAAATGAGACTTTTACTGTATCGTAATTTATTTCTTGCTTCTTCTTTCTTTTTTTTAAATCATTTCATCCACTTTTATTCTGACGTTTGAACACACGAAATAAACCGTCTGATCTTGCTCATTAATTTTGCTCCCTAAAACTTAAATAGCATGATAAAATGTTTAATTTCATGCGAAATTTTTGACACATTAATTAATAGCGAAAACTGCATGACTTGTCAATTTCTTTCACACTAATGCTTCCATTCTCCGAAGAAACTGCGCAAATTTAATTTTCTTTTATAAAACTAGTCTTTTTATATCTGATTTTCCACGTCTTTGAAAAATTGTGTTATTTTTTTAAATAGAAGCTATGGCTAATTAAATATGTTTCCTAAGTTACACTTTGAATGAACAAAAAAATTTAAAGGTATTTATTATTATTTAGAGGCATGTTTATAAATGAGTTGATTTTAAATACTTTCCTTAAGCTTATTAATTTCTTTATTGCAGGTAAAAGAATTTAAGAAATTTCTGTTCACAAATACAATTTTGAAATTTATATAATTTTGCTCAGTAAAACCAGTTTTTGTAAGATTTTAAAATGAGACATTTACTGTAACGTAATTTATTTCTTGCTTCTTCTTTTATAAAAAATCATTTCACCAATTTTATTCTGAAGTTAAAAAAAAGAAAAAAAAAGAAAACGAAATAACGCACTTAATCTTGCTCATTAATTTTGCTTCCTAAAACTTAAATAGAATGATAAAATGTTTAATTTCAAGTGACAAAAATTTTTGACACACGAAATAATATCAAAAACTTCATGACTTGTCAATTTCTTTCATACTAATGTTTCTATTCAAAAAAGTTACACAGATTCAATTTTCTTTTATAAAACTGGTCTTTTTTATATCTTATTTTCCACATCTTTGAAAATCAGTTTCTTTTTTTTTTAATAGAAGCTATGGCTAATTGCCTGAGCAAAGCAAAGTCTTATACACATAGTACGGAACGATATTAAAAGTCAAAAAAAAATCTTTCGTCAAGCAAATCTCAAAAAATACTTGTCGGATTTCGATTCTGTTTATACCAGAAGCTACGTATGAAGGTAACCTGCTAAATGCATCTACTTTCAAAAATTAGTTCCAAATAGTTTAAAAGTTATATTAAAAAAACTGGTAAATAAACACAATTTATTTGCATATGTCACAGAAATTTGGTGTGCATCATTTTTCACCAGCTGGATATTTTCGTAGACAGCCGAATCAGAGTAGATGGAGTAAATGATTGTCTGAGCGAAGCGAAGTCTAATACACATAGTACCTAACGATAATAAAAATCAAGCATAATTCTATCATCAAGCAAATCTTAAAAAATACATGACAGATTTTGATTCTGTTTGTACCAGAAGACAGCTATAAGGGTAATCTACTGAATACACCTACATAAAAAATTAGTTCCAAATAGCTTTAAAATTATATTTAAAAAAATAATAATAAAAGCACAATTTATTGGCATACGTCCCAGAAATTTGGTGTGCGTCACTTTTCAAAGGCTAAATGTTTCTGTAGACAATCAAATTAGAGACATGGAATAAATAGTGCAATAAAACGTATCAAAATTTATTTAAGCAAGAAAATAAATCCGTTATTTTTTTCTTTTTAAAAGAAAAACGGACATAGAAACATTAATTTCGAGATTTTGTGATAATCTCTCAATAGCCAAAAGAACACTTTATATTTCGCGTGTAAATATTAAAAACAATTACATGTTTTAATAAAACATTTCGATATATGACGTCATTTCTTCTCATTTTATTTATTTGTATTATGCACGATTTCGTTTAACTTACATTTCGTTTGTGTGCGGAATTCAATGCTCGTAATTTATTTTTTGGCGCAGTTGTCATATGCTCACAAGATTTGGCGCCTTATTTTTCTAATGCCCATTTGACGAAACCCTCGTTTTTGAATATTGATTTAAATATACATCTTTAAATTACTTTCTATTATTTTTAAAAAGGAATTTACAGTAAATAAAAAAAAGATAATTAATAACGTTGAAACAAGCATTTCATATAATTAAAAAAAAAGAAAATGAAAGTAAATAAACATTTTATTAATAAATACGTATATGACATGTGTGTCAATTTTTCACCCGTTTTCTGTTAACACAGAGCTTTGAAATTAGGAATATGTGTGTAATCCTGTCAGCAACACAGGAACTGGATATTATTTTTTGCCTATTTTATTACATATAAATAAAATGTTTATTTACCAGGTTTAGCGTGACTAGGTGTTGAACCAGGTTTAGCGTGACCAGGTGATGAACCAGGTTTAGCGTGACCAGGTGTTGAACCAGGTTTAGCGTGATTTTTATTGCAAATTTGGTGAAAACAAATTTTTCAATTAGCAGATACATATAATATGCTAAAATAGCACTGTTTGTTTTCTTTCTCTAAATGAAATCAAGATAAAGTGACAAACGAAGCATTTTTTTGTTATTTTAAAATCGAAATAATTTTGAATAAATGATAATAATTGTAGAAAAAACTTTTCATAATAACATTCATATGGTAACCACGCAGGCAAATAAATGCTATTTTCGCGCCAATTAGGTACCTCAGTGCGTATAGGACATCTGTGTCATTTTTATTTATAAAAAAAGTAGAAACATCCAATTGGTTTGTTTTCATAGCTGTATACATTTCTTTGCAACAAAGCGCTTTTTTGAGGCCAAAACTGCATAAAATGAGAAATAAAATAATAAAAAATAATTAAAATTTGCAATAATTCGAAAAAATGTAATTTAACAAATTAAAATTACCTTTTGGAAAATGATTTTTTCAATTACTAAAATATAGGACTTAAATAAATTCTATATAAAACAAAATATAGTTTTTTACAATTAATCGGTTTAACATTCGAATGTTTATTTTTGAGTGATCGTCACACATTTTGTAATAGAGGTGCTAGAGGTCTGCACGGGCCCGGGCCTGGCCCGTGGCCCGTACCCGGCCCGGCCCGCGGGCCGGGCCGGCGGAATCGTTTTAAATTTTCTAACCGGCCGGGCCGGCAGAATCAGAATAGTTTTCTCAACGGGCCGGGCCGGGCCGACAAACAAAATAAACGGGCCGGGCTGGGCCGGCAAAAAATTGAACGGGCCATACGGGCCGGGCTGATAAAAAAAATTTTCGGGCCTGCCGGCCCATTCTGAAGATTTAAGCAAAAACGGTAAAATATGATCTATTTTCAAAGCAAATGGTTTTTAACGAGAATAAATATAAATGTGCGTCACGAGCCATACTAGTTTGACAGCATCAATATAAAAATGTAACTTGTACTGTGTGAGATCGGCATCGGACAGTTAAATTGTGTGTAACCCGTTTTAATATTTTTTTAGCTGACTCATACCGGGCCGAGATCAAGCTTGCATCATTTTTCTACATATAGACTTGCCGGACCGGAACAAGACTTAATTGCTCTCAAGATCTGTAGGGCAGACAACATGATTTGTAAAATTATTAACAGCGATAAAGAACTTATGTTAGATTAATCTTTGGATATATACTTCTTGATGGTTTTTAAATTAATTTCTCAATAACACAAAAGTTTGACACATTTTCAGATTAATTTTTAATTGTAAAAACATAAAAGTGATAAGCCTGACTATTGAAGGCATTTGGAATCGAATAGCATTTTTCATTTTTGATGAATAAAATACTTGCATAAATTTGTTCTGATACAATAATTTCTCAAATGTTGCAGGTTTTTCTCCCTTCCCATGCTATCGCTTCCGGAAATTCTATTGAAAATGCTGACTATAACAATAATTTATTTCCTTTCAGTATTCTTAAATTGCTTGTATCAAAAAACGGTTAACGCCACTTGATTACATAGTTTCTGAATAAAGATACCTGCAGTGCGTTTCTGAGAAAAAAATGAATTTAGAAATGTATCAGAAAGGCGTATATTTGAGTTAACGAATGAATTTGGATTTAAAATCTTTAATAAAATGATATAGAAATATTTTTATAAATCTTCTTTTATTAAACAGCTTCAAAAGTTACGATGTTTTTAACTTTCTTTCTTTTTTCTTTTATCCTAAGCCATATTAATTTTTTGATGAATCTTTATTTGATTGTTGAAAGCCTAAGAATCTTAGTAATCACTAATGTTACTAATATGTATTTCCTGTAAAATATACTGTAAAATCATTCCATAGATATGTATGCAGTATTCTTTAAAAAAATCTTAATAAT
This sequence comes from Maratus speculifer, assembly GCA_964019185.1. Taxonomy (NCBI): domain Eukaryota; kingdom Metazoa; phylum Arthropoda; class Arachnida; order Araneae; family Salticidae; genus Maratus; species Maratus speculifer. The sequence continues at coordinate 229,501,118 of OZ025292.1, forward strand.
ATGAAAAAAATCTGAATTTTTTAGAAATCGTAGAAATTGCAACGGGCCAAAACGGGCCGGGCCGGGCCTAAAATATAAAAATTTAAACGGGCCGGGCCGGGCCTGGAAATTCCGGCCCGTGCAGACCTCTAAGATGTGCTCAATAATCAAACCTCGTGTTTTTTTTTTTTTTTTTTTTTTTTTTTTTTTTTTTTTTTTTAAAGACGATATGTTATACGGCGTCTTTTTCGGATTCGTTTTTTTCTTCTTAATGTAGTAAATTTTGTTAAAAAAAATTGCGGACATTCATTGCCCAAAGAAAAAAAATGTGTCCCATTGAGTTAAGGGGAGACCCGAACCCCATTTTCTGCCAAAAATCATCAAAAGTTCAAAAATTTTTTTTATCTCAGAAAACGATAAAATACATATTTGCGATTATCCATGCAAAATTACAGAACACGGGGACACTTGGAACAGGTAGCAAATGAGCTTTTTTTAACTGTAGTCACTAGAGTTTAAAGGACTAGCTGCCATTTAAAATGTGATTTCCTGAAAATGACTTTTTCCATATTTTGCCTAAGATCAAAGTACTAAGGCTCAGTGGTAAAATGGTTTAGAAACAAAGTGTTTATGTTTTTACAATCTTAAAAAAATTTGCAACAAAAGTAAGGACAGATATTTTTTTTAACTATTTCTGAAAATTTTACATAAATTGGTAAACATGAAAATTATAGCGAATTTAAGGAAATTTACCATGCGTAATTTCCTTCTTTTTGTTAGCTGATTAAAATAGAAAATTAAAAATATCTCGCAATAGGTCGTTTCTATATACTACAACACTATTTAAAAATTTTTAGTAATACCAAAATATTGAAAATTGTATGAGGAGTAGTAATTTTAAAAAGTGTATTTTTTCACAAAAAAAAAAAAAAAATCATAAAAATCGACATAAAAAATAAACTTTTTAATAAAAAATGAATTTGCTAATTATTCGTTACAAAAATATTCTTCAATAGTACACCAATATTCATTACTTTAAAATGAATAATAAAAATTTTGGGTTTTTTCTTACGGGTCTCCCTTAATAAAAATCAGACAAAATAACATTTTTATAATGTTCAAAATGTGGCTTACGTAATACTACAGTCATATATTACGTATGCCACGGATTAAATACTGATATTCTTGACGAATGGCAAAATAAATAAATAAACAAATAAATGCGGATAACAAAAGGTATATTCACGACCAAAAACAACAATAATTTTCCAAATTATTAAAAAAAGGCGTTTCATGAAATTAGTTAAAATCATGCACTTTAAATCAAGCGAATGAAAAGCGAACGTTTTTAATGAAAATACTAAGATTTGAAAAATTATTGGCAATATATCACCATAAAAATATCAATAATTGAATCGGTAAGTAATATGCGAAAGGCAACAATTATGTTAGAATTACTTTTTGTACACGAAAAAGGTCAATAGTCCGCATTCAGATAAAAGGCAAAATTAGCGTCAAACAAGAGTAAGAGTAAAACCAAAATTGTCATAAATGTATCAGAGTTATAATAGAAATATGAAATTGGCCTTAAGCAAACAACCAAACAAGTAATATTTTACATATGTTTTGCGTGAAACTTGATCATTAATGTAATAATTATTCATGTAAACAATAGTTATAAAAACAAAAGCTTCAATTCAAATATAAATATATGCAATCTCATGCCTCCTTCATTCCCCCCCCCCAAAAAAAAAAACTGTCAAAACTATTAAATTAAATTGGTATTAAGAGTCGCATTTTAAAATACGATATTGGTCAAAAACCAGATTACGAAATATTTTTATAGAATTCTAATTAATCAATGTGCTTTTTTTAGACAGGCTCAAATTTAGCCAAGACTATGTTTTTTTTGACAAAAAGAACTTTTTTTCTACAAGTGTAAATTAGATACATTTCTTTGATGTTGAAATAAAATGTTTTGACTTATGCTATTATCTCTTTTTATTATCTATTCATTTATTTATTTGTATTTTAAATCAGATGAGTAAAAATCGTGTTTTTTAAATAAATTTAATATGTATTTTAAATTTATGTATTTTATACAGAAAAATGCATTTCGAAGGAGGGCGAAAAAACAATATTTGGCAATTTATATTTTGCGCCCGGCTTAATGCCTTATTGCCATTTAATACTTTTCTTAATAGTTTGATGTTATGTGAAGGGCGTTTTTATTAAAAGTTTGACGAAATTTGGGTTTAAGAAAATGAGTCTTTTGCCGAATGATGTAAATGACTATGTAAAAAAAAAAAAAAAAAAAAAAAAAAATGAAGAGTTATACTGGTCTATGTATATTTGAAAATGCATCAGCTAACATTAATTAGATAAATTACGTGTATATTATAAGAGTTAAATGGCTTCTGATTCTGTACTTCCATGCTTATCTTATAAAGCAGTAATATTTGTGTGTTTTTGAGGTGTTATCATTGAATTTATCTATCCAATTTAAAAAATAATGGAGGCAAAAAATATTCGTAACCATCTTTAAAAAATAGATTGTAAATCACGATTTATTTGAAACACAACATTTTCTGGGATACTGTTGGTGTTAGAAAATATAACTTTGGAATCACAATAATTTATATGATTAAAATGCTTATTTAAAACTAATTCTAAAAACAGATTTCCTTAACTCTTGTGGAAAACCTAATTGCATCCGTGGAAAAAGATATTCAACAATATAAACTATTTAGAGGGATCTCATACCATATAAAATAAATCAATAGTCCATTCTCTTCAAACATTATATTTTTTGTTATTTAGAGTTACTCAAATTAGTGCGGAGCGTCTGTTTACACTCTTGACATAATATCAAAGATTTAAAATTGAAATATAAGATAATTAAGTGTTTTATTTTCTTTGTCATTTTCAATGTACAGCGAACTTCCAATTTCATAGCCCTGCATGGTTTGCTTTTCATTTTTTTAAACAGTGTATAGGAATTCATATATAAGATTTTCTAATTATACGATTTAGTTTGCTTAATTACATCATTACAATTTATCGCAATATATGGCCAATTAAGGGTTGCATCCCATTTTCTTTACTTATCGCAAGTTGTTGAATCTTTTTCCTCAGCAATTTAGCTCAGACTAACCTCTTTAAGGGAAGTCTTAGTTAATTATTTTTCCAATGTTATACTTTGAATGAATCAAACATTCGAAAGGTTTCTATTTTCATTTAGAGACATATTTAGAAAGTGAATTGACTTTAAAGATTTTCCTTAAGTTTATCAATTGCTTTGTTGCAATTAAAAGATTTTAAGAAATTTTCAGCTCACAAACATAATTTTTAAATTGAAATAATTTTATACAGTAGAACCTTTTGACGTTTTAAAATAAGGTCTTTACTGTAATGTAACTTATATCTTGATTCTTTTTTTTTAATCATTTCATCTAATTTTCTTCTGAAGTTTGAACAAACGAAGTACGACGTAGTCTTCCTCATTAATTTTGCTTCCTAAAACTTAAATAACATGATAAAATGTTTAATTTCAGGTGACAGAAAATTTTGACACATCAATTATTAGCAAAAACTGCATGACTTGACAATTTTTTCGGGCTAATTCTCCCGTTCAACGAAGTTGCACAGATTTGATTTTCTTTTATAAAACTGGTCTTTCTTATACCTGATTTTCTACGCCTTTGAAAATTAGTTTCTTTTTTTAAATAGAAGTTCTGGCTAATTATTTTTCTTAAGTTATATTTTGAAGATAACCAAACAATTCTAAAAGTTTTTATTTTCATTTAAAGAAATGTTTAGAAAATGTATTGATTTTATGATCTTTCGTTAAGTTTATCAATTTCTTCATTGCAATTAAAAGATTTTAAAAATCATGAACGATTTGAATACAATAGTTACATTTAATTCTTAAATACAGAGAGGTATTTTCAAGAAACATGAATTTATTTGGGTTATGAAATTTTTAATTTCCTATTAACATTTGATGATGCATAAAGTAAAAAAAAAAAAAAAAAATGGTGGTATGGGAATCTTAATACTATTTTGTTTATGAAGATCTCTTACGATATCTTCTAAATCTGCTCTAGACATTCATTAGTGTTAACTGAAAAAGGCTGCTTTAACTATAATTCCATGAGCATATTGCACTGAAAAGTGTGTGTCAGGAAAATGTTTTGTTAATTCAGCGAACAGACCAAATTATGTGGCAGAATTTTACTGACCCTTTTGACTCTCTCATTTACGGATTGACTTGGAGTCTATTTAAAGCTGAAAACTTCTATTTATCAAATAAATTTTCTATTAGCTTACCACTGACACCTTAAAACGTTTCAAATATTTCACGATATGATAGAAATTATAACAACTAACTTACAAAATCTAAAAGAGAAATTACAATTTAGTTCGTTTATGATAAATAGATTATTAGAGGAGAGAGAAATGTAATTTATTTGGTAAAAGGCTATAGTAAAAAACGAGCTATATTAATAAACGTATAATATCTGCATAGTGGACTTCTTAAGAGCCAACATTAGTCACTCAAAAAGACCCCGATGATCATGTTAAATCTATGGGGGCGTTATTTTCAAATATCTCGCTCAAATGTAAATATGTTTTCCTTTTTTATTTATTTTTTTTTTAAGCTGAAGGCGATGGATTATACTAAAAAAATTACCTTACATTTTGGAATCGATGCGAAATGGTTTTGAAATTGAAACGATCATAATATGAAAATAATATATGTAACCAAAATCGAAAAGATAAAAACTAAGCCGGTGATAATACATAATTAGCTATCCTATGCTAAACAATCAGGTAAAAATATTAAAATTTAAACGAAATATTTGAAAATAACGTTCTTGTAGACTTAACGTTATCATCCGGGACATTTTGAGTGACTCAAGTAGCATGTTCAGGAAAAATGGCCTTTACTATCATTAATGTGAAAAGTAAATCCTGAAAGTGCTGCACAATGCACAATCATCACATTCTGTCTACATTGATTATGAATTTCTGTTCCAATCTACATATTTCATGGACAACTAGACTACAATGTAAAAATTTCGTTTTTTTATTTAAAAAAATGAAGAAATAAAAATAGAAAATAATATAGGTTATTTTCCTTGATTATTTTAGCATTTCTACTTCTTACTGATAGAAGGTAAATGTTAAATACTTGTGCATTATTTCTTAAGTTTATTCAGAAAATTGAAGAGGCACGTGTGCATTTTGTGTCCCTCTCCTACACTGTAAACCATTTGTGTAACGTTGCTCCATAAAATTGGTGGCAGCCCAGCTTCCACCAAGTTTATGGTGGAATAACGATTAACTTAGATAACCAGTGTAACATTACACTAATATGTAATGTTACACCAGTAACTTATATTTAAATCATACCATTATATAAGTGAAAAAAAGTCACACCATAACACTGGTGGCAGCTTAGTTGCCTCCAATTTTATGGAGTAGTGTTACACAAATGTTTTACAGTATATAAGATTCTGAAAATACACAAAATCTTTCACAAATTACTTTTACTAATATAAATTTTGATTGTGAATGGCTTTTTTTATCACTTTTCTTCTCTGAAAGCAATCCGGTAGGAACTTCATTATCAGTGGTTTTTCTCACAGAAAAGCTTCTCTGTCAAGGGTTTTATATTTGAAGAATAAGATTAAGCTTCATCGCACTTTAAACTATAATTATTAGACTAGGAGGAGGCAGCACATACACTCACTTCATCGAGTTCGCAGCTTAAATTCCAAAACTAATTAAAGCTTGATTCATGTATTAAAATGGAATCGGCCTGCGAAGTAATATCTTAGTGGAAAACACCTGAAAAACACATTTTAGACGTTGAATCGTAGGTTTACATTTTCCTGCAACCGAAAGATGTGAAAACATGGATAACTGGAAACAGGAAAACACAATGGTAAATCTACGACTCAACTTCTAAAATCGGGATTTATGTGATTTCTATCAAGATATGACATGGCAGACTGATTACATTTTAATATGTGAATAAAATTTTAACTAACGCTGAAATTTCAGCCGGGAGTTCGATGAGATGATTGTTTGTACTATCGCATCCCGGGGTGTATGTAATATAAATTTGTTGTATTTAAGTACATTTGTAATTGGCATAGTTTTCCATGATACTAAAAGGCTGTGCTTACAAGTAGCTGTGCACGAAGTGAGAAGTGATACAAGAAGCTGTGCTTTGAAAATAAAGTTCCATAAACTATACAGTGCTGTCAATATGTAATTTTTTGTACTATTTTTTCATAATATTAAGTCCATGCTGTAAAGCGTTTGTTGCACGAATCAATATATCTTAAAGATCTGTACAATGTCTTCACTTACTTGGAAACAACCGCTATGTAATGCTAAACCTATCGACAAGTTATTTGTGAATTTCTCATTTAAATTAAAATATTCCTTTTTCTTTTTGCATAGGATAGCTTAGCTCAATCTGTAATAGGGTATGTTAATTAACAGATACTTTTTTTGATTTCGTATGCATATATTTTTAATAAGAATACTTTCATTTTTGAAAACGATTCTGAAAGTAAAAGTGCCTTTAATAAGAAAATTTAACACCGAATCCAAAAATAAAAAATAACCATATAAAAGATCGAACTCAGCTATCCTATGAAAAAAGAAAATGCTTAAAAGTTTTCATGTTTAAATGACAATTTTTAAACTAACTTACACAATGATTTAACATTACGAATAGAATGTCCTGAAGTGAGTAAAGAGTCTTCTTAGTAAAGGAAGCTTCATTTGGAAAAACATTTCATTAGGAATATGTGGGCGATGTATTCCTAAACATGCAATTAATTTGACAGTGATGACGCTTAGCCGATTTTTAAAAGACTGGTGCAATTTATTTATTTATTTATTTATGAGTATTTGAAAAATATACATATTTGTATATTGATAAGTTTTTCTGCAATGTTATAAATGAATTGAAACACGGATTTATGGAATCCTTTTACCTATTTCCTTTTGAAAGTTATTTAGCGTGTCAATTTTCCTCATATGCATAGGAAAAAAATTATCTATATAATACTGTATATTCAATAGAGATTAATAATAACAAATCATTTGTAACATTATAATTTTAAAATACTTTTTATTTAAAAAATATCCGCACATTATTGTCTAACGAAATTAATCAAAGACAGTGGTAATAACGAATAAAAATATGCTAACATTTTATAAGCTTTTTTTTTTATTGTCTTCAGTTAAAGATGTGTAAAGAATCTTATAACTTTTTTAAAGATCATTTTTAGGTAGCTTTCCTTACAAAAAGTAAAAAGCTACATACTGCTGCCGTCCAGAGGAAAGCACTTCCGGAAAATGTTGGTATATTTTTACCGATCATGACCGCCAGATCCCAAAACCACTCTCCGTCCAAATGTTGACTTATATATGTCTATCTATACATGTATACATCTAATATATGGCATGCAATAATTTTCGTATTTATAAACAGATTTAGATGAGATTAATTGTGTGCATAGTACTTACCAATGTCTAAACCGAATTCGTTGGTTAACTTCACGCGCAATCTTGTTTCAAAATGGTGGTCATTTAAATATTTAAAGCTAAAAATAAATTACAGAAAAAATTTAAAAATCCAAATTTAGTTTGTGATTAAATGTTAGGCCTTGACACAAGGATTCCGACGTATTTTTTGTTTCGTCCTGTAACTAAAAAAAGGTTGAGATACAGCATTTTGAAATTCTAAGGTGCTTAAAATTTTGTAGCAAGACAACAATGAAAGAAAATCAGATATTAACTTATGAGTGAAAGTGAAAGTTAGCTTCAAATTCTCACCAAACTTGGCGACACTTGACAAAATATCGCCAAATTTGGTAACAAAAATTCAGCAATAATAATAATAATAATAATAATAATAATAATAAAAAATGGAATAGGAAAGCTTCTTTTTTCTCCCAGCACATGCCGAAAGGGCTTTTAATTTTACACTCATTTTTTTGCGAATACAAGTGAAAAAAATTTTAAGAATATATATATATATATATATATATATATATATATATATATATATATATATATATATATATATAAATGGTGTCCGAATTTTCTATACGAGTGCAGCTTATCTTAAAACTATTCAGTATAAATTTTAAAAGTTATTCAATCCAATAAATAATTGTATATATATATGATTTTTTTTCTATATTTGAATTAATGTTTAATTTTCAGATATTGTTTTGCCTAAATAAAAAAATACTAAATTAAATAATAAGGCTTATTTTAATCAAAATATATATTTTAGACATAATATTTTCTGCCTTACTTTACTTTAAGTGTAATTATATTTCTTTTGAAAGTTTTATACCAATTGCAATATGAACAAAAATTCAATATTTATATTACTCCTTTGGATGAGAAAACAAAAGTAATTTTAGAAACAGATAATTTGATTTTTTTCAAATGTATATTTATTTTAATCAATCTAAAATTTCATTCCTACATATTGTTCATTAAAAAAAACCTGAAAGCAAACTCCAATTGCATCAGGAGAGTTTTATTTTAAATCAAAAATATTTATTATTTTTTATTGTAAATAAAAAATATTTAATAATATATATTTTGAAATTATGTTACATAACTTGACAAAATTTTGTATTCACTTGATATTGAAGGATTAAATGAAATTTTAGTGCTCAGTTGAAGTTTCTTTCTTTTTTCAAAATGAAATTGAAATTTAGTAATCAGTTGAAACTACTGCTTTATGTAATTTTTTGCAAAATCAAAACTTGTTATAAAACTCCTTATAAATGTATTTCGTTAACAATGTGTTAACATTTGAATCAGATTTTTGAAAAACAATGGAATTTTAAAGCTATTTTACAAAAACAATTTAATTAAATTAAAAATGTAGCAATATTTTTGTACATTTTTATATTTATTTTGCATGCAGTAATTTTCGGATTTCTTGCTTTGATGTTCTTAACTTCTTAAAAATAAACCACAATAATTCGTGAAACGGACAGCTTTCTCTTTATAAAAACTGAATAAAATTAATGTCTTTTTATGGAAAGACCGATTTGTTCATTTTTCAAAAAACTTTATACTATTTTTTAAATGATCTATACTACTATAATTTTCAGTATTCAAATATTGCATTTCATACAGGCAGTTTACATCCTGGTTTTATTTGTACAAGTATTTTATGTTCTAGGTTAAATGCAATCAAGTTTACCTCTAAACCGCAATTCGAAAATACAAATAAAAAACATAATAAAAAAATAGTTTAAAAAATGCCAAAAGGTTTTTACTCTAGAAGGTGTATTTTTGTATTGTAGATCAATTTGTGCTCCAGTTGCTCCACAAACAGATGAGGTTAACTTAAGATAAACGGATTTTAACGTTGTTATATATTTGGTCTAATGGTCGCTTTTCAATCATAAATTCATTAACATTTTATTCGAAAAAAAATATTAATAAGATCCAAAATCTTGTTTAAGATGGAATATGAAAAACTACCCATAATCTAAGAAAAAAAGCATACCCTTTTCAAATTCTGGAGAAAACCACACATCTAATTGCGACTGGGAGAAACTGATCAATAGTAACATAAATTACTTAATACTGTACTTACTTTTTTTGAGGCTCTTCTTCACGTAAAAATAGTACCAAACTTTTAAGATTTCAATTCTACCAACTAATTTAAACTTCATATTTGTATTTCTTGATAAAGTATGTCTTATAATATCCAAACCGTAAGTAATTTAGCAGTTTAACATATTTAAAGATTAGAACGTCAAAATTTAGATTCAACTTAAAAGTACATGCAAAAGCTATTATACTTGTAAAACAGGTTTAAAGGACAATTTAAACACTACTAGTAAATTGAGCAATAATTTTTAATTCGGAATTTAAAGACTCATAAAATGCTCCAAAAATTAAGGCTGTGGCTACAGGGGATGCAACATTTGCTAGTCAAACTGAAATGACTGTGTACTCGATTACCGAAGATGGGAGGATGCTCCCGTAAACAGTTTGAACTTTTTGTTATTTGAATTTATATTCAATTCTCTTTAACTGGAAATTCTTGCAGATTCGGTGGTTTCATCTTCTACTGCTCTAAGAACCCATCTATTTTTGTGATTGACTAAGTAGAATCCATTAAATATTTTAAGATTAACTTGTAGAAAAATTTAAACTCAAAGTGCAACTCAACTTATGAGCATTTTCATACCTCTTTATCTATAATGTTCAATCGATTGTGTGTTTTTCTAATTTTATTTATTGTTGATTTTTTTTTATATTCTTATCCATTAGTTTATTTCTGTAAGAAGGGTGTTTTTCTTATGTCTAAAAATTTTATTTGAATTAGAAGATTATATCCATGACCTCTTTATCCAGAAGACACTTCAAGAACTGTACATTTCTCATCTTTAATCTAACAGGAAGCGAGGGGTGTCAGAAATTGCATTAAAATGTAACCTCGAATTACCATTTTTACTTTTATTACATTTCGTTTAATATTTTTTTATTTTTGGAGAGGAAATTTTAAATAATGTAAAAGAAAACCTATATCAGAGTTGCTAAGTCACAGGCTTTTTGTATACCACTATTATCTTAGGAAAAATCTAGTTCTTTTAAATCGCTCAAATAGTCAGATTAAGTGAAATATTATTACATTTTCTGTATTAAAATACTGGTATCTAAATAGTCGGCAGCTAATTCGTCAGCTATATCCAAATTAATTGAGGAAATTTATCAAACCGGTTCTTAACCAATCATACAACCAGTTTTGGGCATGAGCAAAACGGACGTGTTCGACAACTTTCTATGAGCGTTGGCCTGAACGTGTCTCAGTTTAGGTAAAAAGAATCTGAGAATTTCAAAAAAAATTATAACTTACACCCAATTTTGGCCGGAATGTGTGTTTTTTAGGTAGCTTTCATTACAAAAAGTAAAAAGCTACCTATTGCAGCCGTCCGGAGGAAAGCACTTCCGGAAAATTTTGGTATATTTTCACCGATCATGACCCCCAGACCCCAAAACCACCCTCCGTTCAAATGTTGACATATATACACTATATTGCCATTGATTTTGGGACACTTGCGATTTTAGACATTTTACTAAATATCTAAAAAAATACATGAGGAATCATCTCGAAACTCTTAGTGTATAAATATAATAGTATACGTCATACATCTCCGTGAAGAGTTTTTACCGAAACTCAATAGGGGACCGTCAACAAATTAAAAAAAAATGAATATCTTTTGAATAACCCTGTCAAAACTAATGTAGCAAAAGCGCTCAAACTCTAGATTATGATTGAATGCCTTATTGTAATACACTGTGTTCTTTTTTATGCAAATAGCATGCATACTCGCAGAGTAATTAAGGTTTTTATAAAAATGGCCCCAAATTTTTCTAAGTTTTTCCCTTATAATTTTCAGAGTTCTTAATATAAAATAATATTTTTTTCAGAAAATATGACAAACAACATTGCACACAGTAACCTGTAATCAGAATTAAAAAATAATGAAAATTGTATACAAAATGAGTTGGTTTACTAAATAATTTTTTACTGCGCATGCGCCAACGATATCAAAATTTCATTTGCATATTATGTTAGCTAAATGTATAGAGCAACTTTTGTGAATGTCACAAAATCATAACTTGAAAATTCTGAAAATAATCGTCAATTGAATAAGTTGAAAATCCGTTATTCTCAAAATGAAGCAAAAACAAGAGGGGTTGTATCCATATATTCATTGATTAGTGTCAATATAGAATACACAATACGGGATGTTACGACTACATTTGGATAAAATCCCTCATTTTTTTTGCTTCATTTTGGAAACAACGGATTTTGTCCTTTTTCTATAGACGATTACTTTCAGAATTTTCAAGCTATAATTTTGAGACTTTTACAAAAGTTGCTCTATACATTTAGCTAACATAATATGCAAATGAAATTTTGATATCTTTGACGCATGCGCAGTAAAAAATTATTTAGTAAACCTACTCATTTTTCATACAATTTTTATTATTTTTTAATTCTGATTACACGGTACTGTGTGCAATGTTGTTTGTCATATTTTCTGAAAAAAATATTATTTTATATTAAGAACTCTGAAAATTATAAGGGAAAAACTTGGAAAAATTTGGGATCATTTTTATAAAAACCTTAATTACTCATCGAGTATGCATGCTATTTGCATAAAAATGAACACAGTGTATTACAATAAGGCATTCAATCATAATCTAGAGTTTGAGTGCTTTTGCTACATTAGTTTTGACAGGGTTATTCAAAAGATATTCATTCTTTTTTAATTTGTTGACGGTCCCCTATGGAGTTTCGGTAAAAAATCTTCACGGAGATGTATGACGTATACTATTATATTTATACACTAAGAGTTTCGAGATGATTCCTCATGTATTTTTCTAGATATTTAGTAAAATGTCTAAAATCGCAAGTGTCCCATAATCAATGGCAATATAGTGTATATATATATATATATATATATATAAATATATATAACCATATATATATATATATATCTGATTTTTGTCATGCGATAACTAACGTATTTATCAACCGATTTGAATGAAACTTGGCATGTACATAGTACATACAAATGTCTCGACCGAGTTCGTTGGCCAGCATCATCCGCCATTTTGTTTCAAAATGGCGGCCATTTTAAATTTTTAAAAAAATTTAAAATTTAAAATTAAATGTAAAAAAATTAAAAGTTGAAAAATATTTTTCTTTTACGTGTTAGAACTTAAAACAAAGATTCCAGAACACTTTTTATTTTGTCTATATCTTAAAAAATGATTGAGTTATAGCACTTTGAATTTTTCTTATGACTGACATTTTGAAATGATCTGATTTTTGACACGTAATAACACGCACATTTATGAACCGATTTCAATGAAACTTGGTATGTACATAGTACATACAAATGTCTCGACCGAGTTCGTTGGCCAGCATCATCCGCCATTTTGTTTCAAAATGGTGGCCATTGTAAATTTTTTAAAAAATTTAAAATTTAAAATTAATTGCGAAAAATTCAAAATTTAAAAAATATTTTTCTTTTAAGTGTTAGAACTTAAAACAACGATTCCAGAACACTTTTTATTTTGTCTATATCTTACAAAATGATTGAGTTATAGCACTTTGAATTTTTCTTATGGCTGACATTTTACAAGGATCTGATTTTGTCACGTGATAACACGCGTATTTATGAACCGATTTCAATGGAACTTGGTATGTACATAGTACATACAAATGTCTCGACCGAGTTCGTTGGCCAACATCATCCACCATTTTGTTTCCAAATGGTGACAATTTTAAATTTTTAAAAAATTTTAAAATTTAAAATTAAATGCGAAAAAATTAAAAGTTGAAAAATATTTTTCTTTTGCGTATTAAAACTTAAAACAATGATTCCAGAACATTTTTTGTTTTGTCTATATCTTAAAAAAAAGATTGAGTTATAGCACTTTGAATTTTGCTTATGGCTGACATTTTGAAACGATCTGATCTGAACGATCCATCATGTTGCTTTAAAATGGCATACACTTTATGATATCGTGGAATTTGGTGACTCTCTAAATCGCTTAAAATAAAACCAGGTTGAATAAAATATGACTAATTTCTAAAAATTCCTACTAATATTCAGTCTTGACAAAAACTAGTATTCAATCTTATAAAATCACTAATTTTATAAGATTATTTCCACTAATTTGAGCTTAGTATTTTTGAACAATGTAACTTACTTTAAAATAAATAAATAAATGTATAAGTGTATGAAAGCTACCTCTTCCTCCCGGCATTGCCGGAAGGACTTTTTTTAATTCAACCTTTAACAACACATCTTATCCCTATCAAATGCTGATTAGAGGCCTTCACAGTCACATGACAGGTGCAGCTAATTGCGATATCGGAAAAAAATAACTTTCAGGAACTGGGTAAAGAGATCCATTAAACGAATACAAGCTGTTATTAACACCCATTATTGGTTGAATTTTGTTTTAAAGGAAAAAATAAGAATGTTGTACTCTTTTCAACGGCGCGCCCGACGGAAGGTTAATGTATATAAATAATCATTTTTGTACCCTTTCATTCTACTGTTTCAAAAACATTAGATAATTTTGCTTTTAAGTTTACTCTTTATAACATAAACGAAAAAGGAATATTTAATTTTATTTTAGGGGTATTTTTGTCAAATATTTTAATACCAAATATTTAATGGCTTCTTAGTTTCTCTCGGAATAATGCTTCCATACAAAGAAGTTCCACTTATTTCATGCGGATGTAGTTAACGAAAAAACTAATTGGATACTTTTCTCGCTGAATTTTCGCTTCTTTGAAAATAAATGTCTGTTCTATAGATGTTATGGTTAATTGATTATTTTCCTTTCGTTATGCATTAAATAATAAGCAAAAAACGAAATTTTGTAGGCTCTATCTTTCACATCGAAAAATATTTGTAAAATATTTTGATTCCGTAAAATTTCGATGCGATTGTTGCTTGATTTAACAATATTTAATAACGTAAGAATATTGGAAAAAAAATGAGTTAGAGAGTAGTAAATTTAACCATATTACAATTAACCTAATTAAGTGTAGTAAATTTAACCTAACTAATTTTCCTTTGATTAAAAACTTTTATGACACTATGTGGAAAGAAGAGTTAATAATTATAACCTCCATAAAAGACATAAAAAATTTTTAAAGGATTATTTTAAAAGAAAATGAAATTCACGTATCAACAGTTTATTGTAAACATTTCGAAAATGTGTATGTAAACTATTTCGAAATCTAGCAAGTTTTTAGGACTAAATTCATCATTAGTTCATTTTTTTCATAATTTAAAAAAGAAAATGTTCTATTTACATGAAGTTTAAAAAAAAACATATACAAAACACTTTTTCAACACGAAATTTCGAGATTCCCTGAAGAAAATTCCCTCAGATGGCCCCATAATAGTGAGAACATTCGTAGTAGTACATGCCGTTTTAACCCTTTATGGAATTATTTACCAGGAAATATTTCACCTCAATAATTATTCTCTGTAATGTCTAAAGATATACTGGAATTTCTAATAAATAATAATGTGAAAGTTACACGTTTGTAAATAAATTTAATTGAATATATCGATAGATACATTCAATTAACTCAACGTTTTTGTAAAATATTTACAAAAATTATTAATTAGCGAAATATATTTGTATGAAACATCACAATTCTTGTAAAAACAATTTTGTTTAATGTATTATGTTTCTTCCTGTAAGTGGAAATATATATGCAGTTAAATCTGTCTTATATAATTTTTTTAACAGAAAAAAAAGTCATACCTATAAAAATTCTTTACAAATTTACCACTTTTTGAAAATATTTAGCTTTGACTGGTTTTCTACGCTATCAAAATTTGATTGAGTAGAGTATACTGTTTGGCAAATAAAATGAGTTTTTATAAAAGATAGAATAAAAAAAAATTATATTAAATTTTCTTCAGTGTTGCTAAAAAGTACTGTAAGTGCACAAAGTGCTAACAGGTAAATATTCACAGACATTATGGACCATACAGGAATTTATACGATCATAGAAGGCGGCAGCCTTCAAGTGACGCAGCTTTAAACCTACCATCGTCATAACGGTAGATGCGGAACTTCATATATACAGCTAACTCAACATCAAAGAAAATCGGAAAAGCCGCCTTCTAATAACTCAGCAAATATTGGTCAGAATGGTCCAATTTTTTTAATATAGTCTTATATTCCCAGTCTAATCCTATCCTATAATTTTTACATTTCTACGTGCCGTATATTTTTAGATCTCGATAACCATTTTAAAACTGTAATCGATGGTGTTTGTTCCTGATAATGAGATCTAGGAAACGGGCTGGGAGATTTTATTAAAACTTATATATAATATGAATCTCTTTAAGATAGAGGTAATAAGACTTGCCTTGTTTCTAGGAAAACTCTTGTTTGTTATATATTGGTCTTGGAAAATTGGACTATATTAGCTCGCGGATTACATGTTATTCTATGGGTTAGCAGACGGAGCCTGAGTGAAAAACCTTATGTACTTATGGTCACAGTTAAAACACCCGAATCGAAGCAATAAATGTTTTTTAAACTACAAAAACATCTTATCATGTGCTTTAAAACATTCAATAAATATATACTAAATCAAATTTCTATTTATTTTGCCTTTATTTTTCGTAAGAAGAAAATATTACGTTTCTTACATTGGATATTTTTGCATTTTGTGGAAAAAATATTTTGAATCCTTTTTTAAAATAGGAAAATATTTTTTAATTATACATATTCAATATACTTTCGACTTATGATTTTTTTTTTTTAAGTTTTCAAACAAAAATTATTTTAAATTATTTGTTGTTGGAAAGTCATGTATTCATACGCCTAGGGGCGCCACTTGTCTAGTTTTGTTTTGAATCCGAACCCGAACGCGGCAAGTTACACGGAGCATTTTTCATTCAGGTAGTAATATTCTTACATAATGTTCATTAAATTGATATAGAAAATGCACGAATTAAAAAATATAAACCAGACAAGATAGAATCATTAAGTAATTTTCAGGTTTTAATAATCCGCATGTTGTTTCTTGTTACGCCAATTGAATCTCGCAATGTCAATATACAACGAATAAGCTCTGCAATAAAGTTAACCGGAGAATCTTGCAATGGATTAGTAATTAATACAGAATGTGTAACTTTGCAATAAAGTTTTTTGCTTGTATTTTTGAAGACTTATGGATTACAGTGTGGAGGCAGGATATATTCAAAATTTTACGAGAATGCCAGTTAAAAATCTGGACTGCATTTTGTTTTGTTGTCAGTAATTTTGGGTGAATTGCAGTTTATTCTCCTTCGCCAAGGAACTTTTTATGTGTATTGTTTGATAAACAAAGAATATATAGAGGTAAAATTGTTTATTTTTTTAATTTTTTCGCTGCTTGAGCAAAGAATAGGTTTGCATTAATCATAATTAATAAACGGAAACTTACTGGCTTGCTTAAAGTATTGTTTTTAAATACAGGGTACAAAATACATGAATTTTCTTAAATCCCAGTTTATTTTATTAAAATTTGTCATTTCATGAAAATAAAATTATTGCATATCTGTTATCTTTGAGTTTAAGAGTTAAAACACTTTTCAATGTTTGCATTTTAGCATGTTTTGCAGATAATACATTTTGTGAATTTCATAGAGTTGACTGTATTATACTCTATTATAAGCATTCATTATGATTTCTAGTACATTATTACATTCAAATTACTCTTTTTAAAAATGTAAACAAAAGATGAGCACATATTTGTGCAATGTCTGGTCCCAACAATGGAAATTGTAAAGTACACACACTTGATGGACTTTACAATTTCTATATATTGCTTGTTTTAAACTTAAGTGAAATGTTGGCTAAAACATTTTCAGTTTCATAAATTATTTCAATTTGAAATATTTTAGTAATCGCTACTACTGTTATTCCGTCGACCAATTTCGCCAAATTATACATAATCACATATTTTTTTATTTTAAATAATGAAAAAACAAATAATTAGTAAAATATTAATAAAAAGTCGAAATAAAAATCAATGACATTTTAAATATACAAATTGTATTTAATGTCATTGAATGTGACATTCACAATCATCCATTATTGGAATTTAATCTTATAGTTTGGCGATAATTTTTTGGTCGACGAGATAACCTAGTAGTACCTAGTAATCTATAAAGCTAACGAGTAACATTTATACAACATTTCATTAACTCGATTCTTCTTAAGTAAATTTGAATAAGCGACGGCAAAAATCCATTGCAAGATTCTCTGGTTAACTTTATTGCAGACTTTATTCATTGTATATTAAGACATTGCAAGATTGTATTGGCATAACAAGAAACATCCATGTGGATTATTAAAACCATGAAATATACGTAATGATTCTATCATGTCTGTTCAATGGTTTTCAATTTGTGCATTTTCTTTATCAATTCTATTCTAAATAAATTCTACCTGAATGAAAAATGCTAATAACGCGTTCTGATTAAAAAAAAAACTAGACAAGTGGCGCCTTCTTAATATGGAATATAATATAGAATGTATGAAAACTTATGAATTAGAGGGGGGAGGCAGGGTATATTCAAAATTTTATGAGAATGCCAGGTAAAAATCCTGTATTGTACTTTTTTTTGGTTTGTTGTCAAACTTTTTTCTCATGTCTATGAATAAATTACTCCTTGCACCAACATAAGATTTTGTTGTCAGTGGCACAGCCAAGGGGGTGTTTTTATGAACTACATCCATGAATCGCTAAAAAAAAAGCAAATTGCATAAAAAATGGGAATTACGTCCACAAATTGCTTAATGTGAATTACGTCCATGAATCATGTAAAAAAGCGAGAATTATATTCATAAATTGTATGAAAAATGCAAATTACGTCTATGAATCGTGTAGTAAAACATAAATTATGTTCATAAATCGCTCAAAAAACACGAATTTTGGCAGCAAAAAGCTGAAACGGAAATTACCTATATAAAACTCATAAAAATAGCGACTTGCATTCATAAATTGCATAAAAAATGTGAATTACGTTCATGAATCACTCAAAAAACGCAAATTACATGCATGAATTGCATAAAAACGTGAACTACGTTCATAAATCACTCAAAAAATGCGAATCACTTCCATGAATTGTGCAAAAAAACACGAATAACGTTCAGAAATTGCAAAAAATGCGAATTACGTCCAAGAATTGGTAAAAAAAAAGCGAATTACATTCATAAATCCTATAAAAACACAAATAATGTCAATAAATCGATCAAAAAACGCAAATTTCGTCGATAAAAAGCTCAAAAGATGCATATTATGCCTACGAATCACATAAGTATAGCAAATTATGTCCATAAATCATGTAAAATGTAAATTACATTCATTAATCGCATAAAAATTGCTAAATTATGTCCATGAATCGCTCAAAAAAGCAAATTGCATAAAAAACATGAATTGGGTCCACAAATCGCTCAAAACTTGAATTACGTCCATGAATTGTTTAAAAAAGTGAGAATTACGTTCAGAAATTGTATGAAAAACACAAATTATGTCTATGAATCGTGTAGTAAAATGGGAATTATGTTCATAAATTGCTCAAAAAACACGAATTTTGGCAGCAGAAAGCTGAAACGTAAATTAAGTTCATAAATCACTCAAAAAATGCGAATCACTTCCATGAATCGTGCAAAAAAATACTAATAACATTCATAAATTACAAAAAATGCGAATTACGTCCAAGAATTGGTAAGAAAAGCGAATTACATTCATAAATCCTATAAAAATACAAATAACGTCAATAAATTGATCAAAGAACGCAAATTTCGTCGACAGAAAGCTCAAAAAATGCAAATTACGTCTACGAATTGCATAAATATAGCAAATTACATCCATAAATCATGTAAAATGTAAATTACATTCATTAATCGCATAAAAATTGTTAATTATGTCCATGAATCGCTCAAAAAAAGCGAATTGCATAAAAAGCATGAATTGGGTCCACAAATCGCTCAAAACGTGAATTACTTCCTTGAATTGTTTAAAAAAGTAAGAATTACGTTCAGAAATTGTATGAAAAACACAAATTGTGTCTATGAATCGTGTAGTAAAATGGGAATTATGTTCATAAATTGCTCAAAAAACATGAATTTTGGCAGCAGAAAGCTGAAATGCAAATTACGTCTATAAATCGCATAAAAATAGCAAATAGTGTTTTGCATTCATGAATTGCATAAAAAACGCGAATTACATTCATGAATCGCTCAAAAAACACATTACGTCCATGAATACATGAATTACATTCATAAATCACTCAAAAAATGCGAATCACTTCCATGAATCGTGCAAAAAAATACTAAGGACGTTCATAAATTACAAAAAATGCGAATTACGTCCAAGAATTGGTGAAAAAAAGCAAATTACATTCATAAATCCTATAAAAACACAAATAACGTCAATAAATCGATCAAAAAACGCAAATTTCGTCGATAGAAAGCTCAAAAGATGCAAATTATGTCTATGAATCGCATAAGTATAACAAATTATGTCCATAAATCATGTGAAATGTAAATTACATTCATTATTGCATAAAAATTGCGAATTATGTCCATGAATTGCTCAAAAAAAGCAAATTGCATAAAAAACATGAATTGGGTCCACAAATTGCTCAAAACATGAATTACGTCCATGAATTGTTTAAAAAAGTGAGAATTACGTTCAGAAATTGTATGAAAAACACAAATTATGTCTATGAATCATGTAGTAAAATGGGAATTATGTTCATAAATCGCTCAAAAGACACGAATTTTGGCAGCAGAAAGCTAAAATGCAAATTACGTCTATAAATCGCATAAAAATAGGGAATAGCATTTTGCATTCATGATTTGCATAAAAAACGCGAATTACATTCATGATTCTCTCAAAAAATGCAAATTACGTCCGTGAACTGCATAAAAATATGAATTATGTTCATAAATCACTCAAAAAATGCGAATCACTTCCATGAATCATGCAAAAAAACACGAATAACATTCATAAATTGCAAAAAATGCGAATTACGTCCAAGAGTTGTGTAAAAAAAGCAAATTACATTCATAAATCCTATAAAAACACAAATAACGTCAATAAATTGATCAAAAAACACAAATTTCGTCGACAGAAAGCTGAAAAAACGTAAATTATATCTATGAATTGCATAAAAATAGCAAATTATGTCCATAAATAATTTAAAATGTAAAGTGCATTCATTAATCGCATAAAAATTGCGAATTATGTTTATAAATTGCTCAAAGATGCAAATTACATTCATAAATCGCATAAAAAACACGAATGATGACCATGAATTGCGCAAAAAATGCGAATTACACCCAACATTAAATTAATTTGCAGAAAGTTTTTGGTTTTATACAAGTCTGCCAACAAGAACCTACAAGTTATCCTGAAACCCATTCTAAACCAACAAAAATTTAATGGAAAGATAAATTTGTCCAAGAAAGACAAAATAATTTCCATTGACATACATTGACCAGAATCGAAAAATTCCTATTGAAATCTATCCTATACACTCCAAAACCAGAAAGAAAAAAATCCCTCCAAGAGTAACTCAATCTATCTGCTGCAAAATAAAATACATTGAAATGCAACTCACCAAGAACCTGAAAATTACATTTGAAATCAAACCGAAACCAGATTCAACCCCCCCCCCCAAAAAAAAAAAAAAAATCCAACCATATCTTGATTTGGGAAAGAAAACTTAATTTCCATAGATACGCGTGGTCAGAAATCTGAAAATTCCAATTAGTCTATGGGTTAGCAAACCTTAATTCGATCTGAAAAAAAAAAAAAAAAAAAAAAAAAAAAAAAATTCTGACAATACACACTGACAAGCAGAGTTGTATAATATAGACGCACGCCATGTGCAGAAAATTTTATGAAGAAACAATTTTTATTTATTTATTTCGACAAAGAATTGTGTAAAAAAAAAAAGGGTATCTCAACAAAGAATCATGTAAAAAAACTAGGGATGCACCGAATATTCGGTATCTATTCGGTATTCGGCCATGTTACCGAATATTCGGTTAGGCCGAATATGAAACTATTCGGCCTGCCGAATATTCGGTATGGCCGAATATCAAAGTATTCGGCCGAATCCAATACTTAATAAAACCTTTTCGCTATTTCTACTTTTAACTGTCAATTTTTTAATTTATATTTAAAATAATTAGAAACAAAATCATTTTTAAATAAAATAGAATGTTTTTACATTATTTATTTGCTGTCTGTAAAGTATAACTTAAGAAAATTAACCATGAGAAGGATTAAAATGGTGATTTATTAGGATTCTCCTAAGGAATAAATTATGTGCTGATACAAGTTTCTAAATTTTGTTTAGTAAATAATCTGTTTTTTGCTTTTCCCCAAATAAAAGTCCTTTATAAGAAAAAAAAACCGTTTGAGATAGTAATAGCTATCAAGGCAGACAATTTTTGTTCATGAAACCATAATCAACTTATTGAGTCATAAGTACATTGTATTTCATTTCAGTCTAGGTCATAACTTGTGTGTTTGTTTATTACATTAACATTAAATAAGATAATATATTTTCAACTCCCATGCTTTGATTTCTGTAAAATATGATATGATGGGAAGGGTGGAAAATACCACCATTCATAAGAAAAGAACTATGAGCCAAACATACTTTTATTCAGAATTAAGTTAAAAGTATTTGTATTTTATATTGAAAAAAATCTGCCTTGAGTTATTTTAAAAGGACAATTATCAGACTATAAAATTTTTCTTCAACCATTTTTTCATTATTTGATTTTAAAATGCTTGTTTTGATTCGTAGAACATTTTTTTTTACTTTCATAATTGTGCTTCTTAAATAACTCAAGGCAGATTCTTTTCAATACTAAATGTTCTTATAAAAAGCACATGTTTATCAAAATGTAAGTTTCTTTTATTAAATGTTATGTAAAACTGTTTTAAAAAGTAACATTTTAATACCTTTAAATTTTGAAATATAAAAAGTATTTGGAAAGCCGAATATTCGGTATTCGGTTCACCTGTCGGCCGAATATTCGGCATTCGGTATTCGGCCAAAATCACTATTCGGTGCATCCCTAAAAAAAACCCAACATTTCGACAAAATACCACGCGAAAAACGTGAATTCCGTGCAAAGACCGCAATAAAAACATTAATTCAATCCATGAATCGCATAAAAAATACGAATTCCATGCATGAATCCCATAAAAATGTGAATTACATGCATGTATCGCATAAAAAATGTGAACTACATCCATGAATTGCTAAAAAAAAGCAAATTGCATAAAAAATGGGAATTACGTCCAGAAATTGCTTAAAATGTGAATTATGTCCATGAATCATGTAAAAAAGCGAGAATTATTTTCATAAATTGTATGAAAAACGCAAATTACGTCTATGAATCGTATAGTAAAACATGAATTATGTTCATAAATCGCTCAAAAAACACGAATTTTGGCGGCAGAAATCTGAAACGGAAATTACCTCTATAAAACGCATAAAAATACCGAATTGGATTCATGAATTGCATAAAAAATGTGAATTACGTTCATGAATCGCTCAAAAAACGCAAATTACATCCATGAATTGCATAAAAACGTGTATTACGTTTATAAATCACTCAAAATATGCAAAAAAACATGAATAACGTTCATAAATTGCAAAAAATGCGAATTACGTCCAAGAATTGGTAAGAAAAGCGAATTACATTCATAAATCCTATAAAAACACAAATAACGTCAATAAATCGATCAAAAAACACAAATTCCGTCGATAGAAAGCTCAAAAGATGCAAATTATGTCTATTAATCGCATAAGTATAGCAAATTACGTCCATAAATCATGTAAAATGTAAATTACATTCATTAATCGCATAAAAATCTCGAATTATGTTCATGAATCGCTCAAAAAAAGCGAATTGCATAAAAAACGTAAATTGGGTCCACAAATTGCTCAAAACGTGAATTACATCCATGAATTTTTTAAAAAAGTGAGAATTACGTTCAGAAATTGTATGAAAAACACAAATTATGTCTATGAATCGTGTAGGAAATCGGGAATTATGTTCATAAATCGCTCAAAAAACACGAATTTTGGCAGCAGAAAGCTGAAACACAAATTATGTTCATAAATCACTCATAAATTGCGAATCACTTCCATGAATCATGCAAAAAAATACTAATAACATTCATAAATTGCAAAAAATGTGAATTAAGTCCAACAATTGGTAAAAAAAGCGAATTACATTCATAAATCCTATAAAAACACAAATAACGTCAATAAATTGATCAAAAACACAAATTTCGTCGACAGAAAGCTCAAAAAATGCAAATTATATCTACGAATTGCATAAATATAGCAAATTACATCCATGAATCATGTAAAATGTAAATTACATTCATTAATCGCATAAAAAACGCGAATTATGCCCAAGAATAGTTTAAAAAACGCGAATTGGGTCCACAAATCGTCAAAACGTTAATTACGTCCATGAATTGTTTAAAAAAGTGAGAATTACGT
Source organism: Maratus speculifer (assembly GCA_964019185.1). Classification (NCBI taxonomy): domain Eukaryota; kingdom Metazoa; phylum Arthropoda; class Arachnida; order Araneae; family Salticidae; genus Maratus; species Maratus speculifer. The sequence continues at coordinate 229,525,258 of OZ025292.1, forward strand.
TCAGAAATTGTATGAGAAACACAAATTATGTCTATGAATCGTGTAGTAAAACGGGAATTATGTTCATAAATTGCTCAAAAAACACGAATTTTGGCAGCAGAAAGCTGAAACGCAAATTACGTCTATAAATCGCATAAAAATAGTGAATAGTGTTTTGCATTCATGAATTGCATAAAAAACGCAAATTACATTCATGAATCGCACAAAAAACACAAATTACGTCCATGAAACGCATAAAAACGTGAATTACATTCATAAATCACTCAAAAAATGCGAATCACTTCCATGAATCGTGCAAAAAAACACTAATAACGTTCATAAATTACAAAAAATGCAAATTACGTCCAAGAATTGGTAAAAAAAGCAAATTACATTCATAAATCCTATAAAAACATAAATAACGTCAATAAATCGATTAAAAAACGCAAATTTCGTCAACAGAAAGCTGAAAAAACGCAAATTCTGTCTATGAATTGCATAAAAATAGCAAATTACGTCCATAAATCATGTAAAATGTAAATTACATTCATTAATCGCATAAAAATTGCGAATTATGTCCATAAATTGCTCAAAAATGCAAATTAAATTCATAAATCGCATAAAAAACATGAATGATGACCATGAATTGCGCAAAAAATACGAATTACACCCAACATTAAATTAATTTGCAGAAAGTTTTTGGTTTTATACAAGTCTGCCAACAAAAACCTACAAGTTATCCTGAAACCCATTCTAAACCAACAAAAATTTAATGGAAAGATAAATTTGTCCAAGAAAGACAAAATAATTTCCATTGACATACATTGACTAGAATCGAAAAATTCCTATTGAAATCTATCCTATACAATCCAAAACCGGAAAGAAAAAAATCCCTCCAAGAATAACTCAATCTATCTGCTGCAAAATAAAATACATTGAAATGCAACTGAACAAGAACCTGAAAATTACATTTGAAGTCAAACCGAAAGCAGATTCAACCCCCCCCCCCCCCAAAAAAAAAAAAAAAAAAAAAAAAAAAAAATTATCCAACCATATCTCGATTTGGGAAAGAAAACTTAATTTCCATATATATGCGTGATCAGAAATCTGGAAATTCCAATTAGTCTATCTTAAACCTAATCTGAACCTGAAAAAGGAAATTCCATACAACCGGAGCCCAGTATCTATACAGGACAAAATATTTTCCATTAAAGCGCAACCTGACCAGAACTTGAAAATTCCATTTGAATTGAACCTGATTGAAACCTGAAAAAAATTTCCATCGAACCTTAACCTAATCCGGAAAAGAGAAAATTATTTCTGCCGATACACACTGACAAGAGTCTGAAAGTTATCATGAAACCTAATCCAAACCCGAAAAGGAAAAAACAGTGGAAACACAAGTCTGTCCAAGAAAGACCAAATAATTTCTGTCCACATACACTGACAAGAATTTCAATTGAAATCTATCCCAAACCCAGTTCAAACACTACCCGCCCCCCCCCCCCCCAAAAAAAAAAATTCCAATTGTAACCCAATTTATCTGCGACAAAATAATATACTTGAAATGCAACTCAACAAGAACCTGAAAATTCCATTTGAAGTCAATCCGAAACCAGATTCAATCCCCCCCCCCCAAAAAAAAAAAAAAAAATAATCAAATCGAGATTTTAGAAAAAAAAGAACAATTTATGTCGATATGTATTGACCAGATCATGGAAATTCCAATAGAAGTCTATCTCAAACCCGATCAGAATAACCTGAAACCCAATCTAATCCCCCCCCCCAAAAAAAAGTAAAATAAAAAAATTAGGAAATAAAAATCTGTTCAAGAAAGACAAAGTAATTTTTGTCCCCATCCACTGACCAGAATTGAAAACTAGTACTTGAAATGCAACTCTGCAAGAACCTGAAAATTCCAATTCAAGTCAAACTGAATCGAGATTCAAACCCGAAAAAAAAAAAAAAACAATTATCTAACCAAATCAAGATTTTTAGAAAAAAAAAATTATGTAAATACGTACAGACTAGAGCATGGAAATTTTAATAAAATCTTAAACCCGATACAAACTCCTCCCCCTCCCTTACATAACTAACAAGAAGCCTTGATGACCCCACAAAACATAACTAACAAGAACAAAGAGTCATGCATACTGCATCGATTATGATGCATTTTCTGACTCATTCTGAATATTGTAAACTTATTGTCATTCATGTACAATAATTTTACCATTCTGTGCAAAAAAACAAATCATAATTAACGAGAGTAAAAAATTTTCCTTTAACATGTTTATATACAGTAGACTCCCTCAAATCCGCACAGCTTGGGACCAGAGGTTGTGCGGATTTTAGAATTTTGCGGATTTCTGGTCATTGCTTTGTTTACGTTTTTTAAACAGTAATTTGAGTGCAATTAATAGTGCATTCAGGACTATAATGAATACTTACAATATAATAAAATGTTAAAATAAGTAATAAATTAAAATAATAAAAATTTAGATAATTTTCAAAATGATTAAAATATTAAAAGCAAAGATCAAGTTAATGATCAATAGTGTATGATTAAATATTCATTATAAAAATTAAATATATTTTTCCAAAATTATTCAACAAAACTTGCCTCATAAAAGTACATTACTAATTCACATCAAAATCATAAAATAAGGATTTTTTTTTAAAGTTTAGCCAGGCTTAGTAACCAAAAAATCTTGATTAATGCATAAATATATTTGGTAAGAAAATTGTGATTACCAGTGATATCAGCAATATCTTGATTTTTTTTTTTTAATTTTTCTTCCTTCATGGAAAAAAAAAAAAAAAAAAAAAAAAAAAAAAAAAAAAAAAAAAAACATGAATAGAGTATTATTGAGAAAATTAAAAATTAAAAAATATATGGAATTGATACAAAATTTAAAAAATCACATTTTGTCCAAATATCCAATCTGAAAGTTTCATTGTTTACATCCATAAAGTATGTGCGGATTTTAGAGAATTGCGGATTTCTGGTTTGCGGATTTGAGGGAGTCTACTGTACTTTCCATTTTATTCTGAATGCTTTAAACCTATCAGTTTCATCATTGTACAGTAATCTTCCCATCCAAATCTCCCCCCCCCCCCTGTTAGTTTATATATGTTTTGTGCAAACAGCAAAAAATAAATAAACTAACAAGAATGAAAAGTTACACATACAGTATAGATTATGAAACACTTTCCAACACATTTTCATTATTGTAAACATATCATTTTAATCCATTTGCAGTAATTTTACCACTCTATATAAAGAACAAATCATAATTAACAAGAAAGAAAAACCTGTGTGCACCATAGATTATTAAACACTTTCCAGCATATTCTGAATATTGTAACGGATATAGTCTTAATCAATCTGCAATATTACCAACCTATACAAAGGTTGAAACATAATTAACAAGAATCATGCACGCAGCATAGATTATGAAATACTTTCCAGCACATTCTGAATATTGTATTCCTGATCATTTTAATCCATCTGCAGTATATGTATCATCATGTGTAAAGAATAAACATAGTTAACTAGAATGAGAAATGATACATACAGCATAGATTATGAAATCCTTTCTTAGAAATACAGTGCTGAATGTACATTACTTTCTTATCTTATACTAACGTACTTTACTACAGAGTTGTTTTTAACGAAATCAAGTAGCACAGCATATATTAATAATAAAATATGAAATATCTTTTTTTAAGTGGGTGGGGAGGGGTAATTAAAGGTGATCAGAAATCATGAAAATGAATTCTTTGCATTAGTCTTTAATTTTTTGTTTTTATCTTTTTATTATTAACCTAAAAAAAGCACTGATATCAGTACAAAAAACCCTGAACGGGTTAAAAGCTTGTGACGCAGCACTTTATCTTATATATCTAAGAATTTTAAATTTGGGACTTAAAACTAATGATATCAAAATTTATGTGACGCTATGCTATTAATTAATATATGCATATATTAAAATTTATTCATTAAGATTTTATCAATTACATCTTTCATAAATTCAAAATATGAATCTTAAAAGATATGATATCAAAATTTAAGTGACGCCTTGACGAGGCTTTAAACAATGTTTTAAAATTCCATTTATTTATTTATTGTCTAAATACATTTTCATATCTAAACAATACTTTTCATTTTTCCAATACACTGTTAAATACATCACTTTCACTGAATATATATAATGCACTGAAATTTATTTATTTGAATAAATAGATTTATCTTTTGGGCTACGCTATCCAAAATCAAAAATAACATTTGAATAAATATTTTTTGCGTCATTGTATCCAAAGTAAGTTAAATAGATGCAAATAGATACAATGACGCAAAAAATATGTATTCAAATGTTATTTTTGATTTTGGATAGCGTAGCCCAAAAGATAAATCTATTTATTCAAATAAATAAATTTCAGTGCATTATATATATTCAGTGAAAGTGATGTATTTAACAGTGTATTGGAAAAATGAAAAGTATTGTTTAGATATGAAAATGTATTTAGACAATCTATATTAATAAAAGAACAAAACGCTCTGTCTGTGTGTGTGTGTGTGTGTGTGTGTGTCTGCGATGGCTAGCAAAATCTACAGCATGTACAAAGTTTAAAATTTTTTGAGAGTAGCCCCAAATCTCTCCTGATGCACCTGAGCTTCAGAATTTCGAAATTACAATTATTAACTGAGTAATTAATTAAAATCGATAGGTCACTCTCATAAAAAACATCTTTTTCCCAATTTTTTTCTCTCTCGTTTGTTTACGGTTGGTTGGTTGTGTAAAAATTTTAAGAAAGCTGAGACAGAATTAAAGAAATCCATTGAGGAATGAGATAAGTGGAGGTGAAGTAAGCCTCAAAAAAGGTTTGCAATATGAAACCATTTATCGCTCAAATTTTAATGTGCCAAACAAAGGGACGTGGAAGGGATTTCGTATTATAAGACGAATTGAAAGAAACGAATTAAAATTGTAGCATATTTTAAGAAGAAATAGCAAATTTTTGAAATGGTCTTTGTTCTATTAATATTTATTAAAGTAAATGTTCGCTTTTAAAATGAAGGAAATTGGAAAATTAGCAATAATTAAATATCAAATTAAAATTAAATAAGATATTGAAAACATTTGATACGAACTAAAAATTGTATAACTAAAAGTTTCCTTCATTAATGTAATTTTAAATACTTTATAACGTAGATGAAAAATGTTTATGACTTAATAATTGAATGTAAATAAATATTTAAAGTATAATGATGAAAACATTCTTTTAAAATCATGTATGAAAATTTAAGTAATAAATATTATTCTAAAATATAGATTTCTGACTGCAGACGATTTTAAGATATTAACAAAAGAATGTTATAGTTTCAAGCAAAACGTTTAAATAATTTTCTATATTGATATTTAAAACACATATGATAAAATAATTAATAAATTTTTACTGGTGAAGTGATAGATTAGTTCTTTTTGAGAAACAAGACAAAAAAAATAAGGATTTAAACCTCTTTCAATTGATAGGCGTGTCAAAGCACGTGCTTTTGTTGGTACTTAATTGGACTTAATGGTAGAGTTACATTTTTAGCAGCACCTCCAGAGATAATACTTCCACTCTATTAATTTCTTTTTATTCTATGAAAGAAACCAATTTGAGCTTTTAAATTTCAAAAGTGACTGTTTTTTTTCCAAAGACCATTAAAATTCATAGACTGGCAAAATGTCAGTTTAACTTAGGATTTTATAACCCAACTGTTACGTCAGATCGTTGGTACTCCGTATATTAGAATATATGTCTGGTTAGCTCTGTTGCAGTAAATATATTATATATGTATATACGAAGCTTTTTTAGCAGTTTTTTAAGTCACTGATTAAATTTGAATGCATTTTATTAAACTTAAAATTTTATTATGACTTTAATTTGTTTTTAAAACGAAAATGAAATGACTGTTTGACGTAAAATTGTTCGAATCGGCAGCCGATTCATACACAATAATAAATTTTCAAATAGCAAAGTAAATTATCTATCAAAAATGGTCACCAAAATAATAGTAGCAAAACATAACGTTTAGGCGTATTAATACATAACCCGATCCCAACCAAAAAAAAAAAAAAAAAAAAAAAAAAAAAAAAAAAAAGAGCCCATACTCCGATCCAAGCAAGACAAAATTCCATGTGCACAAACCCGACCCGAACCTAAAAATTTCGTTTGAAAAATAAAAAAAAATATGGATTTGATAACTGACCCGAATCAAATTTGAATCCCACAAAAATATTCAAATGAATCTTACCCCAATCCGATTAAGGAAAAATAATGTTCGTGTATATGCAACCCGACCCGAATCTATAAATTTTCTTTGAAAAAACCCGAAAAATGACTAGAACGAAACATGAAATCGATAAAAATAGTCCAAAGAACTATAACCTGATAAGAGCAAGACAAAATACTTTCCGTGAACCTGACTCGAACCTAAAAAATTCCATTTGAAAAAAAACCTGAAATTTTATGCAAACTACATCTGAATCCGATCAAAATATTCGAAATAACTATAACCGGATTCGAATAAGAGAAAATAATTTCCATGGACATGAACCCGATCCGAACCTAAAATTTTATTTGAAAAAAAAAATACCTGAAATTTGAATCGAACCAAATATGAGCCTGACAAAAATATTCACAGAACCATACCCGGATCCGAACAAGACAAAAAATTTCCATGAACATGAACCCAATCCGAACCTAAAAAACTGAACTAAATTTGAATCTGACAAAAATATTCAGAGAAGCATATCCTTATTCGAACAATACAGAATAATTTTCGTTGATGCGCAACCCAACCTGAACCTAAAAATTCCCTTAAAAAAACGAAATCTGAATTGAACGACATCTGAACCTGAAAAAAATATTCCAAAGACCCAAAACCGGATCCGAGCAAGACAAAATAATTTCCCTGGACATGAATCAGACCAGAATCTTAAAAATCAATTTGAAAAAATATTTGAAATCTGAATCGAACCAAATCTGAATCCGACGAAAATATTCCAAATAACTATAACCAGATACGAACAAGACAATATAATTTCCATGGACTTAAACGCAATCCGAACCAAAAAAAAATTGTAAAAAAAGTCCCGAAATTTTAACCAAACCTATTCTGAACCTGACAAAAATATTTCAGTGAAGTACAACCTCATTGGAACAAGATAAAATAATTTCCATTGAAGTACAACCCGACCCGAACCTAAAAATCCCATTTGAAGGGAAAAAACCCACGAAATCTGAATTGAACTGATTCTAAACTGAACAAAAATATTCCAAACAACCATAACCGTATCCGAAGAAGACAAAATAACTTCCATAGACATGAATCCAATGCGAACCTAAAATTCGGATGTTCTACAAAACATAATGAGCTCCGTAGCGGTGGAAAGTGAAACTAAGTACTTTGTAGCGCGCGATGGTTAAGATATTTCGTTTTTAGTTAGTGTTAAATTAGAACTTGGTTACGGTTAGGTAATAGTTAGGTTGCAATTACGTTCCAGTGAGCCTTATATTATATGTAATTTCCGGTTAGGTTACAGTTAGGTCATGGTTAAGGTACAGTTAGGTTAAGGTTAAGTTACGGTTAGGTTATGGTTAGATTATGGGTAGTTTATGATAAGGTGACGGCCAGGTTACATTTATGGTATGTTTAAGTTACAGTTAAATTACTGTTAAGATACAGCTAGGTTACAGACAAGTTATGATTACAATACAATTAGGTTAAGGTTAGGATTTTGTTCACAGAATGAACATTACGCATGTTTGATAAAAAATATACACCTATTTTTGTAAAATGGCTCAGAAATTATAATACTATATTCTAACCTTTTAGCTAATCATCGACTATCGATTTCATTCATGGTATAGTCGGATTTAAGAGTGATATAATTACTTTGAAATTCAAAATATTTCACTTGGGATATCTATGTGAAAAAAGTATTTAGTTAAGTCAATGAACAGTACATTTAAGGATAAATATCAACACTTTAACACGAAAACCAACAATCGTTGGACACATATTCCCTCCTGCGTTTACCATTGCAATCATTTTGGGTATTTTTGCAGCTAAATATTAGATTTTTTTAAACCGATTTTTGATACAGTCAGGTATTTAATATAATTTACACTGTAAAAAATTTGACCCTTTTGCTGCATCATCACTCCCCCGCTTTTATAGAACATCTCTTTTTTGACATATGAGAATGCTCCATCATAGGCTGAAGTAATCATTTTCTATAAAAGCGGTGGAGTGACGATGCAGCAGAAGGGTCAAATTTTTAACGGTGTATTTACACATATTTCGAGTTAAAGATAAAATCATAGAAATTTCAAGTTCGTGTAACATTATTATTATGGACCCGGACAAAGCCGGACGGGTCAGCTAGTAAATAAATAAATGGAATTTTAAAACATTGTTTAAAGCCTCGTCAAGGCGTCACTTAAATTTTGATATCATATCTTTTAAGATTCATATTTTGAATTTATGAAAGATGTAATTGATAAAATCTTAATGAATAAATTTTAATATATGTATATATTAATTAATAGCATAGCGTCACATAAATTTTGATATCATTAGTTTTAAGTCCCAAATTTAAAATTCTTAGATATATAAGATAAAGTGCTGCGTCACAAGCTTTTAACCCGTTCAGGGTTTTTTGTACTGATATTGATTTACAGCAATTGCCGCGATTTTTTTGCTATTCCATATTTGCTTATTTTACCCGAAATGCTTCCATTATTAGCACGAGCAACGCTAATCGTAAATGCATTGGTGTACCCAGAATCCCTCTTTGGAGGGGGTTAGCATTTTTCAGTGGCATGCACTTACCCAGACCCAGCTAGATCTGGGTTATTTTACAAATGCTTCTTTAAATTTCAAAATTATATTGATTTCTGAAGTTTTTTACAAATGTATAAACAACATTCCACAATATTTATCTTAAATGCGGCAAGATACAGTCTATTGTTTCTTTAGTTTTTATAATATTTTCTATTTTTCCCCGTGACGCATAAAAGACTTTTAAAAAAACTTGTAAATATTAAATATGCTAACATTTTGAATATTATAAAAAAGTTTATAAAAAGAAAAAAAAATTGTAGGAAAAAATAGATATATTTCAAAAATTCCAATTTTTATGTAAAAAGTTTTAAATAACTATTCTTGTCATAAGCTCTGGGAGGGGATTCAACCCCACTAGCTTCCCCCGTGAGAGCACCAATGTATATGTTTCTAAAATTATAGTGAAAAATATCATTCTACAGTAATTTGTATTTAAATGTGTCAAAATAGGGTTAAAAAATACAAATAAAAAGTGTAATGGATATTAATTGATCATCCACAAGAAAGGTGACACATCTTGCAAAAATTCATATTGGATGTTATTCCATGAATAACTCTGTCATAGGCGTTTCTTGCTTCACAAAAAGTTTCAAAAGTGTAGGTAAACGGAAAATCACTTTATTGCGCTATTTTTTAATTCGTGACCACGGAGGTGGATTGTGTGGGGAGGTTAATTTATCCAATACTCCAATAATTTGTCCAATACGCAAGTCTTTATTTTTAAGAGTTTTATGTTTTTATGCATCTTTCCATTCCTGCATGCAAAACTAAGTACTAAAATTCCATGTTACAGTAAAATCATGCAAATTTTTGTTTTGCCTCTTCTGTGAAATTTACTTTTGTCAAGATGTGTCACTTTTCGTGCGGGTGAGTGATAGAATTTTTTTTTTTTTGATACATTCTAATGTAAAAAAGATGTATCTAAGTAAAAACACTAAACATTTTTTCTCAAAAATGCGTGCCAAATAACTATTTGTTGCATTGTGTAGAATTTATTCAATTGCTGTCAATAAAAAAAAAATAATTATTTATCTATCCAACAATGTTTAATTTTATATCTTGTTTCTCTTCAAATTAATAAAATAAACATTTGAATAGTGAAAGATATTTAAATACAAATATTTAGTTTTGATCATAATCTAAAGAATGTTTTTTTTTTCATAATAAATATATTTATTTAGCTATCCCTTTGTGAATAGTTACATTTAAAAATGTTTAACACTCATCTGATATCTTCCGCTGAAAAAGACTTTGAACAAAAAATTTGAATTCTTACTGTATAAATTAATTTGAATTAATTTGAAAAATTCAAATCTAACATATTATTTTAAAATGGAAAACACATATTGTTAATTTTAATTATATCGAAAAGAATCATTATTTTAAAGCCTCTGTAGATTAAACAATGTTCATCAATATTTATTTTAAATTTACGTATTTCTCGAATCACTTGAGATTTTAGCCTTATGTATCATCACCAATTTCTTTAAATTGTATTTAGCATTAGTTCTGGGAAATACTGAATCCATAAAAGTTTCAAACATGTTTCTAAAAATGTTTAAATATTTGTTAATTACTAATATACTCATATTTTGTAATTATGCGTCACAATTTAAACATCTTCTCGAATAAAACAAAATTTATAAAATATTTGCTTTCATTTTTTTTAATAGGAATGGCTTGAGAGTTCAGCGTTAATTGTATTGTTGCTTTTTTTTTAAATTTGTTTTTTTTAGAAATGTTGCATCGTAGTTATGGAATTCTTTAAAAATTGACTTCAGTTAATAATATTGAAAATGTTTTAATGTTTGCGTTAAAAAAAAACCAAATATCTATTATAAGAACTATTTTTAAATTAAATACGAAACTCAGTAACATTTTATTTAAATAACTATACTATTAATGCTGGTAAATGTGTATGCGTGCAAGAGTCTTCATACTAACTAACTATTCCGAAATCAAACTAAGAAATAGATTGGATAACTGTTAAAAACGAGTAGAAAATATTTTATAGAGGTGAATGCATACTTTACATAGGTGTATACAAATATAAACTTCAGATATCACCATTTTTGAACAGTCGCATCACACTTTTTCCTCGGGCATCACACATTTTCCTCGGCAATATTTAAACAGGAATTGGTTCATTTAACTTTTAGAGATGCGTTCGGAAGCAGGTTTGTTTAGAAGATAATGCCATGTTGGCGGTGTATAGTAAATCTAAAATTTTCTAGCATGTGAAAATAACACTGGCCATTTGGTGCCATGGGCAGTGGGGATATCTTACGGTGATTCTTTCGGAAAGATATTTGTTTGATTACACTATTTGATGCAGAAAGCAGTAGGGCCCCCGAAGCTAGGTTCATTTACAAAGACTCCCCGACGTGTTCCCAAAACATCCTGTGTATGGTGCCGTAGATCATGAGATTCTGCCAGGAATGGAGAAACATGGGTTGTGGGGGCCCGAACAAAAGGTTTATTTGGAAGGATTTTTTTTTTTTTTCGAGGCCCCGATATAATTAAGTGTGCGAAAGTTTCTCGCTGTTGAGAAGTGAATTTAAAACCCCATTAAGATACATTTCCTAATATCACGTTAACAAAAACTCATTATCGCCATTAATGTTTTTTCAAAATCAATTGCCTACAGCTACATATTCTGAGAAAAATAAAGTCCAGTTCTGACCCGGCTAGATTGTTTAGAAAAAAATGCAAAAATGTTCCCAGATAGGCACCAATTTGTTGAAAAAAATAATAATAAGCCCGAGTCAGACATCATGTAACTATCCGATGTCGATCTCTATGGTGTACGTGTTACATTTCTGTATTGATGTTGTCAAAGTAGCACAGACACGTGACGCACATTTATACTTTCTCTCACGATTAATTAAAGTCATGTTCATTGAAAATAGCTCACATTTTATCGGCTTTGTTGAAATTTTTATACGAAGCATGCAAGTCCGCTAAATTTTGTTGTCGGCTCGGCCCTTATGAACACTTCCATTTCTTTTGCACCCCCCACCCCCACCCCGTCCAAACCTTAAAGTCAAATTTTCATTTTTTTATATTTTTTTTTCCCTTTGTTTGAATTGATGTACAAATATGGTTGTGCATTTGCATATTCTTTTGATTTAAATGAAGAGAACTCAATGAAAGTCACATTAAATAACTTTACATGAAATAACACTTAAAAAATTATTATTTAAAAATATTTAACAATAGCTTTTTATTATGTAATGCATTTAACAATAATATCTTTGCACCTACTCCGCATGGGTGGTGATGATGTGGAAGAAGGAACATCTTATCAACTGAATAGTTCGACAACATTATTTCTTATTTTATGTTTATATAACATAGAGCATTAAAATTTAGTTAAATGCTTATTAGGAGCTTTTAAATTTTTGAAGTTCCTCAAAATGGAACTTTTGTTTTGAAATTGCTATTAAAACCATGATAAGAACTATTTTAGGAATAGTATGATAATTTAAAAAATAATAAAGTCCAAAACAGAAGTCCCCCCGAAGTTTTATAATGTCTAAAGACACTTTATTTTGAAATATAAATAATTTCATGCCATGATTGTTTGTTATTAAATAATTATAAAATGATTCCCTACTTATTTGTGGTATTTGTTTATTTATTTCCTTTTGGGAAAAGTAACCATAACAACTAATTTGCAGCAACAAATTAAAAAAATAACATAAAAAATTAAAAGCATATGTAATTTTTTATTAAACAGCCTTCGTAGGTAGACACTGTTTATATCGAAATGATGGTTTTAGATAGTTAATTATTTATCCTTTTTTTTAAATAGTATCCTGTTCTAATCGCTTATTCAGAAATTTAAACTTGTATATGCATAACAATTGACAATACTTTAAATTGTGTTACTTTCCAAATATATTAACATAACAATAATTAACTAATACATTGCCTTATTTAATTTACTTTTTAATTGAAATTTGTAATTATATCTGATAAAATTTCCAGAAACACTTTAAATAAATAGTACGAACTGGGATATATTATTCATTTTGATTCTATGTATTATAATACTATTTCTCAAATAATAATAATAATAATATTTTATTTTTCTAATGAATAACCGATTTCCAATTTAAAACAATCGCATAATCAATGAAAGGGAATATCTATTAACAAAATAGCTTCCTTTGAAAATATAGGAAGAAAATTTCATTTATTTTCCCATACTTATCTATATATATATATATTTTTTAAATCAGGCAAAATAAATACCTCATTATTTTTCAAGCTATTTATTTTAATTGAAATTTTACTCCTGGATATTAGCTGTATTTTTGTTTCATTTAATGGAAGTAGAAGAGCTTTATTGATTTATTATTATGCGTTTATTATACATTACTCGGTTATTGGTAACGATGCGATAACAAAGAAAAGAAAAAAAAAGCCTTCCTTGTAAAAAGTTCTGTAATTTTAGAGATCATTCTACGCAAAATATTACATTTACAAAAATAATCTTTGTAATTAACAAAGAAATACTTCCATAACATTTAATTAGACCGGATAATTCTTTGTGTGTCTTTTTTATTCCTTTAATTTATTAAATGTATGTACGAAGATGTTCTTAAAATTAAGTAATTTCTTAACTATTGAAAAAAATATTATCAGAAAAAATGAACGATGCTTAAAAATGTTATATGACGGATATTTCTAATTGGAAATCTAAATTAAGAAAATAAATAACATTCTCTTAAACTCTTAAAAATATTGCAAAACTGTAGGAAATTAAAATAAGAGACATATTTTTCTAATAAGGAATGAAAATAATTTCATTTTTATTATAATGTATTTTATTCCAATGTAATTTCAATATTATTTTTAAATATATTGTCTTAAAGAAAAATAATATAGTTTCTTTTGCATCTACAAATTTAACTGAAAGAAAAACGCATTTTTATGAAAAGTATCGCGAACTGCTTTGACTTAACGTAACTCAAAGTTCTAAAAAAATATAAAAATTTTTTACTGTCTTTGCTGAATGAAACTTACAATTATGCTTACTGTAAAAAAACAATGAAAAAAAAGGAGAGCTTTTTTTTTTTTTTTTTTTTTTTTTTTTTGTTACAGACACTTTTTTCCCTCCATAATTACGTTTATACCAAAAGTGGAGTTACAAAAAGTGGAGTTAAAATTATCAAAAAGCTTATATTTGCATTATATAGACTTATATGTATACTACAAACGCTAATATGAGTTGCATATACGTCATTATGTACATTTTATTTAAATTTCATATGTAGTGAATGCATAATATACATCTTATACGCATGTCATATATATATATATATATATACACTATGTTGCCATTGATTATGGGACACTTGCGATTTTAGACATTTTACTAAATATCTAGAAAAATACATGAGGAATCATCTCGAAACTCTTAGTGTATAAATATAATAGCATAAGTCATACATCTCCGTGAAGATTTTTTCCCGAAACTCCAAAGGGGACCGTCAACAAATTAAAAAAGAATGAATATCTTTTGAATAACCCTGTCAAAACTAATGTAGCAAAAGCGCTCAAACTCTAGATTATGATTGAATGCCTTATTGTAATACACTGTGTTCTTTTTTATGCAAATAGCATGCATACTCGCAGAGTAATTAAGGTTTTTATAAAAATGGCCCCAAATTTTTCTAAGTTTTTTCCTTATAATTTTCAGAGTTCTTAACATAAAATATTATTTTTTTCAGAAAATATGACAAACAACATTGCACACAGTACCCTGTAATCAGAATTAAAAAATAATGAAAATTGTATAAAAAATGAGTTGGTTTACTAAATAATTTTTTACTGCGCATGCGTCAACGATATAAAAATTTCATTTGCATATTATGTTAGCTAAATGTATAGAGTAACTTTTGTGAAAGTCACAAAATCATAACTTGAAAATTCTGACAATAATCGTCAATTGAATAAGTCGAAAATCCGTTATTCTCATAATGAAGCAAAAACAAGAGGGGTTGTATCCATATATTCATTGATTAGTGTCAATATAGAATACACAATATGGGATGTACTACTGCATTTGGATAAAATCCCTCATTTTTTTGCTTCATTTTGGAAACAACGGATTTTGTCCTTTTTCTATAGACGATTATTTTCAGAATTTTCAAGCTATGATTTTGAGACTTTTACAAAAGTTGCTCTATACATTTAGCTAACATAATATGCAAATGAAATTTTGATATCTTTGACGCATGCGCAGTAAAACATTATATAGTAAACCTACTCATTTTTCATACAATTTTTATTATTTTTTAATTCTGATTACAGGGTACTGTGTGCAATGTTGTTTGTCATATTTTCTGAAAAAAAAAATATTATTTTATATTAAGAACTCTGAAAATTATAATGGAAAAACTTGGAAAAATGTGGACCATTTTTATAAAAACCTTAATTACTCTGCGAGTGTGCATGCTATTTGCATAAAAATGAACACAGTGTATTACAATAAGGCATTCAATCATAATCTAGAGTTTGAGCGCTTTTGCTACATTAGTTTTGACAGGGTTATTCAAAAGATATTCATTCTTTTTTAATTTGTTGACGGTCCCCTATGACGTTTCGGTAAAAAATCTTCACGGAGATGTATGACGTATACTATTATATTTATTCACTAAGAGTTTCGAGATGATTCCTCATGTATTTTTCTAGATATTTAGAAAAATGTCTAAAATCGCAAGTGTCCCATAATCAATGGCAATATAGTGTATATATATATATATATATATATATATATATATACGCCATATATGAATAGGAAAATTTGAGGTGAGATTCCGTGTGTACAAAAATGCCGGGTCACGTGGTTTTCATATGCGCAGACACTGTTGAAAAACACAGCTCATTTGTAAGGAAGAGACTTCGTAGCTGATACTCTAATTTCAATTTGCGTTCTTCTTTTCAATTTTTAAGTGGTACTTTTTTTATTGCAATTTTTCTTAACACTTCTAAAAAATGTCCAAAATATTTTATGCGATTTTTTATTTATTTGTCCATATAAGCCGTAATTTAAACATGGGAAGAATAAAAATATCGCGTTTTTAGAGTATTGTGCCTGCCCTTCTTGCTAAGCATAAATGGCATCCGGTTTCCACTTCTTCACATGAGTGGGGCGCATCAGCGTCTTGCTCAACACCTTCAGGTAATACGAATTGAATATTTCCAACTGAGCGAAAAATTGCCCTGGCCGAGAATCGAACACAGATACTTGGCTTACAAGGCCAATGCTGTACCTGTTAAGCTAACTGGGCGATAGCCGGCTAGGATTTCTCGCTCAGATAACCTTATTGGTCATAACATCTGGTTTGCCATTTATACAACTCGGCAGAAAAAACTGCAGGTCTGAGCATAAAATCCCAGCCAGCTATCGCCCAGTTAGCTTAATAGGTAAAACATTGGCTTTGTAAGCCAAGTAGCTGGGTTCGGTCCCGGCCTGGGCAATTTTTTGCTTAGTTGGAAATATTCAATTCCTTTGATAAATTTACCAATCAGTTTGATTGCATTAAAAAATAATAGTAGGGGAGACCGGGGCTAGTAGTAACATTTTCGACATTTTTTATATTAGCCGTAAAATTTGAACTGAATCGAAATATTTAGTGTAACATATCTTTAGAGTAAGTTTTGCCTAACATATTTATGAAACTGCTATTAACATTATTAACGTTTTTCATAGCAGAAAAGGAATTCTGAGTAACCTTGAAATTTGTCACTACTAACCCCTGCTACAGGGCAAGTCGTGACATGCTTGGGGCATATTGTGACACATAAATGACGCATACAAGTACATTGTAACATATACAAATTATGTAAGAAAGGCGATTAAATGGGATATGTTAAATCAAGGATGAGAAAGTTATTCATTTAAAACGTTCTTAACACAATAAAACACTTTCATGTTTTAAAAATATTGTAAATGAAATGTAAGCTCTTAATCTTTTATAAAGATACTTTTAGAGACACTTAACCCTCCCCCTCCCCCAAAAAATAGGAATTAAAAATAGGAATCTTAATTAGGAAGGAAATCAAAAGTAAGCCAACACTAATCTTATTGATCTTTGATTCGGAAGGCTATTACAACGTGTAGGTCTATATCCTACATTGTCATCGCTTGTTTCAGCGTTTCGAGGTCCTGATTTAGGAGGTAGTCTTATTTTTGTAAGGCTTACTACTGACACATGGTTATTATCAGTTGCCATAGAATCATTTAATTCAATGAGATTTTTTTCTTCTGAAGACGATCCTGCAATCTCACCACCATTGATTAAAGTTATTGCAGAAGTACTTGGTTTATTAACAGTTACATATTTATTAATTATTTATCATTGTCATTCTGGTCTTTAACGCTCTCATCTCCGATAGGTAACGGTGGATCAATTACTGAGGAACATAGGAAGTCTTCATCTAAAAATGTTCCGATTAAATTCCCAAATTCCACTACAACGAAATCCTGCATGAATGTATTTTGGAGAGGCAGCACTAGAAAGGGCTATTTTGACAATACCTAGTATGTCGTAGATCAACACAGTGCTTCCAGAATGCAATTTCAACCATCCACATACAGCCTGATTGTAAAATTTTTTGAACGGCCCGTATACTGACACATCAAGGGGCTGTAATTTGTGACTCGTGTAAGGTGGAAATGTCACAACTAGCCCCTTAGACTTCGTTACAACTAGCCTCGCGTTACGCCATTTTGAATTTTATTCATTAATTTCCGAAATATTGGCATGATTAACAAATGAAATACATAGAATAACAGCTCAAATTATAAGCATTTAAATAATGCTACGGAAGTTCACATACCTCAGTATCGCTAGTGGCAATGACGATTCAAATGAAGGTCGCAAAATTTACTTTTACGATAGGAAACAAGAAAAATATTTTTATCTCGAGATCAATGAGACGTTATACTTCAAAAAATATTCAGCACATTGAGACAATCAACCTCTTCACTCACATGACGTGACAGGTGCTGCAACTTATTGGGTCAGTCAGGAAGCTCGAGGGCACAGCTTGCCCCTGGCTCAACTATCCCCGGTCTCCCCTACCTTGGGGTAAATCGATCGAAATTGTTACGGTGTAAGATGACGGTTCTTTTCTGTTTGATTAAGATGCCATTTTTTACGCACGTAGTATAGGATAATTCTTATAATCACTTTAAAAATCGATTTCTTTTTACGTATTTTACGTTTTAGACACTGGGGATTCCGAAAGGCATAGTTTTAGAAAAAAAAAATTCCGTCTGTCTGTCTGTGTGTTAGTAAATGCAATATCTCCGAACAAACTGAGATAGAAACGTGTATTTAATATGTGTATTTAGTATGCAATGATGGAAAAAGCCTATTTAATATCAGTAACTTCAATTATCCAAATAATCATTTTTTTGCGCGGACTCTGGAAATAATTGTTCTGATGAAAAGTATATAAAAAATTCGGATTTTTTTTATTTTAAGGAGAGAATGTAAAAGCAAATAACCAAACATAAATTTTGCAGGAAAAAAACGAAGGCGACCGGATAATTAGTAGCCGAAAAAATTTTTAATCCTATTTTTCACACTCTTCGATTTCTCATGTCCCTGTATTTCATTCCAATTCGAAATTATAGATATATTTTAATTGTATATGAGACGCTTAATATGACACGGTAAACTGCTTATTTATATGATTATTATTATTTTTATTATTATTATTTTGGAGATAAAAGGATGATGTTTCTTTTACACAATTCTGTACTACTTGCGTTGACAAAAAAACTATCGCCAAAATATAAGATAAATTTCAATAATAGCTTATCGTAAATGTCGTATTCACTTGACATTAAACATGTTTCACGTGTTTGTAACATCGGTCAATGATTTTTAATGCGAAGTTTAATTCGTATTTTTATTAATATTTTACTAATTTGGATTTAAAATAATCATTTAAAATAAAAATTATGCCAATTTGTATAATTTATAAGTAGTTTGCTGATTTAGTTAGTACCCACAATTCCGTAATAGTACATTGCTATACATTAAAAATATTTAAATATACATTTAAATTTTATTTTGGAATTGCAATACCTTTTATAAATAATTTACACGTTATTGTATACATATCCATGATGGGTAAGTACGTAGTACCATTCGAAAGTTGGGGAAAAAGTTTAAAAAACACTTCACAGCACCGAAGCATATCCGCCTTCAAAGTTATAACCCTGGATGACGATACACTTCTGCCAGCGTTCGTATAACTTCAGGGAGTACGCTGGAAGCCATTTTCCGCAGCCTCCCATAACACCACCTGCGATGTTGTTTTCACTGCATCTGATGACTAAAAACGGCGTCCCTGTAAATGTTTTTCATTGATAGAAACAGGTAAAAGTCATACGAGGCTATGTCCAGTTGATAGGGGGGATGTGGAAACACATTAATTTAGGTTATGACGAGAAATTGTTTCAACAGTTGGTTTCGAATGTACTGGTGCGTTCTCAAGCAGAAAGTACCAGTGTCTGACCTCAGCGATGGTTGTCCAACCCGTTTATCTTCTTCGATGAATTATCGGTCGTATTTATAACGACGATACCATTCATAGACCTTGTGTCTCACCATGGTACATTCATCATACACATTTCTTGTTATTTTCAAAGTCTCCATTGGTGTTTTACCGAATCGTTGACAAAATTTACTGCAGCAACGCTGTTCAAGAAAAGCCATCTCTCTAACGTTGGCCAGCAAAGATAACTAACTTCGAAAAATAACGGCTGTTTGTGCGGTTCGGTCACATGACATGGACTAAACCAACATTAGCATGTAAGGGAGGTTTAGGAGAATACATTTCAGGCAATTTTACACTAGACACTTGCTTTCGTTGTCAAGAATGGCCGCATTCTTCGAATTTTTTGATCGTGCTACGCATTACGGTGGTCCCAACGATTCATTTTCCGTTCCAGTCAAATTCCTGGCTTTTCTTTATTGTTTTAAATTACTCACGGTTATAACTTAAGGAATCAACGATTTCAATCAAACTATTAAAATAAGTGATTAAATTGTGATTTGGATCAATTCATTTTTAAGTAAGTGGAAATTGAGTATTTTATTAAAGCGAATGAGAAAAACATTCAGATTTTCTAGCAGAAAAAAATAAATTCTCGGAATTATACGATTTATTTCAGTGCATTCAGTAAAAGTGTTGGCTATCTTAATGTTTCTAAATAGATGCAAAGTTGGTAAGAATTATGAGATATTGTTGAAAAACCTATAGGGACATATGAAAAACACTAACGAAAACGCTGGACGCTAAAGCACTTTATCACAGTGGCTTTGCTGTATATAAACTTGCTATAGTGTTTTAAAATTAAGCATATTTAAGAGTCATAATTCTTCTAATTGTTAAACAGAATATGAGCTTTTCTTCAAATTTTAGTTTGTTTTTGTGTTAAATTGCCGATGTGTGCAACATTTATATTTTTGTAATATCCTAATCTAAAGTAAGTAAACAACTTTACAAGACTTAAAATATTAAAGTTACTTTTATTCATCTAATTAGGTTTGTTGCTGCTTCATAAAAATTACTGTTTACATTAAAATTCCAGAAGGCAAAGCATAAACTTTAACCGAAAAAATTCGTTAAAATTGAAGTTACGCTTTATTTTTTATATTAAAAATAATGCTAGCGGCTTGTAAAATTATTCCTAAATTTTTTTGTTTGTATTTGTAGAAATACGCTTCTATCAATGTATTTGTCAATTCGTAACATTTCTACTTTACAGGAAGCGCAGTACGTCAAGACAAGAGAATTTATGTATACATACTGCTTAATTACAGGTTTGTTTTAAGTTTCTAAAACTTCCTTTATTTTGACGTACTGTGTGCATGTTTATCTCGTAATAATATCAAGAACCGGTAAATCAAATGGAAACATTCGCTTACTAAGAATATCATGATTTTTACATAGAATGAAAATATTCAATTTCACCTGAACAACCACGGACAAATTAAATGGTAGCATTTGCCTGCTATACCTATTATGATTTTAACATAGAACAAGCCTATTTAGCTTAACCTGTACAATCGATTAGATCATCGCCTTCATATTATTGCGTGAGAAGGATGCGTTGTACGCCAAAATAACAGAATGTTTACAAACACGAAACAAACATACATAGAGAAATGATATAAATGAAAACATTCTCTTATTTTACATACTTCGCATCCTGTTCGAGAGTAAATGTCACGAAATGACCAATCCATTGATAGTGTATTTTTATGTAAAGGACCAAAGTAACCTTGTGCGACGGTAGTTGATATCTCTATAAGTATAGAATAAAGTTGTCATAGCATTAAGAGTTTGCTTACAAGGGCCCAAAATAATTCGTCTACGGTATTCTAATAAACAAAAATTGCAGGAAGTGAGTTTACAATTTTGGTACCTGCTTTTAAATTTAACTAATATTTCAAATGCAGCTCCATGTAAATAAATTTTGTACTTTTATACAAGGCTACTTAAAACAATTCCTGTATATTTCTTCTTATTACATGAAATCTCTGAAGGAGAATTTTAAGCACGGTTATTTACTCCTTTACAGAACAAAATATTGCATTATTTGTAGTATATGTAAAAAAGTATACATAGTGTAAAGAGGCACAGCTTAAAGTTTAAGATATTTTTTCGACTACAGATGAGGATTATTTAAGTTGTGTTTTCAATTGTGTTATACGTTTTCTAATTCTGTTTAATTACACATGACTTTCACATTTGTAATAAACCATAAAATTGGTTTACATTAATGTTTACGAGTTGGAAAGAGTTTCTTAATTCAATATTTCAATAATAACTTTTCTATATTTTTTATAAATTAAATTTCTTTTACAAAATGTAATTTTTATTTTAATAAAGGCCTATATAATCTCTGACGAATATCCAAATATAAAGAATAAAATAAATTTATGTTTTTTCTTTTTTCGCATATTTCCATTAATTTGGTATAAACCATACACTTGCATATATTTTCTGCTCTTTTTTTCTTTTTTTTTTTGGAAAAGTAATTTTTTTTCTTATTTTGTAAGAAGCTAATAAAAATCCAACTTAATAATTCTCTTCGCTTCAAGGTGATTTCTAATTAGAACAGAGATAAGTCAAATTGGAATTCTTTTTATGTGTGTGTGTGAATTTTATTTTTTATGTTAAATATCAAATTTGCTTTAAGTGTGTACAAAATTATGTATGTTTTGGAGGTAAAGTAATTATTGAAAAAGTACTTTATGTTAAGTATTATGAAAAGTAATTATGAAAGTAATTTTCTGTTCCGTAACATTTTAGATGAATTTTCTAATAAGGTATTGTCGGTTTTTTCATCAAGTCCAATTGATATTTTTCAAACACTGAAATGTGCTAACGTATATAAAGAGATATAAGTAACGAAAACACACGTGCATCTCTTAATAAAACTAGTTATTGAGAGCCACCGTAATTAGGGATGTAGTGGAGGATATTCGCGGGTATACGCCGTATAACTTTTGGATTTTTTTTTTTTTTTTTTTGAGGAGCATCGTATATCTTCTGTTTTTCAGGAAAGCTGTAGTATATACATTCTGGGGTATACCCTCTGCCTTGAGCGCGTATACCCTCTTCTTAAAGCGTAAACTCTCTGTTTTTTCTACGATTACACTCCTGACCGTAATACTCACCCATATGTGTAATACAAAATATGAAAAAACATACGTAAACTATTTATAAAATGCATTCCAAGATTAAAATTTAAACGCATATTTAAATGTTTTTTTAGTAGTGATCTATTTCTGAATTGCGGGCACTACTTGATTATCTCATCTACCAATGTTGAAAAATTAAATACATTCCCAAACTACTTTCCAAATTTTCCTGTTAAATAACGAAAGACGAAATAAATAAGTAAAAAATTAATAAAAATACAAATTAAGCATCAAATTAAAAAAACATGATGGCGTAATAAACAAGAAAAACGTGCTTAATGCCTTGTGAATGTGGCATTTGCGATAAGCCATTATTGGATTTTAATCTTTTAATTTGGCGATAGTTTTTAGGTCGACAGGATAATCAAGTGGTACCAAATTTAGTAAAAAAAAAATCCTTATAGCACCAAAAATGATAATCCTGTTGACGGACAGCTTATAGCATCGGTTAAGTGTCTTATATCTAATTAAAATTTATCTTTGAATTGATATTTGAATGAAGTATAATATCATGAAAAATCTAAGAGTGTGTAAAATAGGATTAGAAATACCTCGGTAACTAATCATCTGACTGACTTCCTTCTTAATACAATTCTTTTTTAAATTTATTTATTTATTGCCTTTTACATCCACTCCTTAAAATAAACAATTTCGAAAGATTTATGTACCATACACCAAACCGAATATTTGTGAGTCCGAAAAAAAAAGCTGCAAAGCGTATAAAATCCCAGATTATTCGACTGTCTCGAATGGGAATCCCACGAAAGACTTACACATCTTCCTATAATCAAATTAGAAGTAAACATTTACACTAACTCTGGCTATGTACATTGTTAAAATTTTCACAGCATTCAGTCCAGTTATTCAACCGTTTAAAAAAAAGGTTACATAACAGAAATTTAACTATATTCTGAACATAAAATAGACAATAATATGGTCAAAAGAGCGTAATATGTCATTTGTGCAACTATTTACGATACAAACTGGGTGACCAAATGACTGGGTAGAATGGTGCAAATTTATAACAGTGTATAGTAACTTTCATTTAAATTTCGGTGCATAAAACAAATGTCTAAATACGGTTAACAATCAAACTATGTTTGATTTTGTATTCAGTTTTATATATATTTAAAACAGTAGGAATTCATAAACATAAGATGTCTACCCTGAACTGTGCCCCTTCCTGAAATGTTAGGTATAGACATATAATTTCAATTACGAAAATAATTTAAATACGGTAAAGGAATTAAATAAAAAACGATGTGAAAAACATGTTAAAAACTAAAATTTGAAAAAGAATTTGAATCAATACAAACATTGCTTGAAAAAATTCCAAAATTCAATTTTTATACGGTGCTGTAAGTTTTAATCAGCAAAATTATCCTATTATATTAAGAAGTAACACAAAAACAGACTCATTCTTTTGCGATTTAAATTGAGTAAAGTGTTTAAAATTAAAGATTTTTTTTTTTTTTGAAAAATAGAGATCATTCAAAATTTAGTAGAAATATATATAATCGAAAGATGCGAGAGAGTAATAATAATTGAGGATAAAATTAACAGTACAATATAAACTTGAAATCTATTTTCATTTTGACATGTTACAAACTAGACGGATGAGGCATTTTCAAAACTTAATTCTATCTCATGCATGTTTATAGTTCAAAATTCACTACCACAATGCCAAAATTTACTTACAACCTATGCATATCATGAGGATTTGAAAGACATGGAATTATGTGCATTAGTTCTTGAAATATTATTATTTCGGATCCCAGGAAAAATGCAATATAAAAGCGCACCTGTTGTGTAGTTTATACCAAAACATAAACAATACCAGTTCATATAGCGGACTTAATGAATCTGGAGCTTGAAGAAAATCCGTGCATTAATTTTCTAGTAGAGGTATTGCAAAAATCGTGAAAAATTCAGCATAACAGCGCCACCTATTAAACTATTTTTACAAGATATAAGCAAATAAATCCATGTCAAGGACTAACTGGATCTGAAAATTGATGGAAATACATGCATTATGTAGTCAAATATACCTGTTTCGTAAATCGCAAAAATGCAGCATAGAAGTGCCACCTGGTGAGCGATTTACACCAAAAACTAATCAGCGTCAATTATATGAAGGACTGCCTGAATATAATATTTTATCAAATTCCGTGAATTATTTTTCACATGCTATTAGATTACCTAATCTAAAATTTAAATAACAAAAATTATATCTATATTAAAATTTACATGAAATGAGTTCCTTCTGCTGCACACAAAATAAATACTGCTACTATTTTAAGCACTTTGTGTATGATCCTTTGAAGTATGGCAACTATTTCCGGGTTTAGATACTTATTTGCATAACACATACAAATCCTAGTTTCATAACTTGGTCAACTTTATATAAATTGATCATTTTTGTCTTTTTCTAGTGTAATAATTTTTTTATTAAATATCCCTATTCACTATCAGGATTGGGGGACCATAGAAAAATAAAAATTTTGTAACTTCTTAAGAAATGTTTGTATTTATCAAAATAATTTTTTAAACATTTTCACTTCATTTAAAACAAATTTTATAATTGGAACTACATGTCTATGTCTAACAGTTTAGAAATCAGGCCCCCTTGTAAGTTGACACCCTGTATATTAAAATTATAAATTTAACGAAACTCATACAAAAGCCAAAAATAATACAAATTTACAAGTCTTTAAAATTTCATTTTCTGAGCGCTTTGCTTTACCATGTTTTAGCAAAATTTCTTCTTTCAAAATGTCACCTTTCTTTTCAATTTGATTTAAATTATCTCAGGTGAACATATTGTTCTTAAAAACTAAAATGTTTTCGCTTTATATTCTGCACACATTTATATTAGTTTGAAACACTCTATACACTTACATTAATTTTCTCTAACTTTGTGCCAAAAAAAAAAAAAGTATTTTTTTTTTCGTTTTTTTTCTCCAAAGCTAATCAAACATTCAACATTGTAACTCTCCTCGCTTCAAGGTGAATATGTCTAATTACAGAGATAAAGTGTATTTTTTATCAAGATATTTTATTTTTCAGATTAAAAAAAGTGTATTCTAGGAACATAATTATATGAGTTTTTGGGGGAGAAAAATTAGTTTAAATTATTTTTCGATTATGTTTTCAGAAACGTTATGTTTTTTTCCCCTTCATAAATTGTATGTATCAAAGTGCTGTGCAAAATATTAAACTCTTCAGATATTATTTAAGCTGCTGCAATAGTGTGAATTTAAAGCACTGAAATATATTTTGTATTTTTTTTTCATTTAATTCTGTTGTTAATTTTTATTTCTGCAAAATTTCTTATTCGTATCTCTTGATGATTTTGAGTTTTAAGAAAAAATGATAAGGTAAAAAATGCAGTTTCCTTAATTTTCTTGATTTTGAAAATTATTATTTTTCTCTGTAAGTAATTTACCAAGTAATAATACGGACTTAATAATCGTTACTTACACTGTTGACAAACATTATTCAGTCCAAAGAATTCCATAAAATGATATTTTATGGAATAATATTATATTTTATGAAATTTACGATCGTCCGTCATTAAATAAAAATTAAAATCTTGACAAGGCTTCGAATTGAACACCAATTTTTCAACAGAAATTTTCATAGTAGGTTTCTGCATCATTTATGTTAAAACTAACCTCCAAAGATGGTCTAAGTGTAATTTGTAAGAAAAATGTAAAACGAAAATGTTGGTGTTCATTTGGCGGACTATTTGGGAGGCCTGAATGATCTATTTAATTTAAAACATTTATTATTACATTGATAACTATCGAATTTCAAAGAAGTTTATGAAATAATTGTTAATTAATAATTGTTATAAAATAATTGTTATTTCTGCTACATTTTTACTTTCTTCTATCCTTGTAAAAAGAAAGTATTGGATTCGGGAAAATTTTCGACTTCATGTTTTCGAGGGATTTACAAGTTTTTATGGTCAAAGATATCAAAAAATATATTTTTACAGAATGTCTGTCCCCGAGTCTGTAAGTCTGCAATTCTCTCTGTCTGTCTGTAGTTGAAACAAATTTTGTGGCCTCTCAGTCTCAAGAACTAATTCACAGAATTTAATAAATTTTTACGTTCAATTAATCCTTGTAATAAATTTGAGCTAATTAGTTTTTGGTACAAATATCTGAACAGGTAGCACTGCTATGATGCATTTTGAATGATTACGTAGTTTTTAGGGATAGTAGTATCTCAAAAACTAAAGCACGGAATTTCATATCATTAGTATCCCTACGATGAGCATAGATTGGTATTTAATTTTGGTACTGTGGTTGCGAATTTTGAAGTATTAACATATATGAGATAGAAGAAAGTTTTAGGATTGCCCCACCCGACTAGTTTTACTACGAATTATATATTTAGATATTTTACGTGCTAAAAAATTAAATGTTATACACAGTTTACACTGTGCATAATTTGCATCATTACAAGCTACACGTAAAATGTCTCACTTCCTGCTTTCATCTTTAACATGTTTTGCTTCTTAAAAATTTTACTACACTGAAATTTTAACATTTGATGATATGATAAATGTATACAATTTTTAAGTTTTACAATTTCTTTTAATATTTCCTGCTTCTTAGGATTTTTACTACATTGACAGTTTAATATTTGACGATATGATAAACACTGTAAAACTTTTGTGCAACGTTACACCATAAAAAGGGTGGCAGCTTTTCTGCCTCCAATTTTATGGAGTGATTCTTTTCAGCTATATAATGCTGTAACGTAAACATATATTACTGGTGTAACATTGCAATATTACACCGGTTATATCGGTTAAAATACTCCTTAAAATTGGAGGAAGCAAGGTTACTCAATAAAATTGAAAGCATCAAGGCTGCCACATATTTTTTGGTGTAACGTTATTCAAATGTTTTACAGTGAATGTCTACATTTTTAACGTTTTTGTACAACTTGTCATATTATACTCAGCATTGAATGTCATATTACATTCAGCAATTAAATGTGCTGTCATGTAATACTACAGTACTTTATTTACGCTACAATAACTGAAACAATACACTCAAATACAGAATGTTTTTTTTTATTTACACTGAGAAAAATATCTTTTGGTCATCTTGAATCTAAGTTGTGGCTCCAGAAAAATAGTTCTACATCAAACAGTTCTAATAAATTCTAGTCTAGAAAGTTCTAGAGTCTCCCATTAAAATTCAAGAGCGTTTGCCAATATTCTCGTGTTCAAACTTATATAAAAATCTCTAGAAACAGATGATATCACAAGAAGTTAGTTTTCGTAACAATAATTTTAGTTTAAGAAACCATTCTAGAAATCAAACAATGGTTTCTCATTACCTAAACGAGTCAATAAAGTTTTGTCATCTAGAAAACAAGAGATTAGAGATTCTAGATCATTTCGTCTATTAAGTTTAAAAATTTAGCCTATTCGCATATTTCGTATAACTATAATAATAGTTCGGGATAAAAAAAATGACTAATAAATCATTTTAGTTAAAGGGGTATTTTTTCTCATTGTATTACCATAGTACAACGCTTTATTTGCAATAGAATTACTGAAACAGTATACGCAAGAATAGATTGTTCAATCAACAACATATCAAATCCGTAAAACACTCTTTTGCAACAGTAACTGAACGTAATATTAGCAATTATAATTAAAATCATGTTTGATTGTGTTGCGAATGTGTTGTGCCAGGATTGTGCAAAAAGTGTTGTTAATGGTGTCAGTATAGATGATGCCTATGAAGCCAAATTTCTTTTTTTTTTTTCAGAAATGTAGTTAATGATATTTTTTGGTAGAAACTAGTCAATTCACTCCGTAATCTCCTGCAATTTTTTTCTCTAAAAAGCAAATTGTCTTTAAAAACATTTTTTTTTATTGTATAATTTTAAAGGCACCGTGTAGAAAGTATTTTGAAAATATTTCACACATGTTGTTTTATAGTGTTCTAAATTGTGTGGTGGTTACAATGTGCTATTAGTATGGGAACAGAGTATTGTGCCGCACAATACTATTGTAAGAACATATTTTCATGAACACAATTTACAACACTTTTTCAACACAATTAACAATACTATTTTTAGAAATCATTTCTAGATAGCTACACTTTTGCAACATACTAAGAACACATTTTTTGGCATTAACATATTTGCAACA
Organism: Maratus speculifer; assembly: GCA_964019185.1. Taxonomy (NCBI): domain Eukaryota; kingdom Metazoa; phylum Arthropoda; class Arachnida; order Araneae; family Salticidae; genus Maratus; species Maratus speculifer. The sequence continues at coordinate 229,554,056 of OZ025292.1, forward strand.
TATTAAGAACACAATCACAATACAAAAAATATTTTGTATATGAAGAATCCTAATTCACAACACATTAATGTGTTGTAAATATGGTGACAAAAAGGATTCTAAAATGTGTTTATTTTCGTGTTTGAGAATTTGTAGTATACTAATTTAGTGCTACTTTTTTTAATGATGGTTAACCAAAATATTTGCAAACAAAATCATGAAATTTTGTTTGCAAATTTGTGGCAAGTTTTTTTTTTTTTTTTTTTTTTTTTTTTTTTCAAACAAAATTATGAAATTTCTCATATTTCATTTTTAATTTTAAATTAAAAAAGATTATTAAAAAAGTGGGGTCATTTGAAATCGTTATAACTCAAAATATTATTACAAAATATTCGATTTTTTTTTGTTAACAGATATATTTCACTAATAATAACACATTGCTCAGTGGTGCACAAAACAAAAATTTTAATAAACATTAGTAGATATTAAAATAAAATAAAACTTTCAACGTTTCGCGCCGTCTTCTGCGGGCATCTTCAGGAAAATATGAAATGGAAGGACTACGTTTGCATCTTGTTCGAGAGATAATATTTCTACTAAATTAAAAACTAAATGAATTAAAATTTTAAAAACGTAATCATAACGTAATCAATAATTTAAAATCATAGCACGAGAAAATAAACCATGTAATGATAATTTACCTACAATATACCAAAAATATGGCATAACATCATAAAACCTTAAAATTTTTATTTCCTTGCAATATTTTAATTTTTACTCACGTGTAATTGGCAACATTTTTTAAAATTTTAATTCATTTAGTTTCTAATTTAGTAGAAATATTATCTCTCGAACAAGATGCAAACGTAGTCCTTCCATTTCATATTTTCCTGAAGACGCCCGCAGAAGACGGCACGAAACGTTGAAAGTTTTATTTTATTTTAATATGTACTAATGTTTATTAAAATTTCTGTTTTGTGCACCACTGAGCAATGTGTTATTATTAGTTAAATTTTATGGTGCAACTGTCCTATATATATTTAAGATATATTTCAATTTTAATTTTAATTCAGTATGTTTAAAAATTATTTTCAAAAATATATTTTTTTAATTTTCTGAATAAATTTAAAGAAAAATAATTTAAAAAACACGTTTCAAGTTTGAATCATTTATCTCTTTCAATTCTTGAATTATAACAATTTAAATCTGGGAAATTCTGAAAAAAACTTATCATGAAGAATAAAGCATTTTACAATAATTCATTTCTATGACAACCATTGCTTGAAAGCGAGTTTTTGAAAACAAACCAAAACGAAAAATTTTAAATTTCCTCTTCTAATTAAGACAGAAACAAGATTTTAATGTTATTTTAAGCATTTAAAAAATTAATGCTTTTTTAAAGCTAATTTATAGCTTTTATCGCGGGCTTTGAGCGGCGCTACCGAATCAAGAAATTCCGTAAAGAGGAAAACCTAACACTCCGGCTAATCACGTTTCAGTTCGGCATGGTATCCTTCGGTAAACTTGGGTAGACATTAACGCGGTATTTTTTTTTTTTTTTTTTTTTTTTTTTTTTTACACGGAATTTCGATACATTCTATTCATAAAATTTGAAACGTGTTCGGTGTATATTTTTGGGAAGGTTACCACCTTCCCCTCTTCGGGGGGGGGGGGAGAACTCGTGTGATACATCGTTCTAAAGCTCTGTGAGTATTCATGTGAATGCCTCACCTCCCCACGCCGGAAAATCTTTAAAAATTTTGCCTGATGTGAATTTTTTCTAATGTTGATGATACCCATCGAGTGCTATATTGTTAGAAAAAATTGACCATTTACAATTTTTTACGCATTCGATGCGCCCTCCACCCCCCCCCCCCCCGGAAAAGAGTGTACTTTTCTAAATTTCCTAAGCACCCTCTTGTGACATATCTTTGGCAAGGCCTTAAACTGCTTATTCATATTTTGCCCGTCGAGTGCACCATTCCCCCTCTCTGCCCCCACAGGGGGGGCATTTTCTAAATTTGTGTATACACCCATCGTGTGGTATATCATTTAAAAGAACTGTAACTGCTCAATCCAATTATGCATGTTTGGGGCGCCGCACCCCACTTTGACCCCCCCCCCGAAGGGGAACTTTTTTTATTTTTATCCACACCCCTCGTTTTGCATATCTTTAGAAAGGTCTGAAACTGCCTTTTCCTATTATGAATGTCTCCCCCTCTGCTCTGCACTCTCAGCGGAGGGCACAGTTTTATTTTCTTTACAACACCAGTCAAATGGCATGTCAATTGAAAGGTCTGCAACTGCTTATTCATATTATGCATGTCTTGAGTGCCACCACCCCACTCTGTCCCCCAGGGAGGGCACATTTTTAATTTCTTTACAGCACCTGTCGTACAACACATCATTTGAAAGGTCTGCAACTGCTTATTCATATTATGGATGTCTTGTGTGTCACCCCCCCCCCCACTCTGCTCCACAGGGAGGGGGGCACATTTTAAATTTCTTTACAACACCAGTCGCTGACACATCAATTGAGAGGTCTGAAAATTTTTATTCGTATTACGCATGTCTTGAGTGTCACCCCACACTCTGCCCCCAGGGAGGGCATATTTTTAATTTCTTTAGAACACCAGTTGTGTGACACATCATTTGTAAGGTCTGCAGCTGCTTATTCATATTATGGATGTCTTGTGTGTCACCCCCCGTCTGCCCCAGGGGGGCACATTTTTAATTTCTTTTGAACACCAGTCGTGTGACACGTGATTTGAAAGGTCGCAACTGCTTATTCATATTGTGGATGTCTTGTGTGTCATCCTTCCACTCTGCCCCACAGGGGGGCACATTTTTAATCTCTTTACAACCCCAGTCGTGTCACACATCAATTCAGAGGACTGCAACTGCTTATTCATATTATGCATGCCTTGAGTTTCACTCCCCACTCTGCCCCCCAAAAAGGCACATTTTTAATTTTTTTACAACTCCAGTCGTGTGATACATCATTTGAAAGGTCTGCAACTGCTTATTCATATTATGGATGTCTTGTGTGTCACCCCCCACTCTGACCCCCAAGGGGGCATATTTTTAATTTCTTTACAACACCAGTTGTGTGACACATCATTTGAAAGATCTGCATCTGCTTATTCATATTATGGATGTCTTTTGTGTCAACCCCACTCTGCCCCCCAGGGGGCACATTTTTAATTTATTTACAAAACCAGTCGTGTAACACATCATTTGAAAGGTCTGCATCTGCTTATTCATAATTTCGATGTCTTGTGTGTCACACCCCATGGGGGCACATTTAAGCTATTGCATAGCCTTTATCGCGGGCTAGCGCGGCAACGACCGAATCTAGAAATTCCGTAACGAGAAAAAACCTAGCACTCCGGCTAACGACGTTTCAATTCGGCAGCCTTCTCATTTATTTAATAAAAGAAAAAAAATTGTTTTCTTTTGGGTCATCACGCTCGAAAAGTGTAACTTGAATTAATATCAAAGAAAAAGAAAATCTTGAATTTATATCAAAGACAAAAAAAACTGCATAAATAAAAAAGAAATAAATAATCATAATTGCATATGTTAATAGAAAAAGTTAGGCAATAGCTTTACCGCGGCAGTCCCCGAGTGCCACACGTACTTTTTTTTTTTTTTTTTTTTTTTTTTTGAAAATTTGAAGATTTTTGTTTCCCGGACCCTCTAAAATGACCAGTGAGAAAGTTATGAACAGCAAGAAAACGAAAATTTATTTTCTTATTCATGTCTGAACGGATATTGCTATCATAATTTTTTAGGAATTTAAATAATTCACAGGTATTTTTTCTTTTTGGAATTTTGAAAATATTTTCACTTGCTATAATTTATTTCTTCTGAATTTTCTAGATTAATTTCACAAATAGACTTTTTTTTTAAAAAAAGCACATTTCTGCGTAAAAAACCTTTAATTGATCTAAAATCGTTATTATAAAAAATCTTTATGTCCTACAGCTATTTCATATAAATAGAGAAACTTAAGAAATTGCAATTAATAAAAGTTTTATGTTTTTCAGCTGTAAAATAATATTTAACTTTATATTTTCATCCTCTTCAATCAACAAAATAAGATGAAAAGGTATTTTAATTAAAAATATATAATTTACACATAACCTTTTCAATATTTGCTTACTTTTTAAAATAATATCTTTATTTTGAAAGCCCTCAGAGAATGTATATGTGGACCAATATTAGACATTTACTTTGTTTATTTTACTATAATAAAAAGGATGATTAAACTTTATTAAAATGAATAAAATTTAATTCTTATATTAAATCATTTTACTTAACGTAAAAACTTAAATAATATTTCAAAAACTCTGTAGATTAAACAATATTCCGTTATATATTTACTTTGGTTGGATGTTTCTTAGGAATGACATGTGATTTTTTTTTTCATGTGTAAACTTTTTTGAAACATTGTATCTTTGCTATTAAATTCGTAAGAAAAAGAAAATTTCTTATAATGTGGAAATGTTTAAAATGTTAAACTTTAGAAAAAACAGTCAAAAATTAACAACTGGAAAATTGCAAAAATTGAATGCGAAGTTTAACATTTAAAAATATATATGTAATTATTTAGTGTAATCAAAACAGCATTTATCTTATCATAATTTTTTTTAAGTTCTTAAATAATTTGAAAAAAGGCATTGCTTTTATTGCAAACGAAGAATAAGGATTATAAAAGTAAAAAATAACCTTAACATATTAACATCAAATGCATTTAAAAAAATATGTCATAATCTTTTTATTTTTTTATTTAAATAGTTTTAAATCTTCATTTACTGTATTATAATCTACTGCAATTTTTTCCATTTGATTTTTATTTTTCTGTTTCAGCAATGAAAATTAGGATAATACATAAAAAACATACTAACCCGTGACAAATTTAATTTACTAGATATTAATAAAAGTGCGACTTGAAAGTACAACCAATTCGCTATGCCTAAAATACTGTCATAACAGAAAGCCAATGTAATGCTTCAAATAAATTTTAAACTAAATAACAAGGACACTCAGGAGTTAACAATAAAAAATATTAAAATAACATAGTTTTATGCTCCACATGACGAATGAGTAAATATTTAAATTTGATGGCATTAAATATATGTATATATTCACCAGTCTTTTAGTTCATTTGTTAAACACATGCAGCTGACTTGTGTGCTTGAAATTAAGGGACCACTTATAAGTCATCGTTAATGTATAAAGACAAGTTAGCACGAGGAAATTTACATTAGATAATTTCATCAGGGATCTCCACAAAGTGTTTGCAGAAAGCCAGTGGAAATTTATCACACTATGGATATGTTAACGAAATTTAAATAAAACATTTTCTCCTATGTTTAAAAGACAAATTTGTCAGAAGAGGGATTTACTGAATGTATATGTCATAGTAAAATGAACCAATTGTTTCGTTATTCGTACATTAATCAGACGATCTGTCTGTAAAAGGAGATACACTCTGAAGGTTGATTTGCTGAATGGGTTGGGTCATGTGACCGTAAATTTACCACCGAGCGTCGTTTTTATGGTTGTTGCCAAGTGGGAAGCTGTAAATTCAAACTCATTTTTCTGTTACATAAGATAAATGGATATATAGATTATGCCAGTCAGATATCGTCAGAATAGTTTAAAAGGTAAAGCGTTGGCAAGGCAAGCATCCCAGTTTGATTATTGGTTGATTTTTTTTTTCTGTTGAATAAATTTCAACTGTACTATTCCATCCTTCAATACGATTTGATTCGGTTGAAAAAAAATCGTCCTCTTCATTATGGTTTTCCGATTAGAAATATATTTTTATTGGAAATATGTTTTTCCCACATTTCAGAATCGTATTTATAGATTTTGCGAAAAATAGATTCCAGAAATGGAAAATGCTCGTCTGAAAAAGTTCTAATAGATGAATGAAACAAATCAATAAGGATTAGTTTTGTAATAATGATAGCTTTGCCAAGGTTTTATACAAAATTGTATCAGTCAATCGTTTTTTTTTATTGGTCATATTTTGCCACTATTTTTATTACATTGTAGATAACCATCATTGTTCACGTTTAACAGGCACTAAACTACAGCATGTTTTAATTTATGTCGAGACCCTTTAAAAACTTAAACATAATACAGATGACTGTTTTTAACTTAACCCAAGTTAGGCAATGTAAAAAAATATAATAAAAACACATTTTTCCTTATTTATTCTTTTTTAGCCCTATGTCTACGAGTACACAGTAAAAGAAAATCTTTAAACTTATTAAACCTTCTTCTACGAAACTTTTCATGTAACGGTAACAGCAAAAATTCATGTAACCGATTTTGTCACATGACTTTTTACTGATACCTTTAAATAAAAAGTTCTAGGAATCCCAATTTCTTAGAAAAAGTTAACACTAGAAAGACGGCAACTTGCCTTATATCTAAAAAGATGGAAGGGGACAGTTTGGCCCCTCATTGTTACTTGTATTCTTGAGTGGGATAAATGGTAAGTAATAAGAAAGAAAGTGTAAAAAAATAAAGAAAAAAGAAATGGAACTTGCTAATAGCATTTATTTTTAAACTTTACACTTTATGCATTTTTAAAACAATCACTACGTCGAGTTTTTCTAGATTCGCCTTTGCCACAAATTCATCTTTTACAATCGACGCAAGTGTATGATTATATGATTGTATATTTGATTGTATTTGATTGTATGTTTGTTCAGTATGATTTCCATTGCAGCTTGTTTTGACTTTGCATTTGAATTTTTTAATTTCACTGCTGTCTTTTATATTATCTATTGGCGTCAATTTCCGCCCTCTACCGCATCGGGATGCTCAATATGGAGCACGCAGCTCCTCACATTGCAGAATAAATTTTCTCGTTTGAGTTTCTCCTTTCCTGTCGCTTCTTTATTTAATGCTGAAATATCTAAAACATTACAAAAGAAGTGCATACGAAGTGTTTCAAATTGAGTAGTATGCAGGCTAACATTTGGTCTACAATGTGCATACTTTGGTTATAAAACTCGACTGTCTCGGGTGTATTTTTTTTTATTATTGTCGATAGTAACATTGGGATAGACAGGCTATAAAGGGGATACATAAACTCAAATTACACGAATTATGTCATTCCGTCGATGAAACACTGAAATACCAATGCGATAAGAAGGGCAAATTACCGGCAGAAATTTACAGAACTACAGAAGTTTAAGGACCGATTTGGTCCTTCCTGTCATTCTAAGAGTATTGTTTGAAATCGGTGATTCTATTGAAGTTGGAAAGAATTTATTTCAAATATAGTGACAGTAAGTCAAATTAATAAAATTCAAGAAATATAGAAATACTAGCAGTTACCCGTGACTTCGTTCACATAACATTTAAAGAAGAAATAATTGATCAATCAAGCAAAAAATTTCGTTGATGGAAAGCATGTGTAATTAACTTTTTATCGCGAATTTATGGTAAAAAACTTCTGATAATCCCTATTTGCTAATTTGTTTGCTGGTTAAAATTTTCCTTTCAGCAATTAATACTAATAGATAGAAACATTCTTGAATTCTTTTGTTCAACCCTGTAGTTTTCCAAGTGCCTTTAATACACGAAAGTATCTTTCTAAAATTTAGTTCAAACAAAAATGTTTCTTATTACTACCTAAATTACATTTTCAGAATTATCATCCGAAGACAACCTTGTATCCAGTTCTTTGCGGGACCCTGTATATCATTTTATATATATACTACAAACATTTCTTAGTTTACTAAATGCAGTTCAAAATAAAAATGCATATTTTATTTAAAAACCACCTTTAAGTAAATTACGCTCATATTCAGTAACCTTTCCGAGATATTTTGTGTAACCCTGTATATCTAAATTTAACTTTTTATACTATTACCATTTATACTCTCCATTTAATATGCATGCATTTAACGAAACTTAAAAGCACATATCATAATTCAAAATGCATTTCATCCATGCAACAGTCATCATCCATCATATACAGTACTTCGAATAGAATATATAATATTTGAAATTTTTTGTGTGTCCCTGTAAATGCTATGCACTTCATATTATGCATGAAATAACTCGCATTAAGCCTCAGCAACGTATATCAATTTGATTATACATGAAATCGTTTACCATAATTAAAATATGTCGGAAACTGTTCCTCCCTTTATTCTTATGCAATGGAATTATTCTGTGTAACCCTGTAAATGAATAATAAGTGTCATTTTCACTACATACTTTATAAAATGCATATTTTAGTGCACTTTGTAAATGCATATAAATTTGAATATGTTTCACAGGGTGTAACATCGTTAAATTTAATTAAAACGATTTTCCCCATAATGCCGTAATGTAAGGAAATTTTTGACAATCCCTGTAAATAAACTAATCATGGTAGAAATTTTATTTTCAATAGATATTCGTGCTAGGTAAACATTAAGAAGGTACAAAAATTTCGTGGAAATTGGAGTATATTTACAAAAGTTAGAAAGCAACCAAACAGACAGACAAACCGAAAGCATAACAACTTTTCAACTTTATTCGAAAGTGTTAAAAAATCGAGCCAAAAATATATTAATCAGTAGTTTTATTTTCCGCCTTTTCCCCACAAAAAATTTCTTCCATTGATAATTATGAGTTTTGAATAAAAATATTCATTTGTATGTAACTTATAACTTATTTTAATTAATATAAGCAAAAAATATTTCTGATTCATTTTAAATATGACGTCATTATTTATCTCGCTCCATTAGCTACTGATATTCATACCCCTTGTATTTTTAACGACTGCTATAAAGTACCTGTTTTATTTCAACTATGACGTCACATTTTCATGAGTGAACCATTTTATTAAAAATATAATTCTTTTTCACTCTTTTTACTTTTAATTTATGTCGCCATATTTTACACAAAAATTCCCATTAACTAAACAAATATCCTTGTTAAATATATTATAAAAAATACACCTTTTATTTTTATTTCAAACATGACTTCATATTTATTTTCTTTTAAATTATTTTATTATAGTTTTTCGCGTGGAAGTTTTTTATTAAAAATTCATTGCCGCTGAAAAATTATTATTCCAATTTTTTATTTTCTTGGCAACAGGAAAGGAAAATGGTTAAATTTTATCTGAAAAATGCCTATTGAGTTTGTATAAAAATAAATAAATTTTGAATTATTAAGGAAAATATTTGAATAAAATAAATAAAAATTTAGCCTGTGTTCATTCCACTCCTATAATCTATCCATATGCAAAGATTCAAAGACATTAATCCATCCGTTTTGAAGCCAAGTTCATTCCAATTTTTCGGACACACTTTCACATTTATAATATATATAAGGATATAAGGATTTAGGTCATTAATATAGAAAATAAAAAATCGCAAACAGCGACTGGGGCCAGATTGGCTCCTTCCGTCATTCTAGTGTTCAGTAACTTTACATTGATTAAACTGATCTTTATAATTTAATATACAGTCTTTGCATAATGTTTAATTAAATATAAGGAGTATTTCATTTATCTTTATTATTAGCTTTTATTTTGTTAATCACATATCCCACTCTTTTTTGAAGCTTCGAAAACTTTTTTATGCATGTGTTTTATGAAACTATTTAATGATTTTACAAATTTTATCAAAAACTATGTTCAAATTAACTGCAAAATATATTAGTACAAAAACACACAGAAATTAAATAATGCTTAATCGTAAAAAAGGATTTTTTTTTACTTAAAACATTAAAAGTTTATGTGCATCTATTTTAAAACTAAAAGCGTGATCATTTATAATGCTGATTTTATAACGATTCTGGAACTATTTTGGTTATAATTGCATGGATATTAAAACAATAGTTGTAATTTTTACCATACGACACTCGGTAAAATATACCAATCGGCATTTCATTATAAAATCTTTCTGGTATTTGCTTGATGATAGTCTTTATTTTCAGGTATACACATGCAAAAAAAAGGTCGGAATAATATGAAAGTTTTGCTACACTGTCGATTTGTCGAAGTTCTAAACGTAATATATTATAGTGACATTTGCACGATTCATTGCTCAAGCTTTGATAAGGCACTGTAATCGAGATTAATTAATTAGAAAATATTTTCGAAGATATATTTTAAAATAACAAATATCTTAATTTTCGTGAATGGTCACAAGTTGTTCTGTAAAATCCTGTGGTACAGAAGTTTCATTTTCTTCTTCGTATTTCTAAAATCTGAGTACTTTCTTAACAAATAATCGTTTCAGCTTGTGCCTGTGCTTTCCGATTCAGAATTAAAAACATATAATGAAAGATATCTGACGAGAATTATTTAAAATTTCCGAATTTTTGCACTCCTGAGTTAAAAATATGACCTTTTATCCTTAAAAACACAGTAAAGGACTTTATCTTCAGTGAGCTAATCAATTCTTCATTTCTAGTGCCAAAGCGAATTTTTCCCACAAAATTTGGTGAATGGCAAACAGTTGTATATACTACTCAATTATCGGCCTACTTTACTCTAAGCTAAATTATGAAATTCGAATAGTAAAATGTGAGTGCTCTGTCCATATTAGGAGTTACTTACCTCGTGCTATAAGCTGGATTCACGTATTGCTTTTAATCACAAAATGACACACTGCTATCATTTTACAATGTTTCTTTTACTTTTTTTTTATATTTAGAAAGAATGATATCTATTATCGCCTCATTCTGCCTTTCTTGCAAATGTATAAATCATACCAATGTAAAAGAAAAGTTTGGCATTTTTTTTCCGTTATACTGTCACTATTTTTCCTTTCATCAGAAATAACACGCAAAATAAACGTCCAGAAAATATCCAATTAAAGAGAAAATGTTTTTTTATTCAAAATATTTTATTCATTCTTAGTCTTTGATCTATTCATAATCTTATCATTATTTTAAATCAAAGTGATGTAAAAACATTTCTAAATAGATTTCAAGTTCATGAAAGCTACTTAATCAAATCAGTTTACTAATAGGAATATCATTATAAGTAATTGCAACGAAAAACATCCCAAGCTATTACCCAATTAGTACGTTTATCTGCATTCGAATTCCTTCGAAGAACGTTGGGAAATGTGCGCTATTGCGAATCACCTCATTCAAGCAACTCTTTCACGCTGCATGCATTTCTTTCAATTAAACATAATCCGAAAATCAAAGAAATGCGCATAACACTTGGCGCATAGAAACTGTTAAGTGTTCTTTAAAAAAAATAATATAAAACTCTAGAACTGAGAGCAACCATTTTAAGAGTTCTTATATTGATGAAATTTAAATTTACATCGATTGTAATAAATGCAAAGAGTGATTAGTTCGTCTTTGATAAAGTTTCGAGATGTTAGCTATCACACGGTATGCCTAAAAGATTATAGTACATGTATTGTAGTTTAATATGTCCAAAATAACCTTATTTTTGAAAATTCATGATAATTTGGCAATATGACCTTTAATACCGTATTAAAAAAGCAATATCAGTCTTTCTTATCATTTTAAAATACGACCATGTTTTTGTATATGAAGCTTCAAATGTTATTTTAACCGTTTAGACGCCGGATTAATATCTCAATGTAATAATAATTTTGTTTATCCTATATTACAGCTTCAAATGATTTTATTTATGCATACAAATTTAGAAAATACCAAAAAAATATTTTTCCACAGTTTTTTTTGGCTGTTTTCATTTCAGTGTTTTCATTTTGGAACGTGATTATTGATTGACAACCTATGCAAATATAACAAATTATTTTCCTCTATATTCTATTGTATATTGGTCTTGAATATTTTCTCAAATTCCAAAAACATTTAGATTCCTAGCGGTCGAATGTAAGTAATATAGAGAAAACGATAAAAACAAATAATATAAATTTTATGCAAATTAAGGAATTTACCTATTCCCTAATACCTGTAGTAAATGCTTAAACATAAATATTTTCTTTTCAAAAGTTAAAGTCAGCCTTGTATTTTATAGGAAAAATAAGGACATCGTTATTATGTTGTAAAATATATGTTTTATGTAACAAATAATGCAATGTTCCCATTTGGAAACATTCTGTTTAAACGGTTAAAATATTCAAACGAATATTAAAATTGTTAATTCTATAAAACTCGTGTAAGATTTCTAAAAAATATTATTATACAATCATTTAAAATTTTTTTTTCAACATTTTTCATCTTTATTAGAATATTTTTAGTACTTTCTTTTATCAGCTTGATTTAATTTTTTTCTAAGAAAGGCTGGAACAAACACATTAAAGCATGATAATTTTACACGCAAGATACATTTGCATTAATTTGGAAACATTCCATGCATTTACATTTACTTTCTCCGAAACTGTGCCAGGAAAAGTATCTTTTTTATTTTTTTATTTTCTGCAGCTGATCTAAAATTCAACAGAGAAGCTTTGCTAGCTGTGAACTCAAACTTTGTAACTATGCAGATAAGTCAAAGTGTATTTTTTATAAATTTATTTTTAATTTTGTTTTAAAAAGATTATGTTAAAAGCCAACATATAATCGTGTTCTTTTCTTTTATAAGACAAACTATTTTGAAACATATTCTGTAAAAATAGTAAAGCAATTTATTTTTGAAAATATAGAGGCGTACTTAAAAACACTCACGAATTTGTAATTTGCATGTACACTGAAAATATTAAAACAGTTTTTAGCAATAAAAAAGGTAAATATATAATGAATAATATAAAGTATAAGAGCGTTTAACTGAATAAATTTCCATACTAAATTTTCTTTATGTATTTATCAAAGATAAGTCTTATTATTATAGAGAAAAATAACTTTTGTATACATTTTGTTTTCTTAATTTTGTATTTTATACTAAATTAAACGCTTCAAATTTCATGTAAATATAGGATTCTTAAAAGCGCGAACTAGTGAAATTTATTCAAAATATAATATTTCTTTTTTAAGATGCACCAACAGAAAGAAAAACAATCTTTTAAAATTTCTTATCAAATTTTCTAAAAATGAAAATATAATCTTAATTTAATAATTAATAATTAATAAAATATAAAATGATAAAATAATAATTTAAAAAAATTGTGTCTAAAATTATGTAACATGTAAACAGTTGTAACCTTAAGGTTGCTTGGCAGTTTATCACATGAGATCGGCTACTGAATAAACGTCTTAAATTTTATTTAATAATTTATAACTAAGTTCTAAAAATATTTAAATATTGAATTGTAATTGAAAACACATCTGTGAACATGGGATTTGTTCTTCATTACATATATTTTTCATATATTCTTTTCTAGTATTCTAGACAGTGCGTAATAAATTTAAATTCCAAAACACCATGAACTCTAATAAATTATATTAAAGGTGTGAAATGTAAAAAAGAATAGAAGAGAAGGGATCTGAACCCAAAAATACAAACTATACTCGAGATCTGGAAAGAAATTATATTAAATGGTCATTAACAAAAGGAAGCAAATTATGAAAGCCTCTTTGCAGTGGCGACTGATTTAGAAAAACAACCGAATGCTTTTTGACTTTTTATTTTATTACACAAAAGTAGAAGTTATACTTGCGAAGTTACATTTGATTCTAGGAAATAAAAAGTGCATACCAAGACTACTTATGATAATATTGAATTTGTATCGTTAACTTTCAAATAATCATCACATAAAATGGTAATCAAACGGGACATACAGAAAAGTACTGCGGAAGAAACTTATGTGTTATTACATAACAAGAAACTTCTTATAAATTCAAATAAAAAAAGTTTAATTTTTCAGCAGTTTTTTTTTTCCGACGGAAAAGTTAGAAAGACTGAACTTACATTAGATTCTGCAGCAACTTCCCATATGTATTCTACTGAGAAATATTTCACGAACTTAGTATCATCTTCAGGAACTATTAAATTGTGCATTAGAAAACAACTAATCTGGAAATAAAGGGTGTTGGAAATGTTACCATAAAATTATCATTGAAATAGAAATTGCTCTAAATAATGTACTTTATATTCCAGGCTTAACCAGACAATTGATTTTTGTTTTAAAAATTTAAAGTTAAACTATGCAGTGCTTTCTACGCACGGAAAAGTGTTATTTGAAAAGGAAGAATCCGGTTACATTTTGGTAATTCAAATGGCCGATGCGGAAGTGACTTTGTCCCATATTCTGAATCAGTTCTCACATTAAAAGTAAATGTAGTCTAACATCATAGATTGTACTATCCGACAGACAAATTGTTTACAAACGTAAAACTTCCTACATCCCATTTATTTTCTAATGTTTGCGTTCGAGCAAAACCCACTGCAACATCAGTACTACACCGTTAAAAATCTTGTCCTAGTTTGAACCAAATTTTGGTGCTCGATAGCTGCAGCTGTAAGATTGTGAAATTTAGAACCAATATTCGGAGCTCCTTTTGAAACATAGCTCCAATAGTTGGAACGAGGTTGAAGTAGGAAGCTCCAAATGTTGGTACGAGACTTCACCATGTTTTGGTGGCAGCTACTGAGGACCAAAATTTGATTCAACTAGAGCAAAGTTTTTAACAGCGTAAGAGAATTAATGAAAAAATATAATAATCCAAGAATTTTTATTTCACTGATATGTGTCCCTATTGTTACGAAGCATTTTTCTGGTAAATACAATTTTATGACTGTAATTGATAGTTTTTTCCGGATTAACTGTAGTATATTTACTGAAACATAAAAGCTTCTGAAGAATTGAAAGTATTTCGTAAACTAACCCTACACTAATAAATGAAACATCGCACGATGTGGAAACATCGTGTGGTAAACATCGATGAAGAAACTAATGAATGAAACATCGATGTGGACATCGAAGGAGACATCGATGAAACATCGATGAAACACCGATGAAGAAACATCGATGTGGTAATGGCAAGAAATGTTTAACTAATTGCTTAGATAATTTCAGTAAAGACCTTTGTTTAATGATCCCACATATTAGCTTTAAATGACCTAGCTGAAGGATGCGACAGATCCCTCTTGTAAAACAATGGGTTTTAATAACTGAATCAAATTTACAAAAGATGTTTTGGGGTCAAGCTGCTGTCTGCAGCTTATTCAAAAAATCGAATGCTAAACAGCTCAGTTAACAAACTGCCGCACCACTTTCTCGAGTATTTAAAAGATTCCATTTTGAAGCATATACGGATATTTGAATGAAACGCTTATATGTTAGTTCTTCCATTCATATTGAATCATCGTAGCTGTACATAATAAGTATTATGTTGATAAAATATGGGGCAATTCCGTGTCATGCGAGCTAAAAATTTATCAATTTCTGAAATCGAAAAGTCACGGCAAAGGAAATCAAAGGACGGCTCTTGGGTAATATATTTCAAAAATGAGACATAAACATTTTGTGCTAAGGACTAATTACCTGGGAAATTTTGTGGAATTCTGTTTATTGGATTACAGAAGATATAAAAATTACAGAATACATAAGCTGTCATCTAACTGACTGAGGAAGAACATTTTATGGATATAGTTAAAATAAATTCAGGGCACATGAAAAGCGTAAAATTGAAAATGCGTGAAAATAGAAAATAAAATCCTCATTTCAGCGCTCCCTGTTTTGCGGTATATACAAAAACCTAATAAGAATTAATAAATTACAACGTATAACCAGATCTGAAGTTAGATAAAAATTCGGGCATTTTTTCATGTGACAGAGCTATAACAGAAATCGTGAAAAATGAAGCATAACAGGGCTACCTGTAGGGATAGTTAACTAAAACATAATGATTACTTTTGTAAGCCTGATATTTTGCAATGATTACTTTATCATACTATACATAAATCTGAAGTTTAGTGAAAATTCCTGCATTATCGTTTGAGGTAGAGATATTAGTAAAATCATAAATTATGCAGGATAGCAGCACCACCTTTTCATAAATTTACATGAAAACATAATCATAACCCATTCCATCTAGGATTAACTGATTCTGAAGTTTTATGAAAATCTGTGGATTATTTCTGGAGATAGAGCTATTTTAGAAATTGTGAAAAATGCAGCATAGTAGTGCCACAGGACGGGTTAAACGAAATATAATGAGTATCTATATTTATCATGGTATACCTGAATCTGAATTTCCATGAAAAATCGCGCATTGTTGTTTTAGGTAGAGTTATTGATAAAATCTTGAATTATACACTATAACAGCACCACCTTTTTATCAATTTACACCAAAACATAATTATAACCCATTCCTATCTAGGATTAACTGATTCTGAAGTTTTATGAAAATCTGTGGATTATTTCTGGAGATAGAGCTAGTGTGGAAATCGTGAAAAATGCAACATAGGAGTGCCAATTATAGGACGGGTTAAACCAAAACATAGTGCGTATCTATATTTATCATGGTATACCTGAATCTGAAATTCCATGAAAGTCCGTGCATTATCGCATAAAATAGAGCTATTGCGAAAATCATAAGTTATGCAGGATAGCAACACCACCTTTTCATCAATTTATACACAAAAACATAGTCATAACTCATTCCTATACACAGTTAACTGATTCTAAAATTTTATGAAAATCCATGAATTATTTCTTGAGTTAGAGCTATTGTGGAAATCGTGAAAAATGCAGCATATCTCGCCACCTGTTGAGCGATATATCCTGAAAATTATAAGAAAAGGTTTACAGCAAGCTCTAACGAAATCTAAAGTTTATGAAATTCCTTGCATTAGTTTTTGAGATGGAGAGCCCACAACTGTTTTCTTATACCAACATTCTTAGAGACCCACACACATTAACAGACAAACATTTTCTAAAAACCATCAAATCGTAGTCAGAACGTCTTAAAATGTATAAATCCACCGAAAACTTGGTGTCGAAAATTTTCGTGAATTCAGTTCTTTCTTCTTGTAACGATAGACGAAAGTAAAAATATTGAAAAAAAATTATTCAGTTTCACTGCATTTACTTATAATTATCGCGAAATTTCTAGCTCATTATTTTCTAAATTGACACGGGTAATTTAATTAATAACTCACTATTAAAAGAAAAACAGCGCTTATAAAATTTTAACAAGTTTGTAAAAATTAAATTAGTTGGTACTTTGTACTTATTTTATTAGCTAGTTTTTCGTTATGATAATAATTTTAAAGTATGAATCATTTCTTATGAATAGTTAAAAATAATATGTAAAAAGATTTCGAAATACAAAATTTAATTTTAGAACCATTAATTACAAACATAATGTCTGTTTACAATTTCCAAATCATATGAAAATTAATTCAAGAATGACGAAAAGGTCTGAAAGTAAATATATATACAGATAAAATGAAAACGTAAAATTTATTTTGATTACATCAAATATTACCTATAAATTACAAAGCATAATTAAACAGTATTTTTAATAGCCTCTTTTAATAAATTCATATTACAAATAATAAAAACTTTTATTTTTTAAAATGTAAAATCTTTATATAAGTAAAAAATAGTGAAGAAAAATATATTTATGCATTTTTTATAATTAGAAGAAATAAATACCTCATTATTTTAAAAAACTACTCATTTTAATTAGAAGTCTGCTCCTGAATAAAAAAAAAGTATTTGATTGGAATTAATATGACATGATTAATTAAATTAATATGTGAATCTTGTGAATGGTACTGTGCTTCGTGATGGAAAAATGTATGCATGCAATCATTTTTTTTTCTCTTTTACTAATTTAAGAAAGTTACCACGCAAAATATCAGGCTTACAAAATTAATCTTTATAATTAACAATAAAATCCTTGCATCGCGTTTAATTAAATAGAAGGTAATTCTTCATTCCTTTTTTTTTTTTCTAATTAAGTGCATATTCCATTCATTAATTTAAATCGTGCAAATTTCTTTTTTTATTAATAAAGTCTGTTTTTGTTTTTTTTAAATAAGGTTATTTGAAGATTTTTATATATATTTTTGGAAGGGGGGATTACATTACAAAAAAGGAAATGACAGTGATCTTCAAAACAGTCTCATAATGAATAATATTATTTTGTAAGAAGTAAAAGCACAGAAATTTTGTTATCAAAACAGACAACAAAATATTTTCATTTATATTAAATTCGTTCCATTAAAAAATTAAAAAGATGCCTTCTTAGGCCATTTGGAGAAAATTAGTTTCAATGCATTTGCAACCGATCGTGACACACAAACTAGCCTCCTTTGAAATACTGAAATATATTACACAGCCTAGGTAACCGATAATTAGCGGTTTGCAATATTTTGTTGAATATTTAGAAAAATACATGATTGATTATCCTGAAACTTCAGGTGTGTAAACAGAATAGTACAGGTAATATACTGTTGCAAAGATTTTTTCCAGAAACCCCCTAGGTGACCGCCAACAAACTCAAAAATAACGAATATCTTTTGGATAACCCTTTCAAAATTAATGTAGCTAAAGCGTTCAAACTGTAGGTTAGGATTAAATGAATAATTGTAATAAACTTTTCATTTTTATAAGAACAGCATGTATACTCGTAGAAAAATAATAAAATAAATCATTAAATTCCCAAAATTTGCCAAGATTTCTTGCTTATAATTTGAGGAGTTTTTAATATAAAAAATATGTTGTTTTCAGAAAATATGACAAACAACATTGTGCACATAAACTTGTAATCAGACTTTAAAAAATAATAAAAATTATATGAAAAATCAGCAGGTTTACTAAATAATGTATCAATGTGCATGCGTGAGTGCAATCAAAATAAAATTCGCATAATATGTTAGATAAATGTATAGAGCAACTTTTGTGAAAGCCTAAAAAAACTTTAAAATTCTGAAAATTATCGCCGATAGAATAAGCTCAAAATAAGCTCGTTGCTCCCAAAAGGAAACAAACAAAAAAAAATAAGTGGCTGTATCTAAACATTGTAGTACGTCGAATATTGTGAACGCTATAATGAAACTAGTCAACGGATATATGAATTCAGCCTCTCATCTTTTTGCTTCATTTTGGAAGCAGCAGTTTTCAATTTTATTCGATCGGCGATCATTTTCAGAATTTTCAAGCAATGTTTTTAATTATTTTACTACTAATTTATTTTTACCCAAAGTCATAACATTTAATACAACAACATTTCATTTAAATTTTCGAAAATTCATTTCACTTAAGAAAAACTAGTTGGATGCACCAATCCCAAAACTTTCTTTTATCTCATACGTACATTTTAATGTTTTAAAAAATAATTACGCATGCTAACACTTTAATTTTATTAATTCAATGCTATAAATTTTGATTTCATCTTAAATTTCTGTTTCAGTGACTTAATCGGTGTAAAATCGAACTAATGTGGATAATGATATTTATTGAAATCAATAGTTTTTCCTTATTCTTTTATTATCAGCTATTCGCAAAAAACTGGCTTAGAAAGACGTGAGTTCCTATCTCTGCACGAGCCGATGAAGAATAGAACGGCGAAATATCGAGAAAATAATACAAAAAGCGCTATCACAATGTTCTTTTCCCTTGGAATATTTCAAAATTCAAGGAAGAACTTCGGGCAATAACCAAAAACATACACAAAAAATTTGGTTCAGTTACGTACAAAATTTTATACACTTTTCTATGGTTGATTGAAAATAGCACGGAAATTGCTTTTTAGCGCTTGCTTCCGGCAGCCCTCTTCGAGTGTTTTCAAATTCAGGGAAGACCTGTCTGCCATACCCAAAATAATCATATACAATTTAGTTCAGCTCTATGCATAATTTCATATACTTTTCGGTGTTGTAGTACAATATTAAAATGGCACAAAAATCCTTATTGCAGCACATTCTTCCAGCGGATTTTTTTTTCAAATACAGGGAGGGCCAACTAGCCATAGCTAAATACAAACTCCCTCAAATCCGCACGGCTTGGGACCACAGGTTGTGCGAATTTCAAAATTTAGGGATTTCGGTCATTACTTTGTTTACATTTTAAAAATTGTAATTTCAATGTAATTAATAATGCAATTGAGTTTATAATGAATGGTTAGAACATCGTAAAATATTAAAATAATTACGTAAATTAATAAACTAAAATTTAAAAAAATTTAGATAATTTTTTTAAATGATTAAAATATTAAAAGCAAATATCAAGTAAATAATCCGTAATGTATAATTAAATATTCATTATAAAGATGCGATGCATTTTTCTTAAATTGTTAAATGAAACTTGACTGATAAAGGTACTCTACTGATTCTTATTAAAATCATAAAATAAGGGATGTTTATTTAAGTTTTAGCCAGACTTAATAATCAAATAGCTTGATTAATGCATAAATACATTTCGAAAAAGGATTGTGATTACCAGTAATATCAGCAATATCCTGGATTATTTCAAAAATAAATTTATTCTTTTTCATGATAAAGCATAATAATTTATAATAGTATAATTCAGTAATATTCTGTAATAAAAACGAAAGTTACGGATTAAAATATATATGGAATTGATGTAAAAATAAAAAGTCAAATGTTGTCCCTACTTTCTGAATTCAAAGTTTCAGTGTTTACATCTGTAAATCATGTGCGGATTTTAGAGAATTGAGAATTTTAGGCTTCCGGATTTGAGGCAGTCTAGTATACTTACACCGAAAAATTGATTTAATTCTATTCATAACTTTTTGATTGTACAATGGCACAAAAATCGCTATTACAGCGCTCTCTTTTAGTGGAATATTTCAGAATTGAAGGAGGGCCTTCTTGCCACATCCAAAAACATACACAAAAGAATTGGTTCTATTCTCTGCATATATTCATACACTTTTCCATGGTGCAATAGCGACATACGGACACACACACAAACACACACACAGGACAGCAAACATTTTGTAAAAACATGTTTAATGGAATATCTGACCCCTGAAACGAGTAAATCCAAACATTGGAAGTCGAAAAAATTTTCGATTACACATCTTTTTTTCTTTTGAAGACAGAAGAAAGTAAAATATGTTAAGAAAGTAAATATTCATTATAAAGATGCGATGCATTTTTCTTAAATTGTTAAATGAAACTTGCCTGATGCTCTGCAAAGGTGCTCTACTGATTCCCATCAAAATCGTAAAATAAGGGATGCTTATTTAAGTTTAAGCCAGACTTAATAATCCGTTTTCTTGCAAGCATTTTAACATAAAAATATTTACTATTTATACATATATCATTCCCAGAGAAAAAAAAAAATGTGGATAAGTGTGATTGCAGATCGCACAGTGAGTTTAGGTTAATATTTTGTTTAAAGCAACCTATTTTTTAGTTAAAAAGTCCAAATTGTTAATTTAGTATTATTAAATTCATACATAGGTATTAGCAGCAATAACTTTAATAAAAAAAATATTATAAAAGAAAGTTATTTATTTTAATCAAATTAAAAATGCTCAAATCAAATTATTTAAATAAAATACAAAATTCCAAAATTTTTGAAAATCTGAAATTAAAGTAATTAGCGGAGATATAAATAAAGTTTTAAAATTCTAAAAGCGAAAAAAATTGTTTAAAATTAAATTTAAAATGCTGAACCATTATTAAATCGCTTAAGTTTTTAAAACAAAAGGAAAAAAGCATTCCAAAAGTATTATGAATGTCAGATGAAAGAAACCCTAATAATATAAAATCTTAAATTATATAAAAATACTAAATTTCTTTTTATTAAATCTATCTTAATATGAAAACATGACGTTCCAGCATCGGAGATCGAACTAAGAACTTCTTGTTTATTAGCCAGATGCATTGCCACAATGCTACTATATCTACACGAATAAAATGAAAATTAAAATTATGTTTTAAAATGTAAATCGGAAAAATGAACGGATTAGATTGAGAACATTAACTTAATTAAAATGATAGACTTTTTCAAAATTTTATGATTTGTCGCGTGACACTAGGTATTCAGTCGTAAGTACATAAAATTTAAAATTTCTGACCTATACTGTTTTTGTGTACAGATTCTGACGGTCAGAATCTCAGGGGACGTAGATGAAACCCTGAAAACCTAATTCTTGTTTTACAAACAAATCACAATGATTTAATTCTAATACATATAAGATATTATGCTTCAAATATAAATCGGGTGAAAATTTTGTAGAACCATATTTGGCGACTCATAAAGGAGGCTTTAAAAAACATGTAAAATTTTGTTCCATTGCCATAAATTAATTTATAGCTATGAAGTAATTACCCAACGAATTTTGCATCAGAAAGCGTATTTAAACCGGGGGAATAAGAAATATTAATAATACAGATAAATAAATTTTAAAATCTACATTTGAATCCATAAATAATCACATTTTTTATGATACTGAATGTCCTTTACGAAAACTGGTAAAGAATTTAATAAACCAAACTTAAAGGAACCGAAAACAAGCCGATGGAAAAAAAAGAAAGAAAAGAAACTACGAAAGCATCATAAAAGTAATTTCCAAGCATTATATATACAATAAGAAATGATGCATTCTTATATAAAAATTTTAAGAGTACAATGTACATTAATTTTACAAAACATTATGACTTAATTATTTTCTTATGAATTGAATATTTACAGCTAGGCGAAAAATTGCCCAGACCGTGAATCTCTTCCAGAACCTTGGGTTACAAGGCCAATGCTTTATCGATTAAGATAAGCGCCGAGTATTTTTCACTCAGATAACCTTATTGGTTATAACATCTGGTCTGTCATTTAGACAGCAAAACAGAATAAGCCACGGGAAAAGCATGCTTTACCATGGGGAATACATGTTTCTATGCTTTAAACGATGGGTACATAGATATAAAATTAACTAAACAAAACCAAACTGCAAGCCAAGTATCTGGGTTCGATTCCCGGCCTGGGCAATTTTTCACTCAGTTGGAAATACTTAATTCTTATGAAAAGCAAACTGATTGATAAAGATATGATATGAATTGAATATTTCTAACTGAGCGAAAAATTTCCGAAGTCGTAAAACCAACTAGATCCTTGGCTATCTGAATTTCAAACCAGGTGTTATTACCAATAAGATTATCTGAGCGAAAACTGGTCGCCGGTTGTTGGTCCAGTTAGCTTGAACGCTAAAATATTTGCCTTATAAACCAAAAATCTAGGTTCGAGTCTTGTCTTGAGCCTTTTTTCACTCAGTTGGAAATATTCAATTCATGTGCTATCTTTACCAATCAGTTTGACTGTGTTAAAATAATTGCATAACATATTTTCAAGTATTTCCCATAAAATAAATTTTATCCAGAGTATACTCTCACAAAATCCCTTAAAAATTCGATAGTTAAAAATTAACGAAAAATTATTTTTTCTGTTAGATTTAGTTTGAAATGTTTTGAGATGAAGCCTTAAAATTCATTTTTCTCAGCCTGTGCTTTTTCAATACATGAATTTGTTCAAAGTGACAAAATGCTTTCGAAATGACTTGCTATTTTTTATGAAATATTTTAAATTCTGATAAAATTAAAGATTAGATTTTCAAAAAATAAAAATTATGTATTTAGATTTTTAAATAAAAATGTTAAGTAAAAAACAATTTTATTAGTATAATGCTAGGAGACTCTGCCCCCTATAAGCTACGCTCGTCAACCCCCGTTCAAACACCATGAACTTTAAAAACATGCTAATTTAACAGGTTTTTACAAGACTGTGACGCTAAAGTATATACATATATATTTCTTTAAAGAAATCCCCTGTAAACGGGTTTAAATTCATTTCCATTTGATTGGGAAATTTTAAGGTCAAATCAACCATCTATTGACCATTTACACGACTGATTAATAAAGATGAGTTAAACAGTGAAATACACAGAATCTTTGCCTCTTGGTATTGTTTGAACCACGATATACAATTTTTTTAAAGCAAGGCAATTTAAATGCATTATTTCAATCTGATTTAATTTTAATTGTAACTATAAAATATTCTTACTCTTTTTAACAGTCACGTAAAAATATTTTTGTTGTCTGAAAGGAAATATTATTTGTGTCGTCTTAAAATTTGAAACGATAGTTAAAAATTATCCTACCAAAATTCAAAGTAATTGTCTCGCTTAAATATATTTTTAAATTTTAACTGTTTTTCAATACAGGGTGTCCCCTCTCAACGGTGGCCAATGGGTAATTTCTAAACCGTTGGTCATAGACATATAGTTCCAACTTCAAAAATGCTTTAAAAAAGGTAAAGAATTATTTTTTAAGCGATTTAGGGTCAAAAAAATGTTTTACTAAAAAATTACGAAAATTAAATTTTTATACGGTCCCCCGATCCTATAAGTGATATTTAGAAAATTTTTACCACTACTCTAACAAGTAAAACAAAAAAAAGTCCCATTCCTCTGCGATCAAAATTGACCGAGTTATAGCTGTTCAAAGTTGAAGCATATTTTTTGCTGCAAAATAGGGGTCAGTCACAAATTTACTGGAAATAAAAATAAACATCAGATAGAAAATTTAACTTTAAACATTGAGAGTAAAAAATTTTTTACAATATTGTTTCTGAATTTATGTTGACGTTTACATGCTAAAGTAAAATATGCAATTTGTGCTAAAAATATAAGTAAAAAAATAACAGAATTTTTGTTAAATTAAACTATGAAAAGCAACAGTCACAAATCGTTACAAAATGATACATATTTAAAGCTCTATTAGATTACTCAACCTAATAGAATTTGATGTAGTCCTATAAAATAAATAATTGGAACGCACCTAAAATCGTATTAATATTACATTGTCATCGGGTTTAAATAAGTATGGGAATTGAACCTCAATCAGATATTTGGAAGTGAGTTAAAATTTGAATATAAGTTTTGAACTAGGAAATTTTACATACGAAAACTATGAATAAAATAAAAGCTTATCAAAATAACATACTTTTTTAAAATAAAATCACGAAATGAATCAGCTTCATTTGCTTATAAAATAAAACATACGTAAAAATACAATTGAGGATAGGAATTTCAAAATTCGCCTTATCGCTTTTTAATTTCTATATCAGTGTATACAAACCTGCACTATTGTAACAATGCAATCTCAAAATTTATAATGAAAACCAACAGATGCATTTAAAGTTTTTTCGCTATTTCCCAAAATTTGATTTTTTCGATAAAGAGAATTTTGAAATTCATGTCTTCATTTATTTTAATAACCAATCTAGAAGTTAATTAATTATAATTAACGCTACCGTAAAACTTATACGGTGACAGTGCCTTCAGTTAAATCGCTCATTTAAAACATTTTGTAATTGGAACTATATGTCTGTGACATATAGTTTAGGAAGTAGCCTTTGAACAGCGTTGGAAATCGACTCCCTTTATCATACTGTAAGCACTTAGTGTACGTTCCCTTAAAGCTCAGTCGAACTCATCCGTTTTCAGCTATAGAAAAGTGGTTTAAATCATGAAATTTAAAGTTTCATAACTCGGTCAATTTTAATGTTACATGAATGGGACCTTTTCTGTATTACTTGCTAGAGTGTTGAGAAAATTTTGCTAAATATCACTTATAGGACTGGGGGACCATATAAAAATTTAATTTTCGTAATTTTTTAGTAAAAAAATTTTTGACCAAAATCGCTTTAAAAACAATTCTTTGCCTTTTTAAAAGCATTTTTGCAATTGGAACTACATGTCTATATCTAACGGTTTAGAAATTAGCCATTGGCCACCGTTGAGAGGGGACACCCTGTATAGCTTGGTTAATTTAAATATGACGTAATTTGTTTTACTTTCTGCTTTTTACTTTATGCACATTCGACAAATAAAAATGCTTAAAAGAATTTATTGAAAAAAAATAAACTTTATTTCTTACGTCATCAGTAATGTGATGTTAAGATAATTAAATTAGTAAATTATTAAGTATGGCTTTGATATTTGGTTTTAAGTATTGAAAAATCAACGAAAATTAAGTCACTATGACTCAATAATTCAACGAAATCTAAATATAACATATTTTTCATCGTCGCAAAATATACATGCATGCTTTTCATCTTCATCTTCACTATTTTAAATATATTCTAAAATGCAATTGATTATTAATAAATATATTCCCACACTTTATCTCTCGTTTGTCAGTTGCAATTTTGCATGAAATACAAATTACTTTTACTCGACATCATTTTCACTTACTGAGTCTATCTGAGATTAACATCTCAATTTATGTGTCAGCGGAATGAAAACAATGTAATATAAGAGATTCATGAGTTAAAATACGTTATTTTAAATTTAAAATCCTTTTTTCTTTAAAAGTTTTTAAGTAGTTGTTTTTAATTGTAATATGATAATGGCATCCGTAAGGTTAATTTGATATTCCATTTTTACATTTATCTCTTAAACAATCGAGATAACATGGATGCCACCAACGTGAAGAAATTTCATAAAACAATTTTTTAAATTAAAATTAAAACATAAAAATAGTATTATTAAAAAAAAATAGCAAGTACAGGTACATCTACAAATAATGTACTTTCATTTTAAAATATAATTGTCTAAATCAATTTAGTTGAAAACTCAGGCCAGATGACTAGAAAAGAAAAGCTAGTCTTTAAAGTAAAGTGTTTGGCAATTTTAAATATGACCTAATTCGTTTCCCATTTACGGCATTTAACACATTTTAATGAATTCATTATTATAAAATTTTCTGTCTATTTAATATTCACAAATAAGTGTAATTTATGATATAATAATACCTGTATTTTCTCACCTTTAAATTTTAATTATTTAATTTTTAAATGAAAGTATATTTTTTCTATTTGTGATAATCACGTGTAAATATATTTTTTTAATTTTAAGGACGTATTATTCTTTGATCATTTGGCAATCATTTATGATAACCTTTTCTAAAATAAGCAAAAAAGTCTCTCAAAATGCTGAAAAGTTGAATTTAAAATGGAACTAAATCCTCAATAACAGAAAAAAGAAAAAAAGAAAAGAAAAAAAGAAAGAAAAAAAAAAGAAAAAGAAATGCCCATTGGGAACTTTTAATGTTTAAAATGATCTAAAAATGTTCAAATTTCTATGTATAGCTTTTGCTCCTATAAACTTTTTTTAATGAATCGATTTTGGCCAACATTAGTATTAAATATCTCTTTTGATTATTCGATTTAATAAAAAAGAATATTGCCCAGTTAAACTGATGGCATTGAGCTCACAGGCTACGCATACTAATTGTACATTAAAGCCTTGTATTTTCGTTAGTTCCGTTCGAAAAAAAAAATTAAGAAGGGGAAACAGCTCTTCCCTTTCTCCTTTTTTATACTTAATCATTGAACCTCCTAAACTATCAAGTACATGCTTTATCATATTAATTAACCTATATCCAAAATTCAGAGCAAATCGGATAATTCTTAATAAAAACCCATTTAGTATTTATATAATTTAAGAGGAGTTAGTCTCCTCTTTTATACTTAACCATTAAACTTCCAAAACTATTCAGAGATTTGAACGAAATCTGACAATTCTGATTGAAAAACCCATTTATACAAGTTAAGGGGAGGGGCATTAGAACCCCCGTTCCCCCTGTTTATACTTATTCAATGAACACCTAATAACAGCCACGGACTCGCCTCATCAGAATGATCCTATATCTAAATTTTGAACGAAAACTGTTAATTCTGCATGGAAATCCCGTTTATATCAATTAAGGGGCGGGCATGAGCCTCCCGTTCCCCCTGTTTATACTTATTCTATGAACACCTAATAACAGCCACGGTATCGCCTCATCAGAATGATCCTATATCTAAATTTTGAACGAAAACTGTTAATTCTGCATGAAAATCTCGTTTATATGAATTAAGGGGAGGGGCATGATCCCCCCGTTCCCCCTCTTATACATATCGAATGAACTCCAAAAACTAATCAGGGAAGCGCCTTATCAGGATATACCTATATACAAAATTTCAAGTGGATCCGATATTTTTATCATGAGTTACGCGTTACGCACGAACGAACATACGAACGTACATACAGAACGGACGGGCACATAAGCTCTCAGGCTATGATAGCCTGTGAGCTAAAAACTGCCAACACGAGCGTGCTTATGAAACATTTCTCTATAACACCACCAATTTTCGCATTTTTGTATTCAGTAGTTGTCTTAATATTAGCGGAGTAATAACCTAGATAAAAAAAAATGCATTGTCAGCGGCAGTGACAGCGTATGTTACTTTTTATGAGACTAGAGAGATACAAATGTTTTCAAATTTCATCATTTGTTTGGTTTTCTTCTGAAACAGCTTGGAAATCTGGACCTTAATGATTTCAGAGCACATTTATAAAGCAAATAATCAAAAAATACATATTTTAAATAGTTCAAAACCATAAAAATGACAGTTTTCAAAATTTATTTTTTTTAATATTTTATAATTTAACCTGAGAAATTGTATTTTTTTTCTTCGTTAAACTACTTTTTTTTCATAAAATTTATTTAATATTTAAAGAATATATATAATTTTTATTTAAAGAATATATATAATATTTTACAAAATTAAATAAATTAAATTAAATTCGCTGCGTTCCAATTCTTTTTCACCCCTATCAGATTTTTTTTTTAAGTTGAGAATCTAATATTGCAGTAAGTTTTTCTAATTAATATTCAAATAGATAAAAGTTGTAAATCCTGTAAACCTAAATCTGACATCACCAATATAAAAAGAAAATTCACAAACAAATAAAATTTGTTTTTGCACTTATTTTACAGTTATTCTAATTTCTTCTTCAAAGCATGAATTAAATTATCTCGAATATGTAGTGTATTCCTTTTATATATTCAACAAAGACTATGCTAATTTTACAGGCAGGAAACATTTGCATCAATTTGGAAAACACCATATACTTCCATTAATTTTCACATAAATTAAAGAAAAAATATTTTTATTTCTCTTGAGTTTATTTACCATAAAGCTAATCAAAAATTCAACAAAGCAACACTGCTATCTACTAAGCTGAATCTTTTTAGTTATAGAGGTTACACAAGATGTATTATTTTTTTTATGTTTTTTTATGCATATAATTACATTTTTTCGGGCGGAAGAAATATCTTTTTTTCAGCTTAAAAATACATATTTGTAAATAAGGATTTTCTTCAAACAGTTGTATCATTTATTAATTTTTCATAAGTTTATTATGAAATACTAAATGGAGGGGGAGTTGCCTGTAAAAGACCATAAAAAAGGTGTTTTTATTATTTTATTTATTTATTTATTTATTTATTTATTTAATTTTTTTTGTTTGTTTTCTTGAAATAAGAATAGGAATGAAGATTCCAGATCCGGGTATATTGCTATTTATAGCCTATATACATGCTGTTTATAATCTTTTGAATATTATTTTAATTTTTCAATAAAAATTTGATAAAATGGCTTGAATGATGCGGGGATGGATGCCCTAGCATTCGTATCGAGCACAATCAAGTGGAATCTGATCAAGTGGAATCCTAATCTTCGTCTCCAAGTTTTGTATATTTAGCCTTTGATTAGCGGAGCATGTCCTTAAAGGGATTTTGCGCCATTAATACCTATACAATCAACCAAACAACCAACCGAATGATCACCAGAATTGTTTTCTACAATTTCCCGTTAAAGATTATTAATGTAGGTAATATTGTCTGGATCTTCATTCACGTTGAGTTTTAAAAACTTGAAAATCAGCAAAGAAGCAACGATTTAAAAAATAAGGGTATCCTTCTGACCCCTTTTCTCACACTTTGATGTACATCTATTAATATATATTTTATTTTTTTAAATATGGTTGAAACTGGTCCAAGATCTAATAAGTTATATCCCTTTTTAGTGCATTCATAACTATATATATATGTAGCACCTATAGTCGCTCCGTCTGACTGTCCGCTCATAAAACAGCAAAAAACTACTCAAACAAATCGTTTGAAATTAGAAATATATAATTTTTACATATTTTGTGGAGTCATTTCAAATTTTATGAACGTCGGAGGGATAGTTTAATTACAGGGACAATCAGAAGAATTCCGTTACATTACGGCAATGGGAAAAAATAGTTTCGAGTGCATTTTTAAGATTTTACATTCTTTCGAACAGAATAGAATTGAGAAGCATCTATGAAGTATATTCAAAAAATACATTTTACACAATCTTCAGTGGAAAGATTATTTGTTATTGATTTACAGGGCTACAAAAAGGATTACAAAATATAGTGGTATAGGGGAAAAGACTGTCTGCGGCGCGTTTTAATATTATTAAACTATTTTACATTTATGAAATTGATATACGTTGCTGAGATTTACTACAAATTAACTTTGTATAATAGAAAGTAGATAGTATTTACAGGGATACGCAAAAGATTTCGGATACTCTACAGTATCTGAAGTACTGTATACTATTACACTAAGAACCGGATATTTTTAAAACTTTGTTATTGTACGAACTCTATTATAAACACGAACATTTACAAAGCTTGACGTGCAATTTCCAATTTGTATTTTTTTAAGCAACAAAACTAATGAATTAAAAACGAAACACTAAAAAACAATGTTTAAACACACAATGAAAAGGATATCCAAATGAAGCAGTATGAAAACGAGCATATGTATCTTTCTTGAGGACCTTGGACTCGCATCATCAGTATCAATAAAGATAAGATTGACATACTCCCAAAATCATGAAAAAGTCGAACGCAAAAAAAAAAAAATAATAATAAACACATCGAAAGACAACCATGCTAAATCCACCAATGAAATTAATGTTTGAGGAATACAATAAATAAATCCCCCGTGATATAATAAATCAATCTAGAAAGGTGCGATGTAAGGTGCACTCGAAAAATCATTAACCAAGGAGTTTCAAAGTTTATGAATATAAATATCTTCAAAAAATAGTAAATCTGAAAGAGTACTGCAATTGTTAAAAATAGATTACGAATCAAACTTAAAATTATTGTCTTGGCCTAAGAATGACAAACAAAAAAACTTTTTTTTTTTTTTTTTTTTTTTTATATATATAATTTATGTGCTGATTGATTCTATAACGCGATTGCCATTAGAATCATTTTGGCAAACCATAATACGACTTCAGATACACCAGCAATACTCCTTCAAGTTTATTGACATTTTTGAAGCTGTTCATACTCATAAATTAAAAAACTTCCTGCTCAACGATATTTCGAGTGTGCCTTACATTTCACCATTTCTGGGTTGATTTATTAGATTATGGTTCACCACTTCCAGATTATATCCATAGGTTTACGGAAAATGATAGTTTTCGGTGTGTTCTTTATTGGATAAACATTATTACCCTCTTTCTATATGTGGCTTTATATAGCACAAGTGACAGTACTCCTCCAAATACTCCTGAGGTACTAGGTGGCTACATTGAGAATATTAAAGATTTTTTTCTTTTATTTTGTGACTAAAATATAGATATAAACATTATAGAATCAACAAAAAGAAAATAAATTAAATGCCGTCAAAAGGATCGATTAACAAATGAGTTTTAGTCGTCCGTTGTAAATCTCACTCTATACACTACCTAGATAGTAAATATACCTCTATACACTACATATACTTAGCTTGATAACTATGGTTCGGATTTCTAATCCGTTTTTCTGTCATTTAGGTCTTCGGCTTTCAGTTTTTTGTCTTTGATTGGGTGTCATTTTTATTTTCATTAACACTGACGATATCAATCCAACGCATTCATGAAATGTACGTATGTTCATTTCCATGGTGCTTCATTTGGATATTGTGTAAATAAATGCTGGTTAAATAATTAATATGATGACTATTTCAACAGACTATTAAAGTTCACTTTCTTAATCTTTCTCTGTCCGAGGATTTTTCCTGTATTTAAAAAAAAAAATGCTAGTAAATCCCAGAATATATATTTATATTTTTAATTGCACTGTGGAAGCTATAATATCTGTAACATCTCATCTTTCTGTAAAATAGTTTAAAAAAAAAAAAAAAAAAAAAAAAAAAAAAAAAAAAAAAAAAACTTTTCGGTATGGCCTATAGGCGGAGGTAGATTTCGAAAAGTTTTCATCTCGAAAATAAATAAAAAAATGATTAGAGATAAACCCAGTTTAACTACTTTATTCAACCGCTTTTAAAATTTTTTTAATTTCATTTTTCTGTAAGAACTGGTTTTATCAAAATCCTCTTAAACGAAATTCTACTCAAATGCCCGTTTTGGCAACATATTTTGAATTATATTCTTACTTTATTAAAAAAAATTGACCAATATGCTCATTATATAGTTCCTAAATAACAAAAAAACTGTTAATTAAATTCGTTTGACAGCAAAATTGAATTTAAAAATGAGTCATAAAATAACCAATTTATTATTTTAATACATCCACAATTCTTTAATCAAGATTGCTTTGAGAAACTTTGTACGAAGTGTCCACTTTGACAGATTTTTTTAAATGTATATTTAGCCTTTATCAAAAATCTGACCAATACCGTACATTACACAGTTCCTAAATTACAAAAAACTGTCAATTGAATGCATTTGAGAGCAAAATTGAATTTAAAAATGAGTCATAAAATAGACAATTTGTTATTTTAATACAACCTCAATTCTTTTATCATGATCGCTTTGGGAAATTTTTTTGCGAAGTGCTTACTTTGACAGCTTTTAAAAATATATATATTCACCCTTTATAAAAAAATCGAAGAATACGCACATTATATAGTTCCTAAGTAACAAAAAACTGTCATTTGAATGCGTTTCAGAGCAAAATTGGATTTAAAAATGAGTCATAAAATAACCAATTTGTTATTTGAATACCCACAGTTCATTAATCATGATCGCTTTGGGAAATTTTGTACGAAGTGCCCATTTTGGCAGCCTTTTTTTTGAAATATATTCTGCCTTTATCAAAAAACTGGCCACTCCGTCAC
Source organism: Maratus speculifer (assembly GCA_964019185.1). Classification (NCBI taxonomy): domain Eukaryota; kingdom Metazoa; phylum Arthropoda; class Arachnida; order Araneae; family Salticidae; genus Maratus; species Maratus speculifer. Next base: position 229,586,865 of record OZ025292.1, read on the forward strand.
ATAATATAGTTCCTAAATAAGAGAACCTGTAAATTGGATGCGTTTGAGAACAAAAAAAGATTTAAAACTGACTTGGTAAAAACGCAATTTTTTAAATTTCCTCAAATTTCAATCATGCTAACTTCGTGAAATTTTGTTCAAAATACCCTTTTTGGCATCCTTTTTAAAAATATATTCTGCCTTTATCAAAAAACTGGCCAATACGTCGCATTATATGGTTCCTAAATTATAGGACCTGTAAATTGGATGGGTTTGAGAACAAAAATGAATTTAAAAATGACTCAGAAAAAACGCAATTTGTTATACTTAATCAATTTTTAATGACGATAATTTCGGGAAATCTGTTCAAAATACCTTTTTTGGCAGCCTTTTTAAAAATATATTCTGCCTTTATCAAAAAATTGGCCAATACGTCGCATTATATAGTTCCTAAATAAGAGGATCTGTCATTTGGATGCGTTTAAAATCAAAAATGAATTTTAAAATGAGTCAGAATATAAGCAGTTTGGATTTAAGGTTTTTTCTCCAACTCCTATTTTTGTTTAATTTATTTTTGCTATAAGAATTGGTTCTATGAAAAACTTGTCAATATAAAAGTTGTAGATCTTATTGTGAAGATGTAAAATAAATTTAATTAGATTTGATTGCTTAAGAATTGAGTAAGTTATGGGTTTTTTTCGTTTTCCTCCCCCCTTTTTCTTTTCGTTTTTAATTTTTTTCATCGGTAAAAATTGGTCCTATCAAAAACTTGTAAATTCAAAAGTTTTAGATAATATTAAGTACATTTATATAAAATTTAGTTGGATTTGATATCTTGAGAATTGACGAAGTTATGATTTTTTTCTCCCAAAAACCATGTTTTTTTCGCCCCTTGAGCCCATTTTTAACTTTATCAAAAATCTGTCATGCATAAACTTTTTGCCCATTGTTTAGAAGTAATATAAACTTTAAACTGATTCGATATCTATTTTAACTAAGAAGTTATCGCGTTTTTTCTGTTTTCACAAAAACCCTCCCTATTTCCACCCCCTTGGTCCGATTTTGCCCATTAACGAACTCGACCGAGATTTTAGGCTCCTTGATTTTATGTAAAAGTTTGAAGAAGATCTGAGCATAATTATGAAAGTTATCGTGTCTAGAAGAAAGTGATATACACCGATTGATAGATAGATAGATAGATAGATAGATATATAAACTTTTTTACTGATGGTGGTTTTGGGGTCTAGGAGTCATAATTCGTGTTGATCCGCAAAAATTTTTGAGAAATTCCAACATGGGAGAGAATGCAATAGGTAGTATTTCATACGAAATCTACCTAAAAAATCCCTTTCGGCATGGCCTATAGGCGGAGGTAGATTTCGAAAAGTTTTCATCTCAAAAAAAAAAAAAAAGCCTATTTTTACTCAAATGCCCATTTTGGCAATATATTTTGAATTATATTCTTACTTTATTTAAAAAATTGAACAATATGCTCATTACATAGTTCCTAAATAACAAAAAACTGTTAATTAAATTCGTTTGACAGCAAAATTGAATTTAAAAATGAGTCATAAAATAACCAATTTATTATTTTAATACATCCACAATTCTTTAATCAAGATCGCTTTGAGAAATTTTGTGCGAAGTGCCTACTTTGACAGATTTTTTTTAAATATATATTTAGCCTTTATCAAAACTCTGACCAATACGGCACATTACACAGTTCCTAAATAACAAATAACTGTCAATTGAATGCGTTTGAGAGCAAAATTGAATTTAAAAATGAGTCATAAAATAAACAATTTGTTATTTGAATACAACCTCAATTCTTTTATCATGATCGCTTTGGGAAATTTTTTGCGAAGTGCTTACTTTGACAGCTTTTAAAATATATATATTCACCCTTTATCAAAAAATCGACGAATACGCACATTATATAGTTCCTAAGTAACAAAAAACTGTCAATTGAATGTGTGTCAGAGCAAAATTGGATTTAAAAATGAGTCATAAAATAACCAATTTGTTATTTGAATACCCACAGTTCATTAATCATGTCGCTTTGGGAAATTTTGTGCGAAGTGCCCATTTTGGCAGCCTTTTTTTAAATATATTCTGCCTTTATCAAAAAACTGGCCACTCCGTCACATTATATAGTTCCTAAATAAGAGAACCTGTAAATTGGATGCGTTTGAGAACAAAAAAAGATTTAAAAATGACTCGGTAAAAACGCAATTTCTTAAATTTCCGCAAATTTTAATCACGATAACTTCGTGAAATTCTGTTCAAAATACCCTTTTTGGCAGCCTTTTAAAATATATATTCTGCCTTTATCAAAAAACCGCCCAATACGTCAAGTTATATAGTTCCTAAATAATAGGACCTGTAAATTGGATGGGTTTGAGAACAAAAATGAATTTAAAAATGATGCATAAAAAACGCAATTTGTTATACTTAATGAATTTTTTAATGATGAAAACTTCGGGAAATCTGTTCAAAATACCTTTTTTGGCAGCCTTTTTAAAAATATATTCTGCCTTTATCAAAAAATTGGCCAATACGTCGCATTATATAGTTGCTAAATAATAGGATCTGTCATTTGGATGCGTTTAAAATCAAAAATGAATTTTAAAATGAGTCAGAATATAAGCAGTTTGGATTTGAGGTTTTTTCTCCAACTCCTATTTTTGTTTAATTTATTTTTGCTATAAGAATTGGTTCTATGAAAAACTTGTCAATATAAAAATTGTAGATATTATTGTGAAGATGTAAAATAAATTTAATTAGATTTAATTGCTTAAGAATTGAGTAAGTTATGGTTTTTTTTCTTTTTCCTCCCCCCTTTTTCTTTTCGTTTTTAATTTTTTTCATCGGTAAAAATTGGTCCTATCAAAAACTTGTAAATACAAAAGTTTTAGATAATATTGAGTACATTTATATAAAATTTAGTTGGATTTGATATCTTGAGAATTGACGAAGTTATGATTTTTTTTCTCCCAAAAACCATGTTTTTTTCGCCCCTTGAGCCCACTTTTAACTTTATCAAAAATCTGTCACGCATAAACTTTTTCCTCATTTTTTAGAAGTAATATAAACTTTAAACTGATTCGATATCTATTTTAATTAAAAAGTTATCGCGTTTTTTCTGTTTTCACAAAAACCCTCCTAACTTTCACCTCCTTGGTCCGATTTTGCCCATTAACGAACTTAACCGAGATTTTATGCCCTTTGATTTTATGTAAAAGTTTGATGAAGATCTGAGCATAATTATGGAAGTTATCGTGTCTAGAAGAAAGTGATATACACCGATAGATAGATAGATAGATAGATAGATAGATAGATAGATAGATAGATAGATAGATAGATAGATAGATATATAAACTTTTTTACTGATGGTAGTTTTGGGGTCTAGGAGTCATGATTCGTGTAGATCCGCAAAAATTTTTCAGAAATTCCAACATGGGAGACAATGCAATAGGTAGTATTTCATACGAAATCTACCTAAAAACTATCCCTACATATGAACCCCTAGTGGACTAGCAACTCAAATAATTGAAAAAAATTTTTTTTAGATATATGAAGATATGTGCTCCAGATCGTGATGATTTAAAACAATAGAGTTCTCACGGTTGCGGTTACAGTGAAAACATTTCGAAATTTTCAAATAGCAAATACCACTTTCATGCGGAAATTCATCAGTGCATTGAAAAACCATACAAGAAGTTAGAATAATACGCGTACGATGAGAATTGTCGGCCTAAAACGGATGCAAAACAGACCATTCATTCTAAAGGACCAGCGACAATGCTTTTCAATAACCGATTTCTCTTTTTATTTCTTTCTTTTTATTTTACACTTGTGAACTGAGTAATGTTACAAAATTTGTTTTAAAATGCGTTTATGTGTTGTGTTTGTTTACACAGAATGAAAAAAATGTAATAATTTGTATTAGAGTGCTAACTATCACATTACATAAAAACTATTATAATTAGGATCGAGTGCCACGACATTGCATCAGCAATTTCATTCACAAGAGTATTGTTTCAACGCCATTTGTTTTGTTTTTTTTTTTTTCAATGTACCGATAAATTTGAGCGGGAATACAAAGGGTGTTGCCATTCGAAATTTTTGAAATGTTTTCATAGTAATGGTAACTATGAAAACTCTATTGTTTTAATTAATCAAGATCTCGAGCGTATACCTTCAAATAACTAAATCTCGAATTTTCTTTCGATTGGTTTGAGCGGTTAGGTCGCTAGAGGAACATATATCGGAAAAGATTTATTTTATGACCATCCTGTATATATTATCGATATTTTTTGTCTACAGCCATTTTAACATTATTTCTAGAAACGAAAAAAGCAGGGGCAGCCGATTAAAGAAATACTTTAAATAATACTTTATTAAATTACCTAGAATATTAATGTCAAGACCACACAGTAAAAAAAAAATTCAAGAGGTTGCTAAAAATTTTTTAGCAATTTTGTATTCCACAGATTTTTTTTAGTAACCCTTACAAACTTTTTTTCTGCAAGTGAAACAAACATTTCTTTTGTAAACTGTACAAAAGAATTTTTTGTATAACTAACTTAAAACTTTTTAGTATGAGCCACCAAGCAAATTTTAGTAACAACTCAAAATAATTTTTATAAACCAGTACGTGGGTCCGAAGGGCAGGAGCTTCCTTCGAGCTACATCTAGTGAGTAAAAAGACAGACTTCTGAAGCGGAAGATTTTCGGCTAAGCAGCAATAGATGGTAGCACCAAACATTGCTACCTACTCTAACAGGATTTTCGTTATCCTTTTATTTAACAAGTACTTACACTGCATACATCCGGTGCGTATTTGGTGGTGTCCAGGATCGAAACGAGACCTTTCAGCCTGGAGTTCGGTGCTTTGACTACTAGTCTATCACGGCCACTTTAAGTGAGTTTTAGTAATAACTATTAAAAATATAAAACTATTAACTCTATTAGTTGCTAGCTTTTTTCTAGTAATTCTTACAGATTTTCTTGTAACCGAGTAAGATTACTAAAATTTTTTTAGTAATTGCATGGATCACTAAAATTTTTTTAGTAGATCGACCCTTTTTATTTTGCAGTGCACATCATTATTAAAAGTCCAAACTTTTTTTAAGACTTTTTCAATTTATAGTGCTTTTTTACCTTCAACAAGTAAAACAAAAAAAAAGCATGTTTCAAACTTTCTGGAGCAACCTGTATATATAAAAAATATTAAATAACTAAATTTTATAAGCAATTAAAGTTTATTTTTACAACAATTTTTCGGGTACTCAAATTCCTTTTTCAAAACGTGACTTTTATCTACAACTTGATTTAAATTACCTCGAACGAGTATACGCTACAAAAAAAAAGAAAGAAAATGTAATTTTACACGCTGCAAACATTTGCATTAATTTGGGAACACTCCATACACTTCCATTAATTTTCTCAGAATTTAAAGAGAGTTTTTTTCTTCTTCTTTTGCTTTTATTTCTCATAAAGTTAATCAAAAATTCCACAGAGTAACACTCGTTGCTGCAAGCTAAAACTTTTTAATTTTGGAGATAAGTCAGAGTGCGTTTTTTGAGTAAGTTTTTTCCCCTTTGATATTAAAAATAGATTTAGTTTTCGCACTTATTCATATATATATATTTCTATATGTATATGTATATTGTGATGGAAGAATTATTTTTTTAAGTTAATACATACTTCTAAAAGAAATTTATTTAGGTAGATGAACATTTGTACCGCCCTAAAAATATATTTACAAGGCATCAAAGTGCTTGGGATGATTTTATTTTATATTTTAATAAAATGCTATTTTTCAATGTAAATGATTTCATTTTTATAAAAGGACTTAGTCCGAAAAATATTTCCCTGATTACAAAATACATTTATTTGGGCTATATATGAGATTAATGCATAAGACTGGTGATGAAATATTGGAAAACTAACCAAAATGTTTTATTTCAGATTCCATTAAAGTGACTAAAGTGTAGTAGTGTCAATGTCAACGAAACTGGAAATATTTATAATTTAGGAAAAAGCTCAGAGTGTCCTCTGTTATCACAAGATCCCTTTGGCATCTGTATTTGATGTAAAGTCGTATGCTTGATTGCTTCGGATTTCGCTTAATTGACTCTCTCATTTTTTCCACTGTCTCAGTTCATGTTGCTCAGCAGTGGTACTATAATTACTCAGTAATTATGGCATAATAGACATTGGCACTGCTATAATGTAGCCACTTTACGTACATCTGAAAAAAAGAAAAAACATTGATTAATTTTTGGTACTACCTGATTAACCCGTTGACCGAAAAAATATCGCCAAACTCTAAGATTAATGATCAATAATGTCTTACCGCATATGTTACATTCACTTGATATTAAACACAAAACACGTGTTTTAACGTCATCAAGTAATTTTAAATTTGACCTTTTATTTGTATTTTTATTAATGTTTGACTAATTGATTTGGTATTTAGTTATTTAAAAAATATATATGTCAATTTGTATAACAATTTGATGTTGTTATAACTGATTGGAATAGTTATGATACGAATTGAATATTTCCAAATGAGCGAAAGAATGAACAAGCTGGAAATCGAAACCAGATCGTTGGCTTACAAGACCAATACTTTACCGTTTTAACTGGCTATCGCCCAGTAAGCTTAAACGATAAAGCATTGGTCTTGTAAGTCAACGATTTGGGTTCGATTCGTGACCATTTTTTTTTTTTTTTTTTTTTTTTTTTTTTACTCATTTGGAAATATTCAATTCGTATAATAACTTTTCCAATTAGTTTGATTGTGTTTAAATAATTGATTATATCTACGTATCCAACGTTTAAATGGCGTTCATTCACCTACAGTTTATTCTGTTAAGCTGTCTAAATGACAGAGCAGATGTTATTCCCTATAAGGTTATCTGAGCGAAGAATGCTCGCTGGCTATCGACCAGTTAGCTTAAACGGTAAAGCATTGGCCTTGTAAGCCAACGAACTAAGTTCGATTCTCAGCCTGGGTATTTTTTCGCTCAGTTGGAAATATTCAATTCGTACAAATCCAATTGACTTGATTCCTTTGGACTGCTAAAAAAGCTTTGTCAAAGCGTAAACCCATCACGTCTGATCGATATTCAAAAGTAGTGAAAGAGGATTTGTAGAAATTAGATGTTACAAACTAATTGCTTAAATGTCTCGATCTGATAACCAAATTTCTAGATTATATATCTGCATGGTGCTTACAATGGGAGGAGGGTTTTTCACAAAAATTCGAGGAACTATTGCAGCAATTTCTCTTTTACTTTTGAATATAATATATCCCTTTTACTTTTTTTATCAGTCGTGGTAGGTTTCGCTTTGAAAGAGGCCTTTTCAGCAGGTAAAAGGCTTTGATTTGACCTGCAGAATATCCGAATAATGCATACTTGTAATACTTACATGAATTTTGCTTCTTTTATGGAATACAGCAATTATTCTTAGTAGATTTTACAAGTTAATTTCTGATCCATTCAAGAACTTGTTTTTATTCCTCAATACAAAAACTTACATGTCTTCCTACTTAGAAGAAAAACAATCAAAAGGCTTTGGCCATTTTTTTTATCGTTAAAGATGCGAGACTTTGCGTGAAAATTGCTTTTAATCTTATTTTCAGGGTATGAGAGTACGAAAAAATGATCATTGTCTAGAAATCGATTACAACTCAAGGTATAATGCAGTCAGTAATAGTATGAAATAGGCTATGCGACTCTAAATCACTTTGATAATTTTATATAGCAATTCCCTGCTTTTTTGTACAAAAGTGATTCCGCCAATATATACCATTTTTTTTTGCTCATTTAGAAATATTCAATTCGTATGATAACTTTTCCAATTAGTTTGATTGTGTTTAAATAATTGATTAAAAGTAATTTTGTTGAGAATTGTTTTGTTGTTGAGAAAATTTAATGTTGTTGAGGAAAACTGTATTTTGTGAACTACTCGAAGCTTTAAAACCTTATCCAAACAAATTAATAAAGAAGATTCAAAGATTGAAATCTATTTTTGTGTATGTGTATGTGTGAGAGGGAGGGGAAATGAATCATCATGGTTTCAAAACAATGTTCTTTAAAAAAGATTTTTATATCATTTTCAAGAGAAATCTATCAGAAGGTACATTTCCAAAATGTTTTAATGCAAAAATAAAACTAATATTACTGTTTGGAAACAGTGGTAACCAACAAAATGAAGTCGTCTATTCACGACATTTCTTAATAATGATTTTTCATAGTTTTAAAACTACCATAACTTTATTTTTTATTAAACTTTATTTTTAAAAATTTTTATAAACTGCGAATAAAATAAGTTGGTCAGTGACCTTAACATGTAAAACAGTTTTAACACGCTAAAAAAAAATCAAGTAGCTTTATTACGTTAATTTTATGAAAAAGTGGCAAAAAATATCAAACTTTCAAAACTAATCATCATAATTAACACTAAAATGAAAGCATCATTTTTAATTAAGGAGATATTTTTTTCTTCGCTTTTCTTTTCCAGACTTAAATAATTAAGTCAGTCGTTTCATTACATTTCTCATATGCTAAAAATTTCCTTCTTTCTTTAGTTAAAACAAAAGGCATTTTTCTTAAAATCGATCGATTGAATATTGTATGTTTATTTTTTTTATATGCATCAGTGAAATAAAGCTCACGCATTCGTTTTTCTTTAAAATAGCAGCCTTTACAAATATAGGTTTGATTTTGGAAAAAACTACTTCTAAATTAATATATATATATATATATATATATATATATATATATATATATATATATATATATATCAAAAAGAAGAACTTAATTGTTATTGAAGTATATGGAATATATAAGTAGCTGTTCATCGTATAATTAATGTATTTGCATGCCAGGCTGACTGTGTTGGGTTTTAAATATGAACTGTCTCAGTGCTTGCATGTTGTTTACAGAAAATTTATTTACATACTTTGAAATAATAAATGGATATGAGTGGGCGTTGACACTGAAGTATTATTTACAATGCATATATACAAAAGACTTTACCATAGAGGTGAATCATCATACTTATATCAGGAATGATTATTCCAAGTATTTTATTTTCAACTATGTTTTACTAAAATTGGGAAGAAAATTTCTAAGAAAATTCTTTTATTTTTTTGACATTTCAAAATATAAACACAACAAAAAAAAAATTGCTCTTACAGACAAATGCAGTATTTTCTGTTTTAATTCGATTAAAACAACGTAATTTTTCTGACAACTTCTCCTTTTAATTTTTCGACCAACTGTGCCAAATACTTGTTTCTGAACCTGTTTCTAAGTTTTTGCGAAATATTTTGAGAATGTTAGTATCTGGAGTGAAGTTCATTTGAATCTATTTTTTATAAGTCAGGACCACCTATTTTTTTCAATATCATGTAAAAAATGATAATGAAGAAAAAGATAGAAATTTATCTGTAGCTTCAAAAATATAGGTTACAGGCCTTTTAATTCCTATTCCTTGGGCCTCACATAGAGTCACTCAGTCATAAGTTTTTGAAAAGTTAAAATATATCGAGTGTTTTGATCAATTGTATTTTAGCACATTTAATCAGACACTCTTACTATCCTTCCCACCAAGCTTTTGTTGGAGGGGTGAATTTCGATTTAATAGGTGGGAGTTCTTCCAAAGAATCTAGTGCCTTCCAATCCAATGATTTTAAGAAGTTATTTGTGCCTCTAAAATTGGTAACATTATTAAAGTATATAATAGTCTCCTTTCCTCTTCTGCATGTAAATGCTTGGGGTGATTGAATGGATTCTTCTGTTGAAAGACTGGATACAAACTCCAAATATACTGCCCTGTATACTGAAAATGTAAAAAGTACAGCCCAATATTTATATTTTTGTTTTATGAAAAGAGAGACAAATAGATCAGTATCAAAAACTTCAAATACCTTGGAATCTATGACTCGACCAAGAGGTAGATGAAATAGTATTGTAGTGTATGATTTTGCAGAGTATTTTTTACAAGGGTTACACTTAGACAGTTGACTTCTATTACTGCGTCTAGAATAAATTATCCAATATTTTTCACTTAAAATGGATCCAACTGTTTAAAGTCCAGCATGACAATTCTTTAAATGACATTTTTGAATCAGACAAATGATTGCATGATATTTCAATAGCAATAAAATTGTATATATGAATGAATATCATTTTAACATTCTGCTCAAATATCTTCGTTTTCACTCTTGGTCTTTCATATCTTTCTTGGTCTTTCGTAACCTTCAATCCTTTTATTGCATCAATTGTATCTCCAAAACATTTTGATTGTATTCTAGACCAGAATAACTTTTCTACACCTTCATTTTCTTCGGTGGACAATTCTGATAGAAATGATCTATTTCTATTTATGCACTTCATTATGAATCTCATCATCCAACATGTAATATTAATCAGTCTACCATATTTTGAATATCATATATATATATCCTCTATATATCATAATTTCCTATGATTTAGAACATAAAAGAATAGATACTAAAGTTCTCTTCTTTTCCGTCATTACTAATTCTTTTTGAGGTTTTTTTCTGATTGTGGTTAATTTTCTTCCGAAGAATTTAACCATTCTGATCCTCCCCTCATTTCATCTTCAGCAGCTGTTTAGGATGACACCCTCAAAAATGTTGATCCGCAAGGTTGAAATGACATGATTGAGATTCAGAAAATTTAATAATTTCCTGAATCTGTATCCCACAAACTTTCCCCATAGATCAATTCTTTGAATTCAAGTGAGAACAGCCGAAGAAGTGACTCAATACTGTACTAAATGGAAATACCATTAAAAGCTTTCAAGATAAAATTAGTCAATTTGATTCCTAAAAGACAAGCAAGGAATTCTAAACGAGGGATAACTACACTATTCTTTGGCGCAAGATGAGACTAAGCTTCTAAAAGTTGTGTAACAACTGTATCTTTATCTTCAGAAAGCAAGAAAACTGCTTTTGTATAATTTCCGTTACTCCCATTACAAAATATGTAAATAGACCAGTTTTATTTATAACCACAGTCTTCAAGTCCATCTATCTTCATGTTAGTTAAATATTTGATTTCACTGCATCATTTTTGAAAATTATTCCGATTTTTTTTATGGAAGAGGAGCATCCCAATCTAATTTTCTAGACCAGGCCTCTTGAATTATACATTTAGCTAATTATGACTGCACCAAGTAGGAATGGGTTCTGAGTTATTTCAAAAACTATTCTATTGTATTGATAAACCTGAAACATGTCAAGCTTCTTTCACCACAAAAATCGCAAGAAATGCCAATCTGATTCTTTGACTTTAATTTTAAATAATGCTTTTGTTATATTGGCAACCACTCCTAAGGCTTTCTCCCGAAATCTTATTAACAGTGCAGGATTTTTTTTCGTTGAAGTTTGGTCTTTTAGAGTGACAATCATTTAAAAAAGGTGACCTCTCTACCTTACACGATGCATCAAAAACACGTTCAACATTGGTAGTTAGACTGTCTGGTTTGATGACGGGATGATGGGGTAAAAAATGTCCTGGAATCTTAGTGTTTTATTTGAAACTTTAATGATGATACCTTCTTCCCTGATGACTATTCATCCAATTCACAGAAAACCTTAACATATTCATCTATTTTTTTTTAATCGATGTTAATTTCTATGTTGAACTTATCGATATTCGTTCAGCTATATGTCTATTTGAAGGAATCTCACGTTTGACATTTATCCAAGGAAGACCTACAGTATATAGCGACCTGCTCTATTTCTGTGAGATCTCCTTATTCTGCTTCAGACAGAGTTTAATTAGGATCTATTTCGCCAATTGTCTCTAATTTCCATAATTCAGGAAGGAATTGGCTTAATTTAAAAAAAAGTAAAAATAGTTTTAAGAACGACTTTTTCAATTATCATTAAAATGTTTTAGCCAAAATAATTCATTATTTTAGAATTTTTAAATTAATCTTCTACATTACTTCAATTTCTAAAATAATTCATTATTTTAGAAGTATTTATCCTTATCAATTTATAAGAGGATGAAAGTTAATATCATGTCATTTTAATATAACTCTTTTTATTTTCCCAGATAAATGAGTGTAACACTTTTAGCTCACATAGTTTTGTAAAGTATTATGAAAAAATAATCGTGAAAAAAATACACATAACTTGAAAATAAAAATTATAAAGAATTTTAACCAACAATCACCAATAAAGCGTACTTTTTTCAAAAAAAAAAATATAATTTTGAGAAAGGTCTATGAAAGGGAATTACTTTTAGCACGAAGATAAAATTTTTCACTTTCTATATTTCTCACCTGTTCTTTTATAAATTCTTTTCTCACAACTTACCTCAAGTTGATAGAAAATACAATCTTTTTTAATAAAATGTTTTCGGGTATATTTGATAAGAGTTTTGGATCTTAAAAAAATGTTCGAACAATGTGTAAAGTTGAAGTGATAAATCATATCGCAAGTGAAAAAAAAATATTGATAAAGATCGACCGAAACAGGTTTATAAGACCAAAAAGGAATTTCAGTAATCTTCCCATATTCAACCGAAAATAATAGCGAAAACTGTAATGTAAAAAAAATCTTTAAGTAATTAATATATACATGAATATGGATATCATTAATTAGTTGTACGTGTGATCTGGACTCCTGTATCTCTAATCAAAACTTTTCATATCCATATGAAATAAAATATAATGAATTCATTAGCCACACAAAATGGTTTTCTTTTATTATATGAGCTTCATCTATTTTTTAATCGTCTATACATACCTCAATATATCATTTATAATTATATTTTAAAGGATCATCTGTTGTACTGGAATTTATTAAAGAGTATTCAAAACACTTCTGTAGTTTCAAATTAAAAATTTTCTTATAACATATTGTTTGAAATTTTTAATGAGTTCCTTAAAAGTGCCCTCAAAGTTTAGTCATATATGCATTGCTTGTATTTTACTTACACAATTTGCAATAAATTTGAATATTTTTAACAATGTGTGCCTATCAGATCAATAAATTCCTTTTTACCAGACCCAGTCTCATTACTTTATGGACAAACCCTGTTCAGTGGGGAAGCAAACTTTACATTGATGATAATGGCAAGCTGACCAAGTTTTGGTTCAAAATCGTCTGGACCAATTAAAATATTTTGTCCATATATCACCACTGGGAATACAGAGGAACTAGTTGAGGATGTGGTTCAAAGGAATTGTGCCTCGAACGCTATTTCTTGATGAAACATATCAATATATAAAACGCTGTGTCTTATTAAACCTTGCTATTATTTTCTTCTCATATTTTGTTCTTTCATCTTTTAAAACATAAAATAAGTTATTTTTATGCTAATTTTGATGTATAAATCACATGAAAAGCTACAATATTTTTCTATGACTTTTTTTGGTGTATTAAAGGTCAAACATTAGTAGAAAAAGAAAAAGTATGGAGAAAAAAAATGTAAAAATACTGAACTCAGTCATTAAACAGTGTACGCTGATTATACTAATAAGTTTATTTAAAAATTGTAGTAATTTAAATATAAATTTCCGTAAATGTTTAGACTTTACTTTATTTAAATGATTTTCTCGTAAGATTACTCTTTGAAAATGTGTAATGAAAAACTTTTGAAAATGATTGATTTCTTTAATGGTGTTTTGATAAATCTAAAAATATTTAAGTGTTTCATTAACTTTTAATTTTTTATTGCTGTTTTTATTTCTATTTTTTTATGTAAGCAACCTGAAAAAAATTTAATCTACAACCTTTTTCAATATATATATATATATATATATATATATATGTATATATAGTTCTTTAATGAAAAGTTTCTCCTTTAAAAGGAATTCTTTTCAAATATCAGACCTGTTGTTTCTAACATTTCATCAAAAATTTAACTTTTATGAAAACAACTACAAACAAACTTAAGAATACAGAAAAAAATATTTTGCTTATTTTTCTTCAAAGACTATATTTTCTAAACGAGGAAAGTTTTATCTAAAGTACTTTTAAATCTTTTCCAGTGTAAAATGTAGGTAAAAAGAGTCACGTTTCAATGCAGGAATTTAATGGATTCTGGAGTAAGGTAGACACCTATCTCTCCCCCCCCCCATGTTTGTAAAACAGAATACTTAATAACTCGATACAAACCACTCTTTCGAAGAACTTTAAAACATGCTAAAACTAATCTTTAAAATAACAACATATTCTATAAAGCAATTTTTGTTACATTTAGCGCAAACTATAGGTTAATGAAATTGAGAAATTTGAAATATTTCTCTCGATTTATTTATAAGCTTGGTTGACTATAAAGTGACTTGGTTGATCTATAAAAAATCACAATGAAAAATGCTATAAAATATTGGTTTAGAAAATCAAAGAAACGTATTTTTAAAAGTACAAAAAATTCATCAAATTGATCTTGAAAAACGCATATAATACACGTATTTAAGAAAGATAATTTAAAAAATGCTAAGTTTTCTGAGGTTATTTATTTTTTTGTTATGTTTTGAATCAGGATATTATATTACAGAATATCTCGAAAATTAATTGCGCTCTGTAAATTGCAATACATCTTTAATTGAGAATGTTTCATGTAATATCTAGAGTAAATTTATAAACGCACATGGTATTTTATACAATAATTAGTTTAAGATGAGTTGGTGGCATAAATATGCAAGCTTTTTATTTTTTTATTTTCAATACTACTTAAACATTTTTACAATTTTTATTAAAAAAATTTTACTTCTTTTCATAATTTTACATTTAAAAAAAAGAAAAGTTGCAAATATTGTTAATATTAAGCATTTATCTAGTATAAATCTTGCCAAAGCTATATCCAGCTTTTAAAATATTTTTTTTTTATCATTATTATGTTCGTTTTTATTAACACTTTTCAAGAAGATTAAAAAATTGTCATGATTGCAAACTCTATGTCCGTCTGTCCACTCTCTAAATCTGTTAAACATATTCCGATTGCTGTGAACTTTTTTACCTAATATTGATTTTGAACATTGCACGAACTCTATAAATAAAGTTTCTTGCATGTTTAGTTTATTTACAGGGACAGTCCTAAATATTCCGTTATATTGTGGCTAATGGAAAGAAATAATTTCAAATGAATTTTAAAGATGTTACGCCCTTACAAACATAATAACATAGATATCCATTTAGGAAGCGCAATAAAATATGTATTCTGAAGAATATAGGGTGGAAATTATAAGTATTAATCATTTACAGAGCCACACCAAAGATCTCCATCACATAATGGTACAACGAAGAATTGTAAGTGGTGTATTTTAATTATATGAAACTATTTCATGTATGCCATTGAGGCTTGCTATAATTTCTCTCCTTTATAACACGAAGTTCATAGTATGTACAGTGACACACGAAAGACTTCAATTAGTATATGCTATTCAAAGTACGATATATTAGCGATGATTGCAGGAAATTCATTTTTTAAGTATGATTTGAACTTTTAATTTTCACTACATTTATGCATAGTGTAGGGTAGGGTGGAGCGAAAAAAATTATTTTTTAAAAATCAAAAACGGGTAGGTGCCAAAAGTTGATTTTATACTAGTACATCAACTGTGTGAAATTTTACCGCTGAAAAAAAATGGCTTGAGTCTGCGCTTTTGCTCCAAAAATCGAAATTTTGGGTAAAATTTGTCATTTTTGAGATTTTTTTAAAAAAATTAAAAAATTCCTACAAAGCTGGTTATTATTTAAAAGTGTTTCTTAAACCTTTATATTTATCTGCTTAAATATATTTAAACTATAAAACAATATCTTTATTCCGTATAGCTGGAGCAAAACAGACAACTTTTGGTAAGAAAACGGCATAACACTCTATTGGAACATACAATGGATTGCTGTTTTTAATACAGGTCTTCTTTTCAAAACTATCTTGGACATACGTCGTGGAAATGGCTATATTTCACACACCATCCGTCCCAACTGTTTGATCATCTTAGTATAGTGTTTTATACACGGTGATTCATAAAAGATGGGCAGAACTTTAAGGGGTTATAGTACACTTAAAGACAAATAATATTAAATAGGAGACTAAGGGTCCCAGACGTATTCCCAAGGAGATAGGGGGCATTAAAGTTTAGGGTCCGAAATTTAAAATGATTATAAAAAATGGAAAAATTGGTCGATTCGTTTGCGGTTTTTGCAAAAACTTTTCTTTATGCCAGTATTTTCTTGAAATAAAATTTTAAAGTTCAATTTCAAAAAATACCGATAGGGGGCGCTTTAGACTTTGGAGTAACAAACAACTATTTTTTAAGGTTATTTTTTGTATTTCTTTAAATGATTTCGAAAGCTTAGACTTAAACTTAAATTTTGATCTAAAAATCTGAGTCCTAACGAGTAGTTAAGTAGCGTAAACTGAAATTTGAAATTTGAAACCCTTCTCCACCCAGAACAAAAATCAGTTATTCCCGATCTTTGTGTCGTAGATTAGGCTCTAACTACTGCCGCGTTTTGCTAAAATTATTCTTCAGTATTTTCTTGAAAATAAATTTTAAAGAAAAGTTTCAAAAAATTCCGATAGAGGGCGCTTTAGACTTTGGAGTAACGAACAACTATTTTATACCGTTATTTTTTGTGTCTCATTAAATGCTTTCTAAAGCTTAGACTTAAACTTAAATTTTCAGCTCAAAATCTGAATCGCTGAGCGTGGTTCAGTAGCGAGGGGAGGGGGTTCAAATTTCAACTTCTGAACATAGTTCAGTTTGTACTACTTAACCATGCCCAACGATTCTGTGCTGTGATACGAGGCAAAAATACAACTTTCGTCAAGGACTGCATAGTCGGAATTCACTCATAAAGTCACTGGCACAGTTGGAAACGTCGCTCATGCAAACGTTAAAGCTCCATTCCTGACGCTAGTCACCGGGTGAAGAAGGAGACAGAAAGTATGCAAATGTCAAATGGGGAAGAAGAAGAACACGTATGCAAAATTTCGACACGATTCAGGCATAAAAGCCACTGAACGGTGAGTCAAGTGTAAGTCGCTGTAGTAATGAATCAGAAGATGGTGCCCTTCACGAATAAGGAAAAGGCTGAGATGCATTTAATTTACGGAGCGGCAGATGGAAATGGTGCAGAGGCACAACGAATGTACGGAGAGCGATTTCCCAACAGGCGGTTGCCTAACCGCAAAACTTTCGAGCGCTTGCACAGACAGTTGTGTGAGACGGGATCATTTCTCACTTCCCGGTCGAATGCAGGTCGTGCAAAAAAGGACGAATCAGTAGTTGTTGCAGAAGCCATTCTGGATGTAGTAGCGGAGCAGCCAAGTACAAGTACACGAACAGTGGCTAGGCAGGTGGATACCTCACAGTCCATGACTTGGAGGGTGCTGAAGAATGAACATTTGCTCCCGTTTCATGAGCAACGAGTCCAGAAACTGTCTCCAGGGGATTATCCAAATCGTATTGAATTCGCCCGCTGGTTTCTACAGCAGAACGCGCTAAATCCACATTTTGGACGAACTGTGCTTTTCACCGATGAATGTACCTTCACACGTGAAGGTACATCAATAAATAAAAACTTTGTTAAATCACCATAAAAAGATAAATTAAACAGGACGCGTTTCGAGCTGCAAAACTACTGCTCGTCATCAGCTGATCCAAACACGTGTCACAACGGACAGAGTGGAAATAACGTGTTATTTCCACTTTTTTACTAATTTGTTATTTCCACTCTGTCCGTTATGACACGTGTTTGGATCAGCTGATGACGAGCAGTAATTTTGCAGCTCGAAACGCGTCCTGTTTAATTTATCTTTTTATGGTGATTTAGCAAAGTTTTTATTTATTGATGTATATTTATCGCCAGTATTTTCGGTGTTTCTCAATATCGTGAAGGTACATTTAACACACACAATGCACATGTATGGGCGGATGTCAATCCACATGCTACGTATCCACATGCTCATCAGAGACGCTTTTCCATCAATGTTTGGGCAGGAATCCTCGGAGACCACCTAATCGGAACGTACCTTCTTCCTGAACGCCTCAACGGTAAAACATACCTCACATTTCTGCAACATGTGCTGCCAGACCTGTTAAACGTTGTTCCTCCACGCATCCGGCGGGTCATGTGGTTCCAGCACGATGGAGCGCCAGCCCATTACGTACGAGACGTCCGCAACTATCTGGGCATCACATTTCCGAACAGATGGATTGGTCGAGGTGGTCCTGTTGCTTGGCCTGCTCGCTCGCCAGATCTTTCACCCCTCGATTTCTTTTTTTGGGGACAATTGAAGGCTCTTATGTATGAGACACCCATTGAATCCCCCGAGGAACTGGTCGCCAGACTTTCCGCCGCTGTAGGGGAAGTGCTCGAAAAGCCTGATGTTTTCGCGAATGTTCGCCGTTCCATTCTTCGCCGTTGTTCTGCGTGCATAACCTCTGGTGGTCACAATTTTGAACATTTATTGTAATTACATGTTAATAAATATGCTTTGGTAACATAATCCTAATTTGTGTCTTTTTACCTCGTATCACAGCACACAATGTGTGGACATGGTAAACTGAACTGTGCTCAGGAGTAGAAATTTCAAACCCCTCTCCCCAGAAACTTAACCACGTCTAACGATTCAGATTTTGGGCTGAAAATTTAAGTCTAAGCTTTAGAAAGCATTTAATGAGACACAAAAAATAACGGTATAAAATAGTTGTTCGTTACTCCAAAGTCTATAGCGCCCTCTATCGGAATTTTTTGAAAATTTTCTTTAAAATTTATTTTCAAGAAAATACTGACATAAAGAATAATTTTAGCAAAACGCGGCAGTAGTTAGAGCCTAATATACGACACAAAGATCGGGAATAACTGATTTTTGTTCTGGGGGGAGAAGGGTTTCAAATTTCAAATTTCAGTTTACGCTACTTAACTACTCGTTAGGACTCAGATTTTTAGATCAAAATTTAAGTTTAAGTCTAAGCTTTCGAAATCATTTAAATAAATACAAAAAATAACGTTAAAAAATAGTTGTTTGTTACTCCAAAGTCTAAAGCGCCCCCTATCGGCATTTTTTGAATTTGAACTTTAAAATTTTATTTCAAGAAAATACTGGCATAAAGAAAATTTTTTGCAAAAACCGCAAACGAATCGACCAATTTTTCCATTTTTTATAATCATTTGAAATTTCGGACCCTAGACTTTAATGCCCCCTATCTCCTTGGGAATACGTCTGGGACCCTTAGTCTCCTATTTAATATTATTTGTCTTTAAGTGTACTATAACCCCTTAAAGTTCTGCCCATCTTTTATGAATCACCCTATATATATATATATATTGATTTGTGATTTTCTTTATCAAAATTTGGCATGTTTTCGATGCATTCACTTAGTTTATCTGTTCTTTGTATCCACATGCTGCTGAGACTATCCTAATGTATATTTTTGCAGCTTATACAAAAAATGACAAGCAGAGTAATGTACGGGAATATTTTTAACGGGATCTATTCGACCAATCTATTATCTTTATCAAACTTACATCCAGTTGATGAAATTGATTGGAAGTTCTGTTACTACAACATTTTTTCAGTCAATTATATTTTTTTATGTAGTAATCTGCTTCAAAGATGATTTCAGGTATTTCATCTATAAGTATGCCATCATTTATTCTGCTTTTGCATTTTTTATATGTTGAGAAGCGTGCTGTTTAATGTGATTTCTGGTGATCGTCAGAGAGAATTGCAATGAGAATCTGTCCTGAACGTGCAGAGCAACCGTTGTTGTAAATAACTTTTTTTTGCATTAGTTTTATGCCGTTTTCTAAGTGTTTTCGTAGCCAGGTAATTTCCCATTAACTTTTAGAACCCCATTTTATAAGTGAACAATATTTGATGATGATCTGTCCTAGGCATAAACTTATAATGCATAGTACTTTTTGAGAGAATGCACAGACTCTAATCAACTATAAGTACTCATTTAAATTTAGAAGAATTCTACTTGTCGCTGTAAAACATTTTGCATTGAGTAAACTTACAATTGTGTATAATAATGGATCATAGGCTACTTCAACTCCAGTGAATTTCCTCTGCGTCAATTATTAGAGAAGTCGATGTAAAACGTTATAATCTACATGGATTCACTGGATCAATATGAAAATCTCTGTCTACGTACTATTCAATTACTATTGCAATTTTTTATAAAATAGATAATAATTTGAATTTTTTTTCTCAAATTAAGTAAAAGATACTCAGAACAGACTAGTAATTTCTGTCGGAGATTGCAAAGCTAATTCATAAGGAAAGTTATTTCTCAGAAGAAATGGGGAATAGGAATTTAGAAAACATCTCGCACAAAAAAACAGCCCATAAATCGAATAAAATTTCCCGCTTTATATAAGCACAGATTGGCAATCAGAGTCCATAGATTCACTCACAAAATATATAATCAAAGTTTATACCGCGGGATATTTTATACCAAATATAATACACATCTAAATAATAGGTCTAAAAACTTATTAGAAATTACTCGACTACGAAACAACACAGAAAACGACATAAAACAAATACTAAAACTTCTTTCGAAATATTGTTGCTTTACACGCAAATTTTGTTTGCAATCCTCTTTGACGATCGTCATAATATTAAACAACTAGCTTCTCAAAATATATTCAATGTAATATGTACAGTAAATGATGACATACTAGAAATTGATTTCAAACAATCAATTTTTAGGCATCATTATATATAAATGTAATTGAGTGAAAAAATGTTGTGTTAACAGAACTTCCAATCATAATGTTATTAATTGTATGAAAATTTAATGAAGATAATAGATTGCTGAATAGGTTCAATTAAGAACATACCTAATATATTACTCAGCTTCCTCTTCTGTTATACAAGGTATAAAATTATACGTGCAGCAGGTCACACCAATAGCATCCGATGCCAGTTGAAACAAAGAGGTAAACTACTTTGATACATAGAAAACTTATGCCCTTCTTCGGGAAAAAAATAACAATTCAATACAAAAATAAAACACTGGGCCTAGATTGCTGGGTGGCTGAGACGGGTGGGATATGAAACGCAGCCACATCTACGAGTTATATACAGAATAGTTTTGAAAGCAGATAGGTACGAAATGCATTCAAAACAACATTTCGTTGTATGCTCCAACAGAGAAGTAACGCTGGTTTTTACCGAAAGTTGTCAGATTTTCTCCAATTATACAGACTACAGATATTGTTTTATAGTTTAAATATGTTAAGCAGATAAATATAAAGGTTTAAGTAACACTTTTAAATACTAACCAGCTCTGTAGGAATTTTTTAATTTTTTTGAAAAAATGTCAAAAAATGACAAATTTTACCCAAAATTTCGATTTTTAAAGCAAAAGCGCAGACTCAAGCCATTTTTTTTCAGCGGTAAAATTTCACGCAGTTGATGTACTAGTATAAAGGCAACTTTTGGCACCTACCCGTTTTTGATTTTTAAAAAATAATTTTTTTCGCTCCACCCTAGTGTAAGGTGTGCATAAATGCTATAGTTCATATACAAGACTATAAAAAAGAGTCCGTAAAGTTGTTGAGTAGGAGAATTAAAGATGGTTTTATAAATGAGTTATGCATTGTTATGCTGAACTGGATTATGTTTAATAAGAAATGTTTGTAGAATACGCATACAATTATATACAGGGACACGCAAAGAGTCGGAGACATAGCCGTCTCTGTATGTTGCGCTAAAATCGGCCAAAATACGACTTTACAAACCGATTACATTTTAGTATGCGAATGAGTTTTTCTTATTCTGGAATTTGAGCCGAGGGCTCCATGAGGTGATTAACTGTTGTGCCGCCTCCCAGTCTAATAATTTTACACTGATTTCTCTATTACCAACACTGTGAATTTATATGCATCTCTCAGGCTCAGTTTAACATATCTTTACTTTCTTCTATCTTTACAAGAAGAAAGTATGGATTAGTAACAATCTTTGTCTTCCGGTATTCGATGGATTTACACGTTTTTCGGGTCAGAGATACCAAAAAACATATAAACATATTTTGACAAAATGTCTGTCTGTAAATTTGTCTGATCTGTCTGTATGTGACACACATTTTGAGGGCGCTCAATCTCAAGCATTAATGCATGAAATTGAATAAAAATTTATATTCAGTTTTCCCTGATATTAATTGGTGTTGATTAGTTTTTGGTGAAAATCATTCAATAGGTGGCGCTACTATGCAGCTTTTTTCACGATTTCCGCAATAGCACTAGTTCAAGAACTAATGCACGGAATTTCGTCGAATTTCAGATTCATATAGTCTATGACATGATATTTTCTGCATTTTGGTGTAAATTGCTCAACAAGCAGCACCTCTATGGAGCATTTAGTACGATTTTTGCAATAGGTCTCAAGAACTAATGTACGCATTTTTATCAAACATCATATTCAGCTTGTCCATGACATGAGTTGACATTTTGTACATTTGAATGTAAATCGCTCAGCTGGTGGAGCTTTTATGTAGAATTTATCTGGATTTACGCTATAACTCTATCCCAAGGACTAATGCACGGATTTTCATAAAATTTCAAATTCAGTTATTCCATGTCATGAATTGACATTTTTTACATTTTGGTGCAAATCACCCAACAGGTAACGCTCCTATGCAGCAATTTTCACGATTCCCATTGTAGCTGAATCGCAGAAACTAAGGAACAGATTTTCGCCAAACTTCAGATTCATTTAGCCTCGACGAATTGACGTTTTCTATCTTTTGGTGTTAATAGGGCAACAGATGGCGCTGCTATGCTGTATTTTCCTGATTACTGCAATAACTTTTTCTCTAAAAATAAAGCACGGATTTTCAAAAAACTACAAATTCAGATATTCCTTAATATGACTTCGTGTTATTTACATTTTAATGAAGATTGCATTGCTAGTCTGCATTTTTCACAATTTCTTCGGTAGATCTATCTCAAGAATGCCCTGATTTTCATCAAACTTCAAATTTAGTTAGATATTGACATAAGTTGTTGCAAAGCCGGTTTTCCGTATATATCACCCAACAAGTGACGCTGCTATGTTGCATTTTGCATGATTTACGTTATTTTTGGGATAATCATATCTCAAGAACTCATGCACGGAATTTCATATCATTAGAATTCTCATGATGAGCATAGATTGCCGTTTTATTGTGGTACTGTGATAACGAACTCTGAATTATTAATATGGATGAGACAGGAGAAAATTTTGGGACTGACACATCCGATGAATTTATAGATTATCGAAAGAGAGATGCATTTATCGTTCATTTCAGAAACATATAAAAAAATCTTTTATAAGTTTTACAATGAGCATTAATTGCTTTTTCGAAGCAAAGTATGTTTTCAGTTTTGGTATGATTTTTAAACTTAAGTGATTTTATAGTATTATACAGGGTGTATATGTTCTATAAACCTTACTAACGAATGAACGAAAGGTTTCACACATTCTACCGTCTATGGATAGAAATTACTGGAAACTGATTTTACTGCGTCGCGTATATATTGCATATCTTTAAAAGAAATGATTTTATATAATTCATTTCACTAAAAGATCAAAGATTAACATACGGATTTAGTCCATCCCCCAGATGCTGTAAGAAAAAATCTGTAATTCGAAAAATGTACAGTTACAGAAATTTTTATGCTTACTACAATTTTATCTGTACACTGTACAAAAAAAGAGATATGAAAACGCAAATCCAGTTTTTGCAAAGCTACAGAAATTTCTAGCTTTACAAAAGGTAAAATTACAGTAATCTCTCTAAAATATGATCTGTAACCCATATTGCAATTACATAAAACTTCTACGTTTGCCAGTTTAATAAAAAAGTTCTTAATAATACAGATTTCTTATCTACAGTGCAAATGTATGCCCATTTCGGGAATGTTTGTTGTTGCTGTTACTTAAGAAGTTCTATAGCAATCCCAGTTTCCAGAAAAGTTTTAGTAATTTTACAGATTTACAGATTTTTTCTATTGTGTATGACATAGATTGTTTTATTCGAAGTGAGCAACATTCATTTTTCAAACTAGTCGTACAAATATTTGAGAATTGTTCATGCACATTCTTGAAATATTTTGTCTTGCAGTGTGTAAACATAACGCGCAGTAATAAAATGTTGCATTTATACTTATAAACAAATTTAATTTTGCGATCAGTCCTTGTGTTCCTTGGCAAATGCCAGTCGGGCCCTCTGATATTTTTTTAATGAAATTTTCTTAAACATGACAGATTCTTCTATAAAGTTCTACATCATGTAAGTGTCTTGACACGGTAAACCAACTTATTTAGGCAATATTTTCACTTCGAAAGTCACGGATTATTTCAGCAGCATTTTGTTACTAGTCATGAACTGCTTTTTTCTGACAATTATGTCCAGCCTAATACTCGTTTTCGGGGGTGTCTTTAATCGTGGCATGTCCTGAAAGCTATGGATAACGAATGGCCGAAAACTTTTTCACGGGTGAGTTTTTAATTACTTCCCTTTGCATCAAGTGTCTTCAGTTTTATCAAAATGATCACGTGGTCAGAAGTCATTTGTATATTCCTGACTTTTGGAGTATTTGCACTTCTTTTCCGCTGAAACATTCTGCGAAACAAGTAAAAAACTAACTGGCCACAAAATTTTAAGCTAAACTGTGTGTGATTGAGCAGTGGCATATTTTGTATTGAATATGAAATGTGTATACATATAGTTTGTTTAAAGAGCATTCCAAAGATTTCCACATGCCCATTATGATCAATGAGAGAAATTTATTTATAATATTTTAATGGTATTATGTTACATAAAACATACTGAAATTGATATGCAACAGTAAATTGCATCAGAAGATCACATAATAGGATAGGCATACGGTTTATCGTTCATTTACAGGGATAGACAAATAAATTCTGGTACAGTTTTCTATGAACTATTTTCAATAATTACCGAAAGTACGTTTCCAAGTTATCCAAGTTTAAATATTTTTTAAAAGTTTGAATATTACTTTTTATGTGAAAATTCTGTAGATCATATGAAGAGCTGAATAAACGTGTTCTGTTACATTATGGTGAAAGAGATCATTCGTTTGTGACATATTTTAAGTTTTGTTATTTTAATTACATTAAATTGATATACAACATCGTGACACATCATGATTGAAGTGCATGACTACCAGATACTTACAGTAGAATATATTGTGTATAGCATTTATCGTCCAAATACAGGGATGTACAAATAAATTCACTTAGAGTACTGTGAATAATCAATTATTTCTGAGAATGCATTTTTTGTTGTGGCATGCGTTTTTTAATTTATTTTTCATATTTCTTGTGTATCAATTATACAGTACATACACAGGGTTGCGCCGAAAAATGGAGGTATGTCGTCCCCTCAGAGCAACAGTAGGACATCTACAAATCTTCAAAAATGGAATGTCTGACTTACTTCTGAAAACACTGTTTGCATCTGGTCGAAAAGTAAAGATTTTTTATAAAATACATCTGAGATAACATATTAAACATACCTCTATGTTTCAGATGTTGCTCTAGTAAATGCGAACACAGTTTCTAAGAAAAGTAAGTCAGACAGCTCATTTTTTATTTTTATTTTATTCTGCTTTTACAAGAAGGAAGTATTGGATTAGTGAACATTTTCAAATTTGGCGGATTTTTTGTCGGATTTACGCGTTTTAGAGGTCTGGGATTCCAAAAGATAAGTTTTCACTAAATGTCTGTCAGTAAGTATGTGAACCTGTTCTGTATTTCTGTATGCGACATAAATTTAATGAGTTCTCAATCTGGACAACTAAAGCACGAGATTTCATAAAGTTTTATATTCTGACAATCTTTCCTGTAAATTGATAATTATTAGTCTTTCGTGTAAATCTCTCAACAGGTGGCACAGCTATGCTGCCTTTTCACAATTTCTGAAACAGCTGTATCTCCAGAACTGTTGCATGGATTTTCACTAAACTTCGAATTCTGTTATTCCGTGACATAAATGGATGCTATTTTCATTTTTTTTATTGAAAATCTTTCAATACGTAGTGTAGCTACAGTGCCTTTTTCACGATTTCTGTAATAGCTCTATCTCAAGAATTAATGTACTGTTTTCATCGAACTTCAGATTTCGTTAATTCTTGATATGAAGTGATTCTTTTTACGTTTTGGTGTCAATTGCCTAAAAGGTGAAGCTGCTATTCTGAATTTTTAATGATTCTCGCAATAACTTTATTTCAAGAAGTAATGTACGAATTTTTATCAAACTTAATAGTCAGGTTTACCTTGATAAATATTTTAAATGATTCTCGCAATAACTTTATTTCAAGAAGTAATGCACGAATTTTTATCAAACTTAATATGCAGGTTACCTTGATAAATATTATTACTGATTATGTTTTGGTTTTAATCACACAACAGGTGACACTTTTATTCTGAATTTTTCCCGACATTCGCAATGGTTCTATGTCTAGAATTAGTGCACGGAATTTCAAACCATTAGAACCCTTATGATGGACATAGATTACCATTTAATTTTGGTAGAAGAAAGTTTTGGGATTGCCACATCTAACTAGTTATTAGATGTTCTACCGTTGCTGTATAACAACGATATACAGTTATCTATAGAACACATACACATTTCGCAAATATAAAGTTATTATTTTTGGGGCTGCAAATGATCACTTCTGAAATTTTGTTACGCATTTTAAATATTGCTTAATTTACTTATTATGTTTTATCTGATTGAACGGGAAAGATTTATTGTAGCAAGTTAAATGTATGGAACTTTCTGAACTTATTCGTTGTTCCTTAATCTACACACCTGACACATGATTTTTCCTTCTTCTTTATCAAATTGTTTCGGCATTATAGCATGGTATATTTAGAAGTAAGTTACAATAATTTCATATTCAGTTACATAATTTTGTTGCATATTTACATATTTACAGACCTAAACATTTTTTTAGACATAAAAGTCATGAGGATGTCAATTCAAGTTATTTAATCTCCTTCCAAGATATAGTAATTAGTCTTTAAAAAGGACAAATGTTACACACGTTACATACATACATCTAATGTGTGAGTGCTTTTATAGAGTGCCTTCTCCCATCTTCAAGAATTTTTGACTTTCAAAAGACATTAACATGATCTTTATATGTGAAAAATACTTAAATTTTTGTAAATATGTAAATATAATGTAACATATCTCATATCTGTATTTTAACACGGCAGAAAAAGACATATCCTTAAAAAATTGTTTCATTGTTTTATATTTGTAAAAATTTAAATAATTACTACAAAAGTAATAAAAATTATATTTTAGGAGCATTTTTTTCTGTTACTTTTTGAAAATACGCTGTAATGCTCATGAATATTCAAGCAATGAAAAAACTATGTTCAACTTTTGAAGCCATTATCATTCGCATTTATTTGAATATTTCATATATGTATTTAAACAAAGTCTAAAGAAATACATTCTTACAAGATAAAATTTTTGGAATGTTTAATTCATTTTAACTCCTTTTCCATTAATTTAACTTTTCAACGGAACTTTCAACATTTTCAACGGAAATTTTTTTTTCTCAATTAATAATTGATTATAAAATTGATTGTATTCAAACTGCACAGAATATTGTATATTTGATAATCCATATATTGCCGCTTACCACCATTCGTCTTTAAAACCTCATAAATTGAGATATTTTTATATTGCATACTGCAGTAAAACGAAATATACATTCAATCAAATAAATATTGAGAATTTTCATATTTTACGTACATATAGATTTATTAACTTGGAAAATATAATTTGTAAACAGTATCTGTATCATGTTTGGGGATTTTGTATGCAAGGTGTCCGCTGTCAATTTTAGACAATGATCAATTACTGAACCGTTAGTAATAGATGTATAGTTCCAATTACGAAAATGCTTTAAATAAGTAAAATGTCAATAAAAACATCGCTTTAAAAATTACTTATATTAAATTTTATATGGTTTCCCGGTCCTATTAGTTACGTTTCGTAAAAGCTTCCTATCACACCGACAAGTAAGATAATAATTAAAAAAGCCCCGTTCATATAACAGTAAAATACGCCGAGTTATGAAATTTTAAAAATGCACGATTTATGCTACTTTTTGGAATCTGAAAACAAATGAGTTCGATCATGATTTGAGAGATCAGATGCCAATTTTTTTAAAGTATTCAGCGAACTTATTTCATGTGTATCTTCGGTTCGGAAAAAAAAGTTATGAATATTGCGATTGAATCAGCTTTTTTTAACCCCTTCGCGCCAGGAGCATTTTACAAATTTTATATGTTTTATCACCGGTTTTTTGAAACAGAATTTTTTGCCTTAATAAATCGAGAAAGTGATCCGATTAGATAAAGCAAATTTTACAGTAAAATTTTACGGGTGGAGATAAACAAGGGTTCTTAAGACTTTTTGCGGCACTTATACGTGTAGCTCTTCCCGAAGGTGTTAAGTTTCAGATTGTCCAAAATAATTGTATTTTAACATATGCTTTATATTTTAAGAATTTGAGACTTTTGAGACAATATCTACTCAACATTTCTTTTAGCAAAAATTATGTAAGTTTTCACTTAACTTATGTAACGCACGTATGTCTTTTCTCTTCAAAATACGTACTCGAACTTTAATCACATTCAAATATCCGATTGAGATGAAATCTTACATACTGTTGTTAATTTAGTGACAATCGAATATTATTATGTTATTCTGTTAGTACCTTTTATACTTATTTTACATAACACAAACAATTTCGGATAGATTACAGCCAAGAAGTTTTAGGTTAGATAACAAAAGACGGCAGGCGATGTCTTCTTATGTATCTTTTATCCCTGAAACCATACATTGCCTTAATATTTAACAATCATGTCAGGAAATTTCATAAATAATAAATTGTTAAAGTTAAAAAATAACAAAAATCTGATACCATAAAATATAAGAAATGGTTGTGTTTCTTAGCTTTTGATATTTAATTTTATCAATTTTCTACGTTAAAGTCTAAGTAACCATTTCAATGGCTTTTAAAAATTTACGTCATTTTTACGCGTGGAAATGTGTCTCACTTTGAAGGTTAATCTCTAAAACTACTAAGGTTAATCTATAGAATATATTACTACAATTTTTGATGGTATGGAAAAAATATGAAAATTATACCATTTTTACACAATTATATAAAAGTAATTGCCATTTTATGAATTGATATATGATAATAAATTTAGGAGTTAAA
Source organism: Maratus speculifer (assembly GCA_964019185.1). NCBI lineage: Eukaryota > Metazoa > Arthropoda > Arachnida > Araneae > Salticidae > Maratus > Maratus speculifer. Next base: position 229,616,122 of record OZ025292.1, read on the forward strand.
AAATGAGATGATTTCAATTTCGGAAGAATTATGCTCCCTAAAGTATTAAACACTATCTATCCATTTTAAAATATATTTTTATTTTTATTTTTAAAATGATGTATAAAGATAAAAAAAAATTATTATAAAAAATCATCATTTCCATTTTCTCTGCAATAACGGAAGTTCTACAATTTCTTTCATTTAAAAGAAATTTGATAAAGGGCTATTAAAACGAACAAAAATGCATACTAATGCATACCAATTATAGAAGAATCTACAAATTTACAGCTATGAGTTATAATGGAAAAAACAGCTTGTGACATACACACACACACATATATACTCTCTTAAAATGTTAGCCAAAAATAACTCAAATTGAGCCGAAATTAGCTCATCTGACGTTTTGAAAGGCACCTTCTCAAAAAGAGTTGAAACAACTCGAGTAGCGAGCTATTTGTAAGTAATTTAAATTAAGATGAGTGATTTAAAAAAGCAATTTAAATCAAGAAGAGTGGAACGTTTGACAAACAACTCATTCACTATCCAATAAATTACAGCTCTTTCCTGAGTAGCCAAATCCACTCTTTCGTTTTAAGAGTGTAATATATATATATATATATATATATATATATATATATATATATATATATATATATATATATATATATATATATATATATATATTGCTATTTGAAACGGAATCATTATAAAAAGTTAATTCCATTCCTAACGTAAAATTTTCTATATCAGATTCGTAAATTTTAATAGCAACAGCAAATTTAAGCTGGATTACTGACTAAAGTCCTTTCGGCAGTACCGAGAGGAAGAGGTAGCTTTCATATAACTTATTTATTTATATATTTATTTATTTTAAATTAATTTATGTTAATTTATGTTAACATAAGAAGCTCAAATTAGTTGAACCCGATTATATAGGAGTGAATACTAGTTTTTTTTCAATAATGAATATTAATGGGAATTTTTAGAAAATAGTCACCTTTTATTCAAGTAGGATTTATTTTAAGCGATTTATAGGATCGCCAAAATTCACGATATCATAAAGTGTATGACATTTTAAAGCAACATGGTGGATAAAACAAACTAATGATCTTGGTCTAAATCTTAATTCATGTGCACATGCGCACTCATATCGAAAACGATTAATATATACGAGTGATGTCGCGTACAAATTGATATTTAAAAAGTCCTTTCGGCAGTACCGGGAGCAAGAGGTTGATTTCATATATCTTATTTATTTATTCTAAAAATTATGTTATATTATTCAAGCATACGAAGCTCAAATTGGTGGAACCCTATTATATACGACTGAATACTAGTTTTCCTCAATACTGAATATAAAAGGGAATTTTTAGAAATTAGTCATCCTTTATTCAAGCTGGTTTTATTTTAAGCGATTTATAAGGTCGCCAAACTCCACGATATCATGAAGTGTATGCCATTTTAAAGCAACATGGTGGATAAAACAAACTAATGATCTTGGTCTAAATCTTAATTCATGTGCACATGCGCACTCATATCGAAAACGATTAATATATACGAGTGATGTCGCGTACAAATTGATATTTAAAAAGTCCTTTCGGCAGTACCGGGAGCAAGAGGTTGATTTCATATATCTTATTTATTTATTCTAAAAATTATGTTATATTATTCAAGCATACGAAGCTCAAATTGGTGGAACCCTATTATATACGACTGAATACTAGTTTTCCTCAATACTGAATATAAAAGGGAATTTTTAGAAATTAGTCATCCTTTATTCAAGCTGGTTTTATTTTAAGCGATTTATAAGGTCGCCAAACTCCACGATATCATGAAGTGTATGCCATTTTAAAACAACATGATGGATAAAATATATAAACGAGCTTGGTCGAAACCTTAATTCATGTGCGCATGCACACTCACGTTGAATTCGATTAATATATACGAGTGCTGTGGCGGACAAATTGATTTTATATAAAAAAAAAAAAATCATCCACATTAGAAATTTAAACTGCTATATCTCAGGCTTTTTTTAAGGTTAAGACAAAACAAAAAATGATCCGGAATTCATGTATTAAGATCAAACACTTCAGAAAGAATCTTTTTTCGATTTCTAATTTTTTGTTTGTACATCATTATACAATTAAAAGACTTTTTGCAAACTTAAATGGCCGCCATTTTGAAAGAAGATGGCGGACGAAGTTGGCCATTGAACTCGGTCAAGACATTGGCATGTACTATGTACACACGGAGTTATATCCAAATCAGTTTATAAATATGCGTATTATCGCATGACAAATTTCAGACCATTTCAATATGTCAATCACACAGAAAATAGAAAGTGCTATAACTCAGCCATTTTTCAAGATATAGATGCAATAAAAAATGTTCTGAAATCTTTGTATCAAGGTTAAACACAGAAAAGAAAAATCATTTTCAGTTTCTTACTTTTTTGTACCAAATTTTAAAATTTAAATTTATCAAAAAAAATTTTAATATTTCGCCATTTTAAAACAATAGGGCTGATGGAACTGGCCAACAAACTCGGTTCAGGCATCGGTATGTACTATGTACACACCAAGTTTCATCCAAATCGGTTTATAAATACGCGTGTCATCCAGTGATGAAAACCAGATCATTTCAAAATGTGCAACGCTAGAAATTAAAAGTGCTCCGCCATTTTTTAAGATACAAACGAAACAAAAAATGCTCTGGAATCTTTGTACTAGTTGAAATACATAAAAGAAAAATACTTTTCAATTTCTCACTTTTTTGCTCCTCATTTTAAATTTTAATTTTTTTAATTTTTTAAATCGCCGCCATTTTGAAACAAAATGGTGGATGGAACTGGCTAACGAACTCGGTCCAGGCCTTAGTATGTACTATGTGCACACCAAGTTACTTCCATATCGGTTCATAAATACGAGTGATATCACGTGACAAAAATCAGATTGTTCCAAAATGTCAGACACACTAAAAATTCAAAGTGCTATAATTCTGTCATTTTTAAAGATATACACGATATAGAAATTGTTCTAAAATCTTTGCTTTAAGTTCTAACACATAAAAGAAAAATATTTTTCAATTTTTAATTTTTTAGCTTTTAATTTTAAATTTAAATTTTTTTTAATTTAAATGGCCGCCATTATGATACAAGATGGCGGATGATGCTGGGAAGGAACTCGGTCGAGACATTTGTATGTACGATGTACAAACCAAGTTTCATTCAAATCCGTTCATATATACGATAGTTACAGCATGACAAAAATCATATATATATATATATATATATATTACTTTTTCTAATGAAAGCTACCTAAAAAATGTCACTCACATTAGAAATTCAAACTGCACTAACTCAGGCATTTTTTAAGATAAATTTGAAACAAACAATACTCAGGAATTCATTATTAAGGTCAAACACTTTAGAAATAATTTTTTTTAAATTTCTTATTTTTTGTTTGTACATCATTATACATTTAAAAGATTTTTGACAAAGCAGCTATTTTGAAACAAGATGACGGATAAAGTTGGCCAATGATCTCGGCCAAGACATTGGTATGTACTATGTACACAGGGAGGTATATCCAAATCAGTTTATAAATATGCGCATTATCGCGTGAAAAATTTCAGACCGTTTCAGAATGTCTTAAAACACAATTACTGGAAATTGAAAATGCTATAATTCAGCCATTTTTCAAGGTATAGATGAAACAAAATATGCTCTGGAATCTTTGTATCAAGATCAAACGCACAAAAGAAAAATCTTAATTAATTTCTTACTTTTTTACGTCTAATTTTAAAATTAAATTTTTTTTAAAACGTTTAATGTTCCGCCATTTTGTAACAAAATGGCAGATGGAACTGGCCAACGAATTCGGTCTAGACATGGGTATGTACTATGTACGTACCAAGTTACATCAAAATCGGTTTAAAAATACGCGTGTTATCACGTGAAGAAAATCAGATCATTTCCAAATGTGAGCAACACTAGAAATACTAGTGAGAAACACTAGTGTTATAACTCAGCCATTATTTAAGATACAGACGAAACAAAAAATGTTTTGGAATCTTTGTGTCAAGACCAAATGCATAAAAGAAAAATCTTTTTTCATTTTGTCACTTTTTGTACCTAATTTTAATTTTTAAATTAAAAAAAAATTCTAATGGCAGCCGTTTTTGAAACAAGATGGCGGGGGGAACCGGCTAACGAAATCGGTCCATGCCTCAGTACGTACTATATACACACCATGTTACATCGAATTTGATTCATAAACACGCGTGTTATCACGTGACAAAAATTAGATCATTTCAAAATGTCAGCCATACTAGAAATTCAAAGTGCTATAACTCAGTCATTTTTAAGATATAGGCAAAATAAAAAGTGTTCTGAAATCGGTGTTTTAAGTTCTAACACATAAAAGAAAAATATTTCTCAATTCTTATTTTTTCGCATTTAATTTTAAATTTTAAATTAAAAAAATTAAACGGCCGCCATTTTTAAACAAGATGGTGGATTATGCTGGCCAACGAACTCGGTCGAGACATCTGTATATACTATGTATATACCAAGTTTCATTCAAATCGGTTCATAAATACGATAGTTACAGCATGACAAAAATCTGATATATATATATTATGAAAAATCTTAAATGTATAAAAAATATCACTACTTATGATTTTAAAGATTTATTTAATAATATCGATTTATCGGATTTACATAATATCATTAATGAGCTTTTTAAAAAATATCAACACGAGTTGGATATATCACATAATATCGATTCTGATTATTTTCATACCTTAACCAATTTCATTATCTATAATAATTTTATCAAGCATGATAACAATATATATATTCAAAATGTTGGTATACCACAAGGCGGTAGTACATCTAGTGTATTATCTGACTTATACTTATATTACTATGAATGTCATTATTTAAATAATAAAATACATTTATATCGATATATAGATGATGTAATATTAATTGATACTGATAACACCTGTATATCTCAATTCCCTGTTGATTATCCTTCTAATCTAGATCTTTCAAAAAACTTACTTCTTAATAATACAATCAATTTCTTAGATATTAAAATTATATTAAAAGAGAACAAATTTATAACTGATATTTATGACAAAAGGAAAGAATTTAATTTTAAAATTAATACATTTACTAATTTTAAATCTTGTCTTCATAATTCTGTATATCGTAATATAATACTTAACCATTTATATAGAATTAAATGTCTATGTTCTTCCCATTTAATTAATACTAATATTAAAAAGCTTGTATATGATGCTATAAATAATAGTTATCCTAAAAAATTCATATATTCTTTAATTTATAATTAGAGATTACATGCTCTTATAATTAGCTATTACATGATCTTATAATTAATTCTTTGCGTAAAAAATGTATAATAAATTATAAAACATAAAACATAAAAATAATAATAAAAAATTAAAAATGTTATAAAAGTAATAAAAATATATATACATAGGTTGGTCGGGAGGGTTGTTGTTAGAGTACGGAGGAGGGTGGTGTTGTCTGGATAAATACGCAAAGGTTAATTATTTAAAAAAAATTGAGAGTGGGTTATTTATTTTTACATTATTTTAACATAATTTTTAAACAGTTTAATTCACACCAATATATGGATATTTGTCTATTTATATCTATAATTAAATAGCGATATTTTAATTATCAAATTATTTTTAATGTTATTGATATAATTTTTAGTATTATTATTAATAATATTATTACTATTATTATTATTTATTTATTTAATTTTTTTAATATTTATTTATTTTATTTTATTTATTTTTATTTATATTAATTAATTAATTAATTAATTTATTTATTTTTATTTTTTTAATTTTTTTATTTTTATCATCCCATATTAAGATAATGAGTTTTTACCATGTAAAGTCACAATAAATGTTACTGATTAAAGTAACAAAATGGTATTTTAAGTTATAAGTTAATATGTATGTTATCACTTAATTCTAATTTTAATTATTTTATTAATTTAATTTAATGTAAATATCGATCATTAATTATTTTCTCCGGTTCAATTTTATTTCCATTCAGCTTTATCTTTTTTGTTTGTTATGGATACTACTTAATCTACAAGTGGATTTAACTATTATTTTTACTTACTTTCAACTCCTTTTTGTACAATAACAATATATATACTGCTACTATTATTAAGTTTCTTTATTGTTTTCAACATATTGTATCACTTTAAATCAAAGCAAGTTTTTTTTTCAAATCATTTATCTCGCCATTTGGCGCGCATGGCATTCTAAATTTAAAAAGAGCAACCCTGCTGATCTATCGAAGATCCGTTGCTTGCATTACTAACGAACTGGTTTTTCTACTGTGTTACTATTTCAGCTTGTATAATAAACTATTGCTTCCTGCATTTATAATTTATTAATAATTTTATGTCGCAGTCCTCTACATTAATGGTGATAACCAGATAAGTTTTTTTTCTCTATATTTTGTTTTCTTACTTTTTATTCAAATTATTTATGAATGTAATGTTTATTATTTCCACGTGCAAAAATAGGGTTAGTTTGTGCTCATGTTAATGACACTATTTGCTGTACGCTATTGTTTTAAAATATATATTTTTTCATTTTTTCAACAATATATTTCTCTGTTCCTTGTTTAATAATTTGGTTTTTGTGTGCTGGTAGCCCCAAACACGTATTATTTTGCTATTTCATGGCTAATACGTGGATGAAACTGCACACTTCATTTGTAGTTCCAGAGAATTTGGGGCCTGATGATTCTGCTCTGTGGACTACAAATTATATTTGCATTCATTTTATTTATTTACTAGCTGACCCGCCCGGCGTTTCCCGGGTCCGTAATAATAATCTTAAACGAACTTGAAATTTTTATTATTTTATCTTTAACTCGAAATATGTGTAAATACACTATTAAAAACTTGACTCTTTTGCTGCATCGTCACTCCACCGCTTTTACAGAAAATGATTACTTCAGCCTATTATGGAGCCTTCTCATAGGTCTCATATTCTATAAAAGCGGGGGAGTGATGATACAGCAAAAGGGTAAATTTTTTTACAGTGTACATTATATTAAATACGTGCCCCCTGACTGTGTCAAAAATTGGTTAAAAAAAAAAGTAATATTTAGCTGCAAAAGTACCCAAAATTATTGCAATGGAAAACGCAGGAGGGAATATGTGTCCAACGATTGCGTGATTTTCATGTTAAACTGTTGATATTTATCCTTAAAATTACTGTTAAGTGACTTAACTAAATACTCTTTTCACATAGATATCCCAAGTGAAATATTTTGAATTTCAAACTAATTATATCACTCTTAACCCATTAGTGCCTAGCGTCCCTTTTTAGGGAAGCTTCAAAACGTGCATGTAGCACTGTTTTTGACACCGGTAAAAAAAAAAAAAACAGCAAACATTATTTTATTTAATTGAAACATTTTCGTAATTAATGACCTAAACTTAATTCTTTTAAAAATAGTGGTGCCAACCGAATAAAATTTGCGCAAAAGGTGGTGGGCACGAATGGGTTAAATCCGACTATACCGTGATTAAAATCGATTCTGGATGATTAGCTAAAAGGTCTGTATATAGTATTATAATTTCAGAGCCATTTTACAAAAATAGGTGCATATTTTTTATCAAACATGCGTAATGTTAATTCTGCACAAAATCCTAACCGTAACCTAATTGTATTGTAATCATAACTTGTCTGTAACCTAGCTGTATCTTAACAGTAACCTAACTGTAACTTAAATATACCATAAATGTAACCTGGCCGTCACCTTATCATAACCTACCCATAATCAAACACCAACCTAACCGCAACTTAACCTTAACCTAAGTGTAACTTAACTATGACCTAACTGTAACCTAACCGGAAAATAAATATAACATAAGGCTCACCGGAACGTAGTTGCAACCTAACTGTTACCTAACCGTAACCAAGTTCTAATTTAACACTAACTACACTGTAAAAAAAATTCAGAAACGTTTCTGAATATATCGGGCAGCTACGGTGCATGTAATTTTCAAAAACGTTTCTGAGTATTTCGGAAACCACTTTCCGATATAGTCAGAAACGTTTTTGACTATTTTAGAAATCTTTTTGAAAGCTTTCCGATATAATCAGAAACATTTTTAAGTATTTCATAAATCCTTTTGAAAGGTTTCCGATATATTCAGAAACATTTTAGAATATTTCATAAATCTTTTTGAAAGGTTTCAGATATATTCAGAAACATTTCAGAATATTTCATAAATCTTTTTGAAAGGTTTCCGATATATTCAGAAACATTTCAGAGTATTTCATAAATCTTTTTGAAAGGTTTCCGATATATTCAGAAACATTTTAGAGTATGTCATAAATCTTTTTGAAAGGTTTCCGACATATTCAGAAACATTTTAAAGTATTTCATAAATCTTTTTGAAATGTTTCCAATAAATTCGGCAACATTTTAGTGTTTCAAAAGTTCTTTTGAAATTTTCTATTATATCCAAAATGGCTCTTGAGTTTTTCAGAAAATGCTCCATTATATTAAAGTATCCAATAAAATACATAAAAAGCCATTTGATAGAAAAAGTTTCAAACGCCATACACCATCTTGAGTCAGTATTCTTGCACTTTCTTTGGTCTCCAACAAGAAGTTTTAGCCACACTTTATGTATCTGTAGTTAGAATTTTAAGAGCTTCGCGTTGCACCTATATAATGATTTCTAAATAAGAGAAGCATTTTAGTGCTTTTAATAATGACTTCAATTGGTTGTGTCCTATTTAAAAAGAATTGGACTATTCTTCAGTTTCTGCTTTTTAAATCAATGTGTTCTTTTTTCATTTCAGTTTTTTTAATGAAATTATTTTAACTTTTACAAATCAAAATCATACAAAATGTTACCAAAAAAAATATAAAAAAAACCCTCAAAAGGGAGAAAAAAAAAACACATTAATGATTTAAAAAACAATAATTTAAAAAAACCATATCTTAGTTAAATCTAAAACAATTAGTTGAAGTTAGTGTAGGAAAAATAAAAAAAAGTTATCTTTATTCAAAACTCTTATGTATTTTACAACAGAAAGCTCTTAAAATTCTATCGGATGAAGCGATTAACTAAATGAAAATAGGTTAAATTTCTTTGGCTAAAATTTTATCCCTTACAATAAAAGTTTAAAATACTGGAATTAAACAAGCTTTTCACTTTAATAGGGTGTTAACTTGTAGCACTTCCACTCCATTAGATTCGTCTATGCAATCTATTCTAAAAATTGTTTTCCTTTTGTATAGCATATAAATTGCCTTGTATGAGGGTGTTCAGTGACTAGGGGTTTCTTGAGGTCGACTCACTATAGATAAATTGGCTTTTTAGAAATACAATGCTAACAATAGCGAAAAGAAAAATTATTAAATTAGCTAATTAAATTCAGCTTAATTGTTCTAGTTTATTAAAGTACAGTAGCCTCCTGCTTAACCAACCTAAGTGGGACCAAAGGTTAGCTGGTTAAGAGAAAAAACGGTTAAACTGGATTGAAATAAAAATTGTCACTAATAACAAATAATGAACAAAATTTAATACAAATTAAATTGTTAAAAATCGTGTCACATACCTTTATAAGAAGTTGAAATTATTCTACATTATTTAAATTTGAATTAATTAAACATAAAGATATGAGAACCGAAATTTTACTTTTTGAATTTTGCCTGATGCTGGGGAAAAAAGGCAGCCGGTTAAAGCTGAGTTTCAGTTAAGAGGAAGACCACAGTACTTCATAATTTCTTATACGCAAAGAAGCTAAATCCCCCTCTTAATCCCCCCTTTTGTTTCGAAATTTAATCCAATTTGGGGTTTAGCATTTTAGAGTCTGAAAATTGTCAATTTTCAATTCATTTTAATTAAATTTTTAAACGAGTTAAAAAGAAAATTTGCATATCACCACCTGCGTATAGGAACATAGAAATTTTTTTTTAAACCATTCTTATACTTTGAATAGACTATTTCTCTGTTTCTAGTTTACAAAATATTAATCTATGTAAAGTCTCCTTTAAAAGTTGTAATTTCAAATCAGTTATTTGTAACAGAAAATGTATGACTGATACATGGAATGCTTTAAAATTTTTTTGTTTAACTTGTGCTATTAAGTAGTAAATTGTATGCATACTGTAACTTAGGGGTGCACAACCTTTTCAAGAGAAGGGCCACTTACAAAAATGTCTGAGTGGTCGAGGGCCACATCAATAACATAGAGAAAATTCGAATTTGAAGGTGATCTGTGACCTATAACCAGATAAAAAATATGTTTTCAGAGGGAAGTGGGGGGATACCCCTTTAGATTCGCTTAACCAGTCAAAATATCCAATTCAGTTGGTGAGAATAAATCAGCAGTTTTTACGTCTATATATATAAGAGATATACCAAGGTTTATTCTCAAGATGTAATAATATTCCTTGACTTTATTCAGGACAGTAAATTTTGTTTTATTAAAAGTGGGAAAAAACAATGATAAGTGGCTAAATGCCGAAAAAAAAATGCAAAATTTATGAATGAAGGAGAGGGAAGGAGCCCTTCATCAAGATCTTTCAGTGCCTCATCACTGATATTCCCAATTTTTCAACTCCCGATCAACAAAATTTGCAACTTTCCATGCCTGATCGACCAAATTTAGGCTTTTTAAAAAGTGACCGACAAATTTCGCAATTTTTACGAAACTGATCGAGAAAATTTTATCTTTCCGTGCATGATCAACAAAATTTGCGATTCTTACAAAATTAATTGAGAAAATTCGCGATTTTTACGAAACCGATCGAGAAAATTCACAATTTTTTCGCGCGTGATCAACAAAATTAGCGATTTTTACTTAACCGAACGCCGAAATTTGCGCTTTTTCCTCTCATGAACGATAAAATTCGTGATTTTTTCCACGATTTTTTGACGAAATTTTCGACTTTTATTAAGCCGATCGAGAAAATCCAAAAAATTTTCTGCGCCTGATCAACAAAATTAGCAATTTTAACGAAGCCGATCGATAAAATTCACGATTTTTACAAAGCTGATAGACGAAATTTTCGATTTTTTGAGCCTGATCGACAACATTTGCGATTTTTTTCGAAGCCAATAGAGAAAATTCATTGAACAACTTCGAACATTGAACATTCGCTTGAACAGCAAAATTTGAAGCCGATCGCCAAAATTCGCGATTTTTACGAAGCTGATCGACGAAATTTGGATTTTTTTTCGCATGACTGATAAAATTTACGATTCCTCCATACCAGATCGACGAATTTCGCAATTTTTACAAACCTTCTGGACCAAATTCGCAATTTTTATAAAGCCGATTGACGAAATTCGCGATTTTTCTTAACCTGATAGACAAAACTCCTTATTTTTCTGCACCATATAGACGAAATTCGCAATTTTATTTGAGCCTGATCGACGAAATTTACAATTTTTCCGCATGAGATCGACGAAACTCGCGATATTCTCGTGTCCGACCAATAAAACTCGCGATTTTTTTCGTGTCCGACCGACGAAATGTGCGCTTTTCCACTTTTAACTAAAGAAATTTGCGGTTTTTCCGCGCCATATCAACGAAATTCAAGATTTTTAACTAATTTTGACGAAATCTTCATTTTTTTACGCGGCAAAATGAAATTCGGCAGTTTTTTTTTCTCGATAAACTTAAATTTCATGATTGTTTCGCAGCCAATCAACAAAATTTTCAACTTTTCCGCGCATCATCACAAAATTCGCAATTTTCCCGTGCCTTATCAACGAACTTTGCGATTTTTTCTTACTTAATCGACAAAATTCGCAATTTCTTTCGTGCCTAATCAACAAAATTCGCGTTTTTTTTTTTTTCACACAATAAACCAAGAAAACATGCGATTTTTCCGCAACTGATGCGTTTAATTTACTATTTTTTGTGCATCGTCAACAAATATGAAGATTTTTTTCTTGCTTTGATTTTGACGATTGACGATTTTTTCTTGATGTCTTTCTGATTGACAAAACGTGCTATTTTTCCGTATCCGATCGGCAAAATTTGGTATTTTTTTCGAGCCTCATAGGCAAAATTCACGATTTTTTTAAACCTGATGAACGAAATGTGAGAATATTCTGAACTTGATCAATGAAATTCGCGATTTTTCCATGCACGTTCTACGAAATTTTCGATTCTTAAGCGACCGATGAAATTTTATTTTTTCCTGCGGTAAATTGCCGAAATTTACAATTTTTTTCTTTGACTTTTGCACAAAAATTGCATTTTTTTCTAGTTGTAAATTGACGAAGTTCGCGGGCCACTCGTTAACACATCGTGGGACACTTTTGGCCCGCGGGCCACAGGTTGTGCATCCCTACTGTAACTCTAACAAGTTATACTAATGAGCTGATAAGCTGCACCAATAACATTTTTACCTAAAATAAATTAAAAAATAATTTTCTAAAAATTAGAAAATAAATTTTTGCAGTCTTCCAGCCTAGTGTTATTAGTAAATGATGAGGTTCATTTTAATTATATATATTAGAGGTTCATTTTAATTATATATATTAAACAAAAACATAATTTGCAGAACAAATAAATAAAAAAAAATGCTAGATTGTTTTACTATTAGAAGTGACAGATATTATAATATTTCATTCAATTAGTTCTACATTTAATGTCAAATTTTTATAAGTTAAAACAATTTAACATTTGAAAAAAAATTACAATGTGATACTTAAAACACCCCGAAAACTCAAGTTACATTTAAATGCCATCAAAATAAACCTTAGACTTTTTCCAATCTTAATTTGAATATATTTGTACTGCAGAATTTGTATTGTGTTTATGATGATTGTACATAAATGATATTTGAATAGGATTTAAGTTTTTGGAGTATTTCATGTATTATATTTTTATGTTAAATTGGTTAACTTATTTGTTACAAAATTTATCATTAAATGTAGAACTAATTGAATGAATTATCTTAATATCTGTACCTTCTCAAGCTTTAAAACAATAGATTTTTTTAATTTGTTCTGCAAATTGTTTTTGTTTAATACGTCCAGTTTTTTAATAACTACTGCATTAAGACAAATGCATTTCAAAATTAACAGAGGTTACCGTAATCAGGGTTCGATTTATGCTGTATCACATCAGAATTTATGATGTTATTTACCAATGATTAATACAAATTTATTAACCTCTAAACATCGAACAATTTAAATTTTTACAGTGTCTTAAAACAACATAAATAGTTCAATATTTGTTTCCAGCTAATATCCTATACTGAATAAAAACTTTATGAATAAATAAAATAAAAATGTAAATAAATCACAAAGTTAATAGATATTTAATCAAACTATGCACTCATTTGAACTGATATTAGTGTAAACCAGTATAGGTAAAATATATTTAAATTTTTTGTTTAATCAGAAATAATCATTTGCTTTTTCTATTCACTCATATTAGTACTCTTTATATTACTTATAAATGTTTAAAATGTCATTTTTATTTCTACTATGATGCCATATTTAGCTTACTTTTTAAATGTTAAAAAACATTTTTGCATGGAAATTTTTTAATTGAAAATTAATTACTGTGGACAAAAATTTTGCACAGTTTTTGAATTTTTTCAACAATAAATGATGTTAAATTTCATAGCAAAATGTCCATTTATTCTCAATGAAAGTAGCGAAATTTGTAATTATTAAGAAAAATATTGGAATAATGTAAATAAAACACAGCCTGTGTTACTTTCTGTATTTAAAGACATTTTATCATCTGTTTTGATCCTGATATTAGGCAAACGTTTTCACACTTTAAATTTACACTATTATTAGAATTGGGAAAGAATAAAAAATTTATTGCATCAGTTACAAAGCTTTATAGGTTTATCTATGTTAAACTAACACTGAGAAGTGACACTGGAAATAAATAAGTATTGTGCTGCTGCATAATGCTTATAAATACATATATATATGCTGATAAAAGACAAATCACTGTTTAAAAACAGGTCTTGCTGGAATTTACACCTTGCAATAATTAAAGAATTAAAAACATTACATTTATTACTTTCTTAAAAGGTGAAGATAAAAAGATTAAAAGCAGATATAACATCTATAAATGTTGCTTTTAATCTTTTTATCCTCACCTTTCAAGATAGTAATAAATGTAATGCTTTTAATTCTTTAATATATGTTGACTTATATTTTCAATACAGAAATTTTATAACAATGTACCTAATTTAAATCATGTTTGCAATATAGAGGACGGATTGGCATTTTAGCCAATTTTAATTTCACTCAAAAGCTGGAAAAAATACATTTTAATGTTTACAAATCAATAATAATGGCAAAATCAGAAATAAAGTAAAAATCAGTGATCTGAATTCGGGCAAGTAGGGAGATGAGAACATTTCAGTTTTAATTATGTATTTGGAAATCAGAAAATAATAAAATGTAAGCATAATACAGTGTAGACTAGGAGTAAGATGAAAAACTGCACTACATCTCAATGATTATTACTTTGAAATTCCTGCCAATTTGCAACCTCCATATATACTGCAATTTACCCAAAGTTTGATGCTAATGTTAATATTTTAAGTTATATTGGCAGTTTAAACAAATTTAAACATACTGTACAAATCTGCATGATATAAGCCTAAATTATTTCAAATTTATGAAATAATAATACATCATAAAAAAGTAGATGCTTTTTAATGAAAATAAACTTTCTAAAGGTGAGCAATTTGCTTTTAAAACTGCCATATTCTGTTCAAAGTTTTTTTTTATTTTTTTTAATGTTTACAAGAGAATGAAAATATATCTAAATGAAACCCTAATCTGTCAATTTGACTATTAAACAAATTCTCTTATGCTCAACTGAATATCTTAAAAAGATAAAAATTTACTAATAGTAAAAAATACCATTTTAAGTTTAATATATTTCACAAAACAAATTGAAAAATAAATACACAACAATTGCAAAAAATGTAATTTATAAAGGTGAAGTTACAAGTGAAAGGGAAGCCAAAATTAAAATTTAAAAAATATATACAATCAGAGATAAAATGAATTTATTGCATCGTACATATCAATAAACATAACATCAAATGAAAAGAAAATTCCAGACTATTTTTTATGCTTTATGAATTAATACATAAACAGTAAATCTGATTAACAGACAGACTCAGTTACAGTTAAGGAATGAAAACTGTCATGAATTTGCACATAAAAATAAAATAAAAATTTATTCTAGGATATTTTAAGAAAAAGTTAGCAGTGAATCATAATTTTAAATTATGAATACTGAGAGTGGTACTTACAATTTTCTGAATGGCTGTTTCGAAAATAATTTAATAAAAACAATCACTTTCCATATTTAATATAATGGACCTTTCAAAAAATAACATAATAATACAAATGCATTCCTCTATTATAAGAATAATGCATTCATATTCATACTGTTTTTAGACTAATAATTTACAAACATTTTCTAGATTATTTATAGAATGTTTACAATAATAGAAAGAACTGCAGTTGTACCTGCCATCTGCGAAAAATGTCCTATGAACAGTTTACAGAAGATTTTGTATGGTAATTCAAGAAACCATGTCATAGCAGGAATGCAATTCATGATCTTGTGAATAAATTACACAAAAGTAGAAATATTGCAGAGGGAATTCTTTGATAAGCCATCAATGACATAAGACAGTCTGTATACAATATTTCAAATTGCTTGCCTTCTGACGTGGCTTCTTGAATTAACATACAAAATCTTCTCTGACTTTTCATGAATCTTCATAAGAACATTCCTTGCAGATGGGCAGATTTTTTTTTTTTTAATTCTTTGTATTATTGTAATCATTTCTTAAAAGACCTGGAAAATAAAGAAATCATTAGTACAAAATTTAAATTTTGTACTCACAAAATCGAATTTTTTATTTCAAAATTCCATATTATAATTTACCTAATTTAAATATAAATACACTTCAAAGTAAAATGCTAATGTGAATAGTTTACGAACTATCATATGAACAAAATGAAGCATCCTATATTAACATATACAGGGTGATTCAGCTCGTCGGTGACAAACTTTAAGGATCGATAGAGCACACCTAGACGAACATTTTTGAATAGGGAATGTATGGTCCCTGACGCGATGGTAAGGCGCTAGGCGCTTTCAAAAATTTGGGTGCCGAAATTCGAAACGTCATAAAAACTAGGGAAATGGTTAGATTTTCTTGCTTGTTGCGTCGAAATGATTCTGTTTGTTTAGACTTTCTTCAGTACCAATTTGATAAGCGTATCTCTTAAAACATGGATAGGGGGCGCTGCAGACTTTGGAGAGCTAGACAACAACTTTAAGCCCGTTATTTTGATAATTTAACACATGCTCGCCAAAGTTTATACTCTAACTTAAAGTTTGAACCCAAAAGTAGAGCCCTGCAAAAAGCGTAAGAGCCGGAATAAAATGTCAAAGTACAGGGTGGTCGAAACTCGAAGGCTCCTAAGAGATAAACAAACAGATTTCTTGACTTATGGCATGCATTTTCATGATTCTGTTTGCTGGGGCTCTCTGAAACTCAGTTGAACGGTACAAAAAGAAACATCGATAGGGGGCGCTTTGGGCAAAAAACATAATTCGTTGACATTTCGGACGCTAACTGGAAACGGGGCGCTACGATCAGTTAGTAATAATGAAAACACATTTTCTACCTCTGCTCAACACTTCTGAATAAATTTAGACCAAAAACATCAATGATACTGGAAATTTATTTACAAAAAATAACACTACAGAAGATGCTCGAAATTTCGACCTTGGGCCATGATGCAGGCTTCGCACCTCCGTCGCATTGAGGAGTGTGTGTTTCCAACAATGCCAGGAGTATCTCTGATCTGCCCTGCAGCTGCCACAATGCGCGCCACAAGTTCTTCAGCACTGCTGACAGGTGTATGGTATACCTCGGCCTTCAGGTAACCCCAAAGGAAGAAATCCAAGCAGGTGAGGTCTGGTGATCGGGCAGGCCAGTGAACTGGACCCCCACGCCCGATCCACCGCTGTCCATACCTTGCGTTTAGATGGAGACGCACGTCGTTCGTGTAATGGGCCGGAGCTCCATCGTGCTGGAACCACATCTGGCGACGCGAACCTTCGGGTACGTGCGCCTCCTCCAGAAGCTGCGGCAGCACTTGATCCAGGAAAATCAGGTAATTTCCACCTGTCAGCCGTTCAGGTAACAAATAAGGGCCAATGAGGCAATCCCCCAGAATGCCGGCCCACACATTTACTGAGAAACGCTCCTGGGCTGCTCGGCTTCTGGTTTCATGTGGATTTTCATCACACCACACATGACTGTTGTGGGCGTTCCACATTCCCTCCCGGCTGAAGGTGGACTCGTCCGTAAACAAAATGCTGTTTACAAAACGGGGATCCCTGGATCTCATCGCCAAGTACCATCTTGAGAATTCCACTCGAGGGCCAAAATCCTGCTCTCTGAGCAACTGCACCCGCTGGATGTGGTAGGGGTGCAGATTCCGGGAACGTAAGATGCGCCACGCAGTTGCTTGCGAAATGCCAACATGTCTGGCGATATCTCTCGTGCTAAGACCTGGGTTGTCCTCAACCAGGTTAAGCACAGCCTCTTCGTTGTCGGGGGTGCTCACTGATCGCTCCCGTTCAGGCCTGCCTCCGTCGAAAGATCCCGTTGTGGACAACCTCTGGTGTACTCGAGCGAAGAAGGCATGGCAGGGGATTTGCCTGTTGGGGTAACGCTCGGCGTACAACCGCTGAGCGGCTCGTCCATTACAACCAGCAGCGCCATACGCCAAATGCATGTCAGCCAATTCAGAGTTTGTGTACCGTTCCATCCTACTACCGATCTGCAGACAAGTAACCCGAAGCTTAAGTAGGTACCGCACGTTCAAAAGACGTGTCTGCGCATACAACTACGTCATCTCGCGTTGTCGTCTACGCATTACGTATCTTTTGCATATCGATATGGTACGATATCTTTTGCATAAATCAGCAAAAAGCACCTTATGTAAATTTTATTGCGCGCATTGTGCATGATTGAAACCAGCTATGTTTGTTAAAAAAAACAAACAAACTGCAGTTTTAATAGCTTCTTATGATAAGTAAATTACTCTCTTGTTTTGTTTCTAACTGATCGTAGCGCCCCGTTTCCAGTTAGCGTCCGAAATGTCAACGAATTATGTTTTTTGCCCAAAGCGCCCCCTATCGATGTTTCTTTTTGTACCGTTCAACTGAGTTTCAGAGAGCCCCAGCAAACAGAATCATGAAAATGCATGCCATAAGTCAAGAAATCTGTTTGTTTATCTCTTAGAAGCCTTCGAGTTTCGACCACCCTGTACTTTGACATTTTATTCCGGCTCTTACGCTTTTTGCAGGGCTCTACTTTTGGGTTCAAACTTTAAGTTAGAGTATAAACTTTGGCGAGCATGTGTTAAATTATCAAAATAACGGGCTTAAAGTTGTTGTCTAGCTCTCCAAAGTCTGCAGCGCCCCCTATCCATGTTTTAAGAGATACGCTTATCAAATTGGTACTGAAGAAAGTCTAAACAAACAGAATCATTTCGACGCAACAAGCAAGAAAATCTAACCATTTCCCTAGTTTTTATGACGTTTCGAATTTCGGCACCCAAATTTTCGAAAGCGCCTAGCGCCTTACCATCGCATCAGGGACCCTACATTCCCTATTCAAAAATGTTCGTCTAGGTGTGCTCTATCGATCCTTAAAGTTTGTCACCGACGAGCTGAATCACCCTGTATATATATATGTATATATATATAAAAAAGGTAGAAAAAAAATCTGCAAATTTACTACATTAGTTTTTTTTTTTTTTTTTTTTTTCATATTTGTAGCTGTTCTTACATGAGGTTAAACTCAAAAGCTTCATATTTTCATAACTATTTTAGGGAATATAATTAATTATTACTGGTTTTCAAATGTATTTTTTATGATAAAGCTTTACAAAATGTAATTAATTTTCCTGTCAAATTTTTACAATTTAACTGCAAAATATAAGGCTGGAAAAATTTATAAGTTCCCATTGCCTCTTTTGGATATTCTATATTTATAACGAAGTACAATCCTATTAATGTAGCAATCCCTTCAATAAAATAATTACATTCAATATCAATAATACAGTACGAATTACTTTTTTAATATTTTCAGAAATGGACACATCCATTAAACTTCCACCTTTTGTTTTCTTTTTGACATATGCTTTTACAGCAGGACTACATGCCTGTAATGAAGTAAACATTGCTTTCTCCAAACCTATATTATAGAGATCATTAAAATCATATTGAATTAAAAAAAAGTGAATAAGGCTGGGAACATATTTTTTAAATCACACTTAAGGGTGTTTAAATTAATGGCACTTCTACGCTCTTTATGTGTAATTTTCAGTCCTTGAATGATTTTGACACATCAACTGCTAGGCATTTTCCTCATCTCCAATAACATTTTCTGTTTCGCTTCTTGGTTACTTAGATAAATTTTAGTAAGTTATCTAGCAACAATGTCTCGCTGAGAAGGAGATTGATTAAAAGTATTCTTTAAAATTTCATCAGCCATAATTTTCAAAGGCTCAGTCTTGCTTGACCAAGACAGACTTCCAGAAACAGCTTCCTTTTTCAAAGATTCAGAAAACTTCGCAGTGAGAATTGAAAAGTGCTATGCAGCAAAAAATTTTAAACCTAGAAAAAGAAATATGATTAAAGTAGAAAAAAGTATTAAATGGCAATTTAACTGCTAAAGCATACTTGTTTTTTTTTTTTTTAATACTAGGGAATGAGGAGAATAGCATTCTCATAGTAACTGAAAACCAGGGCGGCAGAGTCGGAGGGAAGGGAAAAATGGCCGACTCTGGAAATTTTAATGATTTCAACTCTAGGCTGGCTAATACAGTCAAACCTCATTAACATGAACACGCCTAAAGCGAATTACTTTTAACATGGATTTTTTTTTACAGTCCCCTAACAGAAACAAATACAAAAATTTGATACTGATAACATGAATTACTCTTAACATGTATACTTACTTATACTAGTGTTGCCTATTGGTTAAAATTACGAGGGAACGCAAGAAAAATAAAGCAAAAATGTTCATCATCCCGGCATTATTTCTGTTCTTTGGGTTTCAAAAGGAAAAAGAAAAAAATATATTTTGTCCATTTTATTAATTTTAAAATTTTGTTTCCAGCAAACCTGAAAAATTCAACTATCAAAATCTAAAGATGAAACAAGAATGGAAAGTTTACTATTTTGGATACGCTGACTCTCCAAACCTGAAAAAGTTAGGTGGAAAGAACGAAAAATAAAGATGAAACTTTTATTATTTCGGAAACAATTCCGGTTCTGCAAATTTGAAAGAAAAAGCTTTAGCAACTTCAAAAATAGCAAAACCACTATTTTATCGTTATTTTGGGTACCATCTATTCAGAAGTGTCATGCACAAATGGAATTAAAGGGGGGGGGGTGTTACAATTTTACAATTTTTTCTGCTCCTACAGACCTCCCAGCCAGCAACTTTAACAGCTTGGCTTTGCCATCTATATTGTTGCAGTTCATGCCCGAGCCTGGGTAAAAGTCAGTGAAAGCAAGCCCGGCACATGTCAAAATCAATTTTTTCCAGAACGGTCAGACTCAATTTAAAAAAAAAAAGGTTTATAATACGGAATTAAGATTCTTAAGAATTACATATTTATGGAAGAATTTTACCATGTGTTTCATATTACAGTAAGTTCACAAGCAATAGAATACAAAATAGCAACACTAATGATTACTTAGATTCTTAGGCTTTCTGGTGCAGAGGTAATTCTTTTTGTAAAATGAGGAAATGATGGACCTACACCAGAATTTAAAAATAAATTTATTAGAAAATAAAAACTTGCTTATTCCCCCCCCCCCCCTCATTCATAAAAAGAAAATTTTAATTAAATATTTTTGGTGCCAGTACTTTTTTAAACTAGGTTTTTTTTTTTTTTTTTTTGTGGACACCACCCGCTAAAAAGTTAACTGAGATTCTTTATAGCTATTACTATTTTTACAAAACATTGTGTCCAACAAAAATAATCAACTTATTGATTAATTATAACTATTTTTAGATCTAATATGAATAAGAAACTAAAAATATTACATTTAGAATGAAAACTTAATAAAACAATATTCCAAATGTGTTTTCTTTCACTTGTGTAATGAAATTGAATATCTACAGTATAACTTCAAAAATCTCGAATCATCGGTACCAACACTATTCCAGATTTTTGAAGGAATATCAAAATAGCTAGGGATATCATTCTTAATGGTGCCTTTAGCCATAAATTCATTATTAAGTGATTATTATGTAAGAAGAAGAGAAAATTAGACATAAAAAACTTATTTTAATTGATGTTTTCTATGTTTAAAAAAAAAGAAAAAGACTAATAAACAGTGAAATTATACCTTCCTTTGCAATTTCGAAAACATCGATGTCGACTTTGTTTGCTTCAATTTTTTTGGCCATTCATTCACAGGTTTTTTCTCCTTTTTGTATTTTATACAAATGAGGAATGTCTGTTTCGGAAATACAGTCTTTTTTCTCTACAGCAGATATTAATTCCCCAGTCAAATTCATGCACTTTTTTAGTTACACCTTTTCTTCTGCCAGTTGTTCATCCTTGTCTTCTGAGCTGCTACTAGCATTATCTGCAGTTCAATTTAGCACAGCATCTGCGATATCGCAGTCCGTTAAATTGTTCGATTTTAATGCATTTTCGTCAATGGTTAGCCAATAATTTATTTTTTAGGCACTTAACGCATTTTCAAATTTTGCATGTTCAATTAAATCCTAAATTATGGTCTTTTCATGGGAAATGTAAAAGATTGATAAGTCTTCATTGTGTCGCCGTTGCCAAAAAATCATTCTGGTCATTTCTATCACGCTTTCGCCAAAGCTGTTTCCTTGCTAAGCAACTGTGCAGCACCTAGAAAATTTGTCCAGAAAATAATGACCTCTGATAAATGAAGAAAAAAATGAAATATTCTTTAATTTTTGCTTTGAATCTTAATTCATAAAATATTGCTATTTTCTTCTCCCATAACTTGAAAATGTAAAAGAAAAAGAAAGGGAAAATGCCGGATTTTTGAAATCACACTGTAATTGAAAACAGACACAAATTGCTGTTTACATTCACAAAACAAATTATGGGATTAATTATTAAGTTTCCAGAAAATCTTTATATTTTAAACAACAAAATTATGTACAAAATACTTTGTTTTTATTGAACAATTTTAACATAAAATGTAAGCTTGTGTTATTTTTAATTCTCTAATTTGTTGTGTAATTTAAACTAAAGAATACCAAAACCAGAAAAGATTCTAATGAAGCTGTAAATAACTTCTCAAAATTAAACAATTTATCTTTCAATAGCTAGTAAATATTGTTCCACATAATTATTGATTCTACATTTAAAAAATAAGCCGCAAATGTAAAGCTTGGATTTATATTTACTTAGCTGATTTTTTTCACTGATCCACTACAGAATTGTGCAACTTTTTAGCTGCAACCGATGGGCGAATTTTGTTATGTTTACCTTCTACAGATTGGCAAACTTTTTTTTTTTTTTTTGCAATTGTCAAAAATTGTGGATTTTTCTGCGACATACTGACAAATATTCAAATTTTTTCAACATTCCACTGACAAATTTCACTTTTTTTTTTTTTTTGACCGATTGGGCAATTTAGCAAAATTACTCCTTTTACCAATAAGCAAATTTTACAGAAACTTCTTGCAACTGATTAGAGAAAATGGTGCATTTTTTCCCATAGTGATCGACAAATTCCGCAATATTTTCTTTTTTCTGATCTAAAACCTTATTTTGCTTTTTCTTGCAAACAATTGGCAAAAAGCACACTTTTTTCAGTAGCTGAACGACTAATTTCACATTTTACTCGCAACAGATTGCATTTCGCAGTATTTCCTCTCTTTGGATTGGAAAACTGACACTTTTTTTGCAACCAATTGGCCAAATCTCTGTTTTTTTTTTTTTTTTTTTTTTTTTTTTTTTTTTTTTTGTTTCAAGAATGATCAACAAATTTCAGTCCCCCCCCCCCCCATGATCATTCACTTGCAAATTTTGCTTTTTTTTTCAACTGAGACTGATTTTAAAATTTTGCCAATATTATGCCTATTTCTTATCAATAAGGAAAATTTTTGCGACTTTCTCTTGAGATCGATTGGAGGAAATTGAGGCTTTTCTTTCTGCTATGAATTTTGCAGTTTCTTCCGATGATCCATTGACAAATTTCATGATTTTTTTTTCTTTGTATCATGCGTAAACTGGGGTTTTTTTCTTGTGATTAGAGAAAATTATGGGTTTTTTCATAATTTCTTCTGGCGATTCACTGACAAATTTTGATAGAAACATTGCGCAATTCGTAAATAATTTCCTCCGTTGTGCAACAAATGACAATTATCATGGCATCATAAATAAAGTTAAGTGCTCGTTAGAGTGACCTTGGAAACAGTGATTACGAGCGAACAATTACAGGTTTACAAAAACTGTCAAAACTTTCAAAATGACTCTTTTTTTATTAATAATTGTTTCTATATTATGATTTATGTATGTATCGATTTAAATTCATTCTGTTCTCTGTTTTGTAGCTTGATGTGAGCACTATCCTTTTGCTGTGTTTGTTTTTCTCGCGTGTGAAAATTAAAGTAGAAAATGAAGAAGTGTGTATACAATAATTTGTGTGTGTGTTTTACACTTACCATATAATAATATTATACGTCTTTATCAAGATGAATTAGTGCAGTGTATAGATCAAAATGTGAATATGCCCGGTTCCCTTCCCCTATGGTGGATTTAATTGTTGGATACTTCAATGAAGAAGAATTCATCGGGTGAGTACCATTTACTCTCCTATTTAATTCTGATTAATGATAAGAAATGAAGAAAAACTATTGTATTGAGGATATAGTGACAACTCACGCCATTATTAAGACAAACGTCTTTCAATGATTATGAGAACGATCTAAAAAGATATATCAATTTGATAACATAGTGATATACTAATTTCACACAAATAAAAAATATTGAACAAAAAACAAATAAAAATATAAGATTAGAATGGCCACCTTAAAAGATAATTATTCAATTGAAAAATTGACAGCAACGAATTACAGTACATGGAAATTTAAAATTGAAATGCTCTTAACTAAAGAAGAGCTGTTCCATGTAATAACCGATAATCCACCGACCCCTTTGACCGATCAATGGTCCAAAAATGATAGGAAGGCCCGGGCATTGATAAATCTAACTATCGATGATTCACAGATAACCCACGTTAAGAACCTACAAACTGCTAGACAAACATGGGATGCATTAAAAGAAATCCATGAAAGATCAAACCTCACAAGCAAATTGTTTCTCCTTAGAAAGTTATATAGTATAAAATTAGCAGAAAATGGAAATATGATAAATCATATTACAAAAATAATGGAGCTCGTTGATCATTTGGCAGCTATAGGCGAAATAATTGATAATCACCACATTTCCGCGCTCCTCCTGTGCTCTCTGCCCCAGTCTTATGATAATTTAATTACTGCTCTCGAAAGTAAAGAAGAAGCACAATTAACTCCGTCATATATTAAAAATAAGCTGATTGACGAGTTTAATCGTCGAAATGAAAACTATGAAAGTATTGATAATACAGCGAAAGCTTTTAAAGCTCAGAAAAAGTTTCCAGCTAAAAAAGAATCAAAATATTGTTCGATTTGTAAAATGAGAAGCCATAACACACAAGAATGTTGGCACAATAAAAACAAAACACACACAACACAACAAAATCAACACAACAAAAATTACAAAAAACACTATTCTACATCACTCGTTTTTCAAAGGGGTGAAAACAATTTTAAGAATGAACAAGCATCGGAATCGTATAACAGGTTTAATCGCTATGAAGGAAAAAACAATACATGGAGAAACAGCGAAAACAAAGATTATGCATTTATAACACAAGGGATAGAAAATAAAACATTCATTGTGGATAGCGGTAGCTCAAGTCACATTGCATCCTCTGAATCAATGTTTACAGAGATAAAATCGAGGGAAAAAACAAACGTGACTATCGCAAACGGAAAAAAACTTATCGCTTACGGTTCAGGCGATGTAAATTTAAATACGCTGACATCGGATAATAAAATTCATAAAATAACACTTAAAGATGTACTTCTAGTACCTGAAATCGAAACGAATTTACTATCAGTCAGCAAAGCAACCCAAAACGGATGTGAGATTGTATTTAAAAATGACCGATGCTCTTTCAAACTTAACGGAGAAATCTGCTTAGAAGCACAAAAGGTAAATAACCTCTATGAAGTCCAGTTGGCTAACAAAAACCACGCGAACATTACACAAACGTGCAACAATAAAAATTGTCTAGAACTATGGCATAGAAGGTTAGGACACAGAAATCTAACATCGATTAAAGAAATTACACAAAAGGAATTAGTAAGAGGTATCCAGATAAACAATTGTAAACATAATATAGATTGCGAACCGTGTATTAAGGCGAAAT